>CM032781.1:3846847-5129130 GCA_019155195.1 Avicennia marina | reverse complement strand
AGAGTTACTAATCCAAAAGGCTCATAATGGAGGCCTAATGGGGCATTATGGTGTTGCCAATACATTTGCTATATTGCAGGAGCATTTTTACTAGCCTCACTTGCAAAGGGATGTAGAGAGGATCATTGAAAAATGCATCAAGTATAAAGAAGCTAAGTCAAGGGTCCAACCACATGGAATGTACACTCCATTGCCAGTTTCAGAAATGCCATGGACATATATCTCTATGGATTTTGTGCTAGGATTGTCGTGTACTCGAATAAGTAAGGACAATATTTTTGTAGTTGCTGATAGATTTTATAAGATGTTACATTTCATAGCATGTAATAAGACAGATGATACTACACATATAGCTAACTTATTCTTTAAAGAGATGGTTAGATTACAAGAAGTGCCAAAAACAATAGTGTCCGATAGGGATGTAAAATTTTTGAGCTATTTTTGGAAGACATTATGGTGTAAGTTAGGTATGAAATTATTTTTTCTACCATGAGTCATCCACAACTGATGATCAAACAAAAGTAGTAAATAAGACACTAATTGCCTTACAACGTGCATTCATTAAAAGGAATATAAAGACGTGGGAGGAGTGTTTATTACATGTTGAGTTTGCTTATAATCGAAATGTACACTTTACCACACACGTGTCGCTGTTTGAGGTTATATATGGTTTTAATTCACTAACTCCATTGGATTTACTACCATTACCATGTAATAAGCAAGTTAGTGTAGATGGAGAACACAAGGTGAAGTTTGTGAACCAATTGCATGAGTGTGTGCATCAAAATATCAAGAGGAGAAATTAACAATGCACACAGCAAGCTACCAAGGGTCACAAGGAAAGGCTTTCAAACTAAAGAAAATCCAAGTGATGCCAAAAGGCAATGGTCCATTTCAAGTTTTTGAGCACATAAATGACAATGCCTACAAGTTATAATTGCTAGGTGAATTTTGCATTAGTGCTACATTTAATGTTGCTAATTTGAGTCCTTTTAAAGTAGGGGATGAAAAAGATTTGAATTAAGAGCAATTCCTCTTCAAAAGGAGGAGGATGGTGCAAGCGTCAAAGCCAAGCCTAATTATCTAAGAATTTTTAGAGGTCTAATGATGCAAGCTAGAGCCAAAAGACTCAAGAAAACCATGTCAAACACCCATGATGGAGTTCAAGGAAGCTTTCGGATGTTAAGAAGGCCTTTAGGAGTAAGAGGAATCTTTGTGGCTGCATTTGGTGTGAAATGAACTTGAAACAAACTTGGATGTTGGTTTTGTATCAATCTCAAGCAATGTGAATCAAGTAAGTAGCCCAACCATCATCAACATGCCAAATTATGAAGCTTCTGGAATTACAATTGCATTCAATGTGATTGATCACCCATGATGAGATCACAAATCTTGTAAGACACCAACATTCTATTTTTATGATCCGTTAGCTTGATCGACACCCGAATCGATCCTACAGTCCACAAACCGATTGTCTAACTAGCCAAAATGATCCAACATACCAGAGATGCCAGATTTAATTAGGAATTAGCCTTTTCATGTTTTCTTTATTTTTGGTAATTAAAACACGAATTTGGGGTTTTGAAGGCTTTCTAAACACTATAAATAGAGCCTTAGTTATTTTGTAAAGAATCTTTTGACTTATAAACTTTGCAATACCATTCTTCTTTTCCTGGAAATTTGAATAACTCAATTTTCTTGTGAAATTTCAAATCAAATTATTTTAAGATTTCTTTGTTAATTCATGATGTATCAACTAATCTAGCATGTTAGTTGTGGCCATCCTTTGTCTGAATTCTTCACTAATTGTTACGTTTGGGTTATTTCTACATAGTTCACACAAGTAGATTGCCATTAAGTTCCAACATATGCCAACAATCTATCTTTAACACTTCCGCACGCAGGTCACGAGTCAAAGAAAAAGTCCACTAGGACTACATGGCAACCCTTCTGTACTCCTCCAGCACGATCGGTGCCAGCAATTTGAAGATTCCAACTTAACATATGCATTAAAGATTCTAATTCGAACCTTTTCACAATTTTTAGCAATTTTACTCTAAGAAATGAATATCATATCATTTTCTTACATCACTTGAAGTCCAAGAAACAAGTTCATTTCTTTGAGCATGCTTGTTTCAAAATCCTACTCCATCACCGCCACAAATTTAATGACTTGACATTTTGATGTTGATCCAAATATAATATCATTGATATAAATTTGAGCAACCAAAATGTTATTATTTCAATGATGGATCCTTTCCTTAGAAGAAATTTTACAAATCTCCCATGCCTAGCATGGGGAGCTTACTTAAGCCCATATAAAGCTGTCTTCAACTTGTAGACATGACAAAGACGATTGAGGTCTTCAAATTCTTTAAGTTGTTCCATGTACACCTCTTTATTTAAAAACCTGTTTAAGAATGTACTCTTCACATCCTTTGATATTGATTAATGTTGAGACAACAAACTACAATGATTAGTCATCTAATTACTTCACATCTAGCAACTAAGGCAAACATCTGTCAAAATTGACTTCCTTCACCTAACTATATTCTTAAGCAACTATCCTTGCCTTGCTTTAGGTTATTGCTCCATGTTCATCCATTTTGCTCTCAAAGATCCACTTGATGCCTATCACATTAGCATTCTGTAGCCTTTTGACCAATGTGTAGACATCATTTTTAATGAACTAGTTCAATTCTTGTTACGTTGCTGAGATCTAAAATTTGTCTTTTAGAGCTTCAGCAACATTTTTAAGCTTTATCGACTAGCACGAATAACCTTCAATATCTCTATAGTTAACATGCCTCACATCTCTTGTGTGTCTTAGCTGGTCTAAGTCATCAATTATTGCTTTTGGAGGATGATACTTTTTGATTCTAAATGACAATTCCTTCCTATTTTCTACAGTAGATGTTGAGACATTATACTCAATTTCTTGTTATGCTGTTGGAGACTCCACATCCATTGTAATGACCTCATTGATCGATTCCAAGACTCATTTGGTTTGATGATTGTAAAATATGTATGTGCAGCTAGTGAAAGAATAGCTAAGGAAGGTTCCTTCATCACTCCTTTCCTTTCTTATACTAGATTTCATAACCCAATCCCAATAATTTAGTTAGGCCCTTCTTTTGAATAGGGGTTGTAATCTTTTGGCTAAGTAAGTACTTCAAACTCTCATGATCGATCTTAATCACAAACTATCCAAGCTGAAGATAATGCCTCCACTTGTTAACTATCATAAGTAAAGCCAAAAATTCCTTTTCATGCATAGACAATCCTTCATTCCTCTGAAATAGCACCACTGGTCTTGAATGCTACATCAAGACTACTCCTATTTTGTTGTCTAATGCATTTGTCTTTAGAATAAAAGGTTGCTCAAAATGTGGTAAGGCTAAGATAGGTGTTGTGGTCATTGTTGTCTTCAGTTTCTATAATGCCTCCTCAACCTCTAAGTTTCAATGGAAGGCATTTTTCTTTAAAACTTGTTAAAGGCTTACTCAGTTTCATATAATCCTTTATGAATCTTCTGTAGTATCATGTTAGCCCTAGAAAACCCCTTAGTGATTTCAGTGTTTTAGAGATTGGCTAATTAATCATGGCCTTTATCTTTTTAGGGTCAGTCTTCACACATTCACGAGAAATAATATGCCCAAGGTATTCAACCTTGGCTTGCCCAAAGTAGCACTTTTGAGCTTGACATATAGCTTGTTGTCAAAAAGTCTTTGAAACACATTCTTAAGTGTGAAAGGTGCTCTTCCAATTTCTTACTAAATATTAAAATGTCATCGAAGAAGACTAATACAAACTTCCTCAAAAACTTACATAAAATGTCATTTAGCAAACTCTAGAATGCAGTTAGTGCATTAATCAACCCAAAAGGCATTACAAGAAATTCATAATGTCTGCAGTGGGTTTTGAAAGTTATCTTGTAGACGTCCTCTAGCTGCATTCGAATCTAGTGATATCCTTGTTTTAAATCCAACTTATTGAAATGTGTTACACCCTTTAATTCGTCTAACAAAGCTTCAATTACTAGGATAGGAACTTATCCTTAACAGTCATTTCGTTTAGCCATCTACAATCAGCACACATTCAAGTCATTACATTCTTTTTTTAAAATAATAGAACTAGTAATGCAAAAGGGCTTCTGCTAGCCTTGATTACCCCTGGGAAAATAATTCTTCAACTTGCTTTATAAATTCTTCTTTCTCTAAATCTGAATACCTATAGGACCTTTGGTTGACTGGGTGATAGTCTAGCTTCAGTTGGATCTGGTAATCATGTGCCCTAGATGGAGGCAAACCTTTAGGTTTAGAGAGGACTCCACTGTACTGCTCCAACACTGTCATAATATCTTGTTAAATTGTTTGTCCTGTTACCTAACTTTCAATGACAATTAAATAAGAAACCCATTCGTCCCTGTGTACTGTAGTCAGACTTTCTTTGATTTCACGGTAGGTGATTCTGTAAGAATTTTCTGGCTGTCTTCCCAATAAAATCACTTGTTCTCCTCTATAGCCAAACTATAGTGTTCTATCTTTGAATTCAAATGTGGGTGGGTTCATTATCCTGAGCCAATCAACCTCAAAGATCTTGTCACAACTTCCCAATCTAAGTAATCTAATATCAAAACAAAATTATTGTCCCCACATTGTCCAAATCAAATGTTTTCATTCAAGGCTACTCATCATCCTTTGTCCACTGGCTACCATAACTATTATTAGGTGGGCTTCACAGGGTACCACTAATGTTCCAATGAGTGATTTTAGAGAAATAAAACTCTAGGTGCTTCCTATATCAACCAATGCTAAAGGAGTTTTGCCACAAACGTAGACTTTATATACGGAAAGTATTGGGGGTACTACTGTTTTTGATATTGTGAAGCATGATTTCACCTTCCTCATTAACTTCTTTTATGCTAGGCTCAATGACATCATCCATCTCCTCTTCATTACATTCTTTCCCTTTAATGAGGTTTGCTATTCTGTTTTTGCATTTGTAGCTCAGACTCCACTTCCCCGCACAATTAAAACACTCTCCTTTTTTGAAATATGTTAGTCCTCATTATGGAGACTTTGGTAGAATTTTCTACTGATTTGTCCTCTTACTTCCGCCAATGGGCCTCATCACTATTCAGTGCCTTTGTTAGGCCTCTAATCCATATTCTTCATTTTGGGTTGCCTCAAAAGCTTGGTCCAGAGTTTGAGTTTTAAAGATCATGATTCTAAAATGTATTTCATTTTGTAGCCCACTGATAAAACTATTGATGAAATATTATAGAAACTAATGATAAAATAAATAAAATATGAAAAAACAAAGTAATAAGAATATTGTTACAATATAAGACAAAAATTAAAGAATAATCAAAAATATTAGAGAATAATATATGATGGTAAGCATATAAATGGGCAATTGGATGGTAAAGTTTATTATAATTGCAAATAAACTTGGTAAGCATATCGTATAACAAGTTTATAATAAATCGATGCATTAAAAGAACATAAATAAATACCTAAAAGGTGTATTTCTTAGAGAAGTAGACTAAATTTTTTGGAAAAAAAATGTTAAACAAATACTTTTGATAAAAAACAAACACTCTTCAAATAAAATACTACAAATTTTTGTCAAATCAAAATTATCTTAAATGAATATTAGTTTTTTATTAAAATCTAAAATTTAAATTTTTATTAGTTTTTATTCGACATATTAAAGTAATTTTAAAAGTAAGACAATAATATTATTTATCATATGATAAATATAAGAAATTAAATATATGAATTCAATTTTTAAATAATAATTAAGTTATATAAATAACAGTTTAAATATATATTTATATTATTTAATTTGGACATATATTTTACACGTGTAAAGTTGTAGTATTTTGTAGTCGTTAATAAATACCGTAAAGAAATTGGTTAAACTCTTAGAGAGCGGATCGCCCACCCAATCGCCCTTCTAAATCCGTCAACGCGTCAGTCAAGCCTGACAGCTGACGTGAACCCAACGGTGATCTTTATTGGCTTTGTTGGGATGTAAAAGTTGCGCAAAACTTTTAAAATAGTATAAAAATAAAACAAAAAATTAAAAAAAATATTATTTTGATACATAATGCCTTTGGAATGTAGTATCACGATGGATGCAAATTTGCATCCCCACACAGCCAATGATAACTTTGTATGTATTGTAAATAATAATTTGAAATAAGAGATTTTAATAGGGTATGCTTGGATTGATATTAGAGTGGGTAGAAAAATTTTAGTAATTTTAATGGAGAAAAAAATTTATATCTAGTATTAAAACTTGAATTGGTAGAAAAAATATTTTTTTATATATTTAATAAATAATAATAATTGAATGATATAATAATATATAGGTTTATAAAATATAAAAAAATTAATGTTAGTAGAAAAATTATATGGATAAGTGTTAGATTGTGAATAGATATAATAATTAAAAAATAATTAGTTAATTATAAAAAATAAAAAAAAATTAAATTTAAATTAAATTAAATTTATATGATAAGATATTTGATATATAATATTTTGGAACGAGAGTTAATAGTTGCAAAC
The DNA here is from genome assembly GCA_019155195.1 of Avicennia marina. NCBI lineage: Eukaryota > Viridiplantae > Streptophyta > Magnoliopsida > Lamiales > Acanthaceae > Avicennia > Avicennia marina. Next base: position 5,122,555 of record CM032781.1, on the reverse strand, counting down.
AAGGGAACCAAAGTGTTGATTTGGGTTTTTTTTTTTTTTACTATTTATACTAATTTTTTATCTTATTTTTCAAAATATTCTATTTTTAAAATTGTTGACAATTTTGATGCAATTTCACGGGGTGACTCATGGAAATTGGTCGACAAAGAAATAAATCAAAAAAATACATAAAAAGCAAATTAGAAACAAAAAAAAATGTATAAGAAATAGAAAAAAGGTACATATTGTGATCTGAGTTCATAGAATTAATTTTGTAAACTCAAATCACGGAATTTTATTAGTACATTGTTTGTTTAGATTCAATAAATATATCTTTGGATTTTTTTCCTATTTATCTCCAATTTTTATTCCATTTTTTAAAATATTCTCATTTTAAAATTATTTATCAAACTAAATATTTAGAAATAGACAAAAAAGATATAATTATCATGTGACAATAAATACACAAACATAACAAAAGACAAACATGACATAAGGTAAAATGTATCTGTATTAAATACTGCATAAATATATTAAACAAAAATAATAAAATTACTTTCGTATAAAACTTTTTTATGATCATATAGTAATTAATTTTATTTTTCTCAACATTTTAATTTTTATATTAAACATCTAAATCATAAAAATTAAAAATGAAATAATTGACAAAAAAATTATATAATAATTTTAATTAAATTTATTCAATATAAATATTTACATATTGATAATAAATTATATGTGTTTGTATATTTTTTTTATTACATGACAAATTATATTTGTCACGACAAATAGAGAATAAAAGAAGTGTGTGTTTTTTTTTTAAATTCGTGATTTCAAATCGCAAAAATTTAATTCTATGATTTGAAATTATAAAATTGAGTTAATTTCGTAAATAATTTTGAAATATAAATATTTTAAAAAATGAAAATTTTTTAAAAGTTAAATAGAAAAAACCCGTGTTTATTGTTGGCAGACATGGTACAAGAACGACTCTAGGCGTTTCGTCAAGTCAAGGAAGACTGCGCGGTGGGATTTGGATCCATTAGCTAGCTACGGCAGAAGCCTCCTAATTCCTATTTATCCATTTATGATTGCTTGCCCCTTGTTTTTCTCCACCGCGCGGAGCATTTGAAATATAACCCACGCACCCACGGCGAGAATGCAAAACTGCTATCCAAGTTGACCAAAAATGAAACCTTTGTCTCGCTTGCTAGTTCTTTCTCTGATCCCATTCTTGCCAACGGCATCGTCCTCCGAAACAGATACTTTATATCAAGGGTTGTCACTTTGTGCTCCGGGAGACGTTTTAGTTTCATCCCCAACCCCAATTTTCACTGCTGGTTTTTTCCGAGTTGGTGAAAATGCGTATTGTTTTGCTATTTGGTTCACCAAGCCTTCGAATGACGGAAATCTCACCGTCGTTTGGATGGCCAATCGAGACAAACCCGTTAACGGTAGAAATACGAAGCTCACCTTGTTAGACTCTGGCAATCTTGTCCTAACGGATGCAGGGCGGATTATTACATGGAGTAGTGACACTGAATCCAAATCCTCTGTGCATTTGAAACTCCATGACAGTGGCAATCTTGTTCTCCGTAGCGATGACGGGGTCACTAATATTTGGCAAAGCTTTGAATCTCCCTCGAACACACTTCTTCCTCAGCAACCATTCACCAGGAATTCCACGCTGATCTCCTCAAGAAGCCTAACGGATCATTCATCAGGTTTCTACAAGTTGTATTTTGACTATGACAACGTCCTTAGTCTACTTTATGAGAGAGCTCAAATAACAAGTGTCTTTTGGCCTCCCTCTTGGCTGAAGAGCTGGGAGGCGGGAAGATCCCCTTACAACGGCAGCAAAATTGCCAAACTTGATTTACTGGGAAGATTTGTCTCTTCAGATGAATTTAAATTTAATACCTCCGATTTTGGCATAGGGCCTCAGAGAAGAATGATTCTGGAACCTGATGGCGCTCTTCGGGTTTATAGTCTAAGCAAACACGAAGCTTGGGAAGTCACATGGCAAATGGATCTTCAACCTTGCAGGATTCATGGGATTTGCGGTGCCAACAGCCTTTGCACTTACAGTCCCGAGCTGGGCCGGAGGTGCTCTTGCTTACCAGGACACAAGATGGAGAATCGCAGAGACTGGTCAGAAGGATGTGTGCCGGATTTCAAGCCTCTTCCATGTAATGACACTGATTCTGCAGGCTTCCTTCCGCTTCATCATGTTGAATTCTACGGAAATGACATCGGATACTTCCCGAACGTCACTCGGGAGAAGGGTGAAAGTCTGTGCTTGAGCAACTGCGACTGCAAAGGATTCCAATACACATTTAAAAATGAGACTGGTTTCTACAGCTGTTTTCCCAAGACCTTATTGTTAAATGGATATCAGTCAGTGGGATTCAGAGACTGGACTTACATATTGTTACCGAAGCACGTTCTGACCTCCGACCAAAGGTCCCTTCGGAAATTTGACCTCCAATGTACAAGCAATGTAACGCAACTCCAAAGAGCGTACAATAAGAAAGAAAGGTATGCTTGGTGGAAGTCCTTGGCATGGTGTGCAGGAGTCTTCGGTGCAATTGAAGCTCTCTGTTTGTTCGCCTTCTTGTACAAAACAAGTCGAAGTCGAGGCTCTAACGTGAACGACAGAGGTAATTACTTGCAGGTTGCGTCAAGATTCAAGAGGTTTACCTACGCAGAACTCAAGAAGGCAACACAGAATTTTAGGGAAGAGGTTGGTCGAGGAGGCAGCGGAGTGGTGTACAAAGGAAAGCTGTCAGATGAAAGAATTGGAGCCATCAAACGCCTGAATGAGGCCAAGCAAGGAGAGGCTGAATTCTTGGCTGAAGCTGGCACCATTGGAAGACTGAACCATGCCAATTTGATAGAGCTTTGGGGTTATTGTGCTGAAGGGAAGCACAGGCTTTTGGTTTACGAGTACTTGGAGCATAGATCATTAGTAGAAAATCTCTGCTCCAACAATCTTGATTGGAGAAAGAGGTTTGATATTGCATTAGGCACAGCGAAAGGCCTGGCTTACTTGCATGAAGAGTGCTTGGAATGGGTTCTGCACTGCGACGTGAAGCCTCAGAACATACTCTTGGACTCAAATTACAAGCCCAAGGTGGCAGATTTTGGTCTGTCTCAACAGGTGAAGAGGAGTGAGACGGAGAATTTGAACGTTTCAACAATAAGAGGGACAAGAGGTTACATGGCTCCAGAATGGGTTATTAATCTTCCAATTACTTCCAAAGTTGATGTATATAGTTATGGGATTGTTGTGTTGGAAATGGTAACGGGAAAGAGCCCCAAGGAACTCAATGTTGACGGTGGCAGTGGGAGGATGGAGCACAAGAGACTACAGAATTGGGTTAGGGAAATGATGCAAAAAGGAGCAGAGGAAGGGATATCATGGATTGAACAAATTGTGGATCCTAGACTGGGAGGCGAATATGACGAGGATAAATTGGAGAATTTGGTGAGAGTGGCTTTGCACTGTGCACTAGATAACAAAGATTCAAGACCTACTATGAAGCAGGTCGTGGATATGTTGCTCGATCAAGGGGCCTAGGGATCCTAGCTAAATACATTAGAGAGCAATATCTTATTTAATGTAATAGGGTTGCATGAAATAATTTGCTTTTCTAATATGCATGTTTTGTATCAATTTGCTCATCATGTACTATAATCGACTCCTCTAGTCTCTGTGTTAACTTATGGAAAAGGATACTAAGTTCTTTATTGCATAATACGAGTTCATCAAATGTATATTTCATGTACCACTTGTACATCCTTTCGTACATTTTGAGATGCTTGTATAGGAGGAAGACTCCGAGAAGCACCTCAGGCCATGGCATCTATGATTTTCCTTTCAACCCAAGACTAGAAATATTGAGTAAAGGGCAACTCAAATTCTCATCCTTATTAAACGGAAATTGGCTTGCCCAAGACAAAGACTAAATCATGTGACCACACAGTGACTGAAATTCATATGTCCATCTCTGATAATGGACTGTTTTACGAGAAATAATAAAGAAAATTTCGTAAACTTTCAGGAATAAGAAATACTAACCAACTGAATAAATCTACAGCACACAGGTCACTATCATCAGTCGGGTCTAAGTCGAATATTAATGTATATTCAATTTGATCAAAATCAATTAATTACTGGACAAGTGTAATTATACTTGGTCATCTTTTATTACTAAAAATAAGTACGTGCTTTGCACATACAAGATATTTGCATAGAAATAAATATTATATTTAGTAAATATATTATTTCTGATTTATTATATTCAATAATTAAAAAAACACTTGAGGCTTAGTTATATATAACATTTTTATTACATGTTTAAAGCCCTTATATATATATATATTATAATAACAAGTGATTGTTTGATTTAAATTGTATTGGTGTTTTTGGTGTCTTTTCGGTTTCAAAATTGACTTATTGTCTAAAATTCAAATTTAATTGTACAATGAACTACCTGAGATTGGGTTAAATTACAATTTACCAACTTTTGTTTTTGAAATTACCACTACTTTCTTGATGCAAGAAAAACCTTTTGACAGAAATATGGTAATAATTGAATGTGTTTTTTTGAGGGTGTATAATTGTAAAACAAACGAAACCATAACTGAACAATATAGTGCTGAAAATTGATTTCAACCGGGGGGCGAGGTGATGATTTTTGACCTGACCCGAAATTAGCGGATTTCAGATTAAACTTTTGCTAGTTCGAGTCAAAATCCAATTAGATCCATAAACTCAAAAAGATAAATGAGTCAATTTTGAGTTTACAAGTCGAGTGACCTGCAAATCTATAAACCTGTGAATATATTTTAAATAATTTAAAAAATATTTATATAAATATAAAAAATTAATCAAATAAAATTAAATGGTAAAATAGTAAATATTTAAAACATTAAGCCTTAATTTTAATTCAAAAAAAATATTTTGTTTTTGTTGACAAGTTTATGAGTTAGATTCGAGTAACTAACAAAATTGACGAGTTGCGTTCGGGTTAAATTTTTTGATCCATGAAAATAATTAGGGAATCAATGAATTAGGTGTAATGTCCCTTGACCCGACCCACCAACCTAACCCATGGCCACTCCTAATTTCAACACAACAATAAATCATATTATGCTAGAAAATGAATAAACTTAAAGACCATATTGTGCAAGGAAGCCAAAAAAAAGCATCTTTTAAAAAACCATATCATGTATTGCTCAAAATTTAATATATTAGTCAAATTTCACGAGAATTCCTCACACAACACAAATAATTTTAAAAAATCAACACATGTAACAAAAAAAAAACCTTAATTCAAATTTTGGGGAAAAATAGAAAAGAAGCAATAATAATCCAACTAAAATATACACTTAGGTCATTCTCTGTGTTCGACCAAAAATGCCCAAAAAATTAACAAAACACAAAATTAGTCATCAATACTCACATACACAGTCAACATTAACCACGGAAAATTGAAAAAGAAAATCACCAAATGTACAATTGATGCCTCAAAGAAAAATTTTTCAAAGTCCCCTAAACTCGTAGCATCCTAACATACAAATACCTTTTCCTATTGAAAATACCAACTATTGGACTTTAGTCTTCTTCAAATAATCCTCTGGTTTCCTTCCCTACACAATTATCAAAGTTTTTTGGCCGGTTGGTGGTTGAAAATCAAAGACTCTACGGACAAGAGAGGGGGAAGGCAGGGTTTTTTGGTCAAAGAGAGGGGGCAGTGGATGTGTTCATTCGATGTTAAAGAAAGAAGCAGCTTTTTACTATATTTTTGAATATTATAAATTATAATTAATATTATTGTAGTACTTTGAAAATTAAATTTAAAAAAGCGGGAAAGTATAAATAATATTTGATCCACATTTTTATGTATGCTTTAAAATATACCTCAAATATATCCGAGTAATCTCATACCTCTTAATACAACTATTGTTAACGATAAAGTAATAATATATTAGTAAAATAATAATACATATTTAGGAAATTAATTATTACACATATTTTTATCATTTTAATTCAAATTCAAAACTATTAAATTATAGTAACAGCATTTATCATATCTGGAAATAATAAAGTGAAAAAATTTTAAAATATTATATTTAAAACAAAATTCTAAGAATTTGGATTCAAAATCAAAATCTAGAATTCTGATTTTAAATTCGGATATCAAGATTTCAGTTTTGCATCAAATACTTAAAATTTCAGATCATATTTATAATATTTATCTTATAATTTATATATTAATCAGTTAAATGATATTTATATCTTTTTCATAATTTAAATTTACTTTTAAAAGAATTAAATTAATATCAATTATAGTTCTAATATTTGAAATGCAATAAAGTAAACTATTAACAAATTAATCAAAATAAGAAAAACTAAAAATTAAAAGAAAACGCTAAAACCAAACTTCCAAATTTGAGTTTTAAAATTTAAATTTCAAATTATGGTTTATAACGAAATGTTAAAATTTTTAAAACTATAATAACTTTGTAAATAACTGCTTATCTATACTACATACTAAGGATATAAAAATCTTTTTGTTACATAATATACAATTACTAATACTCATTCTTATATATCTAATGTTCATTTTCCTCCTCTTTCAATTTTCATTTATTTCATTATAGTCCCTCCAATTTTAATTTGTTTTTCAATTTTTCTCTTTTATATTGTAATCAATAAAAATTATATCTTATGAAATTATATATTTATGTGCGTGCTTATCCTCAAAATTATAATTTTATCTGAATTCTTATAATTAATTTGATAAACAACGTTATCATTAATTTTATTAGTAAAGCACACACTGAAAAGTCAAAAAACGCACTGCCTGCTAAAGTAGACCGAAAATCTTGCATCGTGAAGTGTGAACCACATTAATCATCATTAATTTCTCTCCGTCACACACAACAATGAAACAGAAGGCAAGCTGCCTAACATCAACTCGTCAAATATTTTGCCACATTTTTCGGACAGCACACAGATGCACTTGAATACTGTGTTCTTATACAATGGTGTCTCCATCCACACCACTATTTAACAAACATTCCAACTTGTCTCAATTTTCTCATGTTCAATTTAAACACTAAATAAAGCCCACAAAGCGATCAGTGACTAGGGACAACCACTGTCCTGTTCTTCTTCCACAACTCCTCACAAAAGCTTGAAAAGTTTTTTTCCTCATCTTCTTCCATGGCGGAAATCATCGGCGACCCTTCCAATATTGATCCACGCAGCGGATTCTGCAAAGCCAACAATACCTTCTACAGCAAGCGCAGACTAATCCCACTTCCCTCCATTGAATCACTCGACGTCACCACCTTCATCTCCTCCAGGGCCCACCACGGCAAGATTGCCTTCATCGACTCCGCCACCGGCCGCCAGCTTACTTTCGCCGACGTCTGGCGTGCAGTCGACGCAGTCTCCAGCTCCCTCTCCCACGAATTTGGCATCCGCAGAGGCCACGTCGTCCTACTTCTCACCCCTAACTCAATATACTTTCCCATCGTTTGCCTCGCCGTCATGTCCCTCGGCGCCGTCATCACCACCACCAATCCCCTCAACACCTCCCGTGAAATCGCGAAACAGATCGCCGATTCGAAGCCAGTACTCGCCTTCACTATTCCGCAACTCCTCCCTAAACTCGCCGATTCAAATCTCCCAATCGTCCTCCTCGGCTCCGACGCTATTCCGAGTAATCCAAATTCTAGCAAATTAAGAATCGTTGCGTCAATCGAAGAAATGATGAAAAGAGAACCGAGCCAGAGCCGAGTCAAGGAAAGAGTCCACCAGGACGACACGGCAACCCTTCTGTACTCCTCCGGCACGACCGGCGCCAGCAAAGGCGTCGTATCCTCACACAGAAACCTAATTGCAATGGTCCAAACAGTCGTCAGCCGGTTTAAATCCGACGACGAGAATCAAACGTTCATTTGTACGGTACCAATGTTCCACATATACGGATTAGTAGCGTTCGCCACCGGTCTGATAGCTTCTGGTTCGACCGTCGTCATCCTTTCAAAATTCGAGATGGACGAAATGCTAACGGCAATCCAGAAATTCTCCGCTACTCATCTGCCTTTAGTGCCGCCGATTCTGGTAGCCTTAGTCAACAACGCTGAAACCATTAGGAAAAGGTACGATTTGAGCAGCTTGCGTTCTGTGCTGTCCGGCGGCGCGCCACTGAGTAAAGAAGTGATAGAGGGATTCACGGCGAAGTATCCGAACGTAACGATTCTACAGGGCTACGGAATGACAGAGTCGACGGGGATTGGAGCGTCGACGGACTCTCTGGAGGAGAGCCGAAGGTACGGAACGGCGGGGCTGCTGTCGCCGAGCATGGAGGCGAAGATCGTGGACCCGGAGAGCGGGGAAGCGTTGTCGTTCAATCGGACGGGTGAGCTTTGGCTGAGGGGCCCTTCCATTATGAAAGGTGACAAAAGTTTTATTTTAATTACATTTATCTTAAGTGGTGTCTGACTAGGTTTAGGCCCATTTATATTTTGACATGTTGGCTATGTTTGGAAGCCCTGTTGGAAACTTACACCGTTAACCAAATTTCATTAAATATATCAATTAATTAAAAATTTTATTTAAATTTAAATTCTAATTTTCACTTCTTTACATATAATTAAATAATTATTTTATTTATTTATAATTAAATCAATACTTATAACATTTACTCATATTTATATATAGATATATATATATATTAATATTCTAAAATTAATTATTATCTCTATATAATATTATATTATCTAATTATTATTATATATAAATATATAAAATTAAATAAATAATACTATTAATCTTATTAAAATCTCTTCGTATCACGCTCCATAACTTTAACTCTCACCAATAATTATTCCACTTGACAACCCCTCTTCCGAACATAGATTTGTGATTGTGTTCTTGCAAATTATGAGACGAGATGGACAGAGAATTAACCACCAACATAATTGGATGATTTTGAGACTTGGGTTCCCCAATTTTATTTTTTTTCCCGAATACACAGCGATGTGGAAAGCTATTTGTATTAAATTGTCAGACTGATTAAATGTAATCAACACTGCGAGGGATTATCATTTTTTAACGTCAATGAATGCATTACAGGTTATTTTAGCAATGAAGAGGCCACGGCTTCAACTCTGGATTCAGAAGGGTGGTTGAGAACTGGAGATTTATGCTACGTCGATGAGGATGGATTTATCTTTGTGGTTGACAGGCTAAAGGAACTTATCAAGTACAAGGGCTATCAGGTGAACGAAACTCCATACTCTCGCGTTTTTTTATTTTTCGAGTGTCAGGAAAAAACAGGGGAGACGATGACTGACGTAACTGGTCTTTGGTTAAAAGTGGAAACCTAATAGCCAAAACTAGTTTTAAAATTTGATAAAGAAATCTACACCTTCATTTGAGTTATCAATGAAATCCGGCGACAAGAGTTGTATGTGGATCTTTATATTTTGGATATTAATTCATAGTTGCAACCCTGTTGCAGGTTCCTCCGGCGGAATTGGAGGCTTTGTTACTCACTCACCCGGAAATAGTTGACGCTGCCGTTATACCGTAAGTTTTGATCGTTTAGATACAGATCTGACTTAACCAAAAGAAAAGGTGTTTGTAGTTCATTTAGTAGTATTAGGACCCGTACAAGCTACTTTAGCAAAAACAAATTATGAAACTAGTATATTACAGTTAAACAACGAGTTTAAAATTGTTTCTATTGGTCTAATGCATTAGGTTCCCGGATAAGGCCGTGGGACAGTTTCCAATGGCATATGTGGTGAGAAAAGCGGGAAGTGCGATGTCAGAGAACGAAGTGATGGACTTCGTTGCTAAACAGGTGACTCGGCCAAAAAAAACAGTAAAATCGCATTTGAGATAGAGAGTCCCGGTTTTGCAAATTGGAAGATCTAACACAATAATATGTGATCATAGGTGGCCCCATACAAGAGAATTCGACGCGTGGCATTTGTGGCTTCTATTCCCAAGAATCCCTCGGGCAAGATACTCAGAAAGGATCTCATCAAGCTTGCTGTCTCTAAAATGTGAAGCTGTAAGCCATACATTATGTCAAATGCATTTGTTTGCTGGGTTACAAAATTGGCATGCTTTGCATGTAAAATAACTCTGTCCCTATGAACTGAAAAGTTTCACTAGGTTATGTTTTGTTTCTTGTTTTTTTTTTTTTTTTTTATTCCAAGATTTAGCGATGAGTCGAGGCTTTTAATGATTATGGCCTGCATGTATTATAGTCAACAAGAACATGTTGAGTGGGATAGCTCCTTGAGAAGGAGAGGGACTCGTAGCCTATACATAACTACGTGTTTCTGAAGATTGCAGCGACATATTTGAGCCTAAAACGAACTTCCATTTCACTGTCACTTTTAGACTTGAGACGACATGTGATGAACCTAAAACTGCAGACTACCAAACAATGACCAAAAACTTCAATTGAGATTGATGGACCTAAAAGATTAGTACAAAAGTATTCACATTCTAATCTCAAATAAATCTGCATGTACAAGAAGTAGGTTCTTTCTACTAGTCGGTATGCGTTTCAGAACACAAAATGAATTGCTCAACCGCCAGATAAGACAGAAGTCGCCATTACATTTACTCCTCGATTCCTTTCCTGAGGTGCAGACCCTCGGCACATTGCAATGGACAAGACTGCCTTTTCCACTTCCACGCTGGGATTTTTCCTTAGTAGACTAAGAATGTTTTCCACCAATTCTTTGTCACAGGGAACTTGCAATGGCCCGTGAACCGTTGATCCGCACTCCTCTTCGCCCATCTCTAGCAGCACTCTGAAAATTGGGTGATTTAGGTAACACGAAGGTACTAGAAATCTCTTGTTGTCCCTGGAATAGACCACAAAATGAGCCCTTCTTTTCCACTTTCCCAACAATCTTTCTTAGCTTCTTAGAACTTCCCTTCATTGGATTTACCATCAATAGTCTCTCTTGTTGCCTGATCAAGAGTATCTAGAAAAGTCATGGCTTCCAGAACTGGACAGGGCTTTAAGTGTGTATGCAGTGAATTATCTAGTGGAGGTGAGGTATTCGGCAGAAGCCCAAAAAAGGTGAAGATACGAAACGAGAGATGGATTGTGTGTGGAGGTAATGAAGTGTCCTGTGACTGAGTTTACTCATTCTGGGTAAAAGGCATGTATTTAATTCTTTCTATTATTTAAATAAAGGAGGTGTAACGATCTAGACTTGTCTTCAAGACATCGAATTTAATCGCTGGAGACACGTAGAAACACCCAAAAGTGAAGGGATTGTGTGATGAAAAGAATGGATAATTAGTGGTCGAGCATTTTTGTTTGGTGACAGGAGTTGGCAATAACTACGTACCTAAGGTGTATGAAGTCATGGAAAATTGAAAATTTTGTTCTTACAGTCTTATTTTCCTGTTTTATATTTTACTTAATCTGCCTTACATAGATTATTTAGTCAATTGCCGTTTTTATTTTATTTTTTTAATTAATAATCATTTGCGTTATAGATCGGTTATTTTGGGTGCTCTCATGTTTTGAGCAAAATTCTCGAATAATAAATGTATAGGAACATGTCTGTCGATGTGGTCAGAATAATTAAATAGTTTAATAATTCCATGGGCTTTTGTCCTTTTTCTTTTCACTAAGGACGCAACAACTAATTTCCACGGCTTCAAGAGTGAAAATTATTTCATACCTCCCTCACACCTAAAATTAAATTATTATTCTATGCAACAACCATAATGTGAGTGTGTGTGTGTGTGTAAAAACTCTACATTGTAGCGTGTATAGTTATTACAACACTTTGATAATAATAAAATAAATATATTTATTATATATTTTAGAATTTTAATAATAATAAAAATGATTTATACATTGAAATCATATTTAAAATGTCTATGAGAGAGAGAGAGACTAAAAATTAGATGAGAGTAAATTAAAGAAAAAAATGAAATTTTTATTGAGAGAAGAGAGAAAAAAAATTATAAAATAAGATTAAAGAGAGAAAAGAAAAAGTAAAGAAATTAATGATAATTTAGTAACTCAGCATTGAATACCAAAATTAGTTATTTTAAATTCCTAACAGTTAATAATATAACTAGTAATTTGGGACACACTCCATATACATGTGCATAATTATATAAATGAATTAATAATAGTATTTATATTATAAGTTTTGTATCATTTATAGTATAAGAGAAAAATGCCTAATAACAGCAATAAATTAAATAAATAAATTTGTGAGAAGATATAGGAAAAATAAAAAAAAATGAGGGAATAAATTAATATACAGGAAATTTAAGGGGAATAAATTAAAAAATATATAAACAAATTGGGTATAAAAATAATTTTACATTGTGCGTCCAAATTAGTGCCTTTAACTTTAATCTACAATAAGTATAGATACTAATAAATAGTATGAATTAAGCGTAATAGCGTGTGTATATGCAGTAGCCTCAAACTCTTAATAACTAATAAAATTTAAACACATGCATACTTATAAAAATAATTTTATAATTAATTTATGTGATGGAGTAAAAATTAGAGTAATATAAAAAGATGATATATAAACTAAAATTAATTAAAAAGAAGAGAGAAATAATTTAAAGTCACAGTGATAAATAGGGAAAGGAAATAAATAAATGTATTTTAATTCACTTGTGTGTAGGATCAATGATGGTAATTGAATAATATAGTTATTGACAAATGGGTATTAAATGACTAAAGTTAATTATTATTGGGGGTAGAGTAATATATAGTATAAATCGTACAGATGTGAATTAAATTAGTTATGGAGGATAGTTAATTAAAAAATCATTAAAAGAATAAGTAAAAATTTTAACAATCCTATAATAATATAGATATATAAGCATGAAAAAGCTAAATTCAACTATAACTATACCTATTACCGATGCTGATATTACTACCATTGTTATTATTTTGTAGTTTAAAGTAAGGGATGTGAAATCACTAATCTGATGAAGTAATGATATTAAATTTTATACGGAGACATATGAAAAAATATATGAATTACAAATTTATGATGGATGTATAAAATAGTAATTGCCTTTGCTTTTATATATATATATATATATAAATACAACAGACCACAAATCAAGTTATTATAATTGTATCACAAATAGCACACGAATTTATTGTATCATTTACGGTCAATAGCCAAATTCAATTAAAATATTAAATGTAAAAATATCAACAAAAGATAAATAAATTCCAACATATATAAAATTCTAATTCAGAAATCCTTGATTATGAAGTCAAATAATTAATTAAGTTGATGTTTCAAGTTCCAAGTGTTCATCCTATGGACTCCATGCAAAGACTTTCGAAGCCTATACGTGTCTTAGTGTGGGCCCGTGTAGTTAACTACTTCTGAGTCTTTATTACAATCCGTCAAGCCCTCAAAGTTGAAGGCATCAAATGATGGAAAGTCAAGACCAGTACCCGCGAAAAATGAGGAAAAACAATGCATTTAGTTTGACTGGTAGAGGGCTTTATTCAATTGACTGTCGTTTTTAACTCATTTCTTATTTTTTTCATTTTTTTATTACTCTCATTAGTTCTACTAACTCAATGTTTGAACACTTGACTTAAAGTTTAATGATTGAGAATGAGAATATATATATGTATGTATGTATGTATGTATAATTCATGCGACTATTTATTTGTCGTTACAAAGAATTAATATGCCACGAAATATTGTGACTTTCAATCAATCATTAACGGAGATGTCTTGAATTTTGTATTTGAAAACCTCGCCAATTTATATTGGATGGATCCTCTTCAATTAGAAAAGGATATATATTCAACGAAAATGGAATGAAATTTGGCCAAAAAAAAGAGTTGGCATTCACATGAAAAAATTAACTATGTATTGATACTTCCAAGAGAGGGTAATCAAGTCTAGATTCAAGTGACAATTCGAGTTTGACTGTTAGTATTCAATTTCATTGTAATGTTCGATCGTGTTGGATCAAAAATACAAAATTCTAATTTAACTTTGATTAAATTCAAAATATTGTCAATCCTGGATAAACTTGAGTCGACTAACTGGATACACTAAAGCCCCACACATGGGCATGGATGCCAATCTGCAAGTGAAGCGAACTATGTATAATATTACCCCCATTTTCTGTTAATATGACCTCTTCGCAACTTCCCCATTGTAAGTAAAAGCTTAAAGGAATATTAAAAAATATAAAGAATGAAAGAAAATTGGGTACCCCCAGGCTTGAAAAGTCAAACAAAACAATACGAACAACATTTCATTTAATAATCGAATTATTCATTCGAGAAGATAGAGACAGCAAAATAAAAAAATAAAAAAACTAAGGCCACATATGTTTTCAAATTTTATAGCTCAAAAACACACAGTTGAATTATTACACTTTTTATATATATTTTTTTTAATTTTACATAATTTTTAAAATAAATATTTAAAAATACGTATTAAAATTTGAAAATAAATATATGATCAAAAGATGAGTAGACTGAATCAATGAAGATGGGCATCTTTCGAAATTTGGCCTTGACACACGAACTAGGTGGGTGCCCATTTTGAAGACCTCTTCATCACTCGATCTAATACGTAAATCCCGATAACCATGGAATTGGGTATCTTCGCACTACGTAGAAATTACAGCCCAATAGCCATTTTTCCTCTGTCTTCTTAGTTCAACCTTTCGATCTGCAGAAATCCCTTCTAGACAGGGTTGACTGCAGAGGAAGACCAAGAAAGTCAATGTAGGACCCACTTTTGCACAAACAAGTCGAAGTTGTTGGTCGGTAGATTTTAATCGAGCACAGAGTCCCTGGGAAATGAGGGACTGAGTGACGCTTTTCAGTTCCTTCTGCACCATCGGAACACGCTTTGCTAATAAACAAGTAATATTTTCCTGAGTTAACAATGTCGCGTTACTTTTAGCTCAATTTCTACGAAACAATCTGTAGTCATCTCACTATGTTCGTTTCATCTACTTATCGTCTGGAGAAAAATGAGCCAAAGCACAATAATTCTTATTCTTCAGCTTTTCTAGAGAGCATTTTTCACAATTGATATGAAGTACGGTAAGATGCTTCTGGTCATTGCCCGACCCGACACACACACATTAATATTATTTAAACACTAACTAATAAGACTTAGAGTGGGTTAGGATGAGTATAATTATATATCTTATAAGATGTTTGAGAGTTAATAAACTCTTCAAAATATTTGGTAAATTTTCGACGAAAGAACTTACAACTCTCAAAATAAAGTGTGAAATTTATAAGCTCCTTAAAAATTAGTTAATTTTTTTTCAATTTATTTTTAAACATTTTAAAGTTATTTTATTATATATATTAGAAATGAGATAATACTTTCAATTACATTATATTAATAATATTTAATTTATTTTTATATTTAATATACTAAAAAAATTATAATTAATTATAATTATAAATTTTAGCAAAATTTTATAAATTGAACTTATCAAACATTTTATTAACTTATATTTAAAATAAAATTTATGAACTATAAAAACAACTTACAAGTTATATAATCATACAAGAGATAAAAAATAAACTTAGCCAAACGCCCTCTTAGCCATATATAGTTCTCGGACATTGCGATTAATCAAAATGATTCTAGCGTTATTGTAAGTAACGAAATATGTTTCACACAATGAAATCAATTATGAAATCATTAAATGCAGAAATGTGCCGGTCAGCGCGAGCAGCCTACCAACATGTATTTCTGGTAAACCCTTCAAACTTGCAAACTCCTCTCATTTTCATGGCTTGCATCCAAGTCATCACCTCGCACTTGTGTATAAATATCAACATTTCGTACTTTGCTGCCCAAGTCATGTGGAAATAGGACAGAGCACATCGACAAAATTCCATACATAGAGAGGAAGAGATAGCGGGGAGAGACCGAAACCATGGCGGAGGAGGCTGAAAACGGCCCGACAGCCCCGCCGGTGAACAGCGGCGAAATATCGTCTCTGATGGTCTCAGCCCCTCCCATGCAGACGCAGTACAATTCTCCCTCTCTTTCTAGGAAGCCACTGCTGTTGGTCGATAATCCAATTGCCCCAAGCAGTGTTGACACGGCGAACACGAAAACAACTTCACGCACGCCCAATTTCATCACTCCATTGGGCAGCCCTATTAGGAGGGCAATAAAGATGACGAGGCTTGATCCTGAAGATGCTTGGCTTCCCATTACTGAATCGAGAAATGGGAATGCGTTTTATGCAGCTTTTCACACGCTTTGTGCTGGCATTGGAATTCAGGCCCTTGTGCTTCCTGTTTCCTTCACCATTCTTGGATGGTTAGTATTTATTTCTGTATAATTCGTTGCTATTGAGATAAGCAACTGTCAATTAAGCTTACATAGAGACATTATAAGGAATTAGGGGGTTAAGAATTGAGGACAACTAGCTAGCGATGAATTTGAATTTAGATGCCCGGTCTTTCCCATTACGTGCAGGACTTGGGGAATCATAAGCCTGTCGGTGGCATTCGTATGGCAACTCTACACCTTCTGGCTTTTGACCAATCTCCATGAATCCACTGAAACCGGAATGCGTTACAGCCGATTCCTCCAACTCTTCAGTGCTACTTTCGGTATTTTAAAAGCAAATATATAACTGGAAATCTAATGCCCTTATCAGTAAAACATAATCAGCAACTGAACGTCCGTGACAAAACTTGTGCAGGAGAAAAAATGGGGAAAATGTTCGCCCTGTTTCCAATCTTGTACTTATCAGGAGGCACATGCGTAGCCCTTATCGTGGTGGGCGGCTCCACCTCAAAACTCTTCTTCCAGATAGTTTGCGGCGGCCACGGCTGCTCCGCCAATCCCTTGACCACAGTGGAGTGGTACCTAGTCTTCACCAGCGCCGCCGTGCTCCTGTCCCAACTCCCCAATCTCAACTCTATTGCCGGTGTGTCGCTTATAGGTGCTGTCACTGCCATTGGATACTGCACCATCATGTGGCTTGTGTCAGTCACGGAGGGAAGGCTCGACGGCGTCTCTTACGATCGTGTAAAACCCAATGGTAACACGGAATGGTTCTTTGGGATTCTGAATGCACTTGGAATCATTGCTTTCGCTTTTAGAGGACACAATGTCACTCTTGAGATCCAGGTGTGGGCATGCAAATTACGTAGTGTTGTTAGTCAAACTGGCTTGATTCCTTATTGGACTTATGTTCATTCCCTCAACAAATACTCTGTTCCAGCAAGCAAAGATGAGAAAGTGCAATTGGCTTTTGGTTGCAGGCAACGATGCCTTCAAGTGAAAAGAAGCCATCTTGTGTGCCAATGTGGAGAGGAGTCAAAGCTGCCTATTTTGTTGTCGCACTATGTCTGTTTCCTATTGCAATAGCAGGATATTGGGCATATGGGAATAAGGTTTGCTCACTTGCATACTTCTTTTCTAACTTTACTCTTTTCTTTTTCTTGGAATGGTTGGTTATGTATATCTTTTGGTTTTCATGGATTAGATACCAGAGAATGGAGGGATGCTGACAGCAATATATGCGTTCCACGGGCGTGACACTTCGCGGACTATCCTGGGATTGATAAGTTCATTTGTCATAATAAATGCATTGAGCTCATTCCAAATCTACGGCATGCCAATGTTTGATGACATGGAATCAAAAGTCACCCGAAGGATGAAAAGGCCATGCCCCTGGTGGCTGAGGGTGATATTAAGGGTGATGTTTGGATACGGCTGTTTCTTTGTCGCGGTGGCTATCCCATTCTTGGGAAGCCTGGCAGGGCTGATTGGTGGGATTGCAGTTCCTGTGACGTTTGCCTATCCCTGTCTGATGTGGATTAAGATCAAGAAGCCCAAGAAACACAGCTTCATGTGGTGGATCAACTGGGGACTAGGTATTTCTGGGATTTTGCTCACCATATTGCTGGTGGCTGCTGGTGTGTATGTTGTCATTGACACTGGAATTGAAGTCAGCTTTTTCAAGCCTCACTAGAATTAAGAGTAATTAACAAAAATGCAAAAGTGGTGATGAACCGTTTAATCTAAATTTCTGCCAATGAAATCAGTTTAGTGCTTGATTATAATGTATTTCATGTAATCTGCTGTACCTATATTCTCTTGCAATTGGATTAGTTGACAATTGTTTTCTTTCTATTAAAGCCAACTTTAGTATCAATGAGTAATTCTGTAACCATCACTGATGTGTAAAGCCCCTGCATTGGCAATAAGGGGTACGGCCACCTCCCCATGAAGAAGCATATTTGGGTCAACATATAGGTGCAGTAATAAATATATAAAGAGCTTATCATGGTGCAATATATAGATTAAGACTTTTAGAAGCTCTTGTCTGTGTTGTCGTCTCCAATTTGCATATATAAAACTTAAAAAAATTATCGTCCTCATTGAAAAAGGGAAGCAACTCAGAATGAGGCCGTTAAATTTTAACCATCCATGGAACATTGTACGAAGAACATTTAAGTGGAAGCATGAGTATGCAGCTTTTATTGCAATTAGTTCATGATTTTAGCAACAATGTCATTCAGTCACCAATCCACTCGTCTTAAAAGCTCTCACGAGTAGTTCGCCTAATTTATTTACGAGCTGGCGTAAGCAAAGTTCTTCTCAAGAAACATACGTACTACACAAATAATGTGTTTTTCCTTTAATTTATGTAAATATCATTTATTATACATATATATATAAAACTGGAAGCCCGAGCCTTAGCTGAAATCTTATACTATTTATAAATCATTTTTCTGAAACACTCTTGAGAACACGTAAGACGAAAAAAACAGTTGGGAGCTGGTGAATTTTTGTTCCAACATGATTATGAGATTTTTAAGTCCCATAAAGTTCCCTAAAAAAGGTCCAATAATGGTTGCATATCCTATCCATGTTTAGGCTTTTGCAAAAGCGGATAGTGTCTCCACTTTATCCCTAATTGGTGCATCTAAAGTAGGCAAAGAAAAGCTACACATGCATGGCATTTATTGATTCTATGATTGAAGGATCAGGTCCCCCGGTCTGTTGAAGTCATGGCCAGTCCAGAGGTCCATTTTGGGATTAACATCCAAAAAATCATTGTGGGATAAATCAGATATTACGACATAATACATATATATATAAATGTTAGTTATTTTACCACCATTGTTTAGGAGACTGGATTGGTCATAATTCCATATTCTCTGGATGTTCATTTGTTGCATGCGTTATCCAGCGGCATCACAGCTGCAGTCGTCGCACTCAAGCGACTAGAGGATATATTGCTTTATTTCATTTTCAGGTTTAAAGTGGTATTTATGGCTAGTGTGTTGAATATGGTCAGGGAATCTCTTTCACTCGAGACCATCCGTGTTTATTTAGGAGATTCATTAAAGTTGAAATATCCGATGAAGATCACAAGTACCACCTTTGATGATCATAACATATGTAGGATACTTTATCTGATCACTATCAAAACATGTATACAAGTTGCAAAAGATGTGTGTCCTTTGACTCAGTGTTCACTAACAAAGGAATCAATTTTCTAAAAAAAAATTAAGGAAGAAAGAAAGAGTCTTTCAAGTCGAACCAGCAAAAGGCAATAAGATCACCTTTAAGAGAATCCGCCGTATAGTATTTAATACTAAAAAGTAGGAGTGTAGGACACTGGCTAATTGACAAAGTAGATTAATCAATTTAGTTTTTATGCATATGGGATTGATGAGCTTCAAGTTAATTTTGAACTTATTACAAGATAATGAACGATAGTATGTTTCTAGCATAGGTTTACAGGCATGTTTGTATTCAGCCCCATCTTATAAGCAATAAATCTCCGACTCATCAACTTCTTTTTCCACAAATAATGATCAAATTAAAAATATACGTTGTTTTTTATAAAAGGAACCCCACCACTGTTTCATATGACACAAGAAGATTCCTTTGTTTCCATGCCAGAAAGTTTTCTTCTCACTTAAGCTCAAGAAGTTCACAGCTGTTTCCTAGAAGTTACTATGAAGATCACCCTAATTGGCAGGATATTCAACATTCATGGTATATACGCCTCTCAGCTCATTCCTGGAAGTTGTCGCCAAAGACTAACAGAACTTTCCTTGCAAGAGCATTGTCAAAAGAGGCCTGATGAATTTAAAGGAGAATTGATAATTATCCAAACGTTCACACCTTTCATTGAAATAAAGCGAATGATAAGTAGTCAGACCAAAGCCATCCATCAAAAAAGGACCAGTCTATAGAGTATATTAAATTTTCATTATTTATGCTTTTCTATGATTTAGATTCTCAGTTTCAAATTGATGGTTTTATCTCGTGTTTTACTTGGTATATATAATCCAAGTCATTAAATGTTTAAGAAAATATTTAATACATGTTTGTGTGTGTGTGTGCGTGCGTGTATTGTAGTAAAATTGGCACACTGTAAAATTATTTATAAGTTATAAAATTATTGTTATTCAAATAATTAAAATTAAATAAAAATATTTAGAATTTAAAATATAAAAATATTTCAAGTAAGAAAATAAAGAAGTATGAAAATAAATTAAGAGTGAAAATTTTGGAAAGAAAATATGAATAAAGATAAATTAAAATAAAAAGAAATCATAAAAGGATAGAAAAAGATAAAAAAAAAAATTGAAAGAAAGTAAACGCCCACTACAACAAAAAAGTGGACTTGAAACAACTGTATGGCATAATTTCTCTATAAATGTCATTTCAAATTCAATTTGGAATAACTGCCCACTTGGGTCTGTGCATGAGGGCCTGCCCAATTCCCAAATACAATTTTATAAACTTTAGAGTACAACTCTAATGGATTTGGCGGTCTGCCCAAAATTGCCTCCAACGAAGACGTAATATATGATTTTAAATAATGAAATCATATGAAATGTCATATTATGGGGAAATGACATGCGTTGACTTTTTAATGAACTTGACTAACCATTCGGTCACTGGGGGCAGTAATGGATATTGAACCGCCTCAATAAATGGTGGATCTGATGTCATATCAACTAGTCAATTGTTCTTTTTTTTTTTCACAAGTTTCAACAAATAACTCATGTGCTCACTCATTCTTCATTTCTTCTCAATTCTCTTGAGATACTCATTTGGGCTTTATCTCTGAAACTCTTACACGGTGTAAGTGCTTCCTTAAGAATTCAGAAGCTTTCTTCTTGAAGTTCTTCTCAATTGTAGTCGTGTCTGCAGAGTTCCATGCAAATTCTACCTGTTATGAAGACAATATTTTATACACAATCACATGTCAAAGCCATTTCATATACGCATAATAAGAATCAGATAATTGATAATATACAATCACAGTTCATTTAGCTACTTTATCCAATAAAGATGGTGCAAACACCGCAGCAACAATATTTAACCACTGCTATGTAGCAATCACATATGGTATATGGCAATCAATCAATCATATTATTGAATTTGTTTAAACAATACATATAACAACATCTATGATACATCCAAACAAGTATATCAAAAAGGATTCATCAATAAACACACATCCACGACAAAACCTATAGGGGACCAAATGCATAAGTTGGTGTATTTCGAAAAAATACACCAATATGTAACAAGTTATATACATAATTTTCAAACTTATGCAATACACAAAAGCCCTATAGTATTTGTCCAATAACCTTAAAGAGGTGAAACCAGAACTTTTTAGTGTCGAACTCGACATCCTTAAATCAAACCTAAAATCTATTGTAGTGGCCAAATATAATCTCTCTTATACAATCTGTTACCTCCTTATATGCACTGTGAAAACCATTTTATGTTATGATAAAACTCCAATAACATAGATTGATGAGTATAAATAAAATATATATACATACTGGAAGGTTTGGGGATTATGCGTATAGGCCTCCCTGTCCTCTAATGAGATGCTTCCGATTGTTGCACATTTGGGGTTGCTTCTGCAACAGTGTGCTCTTGTTGGACACCAGAAGCTAATGGCTTGTTAGAAGAAAAAGGGCTAAGAAGACTATTATGTAGTGGAGACTGCGTTGATGAGGGTGGTTGTGTTTCAGAGTTTTCTAAAATAGACCAAAGTAGAGGGAAGTTACCCCGACTTGTACTGAACCTTCCACCAGTTGATTGTGAATTTTCTCCATGGCCCCTTTAATAAGCATCACGTGTCATCTGTCAAAAATTAAAAAAATAAATAATAGTTCCAAATTATATGTAAAAACTATGACTTGAGAAAAAAAATACTGTACTTTTTCTACCACATTACAACTTTTGTTCTGAATTTCTATAAAGTACAAAATATAGTTAAATATGGTTAAATTTTCAATTGGTCTAAACTATGTTTGTCAAATATGATGTAAAAGACCGACAAAAAAAGGGTTGAAATGCTATTTGCAACAATAAATCAATATAACATCAAACAAAATATCTATTACTATGAGAAAAAGCAATCAATGTACTTGCTCATAAAATGCATTGTAAAGTGTCTCAATATAAACATAACATTTCACACTACTATTCTCATATGTTATTTGGCATAAAAATAAATTGTATATCACTTAGACATTTCATCAAACACCTATTATGCATAATTTATATTGGAAAGTTGTTGCTATTAAATTAAAGCACAATCAAGTATTATTTACACCATAAACAATAACAACACTTGTTCAACTATCAAAACTTAAATATTACTTATCTACATCTATGAGAAAATGCTATTTAAGACTCATACAATTTGTTGAACATAAGAAGAAATATTACCTTGGAATGTAATAAATTTCTAGAATACTACCTTACCACGAACCAGCATGACTTCAAGGTTGTGCCGTAACATATTATCCTTCCAATAAGGTAGATCCCACAATATGCTTCTCTTTGTCTATTTATGTTCAGTACCATAACCAGTCACCGTTGATATGAGGTCATCAATGACCGAGAGAGGCCACATACCCAATGCCATATAAATCTACTTGACATAATAAGAGGTGGAGTGTGGTACTCTACACATCATTTCACAAAATTTTTCTTATTCCTCCTATAAGGGTGATCAGGGGAAAGAAATCGGCAGTAACAATCAAAATAAGCTGGCTTCCTACTATGGTAAAGATAAGAAGCTTTAGTATATTCCATACACAATGGACAGGCAATCAACCCAGCACAACTCCACCTAGAAATCATAAAATACACAGGCAAGTCATGAATTGTCCACAATAAAACAGCTCTCATATTGAAGGTACTATGTCATGATACATCATATGTTGAAACTCCTTCATGCCACAACATGAATAGTTCATCGATCCAAGGTTGTAGGTAAGCGTCAATAAGTTTTTTAGGATTTGATGGATCAGGAATTACTAAAGACAGAAACATGTATGAGTTCTTCATATACAAACCTAGTGAAAAATTATATAGTGTTACAATGATGGGCCAAAAAGAATATGTTTTGCCATACGATCCATACCATGCAAATCCATCTGCACAAAAGTAGAGCCTTTGCATGGCTCAGTAACAAATTCAGGATGCTTCTCACTAAAACTTTTCCACACTGCCCCATCTGAGGAGTGACACATAGTTCCCTCATCAGTTATATGTACTACATGCCAAATCATCTAATCAGCTGTCACATCTGATGCATACAATCTCTGCAAACAGTGAGTCGAAGGCAATCAATATAGGTGAGCAAATGGTACCTTTTTTCTATGGTTTTGGGTGCCAAACTTGACCTTATACCTAGGTGCACCACAAAATTTGTAATTATGAAAGTTACTATCATATTTTTAATATAACATGCAACCAGTCAGACAACAATCTATCTTCTGCACAGAGAGTCCCAAATCTCTTATAAGTCGTTTCGTACTATAATAGTCTATCTGCATTCTATGGTCATGAGGTAGGATCTCATCAAGCAAACTACATATATTATCAAAGAAACTTTCTGACATGACATGTTCTGCTTTTATACTTACCATTCTTGTCACAGCCGACAATTGAGATGAATTTTCACATCCCTCATACAATGAGTCATCTGCTGCATGTAACACATCCAAGAATTTATTTGTGAGCCCATGAACATCACCTACTTCAACATGCTCTGCGCCATCGGCTCTATCATCACAATCATATATTTGATTTGAACTGCTACCACTTGCTTCCTACACATATGAGGCACCATGTTACATTTGTGCATCGTTCAACATCCTCTGCTCCCATGAAATCTTTTGATAATTGCCTTCTCCTATGTTGTATTCACTCACAGTGAAAATCGACTCAACTGGACCATTGCTATTTAAGCACTCATTTTCACCATGACTATTCTAATTGAAATAATTCTTCACGAAGTCCTTTCTGAGCAAATGTAATTAACTTCTTCATGCTCCAGGAACCTGCTGTTCTTGCATCACCAACAAGAGCACCTAATTTTAGAATCATCCATATAACTTTGTTGTTGTTTTGCCTATTCAAAAAAATCGATCACACCATTGGCAAACTCCTCAATCAAGCCTCGACGACTAGGGAGGTTTTTATTCTACATCCATGCCTTAATATCTTTTAACATTGTGCATTATAAATTTAATACAAATAAAAGTTTAAATTAAAAGTTTAAACACAAATAAACACATTATGCCCTAATATTTCTTAAGATTGTACATTCATGCCCTAATATTTCTTAACAACTTGAGTACACACAATATAACAAAGGGTAAAATCTTTTCTGCAACATCCTCATCATACAATTAAAAGAATACAATACACAATTATAGTCTCAACTCACTACTTCATATCCATACACAAATTAATGGGATATTCACAATAAATTAAATCACTAAAGTATTAAAAATCTACATAAATAATAACATTAACCATATATGTCAAAAATTGGACATTTATTAGCAAAGATACCTCTAAAATTAGCAACATACATTGGGCAATTTTTAAAAAAGTTTCGACTACCGTTTAAGAATGGCTTTAAAGTGTTTTAGAGTTAAAAAATGCATAAACGACATTTGGTGAGCTCTAAGGGTAAATATATATTTGCAATATTGGAACGGCTTTGGAATTGCAATAAATGCCGTTCCAAATTTTAAATTTGGAACGATAATAAAAGCCCGTTTTAAAATCTAAATTTGTAATTTGAAACGACAATAATAAAATTGTTCCAAATTATGAATCTGGATTTTGGAACGGCTTTTTATTACCGTTCCAAACTCCAAATTTCAAATTTGGAACGGCAATAAAAAAAGCTATTCCAAATATCAAAGTTGGAACGACTTTTTATCACCGTTCCAAATTTCAAATTTGGAACGGCTTGATATAGTCATTCCAAATTTGATTCAGGAGTTTGGAATGGTAATAAAAAGTCGTTCCAAAGTCCAAATTCATAATTTGGAATGGCTATATCAAGCTATTCCAAAATTGGAACGGTATAAGAAAAGTCGTTCCAATTTCGAGACTACTTTGCAACAGATAATCAAAAGTAATTCCAAACTTTGGAATGGCAACAAAAACAGTTCCAAAAGTGAAACGGTGTTTACAAGGCCATTCCAATGTTGGAATAGGTTGTAATGCCATTCCAGATTTGGAACAGACTTAGAATAGTTAAGAAGACCGTTCCAATTTAAAACGAATGTGGAACAGAATTACTGTATAACATCATTTACATTTCAAATTTGTGCCAAAATTGTACCATCATTATGTGATCAAAAGGTGATTTTCTTTCCCAGAAAGAAAATCTTCTACCCGATTGCACCTTAATATTGCTCTGTCTTCTACAACAACACAAGATTAACAACAAAGGCACATCTGGTTCGAAATCATTATCAAAAACTCCATATTCCACCGATTATCTCTCACTCCAAGAAGAATCGAAGGCTAGAAAACACATTGATGGTTCTCCAATGCATACTGAAGAAACACTTATGATGAGTCTAGTTGCTCTTGGAGAAGAAGTTAAGAATGTTGTGCCCTTGGTGACGGTTTTTCCTGTCCACTCTAGAGAAGAATCCGACTCTGACACCGTCACACCTCCACCACCATCCGACCAACCTTGTGTATCGATGAGTATTATAACCCAAATTCAAGGGCCTCAATACCACCATTGAGCTTGTGAAAGAATAAGCTAGTCAAGAAGAAGGTTGTTTCATCAAAGCCTATGTGAAGAACAGTGCACAAAATCTACCAATCAAAAGCAAAAGTTCCAACACCACTTGGAACAAAAGAAGCGTCTTCCAAGGGTTCCAATGATATGCCCTTGAAGGAAATGGTGAAATCCAAATGAAAAGCTGCAAAAGGGCATTCTAAATTGCAAGGCAAGAAAAAGAAACCGAATTTAGACCAGCAAAAAATCTAATAATGGTGATGCCCTTGTGACCAACACTAAAGATAAAGGGAAGTAGAAAATGGGGGTAGGATGGAATTAAAATTAAGCCTACCAACAAAAAGGAGAAATCGAAGCATAGAAAGAAAGGGCCACAACTCAAGAGTGCAAAAGGCAAAGAGAAAATACTTGAGAGACCACCTTTAGTAGCTAAAAAATTCAAGACACACAAAGAAAAGGTTGATGCTACCCCACAAGTACCAACATCTAGAAAAGGGAAGGAGAAGGTTGATGATAATTCCTCTCCTCCATTTAAAAGGTCAAAGTTGGTGAAATTGGCAAAACCATTAGGGTTGTTTTTTTACTCAAAACGGGCGCAACAACACCATGGGTATGTCTCTTCTTTTAAATTTATTATGGAATGTTCTATTGATAAAGAAAAATTCACATGAAAGGAATTTGTGAATTTTTTAAGACAACATGGAGTGCTTGTGTTGGTAAAAGCTTATGATTACTGCATTGCCTCAATTGTGTATGAATTTTATGTCAATCTATCTAAGAGAGTTGATGACCCTAACTATGGATGGTATCACCAAGTGTATATCGGTGGGAGGTTCATTAAGTTCACTCCTAATGTGATCAGCTTGTCTTTAGAATGGCGTGAATGTGATTTGGATGCTCCATATGGACCAGAACATTGTCCTGATTATAATAAGATTGCAAGTGTGTTGCTTGGAGGAAGAATATATAAATGGCCAGATTCCAATAATTTGAAATCATCTTTGCTTAATTTGAAATATTTTCTATTATTTAAGCTTGGCACGTGTAATTGGTTAGCTACAGCCAACATTACTTTAGTTACACGTGAGATGGCTACTCTACTTTACTCTCTTGTCAATGAAAATGTGGTGAATCTAGAATATTTAATTTACTATAACATTGTACATTTTGCTAGAAAAGAGAATGTGATGACCTATCTTCCTTACCTTGGTCTGATTACTAAGATTTGTGTTGCTAAAAAGAATAAGTTAAGGGTGATGAAGGATGATTAGGTGCAAATGTTGAAGATGATGTTATGGAGGCCCAAGGTAGGAAGAATTGGAAAAATTGATGATTTATACTCCTATGATGAAACTAATTTAGCTTCTACAGCACCTTCACCTCAATCTTAACAGCATTTATTAGATGTTGAACAAACTTTATTAAGTGTGCGATGGGTTTTGAGACACGAGTCAACAATCTTCAGGTTGAAATTGAAGGTATTGACCTTAATGTTGCAATTCTACTTGTAATATTAATGACTATAGGCGTGTATTTGCCTAGCAAAGAGCATAGTGCACCAGACACTGGAGTTCCTGATCCTAAACCTGAAGTACCTCATCCTACTGCTAATATTGAAGATACTCTTGGACCAAATAACCAACCTAACTTAAGTATGACTGCAGTTGAAACTGATAATGTGACTACTACATATGAGCAAGAATTGGACACTGCTATGGCTAAATAAGAAGATGAAGACTTGGCCTAGTTTAATGCTCATACTCCTGGAGCTACTACACAAACTAAGCCCAAAACACATTCACCTACTGATCCAACCTCTCCCGCCACTTCATAGGCATTGTTAACTAACACTTCATCTACCTAATATGAGAGCTAATGATTATTTGTCATCCTTTTGGCAATATGTGGCACAAAGGGTCAATAGCCTACCCTCATTTTTTTTGGGAATACCCTACCCTCATTTTTTCAAGGTTCCTAAAGCAACAATAAGGGATGAACTTGAAGTTGCATCTGAGGGGGAGTTTGTTTGTTTTCTTTTGGTTGTTGAACAACATTTCATGTTTTAAACAATGTTGTAACAATAACCCTAATTTTGAACATTGTTGTAATGGTCATTGTCAAGTACACTGCTTTGTGAAGAACATCTCATGCACTCCTATTCACTTTAGTTTTTAGCTTAAGTCTCTGTTATATGTGTTATATTACAAATGTACCAAAAGGGGAGATTGTTACTCTCTATATATATATATATATATGTTGGTTGGCACATTTAGACACAAACATTACTATACAAAATCCAACACGACATCAGATTCTTAATGTTTGAAGCTTAGTTGGATTCATAGACCTATAATGAGCAGGATTCAAAAGTATGACAAATTTATAATCAATTAGAAGTCTATTTGAAGACATCTTTAGGAGTAACATGGATAGCTTCAATCAACTACTTCAACCTACTTAAACAAGATTTCTATGCAAAGATGGATCAAGATCCTGCAAAGCTTATCTATATTAGAAACCTACTTCGAGTCAATCAAGGAATGTTGAAGCCTAAATGAATTAGAACTACACATTCTACAACTATAAATATTGGATTATTCTAAGGCTTGCAACAAATTGGGAAAAAGAGGAGAGACTCCATTCTTTTAGCCGTGAGAGTGCTAGAGGTTTTTTTTTATTTATCTTTATGAGTTTTTGAAAGTGTGAGCAACTATTGATATACAAAATAGCCAAATGATTTGAAAGTTGAGCTTAAAAGTAGTTAAGTTAAATATAAAATAAAGGTATTTTGATGTCACCAACTGATCGATCAACTTAAGAGAAAGTATAGAGTTTGTGTGGTGATGTTTGAAAGTTATTCACTATATTTTTCACTATACTTTGATTATAACAGTAAAATCAACTAGTTTGGAGCCCGCAAACATAAGAAAAAACCTTCGAACTGCGTTAACAAATTAGGTGTTCTTTATATTGTTTTTATTGTTAGTGTGTGCGTGTGCTCGTAAATCTATTTTTGCAAGTTCTCTTAAATTAAACTACACTGTTTTAACATGACCTACAACTCCGTTACCATTTTCAATATCAAATTGTTCACTTTGTGAAAATAATTGGCTACCGTGTCTACAGACCAAACTCTCGCAATTGCATTTTGTGGTTTTTAACAGTTCAAACAAGAAACTGCATTTAATTGTCTTTGTGTGAATGAGCTAGTTACCCATCACACAATTGTCAGATTTAAAATTCAGATGCCATATTTTCAACTAACAGTGGTAATAAGACTGAACGTTTTATGTGGATAAAATTAGTTGCCCATTAAAGAACCTTGATGTTTAAAGTTATTTCAACAGTAAGGTGATTGCACAAAATCAGACCACACGACTGTTGTTTCGTGTCCAGATGTCGTCTTTTCATATGCAGTGCATGACGAATTAGTTAGGAAAAAAAATCCGTGGTCGGTTCTGTAACGAAATTTCAAGAATACCATTTTTCTGTTTGATAGAATAAAACTTGGTAATTGATAACAGGGGTGTGTTCGATTTTTCCAAATCAAATTGAACCGAATTTTAGCATCCGAGATTTTGATACATCAAAATTATGTATCGAATATTGAATTATAAGTCTTAATTTAATTCGGCAATTTATTAAATTTTTTCAGTACATTCAGTTATATACTTTAGTATACTAAATTTTAATTTAAAAAAATAAAAAATGAATAAATTTATATTTAAAATTATAATTTTTGATTATATAGCTTATAGATAAATATTAAATATTTTTATTTTAATATTTTATGATTTTAGTTTAGATTTTTTAAAGAAAAAATATATCTATTATAATAAAATATTTTTGCTAAAAAATTATAAGATAATAGCATAAAATTTTTAAAAATTAAATATAAAAATTAGAATATTAAATCATAAATGTAAAAAACTTAAAAATAAATAAATAAATAATAAATATTAAAAATAAAAATAAAATTCAGTATTCAATTCAATACAATACAATATATCAAATTTAAATATCAAAATTAAATTAAAAATCAAAATTTTAAAAATTATTATACCGAATATTATATCAAAATTTTCGTACAATATTCAATACATAATAAAATTTCGATTCGGATTTGTTTCTCTCAATTTTTAGCCAAGCATGAACATCTATGATTGATCACAAGATAAATTTGAACAAGGATTTTCCGCATTAATTAGTGTGCCATCATCGTGACGTCACAGTCGAAGCGGTGCTTGACGTAAGCCGTATTCATATTTATTATGGAAAATACTGAAAAAGCTATGATAAAGGAAGAAACACAGTACTAACCACGAATTTTTCGTTCTATATAAACCCCCATCATGTCAATTCAACCTCAAGACTAACACAGCATAAGATCATAGACCCTGAGCGATAATTAATCTGGTTCCCTTTGCAATAATGATCGAGGCTGAGGAAATGAAGTCAAGCCCAGCAATCCCGAACCCACCATCTCATTTACATCGTTCAGCTTATTCAGCTCCATCGCCATTAATCCTTGATTCCATTCCAAAGACCCCCGGCAGCCCATTCTCCAGCGCAGCCCGGATGATGACTCCTTTGGCCAGCCCCATGAAAAAGGCCTTCGCCAGCATGCAGACTTACCTGGAAGAAGTCGGGCATCTCACCAAGCTGGATCATCAGGATTCGTGGCTTCCCATCACCGAGTCCCGGAACGGGAATGCTTACTACGCAGCTTTTCACACCCTCTGCTCCGGAATCGGATTCCAGTCTCTTCTTCTTCCGCTTGCTTTCACGGCTCTTGGCTGGTGAGTTCTGGTGCTCTTTTCACATGTTAACAGACGAAGAGATAACTCATTCTTCATAACTGATCAGCGTTGTTTCACACCTGTTTCAGGGTCTGGGGAACCATGAGCCTGTCGTTGGCTTTTGTATGGCAGTTATACACTCTGTGGTTACTAATTCAACTCCACGAATCCGTTCCCGGAACTCGATACAGCCGCTACCTCAGGCTCTCAATGGCCGCTTTTGGTAAACATGCTATTCGCTTGATTCCTTTGTTACAAAATTACTGCGCCAATCCTGTAAATAGATTGCCCTGGAAGGGTTATGACGAACCCAATCACCTTGTTCCAGGGGAAAGGCTGGGAAAGATTTTGGCCCTGTTTCCAACTCTGTACCTGGCAGGTGGAACCTGTGTTAGCCTCATAATGGTGGGAGGAAGCACGTTGAAGATCTTCTTCCATACCGTGTGTGGCACAACCTGTAATGCTAATTCGCTATCCCTTGTAGAATGGTACATAGTTTTCGTGTGCTTGGCAGTGATACTGTGCCAGCTCCCCAACCTGAATTCCATTGCTGGAGTTTCTCTGATCGGTGCAATCACAGCTGTGACATACTGCACTCTCACGTGGGTGCTGTCTGTCTCCAAAACTAGGCCCTTGGGCGTATCATATGAGCCTATCAGGACAGCATCCGATGTTGGGAATGTTTGCAGCGTTTTGAACGCTCTTGGGGTCATTGCATTTGCTTTCAGGGGCCACAACCTTGTCTTGGAAATTCAGGTAAGCCGTTCACATGCCCACTAGGAAAGAAGAAACGAAATAACACACCCATTGGTTTTAATGGTTCTGTTTGTTTTTGATTTGCAGGGAACGATGCCTTCCACTATGAAGAATCCGTCGAGTGTGCCAATGTGGAAAGGAGTGAAGTTTTCATATCTGATCATTGCCAGTTGCTTGTTTCCAATGGCTATTGGAGGCTATTGGGCATATGGAAACTTGGTGAGCAACCCCTATGCAAATATTTCCAAATTAAATTTAGTATCATGGCGTTACACTTCATAGAATTATTTTGCCAGAGAAAGATACTGGCATCTGGCCTCTTGCAAAGGCCATTAGGCTCATGTTCATGTAGGTACCAAAATCCAGCCTTGAAGGGGTTAAGCCCGTCTAATTGAACAAACACTAACATGGCTTTACCGTGGAAGAGTATTCTTAGTGGTGTAAACTGTAATTACACTTTAGTCGGCACCGATAAACGTTGTTCGCATTTTTCACGGGTCAATTTGAAGCTTAACTTGAAACCACAAAAAGCTTTAAACTTTACTTGGGTTAGTTTGCTTTATAAATTGGGCCCTAGCTGAGTCGGAACAGTAAAAATTTGCGCTCGTTCTCCTAATGATTTCGACTGGAAGACGAATTGTAACCACAAAGCTGAACAAAACAGCATGCTGCTGATGACGATCTTCATGATTAAAACAAATCCTGGGCCAAAACAGAAGTATCTAACTTTACTTGTGCGCATGAATTCAGAGAACTTTATCACTATTCACATTTTGGCTTCTTCCAGATTCTCTCAAATGAGGGGATTTTAAGCGCACTCGACAAATACCACAGCCAGGATACATCGAAGGTGAAATTGGCGCTGACGAGCCTCTTTGTTGTGATCAACTGCATTACGTCATTCCAGATATATGCCATGCCAGTCTTCGACAACTGGGAATTCAGATACACTAGCAAAAAGAATGGACCGTGCCCGTGGTGGCTTCGAACAGGGCTACGAGTACTTTTTGGCTGCCTTGCATTCTTCATCTCTGTTGCACTTCCATTCTTGAAAAGTCTCGCCGCGCTAATTGGAGGGATAGCACTACCAGTCACTTTGGCATACCCCTGCTTGATGTGGATCAGGATAAAGAAACCCCAAAGGTATGGTCTGATGTGGTGGCTTAATTGGGCACTCGGATCTCTTGGAATGATCTTGAGCATTCTGCTAGTCTTCGGAGCAATATGGACTATAGCAACACAAGGAATTGCAATCCACTTTTTCAAGCCACAATAAGTAAAGCAAGCCAAAACAGTGGGGAATATGCTCTACTGCTATTAAAGCCACAGCAAATCTCGAGAAATCAGGAATCCTGAATATGAAAGAGTACAGGAGTGTATGCACCCATAGAATGAAAAGCAATGTGCACATTTTATTACTACATGGATAGCTTGTCTACTTACATAATGGGATTCCTACTAGCAAGAATTCACACCCTCTTGTACAGTAAAAAGGAGTGAATAGCTAAATTACAAGGATGTCATAGCAATGACTTCTTAATTCAATAAATATGAAGATTGGCAGAAATAACCAAACCAGTCAAACATAGACTTTGAATAATCCAGACAACAAGCACAGCACTTCAATCATTTTGCAGAGATGTAAGCAAACCACTTACATTTTTCAATCATCTAAGCTTCAGTGCAATTACATATACAAAAAGATTGAAGAAGACGAATTGACCCAAAATCAACAGCCACTAACTCTCCAATCTACTTGAAAAAGTTCTGCAAGTGAAAAAGTTCCCTACTCATTGACTACTACATTGATAGTGGAAGAAGCATCCTTCGCTGCTTCTTCCGAGCCAGTCTTACTTGCTTTGTGACTTTCATGCTCAAAAGCAATAGAAGTGTAACGCATAACAAAAGAATAGCAAACCTTAAATGCCTAAAATATAATGAAATGATGGAAAACACAAAAAATGCTAAAATAACAAGCTCCCACAAAACAAAGATAGCAACATCAACCCTGCAACCATAAAGAAGAACAAAGTCGTACATCAGAAGCTATATTTGAACCAACAATACATGACTAACAAGAAATTAAATTGATTCAGAACAAAAACAGAAAAGGGTGCTAGGAAAGAGGATCACAGAATGTAGCAGGACAAAAATTAGTTGACAGCTCAAATTAGCAATGGACACCAAAAGAGGTTTCAATACTGACAAGAAAAAACTATGGCTCAATCTGAATCTATCAGTTTCACAAGAAAAAAGTAAGCTCCGGACGAAAGATATATTGATGCCCTACATTATGAACCTTCAAGACAAGTTGCAACATCTTGAGAAAAAGTTATCCAAAAGTTTAGTTAGAATATTGTTCAGTATAGATTGAGTTGCATTCTATTTATGGATCCAAATTCAATAGCATAGTTCCATCATCTTCACACTCATACTTTAGCAACTTCTTGGAAAACTAATATCGTTCCTAACCGTTATTGGATTTGTGATGTTGGCAAACAAAGACGTCAAATAGTTAGAAGAAAATCTACCATTGAAACCCTTTCTCAACATTTCGGAAATCTTCTTTAATTAACATGTTCAGTTACCTTTAATTAACAAGATATCCATTACCCAATTCCTTATTATCAAAATCAAATTACGATGAAACGATTCCAAATTATTGAATCTCAAGGGTTCAACAAAAGAAGTTCTTATGCGCAGAACCCCAATATCATGTAATTTTAACTACAACATCCCAACAACGACATATTTCTTAGCAAAAACTTAAGCGTAGAATCCTATAAAATATGAATATTTAAACCCAAAGAAAAAACACATCGACACAAATATGAACAACCAAAAAAAGAGCATAAAGTAAATTCAAAAAAAAAAACCTAGACGTGGCGATGTTGGAGGTGGAGGAGAAAAACGAAACGGAAGCCCACTCGTGTTTGGATCGAACCTGATACTCCCTCAGCTGCTCCGCCAATTTCGATCGCGTTATCATCCTCTTAGCTCCACGCGCCACTGCACATTCGCAACGAATTCTTTTGTTTACTTTTTCTTCTCTCTGATCGAGGTCCGAGACGGAGGCGATAAGCGAACTACCGCGACAGCGATCTTCAAATGATAATCGGAAAAAATTAGAAAAAGAAAATTGTATTTTAAGCGAAAATTCATTATCCGTCCCTGAATTAACTTAAGTATCAAATATACCCCAAAATTGTCTAAAATTATAGTTTCTGCCCACAGTAGTCTATACCACTTACAATGTTTTAAAAACCCAACCGATATCAAACCAGAAAATTTAGAGACTTAATAGTTACTCATTCAACTGTGATTCAATCATAATCGAATTGATAATATGATATTAATATCATATATATTAATTGATCTATTAAAATATATAAAATAATAAATATTAAAAAAATAGTTGAATCTAATTTTAAGCCTTTTGTAATTATTATTAATAATTAAATTTACTACACTAATACAATAAAAATACCATAAATATAAAAACAATAAATATTAATTCTACGAATAAATGTAAAAATATACAAAAAAAAATATCTTATTAAAATATTTAATCAAAACATAATAGAATTTTAATAACATCTTATATATTCAATATGCGTCTAAGTTAAAAATTATTTGATATATTGAACGATAATTTATTTAATTTATGAATTTTTCTTTATAAAGGAGAATAAATTGAAGAAAATTAAGATTTCAAAGTATACTTATTTATCAATTGGACTATTTGTTTTTCATGAACCGTGATTGGTTTACTCAATTTTATTATATTATGGTTTTTTAGTCCTAATTAACCATTTTTTAACACGTTGGTAGTTCGATTAGTTTATTCTTTTCTTTTTTCCCTCTATATTTTCCTCTATTTTATTTCATATTTTCTCCAACAAGGGTTTTCTAAGGTTTTGGAGTCGGATATAGTCAAGATAATTAAAAATTGCTTAACTTTCATCCCAAATTTTATGTTTAATCAACTTAACTTTATAATTATATAACGGAACAAGTGTTTTCTCATCCTCTTTATTCTCTTCCAAAAACTTTTATAGCATACCTAAACGTTGTAAATGTTTTTGTATAGCATACCTAACCTTTTATTATGAACACGTGACCGTAGTGAAAATTTAAAACCCCAATTTGGGCTTCTCCTTTCCCCAAAATTTATGTGTGTCAGCAACCTGGCTTTTTATTGGGCCTGGTTACCTGAGCAATCCTTAGCCCGATTGTGAGTCTGGCCATCATTCGAATCACTAATCAAACTCGACAATTATTCAATTTTAAGTAAATTTAATTTTGTAGAACTCATACTCACGCTCAAACTTGAATCAAATAATAAAATTAAATTAGAAAGATTTTTGAAGTTTTAATTCAAATTTAATTAGACTCAACAACCTTTTTAGTCTAGTCGAATTCTATTCGGTACCCTACTTCTCAATTGTTCTTTTTACCCTACTTCTCAAAATTTATTGGGCATAATATGTACTTCCAAAAACAATTCACATTATGTGAATTAAAATTTGTACAAGTTACATTTCGGTTGAAGGGAAAAAGAAAGACAAGATATTGATTGATGTTATCATTGTCAATAAACAGGCAAAGGGCTGTGTGATTTTAATGAGGTATCAGATGAACCATATTAAGCTACTAATGTAGTTGTTTTAATTGACATGACAATAATATCTTAAAGTTAGGACAAGGGATTTCTCGAACCATCTCTTGCTTAGAGTGAATGAATGTTGGTGACTGTGATATAGTTGAAATAATATTTTATTTTTAATGAAAATTATTTAGAGATGTGTGCCTTTTGTAAATTTTGCCAAAGAGTGCTTTTAAAAATAGTTCAACTCCTTAGAATCAAGTACTCCAAAGTGAGTGGTGGTTTTAAGAAAAATGCACGTAAAAGGACAAAATATAATGGCTTTGTTTTGTTTTATTTTTACAAAATAAAAATCCACATTATAATTATTACAAACTTTCAAAAAAAAAGTTTCTCTCTCTTCTTTTTTGGCTTTTAAACAATTTTTTTAAAAAATACATCTAAATCACATAACAAAATTTGAAAACAAACAAATTGTTATGCAACTTATAATGACCTAAGCCATGGTAAATTTGAAAAAAAAAAAAACATGAACCACTAAAATTTCTAGTAGGTTTGCTAAATCTAATCAATCCAATCCCGTTGTTCTTTGATCGTCATATATTATCAAATAAGCAATTTGAATATAAATCCCTCGTTTGCATGACTTTGCAATATGAGATCACCAAAGGGAACTTTCAAATCTTTCTACAACCCCACATAAAAGTTACCATGCTTCAAAAAATATGTAGTTGCAACAAAATTTCCCTTCGAATTGCTCAAATTATAATGTATCTATACATTGTATTAAAAATATAGGCATATTTTCTATTTTCCAATGTATAATTATTGCAATGTCTTTACTGCTTCATTTATTTTCTATCTACTTTATTCTCCTAATTTACATGCATTTCATTCTACTCCCACAAATTTAATTTGCTGCATTTTTCTTTCAATATTCTCTTTCAAATTATAATCACTCTCTCTTTTTCTTTCTCTTTCACTTACACACAAGTTTCCTTCCTTTTTCTTATATTATAAATAGTAAAAATTTTATAATTGAAAAATATTATTACTTCCTGTTTATAATTGTAGACTCTCATCGTGTGTGCTTGTCACTAGTTTATTCATATAATATATCAAGGTTACATTTTAATATAATTATATATTTTTTTTTTTCATATTTGTTGAATGTTCCAATTTACTCCTTTATATG
The DNA here is from genome assembly GCA_019155195.1 of Avicennia marina. NCBI lineage: Eukaryota > Viridiplantae > Streptophyta > Magnoliopsida > Lamiales > Acanthaceae > Avicennia > Avicennia marina. Next base: position 5,085,095 of record CM032781.1, on the reverse strand, counting down.
TGGGTGTGGGGGTGTGTGTGTGTGTGTGTGTGTTTTAGTTTTTCGAATTTTCATATACACTTAATTTAAAAAATATTTTTATTTCAGTTTGTTAAAATGAATCAAATTTATAGGTTATAAAAAAGAATTTTACATGTTCATCAAGTGTACTTATTTCTAATGCCATATGTTGCGGATGAATGTTTTAGTTTAGTAACACGGCGTTAAATTACGTAGACCATAATCTTAATTTCTTAATTTGTTTTCCATCGTTTTTATCTATATCTTTTACAAATTATTCTTTATTTGTGTTTTCTTTCCATTTTTTCAACTTTTTAGTTTCTATTATAATTATATATTGTTTTAATTTTTAATAAATTTATTATTATTAAAAATAGAGAAAGTTGTACAATTTATGAATAATTTACTCACAGACAAAATATACAAATTTTACTAATATGTATACATGGTATATATTATGGCTAACGTTCTTAACTTGATTGTATAAAGTTAATGTTAATTACTTTTACATCATTATTTTTCTCTATTTTTTCGCAATCCTATTCATTTTAACTTAATTTCATTTGTAATTCTCTCTCAATTTTTAATTTTTAAATTTACATAATTTTATTTTTATCATTAAAATATAAGAACGTTATAATTTATTGTAATTGACAACATTATAACTTGTAAACAAGTTCCGTGCACGAATAAAATGCATAGGCTATGTTTGGGTAAAGGTTTTGATGGGGGTGAAAATGATGAGAATTTTGTTGAGATGAAAATTATTTTTGGTTACAAAAGTTTAACGTTGAAAAATTGATTTGTTTAGCTTGATATATTTATATATAGTAGCAAAAGTTGTACTTATGTGTGCAAATTTATTTTTAAGTTATACAATTATTGTATTTTAAATAATAGAAATGAAAATATTTAAAATTAAAGCATACAATATTTATAAGAAAATAAAAAAAGTTTAGGATATTTTGAAACGAAAAAATTTTGAAAGAGAACATAAAAAACAATAAGTTGACAGAAATATGAAAATTAAAAAGATAGAATAATGAAAAGAAATTTTAGTAAAGGTTACTATGTAATTAATTTAATATAGTATAGATGATATAATGGTATAGGAAGACAATAATTATATATATAAATGTGAATATATTTGTATATATAAATATTAATTTTATTATAAGTAGGTATAATAATTAAATTTTGAATATTTGTATACGTAGAAGAGAGAGAGAATAATTTAAATTTTAAAATTTAAATAAAAAATTATTTGAATTGCATGTTTAAATTAAAAAGTTTTTAATGGAAACAAAAGAGATGAAAATTTAAAAACAAACATTGCCACAAATTTTACCGTATTACTTTCAGTTCACACTTCAGAGTTCACACACAGGATTAGCGACCAAATTCATTGCCTTGGGACAAGTCACGTGTTGTCTATATCTCAGCTCCCGCCATTGCACGTGCAAGCGATGCGAAAGTTGAATTAAAACTAGAAACATTAACAAGTCAAGCTTGAGAAATAAATCGAATTTGATAATTCGTCAAATATTGCATACTTTATTTTTTAAGAAATTTTAAATTAAATTAAATTTAATTAAAATTTTAAATATTATCAAATTTAATCGAGTCAAGTAATAATATTCCTAATTTAAACGACGACAGAGGGAGCAGAGCAACTTACATCGATATTCAAAAGAATCCAACGGACCACTATCGAGTAGTTCCGTACAGCAGCGCCGCGCGAGATCCGTGTTTGAAGATATCGAGGAACACATCGGCTCCCACGACTCTATTTAATTACTCTGAGCGTTATATTTTATCCAATCAAGGCCGACACGTTTGGGCCCCACAGGTACGACATCCACGTCTTCATCTTGCGTGGCGTGTTAAGATTGGTTGGAGTTCGCTCGTCGGGGTAGGGCTCCTGTCGGCATCACGTTCTCTTTCCTCCTTTAATTACTTCTTGACTTTTTTTGTGCTGATCCGCCTGAGCCGCGAATCGCTTTTATCGAACTTATCTTTAAGGATGAATTGATTGCTTATATTATACATTTTTCAGTAAGTAATAATTCACTAAAGGATATCTGCATACAATATATTTCAAAATGTTCATACAATAAAAACAAAAAATCACGTGTAATTGTAATTTATATTTTAAATTTGAAATATATATTCATCAAGTGTGAAAATTTGTAATTAGTTTGTAAGAGTGATACCATGAATTACTTCTAATTATCACTTTTTAAATTTAAATAGAGAATATATAAAGTAAATGCACCTGATTTTGTAAACGGAATTAATGTACTAGCTATGTATAGTAAATAATTATTTTTTTCATAAATTTAAAGTGATAGATTGGTAAAGATATCACGTCGACGTATAACATTCTCCTTTTAAAAATTACCTACTAAAAAAACGAAACAAATTCAGCAAAACCAGTCAGATTAAATTAGTGATTAATTTCAGAAAAGAAATATTTTTCTTTTCTTTTTTTTTTTAATCTTAGGAAAGAGGATTCTTGGACATTCTCATGGAAAGCTTCGTGCATCTTTAAAATATAACCGATGTTGCTATTTAATACCTCATTGCTGCAATGATATATGGTCAATCCCTCGAATCATTGCAATAAAGACAATACGATTACATCTCTTAAAGTATTTATAAAAGTGAATAACATAAATTTTTTTGTGAAATACAAAAGCCCAAAACAAGCTTCCACAACAATGAGAAAAGAAACTCGTTTACATCTCAATTGTCCCGAAACAAAAATATATATATATACGATGTGAGAATTGAAAATATTAAAACTGATTTTCATCTATATATGTATGAAAATAAACTGTTTAAACAAATATACATCCTAATTAATCCTAGCGAATATTGGCTACCTCGCTCAACTTTATCTAATTCCTGCTTTAGTAAATTATTACAATTAGTAATAATGACACAAGGCGTGAACAAAAATTTTTCTAACTTGTAAAATTTTATTTGTAATGATACATTATGATAAAAAAATAAAATTATTGTAAACTTAAAAGTAAATGTAAAATTTTAAAATATATATATATATATATATTTATAGAGAGAGAGAGAGAGAGAGAGAGAGTTGAGAGACTATAAATATGGAAAAAAGTATAAAATTATATTAAAATACAATATATAATGAATAAAAATTATAAAATATTAAAATTAGTATATAATAATAATAATTCAGCAATGTGTAACTAAATTAAAAACCTTTAGCCTTAGCATATAATTGTTGAGGCTTGTGATGTATTTTAATTCCATTTTTTGAATGCCATTAGGAGAAAAAATAAAGGCTATTTTAGAAAATGTATCAAATGGCCAAATAGAGTCTCTCCAGTTCTAATATTATTATATAGATTAATTATTCATGAAGAATATTTTTGGAATATCATTAAAAAGCTAAACAAGGACTTAGCAATACTATAATTGTGTATATACACTATGTTATAATATTAACAAATTAAATATTTGTTAATTTAAATAATTGAATATATTTATTAATTAATAAGACAATTAATCGACACGTCAGCAAAGGGGTTACAAGTGGAGCAGGTAATAAGATTAACGCAAGCCTTTCTTGGCTTTTGGGCTGCTTTGGTAATAAGATTAAACCTTTATCCCGTTAATATTCCGTGATTTCTCTCCTATTAAAACCCTACTCGCTTCCATTCTCCAACCGTCCACTTCTCTCAAGTAAATTCTGTGATCTCAATCTTCCCCGTAATTGAAATACATTGATTTCAACCCGGTTCAGTTTTACTTTGCAAAAGTAAGGAAATTGATTGAAAATGGCCGACGAAGCGCAGCATCACCACCACGAGACCAAGGTCGGCGAGCCATGCGAGACGGCTGCAACTCCCGCGGTCCCCTATGCGGCGGTGGAGACGAGCGATCGTGGGCTGTTCGATTTCGTGGGGAAGAAAAAGGAGGAGAAGCGTGAGGAAGAAGTGATCGCCTCTGCGTTTGAACAGAAAGTTGAGGTTTGTGAAGAGAAAAAAGAAAAGCACAAGGAGGAGGAGGAGAAGCACGAGGGATTGCTCCAAAAGTTGCACAGGAGCAGCAGCTCCAGCAGTTCTGTAAGTTCAGATCATCTCATCACACGATTTATATTCTTATTTACAAGAAATAATTTAATTTTAAGTACACACTCATTTATAAAGAGCCAACGATCATTGACATGGTCTCAAAATCGGATCATGTTAGTTCATTTCAATTGCAAGTACTTTCACTCATAGCATTATTTACTCGCCGTAGCGTATCGTTGATTTCTGGTAACCATTGCAGTCAAGCGACGAGGAAGAAGTAGAGGAAGGAGGACAAAAGAAGAAGAAAAAGAAGGATTTGAAGGAAAAGATCAAGGGAAAACTGTCTGGAGAAAAGAAAGAAGGAGAAGAAAAGGCTGAGGTGAAGTACGAGTGCGAAGACACTTCTGTACCGATTGAGAAGTGTGACGACGCACCAACTCATGGGCAAGAGGATCAGAAGAAAGGGTTCCTAGATAAGATCAAGGAGAAGCTTCCTGGGGGCAAGAAGACCGAGGAAGTGGCGGTGGCGCCGCCACCACCGCCGGAAACGGAGCGCGCCTCCTCTGAGGGCAAGGAAAAGAAAGGGTTGTTGGAGAAGATAAAGGAGAAGATCCCAGGGTACCATACCAAGAGTGATGAAGAGAAGGAGAAAGAGAAGGACAAGGACGGGGCATGCCATTAATAAGAATGCAAGTGTTCGGCTTTGATTTTAATAATTTGTGCTTTTAGGCTGTGATCGATGATACTGTTTTGGTTGGCTTTGTTGATGGGATTCAAGACGCTTTAAACTTTTTTATTTTATTTTGATTTTTGTTTGGTTGAAAGTATGCATTTAGTGCTTTAATGCACGGTAATAATTAAAGGAAAAAAAATGTTGCTCGTTGTTTGGTTGCAATTTTGGCCCTGAATTAGCGTTACTTGATTATTCCTTGGGACATGTTTCGTACCTCGCGCAATTTGTGGATTCTAAATGCGTTGATAATAATTAAAAGAAGAAAAAAAATGTTGCTCGTTGTTCGGTTGCAATTTTGGCCCTGAATTAGCGTTACCTGATTATTGCTTGGGACGTGTTTCGTACCTCTCACAGTTTGTGGATTCCAAATGAACTTTCTGGCCAGGCCAAGGTGTGCTTAGCACAGCTGTACGGGGGCTGTAACGTGTGATATGATATGTCGCGTTTATCAATTAAAAAGTAAATATTATATAAATAAACAATAAATTAGAAATTGTGACCGAGTTGGCACGAATGATTGCGGATAAGATGATGATCATAATCGTGTTTCTTCTTTGTCTGTATGAAAAGATGTTATAGGATAATGCAACAAAATTACGACGAATCTACTCGTTTCAGTTTCAGCTCGATCTTTTCTTAAATTCAAGTCGGCGATTTCTAATAATGCTGACGATCGTAACTCTTTTTCTTTTGTCGAGTGGATATATGTTGTACTTTCTCACACACACACACACACACGTACCTACGTGTGAATGTACTATATTGCGGATATTTGTGTAAAAATAAATATTTGTTATTTTATTTTTATTAAAAGTAATAATAAATTTATTGAAAGACTTTGATGTCATGAATATACCATCTAACAAACCAAAAATAAAACAATGCGTTGAAAATTTTAAAAAATAACTACCAATTAAATTAAAATACGAAAGAAAAATAAAAGAAGAATATAAAGCTACATTAATAAGCTAAAATTTTGATTAAAATACATTTCTTAGATGTTGTAAAATGTTTGAAACAGTAGAATATTTGATCTTTAGTCATGTGATGAACTAAAATTTTAAATTAAAAACAGATACTTATATAAAGATCACTATTATAAAATATTTAAAATGACTTAATCTTTGGCCATCAATTTTATTAATTATGTGATAATTTTTTGTATGATTATTTTAATTTCTAAGTTAATTATATTTTTATGCAATACCATATAAAACAAACAGTAAGTACAATGATATAGCAATAATACGCTAAAATTTTAAATAAATAAATTACATATAAAAAATAAAAACTATATGTTATAAAATAATTAAAACTAATGTGCTTATGACCACCAATTCTATTAAATATGTCAGAATTTTTTGTAAATTATTATTTCTATTTAAAAAACAACAATTTTTTAATATAATTCCATAAAAATAAAAATAAAAATAAAAAACCTAACAAGTACATTATTCTGAAGATAATATATAGTATTTGATTAAAAATTACCAATAGGTTTATGCGAATATAATATTATTCAAATATTAAATATAAAATTCCATATCAGAAAAAATTATAGGTTAAAAAAGGCAAATGTTTGAAAAGACGAGTTAAAGAAATTTTAAACAATGTTTTACTGAATAAAGAAATTGTACAGGCAATTATTCTTAATATGTTATAGATAGAGACTAATAGATATAATATAAAAAACATAAACAGTAATATAATAAGCATAAAATAAAAATAATAAATAAGCATTATAACAATATGGTAAGTAGATAAACAGGCAAATTGATAGGAAAATTTGTTATAACTACAAACTTAATAACCAGAATGCATAACAAAAAAATAGTAAATGAATGTGTTGAAAATTTTTAAATAAGTAACTAAAAAGGTGTATTTCTTAGACAAATGAACTAAAATTAAAAAATGATAAATGACTATAATTAGATAAACACAAACCCTTTAATAAAATGCAATACACTTTGTCAAATCAAAATTGTTTATAAAATATAGAATAAATATGTTCATATTAATAATTATTATATAAATAATATAATTGTAATCAATAGCATATACGTTATGAAAACTTAAATTATGAGAACAATAATTATTTAATAAATATAGTAATTAAAACCACACTAATGTGATTTTTTTTTGTATAAATTAAGAAATCAATGGCAAAAAAGAAATATAATATTAGATTTGTTAATGCACAGACTAAAAATTTTAAATATCTATATGCATGAAGGTGAAGAAACAATAAGTTAAAAATTATTTCAAATAATACTTGCATAAATAACTATCTTTAAAATCTATATAAAAAAACAACAGAATTCAGTATAAATAATTAATTTTTGAACTTCAAAATATTAAAAAAAATATTTTGACATTAAGATAATATTTTTATTTGAATAAATCTAGTTATGCAATTAATAAATTTAGTTTACAGTATATCAATTTAAAATAAAATATATTGGAAAATAAAATAAAAAAGAAGAAAACATAATGCTAAAAGTAAGTTCATTAAAAGATGATTTTTTGCCAAGAGTTAAAAGAAGAATATTGGTTTTTATATTAAATATATTTATGAAACTCAACTAATTTTATCTTAATATAAAGTGAATTTTTATGTATTTATTGATTTTTAATATTGTATAAATTATATTTTCTTGTGCTATGCTCAAGTATATCAAGCAATAAGTACAATATATATTTTTTAATTAAAAAGTGAATATATTAAATAGTAAAAAATAGTTTGAATTCAACCCATTTTACTAAAATATTACATAAAGTTATTAGAAATAAGCTACAAATTCTTGTGTAACGATTATAAAAATTTTTCTCTTTAAATAAAATATAATGAAATATGTATATTGTGGTGCAATATTAAAAGTTTAGATAAATAAATAATTAAATGGGTATGAATTTGTTTTAATCAAATATTTTTGATTGATTATTATAATTAAAAATGTACTTTAATATGTAAGTACTAGGAAATTCTATAAATATTTTTCTCACTTAAGTATAATTCTTCACATTTTAAATACAAATGTAATTTTCTATTTTATTCGAATAAATCAAATTAAATTCAAATAACATATTCTTTATTAATATTCTAACTATACTCAAAGTATTTAAGATGAAATATATAATGAATTAATCTTCTTATGATTAAAAATTCAATTATAAAAGTAAAAATTTGAATGCAAGTTTCTTTAATCATTATTTTTACTTAATTTAAAGGTGATACCCACAATTCATTTTGACGCGATCCCAAGGATCCGTCGAATTTCATTTTAATATTTATTAATTTTAGTTTTATTAGTTAATGGGCTTAATTAATAAATTGGGCCGTGTGGACTTTTTAGATTAAAGTCTGATAGTTTTAGTATAAATAATAGTTTGTTATTCAATTGAGGATAGACAATACAGAGTGTTTTCAATTAATTCAGGTTTCCTTTCAATTCCCTAAAATTGATTCTTTCAGTTTCTCGTGAGTTTCTATCCCAAATCGAGTCATTCCGAATTGGTTCGAGTGATTCGTAACGTATCAATCAGCAATTGGTGTGCTTATTGTGGCCGTTCTTATCGGGTTCAATCCAATCCTACCACGTTGGGTCGGCGTTCTTCGCCCGGTTCGCGTCCCTGGGATTATCGGATTCGGGTCCGGTTACACCGTTCTATCCGACGCGATCGTTGATCACGTCAATTTGGTATCAGAGCCATCTTGTGTCGAATTCTAATTCGATACACGATCCAGAGTATAAAAAAAAAATCAAAAAAAAAAAGAGGAAAGTCACCGTAGCCACCGCTGAAAAAAAAAAATCAAAAGAAAAGGGGAAAAAGTCGCCGCCGCGCCGCTGCCGCCGCGAATCTGCCGCCGCTCAACATATTCACGGCGGCAATCAACCGCCGCCGCAGGCGCCACCGAAGAAATTAAAAAAAAAAAACAAAGAATCTGCGCCGCCGCTGCCGCCGCCGCACCAACCGCAACACAACCGAATCTACCGCCGTCTCGAACGATTCACGGCCGACATCGGTCCTAAAATCACCGCCGCCGCAAGCCCACCCCTCCCTAGGCCGAATCGCCGCCGGAAGAAGCGTTATATCGCCGCCGCGACGCCGCGAAAACCGCTCGGGTTTTCCGCCGCCAGCTGGCGATTCCGCCCGACACTGCTGCCTGACGCCGCCGCTGGAGCCGCCCAGGCCTTGCCGACGATTGGGCCGCTCGAAATCGGCCGTAGCCGCGAGAAACGCCGGCGAAAAGTTTTCACCAGCCGCGTCGCCGCCGCCGCCCGCGAGCGAAGAAGAAAGGAAAAAAAAAAAAAATTGGATCGGGCTGGGAATTGACTGGGCCGGCATAAGTATTGGGCCCAAGTCCGTTTGGGCCAGGAAAGAAAATTTTTTGTAACTGGGCCAAAAAAAAAAGAAAAAAAGAATTCTGTTGAGAAAAGGCAAGAGTTGGGCCGAGGACCTATTTGGGCCGGAGGAAGTTGGGCCAGAATTGTATTGGGCAAAGTACCAGATTGGGCCAAGAAGAGATTGGGCTGAACCAGAAGCTGCTACTGGGCTGGACCGTCCGCTGACGTGGTAAGGCCGTGTTTGGTTACAGTTTTTCGTTTCAGACTAAGGGCCTGTTTGGCTGCAGAATTCTTATTTCTGCTTAAGGGCCTGTTTGGCTGCAGGATTTTTATTTCTACTTAAGGGCCTGTTTGGCTGCACAAAATTTTATTTCTGCTTAAGGACTTGTTTGGCTGCAGAATTTTTATTTCTGCTTAAGGGCCTGTTTGGTTACTGAATTTTTTTTTAAAAAAAAAAGAGGCAAAAAAAAAAGAGAAGAGACCAAAAAAAAAAAGAAAGGCCAAAGAAAAAAAAACAAAAAAAAGGGGAGCAACAAAAAAAAGGAGAGGAGTTTATTTATTTATCTATTTATTTATTTTGGGGATGTGTTAGGCCCGCATTTCAACTTTAATCACGTTGGATGGCCAGTCAATATTCAGACCAAGGTAATGGCCCTGACGAGACTAAGTTCTTATTCAAATCCCTCTCTGATGAATTGAGAAAGCTTACCAGAAGCGTAAAGGGTATGCAGGACAGGCTGACAGATGTGCAAGACCGATTAGGGCACGTAGAAGCGTCCCAAGCTGCAACCCTAGAAAGAGACAGTTTACTGTCCAGACCGACTGGACGCAGAGGCAGTCCCGTGCCAGGCCGAGCTCAGGTTAGGGACGGACATGGGCATCATGTCAGGCCAGTAAGACAAGATCGACGAGGCTACGAGGAGACAAGAAATAAATATACACTATCCAGACATTATAATGTCAGAGATTATGGATCGAATGTGGATGAGTACAACAAGCCATCCAAGGTATCAGATTCTCATATTGGAAGTCAAACTCGGGTGTGTTTTAATTGCTTTCAGCGTGGGCATAGCATGAGTGAATGTCGAAACGACGAAGTTGATACCCATATCGGCATTAGCAAAGTTTTGGGAGAGAAGAAAAGCCCATCCATCGAGATGTCATCTTTGACTCAAGTGAAGATTGCAGAGAAGATGCCATCGGATGAAGTACAACATGAAGATAATGGCAGTGATAACACACATCTGGAAACTGAAGAGAAAAGTGAGCGGAAAGAAGTAACGGAATCAGTAGAAATTGACAAGGATAAAGCTGAGATAGAAGAAGCCATAGAAATTAAAGTGGAAGTTGAGGACAACCACAAGCATGAAGAACGAGCCAAGGATTGGGAGATTAAACTTCTACAGAGCCACGTGTACATTGATCCATTCTACTATCTAGCAGATCCAGTACCAAATTGTACTGTACAAAAGTTGGAGATAGTTTTATCTGCAGGGTAGTACACATGCATATCCGAATAAGTCGTCAGTGCCCTTTCATTGTCCTTTATGTAGTTTGTTGCCGATATTCCTATGCTGGACTCATAAGAAGATAAAGTTGAAGTTTCAGCGAGGTGATGAAGAGTTAAAGAACTTCCAGAAATTCGTGTTTGATCCAGGAGGACACAGATTCGAATTGAGGACAATTCGCCTTCAAGAGGAGGGGTATGACGCGATCCCAAGGATCCGTCGAATTTCATTTTAATATTTATTAATTTTAGTTTTATTAGTTAATGGGCTTAATTAATAAATTGGGCCGTGTGGGCTTTTTAGATTAAAGTCTGATAGTTTTAGTATAAATAATAGTTTGTTATTCAATTGAGGATAGACAATACAGAGTGTTTTCAATTAATTCAGGTTTCCTTTCAATTCCCTGAAATTGATTCTTTCAGTTTCTCGTGAGTTTCTATCCCAAATCGAGTCATTCCGAATTAGTTCGAGTGATTCGTAACGTATCAATCAGCAATCGGTGTGCTGATTGTGGCCGTTCTTATCGGGTTCAATCCAATCCTACCACGTTGGGTCGGCGTTCTTCGCCCGGTTCGCGTCCCTGGGGTTATCGGATTCGGGTCCGGTTACACCGTTCCATCAATTGTTATTAGCTTTTATATTTAACTTATTAAACTATTTTTAAAAGTATGATATTAATATCATTCATCATATGATAAACATAGAAGGAAAGTAAATATATTAATCAACTTTTAAAAAAATAACTATATTATTTAAAAAATAGAAATGAACAAATGCTACAATTGTGTAGTTAAATATAATTTTATTTCATTTATTTTTATCATATATCTTGGCACATAATTTTTTCTACTATGTATATATATATATATATATATATATATATCTTGGATAAGGGGTTATTATGAGGTAGCAGGACCATCACAACAGATAATAGAATCTTGTAAATGGAGATATGGCGATGGTATTGCTTCCCGGTCAGGGTCTTGAATGTATATTGCTCTATCTATGTTATGGAGTTTAGTAATATCATTCCCTCATCTCCACTTACTATTTTCTATAAGCAAACATTAAGAACTTTCAACTGTTCCTTTTAAATGATCTTCATTTGCATTTCACTCGATTTTCTTTAAAATCTAGATAACGTTACATGTATGCCCTTTCTTTTTTTGCAGTTTTCGATTTTTCTGCAACATAAATCCCAAATTTCCTTTTTTAGTTGTGCATTCAAGAGATGTTAAGCATGCTTGACTTGTTACACCATAAAATATAACTATTTAAATATTTTTTCCAATTTCAACATCATTTTCTTGTTGAGACACATATTTCAGTTAAAATAATTTGTCGTAAATGAATAGCACACAAAATCCTACATCATATTTCATAGCCAGAAAAAACAAACAAACAAGCGATACTCTATATGGCCAGCGTAAAACACAAATTGAGATTTTACTCGATATGATGCCTAAATTAACCGTGACAGCAGAATATGCAAAGACTAGACAAAAGTAAAACTCCTGTTCGATTAAAATCGAGTTTGGAGCAGCCAAAGAACATATGAGCTTGTGTTATGACAACTAAGAACAACAAATTAAATGAATTACTTCACAAGAAATTCCAAATTTAATGCATGCTCTCCCTCTGACTCTATATCTACACACACGTATTTTCAATGAATCCACAAGGGTTATGCAGTGCTCTCAGAAGATAAAAATGTATCCGTGTTTCATTATTTTACTCACTACTAGCAGTAGTTGTCCATGGAGACTACTTAATTGGAGTAGGGAGCTAAGACATGACCGGTCCAGCGGCCGGAGTGAAACATGATGGGATATGCCAACATGGAACAGGTAACAGGAGGCATACACTTTCGACTCAGGGCAAGGACGTTCATCGTGGCAGAGAGCAGAGACGGGGCTAGGTTTGCATTTGTTAACCTCGATGCGGGGATGGCTTCCCAGCTTGTCACAATTAAAGTGCTAGAGCAACTGAAATCGAGGTGACGTTCCTACCTAGCTAGTTAATTCCAATTAGGTAATACATAGGCAAATTTTTTGAGGAGTTTGTGATAATTGCATTAGTGAAGCTGTAGTTGATGGATGTGTGTTATAATGTGTTGGTCTGAAGGTATGGACACTTGTACAATGAAGACAAGGTTGCAATAAGTGGGACGCACACTCATGCTGGGTATGTCACTTATTCGGTGACTTCGCTAGGCTTTGTTCTACATTCTTTCGATGCCATTGTGACTGCAATTGAGTTTAGCATTGCCCAGGCTCATGACAGTCTCAAGCCTGGTTCTGTTTTCATCAATACAGGTTAAACAAAAATTCCTTGCAAGACCATTTTTCCCTCAAAAACAATAATCCTGCAACATTTTTATGTGGTCATGGAAGTTAAAAACAAGTGATGCAAGAAGGATTTGTGCTTTCCAGGGGACGTGTAGAATGCAGGTATAAATAGGAGCCCGAGCGCGTATCTGTTCAACCCTCCCAAAGAAAGGGCTAACTATTCGAGCAACGTCGATCCAGTAATGAACCTTTTGAAATCTGTTGATAAAAGGAGTGGAAAAGCATTGGGGCGTTCAACTGGTTCGCAAGGCATGGAACCTCCATGAGCAGAGACAACAAGCTTATTAGTGGCGACAACAAAGGAGCTGCCGCCAGGTTTTTTGAAGATCGGTTCACCATTGCCGGCGACAATTTTAGTTCTAGCTATAGAAGAGTCAAGGCTTCGCGTAGGTTGAGAGATGGGAAGTGATTAAAAGAACAATTTTTCATTTCTGACTGCATAAGACCAGTTTGCTGTCCTGGGAATTTTTTCTATCCCGTGTTTTTTTATTTGTTATCTTTGATTGCTGAAGGTGGACTGATAAAGCAAGCATCAAGAATTAAGGCCACAGGAGGGCAAGCATGCTCGAAAACAGCTAGCCAGAGTTCTAAAGTGAGGAAGAACGATGGATCACGATTTGTTGGGGCATTTTGTCAGTCCAATGTTGGGGATGTAAGCCCAAATGTACTGGGAGCATTTTGTTTGGACAACGGAAAGCCCTGTGACTTCAACCACTCCTCATGCCATGGCAATGACCAGCTTTGTGTGGCCGCGGTCCAGGGTACTGTCATCTTATAGGTCTGTTCTCTGTTTAATGTTTAAATTCATTGAACAAACGCTAAAACAGTAACCGCAAGCTATTAGCAAGGAATATAAACTTCACTTCAATGTCTTTCAGCTGTATTAGTATAAATTAGACTATTTGGGAACTTTGTGTACAGATATCCTGATGAAATTTTGAGCACTAAGATCATCGGCGAGAGGCAATATCAGAAAGCTGTGGAACTATTTACTTCTGCAGAAGAGGAGATCACAGGAAAAATCGATTACAGGCTTACGTACCTGAACCTCACAGACATTGAAGTAGTGTTGGATGGAAACCAAGTAGTGAAAACATGCCCCGCCGCCCTCGGGCCAGGTTTTGCCGCAGGAACTACTGATGGGCCCGGCGTTTTTGGTTTCCAGCAAGGTGATACTAAGGTCAGTTCATTGTCAACACAAAGTTACTGGGAATGAACCTGAGTTGCAGTTTCATTGAATTCCATGTCCTATTATTTTATATATTTCTTTACAAATCACAGGCCCTTTGTATGGTTTCTTTTGTCTGAAACTACTTCTGCTCTTGACACTGGAGAAATGTTTTGGCACTATGCTTGGGCGGTAATCCAGATCTAAGCTCTTGGTTTCTATTCCCATGAAAGAATCCACAGAACTCACCTTAACTTGCTTTCTTCACATATATTTACTTCTCAATTATGCAGCCTGCAATTCTGCCAATTCAAATCCTCAGGCTGGGAAAATTAGTCATATTATCTGTACCAGGAGGTTTGCACATCTGCTATCACATGTCTTTGTCTCATTTTTGGTTTTTTTTCCTCTTAAATTGTAGAATTTTGTTTTTCACTTGGGCTAGTTTGACCTCATACAGGAACTTTAGTCACGGAAGTACAATGTGCTAGCAGAGTTCACCACTATGGCTGGCAGAAGACTAAGGCAGGCAATTAAGGAAACACTGATTAGCTACGGAAATGGCGAATATGACCTTGATACACATATCATTATAGCAGGCCTAACAAACACTTATTCACAGTACATTGCTACCTTTGCAGAATACAAGCAGCAGCGCTACGAGGTAAAAAAATTGTGAAATCAAAACACAAAATATCTGTGACGTGCTAATGCAAAAATGAACTTGCACAGGCAGCATCCACACTTTATGGCCCTCATAGACTGTCAGCTTACATCCAAGAATTCAAGAAGCTAGCACAAGCCATGGCAAGAGGAGACAGCAAAAATGTTAAAAGAGGGCCATCACCTCCAGATCTCTCTTCTGTTCGGCTTAGCCTCTTGGCAGATCCTACAGGGGATTCTCCTCCGCCAGGCGTAAAATTTGGAGACGTAAAACAGGATGTGAAAAGAGGACCTTTCACAGTGGGAGCTAAACTAAACGCCACGTTTTGGAGTGCCAACCCGAGGTTTGATTTGCTGACAAGTGGTACCTTTGCTGTGGTGGACAAGCTTCAAGGGGATGATAATGGATACCAGCATACGACGACGACGATTTCTGCCTCAAGTTCAAGTGGGATGGCCCATTTCATAGCCCTGGTTCTTATGTGCTGAGAGAAATAGACTTCAAAAATAAAAAGGAACTTTTAAAATATAGCAATTTATATTTTAGTGTGTATAATACAAAAAAAAAAAAAAACAAACAATAAAGGTAAGTGAGAACTTAAACTCTCTAAAAATAACCTCACAATGAATGCTCCTTTTTACACACACTCAATTCTTGAATTTGAATTGATGTATAAGCTTGCCAAAACCTCCTGTATTTATAGTTGAAAGCCTTGCACTTGATTGGTCACATTTGGAGACACCTTCCCCTACACCTGATTGACCAAGAATAGAGGCACTTACCCCTGCATTTGGTTGGTCAAATTTGGAGGCACCTACCTTTGTACCCAATTAGTCATGTTTGGAAGCACCTACCCCTACACTCGATTGATCACAATCTTTAGCTTATTCTTATTGGTTGAAATTGGTGGCTCTTGGTGTATAAATAGCCACAAACCTTAATATTCTTCCCATTTTGTTGCTATTTATAAACATTCTCGAAACTCAACAACTTCTTCGTACGTGCCAATCTTCTCTCTGGGCAACGCCTTAGTTAACATGTCTGCTCCATTGTCGTCTGTATGGATCTTTTGCAAACTTACTTCCTTTTCTTCCAAGGCTTATTCGAATCCAGTGATAACAAACATCAATATGCTTGGATTGAGAATGGAATATTCAATTCTTGCTTAGGTGGATTGTACTTTGACTGTCACAGTTGATGGAATACTTCTCTTGGCTCTATCTTAACTCTTGAATGAACTTCTTCAACTAAATTAATTTTTTGCACTCCTCGATTAGTGCAATGTATTCTGCCTCTATGCTTGAAAGTGCAACACATTTCTAGAGTTTACTTTGCCAAGACACAACATCACCTGCAAAGATTATTAAATAACCAGAAGTAGATTTTCTTAAATCAACATCACCTGCCATGTCTGTATCAGAATATCCTTCAAGAACAGGCTTATTTCTTCCTCAAGTATAGTAAAGTTCAAGTTTGATTGTTCCTTTTAAGTATTTCAAAATCCACTTGAAAGCATTCCAATGTTCTTTTTTGGGAATTGACATGTAACGGCTTACTTGTCTAACTGCATAAGCTAAATCTAATTGGGTGCAAACCATTGCATACATCAAGCTTCAAACAGCTGAGGCATATGGTATCTTACTTATATACTTTTTTTCATATTCACTGCTTAGATACTGTTTCGAACTCAACTTGAACTATCTGCCCAGTGGAGCTGTCACCAGCTTTGCATTTTTCATCTTAAACTTTCTAATTATCTTTTGATGTAGCTTTCTTGAAATAGCCAAATTTTGTTATTTGGCTTATTTCGTAGAATATACATGCCCAAGAGTTTCTTTGTTGGTCCCTAGTTCTTCATTTCAAAGAATTTATTCAACTCCCTTTTCAATTTGTTGATCTTATTTAGATCATGACCAATAATAAGCATATCATCAATATACAACAAAACAATGATAAAATCATCATCAAAATTCTTAATATATACACAATAATCACCATTTGTTTTTCTAAAACTGTGATTGGACATGAAGGAGTCAAATTTTTTGTACCACTGCCTCGGGGCTTACTTTAACCCATGAAGGCTTTTTTTTATTTGACAGACTAAATTTTTTTCACCTTTCACTTGGAAGCCTTTTAGTTGCTCCATAAAAATTTTTTCTTCAAGTTATCCATTTAAGAATGCTGTTTTCATATCAAGTTGTTTTATTTCCAGTCCAGACTTGCAACTAATCTAAGAACAACTCAAATAGAATTCATTTTCACAATAGGAGAGAAGATTTCATCAAAATCAATGCCAAATTTTTGTTTAAAGCCTTTAACTACTAACCTTGCCTTGTACCTTGGTTGAGAATTCCCTTCAACCATCTTTAGCTTAAATACCCATTTATTTTTTAGTGTCTTTCTTCCTAGAGGTAGATTTATCAATTCATAAGTCTATTTTTCCTAGATGGACTTCATTTTTTCTTCCATCGCCTTTCACCATTCTTTACTATCTTTATCATCTACTACTTCTCCAAATGACTCCGGTTCACCATCTTCTATCAACATTAGGTATTCAGTTGGATTATACTTTGTTGACGGCTTTCTTTCTAGTTCCAATCTCTTTACAAGCTGAGGTGGAGTTGGAGTGGTTTCAACTTTATGCCTTTCTTCCATGTTTTTCTGTAGGATTTCAACTCCTTATTAAACTTACTGAGAGGGAGGATCCTTTACTGGAATTTCTTCAATAATCCTATTCTTATTTTCTTTCTTTATAACTTCAATAGTTTGATTTTCAAAAAAAATAACATCTTGGCTTCTTATTATTTTCTTTTCATTGGGGTCCTACAATGTATATCTAAATTTTTTATACCCATATCCTAAAAATAAGCAATCTCTTGATTTAGGTTTAAGTTTATTCCTTTCATCCTTTGGGATGTGAACAAATGTCCAACACCCAAAAACTTTTAAATGCTGCAAATTGATAGACCTACCGGACCTTAACTTTTCTAGAACATCTCCATTCAAAGGAACTGAAGGCGACAAATTGATCAAATCAACAGCTATCCTCATAGCCTCCCCCCAAAACGGATTTGACAGCTTTGCATGTGATAGTATAACTCGAATCTTTTCAATAATGGTCCAATTCATTCTTTCAGCAACTCCGTTTTGTTGCGGGGTCTTTGAAACGATCTTCTCCAATTGGATCCCATGGCTGTTACAATATTTTTCAAATGGTCCTCAGTATTCTCCACCATTATCAGTCCGAACACATTTTAATTTAAGGTCCATTTCTCGTTCAATCCTTTTATGAAAATTTTTGAAAGACTCCAAAACTTGATCCTTTTATTTTAATGTATAGGACCAAACTTTTCTAAAAAAATTATTAATCAAAGTCACCAAATACAAAGCACCACCAAGAGTTCTTTTATTCATTTGACAAACATTAGTGTGTACAAGCTCAAAAGGTTTTTCTTTCCTTATAGGGGGTAATTTTTAAAAGCAATTCTTTATTGTTTTCCTTTTGTACAGTCGATACAAGATATGAAATACAATTTTTTAAATTTTGGCAAATAATTATTTTTAGCCAAAATTGACATACCTTGTTCACTCATATATTCCAAGTAAAGGGCATTCACTCATAGCCATTGACGATTCCACCACTGCACAGGTATTACTATTAATTTTTGCATCTGTAATGTAAAGGGTATTTACCTTTCTCCCTTTGACAATAATCAAATTGCCTTTTGTTAACTTCCAAATTCTACTAGTAAAATGACTGGAGAACCCTTCATCATCTAATTTTCCTGTGGAATTAAGTTCAGCCTCAGGTCCAGTAAATGCATCACATCTTTCAGTTTTAATTTGCATTTCAAGGCAGTAATTATCAAAATATCACCAAAACCATGAATTTTACAAGTATCACTATCACCCATTTTTACAAAGCCATTTTCTACAAGATTGTAAGAAGAGAAGAACTCCCTATGTGGAGTAACATGGTAGGAAGTCTCCAAGTCAATCACCCAATAGTAATCTTGAAAGGTAAAATTTAAGGAATTTTCATCACTTACAATTATCACATCTCCATCTGAAGCTGTGACAGTTGTTTCTTCAAGCATGTTCTCTTGCTTCTTTTGCTCCTCTTTTTTTTTTTTTTTTGGCTAAAATCCCATTTCTAATTCCAACAATCTCTTTTGATGCGGCCTTTTGTATTCAACTTTTTTTTTCTATTAACAGACTTATTCCTTGAGTGCTCTCTTCCTCGATTTAGTCATCAACTTTGACTTCGTCCACGTTTTCTATATCTTTTAAAAACTAAGGCCTGACCTTCAACTTCTTGTCCAGACTTTTTCCTCCTTGTTTATTCGTTGAATAGGGCTTCCTTCACTATATCTAAGGTCAAAACTTCATTTGGAGTAGAGTTAGAAATAGTAATAAATAATGTTTCCCAACCATCAAGCAATGAACTAAACAACAAAAGAGTTTGAACCTCATCATCTAAATTTAATTTCAATGTTGTATAATGATTAATTAACCCTTGAAAATCATTTAAATATTTCAACATACTAGAGCCTTCCTTATAACGAAAACGAGTAATTTCTTTAACAATGAAACTTTGTTTAACCATGTTTCCTTTCATATATTGCTTCAAGTTTCTTCCATAAAACATCAACCCTTGTTTTTTTAAAAATATGATTAAAAACACTTTGATTAATCCAAGCACGAATTTGGCCTACAATTTTTCTGTGCATCCTTTACCACTCTGCATTGGACTTATCTTCGGGTTTTACAGCGTCTCCAAGCACTGGATCCCACAAATCTCATATGGTCAAGTGGTCCTCTATTCAAGGCTTCCAAATAGCACAGTTGCTGAAATTCAACTTGATTATGGTGCCGATCGATTCCTGTTGCTCCTGAAATTAAAAAAAAAAATAACAGAACCTCAGCTCTAATACCACTTTGTTAGGAGAAATGAGCTCTAAAAATAGAAATAAGCTTTTAAAATGTGGCACTTTATATTTTAGTATGTATAATACACAAAATAAAGAAAATAAACAACTAAGGTAAGGGCGGAACTTGAACTCTCTGAAAACAACCTCACAAGGAACACTCCTTTTTACACACACTCAATTTCTTAAACTTGAATTGATGTTGAAGCTTGTCAAAACCTCCTCTATTTAGAATTGAAAGCCCTGCACCCGATTGGCCATGTTTGAAGATACCTTCCTCTATACTTGATTGGTCAAGAATGAAGGCACCTATCCCTGTACTAGATTGACCAAGTTTGAAGATACCTATTCCTATATCCAATTAGTCATGTTTGGAGGCACTTATCTCTGTACTTAATTGATCATAATCTTTGGATTATTCTTATTAATTGGAATAGGTCGTTTTTGGTGTATAAATAGCCACAAACCTTAACATTATAGTCTTGCAACTATTGAGTGGAAAGTGCCCCATGACGTGACCGCTAGGGTCTATCGCTTAAGACACTTTAGGTCGTTTAAGACATTAGAAGACTCCCCCGTTAGTTACTTTGCTGGGGCGTCAAGTGGATTCACTATATCTTAAAAGAGTATTCATTATGTCAATATCTACACTTGTTTCTGTAGTAACAGAATAAGTACAGAAGTAAATAAACACATGTGTGTTTGTCATAGAGTGACTTTGGAAGGAGGGTGACAAATAGAATTCTGGAGTTAGCATATGTGAAGGAATGTGGGTCACTAGGGTTTGTTTGGTCAAGATGGCCAACAAACAAATGTTCTCATGACACTGGGATTGTATATGATATAAGAATTTGGATTCACGTTTAAAGTTTAGAATTTTAATCAACTTCAAAAGTTGGGCTGATTTTAGATAGTTTCATGCTTGAAAACATGACCAAGAAGCAACCAAGATTCAAGTAAGGAGTTGCGGGTGCGGGTGCATTTGACCCGCCCCGGAAACCCAAGATCCAAAAATTTAGTCGCTCGCCTCAACCCCAAACCCCTGAAAAGCCCTAATTCGAAATCAAAGATTCAATAACAGGTGAGGATGGGAAAAATTCCACCGGCTTTCAGAAGGGCAGCAGGCTGGTCCCCTGTATCAGCTCTTCTCAAACCCAATGCTGCTGCTTTACAAGAACAAATCCCATCACCAGTCCCTGATTCGCCACCTAAGAAAAGGTCTTCCAAGGCAAAACCCATCAAAAACAATGATTCGACGGCAAAAACGAAAGTTCCATCAATTGTTTTTGACTCCCCAAATCTCTCAGACGCCAAATCCCTTTTTAACTCGATCGTTTCCTCCACGAAAAACGCCCCCTCAGACCCCAGTTTCTATAACTCAATTATACAGTCATTTTCCTCTGTTTCGTCAATGCAAGATTCAATCTTTTTCCTAAATCACATAATCAAAACGCACCCTCCTTTTTCCCCCAACCGTTTCACTTATCACATACTTCTTAAGCGGTCATGTTCGTCGTCAGATGAACAGTCACTCTCCGACGTGCACAATGTTCTCAACCTCATGAGGAACCACGGTTTTCCACCCAATCAAGTTTCTGTGGATGTTGCGGTGAGGGCACTTTGCAGTTGTGACAGAGAGGAACATGCTGTTGACCTGGTTAAGGAGCTTTGTAGCAAGAATTTGCCACCTGACACATATACTTACAATTTTATGGTGAGACATTTAGTTAAGAACAGGTCTTTGAGCACTGTGAATTGCTTTATAAAGGATATGAGAGAGTTCAATATAAAGCCTGACCTTGTGACATATACTATAATGATTGACAATGTTTGCAACACCAAGAATTTAAGGGAAGCAATGCGATTGTTAGGGGTGCTAAGTGAAGAAGGATACAAGCCTGATTGCTACGTGTACAATACAATCATGAAAGGCTATTGTATGTTGAGTCAAAGCAGTGAGGTATTAGGAGTGTATAAGAAAATGTTGGATGAAGGGGTTGAGCCTGATCAGTATACTTACAATACTTTAATCTATGGGTTGTCTAAG
Organism: Avicennia marina; assembly: GCA_019155195.1. Classification (NCBI taxonomy): domain Eukaryota; kingdom Viridiplantae; phylum Streptophyta; class Magnoliopsida; order Lamiales; family Acanthaceae; genus Avicennia; species Avicennia marina. Next base: position 5,063,304 of record CM032781.1, on the reverse strand, counting down.
TCAGGTAGGGTTAAGGAGGCAAAGAAGTTTTTAGGAGTAATGGCTGAAAAGGGTCATTCTCCAGATGCGGTCACTTATACTTCGTTGATGAATGGAATGTGTAGGGAAGGAGATGCGTTGGGAGCATTGTCATTATTAGGCGAGATGGAGGCTAAGGGGTGTATTCCAAATTCATGTACTTATAACACCTTGCTTCTTGGGTTGTGTAAGGCAGGGCTGATGGATGAGGCAGTAGACTTGTATCAGGTGATGAAAAAAGGTGATGTGAAGCTGGAGACTGGGTCTTACGGAACATTTTTAAGGGCGCTATGTAGGAAGGGCAGAGTTGCTGAAGCTTATGAAGTTTTCGATTATGCAATTGAGAGCAAGGGCTTCCCTGATGTTGCTGCTTATTCAACTTTGGAAAGTACTCTTAAGTGGCTGAAAAAGGCAAGAGAGCAAGGTCTTGCCGCTTGAAATGAATGTCTGGTATTTGTTATTCCTTGAGCTTTGAAGTAGTAGTATTGTTGCATTAATTATGATTTTGCTTAAATGAATTTGCATAATTCTTCTGAAAATCAACATTTATACTCTGCTTCAATAAGTTTGTCTGTACAAGTATACTATCAACTGATGAGCCATTTGCAAATGTTGTTACAAAGAGTGGATTTAAGATGCTTCTTCTTGCTTTAGTAGTTTCATACTGTTGCATATGGCATTTTAAATCACCTGGCTATTTGAGTGCCTGTAAAATTCATTTGGCAGAATGCCAATGTATTAGGAAATACATTTAAATTCGAATGATCATGGACAAATATGACTAGTGAATAAAAAAACTCAATGGAGCCCAACCACACCCCATACCCAAAAGAAAATGAAAGCTCTAATGAAATTTGTATTTGTATCGTAACAATTCACGGCCTTAACCTGGTGCCATCAGTTTTATTTCAAACTTCTTTATTAATTTTGCTGCATTCATTCAGTTGATGATTGAATGACCATCCAATCTTGTTCTTTATTAAGTCCTTGTAATTTTTGCTTCCTTGGGAAAAAGACAGGATCTCATTAATAAATATGTTTATAATTAGATGCTTCTGTCTATTTGTTAGTTGTAGCAATAGGTTTCAAACTTTCAATGGACATTGAACCTCAAACACATGCCAGTGTCTCCTATCCTCAGTGCATGTCTCATAATCAGAGGCTTTCTGGAGTTTTCAACTAACCTAAGAACCCTTGACGTAGGCAAAAGTTTTCTTGTCTTCAAAAACCTGCATTTATATATTACTGCCTTCTTGCCTTTTCTCCATTTACTTTTGGAAAAACAGGCTACAACAGCCGCACCGCTGGCCCCTTTTGCATTCACAATCCTTCATTGTGGTACCATACTTCAGAATACTAATAAGCAGCAAAGTTCCAAGGAATTAAATGTCATGGCATATATTCTAAATGTTTCCTTGTCTAGCCAACACATGTTGCCTTCAATTTCATATTTAGATCCAGACTTATTCTTTCAATCCACCAACCGCAGGAAATCCTCTCAGAGAGTTCTGTGTTAGATCTACACGACTAGCAATGTGGCTTCCTCTCTTAATAATTTATATGGTTCTTCATAAATCTCACCAAGATGGATCATTCATCTATACTTCTATATTATATTATTAAAGTTTTGGGGCTACTTTGATTACACACTAATTAAAATTACATATATAGTCATCTTCAACTTAATTTACATTACATTTATATTTATATCAGAAAGAGTTTAGTCTTAACATAGCTACACTAAATAAGTTTACAAGTGTATCTTTATTCAATTTAATAATGGCAAAATTTTCTTTTTCATTTTATAATTTTTTAATTCTAATGTTTTTTTTACGTAGATATAAAATAAATATTTGAATAAACAAATTTATACTATAAATAAAATAAATTAAGTAATTTTTTATTTTTTATTTTTATATTATACTGTTTTAAACACACACATGAAGTGTACCAAAATTACTAGTTATTATTAATATTAATAATTAATCTTAGGCAGACCGGTCTATTTGACCTATATGCAGCCACTGATCTTCCAAGTTCACTTGTTAATTCAAATATTATATATACTCAGAATAATAAATGCCATTAGAATCGGTTGAATGAATCCCACTAATGATTGGGAGGCAGAGGTACAAAGAAATTCTTGTGTAGCATGTGGTCTATGCAATGCACCTGCTTGACTGCTGCACAGTTTGTGAACATTGAACTTCGTCTCTTTCTTGTTGCCATGAGCCTTGTAATAAAAAGAGATACATCCATACATATGTATACCCAACAAGTTTGCCTGTTTGATGGTGAAAAATGGAACAAAGATATTAAGAAAGTTGAGCGTAACCACGTGGGAGTCACATGCAAAACCATTAACCAGAGTGGCTGTCTTAGGTCTCACCATAAATTGAACAGCAAAATTATCTTCATTTTCATCCCAGAACTAAGCAGCTTTCTAGCCTTTCAAAGCAAAAAGAGAAGCCAAAAATGGCAGCAGTTTCACAAATTCACTTCAGGTCCATATGCCTGCCTTCAAGGTTACAACCCCTCAATTCCACAGGATTTGAAGCTGAAGTAAAGAATCTAAAATCTAGGCAGATTCCTTGAGTGTCAAAAGCTGTTCCAGTTGGCTCGGAGATCATTCAATCTGGTCTGCTGGGACTGGCTGAACTGTACAATTCTGTTGTGGATCTTTCACAATCTTCACCCGCTCAAGAATCACTTCTTCAACATCATCAAGAAGTAAAATCTTTTGAATAATCACTTGATCTGTACGTTGAGCTGCTGGATTCTTGCACCACCATCAGAGAATTGGCTCAACCGATCAGGGAAATGTCCTAGCCCTTCAATCAGTGTTGTACTGCAAGGGTCAGGATTCCAGCATCAAAAACGACGTAGCTTCATACTTTTGCGTCAGAAAGAAGACGAACAAGTGTATATAGCCAGGAGCCTCAAAACACTCAAGAATTTGGAAAACAAGAATAGATCGAGTCTTCTACTGAATGAAGATGGAAACTTCGTTAGCAGATTGAGGGAAATTACTCGCATACTATTGCCATTTTCAAAAGTATTTTGATGTTCCTGTCTCGGCCAACCACCAAGCTTGATGGCTGGAATCTGGTTTCAAAGCTGATGCTGCCAAAATCTGTGGCTTCTGGTGGAAACCATAGTTTTATTAGTGAGGTGGGTTGTGTGGGATTTCAAGGGAGAGTTAGAAACAATGGCTCCATGGTTGTTGATATGCTAATGGTGCAAAGAAGCCTGCAAAATCTTGATGCCTGCACAGAAGAAATTGACGCAGGATTCGTAAGATTGTATAGGCAATTGCTTAGAAGTAGAGTCGCCCTTCTTAACATTCTTACCAATCATTGAACTTATCAAAGTTCTTACTGGTCATTGAAATAGAAATTCTATGATCAAGATTTTGACAACCAACTTTACACTAGATAATATGTTGGCTTTTAAATTTCTACCGTAAAATATTTATTACAATCATTATACTTTTTAAATTTTTTATTTATCTCTATCTTTTTTTTACATAATTTTCAATAAACTCACATTGAAAACCACAGCAAAAAAATTAAAGCAAACATGGCAATGTTGAGAGAGATGATCACGTACTGGATATTTTATTTATTCAATTTTTGCGTGTCCTTTATCCCCTTTTTTGGTCTGTTTTTCCAACAACATATATAATCAATCTTTCTCTAATCCAGCAACCCTATTATGAAATTTGGTAATCTTGCAATTCTATTGATATTTGATAAGACAACTTAAACAACAAGGAAAAATCAGTTTGCATTATAAATAGAGTTTTTTATTTTGTTTAGACATGGCGTTATAATCAAAGTTTAACGTTAATATGAGTTTAATCTTCAATTACAATACTTAATACTCTAACAATGTGATTGGTACCGAAGAATGAAATAGAAATAGAATAGCAATTTCCACATCATTCTTATTCCGATGATTAATATGATTAGATATTAAAGAAATTATCATTTCATTGAGAATCAGTATTCCCAAAAATGTAGAATATCTATTTCTCTCCACCCCGATGAGTTTACTCATTCCTACATTATTGGAAATGACCTATATTTTATACTATTAAAATAATTTTATTATTTTTTAAATTTATAAGATTTATATCAACAAATATTACACATTACTAATAAATACATTAAATATAAAAATGTCATATGTGAAAATATTTATATATATACATATGAATTAATAATATATATATATATATATTATCTTATTTTTATTTAAAATATAATTAAGATATATGCTAAATATGTAAAATATTTATTCATATTTATGCATCTAATAAAAGTACTATATTAATATTTAGCAATAATAAAAATTATTTTTAAATATAACATATGTTGGTATACTTAATAAATAAATATAATATAATGGCAATATGCATATATATATATATATCTCTCTCTCTCTCTCTCTCACAAATATTTAGTATATTAATCATAAAGGTGACTAATATAATAATATCAATTAAATATTTACCTTTTTCATATAATGAATATCAATATAAAGTTAAAAATAAAATTATATAAATATTCATTTAATAATAAACAAATTAAAGATCAATTATACATCTTAGTTCAAATACTTACTACATATATAAATACATAATTTTACATGTAATATAAATATTGTATAGTTGTATAAATATTATATATTTATTATATCTAAATATATATGGTCTTATAAATTAATTAAATATTTTCAAATAATGTCCTTTTTATTAAAAAATAATTAGCTTGATAAGATTTTTGAATTTAATCGAATAAAAATTCAACAAAATTTTCAAATTCAATTTCATTTCTTAATATAAGATATAAATTTAGTTCAAGTTCCAATATTTGAGTAACTATGGAGATCAAGTTAAAGCCAGAACTCAATTCATTGTTGAGGAGTGCGTTGCATTATCAAATATATGTGTAACCGATAGATTTTTATTTCAAAGAACATTGTCCATACATTAACTAAAATTATTACATTAAAACAGACATCGCCACAAGTTAGAACAGAGAACCAAAAAACTCTGGCAAACGCTTTATTTGAACAGCAGGAAAGGACAACGATAATGATGACTGGAGGAGACAACTCATTTATCCATCCAAATCACGCATCTCAGGCTCTCCCCTTCAGCCAGCAAATCAAAAGCTTTGTTGATCTCTTCGAAACTCACCTCATGAGTAACAAACTTTTCGAGTTCCAACTCCTGCACATGCACAAAAATATACATACACGGATCCAAATCAAACTCAACTGAAGAATAAATTATAGAGCACAGAAGTACCCTCTTGATAGAAGACAAGACAAGGTCCAAAGGTGTATGAGAAGTATAACCTCGTCCATGTAACGTTTAATGAGGATTGGTATGTCAGATTTCGGTTTGAGGCCTCCAAACAGGGATCCCAAGATAGTTTTTCCGAGATTGAGGACATCAAAAGAGCCAAACGTTAATTTCGCTGCAGGCTGGTCCACTCCAATAACCACTGTCTTCCCCCATCCCTAATAAGAATATCACATCATATCACATTCAAAGAAACATAGGACCGGTCGAGGAAATCAGTCACAGCATAGAATTTGAATTTGAGTGAGAAATTAAACGATAGATCCACAACAGTAAAACAGTCAGAGCTTTGTAAGGTTTAGGAGGATAAACCTTCCTGCAGCAAGCAAATGCTTCCTCGACCAGGGACGCCTTTCCAATGCATTCAAAACAATAGTCAGCTCCCCCAGCAGTCATCTCATTTATGATCTGGAAAAATGAAGAAGCAAAACAAATAGTAATATTTCAACCAAAAACAAAATCGACAGATGTAGGAAAAACTACCTGGCTTACACACTTTCCACTGCAACTTCGCGAATCAACAAAATCAGTGACTCCAAACTTTTTACCTATATTAGTATAAGATATGTAAATCAAATAATTAAATCCTGTATTTTAGTCGATTCATTCAGTACTCTAAACTTAAATCCAATCAACGACGACAAGCCTTTCAACAAACGGCTACTTTGGAATCATCATGCATGAATTATGTCCTAAAATAGTGAAGTCCATCATATTCGACCAGGACTATAGTTTCCAAATTTGAACGGAGAACTAGAAGAACTCACCTAATTCAAATTTTTTTGGGTTCACATCAATGCCAATTATTCTTTGAGCCCCACATAATTTTGCCCCTTCTGCAACCTTCGTACATTTTCTAAATTTATTGTTATCTGTATCCACACCTCGAAAAAGAAAAAGGTAGTGAAGGATCTTACCGCTAATCCTATGGACCCCAGACCGAAGATAGCAACTGTTGATCCTGCTTCAACGTCCGCAGACCTCCAGGCTGATCCTACACCTGAAATGTATGTAACATACAAAAAGTCAAATTAAAATCTCCTGCATGAGTCATATCGGCTAAGTGTACTTTGAGATAATGTTACAGAGAGCTGTCAGAAATAAATTTACTTGGACAAAAACAGAGGACTCGCAATCTACAGAGTACAAGTTTTTAAAAGTTATACAAAGTTCAACAATGAACTATAAAAACATCACAGGATCGACCCTACCTGATGACACACCACAACTTAGGAGACAGGCCATGTTTGGAGGGATCACCGGATCAATTTTTGTTACATTGGCAACATGCACAACTGTGTACTCCACGAAACTAGACACAAACATTAGATGGTATAGAGTCTCTCCTTTTAGATCCTTGAACCTGCTAGTCCCATCATGCATCCAAAGAGAGATATGAAATGGGAATTTGGAGCACAGATTGCTCTTCTTGGACATGCAATCTGTACATTCTGTACAATCTGGAAGAAATATTGGAATGACCATATCTCCTTCAACGAACTCATTCGCGCCTTCGCCAACACTCTCCACCACACTTTCATAGCGAAAACAACATGTGGTTAAAAATCATTTCTTTTGAGACTTGGTATACTCATAACTGAAGAAACCGCACGCATTCATACAAGAGAGATCAGAAAGCGATGCATAAATATGCCCAGGCAAGATTCTCGAATTGTGATTTATTCCACAATTATTAATATAGACATGCTTATCCACTTGTATGATGGCTGAGACCCTCTAGTCATCTTTCAAGCATCATACCCTCGCAAGAAAACATCCCAGAACATTACGAACAATCAAATCGTACAATAGACATCTTTTCCTTCCTTCTATAACAAACAGTTAAAGCCCGAATTACAAGAACAATATGAGCAAGTGGTATAAAGATTACCCTACGGCTTCATGGCCCAGAATTCTTGGAAAACAATCGGGATGATCCTTCAGAAGGGCGCAAACAGAAAATAAAAATTAAAAACGAGAATGACAGAAGACGCGAATTCTCAAAACAAGCAACGGATACGCACTCTCAACCCCTGGGAAGGTAATGAAAGCATACTTTCATGTTCAAGAAAATGACATCACTGTGACAGAGAGAAGTGCATATGATTTTAATGCGAACTTCTCCAGATTTCGGGGGATCCACAGTGACTTCCTCTATGACCAGCGGCTTCCCTGCCTCCCTCGCCACCGCGGCTGCACATCACCGCCGTTGACCACTTGTTACTGACACTTACCATGCATAAGCGTACAGAATTAAAGATGGGCCATAACAATATTACCTCGGCATCTTATGGGCTTGCCTGCTGTACTGTTACTTGATTCAACGTTATTTTTATCCATTTCACGGTGAAGATGCAGAGGAACGTTCCGACCGGGAGTGAGCAGTCTGAACTAGGCTTTGGAGTAAAATGGGTGGTTGAATGCTAATGTGCACGGTTGGTGATATATAGGGTCCACAACATTCCGAGCTTGGTCCGGACGAGAAACCTTGGGCCGATGTGATTTCGTTTTCGAAAAAAGGTTTTTTGAGAATTGGGGAATAGGAAGTCTAAAGAGTAAATCGTAATGAATGATGTTTGATTGAACGAGAATTTACGAGGAAAAAACAATAATGATGTTTTCTAGGAGGTTATAATAGGTATTTGAAGGGATTATTAGTTCTTAATCGTCATATTTAACTATTAATAGTGTAAATCTTTCGTTATGCTCTAATTTCTTTATTTTTCAAACTAATATATTTGTTACAGTAGATTTTATTGTTTATTGTACTTTAGAACTTGATTTTATTTTTTATTCAATTAAATCATATATTAAAAAGTATGTATAGGTATACATACTTTTTACTTGCTATTATATATGTTTAAATATATGTACACGTATTTATTTATTTATAAATCATTCGAAATTGATTGAATTAGTAATTCAACAAACTAACAAGTTAATCGATTCAACAACCAATCTTTCTAATCATATTTTAAAAACATTACTAGCAGTAATCAATGTTTTCCCAATTAGGAACCAACTAAGTCGTTAGGCCGATATTGAAAGAAGAACCAATATTGCATCAACCCAATGTAAACTAGTTGAAACTAAGCAAAATTGGCTCCCCAATTAAATTGGTTTCAAAAAAGTGAAAAGACATATCCATCGTATTTTTTTTATTAAAAAGTTGAAGTAGAAAGAGAAAAGGTGCAGCATAATATCGAGGCCATGTTCTCATGTTCAAGAAGAGTTTCAATTCGGTTGCAAGCTTTGTCTTCAATTAACAAAAACCCCTCTCTATTTATTTGGTGGTAGACAACTAGCACATAGGAATACGGAGTGGTGGAATGTGTAAAGTTTTATATTATTAGATGAAAAGCTTTCCTTTTATGTTATTTAATGTACTATATTACCCAATTTCCACTTATTGAAAAGAGAACTTTTCGTTTTCATATTTAATTGACTCCATTTTCCAATCACTCATCATAGTTTTTACGTATGCTTTAAATGCATGAAAGATCAAAGATGCTTAATGGAATGTTGTTCTCTAAGGAATCAAACGAGTTAGCCCTTCTTCTTTTTTGAATTCTAAAGCAATTATATACATAATTATGCAGTCTAAAGTTATGGTAGGTCAATATAGTCGTATTAATGAATTTAATTAGGCTAACCAGTATACGTTTTTCTCTTTATAACTTCAGGGATTTATTAAACAACAATAAATTAATAACAATTAAAACTAATGAATCCAATTAAATAAATTTAATATGACTTTTAAATATGTAGAAACCAAATAAAAATTAATTAAAATGCCAAAAAATCTAAAAAAAATATAATAGATGGGATAATAAATTAAATAAAAAAATAATTAAATTAAATTAAAAAACAGTGAATTAAATTAGCAAGAACTTCATTCTTATCATGTTATTAAAGAATGGGATAGTGGTAATATTGGGAATCGTTTTGGAAATATGCAAACACATGGTATTAAATTTTATATAATCAGCTTAGATAATAAAAATAAACATAACATTATTTTATTGTTTTAATATAATAAATTAGGCTAAAATAATGTTAAACTGAGAAATTTTGAGTTTTTACTAATTCTACCTTTATATAGAATAAGTAATCTTATTTTACTTAAAATTTTATATTTCGCTGCTGAAATTAAGTACTTGACATAGTTATAAAAATCAGATCAGATAATTTGAATTATATGTAACATAATAATGTACAGTATGTAAGTTGGTCGTTTTTGCAGTTATGGGGGGTTAATACAGTCAAATTGATGAGTCTAATTTTTCTAATTTACTATACAATTTTTTCTTTATAACTTTAGGGATTTCCTAAACAACAATAGGTTTAAAAAAATAATAATATAAATTGACTCTGAATGCATTATGTTTTATTTTTATCTGTCGTTAGTACCTCTTAAACATAATGAATCAATTAAAATCAGTTTTATTTTGAATAAATATAGAATTAAATATTAAAAAATTTATTTAACTTCAATGAAATATGAATTCAATAATTTATTTTTCTAGAAACAGTATTTTAGAAAAATATTTTTGTATATTATATTTATTTTAAATTTGATTTTGTATAAGTTAATAATTGTAACTTTAAAAAAATTATGAATAATTATGAAGGTTTTCTAAATTAGGACTTTGTAACTTAGAAATTTATTTTTATGTATTTATGCACATTTTATTCCACAATGTTTAAAATAACATTCCTACGCTTAAAGTTAAGTAGTTTTTCAATTTTTCCAGACACACAAGCTAAAGTAATATACAAATAACAAACCTAATTTGATATAGCTTTTTTTTTTTTGAATTTATGAAATTCCCTATAAAATTAATTTACATCTTTATTTATATGATCAAAATAAAAAATCTGTAAATATATTTGAGTTGGTTTGAAAAAAGATCACAAGTCGAGTAATAAAAGTAATGGTAAAAGATTGGCTTAGAGATAAATATTACAAAATTCGTTTAGCTTCAATGAAATAAGAATTAAATAATTTATTTCTCTAGAAAAATTATTTTAAAAATATTTTTGTATATTATATTTGTTTTAAATTTGATATATTATAAGTTAATAACTTCAATTTGAAAATAGCTAACTTAATATTAAAAGGTGATTTATTAAAACATTAACTGGTAGACTTGTCATTAGTACAATGTCATTTTCAAAGTAATATATTTTTAATTATTTAAAAAATCTACTTAATTCCAACAATCAAAGAATTTTAATTGCTTAAATTAATTCTAAATTTTAGTAAAGCAAAATTTGGTGACACTTCTTCTTAATTTGATCAACAGCACCATGTAATTACATTTGCGAATAATTATGTAGATTTTCTGAATTAGGACTTTAGAATTTAGAATTTTATTTTTACTTATTTATGCATATTTTATTTCGCAATACTTAAATTAAGATTCCTACAATTAAATTTTAATTAATTTTTTAGACACATAAGCTCAAGTAATATACAAATAACAAAACCAAATTAAATATTTTTTTTAATTTTGAAATACCAAATAAAAATAATTTACTCCTTTATTTATATATTCAAAATAAAGTTAAACAAAAATCTGTAAATGTTTTCTGAGTTGGTTTGCAAAGATAACGTTGTGAGTAATAAAAATAACGGGAAAAAATATAAGAATGTCTGATTTAATATTAAAATGTGATTTATTAAAATATTAACCGGTAGACTTGTCATTAATACAGTGTCATGTTCTAATTGATATATTTTTAATTATTTAAAATATCTACTAATTTCCACCAATCCAAGAATTTTAATTCATTAAATTAATTTTAAATTTTAGAAAAGCTAAATTCTGTTACACTCCTTAATCAACACCACCACCATGTTGTTATATACACACACACATCACCATGTTATTATATATATGTGCTATATGATTATAATCATTATTATCAATATTTTTAAAATCGGATTGTAATTGAACAGGTCAATTTACAAGGTTAAAGGTTCACGAGTTTGACCAATTCATTTGTTGTACTATAATATATTAATATATATATATATATATATATATTTGTTTTTATATACATGTATATATTCATACATGTAAGCTTGTAAATGCATGTAATTTCTTTCCAGACTAAAGTTTCTACAGATAGAATTATCTAACAAAAATTAGTACAACAAAAATAAGTTTTACATGACTTAATAATATATAGCATCCCAAATACACAAGTTTCAAGAATACAAGTACAGATATAAAATAAGAAGGTTTATATTTATTTCGGCAATAAAACTATAAGACAAATATAGCCAACAAAAATAAGAAATATAGACATATTAATGAATCTAATTAAGCTAACTGATATACGGTTTTGGGCAATTTATATGTAATTGCTTTAGACATATTAAGCGCGCGCGCGCACACACACTTTATTTCACTCTTTTCCTTTCAAAATGTCCAATAATCAAGTAGGTTTGTCCGAAGAAAACTATGACATGAAATTGATGCTTGAAGTCATATGAGGTAAGATGCAACTGATATCTTAAACGGTTGAAGGAATACATAATCGGTTAGAGAGGGCTGAGGCCTTTCAAACCACATGGACAAGAGATGACCCATCTCCACATGTAGTTGGATTAGAGAGCATGGCCCAAGAGTTGAACAAAGGTCACTGAACAATTATTCAAACTATAATGATGACATGCTTGAATGAACTATCACGACAATAACAAAGGAGATCGGAACATGATAACGAAGATGAACTTAAGGGTGTTAAACTCAAGGTGCCACCATTTCAAGAAAAATTCAAGCTGGAGCTTTACCTTGAATGGGAAATGAGAGTAGAAATGGTGTTTAATTGTTACCAGTATATAGAAGAGCAAAAGATAAAGCTAACAATTGTTCAGTTCACTAACTATGTCGTCATTTGGCGGAATCAAATTGTAATGAACCAAAGAAGAGCCGATGAAAAACCACTTAGGACATGAAGCAATCTGAAGGTGGAAATTCATTCCATCACATTACTATGGAGACTTGTATCAAAGGTTGTAAGAAATAACTCAATAATGTGAACCGACGGAAGCAAGGACAGAAAATGGTTGGGACAATTTGAAAAATTTTACCAAAGATAAAACAAGAAAACTAATAAGAAAAATTAAAGAGATAATTGGCGAGATTGCACAATATTTAACTAAACAAAAACGTACATCGTACAGGGTAGACCCTTGCAACAAATCAAAATTATGCAATTGAAAAACCAAACATGACACTAGTACATGTTGGCCACAAATCACTGGAATGCACCCAGATAACCCAATTTGACTTAGCTTGCACGTGTTAATTCACTCATGTACTCTTAAAGAATAAGAAAGGAGAGATAACAACTTGTATTGAATGAACTTAGTTATGTTTACAAAATATGCATTGAAGGTATTAAGGGGAAATAGAAGCCAAACTAGCTAGGGAAGGATGAAAAGACAAAAATATCCCTAAGAAATTGGCTCCAATTGGTTAAATTTAAAAAAAAGATCAAAATGAGAATCCTCACTTGCTATGCAATTGAGCACACAGCCAATATGTATTTCGTAGTTACGATCACGGCTCCTTACGATCAATCGCATCCCTGAGCGATCATAAATACAGAGAGGTCTTCTCTTAGTAGATGATTGTGTCCCTTCTAGCTCAATCGTGCCCCTAGTTGATCGAAATTACAAAATGCTCATCTTTTGGAAGATGATCATGGCCCTTTCCAACCCGATTGTGGACTATTCACTCTTCATTTTAATGCCAAGTTGATTTACCATGGCTTGTTGGAATGTTAATTTTGAGGCATAATTAAATGTTTCTTAGACAGTATTATGTAAAATAGTTTAAAAACTCTTTTGATTTAATTATTATTATATCTATATTTTGTATAGTCATTTCTTACTTGGTATTTCGAAATTTTTATGTTCATCCATCCAATCAAAAGATGTTAGAACAAAATTATTTATTTGTCATTTTAATTGATTTTTTTCTGAAAATTGTTACAATTTTATTGTTTAATTATTTACCATTAAAATGTCTTCGATACACACACACACACATATATAATGTTTCATTATTGTTTTAAGTATTTAGTTTGTTGTTCTATTGCCATGTATATTGGTATTTTTAACATAAATAAAATATTTTTCTAGAATTTTTTTAGATATTTTGATCCACTAAAATTTATATTATTGGAGAAGTATGATTTTTCAGCGATCGAATTGTATATGCTTTACCTTTGTTTTTTCTTTCTTTTTCTTTCATTTCTTCTTCGTCTAAATATGCATAAAGTCGACTTCAAAATTTTTAATATATTTTGCTTTTTTTTATTTGTTTGCTTCATCTTTTATTTCTTTGTAGAATATCTTAAATTTTAAAACTTATAATTTTCTTTATTTTATTTTTCATTTAACATATAATAACAATATGGAGTATTATGTTGGTAATAACAACAACAATAACAATAATTATAAGTAGTCGATGTTATCTTATCAATCTCACGAAATGAGGCATTATTATACATCGTTATTTATCTTTGGTCTAGAATAGGGAAAAAAATAGCCAGACATTTCTCAGAAAAATTTTGTGAGAATCGTGTAGTTGGGTCTCTTTTCTCACGGCAAACAATTGACTCTCTTCAAGAGAAAATGAGAAGCAATGGCGCTAGGGTTCTCGATCAAGTGCATCTGGTGCATGAAAGACTGCAAGAGGTTGATGACGTGGTCGAAGGATTTGAGGGAGGATTGGAAGCACTGCTTAGGCAGTTAGGTTCAAAGTAGAGTTACACTTTCTAACATCCCTTACGCTACGACCATTAAGATCGTAGAAAAATCACACGTGTCAATACATATGCCCGAATTTTGTAATGTTTTTGTTGGGACTTTGGATATGAATTCTCCTGTTATCCGCGCAATCTATACTACAATTGATTCTTTTATACTTCATCTACGGTTAATTGCGCACACACATATATGTGTTTATACTAAAATAATGACAGGCATGTTATATTCAATTTCATAAACATGATTATTTAATAGGATCTTCAAATATTGTAATTATGTAATGTTTGGATGCAAATTTGCATCCATCAAATATCAAAACTTTTAAATATATTATTCATCAAAATAATTTTTTCTTGAATTCAAGGAGATCTTTGCTAGTTTTGACTTCACAATTTCAAAACATCACAGTCACCTTAATCAAATAGATTTCAAAGTGAAATTGGGAAAAATAAGATACATATGCAGACCATCACTAATTGCTTGTCATTAGGAAATTTAATGCAATTTAAGTCACAGGTGCGATGTCTAATAACTTGCTAAATATGGATGAGGAGTGCAGTCAAGTTGACTCTAGTAATAAATCGAATTTGATAATTATTTAAATTTGATTCAATTTAATTTTACACCATTCAAACTCAATGGATCAATCAACAAATTTAAGTTATTAAATAAGTTTGAGTTTAATTAGACTTTAAATAATTCAAACTTAATTGAATTCAAATTAATTAACTCGTCCATCAACACTGCTATTACAATCATGACTGAGTGGGCTTTGCCACTGTCCATAGGTAATAAATTATTTCTTGCTCTTGGGCCTAAAGTTATATCGTCCCCAAAATTTATCCACGGAAAATAATAAAATAATTTTGTGGACACCTCTCTCTCTCTCTCTCTCTCTCTCTCTCTCTCGCGTTAAGTAATTTAAAAAACTAAAGGAAATATATAAAAAGTTATTCATATTTTGTTGTGGATTACTTAAAAGAAATTCTAACACGTCATTGTTTTCTAAATATAATCCCATTGAATCTCACGAAACATAAACGAGGAATAAAAGGTTACGACATTTTTTCACACAGCAGATTTTAGTACATGCTAACTACTTTAATTAATCATGTGAGAGAAACATGGAAAATTGAATCTAGTTAAGGGACATGACCTCGTGTTCTTGAAATTCTTATGTTCCTCTGTTCCCACTAATAACAACTATTAATACATAATTGTTACACGTTTAACGAGAACAAGGGATAGAGACTTCATTTTGTTTTGTCATCAAACACGACCTTCTCAAATAAAATAATTGGTGAAAAGGCAACATATAAGATTATGAAAATGCCTTACCTATTTACCAAAGAAGAGCAAAAATGATGCAAGTGTATTTTGTCCATTAATTTAGTCAAACTTTCAACCCAATTGACCAAATGGCCTTTCCACACTTTACCCAAAATTTGTAGATGTAGATATAATTCACCTTAAAATAATTCAATTAACAAGTGTTGGCATTTTATCATAATACACACACACACACAATTCTAGTTCGTATCGATTAGGAGTATAGTCGAGTCGAGTCAAATTATTTGATCTCAACTCGCTAAAAGAATCAGGTGTTCAAGTTCGACTCGAGTATCTAAGTTTAAGTTCATACTTAAACTTTAAATTTAAAAAAGAAAAGAAGAAAAAAAATTCAACAATGTAGGAAATAAAAATTTAACTTGTGAATATTTTATCACGAGAGAAAGGTTAGATTGACCACTAAAATAAGCATATGTTTAACATAAAAACAAATATGATTAATATTTATATCATAATTGAGTTTATGTCGAGCTTTAAGTCTATACAACTTGAGCTTAAGCTCAACTTGTTGAGACAAGTTGAGTTGTTCGAATTCAACTCAAGTTCAATTATAATTGAGTTCAAGTCAAATTTAAATCGAACTATTTGATGAGTTTAGTTGAATAATTTGACCAAGGTTCAACCTTTAACACCAGTAAATATCTATGTCACCAAACAAGTTAACATAACCCAAATTATAGTACAACTGGACGATGAGCTAAATTTACGACAGGGGCATTAAAATACCTTAAGGGCCTCTTTGGAGAGAAGAATTTGGATTTTGAGAAGATTCATATAGAAAGATTTTAAATTACTCCAATAATAAAAATTTCAAAACTTTTTAAGTTATTAAAATTATAGTTTAAAAAGAGAATTTAAATTAAAAATTTATTATTATACAAACAAATATAAAAAATTTATTCTTCCAAATCTATCAATCCGAATATATCTGTGGGGAATCTTTTTGGACTTTGCCAACTACTAGGAAAGAATAATTATTTACATGACAACAAAATAAATAATAACAGACACAGCTTACGTAACCGTCAGCAAGCATAAAGGAAATCCAAGCGCCGGTCCAAGACGTAAATCACCTAGATATTAAGGCTTTGTTTGTCTGTAATTATAGTGTGTGTTTTTAAATATTTTTAATTATGTAAAAATTAGAAAGGAAAATAAATAATAATTAGATATTTGTTTTTGAAAAGTAAAACAAACTGTGACATTCTTAAAAAAATGTG
Organism: Avicennia marina; assembly: GCA_019155195.1. Classification (NCBI taxonomy): domain Eukaryota; kingdom Viridiplantae; phylum Streptophyta; class Magnoliopsida; order Lamiales; family Acanthaceae; genus Avicennia; species Avicennia marina. Next base: position 5,046,557 of record CM032781.1, on the reverse strand, counting down.
TAGAACAGACAGATTTTAAAGAAAAAAAATGAAGAAGAAGCAGAAGAGGACTGGCATATGTTCAATAAATAACTAAAATTACAAACACAATCACGAGCAAGTTATTGTAGCGATCTCAGTTAAGTATGTTTACAATGACAATTCAAACTCTGGCAACATTTTATTTGAACAGAAACTGATGATGATAGTGATAAACGGGCGAGATGTTCATTTATCCATCCAAATCACACATCTCAGGCTCTTCCCTTCAAGAAGCAAATCAAAAGCTTTGTTGATGTCTCCGAAACTCACCTCATGAGTCACAAACTTCTGGAGTTCCAACTCCTGCCCACGCACAAACAAATATGCATGCAGCTCAAAACCAAACTCAATCGAAGATTAAATTAGACTGCATGGAAATATCCTCCTAATTGACCACAAGACAAGGTTAAAAGGTGTACGAGATTTATAACCTTGTCCAAGTAACGTTTAAATTAGACTGCATGGAAATATCGTCCTAATTGACCACAGGACAAGGTTAAAAGGTGTATGAGAAGTATAACCTTGTCCAAGTGACGTTTAATGAGGATTGGTACGTCAGATTTTGGTTTGAGGCCTCCAAACAGGGCTCCCGAGATAGTTTTTCCGAGATGAAGGACTTCAAAAGAACCAAACGTCAACTGTGCTCCAGGTTTGTCCACTCCAAGAACCACTGTCTTTCCCCATCCCTAGAAGAATATCACAACCAAAGAAAACCATGCTATCCATTCATTGATATATGCTTGTTAAACAGTGATCAGAAACACAAGAGTAGGCGAGGAAATCATTAGCTAGTTAAAATTTCTAAGTTTACAACGTAGCATCTGTGTGAGAAATTAAATGATAGAACTTTAACAGTAAAACGGTCACAGATATGTGGGGTTGGGGTTAGCTTAGGAGGAGAAACCTTCCGGCAGCAAGCAAATGCTTCCTCAACCAGGCTATCCATTCATTGATATATGCTTGTTAAACAGTGATCAGAAACACAAGAGTAGGCGAGGAAATCATTAGCTAGTTAAAATTTCTAAGTTTACAACGTAGCATCTGTGTGAGAAATTAAATGATAGAACTTTAACAGTAAAACGGTCACAGATATGTGGGGTTGGGGTTAGCTTAGGAGGAGAAACCTTCCGGCAGCAAGCAAATGCTTCCTCAACCAGGCTATCCATTCATTGATATATGCTTGTTAAACAGTGATCAGAAACACAAGAGTAGGCGAGGAAATCATTAGCTAGTTAAAATTTCTAAGTTTACAACGTAGCATCTATGTGAGAAATTAAATGATAGAACTTTAACAGTAAAACGGTCACAGATATGTGGGGTTGGGGTTAGCTTAGGAGGAGAAACCTTCCGGCAGCAAGCAAATGCTTCCTCAACCAGGCTATCCATTCATTGATATATGCTTGTTAAACAGTGATCAGAAACACAAGAGTAGGCGAGGAAATCATTAGCTAGTTAAAATTTCTAAGTTTACAACGTAGCATCTGTGTGAGAAATTAAATGATAGAACTTTAACAGTAAAACGGTCACAGATATGTGGGGTTGGGGTTAGCTTAGGAGGAGAAACCTTCCGGCAGCAAGCAAATGCTTCCTCAACCAGGGATGCCTTTCCGACGCATTCAAAGCAGTAGTCTGCTCCTCCAGAAGTCATCTCATTTAGGATCTAAAGAAACAGTGCAGAAACAAAAAGTTATAAAATTTGAAGAAGAAAATGGGAGAACAAGAAAGTTATCTGCTGATAGCTTTAGGCCATCCTCATTTGGGGAAGTTCACAAGTACAAATTGTGAAAAGAAAACTACCTGGCTTACACGCTTCTCACCACAACTCCGTGAATCTACAAAATCAGTTACTCCAAATTTTTTACCTATGTGATAAAATGAAGATAAAATAATTTAGTAAATTCATTCTCGGTATTCACAGTTAAGAAAATCAGTGACCACAGACTTTTCCCATGGATAGATGGAAAAGACTAGCACTTCCTAAAACATCAAATGAATATTTATGCAATCATCATTCTTGGTTTGTGTCCAAAAAAACCGGTAAAATCAATCTTATTCCTTCAGGGCAATGGTTTCCAAATTGGAAGGAACGAGAACAACTTACCTATTTCAAATTTTTCTGGGTTTACATCAATGCCGATGATTCTTGTAGCACCACATAATCTTGCCCCTTCTGCAACCTTCGTACATTTTCGAGTTTTACTGATATCTGTATCCACAACATGAAAAAGAAAAGCACTTAAAGTTAGTGAAGGTTCTTACCGCTAATCCTATTGACCCCAGACCAAAGATAGCAACTGTTGATCCTGCTTCAACGTTCGCAGACCTCCAGGCAGCTCCTACACCTGAAATGTATGTAAATAGAAAAAAGTCTAATTAAAATCTCCTGAGTGAATGCAATCAAATAAATATGCTTTCGGATGCAGGTATAGAGGAGCCCAAAATAAAATTACTTGAATAGAAACAGAGGACTGGCAATCCATGGAGTATGAGTTTTTAATACTTTGACAAAGTTGTACAATAAAACATACAAGCATCACAAGATCAACTGTACCTGTTGACACACCACAACTCAGGAGACAAGCCATCTTAGGAGGGATTACCGAATCAATTTTCGTTAAATTGGCAAAATGCGCAACCGTGTACTCCATGAAAGTAGACACAAAAAGGAAATGGTATAAAGTCTCTCCATTGAGGTCTGTAAACCTGCTAGTTCCGTCATGCATCCAAGGAGAGACATGGAATGGGAATTTGGAACACAGGTTGCTCTTCTTGGATAGGCAATCTGTACATTCTATGCAGTCCGGAAGAAATATTGGAATGACCATATCTCCTTCAACCAACTCTGTTACGCCATCGCCAACACTTTCAACAACACTTCCGTTGCAGAAAAAGTCAAAACGGTTAAAAATCATCTCTCTCCGAACTTAGTATACTAAAATAATGACTGAAGAGCATAGGCCAGATGAAGAAAGGCGTATAAATATGCCCAGGCTTAATGTAAACGTATAGGAGCCGAAATCTTGAATTGTTATTTAATTACACAAATATTAAAACAAGCGTGGATATTCACTTGTATGATTGTTGAGATCATCTCGTCATCTTTCAAGCATCAAGCCTCACAATAATACATCACAGAATATTTTGAACCACCAAATCGAACAATAGACATCTTTTCCATAGTTCTTTAACAAACAAACTGTTAAAGTCCAAATTGTGAGAACAATGTAAGCAAGTTGTATAACGATTACCCGACGGCTTCATGGCCCAGAATTCTTGGAAAACATGCAGGAGGATCCTTCAGAAGGGTTCAAACAGAAAATAAAAATCAAAGATGAGAATGATACAAGGCACAAATTTCTCAAAACAAGAAATGGGTACTCACACTAAACCCAAGGGAAAATAATGCAAACATACTTTCAGTTTCCAGAAAGTGACATCGCTGTGGCAGAGAGAAGTACATATGATTTTGATGCGAACTTCTCCAGATTTTGGGGGATCCACAATGACTTCCTCTATGACCAGCGGCTCCCCTGCCTTCCTAGCCACCGCCGCTGCATATCACCGCCGTTGACCACTTGTTATGAACACATACTGTGCACGAGCACACAGAATTGATCAACTATATTACCTCGGCATCTTATGGGCTTGCCTGCAGTGTTACTTGATTCAACCGTATCTTTCTCCATTTCAAGGTGAAGATGCTGAGGAGCGTTCTGAGTGGGGGTGAGTAGTTTGAGATCGGGATTAGAGCAAAATGGGCGGTTGACTGTCATCCACTCGGTTGGTGATGTACAACAGGGTCTACGTCTCTCTGAGATGCCGTGCTTTGACCTCTACAGTACTGAAAGAATATTTTGCAGGCAAATGTATCATGCGATTGAATAAGTCTTGTGGGGAGAATAAATAATGTTGATATTCTGCTGTGTGTAATAATAGGTTTTTGAAGTGACCAAACTAAGAAGAAATGTGACCAAATTTTGTTTTTCTAGAATTAAGAATTAATTTAATAAATTAAAATTCTTTGATCAATGGGAATTAGTAAATATTTTAAATAATTAAAAAGCAACACTACTTACAAAATGGCATTGTATCAATGACAGGTCTGCCAATTCATATTTTAATGAATCATTTTTTAATAGTAAATGAGACATTGTTATAATCTTTTCATCACTATTTTTATTACTCAAAATGTTACCTTTTCAAATCAACTCAAAAAATATTTACAGATTTTTATTTAATTCTACATCGAACATAGATTAATAAAGGTGTAAATTATTTTTATTGGGTATTTCATAAATTTTTTAAAAAAGGTTTATATTTCAAAATGATTCCCAACGTTACCATTATCCCATTCTCTAATAATTTGATACGAACGAAGTTCTTGGTAATTTTAATTCATTATAATTAATTTAATTTAATTTTTTATTTTTTCATTTAATATGCTCTTGATGTATTAATATTCTCAATCCCTCATCATTCAAATATAAATGTCGAGCAGTAGAAAATTTTATCTAATTAATTTACTCCAAAATATCGGCTAATTAGTTATTTGGATAATTTGCTTTCCATTTATTCTCATTAATCAGCTTAGATATTTCTAGCACAGCACGGCTTTCAAATTCTCCATATAAACCTAATCCAAAAATTATTTTGTTTACATCTTTTTTCCCCCAATGTTAATTTTTTACAAGATCACGCAGTAAAATTTGCATAATTTACTTTTACTATTTTAGTCTAACTGAAATCACATTTCAAAAGTTTTTATTTCAATTCTTATATTTCCATTTAATTTCTTTTTCTTTGCTATGATAATGTTATTTGTATTTCTTATCGTCATTCATTTAATATTTATGGTTATCTTTGTTTTTAAATTATAAATTTTAAAAACATGCATTTAATTATTTTATTTTTTAAATTCTATCTTTTTTTTCTTTTAATATTTTTATATAATTTTTAAAATAAAAAATCATACTAAAATTCAAAAACAAACAAAAACCTGCGTCGACGGGGAACCGCTCGGCCTCGGCAGGGAATCAAAAGGGGAAGGATAGAGGAAGAGAAGAATGCCCCATTTTTGAAGGACCATATTGTTAATTGAGTGGTCCCTAGTGGATGTTATGACGTGTGGTCTGTCGAGTCGGTGTCCGTCCTAGTGCCGTATTAACCATCGCCAGTTCACAAAACAAAGACGATTACCGGTCAATTGCATCTCCACTGCTATAATTCAAGTGAATTGATTAACTGTGATGACTGGCATAACAAAGCCATGTGGGATTATAAGGAAGAAAAACAAAGGGAGTCCTTTAATGACATTTCTCGTAGATAATGATGACAGTTGAACTGGCAACCATTTCCCCGCCAACACTGCTTGGCGGTTGCTACGCTGTGTGCAAATTGTGGACAATTTTTCTCCTATCAAAATATGTAATATAAAAATACTAATTTAATAAAATAATTCTTCTTATTCTTCTCATCTTTCTTTCGTCCACATTATTTTTTAGTTTTCGCGTCGATTTTTCACCCACGAGTAATTTGTTTGCAGACAAATCCGTAAATTGTATAGGAGCCGAATGTTGGTTTAAAATTTTAAAAATAATATAAAGTGCAAAAGAAAAATATAAAAATGAGATTGTTGGACAAAATCTTACGATTGAATTTCTACTGACAAAAAATTTGTACAAGTCGATTACAATTTGAATCAAATGAATTTTATGTGGATTTTATTATCTAAGTTAGTCCTCTAATTCTTCATTAAAAAATGTGGCTTTAATTTGAATAATCTTTAAAGAAAGAGCTTGTGCTTGATCTTCATTGAAACTTGTGGATCTCTTCAATTAACGCTGATTTTCGAGCTTGAAGTCTTGATCTTAAATCGAATGCTGAATTTGAATACTTTTTGATGAAGAACACCTTGAGTTTGGATATGAACTTTTTAAATTTGACGAATAACACCTTGAATGTTTTTGAGGATTTTTAAGAGAATTTGTGTCTCCCTTTTCATCCCCTCTTTCTTTTTTCTTTGTATGGAGTTTTGCCTCTTATTTATAGTTGTAGTAAAGATAATATAATCGCTCTAGCCTGTTGACAGTGGCGTGATTTCGTTGGCTGTCAAGATGTGGGGCCCACTTGAAGATTTTATTTATTGACCTCCAACTGGACTGTGCCATTTGTCGTTATCTAATTCATTTAATTCAAAATTTTAATTGATTAATTGTTTATTATAGAAATTGTATTTGTTTAAAATTCTTGAAATGAAGATAAAATTATTTAATTAGTATTTTATATTGAAATTTTAAGTGGTATTTATTTAATTGGCATTATTTATATGTCTACAAATGTATTTTGTTACATAGCATATTAAGAAGTGTATATTTTGATAAAATGACAATTTTATCAAATTAATATCCAAACATGGCCCCAATGCAAGTCCTCATCGTATCCCACCCAACACCACGAAACACACAAATTTAGCATGCATCACCAACCACGTGATTGATTTTTTGGACTATGATTGATCATGTAATTTACTTGTCATTATGGACAAGGGCCTACGAGTCACGTGGCTCAGGCTGTGTTTGTATCCAAATTTAGGTTGGGAGAAAAATTTAAGTGTTTTGAATTTGGATGAAAATTATATTTAATCTGTAAAATTTTAATAGTAAAAGAATTATTTTTCATATATTTAATATGTAATAATAATTTAATAATATAATTATATATAAGTTTGTAAATTAATAAAAAAATTAATGTGAATAGTAAATTTATAAATGTAGTTAATGTAATTGTGAATATGTATAATAATTTAAAAAATTATTAGTTAGTTACAAAAGACAAGAGAGAAAAAATTTTGAATTGAATAAAATTTATATAATAAAATTTTTGATTCGTAATGAATAATTTATAAATGGAAAACAAAACGTAGCCAAAAAAGAAAAACTACCCCAATGCACATTATTTAAACTTGAAAAATAGGGCGCACGGGTGCTAATACGTAGAGTGGGAGGGATTGATTTCAAACTTTATTATTTAGTAAGTGTACCAAAAAATATCATTACCAAAACATGTGGAAAAAATATTATATTTATTTCGATTAGTTTCATTAACTTACTAAAATGGATTAATTTATTAACACGTAAAACTTTTCTAACAACTAGACTGCTTTAGAATGGCGTTAAATACTAGTAATATTTTTTTTAAAAAAAATTAAACCAAAACAAACAGCACGCACTCAAATACTAATTAATAATGTGTATGGAACCTGACAAATTCTTATTTCAAATCTATAAATGAGATTACAAAGATTATTCAACTCTTCCGATTATTTTAGACACCAACTGACGAGGGTAAATGCACAATTCATGAACATTTATCTATCCAAATGTGCACAAACACATACATGGCCTCAAAATCAAACTCAACCAATTATAAAATCACTCTGCATGCCAACATTCCAGTGGATGGAAGGTGCATGAAAAGTATGACCTTGTTCATGTAACGCTGGATGAGGATTAATGCCAAGTCAGCCTTCGGTCCTCACCGTACGACGTCATGGTACGTAAATTTCATTTCTGCTCCGGATTTCACGACGCCAACAGCCACCGTCTTTCCCCGTCCCTAAAATAACAAGGCAGGAACCGAGAGGCGTGGACAGTGAAAAACCAAATGTAAGAACTACATGAGACGGTGTGATGGTCAGAGACAGTGGTCAGGGGAACCTGCCGGCAGCAAGCAAATGTTTCCTCAGCCAAGGATGACCTTCCAACACATTCGAAGCAATAGTTTGGTCCTCCACCAGTCATCTCTTTTATGACCTGGAAATGCAAATTGGAGAAATTGACAAAAACTGATGTATGTCATCCTTGTTTGGGGAAGCACATAAATACAGACTGCGACAATTGAAACCTACATGGCTCACACCCTCATCGCCACGACTCCTCGAATCAACAAAATCAGTTACTCCAAATTTTTTAGCTGTATTGGACAGTGGTTTAGGCATCATCATTCATGGTTTATGTCAGTACAGTACATTGTATTCCATCAGGGCAATTTGGTGAAAAGAATTTCTTACCGAACACAATCTCTAGTACAATGTCACCAAGTACCCTTTGTCTAAAGATAAACATTTCTGGTAAACGTACGATAGCTTTAGTGGACACAAGCAGTACACACACATTCATCAACCCCTGATCTTTGGTTGGCACATCAATCAAACTAGCGAAGACATACCCAATAATAGTCACAATGGCAAATGGGAGTAAAGTTTTCAACAATCTCGAATGCAGGTGTTTACATTGGGTAATGCAAGGAAGGGAATTTCAGTTCGATGTTAGGGTACTCAAACTGGGGACATAATCTTAGGAGTGGATTGGCTTGAGATAGTAAGCCCAATCACTACTGATTTTAATTGTCTCACTTCACAGTTCCATCATTGAGTTGAACAAGTCTTATTAAAGGGATGGAGCACTAATCCTACTTTTCAAATTACATGTAACGAATGGAGCACTAATCCTACTTTTCAAATTACATGTAACGAATTGATTGACAGCCTCTTTAGGCCCTATCTCGATGAATGGCACAACTATTTGTTAAACATTCAAACAGAAAGCTCAAAACAGAAAATTCCCCAACCTATTTAAAGTCTATTACAAAATTACCCAAAATTTTTTTCTAAACCAACAAAGTTAACACTTCACAAAACCCATAACCATAAGATTGCCTTAAAACCAGATTCTCAGCTTATTAGCCTCCACTCATGCAGACATTTCCACAACCCTTTGTGTCTCTAGTCCTATTAGTCCATAAGAATGGTAGGATAATGCGAATGTACATTGATTACCATAGGCTTAATGAGATGATGGTTAAGGACAAATTTCCTATACCAATCTTTTGGAAGAGCTTAATCGAGCTAAGCACTTCTCTAAGCTGGACCTAAGGTTGGGATACTATCAAATAAGGATGTGCATAGGTGACATTTATAAAACAACATTTAGAACCCATCATGGCCATTTTGAATTTTCGGTTATGCCATTTTAGGCTAATTAATGCTCCTGCCACATTTCAAAATCTTATGAACAATATTCTTAATGATTATTTGAGGAAATTTGTGCTTGTGTTTTTCAATGATATTTTGATCTACAACAAAAATCTAAAGGGGCATTTGGAGCATTTACAATTAGTCTTCCAAATACTAATGGAGAACTAACTATTTTTTAAACTCACAAAATGTTTCTTTGGGCAGCAAAAGGTAGAATATCTTGGACACGTTATATCATAGGAAGGAGTTTCAACCAATCCATAGAAAATTGCAAAAATGGTGAAGTGGCCTACACCTAGGAACCTAAAATCACCTAGGGATTTCCTAGATTTGACTAGGTATTATAGGTGTTTCATTAAAAACTACGACGAGATTAGCAAGGGTTAACAAACCTGCTCAAGAAGGATTGGAAGCAAACCATTCCTTTGAAGAGCTTAAAAATGCCATGACTAAAGCTTCAATTATGGCTATGCCTGACTTCTCCAAGCCTTTCAAGTTGAAAATAAATGCAAGTGATAAGGGTATATGAGCAATGTTAATGTAAAATGGAAGGCCAATTGCTTTTATGAGGAAAGCTCTTTCCATCAACAACTAAGGACTATCTACATATGAGAAAGAGTTCTTAGCATTGTTCATGGCTGTGGATAAATGTAAACATTATTTGGAAATTGGGAAGTTCATAGACAGATCAACAAAGTTTGAAGCACCCACTCATTCAAAAAATCACAATCCCTATTCAGAAAAGGGACTGACCAAGCTCTTAGGATTGGATTACCTAATTCAGTACAAAAAAGGGGTGCGAAAACAAAGCAGCATATGCACTTTCAAGAATAGTGGAAGTAGGGGAAAATGCAACAGTAACCATTATTAGTCCTGAATGGGTTTCACAGGCAAAGAGAGTTACATATATTATACAAAAACTCATTAGCTCATTAAAGATGTGTAGGAAGGAAGAGGACCATCCTCTACAGCTTAGCACAAGGACTCTTGCAGTATAAGAACAAAATGTACGTTAGCACTAGTAATCAATTGAGGCAGAAGTTGATTAAATGAGTGCATGGTGATTCATTTGGTGGTCACTCAGGCATCTTAGACACCTATGAAAGAATTAAATCCATGTTTTGCTAGAAGGGATAGCATAAAGATATGAATGCTATAGTATCACAATGTGATACTTGTCAGAAAAATAAATTAGCATAGCATCATTCCCCTTGCCTTCTACAATCCTTACTAATCCCAGAAGGAGCCTGGGAAGATATAACAATGTATTTCATTGTCGGATTATTGAAATCAGCAAACAAAGGCCCGTTATGGTAGTGGTGGCTCGGTTCAGTAAGTATGCACATTTCATAGCCTTAACCCACCCCCACTTAGCTATATAAGTTGCTCATGCCTATGAGGACAATATTTATAAGTTACATGGCCTGCCAAAGTCTATCCTTAGTAACAGGGATAAGGTGTTCATCAGTAGATTTTAGAGGTACCTTTTCCAAGCCATTGGTGCAAGCCTTGATCTCAGTATATCATACAATCTCCAAACATATGGTTAGATTAAGAGGGTTAACTTAGAATGTTATCTTAAGTGCATGATAGCGTCCAGACCCAAAAGATAGGCATGTTAGCATCCTTTGGCAATGTAGTGGTACAACACAAATCATCATAGTAACTTGGGAACAACTCCCTTTGAAGCACTTTACGGAACAAAGCCACCTAAATACAGATTTGAGGTAGCAATTGAAATAGATATTAAGGAAGCAACTAGGTTTATAAAGGATCATAGAGCTGAACTTAAATTATTCAGGGATAAATGGTAAGGGATTAAGAACGTATGAAGTGACAGGTAGATCGAAATAGAATGGAGAAGCAGTTTGAAGTTGGGGACTACGTTTAAAGTTGAACTTTATGGACAAATGTTCGTTGTTGCAAGGTCCAACCAAAAACTTGCTTCTGAATTTTTTAGACCATTCTGGTGCTTTACGTATCACAAGTCAAGCCAGGGATTGAGCCACAAGCAGACAATTAAGGAGAGAAAATTCTGGAGCCCATTGCTATTCTAGACAAAAAAATGTTTAAGAAAGGGAAGGGCTAGTCAATGTAAGTCCTGATACATTTGTCCCATTTAGACTCTGTCGATGCCACTTGAGAGAAAATTTAGCAACCCTTCAACGGCATTTCCCAGTGTCTATCCGTAAGGATAAGGATTGAGTGAAAGGGAGGGGACTGTCACAAAATCATTAGATTTAGCAGTTACATCATCATCAAATATATATCTACCAAAATCAAGTAAGTAATCAAGCAATAAATCAACCAAGTAAGGAAAAATAAAGAGTACAAGTAGCTTGTAGTAAGAGCCCTAAAACATTATAGTGGAGGCAATATTTTACATTTATGGGGTGAGTTAAAAGCAATAAAGAAGAAATAAAACCCTGGTTAAGCTAAGATGAAGAAAGGAGCACAAAATCTAAAAATAATTAATTCCTAGCACAATATCTGTAAAAATAAGCGGGAAACTAAATAAGAAAAGACTTTGTATAGAGATTTATGTTATGAAAATACTTATCTTTCTATTTCCCCCTTTTCTCTCTCTTGTCTTCTTCCTCCCTCCAGCTTCTATCAGCTTCTTTCCCTTTTTGTTCCTCAAGTTCTCAGTTTTCACTGGATGCTGCAAAGTCCTACTCTTAGTACAGTTACCATATGAACTGCATATCATGGAAATTTTGTATATGTAAGTTTATTGTAGAGGACATTAAATTTTTATTCAATGTTGAAATATAAATGCAAACTTGAGTCTGGGTCCCCAAGTAGAAAATCTCACGAATTACGAGAACAGAGTGGTATGCTATCTCATTCATATCGTGTTCAACCCTCGTGTATCTATATCATGATATTGTTTAATATTTAATGAGCCCAATATCAAAATCATATGAATATATGTTGATTATTATACTGCGCATTAAAGGGGGTAGAAGGAAGCACTCGACTGTCTTGCAGCTGTATCGGCCCAATGTCTACCCACATAATGCCTAAGCGAGGATACAATCCAGGTATCTAAGACCATGCCCAAATTTGTACTGAACAAGGATTGTCTATGATTAATAAGAAGATGTAATGTATGATTTGAATGGAAATGAAATTAGAGCTGAGTTTACATATATTAGCTTAACTACACTGGATATATTAAAGCATACTCAGATGGATGTGGTACAAAAGTTTCTCTATATATGTGCTAACATAACACTACTCCAACTATAATTATACATGTGATCGAGGTCCTTGAGGGGCCGCAGTAAGTGTAGGCTAACTCTGTTGCCTGAGGTGTTAGGAAACATTGTGCATTTCAACATTAGTAATGCATATCCTCGTGTGTGTTGAGCTATTTGCTCTAAACTGCTGCCTACATCTAATGGGTTAGTTATTAAATGCTCATGCACATCAACGAAGCTGAGACAGGTACTCTTGAACTGATCTTGCGATGGGATAAAACCTAAGTAATGCTATAAGTACGCCTACCAATCCACTGCTATTTGGTTGGGATCTAGCTTTGTGACTGGCTCACTTGAGGTAAGCAGCTCCCATAACATGACCACATCCTGAAGAGTGATCAAGACATCACTTGACGCCAAGTGGAAGGTGTGGGTCTTTGTGTGCCATCTCTCAACTATTACAGTGAGCAGATGTTAATTTAGCGAAATGTGACAACATTTGTAAACTCTGTAGAAGCTAATCTCATGTAGTATGGCTACTACTATATTGTCTAGTCAAAAATTCCATAATCAAAAGTCTAGACACTAGGGACGAATAGTGTAGTCTAACTCTCTATTCCATATCTTGTGAGATATGTGATTATGCTGAATATATAGCAAGGTGGGATCACTTGGCTCGAGGTCCATTCTACAATGTCAAAGGAGATTATTTTAGAGTTTTTGAGCCTTAACAAATAGGAAATTCACTTGAGTGTGATTTGTAAGTGGTGGGTATTGAACTTATTGACTTCATTACAAATTAAGGTTTCATGGGGATGCTTCTTCTACATGTAATTTGTAAGTGTTGAAAATTGAACTTGTTGACATCATTGTGAATCAGGGTTGCATGGGGGTGCTTCTTTTATGTGTGATTTATAAGTGTTGGGAATTGAACTTGTTGACTTTATTGCGAATTAGGGTTTTGTGGGGCTGGTTCTTTAACGTGTGATTTATAAGATTATGAATTGAACTTATTTACTTTATTGCAAATTAGGGTTTTATGGGCATGCTTCTTTTACGTGTGATTTATAAGTGTTGAAAATTGAACTTGTTGACTTAATTACAAATTAGGGTTCTGTGTTGGTGGTTCTTTGATGTGTACTTTATAAGTGTTAGGCATAAAACTTTCACTAATAGGGTAGGAAATTAGGGTTGAAAATTATTAAGTGTTAGAAATTAGTGTTGAAGTTATTAACTTATGGTTGAAAGTAAGTTTTTGATGTAAGTATTAGAACTTAGTAACTTAGGGTTGGAGACCGAGCCTATAAACTTAAAATATGGGGAGGAACTTATTATAGATATTGGGAATGAAACTAATTGATTTAGGGTTCAAATTAGAGTTTTCAAACAGTTCTTCCCACTTGAGTGTGATTTGTATTAAGGAGAAAAGCATAACTATTTAACACTATATGTGGCATATACATCAAAAGAATGACACGCTCTATTATTAAAAGTGAAAGTCATAGTAGTCAAATATAACATATAGTATTTCATTACTAAAAGTCAAATTTATAGTAGTAGCACATAGCACTAGATTACTAAAAGTGCAAGTCACATTACTTAAACAAAATATACGGCATCTCATCAAATCTACACATAACACTACATGAGAATTATCATTTTCGTGGTTGTTAGGAGAACAATGATATTTGTTTAAGTCAATGTTGAGCCCCCCTTTGACATTCTCTTTATACTCAATGTTTCACCCAATCTCTCTCGTTCAAAATCTTGTACTCCGATTGCACCCGCTATGCCTGATTAATCATCTCTCAGGATTATGAACAAATTTAAAGTGTGATTACTCCCAACAAGTCTTAACTCAAATCAGGAAAAATTATCCTACATGCATGTTAACATTAGTTGTCATGGAGAAGTAGAGTTGCATAAAAATCTTCAAGTTTAACCCCCAATTCCTACACATCACTATTACATGAGAATAGGGAATATCGCATAGTGCCCATTTCCTATAGGAGCATGATTGATCTCTAAGCTGCACAATTTGGACGTTACCACCTCCATGACCACGATGGCTTATTGTGATGAGCCCAATTATTCCTTTGTGCCTATCCAACAATTGCACATCATGTTCAATTGATTTGCCCTTTACTTATGCATACAACTTGTTTGATCACATCGATCAATTGTTTCCTGCTACAATGATTTCTTGTCCCCTTATGCACCACTCATGGAAATATGCTACGACATGATCAAATGTCGGTTCTGCTATGGCAATTGTTTGATTCCTTTGATAACCTAATTAGTGGATTCTGAAATGTTTATATTCAGAATCCCACAATACTTGCCACTATCCCACATAAGGATCCATTTCTTGTGATCGATCCGGGACAACTAATCCTGCATACGTGGCTCTTGGATCTTGATATGCTCCATCATTTGTTCAAACTTAGACACTTGAGAATGACTCCCAACAGACCAACATAAGTCTCTGTAGTGGTAATTCTTAAAATTTTTCAATAGATTTGTGCACACATGCATTAGGTAGAATCGGTAAGCACTACGAAGGTGTTTGAGCTCATCAAATGTCTCCACTGTTGACAGCAATTCTACATGGCAATCGGATATAAGACAAGTATCCAATCTACCTCGAATCACATGTGTAACCATCATCTAAAAAACCAATGCTAAAATTCGAAACTCTCTTCATCAATCAATGCAAATGCAAGAGGCAATTCTTGCTAATTAGCATCAACTACCACAGCAATCAATAATTTATGATTATACTTAATGTACAAGTGAGTCCTATTAACACTGACGGTAATAAGCTTAGCCATGTATATGTCATTAGAATACATAGTGTAACATCTTAGTCGTGGGCATATTGGTGTCCTTGTGTCGCCGCTCCACCATTGTTCCGGGATTACACCTCTACAGTGTCAACATATATGTAGGCAATTTCTTTACATAATCCTCCCACGTGCTATACACTTTCTCCACTATATGTTTCAACCTGTGTCATGCCTTACCGTACCTTATCTCAAACCTATACTTGTCTTTTATCATTTGAATGACATATTTAATTGAATAGGCGGGGTTGTGGTGAACCATTCCAATCAAGACTGAGACGACCATATTCTTGTCTAAATTTGCATTATCTATCGACAACTCCTCTAGCTCATATGTGTGTTCAGATCTGTATCAAATAATCTGCCATAGATCATACTGTTGAGTGTATAAAGCGATCAAATGCTATTGGAAAGACTGATCCTCGTTGTTGTGGTGGCAACCAAGCTCCTAGAGGGTCAGCTTACTTTTCACTACTAAATACTCCTTTTGGGTAACCGTAATAAAATAGTCTTTCATAATTGCCGACAAGTATTCTTTAGATTTGAAGTACATATTGACATACAACTCGGGGTTTTGTTCACTGTAATAAGATGCTTCTCTAACCTTCGGGACACCATAGCTATCAAAATGACTCTCCTTACTAACTTGTGTGAAGAATAGTATCAATGGGGACATGGTCATCCTAGCAAGAGGCACGCTAGGGTATGTGGATGTCTCAGTAAGAGGCGCATGAGAGTACATAGAGGTCCTAATAGATGGCATTGATTTGACTAGTGCATGGGACGTGCCTAAAGAGCCTACTTGTGAATGTGCAAACACCTCCTTTATAGCCGTAATGTCAATCGTGTCGTTCTCATTATCCTTACCTGATGCATTGTCTTTAACACCTTCTCCCTTTGATGCAATTTGTATTGCTCAGTGCCCATGCCCATTTGCATAGTTAATATCCCATATACTCGTCTTGCTCGTGGTCCAACTGGGTTGCCTCTTTTGGCTACTCGCCATATGTATCTAAGGTCTCACTATATGTTTACAGCACATACAACATCTCATACGAATACGTGTCAATTTTCAGATCAGAATCCTAGATGAATCATGAATATCGAGTTCAGATAATGCCTCAGTGACTCTTAGCATACTAACTACGTCATCGCCAACAAACAAAGTTTGATGTGATGACATGCCCATGTCCGAACTTGCTGGGGCATATGCATATTAATCATCAGAATGTTTGTGCTTTGTTTGTAAGTATAATTACAAATAGTTCAACTAATTCTTAAAGTACAATAAAAAGTTCAAATTAATTACAGTGTTAATAGGTAATAGTGATACTATCTGTCCCTTGGACTGATTCCTGAATACATAATTAGAGTAAATTCTAAGTAACACCCTACTACTGTTGAACCCAAATAATAGACATATAGTAACTACGAATTAATCCAAGTCAATGTCATGAGGAATGAGGATCACTATAGCTGGTCCATGGCTATAACTCACAAAAGTTGATTACTACAAGATAATGTCTCTTCAGTATAAAAGAATTTGTATCTCACTCTCAAATGACAGAGTTACAGTAACAAAAAAGTTTGAAAAAAAATTTTTATGTCATTATTACAAAAATAAAAATTGCATTCTCTCTGATACAATATATTAAGTCAAAATTTTCAAATGATATTAGGGACAGTATTGTTAGACTTGCATATTTTTAAATCGTGACAGCATTGTTAGACTTGCATATTTAATACCGTCAGATTTCATTTTGGTTCAGTAACCTACAGATTTTTTTTCGATACGTTAGATTCAGTATTTGTAAACTAAGTTTTAATTTAAAAATCTTTAAAAGTAAAAAGCTAATAAATTTATATTTTAAATTATAAATTTTAACCCCTTATACTATAAATAAATATTAAACTTTCTTATTTTGATATTTCATTGTTTTATTTAGATTTTTAAACATAATAAAATATTTTTGTTTAACAAATATAAGATATCGATGCAAGTGTTTTAAATAGTAAATTTAATAATAAAAATCATATCGTATATATGTAATAACTCGAGAGAAAAATAAGTGAATATATAATAACTATAAATTAAAGCCAAAAATCAAAATCAAACATCAAAAATTTTTTTAAAAATTATATCGAATACTAGATTAAAATTTTAGTTTCAATATTCAGTGCAAACCATTTTGGTTTCAATTTGGGCACCAAATTGTCAACACTTTTTAGTAGGTGATATTTGGACGTCCTACTTTGACTTGCGTTGCACAGTGGTGGGGGACAAGGAAAATTTTTTGGCAATGTTTCGTATGCACTGTTATATTATCACTACATCTGTTAATTCTTCACATTTTTTCATTATATCTCTTCTATGCCGTTCTCAAATCCTGAAATTAATTCAACTAATTTGATTGCAATGAATTGTCTTCATAAATAATTTCGGAAGCTCATGTCAATTTCCAAATCCGGCTGACACATTTAATGTCTATTTTGGGACTTTTTCTATTATTCGTCGTTTAATTTTATAGTCGATCAATTAATTTTGTAAAACAATGAAAATATATTAAAATTCTAAAAATGAAGTAGGAGGTTAATTAAAATAGAACTAAAATGCCACTTCATTCTTTATATAATGTTTTTCCTTTTTCACACTTTATTTTTATGTTTTTTTTTATATTAAATACAATTTTAATTTTTAGATAACTTTACTCTGGAATCAAAATTGTTAAAAATATATTTTATAATATTATTAATAAAATTATATAAGTTTTTCATTAGGTGCGCATAAGCAGATTGAACCTGTCAATAGTAAGAAAACCCCTCAAAAAATATTTGTTGCAATTTTAGTTTTCCTGGAGACATAAAAGCTAGTTTATTCCAGTGGGGCACTAATAAAGTACAGATTAAAGTTATTCCTTCGTATCTATACTATGATATTACTGTTAAACCCTTTATTGATCTTTTAATGATTTTCTTAAAACACTTTTCATAACTAATTAACATTTTTAATAACAACAATTAGTATTTCAATATTTTTACCGATTGTGTCTCCATTATCTTAACTAATTAATTAGTACCAATCAACTCATTATATTTTCTTTTCAAATTTGAATCGAAAGTCAATAACTTTAATTAAAAGTGAACGTCGCTATTATGTTCCTATTGGATGGGCTCTGATTATGCACAGAATCAATGCTCTACTGCAGTCCATCAACATGAAGGATTTGCTTCCATTGATGTTATTTACCTTCGTATGTGCTGAGGAAAAAGGTCGATGATATTCCCCAAGACAAACAAATTTAACTTCAAAAATAGCAAATTGTAGTGCATGCAAGATGCAACAGCTCTAAAATTATAACACGGACCATTAACGGGGAAAGAATAGGAACTTCACAGCAGGCACCAAATTACAAACCTTGTTGGTAATGTATAGCGGCACTAATATTTAGTATGGCTATGTTTGGAAAAGGGGTTTTGGCAAGGGAGAAGTTTGGTGGAACTAAAAATTTTGACTTAATTATTTATATATATATATATATATATATGTATGTGTGTAAAATATATAATAATAATTAAATGATGTGACAGTCTATGTAGAGATAATAATTAGTTTTTAAGGTATAAATTTATACTATATTATCAGACGTTTGACACTCATTTTGGTTGCATAGAGTAAAATTGCATGTTTACCCGTCTCAGTAACATAACGTGAAATCACACATTTGCCTCTATTTATAATTCTTTGCACTTTTCTATCCTTCATCGTTCCTTTTTCTAACTAATTTACCTTCACTTGTGTTTTTTTTTCTTCAAATTTTGTACTTTAAATTTCTTTTCATCTTTATTTATGTTTTTATTTTAAATAGCTTTATATTTTAAATAATATTATTTCTATTATTTAAAACACAAATGTTTTATAATTTTATACACACATTGTGTGTGTCAATTTATTAGTATATGTAAATTTTGATTTGATTGTAAGTGGATATAATAATTAAAAAAATAATAATTAATTATATATATAATAAAAAAATTTAAATTTAAATAAGAATTTTGATGAACAACGGGCTTGACAACATTAAGTTTGATAGGTTGTGTAGACACGTAAGTGTGCCTAACACCCTATATATCTCCTACTAAATGCGACTCTAGCTGGTTCAGCTTTCTTGAGATTTAAATGTAAATTATTATAAAAAATTATTAACAAGAAATTAATTATCAATATCGAGACCCCGAGTAATGTGCTTTCAAAATAATAATAATAATTATGCAATGACTACGCAGCCCACCACAAGAGAATTTAACTCTCATTAGCAATTTTGCAATGTATAAAGTTAAAAAAAAAGTGTAATGTAAATAATTAAAATCAAAATGAAATTGATATGCATCCAATATACAAAATGTTTGATTTGAATGAATTAAAACCATCGACCATATACACGTGTTTTTGAGAAAAAAAATTATTAACAAACATTTCAGCATATTTATACAAATAATTATTGTACGAATTATTTGTGTACCAGAGAATAAAAAAAATTCAAAAATAAAATTGTCTTTTGAATTTTAGGCACAATTTTGGTTCTAACTTTAGAAATTGAGTTATTTAAGGAGAAATGTTGTCAGTATATATGTTGATTGGGTCCAGGAAGTGTACACAAGCCCAGTCAATCAACTTAATTTCGATTAAACTTGAGCATGTTTTTGAATTTAATTACATTTGAATTTTTTAATATCAATTCCATCGAAGTTAAGATTAAATTTGAATTTTTATGACACAAAATTTATTTGAGTCAATTTTAGGTAATTATGGAATTGAACTGTCATTCAAACTCAACTCTATTATATCCTTTATTCTTAAAAAAAATCACTTTTTCAGGGGGTAAATTGATTATTGTATGAGGTTGTACAAAATGTTAGGATGAAAGCAATGCAAACAACATCAAAAATAAAAATGCCCACCTCACATGTTCTTATATAGCCCGAACCCAAATCCAAAAGTTGGCTGACAACCCAAGCCCAAATAGCCCAATTCTTCCGTCCCAAAATTCTCATCAATTTGGCCTAATATTTTAGAACAAGGTCACACATTATATACATATTTATAATTTCACCCCCACTTACCTAAAGTAAAAAATCTGGTCTTTTATCGAGTTATTAAAAAAAAGAAGAGAGGGGGAGTTAAAGTGTCGTTTTGTTTGATGCATAATAACTGTTAATTGATAATTCTCAATTATATTAATGGTTAATAATTGAATTAACATGTTTTCATACCGTGCCCTTACAATCAAAATCCTCTGTTTATGTTTATTTTACTTTTTATCTCTATAAAATACATATTTTAATTGTTATATATATTTTTAATTTTTTTCTTTCATTTTTATTTACTTATTTTCGAATATACACCTGACAGTGGACAATTATTAAAAATTAAAACGAACGAAGCCAGTCATTAGTTGAACCAAAGATATAAATAGTATAGACCATTTAAGAAAGAGGACCTTCGCGAGTAAGTCCAGATCCTTCTGGAACAAATAATGTAATGTGATTACGTTTAAGCCCTCGCAGATTGCCTTTTTACTTTTCTGCTCGAAATTGTTCTCGACTCCAAGATTTCGCAAACCGACCTAGTTCCCTTCACTTAGATATTTCGTCAGACTCTTTTTGTGCTACAACTCCAAGGTTTGATCTCAATGCTTCGCATGTCATCGCCTTTTATTTATTTATTTAAATGTGTATCCCTATATGTGATATGTTATTTAGAACCCTAGGTGGAGTTTTATTTTCCTAGTTGATCCCAAATTATTGAGAAGTTTGTGTTGCCGATGGGAAAAATGAGTTATTGATTTGGAATCCGAATGTTCAGCTTGGGTTTTCTGTTCTTTTGGGCGCCTTGTTAATTATTTTGGGCATTGGTACGTGGTATTGTGTGTTGTAGGATGGCCTCATTGATTTGTAAAATTTACTCCTTCGCTGGAATGGTGTGAATTAAAAGTTGGCAGAGAATTCAAATTATTCTTTATTGAATATGTCTGTGGTTTAACGTGTCAGTGTTCCTTTATGTACCCCTTTGCTTTATATTTTGATTATTTACTTGAACTTTCTAGTTTTCATTTTGTTTACTACTTATGCATGAAAAAGTAAAATTAAGGTTTGGAAGAAGACTGGTTTAATCAGACGATGTGCATTTACAAGCGATATGTTGCACAGAAGTTGCTCCACATTCTAATTTTGTCAATGAGGTGTAGAATTTGATTTGAATAAGACGTTTGAGCTAGAGAAGAGTTCATCATTAGTCTTTCGGCACAGTTTCTGTTGCTACCATTTAATGTAATGCAGAACTCAATCCCGGCTCTCAAACCTGGCCTGATTGATTCTACATCAAAAATAGTATAATGGGTGAATCAATGCTAGACTCTTGTTTATTTTATTAGAGTGCTGGGCTCCCTTTTCTGTTGTTTGCACGTTCTGCAGTCCTTGGCCATATGTCTTGGAAGGATCTGTATGCATCTATCTATTTATCTATTTTGGTTTAGGCGTACTGAATGTTCTCTATTGGTTTCATATAAATTGCTTGCTTCTATTTAGTTTGGTCATATGTGCTTTGTCTTTAATACTTTCCCAATCAATGTCCATCCACAATTAGGACCGAAACACATACTGTGGTGTTTTGTTTTTCAAATTAATATTGGCAACATGTTTCAATATGTGTAACAGAGAAATCTAGACTCTCATATTTTGTATTTGCAGATACCTTGATTGTGGAAACATTTAATAATTATCCTGCCAACCTTGTTGAATTTTACAATGAAATTCCTGAATTTCAGTGTATTTTTTTTAAAGTTACATTGATGAGACTGTCATACCAACTATGGGGCCTGATTTTATGATGTTTATTGTGCCCAGGTATAGCTTGACTTTGGTTTTACATGGCGGAACCTCAACCTCGTGAAGTTTCAAGTGATTTGTCTGGTGAAACTTCTGAATCAACACTACAACTCAATATCAAGACCTTGGATTCCCGGATTTACAGCTTTAATGTGGATAAAAATGTAAACTTTTAATCATTTCTTGTGACAAGTCTCTATGATTCAGGAACAATGTTTAATGCATAATAAGAGGAATCAGACTTACATGCTATCCATTTATTTTGTATCAGCCTTATTGTCTTGCTGGAGGTGGTTATTTCAGGTTATTATGCCATTTGTGAATGAACAAAGGAGAAATATTTGGAGAAGCATAACATTAATCTTAGTTGACGCTTCGTTAAATAATTGAATTTTTTGCTTGATGCTTGTCCAATTTAATGAGTGGCTTGTTGATAATGAATTTTTAGTTTCTTTTTTTTTTTTTTCGTTTTCTTTTATGGAGAAATGCATTCTAGGGCATGAGTCCTTGATATAAGAAATGACTTTTAACTTTCATTTTGATCACATTTATGGCACTAGTATTCTGGTATTAATCCTGCTGTAACTTTAACATGTGGTTTATTTGCATCTTTCAGATTCTTGTAGCTTCATTCAAGGAGAAAATTGCTAGCCAAAGTGGTGTGGCAGTTGGGCAGCAACGTCTAATTTTCAGGGGCAAGGTTTTAAAGGATGATCACCTTCTATCTGACTACAGTATCCTACCAATTGTTGCACTATACAAACCATTTTCCGTTCTTGTTCTGTATTGAATGGTATTTCAAGCATCACTGCTATATTTGAACTCTAATGAGTTTTGGGCTCAGTTTACCTGTATCTTTGCTCAGATGAGGTTGAAAGCTTAATCTTCCCACATGTGTGCATTTGCATACATAATATGTTTGACATGATACATGTGTGCACCCTTACATACTCAGCTTCCTCTTTCACCTGTCTGGACCCTAGGTGCTTGTGCATGTGCCTTTCTATGTACTCCTTGCTTCTTAGAAGTTTAATATAAAGTGGTTTTGCATAAGTACATGTTATAGAAGAAGTTTTATATATGAGAAAACCAATAAATATGATCTTTGAGATATTTGAAATTAAATTATCTATTTTTTAACTTTTTTGTCAATAGTTTTAACTGTCAAGAAGTTGTTAAATGTGTACTTGGTACCTGAGATTTCCAATTTTTTGCTCCATATTTGTCACTTTGAATGCTTAAGAGCATATTTTCTTTCAGATATCTTCACATTTATATACTTGATCAATAATGATATGACCACATTATGTTGTCTTTATGGTGTCTACTTAACAACTTAACAGATGTCGAAAATGGGGATACATTACATTTAGTTGTAAGGCAGCCACAATCTGCTTCTGAACTTAGCAGTGGAGAGGCAGCATCAAGCAGTAGTAACAGAGGTAGTAAGATGTGATGCATATGATCTTGGGATTTATTTGCTGTGCAATTATCTGATCTACAACAAGAGTTTTCCTCTATTTTCTTCTTGACTTCATTTTGTTGGGCTACAGGACATGATTCTAATGCTGGTGGGTCACGTGGTCGTATTGGGCCAATTGCCCATAGCATTGTGTTGGGGACCCTAAATGTTGGGGATCCAGGGGAAGCTGTTGTGCCAGATTTGAGTCGGGTGTGTCTGTGTTGTCATTGCTAGAGTTTGATACATACATTCAGTGATGGAACTGTTGCTCTCGGTCTTCAACGGCAATTCATCATATTTTTGTATGCTTTTAGGTCATTGGAACTGTGCTGAACAGCATTGGGATTAGCAATCAGACTGGAGTCATGCAAGCTGGTGTCCCGGTAGTAACTTTGTTTAAGTTTCTCCTGTGATGGTACTTTTAACAAAATGTTTCTAGTCTAGCTTTGTATGCATTTAGCTGTTGAAGATACCTTTTTAGTGGGTTATGTGCAAAGTTATTAAACATGCTGAATGTGTAAGAATGTATTATTATTTATGTACTTGAAAACTTTTAGAGTGCTTAGTTGTGCGGCCCTGGCACAATGCACTTTCCTCCAGCTTAAAAGATGTTTTCACCTTGATTTGCTAAGCTTTTGGAAATAGAAGATTTTGCTGTATGCTCTGCCGGCTTGATCAACTTAATTAGAATTTGCATTTGTACTTTTCTTTTAATGTTAGATGTATTAATATCTGCTGAAAATTTTATTTCCGTTAGCTTGCATATGAAGCCAACCTGCATGTTCATTATTTGATATTGCATTTGGTTGGATTTCTGCTTTCCTTATTTTAGTTAGATTTTAATTAAGTTTTCTACTCCTCCAAAATATCGTTTTTTAATTTGGACGCTTTTGGATAACTAAAGTTGTTATCTTGAGCTAATTGATATTTATGAAGTTATGTTTTTGATTTGGGTTGCAACCACCCACTCGAGTAATTGAGTTGCTGCTAAATATTTTAGTCACTTTAGCATGCTCTAATGCAAATGTCATTGTGGATTTAGTTTTACCATATACATAGCACTTTATTTTCTTATGACGGCTGATGAAGTGAACAATGTTGAAGAAAATAGCAACTGAACATACTTGTTTATCCATTGTAGAATTTTAAGCTGGCTCACCAACTTTAAACAATGCTTGTGTCTCTGCTGATGAAAATGCTATTAAAGTTGTTATTTGTAGATTCATGAAGTTGAATTTAGACTTTCAATCACGATCTTGTATCTGTTTTCAATCATTTGGGACCACTGGTGATGGGTTCATGAACACTCATTTTTTAATGTTCAGTCTAATGGAAATCAAGCAGAAGGCTCACAGGCTAATGCTGGCAGTCAAAGTCGGGATGGAAATCAATCTGTCCCTTTGCAAGCCTTCCATGGTCAATCTGCATCAAATACCATGCAAATTCCAATAGGAGCAGCAGTTGCTGCTCCATCATTGAACACGGTAAGTATTATTTTCCGCTTATGCTCTAACTACTCTTTATTTTTGGTTTTACCCTGATTTGTTAACTTTCCCTCATAATCAGCCTATTCCTGATTCGCTGAACACACTAATCGAATTTATGAACCGAATGGAACTGGAATTATCCCAAAATGGTAATTATCTCGACCTTCTTAAGTTAGGTAATGTTATGGAATGTTTCTCATCAGGATTCCTTTCTTTAAATATAGGAGACCAACAGAACCAATCAACAGCTGCTAGAGGCGATTTACCTACTGTTGAACTGCCTTCAAATTCACATGGTTTACCAACAGTTGAAGCCCTGAGCATTGTTCTACAACATGCTCAGCAGCTTCTCAGTGGCCATGCTGTTCCAGCATTATCTGTAAGCGTACTCCTTATGAGAATGTCTTTCCTTTTATAGGTTTCAGTACTGTGAACCCTTCAAATTGTTTCTTTTGCTTTGGTGTGTTGCCTTTTGCAGGTTATTTTGTTCAACAAATATCAATTTTATTATGCTCTTGGTGTTTTTGATGTTTATGCTGTGTTAAATTCTGACAAAGGGTTGTCTCCATGTGCTCCTGATGCAAGTTGGAATCATAGGAATTATTTTACGGCATCATCTGTGTTTTGCTTTTTGAGATTACTTAATTTCGAGAATGATGGAAAAAGGAGTCCCTAAACGTTGATTTTTTTTTGGGTTTAATGCCCTTTAATAGGGTGGTAGTGGGTCAGGTTGGCGGGTCGGGTCAAGACCCAAGTGTTACAATTGACTCGTTAATCTAAACCTGACCCGATTATTTTTGCGGATCAGATTTTCTGACCTGAATTTGACCAGCCAATTTCGCAGGTTACCCTGGTTGACGAAAAAAAAGAAAATTTTTAATTAAAATTAAGGTTTAATATTTTAAATATTTACAATTTTACTATTTAATTTTATTTAATTATTTTTTATATTTATATAAATATTTATAAAATTATTTAAAATATATTCGTGGGTTTACGGATCACCTGGTGGGTCAAACTGAAATTGGCCAGTTTATTTTTTGGGTTAGCGGGTCTGACTCGATTTTGACCCGAACTCATGAAATCTTGACCCGAAACCTGCTAATTTCGGGTTGGGTTTTCGGGTTGGGTTAGAAATTGACACTCGTAAGTACTAGTGATTGGCTATCCTCTTGTATTGTGCATTTCCAAACTTTTTATCTTCTATCTAGGAATGGGATTTACACTTTAGCACAAAGGATGCAGCTTTATTTTTTATATATTATTTATTAAGAGTTTGAGTTCTATGTGGTTACACTAAGTAAATTAACACATATTCTTTTTTGTTTTATTTTTTGCTATTTTTAATTATGATCTTTTTTGCGTAAGTATAAAATAAATTTTTAAATAAAAAATATTACTATAAATAAATTACATTGAATACTTTTTAAAAATTTTATATTATATAAATTTAACATATCTATATCTATATTATATATTAAGAGTTTGATTCCTACATGGTATACTCGGTAGATTTACATTTATACTCTTCTTCAATTTAATATTGTTAAAGGTATCCTTTTTGATATTATTCTTATTTTTTCTTTTTCTTTTTTCTAATTACAATATTTTTTTTCATAAGTATAAAAATGTATTTAAATAAACAAATAAATACTACAAACAAAATAAATTAAATAATTATTTATTAATTTTACATTACATAAATTTAAGTGCTGACATATAGTGTGCCAAAATTACTAGTTTTTTAGAATTTTCTTTAATTTGATATACACTTTACATTGAAGGAGATATTCCTTTGTGGTGCCAGCAACTGGACTTAAAGAAGGAAAGTACTGTTCTAAAGTTAAAAATTATTTTTGGGACTGGTGAATCTGAAAAATGAGTGATTTCTTATTTGAGCTATCCTGAGAGTGGTCTAGGATTTTGTTAATATCCTGAAAAGAAAGGAAACTAGTTGCATTTATGTTGATTCTGATTCTATTCATAACGTGCTGCAAATTTGTAGCACACTGCAGATCGACTAAATCAAGAGGGCGTGTCTGATGATCCTGCTATAAGGGGGCAAGTGCAGACAGAATCTGCTCAGTTGGGAATGGCTATGCAACATTTAGGTGCTCTTTTTCTAGAGCTGGGAAGGACGATTTTGACTCTTCGCATGGGCCAATCTCCCGTATGTCCTTACCTTGGGCTCAACAGTTTACTATTTCTGAAATCTTGGTATTAACAGCCTGCTGGTGATTATGCAGGCTGAATCCTCTGTGAATGCTGGCCCTGCTGTTTATATATCTCCATCAGGACCTAATCCGATCATGGTTCAGGTTTCTAATTCAATCCATTATTACTATAAAATTGTTTTTATCTATCCAAATTACCGCCCACTGTCCTGAACCTGCATCCGAGCTTGTGATTGTTCTGTGTCTTGCTGAAACATCATTGTTGTGATTTTTAAATCTAATAATTGAATTCTTTGAACTAGATGAAGTAGTTTTGACTGTCTGTGCTGATTTTGGTGTGCATATCTTTTGGACAGTATTCTTGATGATGCAGAAAATCCTTTGTAGTTTTTTTTCCCTCTCCATGTGAAAAATATGATCTCAATCTGTTTAAGTTCTACCTGAAATTTCATATACTTGCCATGTAGATTATCTGAAGGTTTGCTCTGCAGGAATCTCTGGTTGATACATGTTGACTACTGACTTTGGTGATATGGATTTTTTATTTTTGCCAACTATGTTTGATGTTTAATGTAAAAATATTTTGACTATTTGCAGCCATTTCCTCTTCAAACCAATTCTCTTTTTGGCGGTTCATCTGGTGTCTCAGCAAACCCTGTAGCTGTAGGTTCAGTTGGTGTTTCTACTGTTCCAAGGAATGTAAATATTCATATTCATACTGGTAAGTGGTATTTAATAAAGTCATTTCTTGTTTGGCTTTCTGCATGGGCAAACAATTTCACTGTCTTAATGATATTTAACTTTAAACCAGGGGCGTCACTTGCTCCTGTAGTTTCTACTGTGGGTACCAGGGTACCTACTGTAGAGGGAGGGCAAGGAGGGCAAGGACGATCTAATGTGACTGAGTCTGGTGAGTCTGTTCAAACGCAGGGTTTATCGGGGATAAACATCACTGCTACTGCTGTTCCACTGCAACGTTCTATGGTTTCAATTTCTAGTTCTGGGCCACCCGGTACTGGGGTTTCACAACCTCCTGATTCTAATTCTGTCTCAGCCATTGTAGCTGAAATCAACGCTCAACTAAGAAGGCAGTTAGATGCTAACGTGCAGAATGAGACTCATAGTTCAGCAGGTTTGTTGCACCTTAAAAATCTGCTTGGGCATGTTGAGCTTTTAAATATTGAAGTATTTTTTCTGCTTATAAAGGCCAAGCAGAGGCTTCAACCAATGAAGAGCTACATGGTGGTGGTGGTGCTGAAGATGATGGTACTAGCGGACAAAACACAGGGGCTGGTGATGCCAACGATACTCCACACCATGCCACCTTAATGGGTGATCAGAAGGTGAGAAATGTGAGCAATTTGATTTGATTAGTGGTTCAATTGACATTTGTACTTACTGAATGTCAAACTGCCAGGAACATGCTGCCAGTCATCAACTTGATATTAAGGAGACCGTAGATTTTGTGAATTCAAGTAGTGAACTTTCTATCAACTCTGAGGGAAGCTCTCAAAATAGTTTAAGTGCATCTAATCTGGGTAATAATTCTCAGGTTGGTTCTTCAGGCGTCCCTTTGGGACTGGGACTGGGAGGCCTTCAGCCTAAGGTAGGAGTAGGACATTGCCTTATTTATCTTGACCGTATATGCATGGGGTATATACCACATTTTAAATGAATTGCACGTGTTCAATTTTAATACCTGAATTGTTGCATATATGAAAACCTGAATTATTTTGGTTCCCTTCAACTGACATGCATAATTTGTTTATATATGTTTTGGAGGGTGGGTTTTTATATTGCTCAATTTTTTTCAAGAAATTTCTTCCCTGTTGTGATGGTGGAATCTTATGTTTATAAATCAAATGCAAGATCTAAGGCCAGAGAGTGGCAAAGTTAAAAAATTTACAAGTGAGAATGCGATAGAATAATGATAAAATTAAACCAAATAGCATGTTCACGCTGTATCTCAATCTTCACAAAATGATGCCATTCAATATGGCCTATCTTTGCTACAGAATATTTAGTAGTGTGCAATTCCCATATACCTTCTTCATAACAGAAATGTCCTGTATGTAAAATTCAAAGCAAACAGCCCAAGCCTATGTGTTATTTAGGCAGTTCTAAGCAAAATTAGATCTTTTTTCCGAAGAAAATCGAAAAGGATGTGGGTAGGTTGCAGACCCAGAACTGTTAACTTTTTGCAACTGTCAACCTCCATATTCCTCTTTGCAACAAAGTCTTTTTGGTTTGCACCTGATAGTCTGTACATTCTCTTTGTATTGTAGCCTCTACCCTCTTTTTGTCTGTCTTGTTGCTTGATTAAAAATCACAACTACAGGTTTCTGGGCATTTTGGCCAATAGATATCAGGAATTTCAGAGTGCAATTAGGAGATTGTGGAATACATACTTTTCTCAGCACCACTTGACATGAGATCACCGGAGCTTGCATGATTTGCCAGAGCATCTAACATCTCTGGCAAATTAGATAACTGTGGTAGATTCTGCAGTGGTTTATTGTGGTTCTTGGATACTCTTTTCAATTTGTCCAATTTCTTGTCCTTTTTATTTGTTTGTTTGTTTGTTGCTTCTTGTGTACACTTGATATTTTTTTCTTGTGTTCTGGTCTCACTTTTCGTAACTGTTTGTGTATGAATGCTCAACAAAAGCGAGCTAGGCAGCCGAGAGCACAAACCAAGGGTGGAGCTGGTGCAAGTCCCAGTAATCAGGACCAGCAATCTATAACAGTTGGGCAGCAAGTATTGCAGTCGCTTGCATCCCTTTCGTCCAAGGGAAATACTCAGCTGCCCTCAGGACAACCACAAGACCCTGTCACTGGAGATGGACAGACCATGCGAACAGCAACACAAAATGATAATGGCCCAAGTGATGTTGCAGACGCAATGTCTCAGATTCTGCATAATCCTGCCCTAGATGGTTTATTGGCTGGAGTTTCACAACAAACCGGGATTGGTTCCCCAGATATGTTGAGAAACATGTTGCAGGAATTTACTCAAAATCCTGCAATGAGGAATACAGTGAATCAGATTGCTCAGCAGGTTGACAGCCACGATCTTGGAAGCATGTTTGCAGGTATGGATAGTGGGCCTGGAGGAGGGGTTGATCTGTCGAGAATGATGCAACAAATGATGCCTATTGTTTCTCAAGCTTTAGGAGGTATTTCCTCTGCTTCTCAACTAACTTCTCCCTCAGAGCTGGTGCTCCCTGGAAGTATGTTGAGAAGAGAGTCGGCCGAAATTAACAATCATCCTCAGGTTTGTATTGTCTGTTGAAATGTGTTTGAATGATGCTGTGTGCATGCGGCATACTTGCTTGAAAAGGCCAATGTTTATAATTTATCTTTGTACTCAATGCTAATGTCTTAATTGTTCAATTTTCTGCCAAACTTCCATCATGATCCTGAATTTAATCTTCCTTCACTTTTTAATATGTCACTTAGCAGCAATAACTTAGATAAACCTGCGCAAAGGAAATCCTTTCCTTATGTTTTGCTGTTTAACGCTAATGCTTTCATACTAAATTCATCTGGTTTAAATTTGAAAGTATTCTGTATTCTGAATGGAGATGCCAATGATTGAGCTTTGCTTTTGTGATGTGAAATACTCTGTTTTTATCAGGATCTAGCTCATGAGTAATTGAAGAATTCTGTTGTTGGGTTTCCTAGTCTGTTAATTTCCTACTCATAAAAGCCTCTTGAAACCTGTTTCAAATTTGACACCATATTGGTGCTATCTGTGTTTTTCCAATAAATTTACGTGTCATGCTTCCTTTTAATTTGCATGAAATTATTATCGTTAGTTTATTTTCCAGTTACTATGCTTTGATGATATTGATTTTATTCTTTTTAATCTCGTCAAGCAGATAGAAAATATAGTACTTTCATGTTCCAAAATAATTTTTTTCCAATAATGCTTATTTTATTGATTTTCTAATTCTAATCTGGCAGATTGATCTAGAACAAATAGTTCAGATGCTTGAAAATCGAAGTTCGTCGGAGGAAATTTTTCAGTCTATAGTCGATAGGGCCTTAAACCTTTCTATTGATGGCGATGCAAGGGAAAGCATTGTAAATGAATTGCGCAGCCAGGGGCATCTTGCACAGGTACCCATACTTTACCTTCGCATCTTTTGACTTCCAACTAATTATGACACCAGAAAATTAGATTTATGAGAATTCAACTTTTTGGTGATGCACAGGAGTTTGTAGAAATGCTCCGTCGTGATATATACCAGAGATTTGGGGATGAAATGGGATCGTAGAAGGGTCTTGCGCATCATCAGTATGTTGTCTCTAGTGGAAGGGTTATGGTGGCTGGTAATTATAGCCCATTTGTGGCTGCATTCCTGCAAATTATTAGTGTTTTCATCTAAGAAGAGAATATGTATAAACCAAGAGGTCTGAATCTGATATGTATCAGATCAAATGTTTTACGATGGTGGTCAGGTACAATTATACCTTTATACGGTGCAGTTTTCTTTGCGGTGGCTTCCCAGTTCAGAGTCTTTTGCAATTTGTTTAATATCTGGGCTTTAGCTTACTGCTTTTACGAAACATTGACGTGACCATATATGGTGGATCCTCTTCCATGGCGTTCAGTCACGGGTGAGGCAGTGAGAGTGATATGCATTTGCTAGTTTGTGCTATTTCTTCTCCCATATGTTGTGAGGATGTTCATTCAGCCATGCAAAACATGTATGTATATTCTATGCGACACTTAGATGGAACTTTCTATTCTGGGGATTACCATAGTTTTATGGGTTTAGTGCAATATATTAGCATTATCATGGTTTTGACATGAAACATCTCAAAAGAAAACAAACTGTTGCGGCGATGAATTTTGAAATTGTCAATTTTTAGCTGTTCATCAGTTTTTATCTCTCTCCATCAATTGTGCAACTTGCGGGGCAGAGACGGGTTAAGAGATGGAGAGGGATGGTATAGATGTACAATGGATCGGATACAATTTAGTCATCATTAGATGTTTTTCGAAAAGGAAAACTAAATTCAACGTGGGAAGCATGTGTTTGGGACTGAATTTTGTTCATTTTTCTCTCTGAGAAAAATATTTAATTTGTCTTTAGTGGGAATAAACACTCCAAAAATTGTCTTAAATGTGGTCGCGGGATTAGCTTGCATCTATTCTATATGGAAACATCTCAATCATTCCTTTTAATTTGTCATTATACACCATCAATCAAGTAGGAGAATATGCTGTGACATTATGGTAAATATAAGAACCTGCCCTACAAAATTGTTAACACTGGAAGCGTGGAAATCAGCAGGAGACCATGTTTTAAAAATTGTTATTCATGGGGCTTTCTCAGATGGTAAAGTTGAAATAGGATCGATTACTAGAAATCATGCATGCTAGTTGAAGGAGCATCGAGGGAAATAAACACAAGCCCAAGACGTGGAAATCGCTGCCTTTCAAGGCTTTGGAATCATTCATGTTGGGGTAGACGGCGATGGCTTCTCAGTTAAAATTTTGTATTATGATGTAAAAATATATTTTCAATTTTTTTTTTTTTGAGTTCTGACAGAATTTAGAATTAGACGTGATAAGCCCAATGGTCTTTTAAAAAATATGAGATCAGGCTACTTCCGAATCAATGAGATGTGTGAGCGTTAAATATAATAACAAATTCATTTTTTGAATTTTCTAATTTATTCATGGTAATGTACAACATTTAAACTTATATGTTGATTTCTTTTTCCCTCAAATTCAATTTAATTATGTTACTTGTTAGTATATAATAAGCATTTTAATAATGTGCTTTAATTTTTTTTTATATATTTTTGTTATTATAATATACTAAAAATTATTTTATATCATCTATACTGCATAAATAAAGGAGGCGTTTAGAATAATTGTATTTGATACTTTTAATAGATTGCCAAAAATATCCCTCTTCAGTCAGTTTCTTCTATATCTTAGTCACCAAATTTGGCCCAATATTATATATATATATATGCAACACTTTGTGGAGTCTATTTACACAACTCGTTTTCTAATATTGTTATTTTTATTACATATAGTGATGAATGAAATAATAAGTAGTTGAAATGTAGTTTTTTCAATCTTTTCCATACCTTCTTGAATTTTTTATTTTATGTCATCCTTTTTTTTTTCTGCAGATCAACTTTATTTTATATTTTATTGTAATAACAAATTACAACATATTTGAAATTCATGAATATATAATGTAAGATTTTTATTATAAAACAAGTTACAAATAAAACAATAATTATGAGTCATATTTATTCAAAGCCCACTCCAGCTTTGTGTCTTTGATCGTCCCTACTATCAATATGATGTCCTAAATTTATTATCACATAATACTGAAAAACAAACACAATAATTTTGACATCACACAATAATCATTATTTTAATGTAAAAATGTCTTTACTAAATTTTTCTTTGAAGTAACACTCAATTTTCATGTATTCATTTTAAATTTCTTATTATATCTTTTAAAATGTATAGGATGGAGTTGTCATCGAATTGCACTTCCTGTTTAGTTGAAATTAGTACATCCAAATATTTTTTTTTTGTCCATCCGAAATTCCACACTTAAATAAGTAGAGCTACTAATCCAGCGTGTCGCAACTTGCATGTGGTTTTTTAGGATTTGAATAAAATTTATATAGTTGTAAAATTGCATTTCCTTTTATTTCTTCTTTTTCTATTATTTTTACACAAATTTTAAAACAATATATTTAAGAATACACAGAAAAAAAAAAAATTGAAACAAACTCAACCGTTCAAATAAGGCCATGCTGGGCTGGTTGCCCAATGGATTAGCCCTTAACAATAAGAGGTGGCCCAATTATCTTATGGGCCTCGGCGACTTACTTGATTTTCATGGTTGATAGACAACATAACGGTCAATTGTTGGTCTCAGCGGAGATATGGCGAGGCCACGGTCTACAGTAACCCGCGTCCAAAACCCTAGTGGCCATGGCAAACCTCCTGGTTTCGTCGCAAATGCCTTGAAAAGAAAACATAGCTTCATACAGTTCTTCGCCATGACCGGAATCCTGCTGCTAAGCTTCCGATCTCTCGGCCAAAAGTACCGCATTCACGACCTCGCCGAGGACACCGCCGCACTTAAGGAGGAGCAAGAAAGCCTTATCTCACGCATGAATCACGTCAAGCAGAGCCTCCTAGCCGAAGCCGCTCGTGAGCCGACCGGAGCGTTCGCCGCTAGGCTTCGCCTACTCTTCGGAGATGAAAGTAATTGAGTGAGAACTGGATGAAAGATTTCTTCGTTTTTCATCCGTGCACTTAATGCTATTTATTTTTCTTTGTAAGGCTCGGATGGTGAATGCTTTAATCTGAAGGTAGAATTAGGGGTTTAGAAAGAATTATGGATATATTCTAATGCTAGTTAGAAATGTGTTGTTCCCATCAGATTTTTGAACTGAATTATGGCGCGATTGCATGTTTTGTTGTGATCTGAGATGAATAATTGGAAATGAATTGGGGCAATTAGGTATTTTTGAACAGCTACGTTTTGGTGGTGCATTTATTTTCTCTTGTCAAGGAGACAATTCAGTTGCTTGTCTTATACCACACGCTGAATGGAAACTGAGCAACCTATGGATCTCAATTGCATAATTTCCTTGAGGCCGACTTTTCAGTTGATTCTGTGAACAGCCACTTATGTCCAGGTTATTAGATTGAACTCTCATTTTTATCTCTTATATCAATCTGTGATTTTGTTCTCCTCAATTCCTGAAGGTAGGCTCACAAATATGCAATTGAGAAGCCGTGAGGTTGTATTGAAAAGTTGATTTAGAGGACTTCTCTACTCTTCTTTGAATGACGGTCATTGTTGTATGAATGCCTTTCACATTTGCAGGCCCCTTCCTGGATTCCTGGTATGTCTCACAACTTGCGTTGTGACTTAGTTGATGTTGGGACTGCTCTATCCGTTAACGATATGAAGTCTACTTCTCCTTGCATGCTGCATCCCGCTTGTTCTCTTCGAACTTTATCTTCTCCCAAGCAGACATTTTTCATCGCTCGTGCTTCTACCTTTTGTTGTTCTTACCGCTCAGAAGCTTGTTCTGTTAGATTGTAGGTTTTTTTCTGAACCCCAAATTTGTTTTGATCTGCTAGTATGTATTAGCCTTGATATGGAGTTGCAAGAACCATAAACTGCATAAGATGACAGCCAAATCAAATATGGCCCCACGGAATCCTGTTTGAAATGAGACTGAGAATTCTATCATTTTTAATGGATACTATCTTAGTTATGACAATAGATTAACAATAAGTGTAAGGATGTGGGTGCTTCTGTGGGAGTTATTTTTGTTTTTAGAATTTATATGATATGGATAGCTTAATGCGAAGTTACCCTGTGCCATTTAGTAAATTTTGTCATATCATTCGTACCTTTGGTTGCATAATGATAGCGTGCCTCGTTGATTTACATTATGTTTGGTTCTTGGAATTAGTGGAGGAAAAGAAAAGAAAATATTAAGAAAAATAATTTTAGTTGTTTGATTAAAAAAGAAAAACTTATGAAAAAAAAATTAGAGGGAAATTATAGTTTAGTGAAAGGAAATTTCATTTTCTTTGCAAAATGGTGAGAAAAATAGAAGAAAAACTATTTGAACTCTTATGTTTCTTCCAAAAATTTCATCAATTTTTTTTAAATTTATTTCTTTATTATTTTTCTTCAAATTATTAAAAATTTCATTTTTAAGCTTTCGTTTGATTTTATTTTATTTTTCTTAATTTTTTCTTTTCTTATTAAAATCTTTTCAACCCAACATATATAGAATTTTAAATTTCTTATATATATATATATATATATATTTTTTTTTTTTCTATTACTTTCTTTTCCACTTTAAATTCTTAAAACCAAACATAATTCTAAAGTTTCTGCCGCTGAAAGAGCTTTAATGAATGTCTGCCCACAAAAGATGCAAAGGGTAGATCCAGAAGTAACAGAATTGGATGGTTCCACGTTAAGAACTAGGAGGACGTTCTCAACTAGACGACCATGACGCGCCTCGTTCAGGTTTTAAATTTTCGTAAATTATTCATTTTAATTTTACTGAGCATTGTTGGAAATAATGTAGTTTACTGCATTGCGTCCTACGTAACTGGAGAGAAGGCACAATATGCATTCCCGTGGGCTATATGGCACCTACTTTAGATCCCTATTCTCAGAGACAAGCCATGCTCCAACCATAGCTTCTATGATTCCATCCGACACTGAGCTGGCATGACTGTCTAAATATCGAGCCACCTAAACACTTCAAATATCGGAATTGCTACTGCACTCGGCAAGAGTGCCCCACACTAATGAGAAGGTGGCTACGCTCAACTCCTAAGGACCTTCCTAGTTCAAATTTGGTTGCGAACAACTCCCCCTCCGCAGAAATCATCCTTGACCTCAAGGACAAGGAAATGGGTTGGGGAAACCTCTTTTGCATGGTGTAGAAGTCTTTCTGCTCGTCATCTTCTTCTAGCGAATTTTCCTTGGAACAATCCGTCAGTCCCTTATTGCTTGTAGCTTCATGATAACATAGCTAAGCCAGGAAAGATTGAAAGGGAGGGCAGGCTGAGAGCCGGGGGACTCAATTATTCTCTTGTTCAATTTGGGATACATGGAATATACAGTATGTCTTTTCTGACAGGGGTAAGTTCAAATGGACGGGCTACAGGCCTAATCTTCTTAAGGATCTGAAACGGCCGAAAGAACTGAAGGTGAGAGCTTGTGGTGTGCGTGAGCTCGGGCTGAAGTATGTCTATAAGGTTGCCATGTCACATAAATCCAGTCCTCCACTCCAGATTCTTGCTTCAATCGGTTCTTGTCAGCTTGGCTCTTCAAACAGTCGTGAGCAAATCGTAGATGGGTGTTTTTTGAGAAGTCTAGTTACACTTTCCCTGCCTGGCAACTTTCGATCGACCAATCCCCCTCAAGAAGTTTAAAGGGGCATGGGGTTGTGGCTTCTGGCCTTAATTAAGAGTAATTTATGGTGTGTCGTTCTTACTAGGAACTGGCTATTGTACCACCACTCTGCGAGTGGCGGCCACTGATCCCATTCCTTTGGTCTCTCCGATGTCATGCAACTTTAAGCAACAGTTGACCGCATACCTCATATTGGTCATTCGTCCCGCCATTAGCACCGCATCGTTACCCTCAAAATTTTCCCAATAAATTCCAAGGTTACTATGTTGCCGTTGCCGTACTTCATCTGGAATTTTTAGGGGCTGAAGAAAACCTTAAGTGGCTATGGTTTCATTCTTACGTCTTTGACAAATCACACAACTCTTCACATACTCATGCACTGCATCCTTCATCCTTTTTCAATAAAGGTGGTGTTTCAGTCATTTTAGTATTCCTTTGGTCCACGAATTCGCTCCGACGGTTGGATTGTGATAGAGCTACAGCAACTGTTGCTTTAAGGACTCATCCTGGCCAGCAGCATTCCTTCCATTTCTCCTCATAACTCCGTGCTCTTGTCGAGTATATATTCAAGGAGATGACAGGCGATCCCATGTTCCTGTCCCTGCCTCGACTCTTTACCTCTTTTGTAAACGATAGTGAAGGGGCTTCGTAAGCCGTTCCTCTTGACTGGGTATTTTTGGTTCTTGAAATTATAAATTTACATAATTACGTGTAATAGCAGTCTAGCAGTGAGGCCATTAATGAGACTCGTTGACTTTTAGATGATCACTAAAAGCTTCTTTCTTTATTGTTTTTCTTTTGATTTGATCGGGCAAATGTCTTCAAACTCCGATCTGATCCGCGCGACTGCAGGTTTAATCAACGGTCGCTGACTATTTGATTTGATTCACCTAAGATTTTTGTTTAAGAAGTAGGGAGAAAGGGGAGAGAATGAGATGAAATAAATCCATAAAATAAGAGACGTGATTGACAGTACTATAAAAAAGAAAGAAAGAAAATCAAAACTTACGAAGAAAGAAGATAGATGTATAAAAGAAAGGATTCTTTTTTTGTTATATAAAATTGTTTTAATAAATCTTTATAATTTTTATATGATGAAATAATTAGCGTATATTCAATGGATAAAATATTCAATCAGTTATTTAACAGCTAATAAATTAATTATTGTTTTCTTAATTTGTTTAATCTCTACTAATAATTTATTGACTGTACTATATATTTTTTACTCAAATAATGATAGTCTATATATTTCTGTGCTGATTAGTTATGCAAATTTTAAATATTGTCAATATACTTTTTTGTTAAATTTACATAACATATATATGTATGTATGTGTGTGTGTATTAAATCGGATCAACCGATTTTTAATTTAAGCGAACCAATTCGACTAGTAATCCGTTGAATTGGTATGTTACATTAGTCAAATCACCACCAATTAGGAAAACATGGATGACAAGGAATCTCCAGAGAAACCTAAAATCAACCACTTGTTACCAATGATAAATGGAAAATAATGAAGACAACATCTTACTTGTGTTTGAACTACTCATCATCTGCCCCGTCGATTGTGAAGCCAACTCCCTTTCCAACCATTTTTCTGGAAAAAGATACAACAAGATCAACAAGGATCTATCCCTTTCCACGGAATGTAGTTTGACGTGTGAAAAGAGTTACGGAATTCACAAATAGAAATCCCACGTCAACATGTTATTAATACACATGAGCACTGTCATAATTTCTGGATCCCATATATTAGCCAACTAAATCTGGCCATTAAGATGCTGTGCATGAATGTGATTGGTTACTTTAAAATAATAATTTATTGGGCAAGACCAAGAATTATTACATACAGTTGGCAGTGGTACAAACTATCATGCAACACTACCTCAAACCGAAGATAAAAAAACAAGCGAGGCATGAAGGAAATTAATTTCCCAACTCCCAAGTTTTGTGTGCTCTTGGGCATGCATCCACCTCCACCCTTTTTTCTTTTCGGATCCCTTCTATGTGTGGTGATTCTTGGTTTTGGACACAGTGTCTTGTAGATGAATTAATTTGATTATGCTAATTAATTTTTATCATTACTTGCGCAATAATTCCAAATGGATTTCAAATGTGACTGTAGGACAAAATTCTTTCTATAACAAGAAATTTTTACAAATTGATTATAATTTGAATCGAATGAAATTTCGTGGACACAATCTCTAACTTAATCTCCTAATTCTTCTTCCAACTTATGTGATTTGAATGTTGATTGAAGAATTCGGTTGAAATTGAGGAGCTTTTGAGTTTTGAACCTTCTTGATATTGACTGGAGTTTTCAATAATGATAATTCACTAGTTTAACACTTTGAATGTGGATCAAACGCAAGGATTTGATAAGTTTTTGAGAAAATATCTTGAATTTGATGACGAATTCTTTCAAACTTCTTGAAACTGGTGGGGAAGACTTGAACTTCTTAAATGCCTTTCACTTGAAGTCTTCTTGTTGTTTCTTTGATTGGTTGTTGTGTTTTTTTAATTTGTAGAGGCCTTTCCTATTTATAGAAATGGACAAAGCTTTGTTGTTATATATGCTCGACGACATGACATTACTTGATTGGCTAAGAACATTTAATTTGACATTACTTCCTTTAATTGGATGATTACAAATTAATTGTCGAATCAAAAATATTCTCTTTCTAGACTTACGAGACTTTACGCGCCATGATTAACTGGTCAATCTTGACACTTATTGCGATTTGATTGGATGAGGTCATTTATAATAAAAATATTAATTTATTTATTATTTAATTTTAGAAATTTTATTTATTTTAATCTTTAAAATATAAATAATTGATTATTGACATCCACGTGATAATATATGATTGGACAAATATTTTAATTGACTACAGGTCATTGTGTTCATATCACCGTCCATATTTAAACACACAATGTTATATACACTTCTATCAATCTAATCATTTCGTAATCGCGAGGCCCCCATTTTCTCAACTTCCTGGATTTTTTATCTCTAACACATTTAATTCAATTTTCCAAAGATATGATGAAATATTTCCCTCTTTTTCTCCTTTCGTGATACTGCATTCCAATTCTTATTTTTCATCTCTCCATTGCAACAACGCGTAATCTGCTGCCCACTTTAAATAATAATCATCCACTTTTCTCCGTAACACCATTGTAGCCATCCCATCGATAAACCTCTTCATATATTTCATTCACATTCCCCACTTTCAGTGAAGAGTGGCATTCAAAAATGCTGCTAAAGGTAGCGTTTCTGTTTGTGCATTGGGCCATTGCTGCCGCAGATAATCCTTACAGATACCTCGCATGGAACATCACTTATGGTACCATTAAACCTCTTGGCGTCCTCCAACAGGTTTGCCCCTTCACCAATGCCTCACTGTATTCTCCTCTTACTGTTGTATTGATTTCTTGTTTGTTTGGGTCAGGGTATATTGATAAATGGGAAGTTTCCAGGACCTGATATCTACTCTGTCACCAATGATAATCTCATTATCAATGTGTTTAACAACCTAAATGAGCCCTTCCTCATTCACTGGTAAGAACCAACTCATTCCTTTTCTTTTTCTGCTGTGGTTTTTAAGAGTTGTTTTTGTCCACATTAGGAGTTGTCTACAGTATTATCTAAAAAGCATTACCTGGACATAGGTGCAATCTAGATCAAGCCATACGTCAGCGCCTTGATTAAATAAAAATGCTGCCCTTCATTTTCTTACCTCTCTTCCGCTTTAATACACAGATACTATTTAGACATTTCGAATTCTTCAGAAGATGAAATATTAGGGTAGGTAGGTTAATCATGCCTTTTTTAAGTGATTGCACTTTTTAATAAATAAATATTAAATATTTTCATTATAATATTTCATTGTTTTGATTTATAATTTTTTCAATATAAAAAATATACTTATCACAATAAAATATTTTTTGTTTAAAATATAAGATAATAATGTAAAATTTTTTAAAAATTATAATAATAAAAATTAAACCACATATATATGTAATAAATTAAGAGGAAAATAAGTAAAAATATAATATACATTAGAAAAATAAATATAAAATTCATCATTCAATTTAGTAAAGTAAATACTGAAATCAAATCAAGAATTTAAAATTTTCAAAATTGCCATAGTGCATGATTTGGTTGGATTTGCACGGTTTATAAAATTATGAACACCCCCACTTTTCTCTCCTCTTTTATTCCATTGACAACTTTTGCAATGGCACTGTGACGCTGATATTGTGACTCACAAAAAAACACCCAGGAGTGGCGTCCAAAATAGGAGGAATTCATATGAAGATGGAGTGTGTGGGACAACATGCCCCATTCCTCCAGGCCAGAACTTCACGTATATTCTTCAGGTGAAGGATCAAATTGGGAGCTACTTTTACTTTCCATCCTTGGCTTTCCACAAAGCTGCTGGTGGTTATGGAGGTATTAGGATCCTAAGCAGACCCCTAATCCCTGTCCCCTTCGATCCTCCTGCCGGTGATTACACTGTCCTAATTGGAGACTGGTACAAGGCTAATCACACCGTAAGTCCCCTTGTTAATAGTTCTGAATTCGTTTTTAGGTTATTTTTATACTTTAATGAAATGTATGCAAGAATTTTTATTTTTATTTTTTGTTTTAGGGTTTCTAGAAATGTTTGTGCGGTGTCCTGTCTGCTGTGCGTGTGCTGGCAGTGTTGTACTGTTAATTCTGTGGTCCAATGGCCAAATGGGCTTTGGCATTTTCAGTGTTTGTAACCTCATAAGTATTTGCGTGAGTTTTTTCCTCGCACCACATTTTACATCCAAACAATTTGAGTGTCATGTCTTTTTTTTTCCAGCTGTTTGATGATTTCCTTTCAAGGACTGAGGTGTCTTTAATGTTCTTGTTCAGATCTTGAAAGCTATTCTTGACAAGGGCCGCAAAGTGGGTTTCCCTGCGGGAATCCTCATCAACGGACAAGGCCCAAATGCCGCCTCTTTCACCGTTCATCAAGGTATCCTATCCGCGTCCCAACGTCCCTGCTGCTATGAAGCTGTTCAAACTAATTGTTGAACATTGAAATTTTAACCTAAATGCCCCGTAACACATCAGTGTGATCATCTGTACCAGGGAAAACCTACAGGCTAAGAATATGCAACGTTGGCTTGGTAAACTCTCTCAACATTCGCATTCAAGGCCACCAGATGAAACTGGTTGAAGTGGAAGGAACGCACACCCAGCAAGTTGATTATTCTTCCCTTGACATTCACCTGGGCCAATGCACGTCTGTTCTCGTAACAGCTAATCAGCCACCCCAGGCCTACTACATTGTTGTGTCCACTCGTTTCTCCAAGAAGATCCTGACAACCACCGGTTTTCTTCGTTACGCAAACTCAACCCGGCCAGCCTCTGGACCGCTTCCCAGCGGTCCAACCGGTGGTGTTAATTGGTCCCTTAACCAGGCTCATTCCATCAGGTACACTTCTCTGATGATCTTCAGAATTTTAGGCCCTTTGAGGATTTTTTCCAATGTGTGGCCTTATGTTTCAGGACTAATCTAACGGCAAGTGGCCCCAGACCTAATCCACAAGGCTCATATCTCTATGGTAGTGTGAACATTACAAGAACAATTAGGATTGCAAGTTCTGCAGGTCAGGTCAATGGAAAGCAAAGATATGCAATCAATGGTGTGTCTTTTGTTCAGGTTGACACCCCTTTGAAACTTGCTGACTACTTCAACATAAGTGGAGTTTTTCATGTTGGGAGTATGCCCGATGTTCCCAATGGTGGAGATATACGCCTCAAGACATCGGTGATGGGCGTTGACTACAAGGCATTCCTTGAAATTGTTTTTGAAAACCATGAAACTATTATCCAGAGCTATCACCTCAATGGTTACTCCTTTTGGATTGTGGGGTGAGCACTTCTGCATAGACCACATATATGCCCTCTTGAACTTTCTTGAAATTTGTTAATATTTAATGACTTAAATTTTCTGAATTTC
Organism: Avicennia marina; assembly: GCA_019155195.1. NCBI lineage: Eukaryota > Viridiplantae > Streptophyta > Magnoliopsida > Lamiales > Acanthaceae > Avicennia > Avicennia marina. The sequence goes on along the minus strand of CM032781.1, from coordinate 5,003,503 downwards.
TTTTTGTATCATACATACTGATGGGATATCTAAACCAGAATGGGTGGAGGAAAATGGACTCAAGCTAGTAAGAAGCAGTACAATCTTCATGATGCAGTATCTAGGAGTACAGTTCAGGTAAGAAAAGAAAATTAGGTTTAGATGTTTAGATCAATATGTGGAATAAGAACTTTAGCAGCCATATATATATATAGGGGCAGATGATGGGAATATAACTTGTTGAACTAAAACAAATTATGACTTAAGAATGTCTCTCTTGTGTGTTGGTGATTGCAGGTGTATCCCAGGTCATGGACCGCCATTTTTGTGTCACTTGACAATGCTGGAATGTGGAACTTGAGATCAGAATTCTGGGCTAGACAATACTTGGGGCAACAATTTTATCTTCGAGTTTACACGGCATCTGGCTCGTCGAGAGACGAGTATCAGATCCCACAAAATGCACTTCTTTGTGGCAGGGCAAAGTGCAGACACAAATAACCTCTCTCATATATTCAAGAAGACATAATTACGCAGCCAAATCAGAAACCCTTGGATTTAGGAGCATTGCAATTCCAATAATTTTAAGTGTTGTGACTTTAGCTTTAAAGTCGCATTCTTTCAATTTGAATTGGAGCAAGTAGTTTTTCAGTCTATACTCTTGTAAAATTTTGATTTGTAGACTATTTGCTATCGGATCACTGGTTTAGCATTATTGAAATCGAAGAAGGGTAGAAATTAGTTGAAATTCTTCAATGGTGCATTGAGCACTTAACTTTGATTTTAAACTGACAATGTTGCTCAGTAAGCTGTTGTTGAGGACAAAATACTAAAGTAATGATATATGGAGTCCTTAGTTCCCGCAATTTGGTGAAAGAAGTAAAAAGACTGAAGTAATCCTTGAGATAAGGTGTAAAAATTCCTATAAGATCAAACTATTACCAACATTTTCTTCACTTTTGCAATAAAATTTGCTTTAACCCTTTTTTTTTTCATTTTTCTAAAATTAATCATCATTGGCAAAGGTTACGCTACCCTGCAATGTTTTTAATTAAAATCGAATCAGTGTTCAAATCGAAAAACTTATTAGTTATTGGATTACTGGTTCGACTGGTTGAACCGTTGAAAAAATCGATTATTTTAATTATATAACATTATATATATTACTATAAAAATAATTTACAAAATAAATGTAAGTTAATTTAACAATATACTAAAAAATGAGTTTTAGATATAATGTTAAAAATTAAATAATTCAACTAAAATAAAAATTTATTACACAAATTTAAAACATTTTAAATTTAAAATGATTAAAAGTATGAAATTGAAAAAATAGTTTTGAAAATAAACAGATTAGTTAATATGACCAATTTTAATTTTAAGATATAATAATTAAATTTTCAAAATATTGATTATAAAAATAAAAGGATAAAAATTACTAAAAAAATCAAAATAAAAATTGCATATTTAACTAATATTGAGGAGTCATAAATGTAAGAAATTTAGAAAAAGAGTGAAAAATTATTTTGTAATTTTTTCAAAAATAATTGCTAAAATTTTCGTTTTTTTAAACTTTTTAGATAAAACCTGTTTGACCAATTTTTTAACCTATTTTTTATTGGTTCACACCAATTCTGTACATTTTTTGTTTTTATATTTTAATCAGATCAGAAAACCAATCGATTCCCGGTTGAACTGGTCGGTTTGGTCCAATTTTTTAAAAAATGCTACCCTGCACCATAAATTGGTCATTTAGTATCAACATTTAAGGCACAATTTTTTTAGTATATGTTTGTGTTGAACATTTTGCATAATCATAATCAAGAATATACTAATACAGCATTTGTTTGTATGGATGCCTCTAAATAGTAAAAACAATCCTCTATGTTATTTGTATATTGTAATACGAAATTAACATGAAAACACAAAATGGATTATTTTTGTAATCTTTAGATACTGAATTTTGTTAAACTCGTGCTAACACGCCAATGCTCGTTTGTATATCAATCAAAATGGTAAGAAGAGAGTTGAACACCAAAAATGTTAACGCAATTTAATGAAAACACACTTATATTTGCTGGGCCACTTCCACTTGAAAAAAAAAAAAATCCATTACAATCAATAAGTTTTGCACCTAAAAACTCATTGAATCTCACTTGAACTACTTTATTTTTCTATAACCCGAGTTTCTAATTAGATAGAATTTTTCAAGTCTTTCTTCTTAGAAATTAGATCTAACTATTTCTTAATCTCTATTTTTCCATTAAAGTAAACACTCTTCTTAAAGTACAAGGCTTTTGAAGTTAACTTCCAATTTAAAACTAGAGTAAACTAAACTTTTCAAATACGCATTATGAAAGTAACTAAACCTTACCAAGCTAATTAATAGTGACCCTTTAGGACTTCAACAAAATGCTCAAACACTCTATTCGAGTTTGGTTAATTCATTTCTCATCTTTTCAACATTTAAAAAAGTTCATTCAACTAATTTCCACGATGTGATGTCCAAAATGCTTCGAAATCTATTTAATTTGGTCAACTTTGCATTATTTATACTGTGTTTATCTAATATTGTTACATAAAGTTGACTTTCAATTTGTAACAAAGACTTTTTTATGTCTAGAACTTTTGCATTCTGAGAAGATATTCTTTCCAAAATTTTCATGATTTGATTTAATATCCCATACAAAACTGTTAATCAAATCTCCCTTGTTTATGTGATCATAATATCTCCAATATTTAGTCAAATTCCACCCATCTCCACAATCACAACAAAAAGAAAAAATTATCCCATAAAATAAAAAATAATATCCTTATAATCTTCCTTTAACATAGCACTGATTTTAATGACATGGACAATTACGTATATGCTACATAACTGCTAATATAGCATAATGCCTAGAGTGTTTTTTCTTCCTTATTAAATTTAAATATTTTAAAAATACTCCTATCCCATTCCCTTGTGTGTTCGGGTGGGGGGGGGGGGGGGCAGGGATCTGATTTGAATTCTTGTTGATGGTAAAATTTATTACTGCAAATCTTCTCCTATAATCTACATCGACTGGAACTTTATTCTTATTTATATGTATTGTTGATGACTCTACAATCTTACAATCAGAGAGCATTAGTAACTCATATGGACGCATTGACTAATGTCCTTAATGTCGACTCATAACCTAATAAAATTTGTCATAATCTCTAAAGGAATTCCAACATCCCACACAAATTACAGGCTAGCATTATGCAGAAGTTCCAATCACTAATAATTGGTTGTTAGTCATGAAGCATTGTGCTGAACGTTTCATCACATTGAAAAGCCTCTTCTACTCAAATTGAAGAAGGCAGCATTGCCAGGGATGATGCTTGGGAATACACGGGATGATCGATCAAGATTGTTAAGAGCAAATGTGAGTTAGTCATAGGCTTGATGCACAACTCATAGCTTAGGATATGTTTGTTTCACATTTACGTACTTTTTAAAAACACACACTTAATTATTATTATTTTTTCTTTTATTTTTACACAATTCTCGAAATAACAATATTTAAAAACAAATACAAAAATTTAAAAACAATCAAAGTCTTGAAGTTTTGAGTCATGCTATAAGTCCACCTTCATTAATGCTGATGCACAATAGCAAGCCAGCAACATGGTCAATGCTACAGCGTCTTTCATTCCTCCCAGTAGGGAATTTTGACGTCAGAACTCCACACGAGAAGCCAATTTCTTGACATAATTAGTGTTGGGTAATAGTAGATTTTGGAGTGGCATTATATAATTGCAGGGGTGGTAGAAATTTAGTCAGTAGACCTCAAATAAATGAACACGCACCTATTACATTGCAAGGCGCACCTTAACCTCATTTATTAATGGGATGGGCGGCACGCAACTCAGTAATGAGTCGTGAAAGCAGCATTAGTTTTACTCAAATCACCCCTTTATTCGAATGCATCCCACACCGCCACGCAACGCCGGCTGCTCTTAAACAAATAAACTGTTCTGTGTACTCTCAAGTCTCAACAAAAATATATACAATTATTAGTAAAATTCGGTGCGTGTAAATTTAATTATAAATATATTATATTTTAGATGATAAAAATAAAATTATTGATATCAAAGTATAAAAAACATTTAAAATAATGAATTCAAGAATCATCAAAACATTTGAAAAGAGAAAAAAATTAAGGAAAATATAAATGAAAATAAATATTTAAAAGGAAAGGGAGGATAAAAATGATAGAAAATTAAAAAAAAAAAAAAGGTCGATTGTGTAATTTAACATCTATATATAATAACCAACTTTGATCATTTTGACAAATTTTCTAAAATGCTCCTCTTAATAAATCCAATTATACTATTAATATTTATTTTTTCCTTAAATATCAATGAATTAAAATACTTTTAGCTTCTTCTTCTTCTTCTTCTTCTTCTTTTTTTTTATCTTTCCTCTTCATTGCTATTATTTTAAGTTTTTTTCTCTCTCTTTTTTTTTTTTAAATCAATATATAGTTTCTTCTTTCTCCATCTCTTTTATTACCTTTAATTTTTTCTACTTTTTAAAATATATAATGAAGTAATTTTATTTTATTGTTGAACTATTTAAAAATATAATTATTTTATATTTTATTATAATTAATGAAGTGATATAATATAAACCACGCACACAACAAAAAAGACGTGTAAATTTTACTTGGAATCCATTAATGGTCATATTCACTTTAAATGTTTTAATAGAATAAATTATTTTATCACATTCAATTATATATTCTTTATAATGAATAAAAGTTCTTGATAAAAATCAAGATTTGTATAAAATAACAAAAATGATAAATAATTAATTTCGTATGATAAATGTAATAAAATAATTTTTCAAATCATCTAATTGGTCTTTATCTCACGGTTGAAAGTGGTCTTGACCTATATATAATATGTATATTGTACACAAATAAACACAGAGTCACATAAATTAGAATTGCTATTTTTAACAAAAATCAGTCACTATTTTCGCGAATAATGGTAAAAAAATTTGAATACGTTCGTATTTTTGGAAATAATTGGAACGTTAAAGCCGAAAGCGTCGTGCAATCAAATATAGCAAAAACAACTGGCATCCTGAATTCTTCAGAAACTCGGGCCTCTTTTCATTCATTTCACGCCGTCAACTTACCAAATAAACAAAATTGGAAAAATAAATAAATTAATTAATTAATAAAAATAGATGAGAGTTATTTAATTAAATACCAGTAAAAAACTTCTCACTCTATTTGTGTGTAAATTAATTTACGTTATAACATTATGTATTTTTTTAAAAAATAAAATTATTTAAAATTAATTTACAATAAAAAATAAGAAAAATTAAAAGAATTTTAAAAGAGATCAAAATTTAAAAAAAAACAAATAAAAATAATAATAATAATGATAAAAAAATAAACATATTAAAATAAAAATAATTGAGTAATTTTATATCGTTTAACAAAAACCCCTCAGTAGCCTAATAATATAGGTACAGGACAGAAGAAAAGTAACGATACAGCAGGAATTATATTTGAGTGTTCGTTTTTTTTTTTTTTTTTTTAAATGAAAGTTAATAATGTAAATTTACTAATTAAAAGTAATATTTATATTATATCATTAAAGTTTTTAACTTCTTTTGTTACATTAAGTATAATTGCATATATAACTTTCTTTAATTTAATTTATATAGTAGTTATATTTATGTTATTAAGAGTTTAATTTTAACATGATAGTTTAACTAACTTTATAAATATATTCTTATTTAATTTAATAATAAAAAATTTTCCTTTTATTGTTATTATTTAATTTTTTCAATCATAATATTTTTAATATGAATATGAAATATATATTTAAATAAATTAATCTATACTATGAATAAAATAAATTAAGAAATTATTTTTATTTTTATATTATACTGTTTAGGCATGCACATGGGATGTGTTAAAATTATTAATTATAAATTGATATTGTACGATTAAATTAATTCTAAAACGAAGTAAAGATTAAATAAATAGTAGTATTTAATTGGACACTAGTAAGTGTTAATATCATCAGGTACAGACACCGATGCTCGTTAATACCGATTAGCACTCCCACAAAATTATTTAATTATTAGAGCTATACAATCCAATTTCACATAATTTGACTCCACTTTCGAGTTTTTCTGCAAATTCAGCCATGGCCGGAAATCCAGAGGTTGATCCTCAGTTCATCATCTCTCACGAATTCCCCCAGGCAACGTTTCTGCACCTCACTCTAATTTTTTTTCCTCTTATTTAATCGTTTCCCCGTAAATTTGATTGTTTTTCTATTCCTTCTTTGGGGTGAATTACGCCTACCAGTCGACGTATACGTACACTGAAAGGTTAGAGAAGTTCAATATCTGTTGTTGCTTTCTACAGGATGCAGTTTTAGGATTTTATTATGGTTTGAATATGGTGATGACTGCATTGCTTGATGAACAGGGATGCTGCGCTATATGCACTTGGTATTGGTGCCTGTTGGAAAGATGCCGTGGATGATAAGGAACTGAAATATGTTTATCATCAGGACGGACAGCAATCTATTCAGGTATCCCAAAAAAATTACTACTGTACTTTATATTGTTCAACCCAAATCTTTGAATGAATATATTTTTTTGCTTGTTTTTAGGCTTACTCGTGGATTAATTATTATTATTCGTTTCGTAATCTCTGAAATTGGAATATGTATTTATGCAATATTTATTATCAGTAGGATGTGTTGTACTTGAAATAGGGGGAGAAAGTATTTAAGGTTGAAAGATAGTAAAATATTTTCGAAGTTCGGCTATTGCCTAACTTAGTGACTTGAGTTGGTGATAAAATGGTAACTTTTTAAAGGCAGGACAATGTATCCGATGCTATATTTTAGTTTGGCCTGGCTTGACCCTGCTATTGAGATGATTGGGTTTTTGCTATCGTTCATTCTCACCCCATTCATCTGCAACGGTAAGATTAAATATTGGGGAAGAAATCATTCATCTGCAACGATACGATTAAATATTTGGGAAGAAATTTTAGTTGTCAAATCGGGAAGAAAATTTAATTGTATCCTCAAAAAAAAAAAAATTGTATATTTTCTGAACCATGGAGGAGATGAAAGTCCACCTTTGTTATATTTCTGCAGGTCTTGCCGACATTTGCTGCTTTATTTCCTGGAGGACTACAGTCTCGGATTGCACAGATACCAGGTTTGGAGTAAGTATTTCTATTGTTTTTCCTAAGTTAATCGCATATTTACATTTGAATGTACAGTATTTGGCAAAGTGATCTTCATTGGCTAGTCACTAGTGTGCTGGCTAAATGCTTCTAGCTCAAATTTTCTCTAGATTTGATCCGCGCCTTATGTTGCATGGGCAGCAATATATTGAGATCTATAAACCGCTTCCTTCTAGTGGTTGTGTAAGTTTTTAATTGTTTTGCTTTAGATTGTTCACTGTTTGTCCATTTGTTGTCTTTTTTTGCTTTATTGAGTTGATTAGTTTCTATGCCAACTGTGCGGATGCAGCTACTCAACAAGGCAACTGTTGCTGGATTGCATGATAAAGGTCAGGTTCTAATATCGACCTTGATCCCTGTAGGACAAAATTCTTAAATAACAAGAAAATTTGGTATTTGATCAAATAATTTGAATCAATTTGAATTTTTTTGTGAGTTCTACTCTCTAGCTTTGATCATCTGATTCTTTCTTCAAAATGCTTTACTTGAAATTTAAACAATATTTAAGGAAAGAGCTTGTGCTTGATCTTCTTTGAGCGTTGTTGGTTTCTCAACAACACTTATCTTCAAGTTTAGCACCACGATCTTGGATTAAATGCTGAATTTCTGAATTTTGGGGACTTTGGTGAAGAACGTCTTGAATTTGGTGACGAACTCCTTGAATTTGACGGAGAACACGACAAACTTCTTGAATTTGATGAAGAACACGACGAACTTCTTGAATTTGGCGAAGAATACGACGAACTTCTCTGAATTTGGTGAAGACACGACGAACTTCTTGCATTTAGCAAAGAACACGATAAATTTCTTGAATTTGGTGAAGAACACGGCGGACTTCTCGAATTTGGTGAAGAACACAGCGAACTTCTTTGAATTTGGCGAAGAACATGATGGACTTCTTTGAATTTAGAGGAAGAACACTTTGAATATTCTTGGGGATTCCAGAGAGAATTTGGGAAGTTCTTCAGTTGTCTCTTCTTCTTTTCTCCTTTCCCTTTCTGTCTGGGTTTTAACCCCTATTTATAGTTGTAGGAGAGATAGAGTAGCTATATTAGCTTGCTGACGTGGCGCGATTTTATTGGCCGTCAGAGTTTGTACTCTACCCAGCAACTCAATAAAGTTTTCATTACTTGGACTTCTAGCAGGATTCTGTTATTTTGAGCCTTCGCTGCTTGAACTTCTAATAGGATTCTGCTACTTAGAGTCTTCGCCTTTTAGATTTCTAGCAGGATTTTGCGACTTAGAGTCTTCGCCTTTTAGACTTCTAGTAGGATTCTGCCACTTGTCATCATTTGATTGGCCGATGAAAATATTAAGTAATTAATTATTTATTTTAAGAATTTTATTGATTTAAATCCCCAAACAAATAAAAAAATTGATTTAATTAATATTTCAATGTCGTATTTTCCACGTGTCATTATTTAATTAGTAGACAAAATTTGTGTGTCTACAATCCCTGTTGGAGATCTGCTTTTTTTGGATAAGTGATAGGCATTTGTAAATGATACTGATAGTTTTTAGGTCTTGTGCAATAATGCTAAGCACAGTAGAAGCTTATTGAAATTGAGGTATCTGCAGTGATAAAAACGTAATTCTCCTACACTTCTCTTCTTTCGAAAAGCCAACCTTGCTGTATAATTTAGATGGGTAGTATATTAGGAATTCTTATGTTTTGAGATTATTCAAAGGATCCTGGTTTATTTAGGCTCTCCCGTCGTTAAAATGTTAGGTTACAGTATGCTGTGGTATTGCTTATGATTCATCTTTTGGGGCATGGAATAATGTTTCATGAATGGAAATATATTTGATTTACTCTCAGGTAAGGCAGCAGTTCTTGAGATTGAAGTTTCAAGTTATGAGAAAGAGTCAGGTGTTTTGATGTGCATGAACCGGTAAGATTTCATTCATGCATATGAATCTATTATATGCTGTTTTCTTATCTTCTTACTTTCGTGATTTTGTTCCAATTAAGTTGATATACATTGTTATTGCTTCACAGAGTAGCCATTTATTTGAGGGGTGCTGGTGGCTTCTCAAAATCATCCCAGCCTTACTCTTACACCAAGTATCCCTCTAATCAGACATTGGCCTATAAAATTCCCAAAACTCCACCATTTGCTGTATTGGAAGAATGTACGCAACCATCACATGTGTGTGAATTTATTTTTACTCATTCAATTATGATCATCATAGTACAAGCACAGGGTTGAGAATAAAGTTATGAACCTGATAGCAATTCCCACAACTACTAGTGAAGATTTTACCCATTATGCCAGCAGTGAAAAATACCTTCACAGGCACAGGGGTTCATATTTGAAATTCCTCTCAAATGTCCAAAATCCATGGATGATAATTTATAGGCATGGGTTACTGATTGAAGATTGCAAATTGCGCACCAAACATCTACTGTGGAAGTGTTTGTTTTTAACATTTTTTTCTGGAACATGCATTCTCTTCATGGTCCGCTACTCAGTTTGACGTGTGTTTATACTTAATAACTTAGTCAAATATGTATGGAATATCATAATCTCTGTAGCACTCAAATATTCCTATGAAATATTCGTAAAATTTTCGCAATACAATGATGCAGGCACTGCTTTACAGGCTCTCTGGTGATTACAATCCACTGCACTCGGATCCTATAGTTGCAGAAGTTGCTGGGTATTTTGTTCTTTTAACTTAAAAATCTAGTAAACGTTCCAATTGTCTCTGCTTTATCCCATTTTTAGGAGTAGAAGCATTACTTAGGGTGCACTGTAAATCTCAAACACTGTTCAGCACCTGTAAGGATTTTCGGTACCAACATTGAAAGCCAAATCTTTAAGAATGCACTACTCCAGGAAATCGTGATTTTTGAACATTGGTTTCCAAGTATTTGTCCATGATACTGTGTGTCTGACATATGATTGCATATATCATACTTTTCTGTTGTTCAATGAGTTTGTATTTTTTTCTAATTATTTGTGCAGATTTTCCCGTCCAATATTGCATGGACTTTGCACTCTTGGCTTTGCTGTCAGAGCCATCATTAAAAGCATTTGTCAAGGAGAACAAAATATGATCAAGAACATATCTGGGAGATTTATGTTGCATGTCTATCCAGGTGAAACCTTAATAACTGAAATGTGGCTTGAAGGCTTGAGGTATGTTCAATTAAAACCTTTGCCCTGAATACATTAGATTGTTTGTTGTACAACTAGAGCTTATGAGAGGTTGAAATGTACAGAGTGCTGTATCAGGTGAAGGTCAAAGAGCGGAACAGGGCTGTGCTTTCTGGTGTTGTAACTCTTAATCACTTTAGCTCTTCTCTATGATGCCTCACATTGCAAAGTGGCCTTGTTTGTGGATTATAATCTTTTATCCTATCATCAATATGTTTGGATGACAGTTGAAAGTTCTAGTACACATCAATTCTCCACTTGTTTTTGTTCTTATGTTCTGCAGCTGATTTAAATTGTAAAATTATAAATTTCTAAAATAAATTGCATACGCTTGTTTCAATACTGTTCTATCAATGCCTTGCCTCTTTGATTAAATGAACAGACTTTTTCACTATGTCATGAAATTGGTCGCGTTAAACTGCACTTTTTGTGCAGATTTGTATTGGTCAATGATTTATAGTGTGTATTTAGTGATCATCACTATCTTAGGAATAAGTTAAGATTTGAAATAGGGGGTAAAAGGCAATGTAAATCAAGAAGATGCCCTTTTCTGAATTACGATTGATTTAACATCAAAGTATATTGTTGTCTGTAAAATTGATAAACAGGTACTGAGGACCGTGCTACAATAAGCAGCTACAATTGTAATTGCTCAAAAACCAGCCGCTCATCACTCATCTTGTTCAACACTATTACACTAACTCAATTGTACTGCTTCCAGCTTCCTTCTTAGCAAATTGTTCACAACACACTTCTTTCATCGTGTTGTTTTTCCTCTCCACCATGTATCTATGATGTGGTACCATCCCAGCCACAGCATAAGTACTACTAAGAACAAGGGAATCACCCGGATATTCTTCTTGGATTTGTTCCAATTCTTGCATCACTCGCTCTGCCAAATCTACACTACCATAGACTCTACACGCCCCAAGCAAGGCACGCCAAGCAGTGGCGTCCCTCTCAACGGGCAGTCCCTTGATCAGTTCATATGCTTCCTCCAGCAAGCCAGCTCGACCCAAGAGATCGATCATACATCCATAATGTTCAATTTTTGGCTTCAATCCATGCACTTCGACCATTTTCCTGAAACAGCCCATCCCTTCTACTACTAACCCTCCATGGCTACAAGAATTAAGTACTGCCAAAAAGGTTACTTCATTAGGTGCAAAACCCTCCTCCACCATTCTATGAAAGAGCATGATTGCACGACTTGCTTGCCCATGTAATCCATTACCTGAAATCATGGCTGTCCAACACCTCACATCTTTGCTCTTCATCCTATCGAAAACATCAACTGCCTTCTCAAGCAGCCCACTTTTTGCATACATATCTACTATAGCTGTTCCAAGCACTACGTCCAATTCCAACTGCTGTTCCTCGACATACTCGTGAACATACTGGCCGACAGCCAAAGCCCCGGAGGCAGAGCAAGCTGAAAGTAACCCTGCCAAGGTAGACGAATTAGGCTGTATGCTATCACGCTTCATCAATCTTAACAATTCCAGTGCTTCTTCAAGAAAACCAGTTTTGGCATATCCATCAATTAAACAGTTCCACAAGACAACGTCTTTCTTAAAATCAATATCATCAAAGATTCGACGACTAGAATGGATGTAATCGTGTTTCCCATACATGGAAATCAAAGCGGTAACCACATTCAAATTTAACATAAACCCAACCTTGATACAAAACGCATGTAGACACTCTCCTAAGGGAACATTTTTTATTTCTCTTATGGCTGACAAAACACTCAGCACGGTAGTTACACTGACGCCAACACCATCCCTACACAAATCTTCGAACAAATGTACAACCCAGTCGTATTGGGCCATGCAAAGATAGCCACCCATTAACGTGTTCCATGAGACCAAATCTCTTATTGCACCCAATTCATCAAACAGCTGGTGGGCCTCTTGAATTCTCCCACAAACACAATAAAACTGCAAAAGAGCATTCTTGACATTCAGAAACAAATCAAACCCAGATGCCAGAACAAGCCTATGAACCCCAATCCCTGTCCAAACGTCCAATAAACGAGAACAAGATTTCAGAACTGAAATAAAAGAAAACTGATCAAGCAAGAAATCTTTTCTGTCGTATTGAGTCCTCATGCGTTTGAACAAAACGAGACCTTTATGTGGATCATCGCTGATTGAATAGCCTCTAAGCATGGTATTGAACATGAAAAGATTTGGGTTTTTTATCTGTTTGAAAATAGCGGCTGCATAGTGGATGTCTACCCTGCAAACTCGTGCAAGAAGCTTGCTCAGTGGGAATGGAGTGTTGTCTAGACCAGTCTTGAGCATCAAACCGTGGATCTGAGCAGTTTGAGTGGTTCGTTCACATAATTGCAACAGAGAAATGAGATTTTCATGTTGACTGTCTGAAGAAGTTATTGAGTAATTTCGGTAATTGGTACACAAAATTCTGAATCCTGTCCAATAACGAGACCTGATATTTCTCTTGATCATGAGCCAGAAGCAAACTTTTCAAAAAATTGATCAATGCTGACTGCTAAGCGCTTCCTTAAAAGTTGTAAACCCTTCAGACGGAAGGGCTCTTGTTCACAAAATAACTGCATGAATAAATCTACCTAATACGTGAGCGTTACCTTTTAAACGGCAAGCAGAATGTAAACAAACTTTCCAAGGCTATGTTTGGGAGAGGGGTTTTGTTTGGTGAATATTGTATCGGCAGGAATACGTTTGATTGCAAGGTTTTGATAATTATATTTTAAGTTAAATAAATATCAATGTTAATATATGTATAATATATATATATATATACATTAATTTAATTGTAAATTAATATAATAATTAAAAAATATTTAATTAGTAATTAAGAAAAAATTAAATTTAAATTTAAATAAAATTTTATTGAATGGTATCCCGTCTATTAATAATTAATAATAAATAAATAAAAAGCTGCTAAGATAAGAAGGCAAAATGAATCACTTCCAACCTCAAAGAAAGGTTTCCTCTTAAAATTGGCACAAAATCAAATATTTTAATTCGCACACAAACACTTGTTGACAAAATCAAATATTCTCCGCCGTGCCTTGCTGTGCCGCGAAGTTGACACTACGGAGCAACTTTACCTTTGTTCAGTCACAGCGATGTGAGAACCAACTTCTTCTGGAAGCCAAACAATATCAATCCCTTAGTTCAATCGCCAATTTTAGAAGCGTCTTCGTGTCGGATCAGTCGATTGTGCAGGGACAAGAAAAGGGTTTGCTCTTCACGGACTTTGCTGGGACAATGCCGACGAAATGGGACTAGGGAAATGCCGAAATGGGATCGGGTCTCTCGTTTTTTACGTAACCCAAAACAAAATTATGGGTATTTAAATTCGAACCAGACCTAATTTATTTTATTTTAATGGGTCTGGGGTTCTGAGTCTGGTAACAAATTTTGATATTGGGTGTGGCCTGGTCTGATCCAACGGCGAGAACTTCGGGAATGGCCACCGGTGGTCCGTCTCTTAACGGCACCAATGAAGCGGCGCCCGTTAGTTTATCCACCATAGCCAATAGCGATGACCTGAAAGTCCTGCGGGATTCAGTCTGTTCGCTGCCGTGTCAACCCATCAAAGATTTGCTGTCCCACGGCGTTAGTTCTGTCTCAAAATCAATCTTTCCTCTTTCTTGTTAAGTTATTTTTAGTTCTAATTATGCATATTCTTTATCGAAATCAGAAGAAAGAAAATCGTTGATTTCTTGCTTCGTGCATTTTACCGTGGCAATATATAAATTGCTTCCGTTCTACCTTTTCACAAAGCTCGAAGCTTTTCATAGATTCCTGAAGAAATTAGCTGATTGTTTGGACGATGAATTTGTTTTTTCAATTAATGAAAAATAACTTTCTACGGAGTTCTTTTTCCCACTGTTGGTAACTACGATTCAAATCACAGAATTGGAATGTGGAATTTTCATATTCAGCATATTTTTCCTGCAAACCCCTATTATGTGATTGCTATTTGATTTGTACAATTACACTCTTGATGCAAAACGCAGGATCCCAAATTCATTTGCTAAAATACTTTTAACGCTGCTCATGGGTAACTTGATGTTTATTTAATGGAGCTTCGGTGACTGTACAGGTTTGTGCACGGTGTATTTTCCGGCTATTTTCACTTCATGGGCAAATTTCTTCTCATCCTTCTGCAGCAACATCGTACCTGAGTACAATTCTTCATGAATTAACAGACACGGAAAGAGATGAGGTTAACAGTAGTTTTAGAGAAACTAATGTTCCAAGTAACTTGAAGTCCTTACAATATTTCAAGGAGGAGAATAAAGTTTGTGGCTTGTGCCTGGGCATCTTGCATTTTACATATGCTGATGAAACGGGAGTGTGGGTGCGAAAGGACTGTGCCAGTGATTTTACTTCAGCAATAGCAGATGTTGTAAAGAAACAGGGCCATGAAATTGATAGCTTCTCTCTTGAAGTATCACTGCCCCAAAATATTGTTGAAAATGAACAAGCAGTGTGGTTAGTGATTAGTTTATTGATTATTGAATCAAACTGATTATGAATTAGAGCGCTGCTTGAAAATTTCTTCTAATAGTTTGCTTTTACATTTATATTTATTGTACCATTAATTCCAAGATCATCCTTTAAGTTCTCGTACCTAGTCATTGTTATAAGAATTCTTGGAGATCATTTGCAGATATTTGATCATGTCTTTCATTCAGGTCATATATAAAAGAGAAGTATAGTTCTGAATCTTGGTTCTCAGAAAAGTTTCCTTCTGAAAGCATTTCCACGAAAGATTTCCTGAAGTCATCCGTGACAAATCCTTTGGAAATGTTGCTGGTAATTTTTCGAAGCTCTTTAATTTTTTGTTAAAGTATGCAAGACGCTAAGTTTCTATAGGCTGAAGCATGAATTTGGCATAGTTTATGTTCCTCATTGCACTGCACATTGTATAAGCAGAAGAGATCCTGGGACAGAGAATGCAACATTTTAAGTATTGCAAGTGGATGGGTGCTAATTCTTGTTTGTTCTTCCTGGATAGAGCTGCAACTGTATGTTTTATCTTAAAAGTATCTAACATTTTGTAGGGTGTCAAGTCCGACGTAAGTTCATTTCGAGTGCGCTTGACATACACACTGTCTGATTTGTCAGCAAAGAGCCAGCGCACAAAGCAGAATAATGGATTCTATAAGAGGAGGAAAATAGGTATTTCCTTTTATTAATTTTTATTTTCAAATTTGTTTACATATTCCGTCGAGAGAATCTTGTTATGGTACAGCAGTCAACTCTGGAAGATCAGAACTGAATATCGAAAGAACAACCTGAATTATTAGAGTAAGCAATCGACTCATGAATATATGGTGGAAATTGGAGAAACCTGGCATCCTAAATTTTGCAATTTGCATTCTTTGTGTACTGTCTTGCCAAGTGTCTCTTTAAGACTTGGCATAATGTGAAGCTCTTGACAGGATTTTCGAAAAGTTGCCCCTAATTCACGTTGTACTGTCATCCTTATATCTGCCAACTTTTTGGTGCTTGGAAAGTGATAAGTGTGGAATCTGCAATGATATCAATCTAAACAGAGAGGGGGTCTGTTGTGTGCTGTTTGGATATTCAGAATGACTGAACTGGCTATTGGTTGGAATTAATTTTTGCATTCAAGGAAAGGCTATAAGTTCATATGTTCTGGCTGCGAGTTCATTGTTTCATTGGTTATAACATTCACCAGTCACATTAACTGGCAGATGTATGTAATTAATATTGTTTATTTTTCTACCACTCTGCACATTTTCATTTCTTTGAAGTGTTGAATGGAATAGATGGCAATGCTGACTTAAAGAAAGTGGATGGCTGTCATGAAGCTGAAGGACAAGATCTCACTATTAATTCCTCAGTTAAGAGGGAAGGTGGCATGGTTGGTTTCTTAAAGTTTCCTTTAGAGAAGGTATTTTTTAAATTAGTCACTAATTTCACTTGTTATATATTGCTTCTTGTTATGCATTATATCCTTGCCAGTCTCATTTAAGGAACTACCCAGAGCTTCATAGCCTCGTTACATCCATATGCTTTTCAAACCTTGACTAATTCTTGTTTGACTTAATATGACTTGAGAATTTTGTTGCTGTTTAGGTCAATCAGTGCTGCTCCTTGATTTTTGAGTGCTACAGGACTTCTATATACATTGGTGGGAGATATCTTAAGGTGCTATAACTTTCTTATTGGAAACATATGTAAGGATGTGCGTGTGTGTGTGTGGTCCAGCAATGGAAATTGGAATTCATCAAACTCTTGAAAATGAGTTCAATAAAATCAAAAATTCCATAAAACTTTATAAGCTAGATTTAAATAAACACATAAACCTCAAGTTCCTAGATTGAGTTTGAACATATAAAATCCAATTTTGAGTAACCACAATTGAGGCAAAAGTGCATTGAGAAATCTGTGCTTTGCCTCAAAGACTAAAAATTTTGGTTTTGGAAAAGGTTTTGGTTAGATAATCTAATTTCAAACTTTTCTTATTGAATCAGTTTTTGACTTGTTTTCTTTCAATTAATGGTGAAAATCAGGGTTTCTATGATTTTCCAATAATGTTGTGTTTAAAAAAATAATTTTGAGGTGCTTTTTGGGTTCACTTAATTAGATTCTGAGTTGGGTTTGTATACACTATTTTGATTCAATGACGAAGACGAGTTAAACGTTATCATTTTGTTTATTTTGTTAAAAAATTAATTAAAAGCTAACATTGGGTCCCGTGGGATGTTTGTGAGCCAATCTAGAGTAACAATTTGAACTTGATAATTATCTTCAATATTACTCATCTCAATTTTGTAAAACATAAATTCATATTAAAATTTGAGTTAAGTGATGAAATTGACTTTAACAAAATTGTTCAAATTCAAATTCAAGTTCGATTAGACTTTAAAATGTTTTCGAGCTTAATCAAGCTCGAGTCAAGTAACTTAGGCCAATTCCAGATTTTCAGTTGAATGCACAACATTTATTATTTAAAGTTTATATTTTTGTGATTTGGAAAATAACTTAAAGGCTCAAACCCATGATCTTACCTTGGCACATGGTGAACCTTCTTCAAATAGGCTATGTGATTTGTTGTGTCGTTTATTTTACGTTTATGCTTATTTATTGTCCTTTTTTTGTTACATGAATGATAAATAAATTTTTGGATGTCTTGGTGATTTATATAATTATAATTGATTGAGGCTTAACCACAAGAACCCTAATTATGTAAAATTTTATGTAAGATCACATAAAATATTGTTGTAATCAATTATTTTACATCAATAAATTTTAATTCTTGATGGATGCTAAAATTAGCTTTAACGTTCAAGTCGTCTTCTTCCTTCAAGCAATTCACATGGATTAGATTTGGGTATAAAAACTTAACTCATAACTTGATCAATTGAACCCCAAAAACATCTCAAAACTATTCCTTTTTAATGCAGAATTGTTAAGAAATCATAAAAAACACTTGACTTTCACCATTAACTGAAAGAAAACAAGCCAAAAACTAGTTCAATTTAAAAAATTTGAAATCTGGTCATCTAACTAAAAGCCTTTGCAGAAAGAAAATTTTTAGTGTTTGAGGCAAGGTAGAGGTTTCTCAAGCTTTGATACCATATGCTAGACATTCAAATAACAAATAAATATTGCTGTAACAAGATAAGGGGATGAATTTACCTTCAGCTATTGCCAAACTTTGTTGCTACAGTTTTTGACTTTCCAAATGCACTAAAAACTTCCACACTCTTAAAACTCACTTTTGAGGGTATATGTATATGAAAATTGAGCATGGGACCTTAGTGCCCAAGCCTCTCTTGTATAGGTGAGTTTTCATCAAACTTAGCCGACTTTTGGCTCGACTATGATTACTCAAAATTGAGTTTTAAACATTCTAACTCTATTCAGGAATGTGGAATTCATATGTTGGTTTATTTAAATCCAGCAACTTATAGAGTCTTATGTAGTTTTCAATTTGTTGGACTCATCTTCAAAAGTTGTGATGCCATCCAATCTCCATCTTCAGACCCACACACACACACGCATATCCTTACAACGTATTCTGTTTTCCTAGAAATGATAATCTATTACTTGATTGCATTGTCTCTTGATTATGGGCCTCTTGAATCCTGATCTTTCATAAATTATTTTGATTAGGAGGCCAACGAACTCCTTATTTATTTATTTTTTCCTGGTGGTCTAGATAACAATTTATATACAAAATAACAAAATTACGATTTTACTCTTCTCATGCAGTACAGTAGAAATGTCAGTCAGACTTGCTGGATTATTGTTGGTGAGCGAATGGGTGAAGCATCCATTGAGGTAATAACTTCCTTACAATCATAGTTGTCTAGTCATTGACCCGAAAATTTGTACAATAAATTGGTACTTTACCAATATAGTTTTCTAGCCACAATTCTGCTATTTACTGGAATTATTTTACTAAGAGTATTATAGGATAAAAATCCTCTGGACAGAAAATTTTTAAGGTTTATGTTGAACTACAAAATAAGAAATATACTCGTTTATTAAATTAATATTGGCGGATCATTTATCAATCATGCATTGTGTCGAAAAGAAAATTGGAGGAATTGTTGTGCATCATTACTAAGAAGTCTCAATTTATAATAGGGCCAATTACAACCATATCAAAAATAAAAAGATAACATAATAAACTAAAAAATTAAATATTCTCTCAACCCTAAACTTGGTAACATAGTAACACCAAATCACTTCAAATATTTGTAATTATTCTCTAACACATTGAATGATAAATAACTACATGACTGAGATTCTGCATAACCGTTCTTCACTTTTCAGGAAATAATAGGTGGCAATATCCTTCCCATGTGCCAAGGCGACAGTTATAAGTTTCATGCTGCCGGCAGAGAAGATATTGACGTACAGAAACTTTCAGTTTTAACTATTTATGATATTTGATAGTTGGAATTCTGAGTTCAGCTCTGTGTTTCTCTGCAGGTTCGAATGTTGGGTACAGGGCGACCTTTTCTGGTTGAGATACAGAATGCACGACAATTACCTTCTGATGTGATAATTAAAAATATAGAAAAGAAAATAAATAACCAAGAAAGTAAATTTGTGAGTACTATTGGATTACATAAGTCTCTTTAATTTACTATCAACAGAATATGATTTTGTGATTTTATGTACCCTAAACTTGTACGAGCAGGTGAAGGTAAAGAATCTTAAGGTTTTAGGTAGTCAGGTTTGGGATCTCATGCGTGAAGGAGAAGCAGAGAAGCAAGTAAGCTTCTTCGTCTTGTTGTAAACTGCTATCATATTTGCTAGGCCACTTCTATGTAAGAATTTTAATCATACCTAATGGTGCAATATTTCAATGCAGAAACAATATGCTGCGCTTGTGTGGATTTCTCATCCCCTTGAAGATGATGATCTGCAGACATTATCATCAATCAAGGACATGGTACATGGATTTCTCTCTCTCTGTTTTTCTGATGTTATACAGTTCTGATTAAAGACAGATTGTTGTTGCATTACATTTGAGAGTCTTGAGTACAAAATTTCAGAAGCTATTTTACTCTTGGAGGGCGTCAGTGATGTTACCCACTTATAATCCATTCAGAAATAGATTGTTATATATGTGATTTATATGTGCAATATGTGAGTGAAATTACTCCTTGAAATTGATTATGTTTTCATGTGATCCTTTCTGGAATGTATATCTCTATATATATGTGTATATATCTATCTTGAGGGCATCAAGTGTCAGTTGCTTGACTGGAATCTCATGAAAAACTGCCCTTCCTATGTAACTAATGGCTCCTTTTTCTTGTGCAGCAAATTTTGCAGAAAACACCAATAAGGGTTCTCCACCGTCGAAGCCCATTAGAGCGTGAAAAAACTATACATTGGTACAAAATTTTAATATGAACTAATGATACTATCTTGTGCCATTCGACACCAATTTAGTTGCTTATGCCTGGCATTTCAGGATGAAAATAGAGCGGATAGCTGGAAGTTCTCAATATTTCCTTTTGCATTTGTGCACACAGGTAACATTTTTATTCTTGTTGTATAACTGATTCAATTTGGTATCTGTACATAGTTATGTCAGGACTATAGAAAATATAAGTTTTATCCTGTTGTAGAATATAGAAGGTAAACTTGTAAACACTTGGAAAAGATGCTTGATCTTTTCTGTTGAGATGCTGCTATGCACTTGGGAAAGGGTTGGGTGGGGGGGTGTGGGCGTGTGGCAACCAATCTGATTTTCAAGAACCTCCACATTGTCTTGAAACTCCTTTTTAACTTGAAGTTTGATCTATCTATTTGGGCATTCCATCTGCTTACCCTTGGTTTCAATTGATTTAATATATTTAATTCAAATACTTGGCTGGACTATGGTAAAGGTAGGTTCCCTATTCCTCAGTGCTGTAAATTGCCATCAGACTGAAAGCTGTTAAAAAAAATTGTGCGAACTATTTATTTTCTTAATTTAGAGCTGACCTCAGATATTGATTAATTGTATCTTAATCAGGCTGGAACATACATAAAGGAATTTGTTCATGGGGATCTTGGGCGCACACATCCTAGGTATGAAATTCCATCATTATTTCTAGACAGATATTCAAAGGGATGTAACTTCTTTTGAATAAAAGGATACCTTGGCATGTTGAAGCTTCAATCTGATTTCTCATATTAATTTTTTAAACCTCGCAATTTACCGATTTTATTGAAAAAATTTTGGAGTCTATACGTACATTTGTCTGATTAAACAGCCCAGCTTGTTGTAGTGATGAAGCGCATTGTTGTGTTTGTCAATCATTCATTCAAAATCTCATTCAGCATCTTTTAAATCATCATTACTGACCTTTGTTGTGCTGTATATTGCCTGTGTCGGGCAAACATTCAGTGAAGATGTCTCTTTCAGCACCTTTGTAAGCCATCTTTTCTGACCCTCGCTGTGTTGTATGCTTGCAGTATTGGTTCAATCCTTAAATGCAGAGCAGAAATACTACAACTAGACGTAACAGATGTGAAAAT
The DNA here is from genome assembly GCA_019155195.1 of Avicennia marina. NCBI lineage: Eukaryota > Viridiplantae > Streptophyta > Magnoliopsida > Lamiales > Acanthaceae > Avicennia > Avicennia marina. The sequence goes on along the minus strand of CM032781.1, from coordinate 4,982,092 downwards.
GGATTGGTTCCAAGAGTAAATGAAGGCACACACCGAAGCTATTAGATAGATGTTCTATAGGAATCTTCCAACAATCTCTTGCAGTAGCTTTGTTGTCTCATTTTTCGTCTGTATATTTTATTATTATATTATGTACAAACTTGAGTACGTATCCGTTGTTTATTTTCCTCACTCAACGCACATAAAATTTGATTTGGAGGAGAATGATATGTGTTTGAATTTTAACCTTTGATTTTGATTTCTTCCCTGTTGGGTTAAGCAACTTCGCCACGGAGGAGAAAATTGGTTGGCGGTTGATCCATTGCTTGTGAATATGTATGAATAGATATTGTTGAAGTTGAAAATAGGTAGGTGAGAGGCTACGGTTGCAAAGATAATGCCAATCAAATCGTTAATATGTATTTAATCCGTCTTATCTTTTGAGGTCATTTGGTCCGATTTAATTTTGTCTTGATTTCGAGTCGTATTTTCATATCTAAAAATTCCCTCCACCTCTTGGGGCCAACAAGTATTTGCCGTGGCTCTAGATAAAGAATCAAGGATGCTATTATTCATTATTCTCTAACAAAAATTCTATTAGTCTTTGTTTGGAAAAGAAAATTCATAGCAAAAATTATACTTCTCTCTCTGTGTCTCTCTCTCTCTCCCTTCCTTCTTATATGTCTACTTCCGTATTTAAAAGAAAATACCTCTTGAAAAATCTCATCAATTCATTAAAAGACATTCGCAGTCACTAACAATATTCTATATAAATAATATATTACATCAAACTTATAAAAAAAAGAACACACGTACAAATAATTACACTTCTTATAACAGCAATAATTTTTATATAAAAATATAACTCACGTTGTTCTTCTTGCAAGACTTATCCATTATACTCAAAAATCAATTGTCGACTCTCAAAATATTTTTTACATGGCATCTCCCAAAATCAAATACACGGTACACAGTTGTCATCCCATTAGCTCTTAGCTCTTTTCACAGCTATCCTTAAAGAACGTTTCTTAGTTCATTTTTTCGAGTCATTATTGTTAAGGAAAAAAAAATTACAAGATCAAATTTATGTTAATGTGTACTATGTTTATAAGTTAATAAGGATTTTTGGTTTGTTTTTATTTGTATTTTCTCTCATACTTTCTCTTTTTCTAAATTCTTTTGGTCATGCTTTATTTTATTATGTTAAGTATTTTTTATTTCTTCTCTTTATAATACAATAACTTTATCATTTATAAATAAATTTGCACACACATACATTATGTGATTTTTACTAGTTATAATAATTTTAAAGCAAAATATATAAATATAGGAAAACAAAATAGAATAAATTATAGAGGATTATGGAAACAAAGTGAATCAAATTCATTACTTATTTTTAAACACTCTTCGATTGAAAAATGAGTTCCAAGTTAATTCGACTATCAAAATACACGAGGCTAAATATTGTTCAGTTGCATAGGGTATGTTTGTTTTGATTTTTAATGATTGAATTGTGTTTATTTTTTAGGTGGGAAGTAAAACAAATGTAGCAATTACTTAGATCTCGACGCCAGACTTCTCTATGCGCTGGCTCGTAGTTGTTAACTGACAAATAATGCCGGTGGATTTCCTTTTATCAGTTCTTTGAATCCAACCCCTTGTGATTGACTTTTATCTCTGCATATCAAGACAGATGTTCGAACGAGAATCGTGTTGTTTCATACATTTAAGCACTATAAATATCCATACACAAAGAAGCCCTCTCACAAGCAAACCACAAACCAAAAAATGAAGACACCAAAAGCTCCTGCAATATCACTAGTTTTAAGCTTTTGCCTTGTTTTTTCAGTACCATGCATTGTTTCGGCTCAAAGCCCATCTAAATTTGTCAAATGCCTCCAGTCTCTTAATTCAGCCTCTGGAATTCTCTACACCCCAAGAAACTCCTCCTACACATCCACTCTGCTCTTCTCCATACAAAACTTGCGTTTCGTGTCACCTTCCATGCCTAAGCCTTCATTCATTGTTACCCCTTTAAGAGAGTCACAAATTCAGGCTGTAGTCGTCTGCTCAAAAGCCAGTGGCTTGCAGATACGAGTTCGGTCTGGAGGCCACGACTATGAGGGCCTTTCATATGCTTCTAAAGTCCCCTTTGTCATAATCGATTTGAGAAACTTCACATCAATCACAATTGATAAAGAAAACAGATCCGCATGGGTTGGCGGGGGCGTGCTTTTAGGTAACCTTTACTATCAGCTCGCACAAGTGAGCCCAACCCTTGCCTTTCCCAGTGGACTTTGTCCCACTGTTGGTGTTGGCGGACACTTCAGCGGAGGAGGGTACGGCACAATATTTAGAAAATATGGCCTGTCAGCCGATAACATTCTTGATGCCAGAATTGTTAATGCCTATGGCGAAATTCTTGATAGAAAATCGATGGGGGAGGATCTTTTCTGGGCTATAAGGGGTGGAGGGGCAGCCAGTTTCGGAGTGGTCACAGCATGGAAACTCAGGTTAGTTCAAGTCCCCGATACAGTCACTGTTTTTACTCTCAACAGGACATTGGAACAAAATGCAACCGAGTTGGTTCACCGCTGGCAGTACATTGCAGACAAATTTGATCGCGATTTGTTCATAAGAATCCTTTTAACACGTGTGAATTCTTCCTATCATAAGGGGAAGACCACTGTTCAGGCTGCGTTTAACTCCATTTTTCTTGGAAAGATCGACTGGTTGCTTCAACTGATGCACGAAAGTTTTCCTGAGCTGGGATTGGTGAAGGAAGACTGCATGGAGAAAACATGGATTGAGGCAGTCTTGTATTTTTCTGATCTTCCAGAGGGGTCGACTTTGGAGGACTTACAAAACAGAAACCCTAATCCCAGGACTTATTATAAGGCAAAATCAGATTTCGTACTGGTTCCCATTCCGAAACATGGCCTAGAGGGGCTGTGGCAATTCTTCAATGAAAATGAAGCTGAGGCTGCCCAGCTAATATTTGCACCATATGGTGGGAGAATGAGTGAAATTCCTGAATCCGAAATTCCGTTTCCTCATAGAGCAGGAAACATATATGAAATCCAACATTTGGTTTATTGGGATGAAGAGGGCAATAGGGAGGCTGAAAGATACTTAAGCTGGATTAGGAGGCTTTACAAGTATGCAACTCCCTTTGTTTCCATGGACCCTAGAGCTGCGTATTTGAACTACAGGGATTTGGATTTGGGAGTGAACAATGAAGGCAACACTAGCTTGGCACAAGCAAGCGTTTGGGGTATTAGCTATTTTAAAAGCAATTTCGAAAGGCTGGTTCAAGTAAAGACTAAGGTTGACCCAAGTAATTTCTTCAGAAATGAACAAAGCATTCCTATAGCTTTCGCCTATTAGTATAGGATTGTGCCTTTGATTAACTTACCATTTCATTAAGATTGTCATAGGAGTGTGTTGATCTATGAAAAATTGATGTGCTTGTCCCAAGCTCTGCGCTAGGGACTACTTGCATTTCCGCGAATAAAGTTCTATTCATAGACTTAATCATGGTACATATTTTTCTTTTTCCCCTTTTTATTTGATACAAAAACGTGTTGTGATGAAAATCAAATGGATTATAGATGTAGTGTTCAACAGCTTGTTTGATCAAAATATAACTAAATTACACATCCAAATAGGGAAGAAAATGAAAAATTGACTCTTTCGATATTCTATCATTAACCATTTTATTGGACTTTCCCTTGAGCGGCAAAGTCGTTAATCCAACTATTATAAGAAACGTGTTCTTGTAACCCTTTATAATTACTTTATTAGCCCAATAACATCTTCCTTTTTATAGATAAAAACGAATGTTAAGTTCGATATAAAATAATAAATATGATAGATAATAATTTCATATTACAAAGGTAATAAAATAATTCAAAGTAATTTCTGCTAGCCTAATCCCAAGCTTTTACTGTGAATACAACCATAGAGAAATGTTGATATGACATTGTGCTTACAATTTACACAGCCAACCATTACCTAATTTGGTGGCAGAATTTATCATGGAAGACTAAATATGACCACCATTCCCATATACTGACGAAGGGTTCAAAGCAGTAATATGGCATCCTAAACATTGATCATGTGGATACTAGTGTATGCTTCCTCCGGCCACAAAGCTTTGTTTCGAATTCAATCAAACATTTCACAAAGTCACTTCAAGTGTACTAAAATTACAAATCCCAGTTTTGGATCTCCTCAAATTCATTGGGCAATTTCCCCAAATATCATGTCATTATTCCTGGCAATCCCGAATTTTAAATGACATCATCCCACAGTTATACTATTGAACCGAGAGAAGTATGACCAACACAAGATAAAAGCACAAAAGAGTTTAATTTAAAAGCATACCATGGAAATCTAATTTTAAATCAATTTTTTAGAACTACAATTTTTTAAAATTTTTTGATTAATTTACAATAACAAAAGTTTTGATCAACTAAAAATAATGTTAAAAACAAAAGCAAAAATTTGACTAAATTTACATGTAGTTCTTTTAAATTTATACTCTCTTGAATGTAGTATATTGCAGCTTGTTAAGTTAAATTTTTGATTATGTTTTTGATATTGATAATTTGTAATTGATTATAAATAGCAGTGCATGAAAGGAAAAAAGTTTAAGAATTTTAATTACAGGACAAATTTATGATAATTAACTATGGGAAACATTTAAAGAATATGTTTGTTTATGCTCTTGAATGTATGTTTTTTAGTGCATTTTTTTCAAGAATTGTGTAAAAATATGAAAGAGAAAGAGATAAAATAAAAAGGCATGTGTTTTGTGAAAACTAAAAGCGAACATAGCTAAAATTTTTCAATTGAAAAACTAATCAATAATATTTAAAATATCATTTATGATATTATATAGATATTATCAATCTATATTTCAAAATGATATGATTTTAGTTTATGAATAATGATTTAATATTTTGTTTATCTTTTATTTTCTGATTCCAATAAGTAAGGCGTAAGATATGCAAATTGAAAACATTGAAAAAATTGAAAATCATCTCTTGTTTCAAATCTCATTTATGTAATTGAGGAAGGAAATAAATTTTGGCTGTAATTGGATATATGTTCCATTCTAAAGCTAAAATGTTACTTGAATAAAGTGAGAAAAATCAAATGATCACTCCACCCAGGGTTATACATGTTGCTACAAGGATCATATTGCCTCGTGGGTGGACTTGGAAATCATCCTACTACATTTGCATGCACATTCGGTTCATCTTGTAGTATGAGGCACATATCAGTTGGATGACTGGGCGCATAGATTCCATGGGTTTTAGCCTACTGCACATGACCTATAACTAACTTTTCCACCAAAGAGGTTAGTGCATATAATTTTTGTTTAGTGGAAGAAGTACGTACCTCATTAACTCTTTTGCTGATGAGATCATGTCTTTCTCTGAATTGTATTGCATTTGTGGCTATACTTGAAATCAAATTTTGAGCTTCAATGGGAGTCTTATTCACCAAGGCTCCTCTAATTGCTACATCTATCATTCGTCGATACATATTTCAAAGTATTGGATGAAAAGCTGGTCCAGGATTTGATGGTGAGGATAGCTCACATATAATTGCTTGAATCTTTCCCAATACTCGTGCAATGACTCTCCATTAAACTGTTTGGTCCTGCAAATTTCTTTTCTAATATTTGTAGCCCGTGAGGCAAGAAAAAATTTCCTAATAAATTGCTTTTTCAACTCATCCCATGTACTAATTAAACTTGATGGCAAATAGTAAGGCCAACCTTTAGCTTTATTGATCAAAGATAAAAGAAAGGCTCTTAGCTTTATTTGGTCATTAGTTCATACTTGAGCAGACCACATGAAACTCCTTAAGGTACTTATACGGATCTTCGCCTAGGAGACTATGAAAAGAAGGAAGTAAATAAATAAATCTAGATCTTAATTTAAAAAGAACATATGACGCAGGATAAGTTATGCCAAGAGGTTGTTGATTTAAATCCAATGAAATGAGTTCTGTTAAAGTCCTCTCATTAACCATTGCTTTTGTTTCCACCTTCTCCTCAAACTCATTAAAAGAACTTAAGGAATCTACCAATTAAATTGCCAGTTGTAATTTGGGAGATGAAGACACTTGGGCAGATCGTTGTCTAGTTTCTTTCCTCAATCTCCGAGTTGTATTCTTTATCTCATGATCACATTGAGGTTCACTTGTACAAAAAGATTGAAGCATAAACTAGCAACAAATGAATTGGACAATAAGAATAAAAATTTAGAGAGAAATAAATCAATGAAAACACTAGTCCTTGGCAATGGTGCCAAAATTTGTTAAGTGTCCAACTAGTAAAAATAAATTCCTATTCCAAAATATAAATTCAAGTATAGTAGTGAGTCAGGTGGTATTCTCAAGGACTGGAGAATTATTTTCCTATGAATTAAAAATGATTGGAGGGGGGAGGGGTAGGGGGAGAGAAATTAATTTAAACTAAACCAGATATGCAAACTCACATAAAAAATGTATTAATGAAAGATTGAATGCTAATCAAAGTAATAATGCAAAATTAAAAAAAAAATAAATCAATGAAAGAGTTAAAAGAATAAACTTGACTTCGATTCAATTAATTGATTATTGATGCAAAAATAAAATCATTTAATCACAAATAAATGATTATAATTGTCAACAAACTCCCTACCTCTCCTTACTAATTCAGTAACCATAACAGGTTCTGTAATTACTTCTCTTATTAATTAGATAACCCTAAATAGATTCTTAAGATTTAATCTATAGATAGCATTAATTATTAAAAAGCCCACTAATTCTAACCAATAAACTCACATGCTCAATTATTTAAATTAGATTATATACTCCTACAACATAATTCGAGGGTCTCTTTTACAATTAAATTATGTCACTCACCACAGATACTAAAACTATTAAACAATTACAAAATCGACATTATAGATGGCAATAGATTATGCCGACAATTAAATAGTGATCAATTATTTAATCATGTAAAAATAATCGTCTCGATAAAGTATAGAGAATATACAAATACTTACAAAAAGATGAAATAAGATAAACTAATTAGATCTCATAAAATTGATGAACTGTAGTGTCGATTATCTTTCAACTAGAAAAAGGAAATTAGTCACGCCTATTGATAGTTGAAAATCCTAAATTAAAGAATCCAAAATTAACTAAATAATATCAAAATAACCAACTCTCCAATCCAAAACTAATTTTATTCTCATTTGGATAAATATAATAATCTTTACAAAGTATTTTACTCAAAATAAATTTCAAAAAATAATAATTTTGAGAAAATTTGTCTATGAGATCGATCTTGAGTTATTTGGATAAATCTTAGCTTGCTTGGATCGTTCGGGATCGATCTCAATTGTTCAGATCATTCTTGGCCATGTTGATCCGGTCTACTTCCAATGGATCACACTTGAGGCGATATACATTCCAGTTTTAGTTGCTTCGATCGATCCGCTTGGCCTTGGATTGATCACAATCCTGCTTTTTGCCAAATTTGGCTGCTTTGATGACTACATCAGTGTATGGCTGTCTACGAAATGAAGCAAGGCTGCAACCATGCTTCCTACTGCATTTTACCAATATCATGGAGTATGCACACCTCAGCAGTTGTCTTTATATGTATACCATTCATTAGTTACTTGATTACCCAGTCAACGAGGGCCAAAGAAAGTAAAATCAAATAGAGCCCGCGCTGCATTTACTAAAACTTCAGTCAAATTCTTAGTCTGATCGTTCGCTGGAAGAAACGAAACAATGCAAAGAATCTCAAAAGATACACTTATGCAAAATAGTAATCCAATTCCTGCAGTAAAGCTTAATCAGCTACTGATGCATTTGACATCCTCATCACAACTTTTTCCCACCAAAGGAAATATACGCTGGCAACCAATATCTAGAGCGAGCAATGATAAGAAAATTAACCAAGGTCTAAAAACTTTGGGATAGAATAATCGACTGATAAAAGCAGTGTTGATCTTGTCAATAACCATGCCAGAATAGCCGCAAACATTGAGACTTAATTCAATTTGCCGGCAAACCAAGCATCCAATGCATTAAATATGAAGCTAAAAGATACAGGAAGGCAAAAAGATACTTGCGCTTAAAGCTTATTGCAATGCGAAGCAGTTCATTACAATTCTTACATACTTGATTATGTTTGAGGATGTATACTGGGTCTTCATTTGTCTGCCATTTTTGAGCCAGGTAAACTGTATTAGAAAGAAGTTTCAAGCTAAAACATACAGTTTGAGCCGTATCTTGTAGATGACGCCGGCGTTGCAAGTGTATAACGTCGTTTAAGTAATACAGTAGGAAAGAGGTGGTTGTATCCTCTGAAAAGAACTTAAAGTAACTATCAATATATTTTTAATATATGTTATTTAAATCAAAAATAATTCAAGGAGAAAAATGAATTAAACTAAATAACACTTATGGAATAAGTAAATTGAGAAACACTAGTTTAAACAAGATTCATAAGTCAATAACGCACCCCAGATATTGTCTTAAATTACCATTACTCCATCAATCATTTCATTTTCAATTTAATTACACTTGATTCAGTTCATTATTCCTAAAAATCCTTATAATCATCTCCCAGATTTTTGTAAGAGCTCTTTCAAAAGAAATATACATACACTTGTTAGTAATGTAGATTCCATTGAATGGATAGTCAATAGACCTATGAATAATGGATTATTCCATACAAACACACAAGTTACTCCCTTAATCTTATAAGCTTATGTTAGAATCTGATGTTGAATATTGAATTTAACTCCTGTTATTCTCCAATTAATCAGTCTTTTAAGATATTGATCTGGTTCTTTAATCAAATAACATGACCAAATTCAAAATCAAATAGTAAAGACAATCAAATAATTGAATGGAAATAATTCATATCCATACCAATATTTGGAGTTTAAGAGTTTATACCAACATGATTATAACTAGAAAAATCCAACCTCAATTTAACTTGCATTCTTGACATGGAAATAAGAAAAGACTACAAGGAATTACGTGAAGAAAGTTTATGGGTTAAAAGATGGATGATGTCTTGATTGCTTCTTCCTCATTTCCTTCCTCATCTTCTCATTTCCTCAGTGTTTTTATCTTTTCAGATTTTGCAATGTTCACCCTTTTTACCTCTTCTTCTTTCTTTTATAGTAGTTTCCTCCTTTCGATTTCCAAAAATTTCTTTTTTACCCTCTAGCATCTTGAAAAATCATTTAGACTATTGAACTGTTGTTTTTGTTGCAACTACAGCCAAAATTTGTGGCTGCAACTCAAAATTTTTAATTTTGAAGATGAATTTGTTGTGCCCATTGTTCGACAAAATTTTTGCAATCGAATTTCTATTAATAAGAAAATGTACAAATTGATTACAATTTGAATCGAATGAAATTTTATGGGTCCTATCCTCTAACTTGGTTATCTGATTCTTTTTCCAACTTGTGTGATTTGAATGTTGATCGAAGAATTTGGTTGAAAGTGAGAGAACTTTTGAGCTTGGATCCTCCTTGATGTTGACTGGAGTCTTCAATAACGTTAATCCACTAATTTAGCACCTTGAATGTGGATCAAATACTAGAATTTGATAAGTTTCAAGAAAGAATACCTTAAATTTGATGACGAACTCCTTCGAACTTTTTGAAGCTGGTGGAGAGAATTTGAACTCCTTGAATACTTTTCACTTGAAGTTTTCTTGTTGCTTCTTCGGTTGGTTGTTGTGTTTCCTTCTGTTGCTTGTTGTGCTTCCTTCAATTCTTGTGTTGTAGTCTCTTCTCTTTTTTTGTGTGGAGGCGATCCCTATTTATAGGGGTGGAGGAGGCTCGGTTGCTATACGTGGTCGATGACGTGGGATCACCCAATTGATCAAGAATATTTGATTGGGCATTACTTTTTTTAATTGGATGGTTACAAATTAATTGCCATATTAACAATATTCCCCTTCCAAACTTATAGAATTTGACACGTGGTATAATATGATTGGTACATCTCGACACTTGTTACGATTAAAGTAAGCAATGCCATTTGTAATAAAAGTGTTAATATATTTATTATCTAATCTTAGGAATTATCTTTATTTTAATTCATAAAATATAATTAATTGATTATTGAAATTTTATTATAGCAAAATGCCCCATAGCGGCATCTGATTGGACAAATATTTTAATTGTCTACACCGGCATGCCTTCTATTGTGGCGGCATCAAACAAAATTCAGAATATTAACTTTTCTAATGACTCATGTGTAGCCACACAAGCCTGTTGTGGCCGAAATCTGTGCAGCTACACAAGCCTTGTGGTTACAAGTCATTGAACGTTGGCATTTGCGGTCTTCTTGTTCCATGCACTTGTTGCCTCATATTTCTTTTGCTAATATTCCACATCTAGAGTGGCTCAGCTTATTACAATCCTGTATTAGAAACAAAATATTAAAATTAGTGCATTTTAGCCTACAAGTGCATTTAAGGTCAAATCTTAAAACAATACAAGCATTTTGCTTGAATCCCTTAATCTTATGAGGTTAAAACCAAAATTTATGTGTTGAAGTCCATAAAAATAGCTCCATAATTAAGATTTATGAGTAGATTTTGGGGTTGGAAAATCCAAGCGATTTTGTGCCGCCAAACGTAAGTTAGTCTTGAGCTTGTGGTTGTGTGGTTAGGTCTTGTTCCAGGCGATCTGATTTATCCCAAGAAATATTCAATTCAAAAATTTTAGGGGGCTGATTTGGGTCTTCTTTGGTAAGGGCCGATTCGAAAGGCCTCATTGTCTTTTAAAGGGCAAGTTTGCAATGGGCATGCAAAAGCCAGGCAAGTTTGGGCCTTTCTGTGCCTGCCTCGTTTCTCTCTTTTTTTTGTGTATATAAATTTCAAAAAAGTGCAATTGACTTTGGTAGAACCTCTTTCAGTTCACGATCAGTTGCGATTCCCTAGAAATTTGATTTCTAGACCGAGCCTGGGTTGGTATATTTAAGGGGAACTCTATGAGCCAAGTGAGACTCTAATTTGGCAAGTAACAATCCCAGTGAGCCAGTTCCTTTTGAAATTACATCCCTATAAACTGGTAGTAATTGTCACAATCTGCGGACTGAATACTACAACTGGGCCGGGTTGCTATGGAACATGGAATAGTAATTACTTGACAAAAATTCAGAAGACCCTAATAGTCCTTTTCCCAAATCTTTGAAAATTAACACTTGTCAGATTCCTCTGTGTTTGATTAAGCTAAGCCAACTCGTGGGACAGAATTCCACCAGCTTGAAACAGTTATAATTGATGATTTCACATTAGGCATGATATATATGATTATTCAGAATAAACATCAAATATATAAAACGGATAAATTCAGCCCCGCCAACTTTTTAAAACTTTATTTTAGACCAGCTACATACGTAATGCTGGGCTGAAATATTACTGAGTTTTGGGAGTGGCTAACTATTAGGTCATAATTAGACTCGCTTATTTAAATACTTTGAATATTTCTATAAAAAATAAGAAACTCTAGGGTTTGTTTCCATGCCACTCCCAAAAATACATTTATTTAGTCAGTTGCATATTTTGAATTTTATTTTTTATTTTTATACAATTTGAAAAATACAGCTGAAAATCAAAAACAGTTATTATTCACTGACAAAATAAAAAGGGTAATCGGGATGCATTTGAAATTAACACTGATGATGTCACGTTTAAGGGGGGCGTTGAATTGGAATGCCATTATCAGGTTTGAAAAGCGAGGTTAAACATAATTAATATGAGAACTTTCTTGTGTTTGTGTAGAAAACAACCCATTTTCATGACTTGACCCAGTGCCTTCTTCTAACGTCTAGGAGGTAATCATTCAGACATTGAATGCGATTCCCCCAATACAAGCTTTTTACTTTAATTATCTGTATGTGTCTTACAGGCATCGTTTCAGAGGTAAGCTCCAATAACGTGCGATTTCTTCATTTAAATTGATAAAAGAGGACAGGCAGCTGAACAATATTTTATATACATTTAAATAGTTAACATACATGCATAAACTATTGGTTTCAGTCTTTCAGATGAACAAATTAATAAATAGGTTAGAATTTGAACCCTCGGGTCCGAACACTGGCAAATAACAGCGTGCAATAGTCAAGAGCTAGATCTTGACCAGATCAGCTTTTTAATTGAAAATGAAATACAACCAGTAGCCTGCACAGATAAGTACTCCCTCTGTCCCATTTTGATTCAGTCTTAAATAGGAATTTTTTCTTCTAAACAGACATAATTAGCCAAGAAATTTTAAACCCAATTGTTACCTTAAGTCATTTCACATTCTTGATAATCCTATAAACTGTAATACTAAATAAATTTAGTAAGAACACTGCAGCACATGCCTAGCTGTGTCTATTTATTGTTTAATGAGTTGTATTCTTGTTGCAATTAGATTACTTTACTCGATTACCTTCATTAAACTTCTTTGCAACAAAGTTAGAGAGAGAGAGAGAGAGTGGGAAGGTGGGCGCTTGGGTTGATGAACAGCTGTGCTGTGAAGCTCAGTCATCGGCTAATTCCCAGAAATTAATGGCAATTGTCAGAATCTCAATCATGAGCCTACGTACATACGGGGCTCTTCAACCAAAATCATTTTCACAGAGATGGCGCAACCCTAAGTATGTTTCCACTCTTTCACCAGTTTCCAACCTCATCTCTACCTGCGTCCTGTGGTTCTTCCTTTTTCCCTTTGGCATAACAATAAGATTTCATGAAATTATATTGAAAAGAATACAAAACTGCATTGACCAGTACAGAAAAATGGCTTGTAATCTTACATCCCGTAGCGTAAAGATTTATGCTTACCATGGAAGAAGCACACCTGGATTTGGTATATAAATTCAAGAAGAAAAATGGAGTTAATCAGAACTTTAGAACCTTGACTGATGAAAAGATGGTCCCATCATATACACATTTTTAATGTTAAAAAACACTCCAAATCCAATGTCTCCGCGGTTGGGAATTGTCCACCCACACAAAACCATTCTGGGGTTTCTTAGCTGAAAAAAAACAGTGGAGAAAGCCTCAGTTCTTTCCTTTTCAGTACTGTCAAGAAATTCCATTGCTACGACAACTCTTTACGGTTAAAGCAGATATCAATGCAGATTAAAGAATAAAAAAAATAAAAAAACTTGATTCAGTGAATCAGGTTCATGGAAAAAGATTTCTTGCAAGAAAAATGTTGGAAAAATATGCCCAACACAAATAATTAGCTCAAACAATTCGGTTCCAATTATCGGGATCAATGGATCTGTTTGTCTACAACCACAAAACAGTACAATCTTCTTGCATCAATAGTCACCGTCCCCCTGTAAAACAGTTTAACGATACAAATTAAGCATTATTGGAGCGCTAAAAATTAATGAGATACCGCAAGCAGGCAACTGTTTAGGTGATTCTCTTCACACATCAAAAGAGGACGAGACAAATCCCATGAGTCATGCACGGCAGAAATTCAAAGAAGAAGAACCAACAAGTTACAGATGGAAAAGACTGCCTTTACCTCGATCTGTAAACAGTGCACAAGGAAGGAGGAAAAGCACATGCGTATCGCATGGAGAGGGAGCAGAAGAGAGCAAATTTCACGAGGGTTTCGCAAAGAGAAGCCCACAGAGCTCGGTTGGCAGTATGCCCACCTCCTCCATAAGATAAAATTCAAGATTTGGTGTCCAAAAAATTTTCAGTGTTGTCTTCTGTTATGAAACAAAGAAATAATCAAAATCTCCTCATATCTGGAGGTGGACAGAATGCCAATAAACTCTGTAGAAAGCCCTTTGACAAACCCAGCATGAATCCCAACAGCAACCCAACTCTTTGTTGTTCCTTTTCAGTTTAAACAGACACACTCACAGACACAGCACACGCTAGAAAATGAAGCAGTAGCTAGCAAAGGTACGACTGAGAGTTAGATAAGAGGGGCAGTTGGGATACTATTTAAGATATGTGCGGCTAGGCTACACCAAACTCAATAAGTGAGAGAAAGAAATAAAGGAAAATAGGGGTTGAACGTTTGAAGCTGTGTGAATAATTAATATAAAGAGTGGTGGAGTGGAAGTTTTAGGCTTGAAACAATAGTGACAGAATAATAATTATCATTATTACTCTTGAGTTATTAAATCAGACTGGATGTGTCGTTTGAAGGGCTACGACATATTTAGAAGCAAGAGGATCACAGAAACATCATACCAAATATTGGTCCCAAAATACTCCTCGTTTGTGATAAAAACACGAAAACCTCGTATGATCCTCGTTTGTGATGAGAAAGGCCGAACCCTTAACCGACTGAGCACCTCTCCTCACTAGCACACGTTTGACACATAAAAACCGGAGAAAGTTGCTGAAAAGGCTTTTTGATTTTGGGCTTTACTGTCCAGGAAGCTTGTGTTCTTTTCCATGGTTTCTTAATACAATATTATTTTTTTTTTAAATGTTTTATTCAGTCATTGCATAAATTCTTATATGCCAGTAACAATGAAAAGCTAGATAGATGTACGAAAATTTTTATAACATTTTATTCTTTGTAAGAAATTATAATAAAAACAGAAATATTTTAAAATGAAAAATGTATGAAAAATTAAATACATATATATATAATGTGTGAATTGAAAGATAAAGTAAACTTTAAGGAAATATATAGAATTATATTAAAATATAATAAAAAAGATAATTATAAAATATTAAAATAAGAGTGTTATAGTAATTTAACAACATGCAACCAAAAATGAGTCTTTTAATTACCTTAATAGGTAAGTAGAGATAGATATGGAATATAAATAATTAAGACTTTTAAAATAATTTTTTGGTTATATACTTAAATCTCATCAAGAGGAAAAATAAAGAGTGATAATTAAGACTTCTAAAATAAATCTTTAGTTATATACTTTATATGTCATCAAGAGGAAAAATAAAGAGTGATGGCGACACAGACTTAGTAATCCGTTAGCCTTCTTTCTCTATATTATTTAATTACTATTTTTCTCAACCAAGTTGTTCTTATAGTGAGATTTAAGTATGGCTAAGCACACCCCAAGACTCATGAGGGAGCCATTACTCTATTCTTTAGCCTATATTATTCGGATCCTATATTCTATTCGTAAGAAATCTTTATATATCTTTTCTTATTTGTTACACGATATTATTAGGTTTAGACACCCACGCTACTCCCTCCATTTAGGCATCTTTTTATAAAAGAGGGTTGGATCGCATTTATTTTACCAAACCAATTGTTTTGTTCTTAATTATGTCGAATATTTCATTGTCTAGTCATGATTCTCGATCATGGTTGCATTCTATTTTGGCAAATGAGTTATTAGCATCCTTTTCAACTCACTTTGCTTGGTTATCTTAAGTGGTGGAAATCCTTATGGAGTCTGACATTCTTCTAAATTTTAGAATCCCTCAGATCCTCCCATACTTTATGATCAAATGGCTCGACTTGAGTCCCACTTTTATGAGGCTCGCTAAGAACTTAACCACTACCTCCAAAGGTGTCATGAACTGGAGTAGTCGAGGGAGGACCTTGTTTGGGAATACAATCGCTTACTAGATGAGTTCCATTCTTACCAAAGCGCACAATCTCATTTATTTCTTGGATATCTAGTCCTAAAAGCCAACCTTACCTTCAGTTAGGGGTGGTAATAGGTCAAATTGGTGGGTTGGTGAATCAGATTGAGACATCAATATTACACATGACCTATCGACCCAAACCTGAGCCCTACCAATTTCACAGGTTATTCAAATCGAACCCGCCAACTAGCTATCAAAAAATTTATTTTTTAATTAAAAATAAGGCTTAATGTTTTAAATATTTACAATTTTACCATTTAATTTTATTTAATTATTTTTTATATTTATATAAATATTTATTACATTATTTAAAATATATTCGCGGATTCGTGGATCTGCAGATCAACTCTATAAATCAACTTAGAATTGACTCGTTTATCTTTTCGAGTTCACAAATCTAATCCAATTTTGACTCGAACTTACTAATTTTAGGTTGAGTTTGTATTAAGTTTTCGAGTTAGGTTAGAAATTGACACCCCTGTCTTTAATCACTCTTGGACAAGCATTAGCTAGAATAGCAAATTTCTGCTCAATTTACTGATCGGCTCATTTGTCAAGCAAGGAAAGGATACAGGTGGAGCTTTAATGGCTGCTTGGATAAGCTTTCTTCCCGAGGTATTCTTAGCATGGGCGTTGACTGTAATAGGCTAAACTAGAAGACTATATGGGAGTTTAAAGTACCTTATTCTTGGTTGTTCTAGCAATGGGACCTTCACCAATGCCTTGTCGATGTTGACCTTTGATGGTTGTTTCCATGCTCTTCTCCTACTTATGGATATTTTGTTTTTATGCTCTTTTCCTTTAATGTACATAGCTTGGGCTATAGGCCCTTGAGTGGTTTATATTTCTTGCAAGTTCCTAGAGTTTCGAGGTTGAGGGGTAGGTGCTTACTTTCTTTCCTTCGAACTCACAACCCAAGGTAACTATTAGCTCGGGTATTTGGCCCTTTAGTTCTAGGGTTTACTTTGCTTTAAAAAGTGCCTCATTTCTAGGTTGGGTTTTGTTTGTAATTTCCCTACTCTTCCCAAGGCTTGGGAATTCTTTTGTACTAGCCTATGAGGCCTTTCTAGCTAATGAATAAACTTATTTTGTATTTTTGGCTTGCTTTTCACACTTTATTATTTTCTGTATTTTCTGCAGTCCTTTCAATGTCCTCTCTTTTTGGCCCTTTCGTATTTAATGCCTATAGCATCGATGTTTGAATTCTCTAAGGCCATCGTTACGCTACACGTGGCTGCATCTCTTACATTCATCTTTTCTTTCCACATGTACGACTAGGGTTTTCTCTCGCTTCTTTTATATATATGAGGGTTTCCTCTTCCTCTTTGCTTCCTCTTTACTTTTCCACTTTTTAGAGACTTTGTGCTTGCTTGAGTTTCCTGTTCTCCTATTTATTTTTTCCTTCTGTAATCATTACGAAAGCCCTTTATTATCGTTTTATTACCAATACAATAGCTCCAGTTCTATTGCCCAACTATTTCATAAGTAAAAAAAAAAAAAAATCCTTCCTCTTTTTGATTTGTGATCCCTACTTCTTCCAATCGTCCTCGTCGCCCTCGTAATGATTTTATTCCTATATTTGTTGCTCAACTTCATTCTGGGTTTGTCTTATTTCCCCTATTTACTGTCAAATAACAAATTGTTTTAAACTTTTTCTTACACAACTTACCCCCAACGTGTTTCGGATGATAGTTGGCTTCATCATTCTACATAGCAAAGTTTAGTATAGCCTTTCATTGACCTATTTGCATTTCTTTTTATTGTGAAGTCATTGGAGTATGGGGTGCTCCATTTTTCTCCTTGACATAGTATGAAGTGCTTTAAAGATACTCCTTTTAACAGCAATAAATGCTAGAAGAACGAGTTCTTTTATATCAAAGGCCCTAATCCTTAAGGCTTTCTTACTTCATGATTTAACTCCATCATAAAATTAATGTTTGCAACACTGCCCTTCTTCTAGAATCCTTAGCTGCTCTAAATAACTATGTCCTTTTCCTCAAAATAATTGCCAAACATAAGGTTCTTTATTTCTTTGGGATTGAACTATCGCAATGATGATCTCTATAGCGACGTTGGTAATTTTCTTTCTACTTCAACCTCTTTATGCTTCTCCTATTTATTTTATCTCCTTTTCTATTTTATGCAAATACAATGGTGAGGGAACTTCTTCACTCAAAGATTGACTGTCAAGATGAGAAGCCGACTAACCTTGTTGTCCAAAAAAGATATCACTTGGCCTAAGGGGCAAGCACTTCTCAAGCTATTTAAGGGAGAACATTTTATCTAACTACCAATAGCCCTTTTGGCTCGCAGGTTAATGCCACCATATCATTGCCTATTGTTAGCCATTTCGAGGGGCCCCCTCTTAAAGGGCCAGCTTCCCTTAAAGTAATTCCTCTACCAACCACGATTACCTAGTCCCTTCCATATTCTATCAGTACAATGACAACAAAAAATTTCTTTTGTGCTGGTGTAGTAGGGAATGGTCTTTATATGTCTATACCTTATTTGGAAAATGGGATTGGGCTTCCCATAATGTTCATTTCCTGGACTAGCCTAGTTCCATAGTTACCATGCTGTTGGTATTTTTTTCACCTCTTCACCATTCTAATCGAATCTTCTCATATTGTGGAGCAGTAATATCCTATTCTGATTACTTTATGGAGAGTCCCACTTCACTCACATGTTATCCACAACATCCTTCATAAATTTTTTTTACTACATTGTGTGCCTCCTCTTTCCCTAAATATTTAAGCAGCAAGTGGGCATACACTCACTTATATAAATTCTCTCCTATTAACAAGAATTGTGATGCCCTTCATTCTATTTTTTTTTTGTCTATTTGGGCCCCTTTTAAGCAAATGATTATAGACATCTTCTAGTTATTCGAGCTTTTTTCTACCCAAACTATCATTTCTGCCTTCACTAACTTAATGTCCTAAGCTAAAACTACTTCAGCAGTAGCAGCTAACGGGCTAAACCATCAGCTTGTTGTTTTCCTCCCTTGGTATTTAGCGCAGTTGGAACTCAATCATTATCGCGGCTATCTACTTGACCTTCTCTAAATATGCTTTTAGGCCTTATTTTTTCACTTCAAATTCTCCTAAATATTGTTTAATCCCCAATTGAGAATCAAAATAAAATAGCACCCATTTTACTCATAGCCCCTCCACTATCCTTAGTCCCAAAATTAGCGCCTTATATTCAGCATCATTGTTTCAGGTCTTAATTTTTAGCCGTAATGCATATTCCATCTCATCTCCTTCTGGACTAATTAGTACTACCACTACACCACTTTTGACTTGAGTGGTTGAGCCATCCACGTAAATGGTCCAGATCAAAGGGTTTTCTTCTTCCTACAACTTAACTATGAAGTTATCCAGGGCTTGTCCTTTCATTGATTTCCTTAATGCATACGATATTTCAAATTCTTCAAGTTACACTACCCGTTTGACTATTCAAGCTAACACCTCATTCTTCTACATCACTTGTTTAAGTAGGTGTTGTTTTAGAATAGTAATAGGGTGTCCCAAGAAATATGCTTGCAGTCTTCGAGTAGTGTTTACAAGTGATAGAATGAACTTTTCAATTTTTGTGTACTTTAGCTTGGGCCCTTGCAACACTCTATTTACATAATACATTAGTAGCTGTGACCCTTGCACCTCTTTAGCCAATACCGAGCCTACCGCTTACTTATATACTGCCAAGTACACATAGAGCCTCTGTCCTGCTTTGAGTTTGGCCAGTTAAGGTAGTTTTGTAAGATATCTTTTTAGTTGGTGAAAAGATTTCTCACAATGATCTGTCCATTCGAATTTCTCTGATCGTCTTAATAGTTGTAAGAAAAATAGGATTTTATCCCCAACCTTAGAAATGAAATGGCTGAGTGTGGCTAAACATTGCTAATTTCTACACCTATTCTATTTTTCTAGATGAATATGTTCTGATTGGTTCCACCTTTTCTGAATTTATCACTATCCCCTTTTCTATAACCATATATTCCAAGAATTTTCCTCCACTTATCCAAAATGCATATTTCGAAGGGCTAAGTTTTAATCAAAATTTTCTTCAACATCTAGAAGGTTTCTTGCAAATCTTGAATATGCTCTTTCTTGCGAGTAGATCTTACTAGCATATCACCCACATATATTTCCATGTTTCTACCAATCTGTCTTTTGAAAATCTTGTCCACTAGTCTTTAATATGTTGCCTTTGTATTTTTAAATCCAAAAGGCATCACCTTGTAATTGCATATTTCAAAGGGGGTTATCAAACTTGCCTTACTCCTATCATCTTTTGCTAATGGTATCTAATGATATCTTTGGTATGTATCCATCATACTAAATAGATCTAATCTTTCTATAGTATCCACCAACTAGTCTATTCTAGGTAAATGGTAACAATCTTTAAGGCATGCTTTATTTAGATCTCTAAACTCTATACATATTCTCCATTTCCTTCTACGCTTAAGTACAATGACCACATTGGATGACCATTCTTGGTATTTAATTTTTACTAAATGTTTGGCCTCTAACAACATCGCTACTTCTTCACGTATCACTTGCTTTTTTTCCTCATTAAACTGCCTAAGCTTCAACTTTATTGGCCTTTTCTCTTTATCCACATTCAATCAATGTTCCATTATCATAGGTGATATCCCTTGAAGTTCATGCGAAGAATTTGCAACAATGTCAGTGTTTTCTTTAAGCAATTATATAATTTCTTCCTTGAGATCTGTCAAGAGGGTCATCTTAACTCTGGTGCTCATTCCTTTCCCTGGGTATATATCTGCATTCAACAATTTTTCTCCTGGCTACATGGATACTTTAACCTGTTCCCTTTCTTCTTTTACTTTATCTTCCACTTCCTTGACTAACTTCACATAACATTTTCTTGATATCATCTGGTTTTCCTTTACTGATCCCACTCCTTTTTAGTAGGAAACTTCATAACAAGATGATATGTTGATACAACCACTTGGAACTCGATTAACATTAGTCTTCCTAAGATGACATTGTAAGCCGAAGATATCAGAACCACAAAGAATGAAATAGGCTTGGTTTTCCTTACCTCTCCTTGCCCTATTATTATCGGTAGGGTAATTTTACTGTGGGGTTGTGTTGCTTCTCTTGTAAAGGCAAATAGCACGTTTTTCCTAGGTCCAGGGCTATCCTTTTTAGTTCTATTTTACAAAATGCATCTTCTAACAAAACATTGACTAAGCTTCCTCCATTGACTAAGCATCGAGCTACATTATAACTAGCTATGTCAACAATTACTACCAATGCATCCTAATGTGGAGTAACTACCCCTTTCAAATCTTGAATCCCAAAGCTCAATTCAAGTGTTTTTGTTGCTAATTTTCCTTTATTCAGAGTTGCCACTAGTTTTCCTTTCCTCATTTTACTTCTGGATTCCCTTCCTGCTATCATGCCTATAAAACACTTTTTAGGTTCTTCTTTTTCCTTTGTTATAATGTCTTTGCCCGTGCCCTTCTGCCCTTCTTTTCTAACAAACTCTTGTAATCATCCCTTCTTTATTAAATTTTCTCTTTGTGCCCTTAAATTGGTGGACTCATTTGTTGTATGTCCGTACTCATTTTGAAATCTACAAAATTGTGTTTGCTTTAGGTTCTTAAGTGGGGCGTATGATCCCTTTGGCTACTTCAACATTTTAGTGTCTTGTTTTACGGTTAATTCTTGTTCCCTGCTTACTCACAAGGGAGTGAAATATGAAGATTTGACCCCATTAGTTGAGGGAACCTCTGCTACTGGCGAGGACAGCTTCATCCTTTTTGATAATTGCATTATTCTCCTGTCTTCTAACCTTTTCATTCATGTTTCTTCCATGTTAATGTATTTTTCTACTCTAGCTAAGAACTTGTCAAAATCTTTAGCTAGCTTCTTAGCCAGTAATCTAAAAAAATCTTCTTCTTTAAGCTCTTGATAAAAGCACTAGCCAGGACCTCTTGTGTTGCAAAAGGGATTTCTAAAGCCACACTTGAAAACCTCTTTACATACTCTCTTACGAGCTCTTCATTCTCCTATCTTATGTTGAACATCGACATTAGAGTTTTCTCATACCTTTTATAGTTAGCAAATTTGTGCAAAAATAGGGATGAAAATTCATCAAAATTTCGTAGAATCCCTGTTGACAGTTGATTAAACCATATTTGTGCTAATCCTCCTAGCGTGGTCAAAAATACTCTACATTTGATTCCTTTTGAGTATTGATGTAGAAGTGCTTGGTGTTTAAATTTTGCTATACACTTTACTAGATCAGAAGCCCCATTATACTTAGAGACATTAACCAATTAAAAATTTTCAGGCAATGGATCCATAAGATTTCTTTTGTAAACAGAAAACTTTCTCGAGTTCTAATCTCAGTTCTTTTCATTTCTTCTGACTATTGATATATATTAATGATCTTCTTCTCTATTTCCAATGGCATAACTCTTTCCTTTACCTTTCTGATCCTATTTGTGCTACTGACTATGATCGAGCAATCAACCTCATCCTCAGTTTGTCCTTTCTACTTTTTCTGCTTTTTTAAAGTGGACATTATCATTGCCTCTACGATTTTGTTCAACTTTTCCATTGAGATTTGGACTAGCTTGGGCATTATTTGCCTTGTGCTCCTGAAATCTGAACACTTTAACTCATGGTGCTTTTGGGAATGGCATGTGCTCTTGCTGCTTATTATTTTTTATTAATGCTCCCACCTCGTTCATCTCCATTTGGAAGGAACCTCCTAACTCTTGTTCCTGTAGATGGTGCCAGTGATGATGTCACACACTTAAAATGACATTAGCCTTCTTTCTCTCTATTTTTTAATTACTATCTTTCACAATCAACTTGTTTCTTCTACTTCAGAAGAGTTAGTTATGTATATAATGAGATTTTAGTACAATTAAGCATATCCCAAAAATCCTTGAGCAGCCATTCTTCTATTCTTTAGCCGGTACTATTTAGATCCTAGACTTCATTCCTAAGAAATCTTCCCATATTTTTCTGCCTGTTACACAATATTATTAGGTAGACACCTACAAAGACCATTTTAGGAAATGGATTAAAAGCAAAAATAGGGGTTCCATTTTTGAATAGTATAGATAACGTGTATCTATCTATCTATCTATCTATCTATTTATATATATATATATATATATTCCAAATTATTATACATTCAGATCATCTATTCATTCACATTCCTCCTACTTACGGGTCATCCGTTGTTATGATAAATTTTCACATAGAGCATAAAGGATGGATTGGACAACCATTTAATTTGAAAAAAATTGCTTTCTAGTTCACATCTGTTGGCATATTTATAAAAATTCTCCAAAAGTATATGTAGGCTAATATGGCCAATCATATTCATACAAACTTGAAGCACCAGTAGCATGCCTCGGTACTCTTCTTGATTTTAGTTTCTTTAGGTTGTATTTATTTTATTTCATACAACCAAAAAATATATATTAAAATCATTATGAATCTCAAATTTTATCTCTTTCTCTCTCTTATTTTTACTCACTTTTCAAAAAAATACACTAAAAAATACGCCCTTAAAAACATAAGCTTAATTTCTTGAATGGTACACGTTAACTGGTATATGCCTTTATTTCTCTCTCTTGAATTTTAGCAAGAGGGTTCATTTATTAATAGAGACAAGCCTTTTTTGCCTTTATTTCTCGTCTTCTTTAAAGGTACATAGATTGATCACCAAATTGATATTCCAACAAGATTACAAGCCAAAGCTCCACAAACTTTTAGGTCACTAGATTTTCAGTAAGGAGGGTTTGAAAGACCAATGTGCTCTTCCAACGCCAAAAATTATGAAATAGGTAATGTCCTTGTGGCTTGGAAATTAATTGAATGCAATTGGATGTCATCCCACGCTATTAGACTAGAGAGACATTACAAGCTTCGAAAATTTTAAAACCACTAGTTTTGACTTTTCACTTGAAATGTAGACCCAAAAAAGTCTTAATAATTATCTAAAAGTTTTATTTAAAAAAAAATAGGAAAGAGAAGGATTAGTGAAGTAATAATTACTTCCTATATACGTTTTCTCATTTTCTTTTACTACGAGGTTATCTCACTTCATTCCCTTTCCAAGAACCTAAAAAATAAAAATTGCACCCTTTTTGTCAAGTGATAGGTCGCACTCATAACTTGGCCACTGTTTCTATCCCTTTGGCTTATTTAGGCTTGTCTCTCTCACTCTTCATATAACTTTCGTTTCCAGTATCAGTATTAATGACTACGAACTGTGTCAACTACAATTTGCACAACAATAATTCCGCAAATACTATTGGCTATGTTTAGGGGGATGGTTTTTGTTTGATGTAATGTTTGGTAATAGCTAGGTAGATGAATAGTATGCTTATAATGAAAATTTTAATAAAATGAAGAATATGATTTATTTAAATATATAAGATGTGTACTGACATTATTCCTCACATTTATCTATAATTTAGTCTGACAATCTCCCTTAACCAGAGCAGAAAACCTATTACAAAGCAGTTAAACTTAGCACAAGTAGAGTGGTGCTAAGAAGTTATTGCGACTAATGTATTCTATAAATAACAATCCCTTTTTGATTAAATAAACACACAAAGTACAATGCATTCTTACTATTTTTAGATATCTTTACTATTCTTAGCAAGGCTATTACTTTTGTTAATATTGATTTTTAGCTAATTATTGAGGTTTTAGAAACAAACCCATATTAGTGACACCATCTGTTGAAAACATATTTCGAAGAATAAGAAGAGAAAGGAAGAATATATATAGAATAAAAAAGCGAAATAGTGCATTACAAAATAAGCACTACTTCCCCTTGCGAGAAGGATGCCATTTTACATAAATAAAAAAGAAAGCAAGGGAAAGCATTCTTCAAAATAAAACTTCGTCCTTCAAAAGCAAATGCCTATTAGGAGTTACATGGAGTTGATTCATCTAAGACTTTTGCAATCATCCCGACACACTATCTCCTCATGGAACCGGTCCTAACCACGGTTTCCATTTTGGGATTCTACAACAGTGACTTTCACTATGCCTTCTAATACAAACTGATCTAGACAATTGTGAAAGTCGCGCTGATAGCACTGCTGCAAGTACTAGAGCCTGGCACTTCTTTAAACACTCACTTAAATTCTAGGTGAGTGCCATTGAATTGAAGCTGGAAGTGGCTCCATCTATTCGCAGAAAGAAAGATCCACATTTAGTCTTATGTTTAGTTTATTATATTCCATTTGGAGCTGTTCAAAACTATAAAGAGCATTGAACGTTGCAGAAACATTTTACAATGTAAATTAAAAGAAGTATAGAGGTCCCTCATCCAAGAGCAAATGAAAATAGGAAAAGTATTTGTGCCGGCCATAAAAGAAGAATTGTGAACTTAAGAGGATTAATTGTGAATATAATAAATGTGAATAATCATTCCCTAGTTATAGTGCTTTGGAAGGTATAAGGAACTGAGGGGAGGGGAGAAGAAGTGTAAATGTACCATGTATTTTATCATTATATCACGTCATGTATCATATTTATTAGAAATAATTAGTTAAATTTTATTTTATAGTAAAAATATGACAGTGATATGATATAAACTAATATCATTGGGGCATTCACTAAATCATATAGACTATGTGTGGTCCAACAATTAATTTTCGAAATTTATAGTCCTGGTCATTGTTAATTTACATAGAGATTGATTCCGTCACGAAGACTAGATTGCAGAAAACAGATACAAAAAATTATAGGAGTCATGTTTGTCCAATGCAAAAGTGAAAAATAAAATAAAATAGGGGTAATTTTCAAGATGAAAATTTTTGGCAAATCAGATTTGAAAGTAATGAAAAATATGTAGGATATTAAAATTATATTTGGTAGTAAAATTTTAATGGGGATAGAAATTTAAATTTATTTAAATTCAAGCATTTTTATATGTATATAATATGTAATAATGATTAGATGATTTGATAAAATATAGAGTTTGTAGCGTATAAATTAATATATAAATGTGATTATATGAGAGTACATATATAAATATGCTGATTTTACTATGAAAATATGTCATGATTGAATTTTAAAAAGTTATTTATCTGCATAAGAATAGAAATTTGAATTTGAAAATCGGATAAAAATTTTGTAGTGATTTGATAAAACTCGGATGGGTCGCAATATGCAAACTAAAATTAGGTTCCTGTCAAAGCCTCTGTATCCCCAAGATTTTACTGGCCGGTTCCCATATCATAATTAATCTTCTCTAAAAAGTTAAAACTGCCATTATTAAGCTAGGAACCTATATTTATGTCATCCTTAATTAATCTGTCCAGAAGGTTTTAAAAATAAAGATAGCATGCAGAAAATTGGCTTTGTTTTAATTATTAGTTGTAAATATCAATCTTCGCCTGAGTTTACCGAGTCAAGTAATCATATCGATGCTCCATTCGCATGCTGAATTTTGACTATAAAGTAGGCCGGAAGTCAAATTGGGGAATGCGGAAGAACTAGTAAATATTTAAGTTAATATGCTTCACTCCCTTTTCCATGCATGGATGGACAAAATATTTATGCATATTTTATTATTATTAATTAAAACCTGGTCACTTTTTCATGATTGTTAGCTATTGGGGTGGTGGTAAGGTAGATAGACATGTGCCCTATTGCCTCAAAAGGAACATATTCTTAGTAGCCAATGCTTTTTAGCACATGGAATTAACAATTTCCACACCCGGCTGCCTGTATATGCTGTTGCCTGGCTTTAGTCGTCTTTTTCGTTGTTTGAGCTACACGTTTTATTTGAAAGGAAAATGAACAATCCATTTGGCTTTTTTAAATTTTTAGATAAAAATAATAACTGGAGTTGCCTATTTGAGCTCTTTTTTTTTTTTTTTCTTTTGGAAATTAGGCGGTCTTTGCCAAAATGTGTACGTCATGAAATCTTTCTCTGTCCATTTTTGTTTCTATCCCCGTATCCGTACGAATAAAAATTTGTCACCTGTATTAATATTTTAATGCTTGGCACCTATGTGAATACAAATTCACCATGTATTTGTGAAAATATTGAAAGAGAGACAGAAAAATATGCATGAGGACGGGAGATATATACAACTACATATTAAATGTTAAATTCTAATTCACCTTTGGAGTTTTGGCTGGATGCTCAGTGTTCCAATACGTGATTGGATTGCCATTGCAAATTACAAATATAAATCTATTGTAGAAAAAAGTATCAAGCATATGTACTCCTATCATCACTGAAGTTTGGTAGTGTTTCACTTTATTTATGCGAAGCACATTATAAGTAATCCCCCCAAATGTATGCATGTGAATGACCAATCACTTTCCCAATTTATAACTTGGCATTAATGTTAATTCTCCTCGATCGGGTGCCTCTCATTTTGCCATCTGTGACAGCGGTTGACCTAACTTGTAGTTAATTTAATAACCCTAAGAAAGCCAAAGCATGATCTGGGAATGCATGCAACAAAAAGGCCACGGGCAAACACAAGACAGGCACATAGGAAGAGAGAAAAGTTGAAAAGCGGGGTGAGGGAGTACAGAGAAAGGAGGGGAATAAAAGGGAATTTTTCAGTGAGACTAATCATTAAAAGGACGCATACTCTACGACAGTGTGTCACGTGAGAGGGAAGGTGGATAATGATTGAAGTGTAGATTTGGAACTTTCTTGATTTTCTAAAATTTGATGGGTCCAGAGGGGGGGGGGGGGGGAATGAAATGTTATAGTGGGGTGGGAGACTGGAGATAGGGAATTGTTGATTTTCAAGACAAAAATGATGAGGTCGTTGACGATACCCATGTTGGCGAGTCCCGAAATTGCCTTCCCTTCCCTTCTCTTTCCTCCACACCCCCATGAGAGTTGTTTCTCCCTGCTTCTTTCCTTTTTGTGTCTGGTTGGGGGATGTTTAAATGATTAAAGTGGTATATATTTACAATTACATACATATATATATATATATATGTATGTATTAGAGTCATTCAGTTCTGTTGATAAATGTGTTCTCAATGAAACATGAAGACGCCCAAATTATATAATTTTCAATTCCTTTAACATGCAGCAGTTGTTTAATTGGAGGAACAAGAAATGGGTCAAGTCAGCACGGAGTTGTTGTGACAATAATGCATGCAATAACCTCACTATAACGTACATGCTCCAGACAATATTGCTTCATGTTCATGGCTTTATTTATCGCCAATGGGGACCTTACACACCACTACCACAACCCCTCCCAGCAAGAAAAGTCAACAATGAAAGATAGCCCCAGTCAGAAAACATTCAAGGAGACAGGCAAGAAAATAAAGGGAGAATAAAAGACCTGGGGAGGGTTAGGAGGAAAGGAGCCACACTGCCCAAAAGAACTACTTGTGTCTACTTATTTGAAACTACACTTATTTGAGACCAAAAAATAAATGTAGGGGTGTGCCTGATAAAGTTGAATTGAATCGAATTAAATTTTTGATATATTAAAATTTTAATATATCAAAAATACATATCAATTATTTAAAAAGTTTTGATTTAATTCGTTAATTTATCAAATTTTTTAATATATTCAATTAGGTATTTTAATATACTAAATTTTAATTTAAAAATTAAAAATAATACAAACAAATAAATTTATATTTAAAATTATTAATTTTAATTGTATAGTTTATAAATAATTTCAATGTTTCATTGTTTCAGTTCAGATTTTTCAAAGAAAAAATTTATCTATTATAATAAAATATTTTTTGTTTAAAAATATAGGATAATAGTATAAATTTTTTACAAACTAAATATAAAAATCAGAGTATTAAAACACAATAAAATATAAAAAAAATTAAATAAAATTTGTTACTCGATACTATATACTGAAATCAATAATGAAATCAAACCAAAAACTAAAATTTCAAGAATTGTCATATTACCGAACAAACCGCAATTTCAGTACGTACGGTTTCCATTCACATTTGGTCCAAACTAAACACCCTTAATAATATCTATGCCAGAGCAGCCAGTGTCCATTCCTTCCCAGAGGGACCCCATGGACCCTCTCCAATCTTCACGGTTATTGTGTCCCCAATGTTAACAGCATACAGATTTAGTTGTGCTTCGAGGATGTTAATTGATGAGCGATTGTTTGTTTCTTGAAGTCTCCTAATATCAACCTGCAAATTCAGATATATAAGCTTGCTTATACATATGCTATAACCAAGTATCCAGTGGACTAATAAATTAGATAGCATACCGGCTTCACAATTTCATCGTCAATTGAACCACCCCAATCGTAGAAATGGTCAGAATACTGAAGATATACCCAGATGTGTGAGAGGCACCATTGTATTTAAAAAAGGAGTTTGCACTACAAAGCTTTCACAGAAAGGGAGTATAAGCTACAGCAGTGCAATCAGGTTAATAAACTGTTTAACTACTTGCATTATCCAAGTTTGTAAAATGTTTGAAGATTTGTATACACAAATCTGGTGACTTAAAGATTATCCTATGCCATACGTTGCTCAATGATGTATTTGCTCATTAGATCTTGCTAAAGGATGTTCAAAGAACACAAGATTACTACTGTACTAATCAAGAGAAGCTCATGAACAGTAGAGAACATTCATTAAGCAAAATAATAACTAAACTTGAATGACATATTAATCGGAGTTAAAGAGGAGTTCGATAACACCAATCAAGCAATATTACTAGTGCAAGTAAGCATTAATTCGGGGTGTAAAATCAAAACACAGCAACAAATTTGTTAGGCATCAAGCTGAAATTTGACATTACCACCTGATAAAATTATTTAAATAGCACCCTCACAATCACCGGCACTTCTAGCAATGTAAAAGAACAATTATTAGTACCTGAGTTGACCGTGTCATGGCTATCAAGAAACATAACAGCCCTTGAAGGACACCACCCCATGACACCTGGTGGCTTCTCTTGAGAATCAAGGAAATGCCAGAGTTCTCCATTAACATCTTACATGAGTAATGTAATAGTACATTACAGAGAAGTTCAGAACTCCAGAAGAATTGACCAAGTTGTCATTCACCTGATCAATGGCAATAGTTGAAATAGCAATTTGACAACTAACAGGAAGGAAATAAAAAACAGACAAAAAAAAAAAAAACTCACTGAATTTCCAAATAAAATAAGTATCGCAATTGATAAATTCACTTTAAATTCTGTAAAATCCAACACCCATGCAACTTTCAATGATAATTTAGTTACGTGCAGAATTCCATTAGTTGTGAAGTCAAACGCAGATGATAGTTGTCCTGTGCCATCAATCCAGTTAGTAATCCATTGCCGGAGGCAATCTGCATATAAATTGAGGGCAAAAATAACTTTAGTTGGCCAAATGAAATCATAAAAGTAAAGCCCTGTTGAAAAAAAAAAAAGATTTGCAATCATAGTAACCCATAAACTGCACAAGGATTAGGAAATGCCTACCATAGAAAAATTATACTTGCGCAAAAAGTGGTGAGAACTGACAAAGACTCGACAATCAAGCTATACAAGTAAAAAAGTTTGCATCAATTGTGGACAACAAATTACGTGCAATTTAAGAATTTAAATATAGTACATACCCTTGAGCAGAATCAAAGCAAAAATCCTGGAAGCCGATACTGTTCTGCAACCATTGAAGGCAGTCAGCATTGACTTTCCCATGCTAATGGAATTCCATCATAATGATTGTACATTCTATCATGCCCTTGAGTGGTCCCAATTGATGCTTTGCCACTGCCTACCATTGCTCTAACTTTGTATGTTTTCATCTCGTTAAGCAAAGCTTTTGACAGACATTCAGAACCATATGAAAAATTGAATAAGGGTTCCGAGGAAGATAACCTGCCAATGAAGAAAATTAATTGCTAAAATGAGCAGAAAAAAATATATGAATCAAATGCAAACATATGCAAACAGAACAAATACAATTATCCATTTGATTCTCTCTCAACCTTCTGTTGAAAGAGAATGTGTAGGTGGGGGCAACCAAGCCAATGTAAAACCAGATTTCGCAATGTCAGGAACCCCTCTCTAAGTTCCCCCACCAATCAAGTTTATGAAACTCCCAGTTGAGGGCCTGCAAAGCAACGGATCATCATATAGTTTATCTGATTAAACAAACTCTTCCCCAAAGCTATCAACCTACTTGCTACATACAAATTCAAACTAATTATTATTTTGAGTAAATTTTAGTATTGATCAAAGAAATTTTGATGTATAATTTATATTAATTACTCTACATTGTTCAAAAGAATTCAAATACCTTTGAATAAATTAACTAAAATTTTTCTAATGAGTTTGCAGAAGTAGTCATCTGACTGCTAGCAACACCAATAGTACAAAAATTTATTGTGTGAGTAGATATTTCTTCCTATCAGTTAAAACTAAAACATTTGACTCACCTGCAATAAAACTTCTTTCCCATTCCACATTGCAGCAACTGTATGTAGAAAAAGGACATTAAGCCTATGTTTCCAATAATCCATCAGAAAAAAACATGTGAACTTAGTGAAGGCCTTTCAAGCTTTCACTGGTTATTTGAATTGAGGGGGAAACACATATAGACCAGTATTTTTATAGACTCAAATACAAAAAACAACAAAATACCTTGAGACTTTCAAGCTTTTACTGGTTATGTATGCTGTCAGACAAAGATCTTTTCTTAGGAATCTTTTAAATTTTAAAAAGTAAGCCAAGATTCAAATACCAAAGAAAGAGATATCCAAGGATTCTAAATGCTTGAAAAATGTTCAAATTTAATGAGAAGGGATACCAGGATCATTCAACGGATTATTTTGTTTAAATTCCTGAATTCAGAAAACAGAATATATGAGAAGATCATCTTATCTAGTAGCACACATAAATCGTACTTTGAGTAATAGCAAACCATCTGAACAAGGTACATTTTACGGTCATGTGTGTGCCTTAAGGAACCAACATTCAGCAAAACAATAGAAACCAACAATATAACCAAACTAGGGTGTGCCTATATTGCTTATGTAACCCCATATGGTATCACCAAGAATTTACTAAATGTAAGATTAAGCTCAGGCTTCGAAAAAAATGTTTGCTCTCGTCCAACCAATGGAAAAACTGCAAATCAGTACATTAAACACATATATTATCAAAATTCAAATAATGGAATCTCAACTCCATTATGGAATTTCACTCCATCAATTTAATTGATTTACTTTAGTCCAAATTAGCTGGCAGGCTTCAATTCACAGTGGCAAATTATAGACATGATAAACACATAAAAAAAAACAGATTAAACGTAAAATAAAAGTATCTCTAATTCTCGCGGCGTCGATTTCTTGATACCGAACACTTCGTGTAACCCAATTGTTCGAAAGCTTAGCAAATACCAGAAGCAGAGAGCAAAGCTCGTAATAGCTTTCGCGTGGTGAATGCAAACACGACATGCAATGCTGGAGCAACACATATATCGAGAATAATTGCGAACAGTTAAAATCTAGCAACTTAAATTGAACAGGCGAATAAACACACCGAAAAGTAGCAGGCTCCTGGATTAACCTACCGCAGCGCGAATTGAAGTCGTCGATCTTCACCCCTATATAAGTAGTCCGAAAAAAGCTAAAACGTGATGGAAATCCTAACAATTTAATTTCCCAACTACATATGAGAAAAACAGGGGGAATCATAAAAGTGGGAATTTTGGGTCCGTGAAAAAAAAATTGGAAAAATGAACTGACAAATTGAGCGAATCTCGGGAAGGTGGAGCACAGATGCAGGGCTCTTGGAAAAGGGCTTTGGCTTTCGTTATTCGCTTCGTCGCCGATTGATTGAGTGGGAACTTGGGAATAATTTTGGTGTTCGTCTCGTTTCCCGAAAGCGCGCAGAAGGCAGCGATGCCTGTTGTGGGGTGCTCCGGATCACACGTGGAGTGATTCAATTGGATGCAAATGAATAGCCGTTTTCGTGTTTTTTGGAGATAAAATATATACAGTTATCGTTTCCAACCCTTTCATCATAGATTTTTAAAACAAACAAAAATATGATTTCGTGACAGCTCATTTAATTAACCTTTGCAATCTATATATTCGAATTTGCTTCTACTTATCACTATCGCAATTATCCAGATTTGAGCGCTGCAGCCAATGCTTTGGCTCCTGCCTTGCCTTGAAAATGAGGGTGCGGACAGTCTGTCCGAGCTCCACCGTGGAGCACAATGAAATTGCATTTGTGATCACAGATGTGTGAGCCGACTTGATTTTTAAATCTGTGGCTGTGTTTGTGTTTGTGTTTGTAGCCCACCTTTCAATCTTCCAACATTTATCTCAATCATGCATCAATATATAATTCATCAAAAAAAAAATTAAATTCAAATTCAAAATTTTCTTTTATTATATTTATAACTTACTAATTACCTTTCAATTATTTTACATATTTACTATCAAATTAATATTATATCTATATATACATACGCTCACATTTATATATATATATATATATTTATATCATATAAATTAATAATTATTTTTATATACTATCACATCATTTAATCGTTATAATATATTATATATTTTTTCAAATGAATTATGATTTTAAATATCAAAACCTTACAATTCGAATATAATTCACCCCAAACATTATCTCCTACTAAAACCCCCCTTCCAAACTTAAGCCATGAGTTCAACGATTTTTAGGTGCTTGCCTTTTTAAATTTATGCAATCAAAAATCTCCTGCAGAACCTTAACTTTGTGAAAGCCTAAAGCTTTACTCTTGAATTGTTTACCTAGATTCACAACGAAAACAGCGGGAAAAAAAAAAAAAAAAACTCTTGAATTGTTTACCTTCAAATGATTGAATGTATAATTTGGTGAGAAATGGTGAGAAATTAAAACAAGCGTGTGAAAGCAACATGTTTATCACTCATACCACTAAATGTGACGGGGGAGCAATAGAAGGATAAAATTTATTTAAACCAAAATTGAATTCAAAGAACATAAATCATACATTAAAGTGTCCGACCTAATGTAATGAAATCAAAATGAACCAAAAATTGGATAGTCAGCGTGATAGAACGGCCACAATCGATACGCAGAGATCGATTAATATGTCCCAACTCATATAAGGATCACTCCTTTTGAATTAATTTGAACATTCTCATCTTCAGATAAAGTTGAGTAATCTCATAATTTTCAAATTCAATATTAAAGATCTCTCTTTTTCAACTGAAAAAAATAACTATTTGTACCAAATCTTATCAGTCTTTAACCTAAAAAGACCATATGGCCCAATTTGTAATTAAAGTCCAATAATAGATAAAAATAAAAATAACAAATATTAAATAAAATTCGATAAATTCCTAAATCGCGTCATAATTGATGTGAGCATAGAGGGGAAGTGGAAGAATAAAAATTAATTAAATCCAAATTGAATTTTAAGAATATAAATCATGTATCAAAGTGTCCGACCTAATGTAATAAAACCAAAATGAACCTAAAATTGGATAGTCGACATGATAGAGCAATCACAATTGATACATCAAAATCAATTGATATGTCATGACTCACACAAGGATCAACTCTATTGAATCGATTTGAACATTCTTATCTCCAGAGAAAATTGAGTAATATCATAAATCTTAAATTCAATATCAAAGATCTCTCTTTTTTAACTGAACAAAAATAACTATTTATACTAAATTCTATCAGACCCTAATCTCAAAAGCCTATATTGTCCAATAATAAAGTCCATATGGCTCAATTCATGACCCTCTGACTATTTATCATTGGTCTTGTGTCGTTGCATGAAAATTTTACATGTACGTATTTGACTCTAGAGCCTTGGAAGAGAGTGATTATAGAGTATCAAAAGGACTGTATAAACTGTGCATCAAAATACTCGACCCAAATAATTGAAATTAAAATTGAACCAAAACATGGATAATCGGCGTGATAGAATAACCACAATCGATACGCTAAGATCAATTGATACGTCACGACCTACGCAGGAATCACTCTTGTTAAATCGATTTGAATATTCTCATTTCCAGAGAAAACTAAGTATTTCATAACTCTCAAATTGAATATCCAGTCTGTTTATTCAACTGAGCAAAAATACTATTTATACTAAATCCTATTAGACTTTAACTTAAAAAACTCATATGACCTAAATTATTAATAAAATTCATTAACAGATAAAAATAAAAAATAATAAATACAAAATAAAATTCGATGAATCCATAG
The DNA here is from genome assembly GCA_019155195.1 of Avicennia marina. Lineage (NCBI taxonomy): Eukaryota > Viridiplantae > Streptophyta > Magnoliopsida > Lamiales > Acanthaceae > Avicennia > Avicennia marina. Next base: position 4,947,255 of record CM032781.1, on the reverse strand, counting down.
ATCACATCATATCTCTTTTCTTGAAGGTGAATTGTCCTTAATTCGAATTTGTATCCTCTTCGATCTAACATGAATCACTGGAAACTTTTCAATTCTTCATTATCTCCTTAAAACTTCAACTTCATCTTTTCATAAATCTAGCAATAGAACTCTATTGACAAACCACGCAACAAATTATGAAAAATCACCAATGCTATGCTCGATGCGCATATGCAACCTCCTTAGTTAAAAATGTCTTCAACTCCTATGCAGCACAAATAGACAAAAAATTTTCTAGATAATCAAACGATCAACATCACATGATTCTGTAAAAGTTCAATTTCTCATCCTTTTAGTTCTTCATTTTTATGCTCGTCTTCGACCTCCACTTCAAGTTCTATGGATACTTTCTTTTCAACTTTATCCTCCTCAATTCCTGTTAATTTTGTTATTTCTTCTTGTTCAACCTACTTGTCATCAATTTCCAAATTTTAATTGGGACTGACATTATCTTCGTGTTATGTGTCTTTAAATTCTATCTTTTCTTTACTCTCTTCATTCAAGGACAACATCTTCATTGATGAACTTTTCTCAACATCTCTAAGTCAACTAAAACCAATGTAAGCATTAACTTCCGTATTTGTACACTTACTAATTAAATGTCCTGTTTAAAAATACTTTAAGCATAATATATCATTATTAGGCATAAGATAAGTGGTAAAAATATCATTGGCTTTCTCAACCTTTCTCGATCAATCATATATTTTATCCGTAATTCCAAACATCTTTGAATTGCCTCAAACATCGTCTTCAATTCTATAGTGAAAAACTCATATATACGCTTAGTGTCATCAAGATTTTCAACCTGACCTGCATAATGTCTAGCATAATAGATTAAAAGTACTACTTAAGCTTACAATTTTCAACCCTCTTCTTTTTTTTTTTTCTACTCCTTTCTTTTTTTTTTTGTCACACCTTTCTTTTAACTTTATTTTTTTTTTTTTTTTTGCAATTTTTTTCTTCTCAATGTTTTGTATTTTTTTCACTATGTTTTCCTTTAAAACTTAGCAACCAAATAAGGCCTTAATTAAACAAGAAATTCGGCAATCAAATAAGTCCTAAATCGAACAATAACTTCAGCAACCAAACACTGTCTTACCAAGTCAGCATGAATGAAGGCTTTAGTCCAGTAGAAGTTTCTGTCCTACAATGTTAGCAGCCTAGTTATAGTTTTGTCCTAGCACTCTGCAGCCTAATAGGTCTAGCCCAAAATCCTCTCCTCTTTTTTTTTTTTTTTTCAAATTATTCTGGCCCAGTGTGGGCCAAAATTAATTTTCTTTGGTCCAAGGATAACCTTTTTTTTTTTTTAGGAAAAACCCATCTGGGTTTTCTACAAGCAGCGGTGATGATGGCGCTTCAAATTTGGCAATGACGGTGGGAATTTTTGAGCACAACAGTGGGAAAAAATTTGCGAGTGGGTTGCACAACTTCAGGCGGGTGGTGTGGGGCAAATTCCTGGGCGATCAACGAACTACTTCGATGTGGTAGCCCTCAACTGGATTTTCCAAAAATCCACCGTTCCTAGCATCTAATTTATGGTGGTGGAGGCGATGTTGGGCAGAGATTCCTCATAGCCTAAGGTTAGCACTAGGGTTTGGCAGGGCTGAACGTCGACTGGTGGTTTTTAGGGTTTTTGGCAACGGCGACGCACAACTATTTTACCATTTGCTTCTCTATCTTTTTTAAAAAAAATTTTTTGCTTTTTTTTCCTGAATTCTTTCTTTCTTCTCTTTTTCTTATTTCTTTCTTCGAATTTTTTTTTGCAATCTGAATCGTATATCAAATTAGAATTCAATATAATTGGCTCTGATACCAACTAACATAGTCAGAGGAGGGCAGTCGAAGAATAAAAAATAATTGAACTTAAATTAAATTCCAAAAACGTGAACTATGCATCAAAGTACACAATCCAACGTATTAAAAATCAAAATTAAACCCAAAATTGGATAATCAGTGTCATATGACGGCTACAATTGATACTCTGAGATTAATTGATACTTCACGACCCACTCAAGAATTATTTCTGTTTAATCAATTTGATTGTTCTTATCTTCAAAGAAAATTGAGTAATTTGATTACTCTCAAATTTAATTATCCAGGTTTGTCTATTCAATTGAAGAAAAATACTATTTATACTAATTCTGTTGAACCCTAACTTAAAAAGTTCGTATAACTCAAATTATTAATAAAATTCATTAACAGATAAAATAAAAATAATAAATATTAAAATAAAATTCGAATATATGGCGTCACTGCTCACGCGGGAAAAAAAAAAAAAAAAAAGAGATTGTTAGATGCGACTTTGTGTTTGCTGGGCTGTTGCATGGAACTTGGAAGAAGTCTAATCTAGAAACTTTCTGAAAGAATTTTTTTGAAGGATAAAATCAATTACATTTTTAACAAATTGATAGGCGTTAAGTACAGTAAAAATTAATGTTGTAAGCCAATTGAGGGACTTTGAATTTAGTCATGCAATATTCAGCTATTTTTACCAAGCTAATGCCACACAGTCCGAAACATTCAAATCCTAATTAAGATATATATTTGTTTAATTTTTTTCCTTTTTTTTAAAAGTCCGAATACACTAAATCTCAAAGAACATACAATCTTCATTCCCCAACAAATTAGCTTCGAAACACAACTAATCTTTTAAAAAATAAGTTTTCACTCATTTTCTTCTTCTTTTTTGCTCCCATGCGTTATCCTTCAACCACATATGTAATTTTTATCTTTGAAGTGTATGTTCACTTGATTGGATAGATTGTAAATAAAGAGTTATTTGAAAGATAATAAAATTTTAATAAATTAATTAATTCTAGATAATTATGTTCGATAAATTTGATTGTTTAAAATATTTATACTTATTTTTCAATTATATCCTTATTACATAAATAATTCATTTAATGTTATTAGAATTTGGATCCAAACATTCGTTTTAGTGGTTTTATTATAATGGTCATTATTGTACATGCGCATAAATGCCCAACGAAATTCTTTCAACGCCTCGACCTACAACGGCCGACAAATCCCCACGCTTGAACGCCTCTCGCCCCAAATTACAGCTCTCGGCTAATGTCCAACCCCGTTGACTGGGCGGATCTCCCGCCTGAACTCCTGCAAACTATCGCTACGCACCTCCAAACCCTCGCTGATTACGTTCGCTTCCGGGCCGTCTGCCAGAACTGGCGCGCCGCCGCTCTCGTGACCCTGCGACAGCTCCCTCGGGAATTCCCATGGCTTATGCTTCCCCTAAGCCGCTCCTCCAATGGACGCCGCTTCTTCAATCCCCTGACGAAGAATATCCACCGCCTCACCCTCCCAGAAGCCTCCCACAGCCGTCGCCGCGCCGGGTCGTCCCATGGCTGGCTTGTTCTCATCGACGAGTCCCCGTCTATTTTCCTAATCAACCCCCTCACCCGCGACAAAATTGCTCTTCCGCCCCTGTCGTCCTTTCCAAACGTGACGAAATTTGACTTTTATAGTATAGGAAGGGAATATACTCTCCGGTCTCCCGAAAATGAATCTTATTTCTATAATTTGAAGGAGATGCGTGACCTTTTCATTAAAAAGGTAATTCTCTCTCGCAGTCCTTACGACGGGTCCAACTTTTTTGCTTTGGCGGTTCTCAATCGGCATGAAAATCTTGCTTACTGCGAAAACGGTAACTGCTCATGGAAAATTATAAATGAAGCACGGTCATATAGCGAAGATGCGATTTATTTTAATGGCGCATTTTATGCTGTTGATAAATTTGGGTCACTTGCAATTTGTGATGTAAAGAGTGGAGATCAGCCAAGGGTGAAGTTTATCAACGTAGGACAACAAATTGGTGGCGATATGCAGTATCTGGTGGATGCAATGGGTGATTTGTTGTTGGTGTCAAGGTATTTGGACTTTGAGATTGATATTGAGCATTACATAGAAGTGTGCAAGACGGTGAAGTTTCGCGTTTGTAGGTTTGATTGGAATGAGCAAAGGTGGGAGAGCGTGGCAAGTTTGGATGATAAACTCTTCTTTTTGGGTGAGAATTCGTCATTGGCGCTGCGGGCAAGTGATTATTCAGGGTGTAAAGGGAATAGGATTTTCTTTACAGATGATTATTCTGGAGCAAGTTATGAGAGTATTGCTGGGGATCATGATGTTGGCGTTTATAATTTGGAGGATGGGAGCATTGAAACGTTTCCCTGTTATCCTCAGAATTCGCATTGGCCCATTTGGATCACTCCATATTTATGCTAAACAAGTAAGCTCAATTGATTCCTTAAATCTTTTTGTTCATTGGAAATTTTTATTGTGATAAATGTGTGCAGACATCGGTTTGGCATTATAGTTTTTGAATCCTGTTCGTTGTTTCATGCTCCTTATTTTGGAAAACGGCTCTGTTGAAAAATGAGGCTACAGAAGAAACAGAGAAAATCCTATTATTGTGTTTCGTGATCGAATGTTGTATTTAACTCTGATCTTGATTCATTAGATCAAAAGACTTTTATTGCTTGATGATTTGGGAGAATAGTGTTTAGGTGACGTCTATTATCTTATTGGTTTATGTTACAAATTTTAGTAAAATTTTGATGTGTTGCGGATGCATTGCTCTGTAATATACCAATTGTAGGTGACTCGTTAATGCCCCCTTAAGCCTTTGAGGTGCAGATCAAGAATATGAATCTCATTATTCTTTTAAATTCTGTGGATGTTATATTTGTAGCAACTGTCTTGATTTTGTCTTCTTACTTGTGGTTTAGGAGCTTAAAGTTTTGAATTCTTCAAATATTGTGAACTTTCTGAGACTTTAAAAATGCATTCATGCTTTTGTGACCATCAAAGATATGTGGTGAGTGAGTTGCACATGAATCAATTTTTTAAACAGTGCTGATTTCGCATTTGTGTGTTCAATTTGTTCTGCTTGGACGATTTTTATGCAGGTTGTTGAGATATTCTTGTTTTTAAGGATCAGATGGATGCCTCGCATTTCCTACTTCCTCGGCAGAAAATTTTTGGTTCAACATTTGGTGTTCAACCATAATCTGTCAATTGATATCAAATTGGATGACCCAAACATAGTTATCTGCTATTTGGTGAACTTATTTACGTGTTACATTTTGATGGGGAATATAGGAATGTTTCACCAGAATGTACTCCCATTACTGATTTTATTTTTACCCTGCAACAGTGTATGTCGCTAAGCTCTACTTCCATATTTTCTGATGCATGTGGTCGGATTTGTTCCTCCGGAAAACAGTGATGCTGAGGGTGATTACTTCAGTCCTTGGAGTGGAATTAGAGATTGATGGCTTAAAGACCCTTGAGTGGGATATATTATGTAAATATCAAAATTATGTACATTTAAAATAACAACTTGGACCTATACGCTGAAATCAAATCATTGTAAGTTCATCAGCGTATTCCTTTATGTAAAAAGATCTTGGTTGCTCTGTGACAAATGAAATTCCCCATGAAAAAGTTTGTCATCAAGATGTTATTGGTTTTTTCTCTGATTTGTTATTTCCGCATACGTAACTGCTATGAAAAATTAAAGGATATATTTTGCCTAGATTTGCTTTGCTTTGAAATTATTGATATACTATTCATAAAAATAAAAAAATAAAAATTTATCGATATACTGCGGGTCGGTATCCGCACTTTCATTTGAGTGTGCATCAGTAGAGATCAAGAAACTGAACATCAGCTAGTGGAGTGTTAAATCGCTTGACCGTGAAACTGGCAGAAATTCAGGAAACAGCTTTCGATTCTTCTCAAAATCCTAGTTATCACATGCAAAACTTCTATCTATTTTTCTTTAAACCTTGATCTTTACAACTGCTGCCGTTCATCATATTTAACAACCTTATCTAGAAAACCCACGACTGACGAAAATAGAAAGCAGTCTGAAGCAGCGTAAGAAGCCCAGCAGATATTGCATTCTTATCTAGGCGATACACCTGGTGGAGTAAGTAGAAATTGTACAATCAAGAATGGGGCCTCCATACGCGAATCTGGGATGATCGCTCTCCATCCCATAATCCATTCTTGGACAGCGCTCCATCTCTTCGTCGAAGTCGTACACGAACTCCGGTATCTCAATTCCCTTCCGCCATACGCTGTCCCACAAGAATTCCAACCTGTTTACGTACTTCACCTTTCCGTACAGCCTACGTTATCCAAACAACCAAGCAATCTCTCTTGAATAATTGATTGAAGTCTCATTTGATTAATATTGAAATTTAAAAATTATAAGGTATGGTGGTTGAATAATTACCCGCCACCTCCGGCGGCGGTGAAGAGGAGACGACCGAATGTGGCGAGGAAGAGGCGGGACTGGATGCCCGGGTGCAGGAAATAAAACGTCTCCAAGTTGTCCCTAACATTGGCAGGAACGGCGTCGTGGAGAGATTTCAAGGGTGATATTCCGGGGAAGTTTTCGCGTCTGTTAACCCCTGTGTGCACGTACACCACCGAGAAAGGCCGTCCATGTAAACTCGGAAATATCTCATTCTTCAAGTACTTCTTCAGTGTATCAACGGTCACGAGCCTCGCTATTACACAGAGACAAGAAAGAAAACGTCGTTAAGAAAAGCAAGACCAGACAACCACATGCATAAAAATGGCTGCTTGCATTACCAGGGAAGAGTTTTCCGATGACGCGCAGGATAGGACGGCCTCGTCTGTCTGTGCCTTGAATCTTAAAGGTTTCCAGTTCCCGGATGAGTTTTTCTTGTTCTGGTTGTGAGAGCGCAGAAGACGAGGAAAGGGAAGCCATGGTAGAGTTTGTCTGCAGTGTGAATTCTAGGATGGATGCTCTTTTTTTTTCCTTCTTCTTCTTCACTTTATCTAGGCAAAAGGAGAGAGATATTGGGATTGAGATGACCGACGGGAGTGGATAATTTTTGCAAGAGAGAGATTGAGATATGGATGGAGTGTTGAGGTAAATTAATGACATCTAAAATTAGAACTGTAATGCAGGTTGTCTTATTTCTTGTTTAAGCGTCTGCGGTGATAAAAAAATTCAGTCTTGATTGCGCACGTGGGGATGCAAGTCGGGGGCAGAGGATATTCGGAGAATCTTCCTTCTATATTTGTGGATTAAAGACATAAAGGGAACAGAGTTAGATAGCCGCAGTTAGCGCCACGTTTGGGGGGTTGGCCTTTTGGTCCTACGAACTAATTAGCCCATCGATATTGAAAGGGTGGTTCGTGGCTGTACAGTTACTGACAATTTATTTCGATTTGAGTTCCAGAATAGGTTGAATTTGTGAGAATAAGATCCAATTAGGACAGCGTTATTCGTTTGTTGGTGGTTAGTGATGAGTTTAAAGCTCTTTCCTTTCCCAATAATTTTTTCTACCTGCAGACGTTGAAGTTGTGAGATAATCTGACCTACCCCTATTGGATGATTGAATTAATGTGTCAACCGCCAATGTAATTAATTATTCTCAGCTTAAGATTTGATATCTCAATAGGAAAAAACAGCTAACGCTTTATTTATGTAGCTTCCATATTGTAGTGCATGTGATTACTCTTTTTCCCCTACTCTTCAATTATTTATCTTGCAAGCTTGAATCTTCAACCTTTGCATTTATTCGTGATGAAGAATTGATTGCAAGCATTCAAGTTTATGTGTGTGTGTGTGTGTGTGTGTGATGAAGGATTGATTGCAAGATTTCAAGTTTTTAAACACACACTCACACACACACGTATATCTATCAGTTAAGCCATGGGCCATGCACGACAAACTAGGATGCTTGATTGGTCTTGTACGACATGATAAATCTTGCCCCAAATACTTCTCAAATCCTGCTTAACTGGAATCCCACGTGTACTTAATAACATCCAAAAAGTGTAATGACACAATTTATTAAATTATTTGTTTTTTTTAAAAAAAAAAAACAAAAAGGGACGAAGGATTGGGTGCCAGTCAGCTTTAGAGGCATTATCAATTTCGGCCTTATCGTCAGTGCCATTTTTCTGCTTTTCACCCTGCAATTTAACGGTTTGGTTTGCTAATGACATATTTGCCAATAAATTAAGAAATCCGGAAAAAAGGCAATGGGATAATGAGCTCCTTTTCGATTGGTACGATGCAAACATATATATGCATGACTTACGAGATTCGAATTTAAAATATTTATAAGATATCTCAATTTAAGACACCAAGTTAAAATCTCATCCCGCAATCTTTATGAACAAACCAAAAATGGATCATTTTGAACAAGAAAAATGCAGAAAATGGGGCACAAATTCTGACAAGATCTCTGGAGTACACGTGGCAGGATCGAGTAGAATTATTAAGAATGCCTGAAAAGAAAAATAAAGAAGGGAAAGAGGAAAGGTAGAAAACAACATGGGAACAAGGAAGCATTGAGTGGTCAAAGTCGACAAGCGACTCCAAGGCTGCATAAAGAGACAGCTGAATCTACGTCATATTTTATGTTTCTGGTCCCGACGTAAACCAACGGCTATTTCGTGAAACCATGGGCAGTTCGAGCTATGACATAGTTACTGTCACAATGAAATATTGTCACTCTTTGTGTATTTGAGTTATTTAATTGAACGGATGCACTTTCAATTTCAGAGTCTTTAAGAGAGAATTTTGGGAGATTTGCCTAACAGTAGGAGAGGTTGATAAACTAACTGTTTAATTTCTAAGAATATACTATTGATCCATATCTTGTAGCTGGCATTTTGGATGGTGGACTGCGTCGTACTAATTAATTCCGTTCTTTTATGATTAACCTCCATAAAACAATTCTCATTGGTCATTTGTTGACACCAATTAAATAGGCCCACATAAAAATTAGTCAATCAAATAATGACAAGTGCCATAACAGACGAAGATTTTACAAGATTGAAGCTGTTAGTTAAATCTTTAGATGGGCTCTAAGTTATAATAACGAATAAAACTATGTGCACGTCAATATGATAATGTAGCCATACTATCTTTTTTATAATTATAAATAAGAGTCAAATCTCATGAACAGAATAGATAGCCGAAACTAGAGTCGAAGCAACTGAAAACTTGAATTAGTAAAAGCTCTCCCTAAATTTTCTTTGAGACTCCCAAAAATATTCAATAGGTTCTTCATCAAATTTAAAGAGTTTTTAATCACGTTAAAGGCATTTTTTTATCAAATTTAAGTAGTTCGCACCAAGTTCAAGGCAATTTTTATCAAATTTAAGAAGTTTGTCACCAAATTTAAGACGTTCTTTATTAAATTCAAAGAGTTTGTCATCAAATTCAACATATTTTTCATCAAAAGTTTCCAAATTCAACGTTTGATTTAAAATTGTAACGTTAAACCCGAAGATTAACATTATTGAATATCCAACAATCCTCAAGAAAGATTAAGTAGAAGCTATTTCCTTGAAAATTATTCAAAATTCAAAGCAGCATTCTTGAAAAAGGAATTAGAGTATTGAAGTTAAAGAATAAGACTCACAAAAATTCAATTTAATCGAAATTTATTTAATCTTGTACAAATTTTCTTGTTATTCAAGAATTTTGTCCTACGGATTTCTAACATATCTAATGGGACTTTTCTACCTGTCATTTCTTCCTTTCAAATAAGTTTTAAACTTCAAGTAAGTCATCATGACCAGCAACAAGGGAAAATCTTTCAAGGTTGCTACTGTTGAGGCTGCTGAAAATAGTATTGGTGCTATCATCCAGAGTGTGACAAAAAGGTTAGCATACTCTAAGCTAACTCCACTCCCTAAGACTATCAACAATGCACTCTTTGCGAGCGAAAGCAACAAAGATAATTCTGCACCTTCAGGTCCTCGCTCTAATGCCTTTTCTGCCTCCAACATGGCCCCAACCATGACTACTAACACCTCAAGTCTGGAGGATCATATTGCTACATTAACTAAGGTCATCAAAGGGTTGGCTAAACATATTTAAGAACAAGACTCGCGAATCTCAAGGTTGATGGATAAGATAAATAATGCTAAAGCCAGCCGAATAATGGAAAAGGCACTTGAAGTATATGATGAGGTCAAGATATCCACTAAGCAATTAATTGAGGACTAAAAGAAGTTTACGGTTAAAGACCTCCAAATTTCTTCTGATAGCTTGATCTCTATCGATCAACTAAAAGACTTCATAGAATGCACTATCAAGAACAAACTTGATAGAGACGCCAAGTCAACCTAGCATATGCCAAGCTTTACTCAAGTCGGATTGACAACTTGAAGATGCCAATAGACTACCAACCACCCAAATTTCAAAAATTTGATGGCAAAGAAAACCCAAAACAACAAGTTGCCCACTTCATCGAAATATGCAATAATGTTGGCACTTGTGGTGATCAACTTGTCAGGCAGTTTGTTCGATTACTAAAAGGAAATGCCTTCGACTAGTACACCAATCTTAAGCCCAGGACCATCGACAACTGGGAGCAACTAGAATGCAAGTTCCTTAACCGCATCAATAGCACAAGATAGATCATTAGCATGATCAAGCTAATAAATACTCGCTAATGGAAAGATGAGCTAGTCATCAACTTCATCAATTGCTAAGGGAACTTTAATCCTGAACTACAAAAACCAGCTCTTCGAGGCTTCAAGAACAGAGATGCGTATACAAGGCATGCATTGGGGGTTGTGATACATCTTTTAAGGGTTTTAACCCAAAACTTTTGAAAAGTTGACTACATGTGCTCACGACATGGAGTTGAGCATGACGACAATTAGAGTCAATAGTCGACTTGTCCAAGAGTTGTAAGATGAAAGATACAAAGAGGGCAAGTCTTCCATTGAAATATCAAATAAGGAATCCATGGTAGTACACGCCAAATTTGTTCAAGAATGAAGAAAAGATAAGCTGTTAAAGAAAAGTGAAACTCCTCGGACGACGAGAAAGTAATCTTTGAAGGAGATGCAAGTTAAAACCTATCATTTTCTCAACTCAGAAGTCTCAGAAATATTTAATGACTTATTTGAAGTCAATCTCATCAAACTTCCTAAATTGAAGTGACTTGAAGAAGTTAGAAAGATTGACGATCTTAAGTACTGCAAGTATCATTGTCTAGTTGTCTTATCCACAAGTGCTTCATATTTAAAAATAAAGTCATAGAATTGGCTCACCAAGAAAAAATCACTCTTGAAGAAGACAATGCAAATGCCATTGTCACCCTTAACAATTAAAAAGAAGCCGATACAGTTAACAGTCTTCAAAAGCTTGGCCCAGTTAGAAAGTAAAAATGCTAGAAGGCAAACTAGGAGTATTAAAAAATTACGAAAGGCATCTTCAAGGCATCAGGTTTTCTACAAAAGATATGAAAATCCTTAAACAAAAAAAAAAAAGTGAAAGCAAAAATGCTCCTAGATATAAGTATAAACTATCTAAAATTCTCAAATTAAAACTTCATCAAAGACTCCTTGACACAAGTTGAAATTATTTACAAATGTTTAAATTCAAAGACTTTTTGATATGAGTTGAAATTATCTATGAATGTTCAAATTCAAAAACTCCTTGACATGAATTGAAATTGTTTACAAATGTTCAAAGGCTCTTTGACATGAGTTGAAATTGTCTACAAAATTCAAATTCAAAAACTCCTTGACACAAGTTGGAATTGTTTGCAAATGTTTAAAGAAGTTCCTTGACATAAGTTGAAACTATTTACAAATGTTCAAAGAGATTTCTTTACATGAGTTGAAACTATTTGTAAATGTTTAAAGATACTCCTTGACACAAGTCGAAACTGTCTGCAATTATTCAAAGATACTCTTAATACGAGTTAAAACTATTTACAAATATTTAAGGACTCTTTGATACAAGTTGAAATTGTCTGCAATTATTCAAAGATGCTCTTGATACGAGTTAAAATTGTTTACAAATATTTAAGGACTCCTTAATACAAGTTGAAGCTGTTTATAGATATTCATAAACTATTTAACATGAGCACTAAACTATCAAACCAAGTTAAAAACAAGTGCTCCTTGACACACAATCCAAAACCATACATTACTCATGGCCCACAAAAGTATAAATTATGAACAGTCATATCTTTTACGAATTCAAAGTGTTTAAACTACGTTTCGACTTAATCCTCTCATCAGGATACGTAGGCAACTTGGGTATTATGCAAATTCAATCATAGATTTATGGTAGGTTTTACATTCCTTATTGTGTAGAATCAAATAAAACTCCTTGATACGAGTATAAACTATCAAACAAATTCAACTTTGAATTGAAAGTTTACCTCGAGATAGATATCCATCGGAGTTTCATGAAAGTTGTCTTTCATGAACTCTTAGTTGACTTTTTCAAAGTTAGCTTTCATGCACTTTTCATTGGCTCAATATTAAAGTTGCCTTGGTGGATCCCTTATCGACTCTATGTTGAAGTTGCCTCTATGAACTCCATGTTGACTCCACCTCTAAATTGTATCCTTGGATTTCTTGGTGAGTGTTGAGCTTTCAAAGACTTTTTCAAGATCATCTAAGGCTTTCCATTTTGCCAGGCATATAGAGCCCATTTTTCTTCTTCGATGAGAAAGCTCTGGTGGATTTCTACATCTTTCCAAGGAAGAATTCGCTCTTCAAAGAGGTGGGACTCTTCTTCCTTTGACCAAGGGATTCAGTTTGAAAGAGGGCATCGACTACACTAAGACCTTCTCTCCGCTTTCTAATAAGGACTCACTCAAGATAATCATGGCTTTGGTGGTTCTTTTTACTTAGAACTTCGCCAGTCGGATGTGAAAATGGCTTTCCTCAATGGGGATCTACAGGAGAAAGTATACATGGACCAACTTTTTGCCTTCTCGTAGGAGGGCAACGAGCATTTAGTGTGCAGATTAAGACAGATGAATCTTCCCATCAGCGGTACCTCAAATTCCATTAGGTTAGAATGACCTATTCTATCTTTAATTCGCTGCCAAGGACTCCTTTGTGACCCTATTTTAAGGTTAGCTTCTATGGACATTTTGTTGACTTCATCTTGAGGTTGCCTTCATAAAATTTTCATTAACACCATCTCGAAATAACTTCCATAGACTTCTCATCAGCTCTACCTTAATGATTAGCTCTTCATTTTGACTTCAACTTGAAGCTTGTCCTTCATATTAGTCCTGTCTTGATGTTGGTTAGTGGCTAACCTAAAATTACTTCTACAGGCTCTTTAATGGCTCAATCTCAAAGTTTCCTTTAAGGAATGATCAATGGCTCCAGCTTAAAATTACTTCCATGGGCTCCTCCATTTCATCATCTCAAAATTGTCTTTATGGAAATATCATTGACTCCAACTTAAAGTTAACTTCTATAAACTTCTTGTTGGCTCTAAGTTGGATTTGGTTTCCAATAATTCCTCAACAACTCGTCTAGAAACTGGTCTCATAGACACCTTGGTAAACCCTTCTCTAAATTCAAATTTAAATTAGGTAGGACAAATTCAAATTTGAGCCTAGTTCTCATGGGTTAAATTTAAAATTAAGCCTAGTACTTATGAGTTACAGCAAGTTGGTTGAAACTGCAAAGTGACTTAAGCCATAGCGTACAAGAAGAAAAAAAAGAAAAGAGAAATGAAAAGAAAGAAGGAAAGTTGAAGCCCAAAACATGGCCTTATGGTAGAAATCCAAACATGGCCTTGTGGCAAGAGCCCCAAACGTGGCCTTATGGCAGAAGACAGCACTAAACATGCCCCTTTCTCTCCAAAACATAAACAAAATAGTGCCAAACATAGTCTAAAACCACTGCCCCCGTTCACATAATCCCCGTGCCGCTCGACAGTGCAACCCAATCTGCCTAAACCACAACCGCCGCGCCACCAGAAAAGAAGGAATCCGTTGCTGTCCTGCCGTTAATGGAGATACCGCGCCACTACCACCAAGGAGAGCCTCTGCGCCATCGTGCACCAGCCCTTACCACCGCATCTGGTATCATCGCCCACTGCCGCTCAGACGTCCGCCATTGGGCAATTACCGCATCTGATCTCGAGCAGCTCTGCTGAGCTCGTCGTTGAAATGCGCTGTATTGCCGCTCAAAAGACCCAGGTCAGGCCATGTCACTGCCATTGCGTTGCCCCACCATGGGTCTGGAATCCGTCGCTGTTGCTGCCAAGCCACCACCGCACCTCCAGCGCTGCTGCCGCTTCTATTGTAGCACCACCTCGGACGAAACATCCGCCGTCTGACCACGCCTCTGCCTGGAGTATCAAGCCGCTGCACTGTTGCGCCTCCTCCACCTCGGGTTCACCAGTTGTGTCGCGTTGGCTCGAGGAAAGGACTGGCAGATGCACGCCTGGAGGAGCCGCTTGCCATCATTCAGCACCACTTCGGAGCCTCCGCTGCCAAATGATCATGCCAAAGCCTGCCGCTCCAACTCTTGTGGTTGTCGCCAATTCTGTCTAGAGCCAACTTCAGTATAGAACCAAGCTAACACTGCCACCAAGTCTGTTCACTGTTGCGGCGCCTCACCGTGAACGCCACCATCGCTGGGTCTCGCCTGCTGTGCTACTCCTCAGCCATCCTCAGGTATTGCCAAGCAAGCAAAGGGGATGCCAGGTTGTAGGCTAATTGCTTCGGCCTCTCCTGCCGCCGCACAAGAAAGGGAATGATGAACTCACCTTTCCCAGATGCTCGTTGTAAAGACGTCCAGGAAGCTTGAAAATTGTCTTGGAGATTGGAGAGACATCACGTTTTGTACAGAGGAGGTAATAAGACGAAAGATGGATTCCTTCATGAATATCCATGCGAGAGTTTGCAGTATCTGAAATATATGTGCAAATCTGTTCGGATGACTATTGATGTCTTCTGGATATGTCCTGCAGTTGATCGAGGACTTCTTTATTTATTTAATTGCACGTCCAAAAGTGTTCTAGAAGAATTCCATCTTCCATCATAGAGAAGTTAACCGTGGTCTTTGACAGATTGATGGGCATGAACAAATTAAGGGCTGAATTAATGGCTTGGGTTGAATTGGCATTGACCACAAATCTAGTGGATTTGGGCAAATGTTGTTGGCATTCAAACTTGTAGTTTGGCACACCAAATTAGTAAAAATACGGGTCCAATCAAGGTAGTCCATTCTTGAAACAAAATATGAGATCCATCGAGGAATTTTCCAACCAAAATATGAGGAATCTTCTCTTTTGAAATGTGGCATGGGCTAATAAATTTAAGAAGTCAAAAAAAAAAAAAAAATTCGAGACTTATCCATTTAAAAATAATTTTTTTCACCATCTAATAAATCTTTTAAAATACCACTTACATTAAATTTACACTATTTCACGACAGAACTGCGTAAAATAACTACTTTAATGAAAAGACTAAAATAACCTATTTATTTTTTTTTAGTCTTCTCCTTCTTCTTAAATATCATTTTTTAATTCTTTCCAAATCATATTTATTTATTTTACTTTTTCTTATTTATTTTTTCCTTCCAAATTTTTCTTTCTTCTCATTTTATATAAATGTTTAAGACATTTTAAACATAAAAATTGATATTTTATTTTCATTAATTAAATTATATAATTTTTCAGATGATAAATTATAAAATAAACTATATAGGCATATAATTTAAAATATTTATATCACAAAACGCCAAGTTTTTATTAAATTTGTCTGTCACGCCTAAGTTGGCAAGACTGCATACATTTGGGCTTCCAGAAAGCAAGTTAAAAGCCCACCTCGGCCGACTTTGGGCTCACTGTCGGGCAGAGTTCATTTGTCTTTTGCAAACTATTTGATAAGACTAAGAGGGACGAGATTGGGCCCAAAAACTAAACTGCTTCGTTAAGGATCTGCCTTGTGATTGACATGGGCCCATCAATCAAACTTAAACGTACAAATCTGTTAATATAGTTTGGGTCGTTTATCACTACTGCACTATGTTTGGAGAAGTGTTTTTATTAGAGATGACATTTGATAAGAGTTGTGGTGGAATAAGTATTATATTTGGTAATAGAATTTTAATAAGATGAAAATTTTAATTTATTTGAATATATAAATAAATATATAAAAATAATTAAATAATGTGATAATATATAAAGACAGTGATTACTTTTTAAGGTATAATTTAATATAAATATGAGTATATATATGATATAAAAGTATTGATTTAATTTAAAAAATTTAAGTATAAATATATATAAATATAAATATATGAGCGATAGATATAAGTATTTATTTAATTGTGAACATGTGTAATAATTAAAGAATAATTAGTTAGTTATACATGTAAGAGAGAAATTTTGAAATTGAATTCAAATGAAAATTTTGTTAAGTAATAAGTTTGGTTGTGTGAAATTTAACAGGATGTGTGAGAATTGGGAATTGGTTCCAAACATGGCCTTGGTGTATAACCTGCGCACATGATATCAAATATTGATGTAAATCATAAAATTATTTTTTCAGTACAGAACAAGACAAATATGGCCTATTTCAATAATTTCCAGAAATAGTAAGGCGGGTTGGAATATTTTGGTTCCGTAGAATTGTTGGTTATGTATTAATAATCTTGCACACTCAATATGTGTAAAGAAATTATATAAAAAAAATAGTTTATTGTTACAGTAAAATTTCAATATAATTTAAAAAATATAAAATACAAATATTGAGCTTATTTTTATCAACATCTTATGCAAATACAAAAGCTATAAATTATAAATATTAATTTAAATATAAATACAAAATTAGACTAAAAATTACATATTTATATTTTTGTTATATATGATGTGTGAGTGCATGCGAAAAATACTCTACTTTGTGTTTTTATAATTAAAAATACGTATCATTAACTCTAAATTAAAGTTAGAAAAGCACGATGGCTTAGTTATTATATAGTTATTTAATTAAAAATAGGAGAATATTTGATAAATTATTAAGAGACAGGAAATAGTTACTATAAAGAGTATAGTTTTAATAATATATTATAAATTAATTAAAATAAGGGTATAATAGGCAAACTATTAAAAATAAAATGGTAGTTGTTATAAGGATCATTAGAAGAGGCATTACCAATAATTAAAAAGGGTGGATAAAACTCAAAACTTAATATCTTATTTTGACCTTTTGTTGAATATTAATAAGAAATCCAGATCATAGATGGGGAATTACTGGCTGCTTCAAAAAGTTAATTTACGTGGTCAAAATTTTGTCCAGCTGTCAAATTAAAATACCTCATTAATACTAACAAATGCATTTGTGCATCTGCATAAATAAAAAATTATATAATTTTATTAATATAATAAAATAAAATTAGGGATGATTTGGTAAAAAAATAAATTTATTTGAAAAGTAAAGTTGTATTCGTAAATTTCGTTTAAAATGAGAGAGAAAGAAGAAAATTTGAAGAAAAAATTAATAAAACATAAAATGAATTAAATATAAAAAGTAAAAGAAAATGACAGATGCAAACAGAAGGATAATTTAATATATTAACATGCGACAAAAAAAAAATAATAATAGTTGCTTTAACCCCCTTTCTTCTCAGTATATGTATATTACATAACAGCCCCGTCTATTATTTATTTATTTATTTTTGAAGGGTAATTATATTGGAATTTAATAAATAGGGTATTATTAAAAATATTAAAATGGCCAAATATAATTACTTCTATGACTTAGACTCAATAAATAGTATAAATATGTGAATCCATGTCTACTAATTACCTACATCAATCCATTCACATTTCTCTATACTGTAATATTAATTAAGAGTTTGGGGTAGTTTGACTTCACATTTTTCTATGTTGTATTATTAATTAAGAGTTTCGGGGTAGTTTGATTGTACATTGCAATTTTTCACCATTAACTTTAATCAATAGATTTATACTATTGTCATTAACTAAAAAGGCCAAACACACGTAAATGTAATTATTTGTACCGTTATTTCTTCTCTATAATTGTATATCAATATTTTTATTATTTTGAAATTAAAACGTGTTATCTACACATTGTAAGATTGTATAATTATCTATATTTTTAAAAGTTTTAGATTAATTTAATTACATATTATAAATTTATAATTTTATACTTAATTAGTAAATTTACACCATCACCTTGAATAAAAAAGGTCAAACACACTCACATATAATTATTAATACACCATTATATTTTTTCTATACTGTGTATCTATACTTATATTATTATAGAAGCAAAGCCTTTTAGTTAAATGGTGTAAAATTTTATATTTATCTTTAATTGATTTTTTTATTTTTTCTCTTTTCTTTTGACAGTTTTATTTCTTCTCTCTCAAATTTCCTTCTTTCCAAATTATTATTAGATAACACAGAGATAATTAAGTCAAACCAACTCATTTGAGCTACATTTGGGAGGGGAGCTTTTGTTAAATATAATATTGGGTAGAAATTATATTTAGATGAATAATATGTTTAAAAGAAATATTTTAATAAAAAGTATAGTATAATTTATTTAAATATGTACATAAAATATATAATAATAATTGAATAATTTGATAGTTTATAAAAATAATAATTATATTATATGATATAAATAAAAATAAATGTAAATATATAAATAATATATATAAATATTAATTTAATTGCGAGTAGATGTAACGATAAAAAATAATTAATTAATTATATATATAAAAAAATTTAAATTTAAATTTAAATTTAAATTTAAATAAAATTATTATTAAATAATATATTTAATTGTACGAAAATTTAAGATAATATTTTATAACTGAACATAACCTTATAAATTTTTACTATTTATAAATCCACTCTTTTTCAACCTATCAAAATTTATTTTCAGAACTTTCCGCCTGAGCACCTGAAAGTTGAGCCAGTAGTTGAGTGAAAAAGGAAGCCTGCAGCGTAAAAATATAAGCAAAGTCTGATGTACGTTTGATACGAAGAAGTCAGAAGCCATATCTCAGATGATTTATTACTTGATAGCTTCTCCAACTGGATCACCTTCTCGTTCTCTGTACTGAAAAAGGAATCCACAGCTGATGCATCTGCTCCTCTTCTTCCTCCAATCACATTTCTGTCAGGCTTTCAAGTACACCTTTAGGCTTTAATCCACCCACATAAAAAAATGAGAAGGAAAAACGAAAAGTTCTGGAGAAAGATTAAAGTCGAAATTGGGTTATGATAATTGAGGCGTTGGCAGTGATTAGAGTTAAATCAATATCAGCCATTGATATGCCTAGCTGGAGGGGGAGAGAGAGAGAGAGAGAGCGCATTGAGATTTGAAGCGGATTAATTTCGGTTGGTAAGAAAAAGCCAAAGCCACAGGGCAACAACTGCCTCAACATTCCCACAAGCGTCCCAATCTCAGGTTCCCTAAGCTCAGCCAGCGTGGTTCGGACTTGTGTTCTGCCTTCCTTAATTACGAGCTTATCTTTGGCGGTTCTCTCATTTTAATTCTGCCCCCTCTCTCTCCTATCAGCCATTTACTCGTCTTTACCCGCCAACTACATCAATATCAATATCCATCCTGTTCAGTTTTTGTACTTTCTTGGTTTTCCGGCGACCCTTTGCGGCTGAGCTCATGTCGCCGCAGAAGGCGATTTCCGCCGTAAATGGAGTTCATGGAACGACATATCCAGTCCCACTGGCCTCCCATGAAGACGTGGTCAAGGACAGGACTCTCTTCATGAACACCCTCAGAAGCTTCCATTTCTCCCTGGGCACCAAATTTATGTGAGCATACATTCAATGTTTACATGTAATAAAAAATACTCAAGTACGATTTCCACGACAACGTTTTCATCTAACCTAATTTTCTTCTATTTTCCACAGTAAATGAAGTTTCCATGTCTATTTCTACGAACCAGTAATTTTTTTTTTTCCTTAATCTTTTGAGATATATCCATTTTTTTCGTGATGAAGGATTCCTGTGATCGGAGGGAAAGAACTGAATCTGCACGTACTCTACGTGGAGGTTACCAGAAGAGGCGGCTACGATAAGGTTTGACCACCATTCACATGTTTTTCTCCCACAGAACCTGTGACTATATGTTTACTTATCCTTCAATCATTTTTTAAAATTTTTTTCTATCCATTTATTGTCTTCCTTTTATCTTTATTTCATGATTTAAAATAAAAATTGCTCATGAAAGGTGGTAACTGAGAAGAAATGGAGAGAAATAAGTTCAGTGTTTGATTTCTCTCCGACAACAACCAGCGCTTCGTACGCGTTAAGGAAGCACTACTTCACTCTCCTCCATCGCTACGAACTGGTTTACTTCTTTAGGCTCCGAGGTTCAATGCTTCATCAAACTGGTAGCTGCACTAATTAACTTAATTCCTCCCTTTCTTTCTTCTTATGGTGCTGTGTTATTAATTTTCCCCATTGTGCATTCTGGAATGTTTCTATTATCTGTCCTTCTCAGGGATGTAATTTAAAAATATAAATAGGGTGGTGGACCCAATAAAATGTTAAAAGGGCTATGCATCTGATGGAACGAATAATGGGTCTAGAGGAAGAATCAAATAGCAGGATATTGCCCGTTGTACCCAAACTTGGACTTGACAGAGTACGTAGACCATTAGTTGAAGTGCTAAGTTGATGATAATGAATGATGAAATAGGAGCCACACATCATTTAATTTCTCTGCCACAAACGTTATTGTTCGTCTCCATGTGGTTGGGTTAAATTGGCAATTTTATTAGATTATAAAGTTGCAAAGTTTTTTATTTTGATGCGGATAAAGTTCAGGTAATATGGGCCATGGATGTCCAATTTAAATTTTTTTAAGAGTTCCATTAACAGATGAAAGTTACGTATTGTTTATTAGTTTCTTCTTCCATATCAAATTTTTTTTTGGCCTTTGTAGAAATTATTAGTCAATAAAATTTATGTAGGAGTACAGCGAACTCAAAATACCACTTCAAAAACAACATTTTTGTGTGCTTTCATTGTTTTTCTAATGCATAACCTTAGATGAATTTAAACAAGCTATATGCCAAATTAAATTCATCATTTTAGGAATTTTTTAGGCTATGCCTAGTTCCTAGAAACCTTCTAAATCACCTTTGGTACATGATATTTTAGCACTGCGATATCACCACCAGAAACATCTATTGTGCCCATTGAAGTGTCTTTGTCTTTTAACAATGTTTGTCATTTACATCCCTCACTGGCCATATCAAGTGGATTAAAATGGAAGATTTTGATTGTCGACAACAAAAACTGAACATTACCTTGAATTTCAAGCTGACTTGCATTTCCTGCAGACGTTCCTTCTGTCCAAGCTATTGGAACCATTGATGGCAAATTCGACTGTGGTTACTTAGTCTCTGTCAGATTGGGGAATGAGACACTAAACGGTGTGCTCTACCATCCAACCTATGTTGGTACTTCAGCATCAACCCCTCAGCCATGCACTGCCATCGTACCTCAAACCCCACAGTTTCATCAGCCAGGACGTCGCGTTAGAAGAAGGAGGGCCAGTGATCCAGACCGCCCCAAGCCCAACAGGAGTGGCTACAATTTCTTCTTCGCAGAAAAGCATTCTATGCTCAAGTCTCTCTATCCAAACAGAGAGAGGGAGTTCACTAAAATGATAGGGGAGTCCTGGAATAATCTCTCCCCCGAAGAAAGGGAGGTTAGTATAGTGGATCTTGGACTTAAACATGTGTTGCTTGTGTCAAATTTGAAGCCTTTGGGCTTCCTAATTGGTGGACATGTTGCAGGTTTATCAGAAGTATGGCCTGAAGGACAAAGAAAGGTACCAGAAAGAAATGAAAGAGTACAGGGAGCGAGTGAATATGGGGCAACCGCGTTGAAGTGGAGAAATATTATTAGTATGGACAAATGAAAGTGAAAGAGTATATGTACCATCTGGATTATGCAATTCACAAATGCATGAGAGGATTTTTCATTCAGATGCAGTAATCTACCAATTAAATGGCACTTGATGTCTCCCTCTGTGAAAAGAAGAGTTACTCAGAATTAGGTGAAACTTGCTGTTGCATGAAAATGGGGCTATTTGTTAGGAGGTTTATTCCCTGTGTATTGCACAGTGTTTCTTAGATTTTGAATATTGATACATAAATTTAGTACTTAAAGCAGTCTTATTAGGATTGCCAATCATTTAAGAGTTTACGTAAGCTTATGCAAAATTTTCAATTGGATTAGCTGACGGAAAAATCAGGTGTAGAACTACTATTGACAAGCACAGTCAGCCTGGCTGAGTGGGGTGTGCTAGGCTCCGCTAGCCATGCCCTCACGGTGGTCATAATGAAGAACATGAGGCAGATTCCCTGTTCTCTTTACTACACTGATTCTGGATTTTGGTGTTGTGGGCCTCTTCCATGCTGCATAACTTTTGACCACTACATATCTAGGAGTGAATGCCCTGTCATCGTTTTATGCTGTAATTTCTAATATAGTGACATAGTACGTGTCTGTTTATGGTACACATAGAAGACTTGATGAGTGTGTATGTAAATAGACAGGCAGACGTGATGCATGTATGAGGTAGTTTTACTCGAAACGTTAAAACGAAAGGCAGCAAAGGATGGGAGTAGGGGACAGCAAGGGTGACATCTAAAGCTGACAACGGAAAGGCGTGATCGCGAGCACCTGTCTCATCGGAGTATACAAATCGGACAGAAGTTGAGGTAGGAATGGGTGGAATTTTTTTTTTTTTTTTCATTTTAATTGTGATGGGAGATAAGGGAACATTCTCACTTTAATTAAGCGCGTATATATATCTATATTTATATTTTTAAGAAATAGAATGTACAATGTATGGTTATATAATTATTTAATTTTACATTTTTTTATTTTTTAATCTTTTCTTTTTTCTTTTTATTTAATTAGTTTTTATTGTATTTTATTTCAAATTTTCTCTTTTCACAAATCTTTTTATATAAAATGATGTTGTTTTTGATATTTAAAATATATAATTTGTGAATTCATTTGTTCATACAAAAAATATGTGAAATTTATTAGTTAGAATAAATTAAACTAATATTTAATCAGGTATAATGTTTAATGAAAATTAAATTTTTATCTTTTCAAAATTTAATTTTTTTCTTAACGAAACACTTGCAAAGGCTCGAAGCGGGGGATGGGGCAGTGGCAAGACAAAAAAATTACGGGGAGATAGGGCAGAAATGGGGGGAGGGAAATTTTTAATTCAGGGACAAGGAATGCGAGAACTGTCCCTCAATTCTATCCCATTATTGTCCCTGGTGACATCATACACCAAGGCAACCAACAAAAGAGTATATGTAATGCACAAAGGGGTCTTTATCACTTTCTTATGATTGTATGTTGCTGATTATGTATATATTGACTTATAGATTTTGGAATTGCAATGATGTTTTGAAAGAAAAATGCTGATAGTAGTTCATAAAATCATGCACTCACTCGGTATAAATGTATTAAGTGTTGTGAATTATAATATATGTCATAATATTTGACAATTAACTAATTACAATCATAACTTGTCAAAATAACAGTCGTTTATGAGGCCATTTTTGCCTCCAGTGTACATATGCTATGGATTAAAACTGCATGCTCTGTTGGCTTCAGATTCATATCGTTGAATTGATTGCACCCATCAATCAACTTTTCTAGCCCATACACATATACGCCATCAAGGGGTTTTAGAAAGCTAGTATATAGCTACGGCAGCCGTGCACTCGTTCCATAATCCATAATGGAAGTCTTTATTGAGTAATGCAACTATAGGTGCCCTCGTAAAAAACACAAACTGCAGTTGAGTCCGAAAGGGTGTTGGGTATGATGCCCTTGAGAAAGAAGGGTGAAACAAGGTATATGCAGCACGGTATTGCTGCTTCCAAGAAAGATGAGTTTTGCACCAGAAACGACTTCCAAAGCCTAGAATAAGAACATAACCAAATATTAGAGGTTACATTTTAAATTCTGTTGACGCCAACAGGACTGAACCTTATTTGAACCAAATTTGATGATAAATTGCATCACAGTATTGAAAGATTCTTCATTAAGTTGTTCCTGAAAAAGGCTTTGTGGGAATGAATACAGTACAGCCATAGGTCGTTTTTCTCTCTAGCATATATAAATGGTTAGAGACAACTTTATTTATTTATTTTAAAGAACATAAACTTATTAATGAAGCTTTTTCTATTTTTTCTTATTTATGTTTTTTATTTTTCTGTAAATAGTAATTCATTATTCTATATACACACGTTCAAAGAATAAATTTAATTAATAACAACATGCTAATTTACAGTAAATATTTTATATATGATTTTATCCACAGGTATATACAATGTTTTAAAGTTTGGTTTGAATAAAAATATTTTAAAATTTTAAATTATAAAAATCTTTGTAAAGTTTTGAATTTATTCAAAATTTTAGTTTAGTTTTAAAAATTGTAAAAAAGTATTATTTAGATACATATAAATTCTAAATGAAATTTGGATATTGCAAATTACTATAATTGTGCGTCTTTTATCAACATATTAATGTATAATAATTTTATTTATAAATAAATAAGGTGTGAGGATTTAATTTTTACATGTGTTTTAGAAATATAAATTCATAAATTTTTCATATAGAATTTTAGAATGACTGTAATCATTATATGCATAAAATGATAAATAATTTAAACAAAACATTAAATATTATAAATTAAGACAAGTGTGCATCTGTAGTATTATTTTACTCTATAGTAATTTTTACACACACACACACATACAATACTTTAAATTTTAATTTGGATTTATAATTTTTATTTTATATTTTATGAAATTTTAATCATCGCTTCTGTAAACAAATCTCCTATATTGGGAGCATTTGGGTGAACTCCACCACTGACTCCCTGGATCAATTTAAAGACCAAGAATCAGCAAAAGTTAACAAATTTGCAGCATTTCTGTTTTTTATATGTGTATGTTGCAGGGACATGCATGTGATCCATGAACGAGTGTCTACGCTTGCCTGGATTTCCAGCTTTCGGAGTCTTAGCTTTTGGCGTGTCTCTCTTCCTGTGCTTCCTGGGGTCCTGCAAGTTGGATTGTTGTGACAATGAAGAGAGTGCACTCATAATCTGCCTGCCCACCTTAAGCAATCTCAAAGGATTCTGAAGTATTTACAATTAAATGATTAAATAGCTACTGACCCCAAAAATGACTGTACTTTTTGTTTTTCTTTGCTTTGTGATTGTTCTACCGTTTGTTGTTTCAATTTCATATTCATGGTGAGTCACCTGCCAATTATGAATTGTTTAATACTTTTACGTTAGTATCAAAGCATGGATACAAGCATCAACTACCCAAAGATGAAAATTCACAAATAACTTTTAAGTTAGTCTTGCCTTCCTGCTATGCCTGGGTAGACTTATCGGACTTCCAGTATTCACGTTGTCAACATATTTCAACAGCTTTGAAACTGGATTTTGAGTTGCTTTCAGATAAGGGGACTCCTGCAAAGAAACATTGAGATGCTCACCAATATTTATGCCATACCTATCCAGCAAAATGAAGGAAAGGCTAGTTTTCCTTTAGAAGTCACCTTTTCTTCAACATCTGTTCTATCAACAGGATGCCGAGTTCTCTTTGCGCTGTCCCTATTTCCTTCTTTGTGGATGAAACAGAGTAGTTCTGAGAAATATTTAATTGACCATGGGATCTCGTCTCTCAAATTATTAGTTTTCAATGGTCAAGCAACAGCAGGAAGAGTTTTTCTTGTCCTTTTTTTTGGGAACGTAATCAAAATATTCTGACATCATCTAATAATGACCAGCTCCGTCAATACCAGATCATTTCTTTGAGATATTTCTTTCAAATGTTTTGACAGTTCTAAGTGTTTGCTTTCTAACATTTGGTTATATTCCTTTTTGGCTTCCTCGAGCTTACTTTCCGTGTTAGCCAGTGATGCCATAATCTAAAACAGAAGAGCAAATAATTAGCAACCTATCCAAGATGCTGAGCCACCAATATTAAACTTAAATACTCAATGAAGAACCTCTGCTTTCTGATCTTCACACTGCCTTTCTTGGTCCTTGAGTTACATAACAAGCTGATTCTTCTCCTTGCATTCTCAAGCTTGCTGACGCTTTTCTCAAGTGAGCCTATATCTTCTTCACTTTTTTCAACCTTCTTCTACGAAAGATTAATTTTGTCTTGCTTTCCCAGGATATCTGCTTTTAGCTCATCCACAAAGCCTTTGCTCACATTCTCTACATCGGAATGTTTGAGTAACAAATCTTGCTGCATGATAACACAGAGAAACATTTCAACCTATATCACTCCCCGTGCCAGAAGTGTCAAATTTCAGGAGATGGGTTTTCACCATTTTTTTATCAGATAATCTTGAGTATTCTGATACAGCCCTGAGGTGATACTCCAATTTGGCAATCAAGGCCTGCATTTCTGTCTGTTTAGAAGCAAGAGTTCCTGCTTCTGACTCCAATCTTCGAATTTTTTCTTCTGCTAACCGGCATTCTTCTGGATGCTGCACCATCGCAATTTTTTTTTCTTTCTGAAGTTCAAGAATTTTATTGTTCAATTCTTGATTACCTTAACTGTAAAGCATCTTTCTCAGGTGTAATACATGTGCACTGGTTGTGTGTCTGATTGAACTTTTGTTTAGCGCAGTCAGAAACATGGTCCTTCTCTTGCTGAGCCAACTTAATACATGAGTCAAATGAAGCATTAAGCTGAACGAGTCTTTCAGAAAATATCTGGCTTTGATTCTCCAATTTGGTGAACTGAACAACCAACGTGCTAACAAAATCTTCAAGATTCTTGATCTCGTAATGTGCCATTTCCAATCTGTTAGCAAAATTATTTTTGCTGGATAATAGATTCTTGTTTTTACTCTCCAATTTTTCCTTGGAGGTACTCAATTCAATCAGGACAGCTTCTTTAGCTTTCATTTCAATATGCAAATTTTCCATATTAGAAGCTAAACTATCTAAATCCATTCTTTTTGCTGCGACATCTTCTTCCAATTGTTTAATCGTGTCATCTGCTTCAAAAAGGAAAGAAGTGAAAGAGTCTATCAATGAACCTGAAGCAGCTTATTTGGAAACATCAATGAGAGAAATATTTAAAAAATAAAACAAAATATAATATTGTCTAATAGACTCGGTTACCTTCTTTGACCAAACCAGTCAAAAACTATTCTAGTAGGTAAACGCCGCCCTTTTACAAGCCATATATTATTACTTATAAAAGAATCTGCTATATCGGCATTACCTTTCTCCTCAATCAAGCGGGCAGCTCTGTTCTGTTCATTTCTGACAGATGTCTCCATTTTTTCCTTAGCAAGCCCAAGTTCCATAAGCTCGTGCTCGCCTTGATTTATAATAAAATAAGCACCCCATAATCATAAAAATAAAACCGCAAAAAAAACATTGAGAGGATGCGTTAGGACATATTAAATAACTTACGAGTCTTAATTGTTTCTTCAGAATTGTCCACCCTCAAGGACATGGATTTCATATCCTCATGCAATTTATTGAGCGCAACTGATGTTGCAGACAATTTATCTTCAAAAACGCCTTATCTTTCTCAGCTGTATAAGTCTAGAATCAAGTAACACTGGGGTTTATATGTGTGTGCCCGTGCATTACAAGCTAGATTTATATGTACATAGAATTTTGTATTATGCAGAAAATGCGTGCGCATTGACGAGGACTGTTTTTATTTTTACCGCCAATTCAAGGTCAGGTTCAGCAGAAGCTTGTTCCTCGACCAGTTTCTCTTGAGTAAGGAAAATCAACGAGACAAATCATCAAATGCACTCAATGTTCTTCCAGTAAAATGCACCGAACAATAAAAGAACATTACTAAAGGTTAGTATAACCTGCAGTAAGCTTCAGATTCTCAAAGCTCCCGGAAGAAATCGAGTCCGAAGGTGCGTGCGAAGAACTTGAACGCTTCTGTGCATTCGGAGCTCCTGAATGAGATCCAGGCGAAGATTTAAACTGTTCCAGAGCCTTTATGCCTGAACATCCTATAAGTCTACTCATTCCCATAATTGCGAACGAATTCCCTAGTAGAAAGCTCTGGAATCGATCTGGAACCTTCAAATATCGAAGTTTTTACAGTTTCCGAGGCAACAGTGAATTGAAGACACCTTCGGCTAAAAGTTACCGAATAAAGTGAACTTCCGAGAATCCGATCGCGATTCTGGATTGAAATGATAGAAACCGAAAGATCAGGTTTGAGAGATTTTTATCATGAGAATAATAATTAGGTGAATCCAGCGTGAAAACATCATATCAGTGCGATTGAGGAATTAATAGCCTGAAGATTCAATTCGGGGAGTAAACCAAATCTACTCTGTGAGTGTTTTTTTTATCTTTCACAGGAAGAGTCCTATCTATCAATTGATAAGAATCGAAATTGAATGAGCGCGAAATAATTTATATTTATCGGTGATATGGAAATCGTAGCCTGTGAGAGGGTACTGCTGAAGCACGTGAAACCAACCAATAAACTTACACTACAAATTTATCAATTTCTTTTTTTTTTTTTTATGTGGTTATATTCACGGAAATTCAAATAATAGAGATTTCATTAGTAGTGAAAAATATTTTTGATTATAAAATTTTAATTCGAATAAAATTTAAATTTATTTGAATTTAAGTATCTATTTGTAGTGTATATATATCTATAATAAGAATTATTGGTTGCATAGAATGAATTTACACAATTATTTTTATATTAAATAATTTTATTATTTCTATCATTTTTTTTCTCTCTTTTCATGTAAATTACCAGTTATATTTATATATTTTTCTCAATTTTTATCTTTTTTTAAATTTTCTTGATATTTCTTTATTTAATTATTTTAAATATTCTTTATACATTTGAACATTAGATAATTATTTTTTATTAATAAAATATAATATTTTTATAATTTATAACCTCAATTCTTCATATATTATATTTTCTCTATTACCTCAATTTTCATTCGTATCATTTACTTCCTAATTTTAATTTATTCGGTTTTCTTTTTTAAACTGTTGCAGCTATTTTATATTCTAATCTACGTATCAAAACAAGAGAGAGAATTCTTTCATGTGGGCGGCTTTTGGTACATTGAATACTATTTTTATATGCATATATCAGAGATATGTGTGTGTGTGTGTATTAATATTAAAAAACCATATACTTACGTTTTTTGTATGTTTTTATGAGCTTAATGAATGGTATAATATTTATATTTAAAAAATATTATTATTTTATTTATACATACCAGTATTCAGCTTTAATTTATCATATATTTTTTCAATCTTCCGTCCTAGATCTATCTATTTAATAATATTTTTTAATTTTTATCTCTTATTTTACTCACAATGTCAAATATTATTTACTCATCCACATAAAATTATGTATTCATCCCCAATTGTGAGTTGCCATTCAATGGCTGCTGCCACAACAAACACCTAAAACACATGTTCATGGCCAAAATTGACAGCAATCATCCCTTTCCAGAACAAATTTGTATTCTAGTTTGCAGAAACAAGAAAAAATCGTACTTGTTAAACCTCAACAATGACAATGGAAATCCAGAATAACAGTACTAACAAGTCCAGTCCTAGTATACGTCGAGCCATTTGTTAAATTAGAAGGTGCAAATGAAATGGTTCCAAAAAAAAAAAGCCTTAAATAGTCCAAAGGAGAAGCAAAACAAGGTGGTTGATTGGCTACACGTGCAGTAATTACAATCGATTGCCAGAATTGAGACAACCAGGTTCTCTTGCTCATGTTTCTCTGTTTAGGCCATGAAACAAACGGTGCTCCCTCCTCCTTGAATGCCTTGGAGAAGCTCTTGAAACAACGAAGGGGAATGAATTGCACCAGCAACAAAATCTTTAACTTGTTCTCCACCAAGTGTTGAGAATTCCGACAAGAAACAATGTTGTAGTGACAGAAATAGTTTGGCAGATGGGCAAGTAAGACAGCATCTAGAAAATGATTTTTTTATTAATTGAGGTTTAGATATAATTTACCACTGAAAACGTCTGATAAAAGTTGATGACTTTGGTGGAAATATCAGAATATTAACCAAACCTCGTCATAGAAGCTTTCCTAGAATAAACCTTCGAACAACGAAAGCATGATAGATAGAATCTATATCGTTTCAATTTATTAATCTCACACACGTGCACCTAAGGAGTTTGAATTCAAAACTTCATGTATTGAGGAATTTAGCTCTAACCAGTATTAAGGTGTGTCTTAAGCCATTTGTATACTGATTCAACTTTATATATGTGCTTAAACTGAAATCTAGTACTTGGATATGAATATTTAGGAGTTAAAAATGTGTGTTATTACGTGTTAAAGTTAGTGAATGAAGGAAAATTACTAAGTGTGTCAATTTTGTTGGGCTATTTTTGCATTTTTATATAAATAACATCATGTGACGGTATTTTTTAATATTGTAATAATATATAAATATAGTAATTATTTTTTTAAAAAAAATATACATATATAAATGTGTATATGAATAAATAAAAATATAAGTAATGATTAGAAAATCACTAAATTTTCAAGTATTGTTAATATATTACAGAAAAAATAAATGTTTGAAACACTTTTTTTTTTTTTTTGAAGGAATAGCAATAGTGAAAATATGCCTCCTAACACAATGAAAATATATAATGAATTGATTGTGAATGGATATAATGGTAGAAAAATAATTAGTTAAATATAAAAAAATAAAAAAAATAAATTTAAATTTGAATAAAATTTATGTGGAAAGAAATTTAGTTTATTTGATTTTTGAGCGAGGTGAATATTCCGAACCACACAAAGAAAATATTATTATTTATCTGTCTCAGATAAGTAATTTTATGGGTAATAAATTTTAAAATTAATTTTTTATTTCCTGGTTAGGAACCCTGCGGGATCAAGCTCAACCCTCGGCACAGAGAGCAACTCATTTATGGTATCCTAAACTAAACTAATTTATCGGTTTTGCTGTGTTTTTTGATGGGAGTTGTCCTTTTATTTATTCTAAAAAGTTTATTGGTGCTGTCCTTTTATTAATTATGTAATGTTTAGTAAAACTTTAAGCTCCTAAAATTGATGAATAGTTTGGACTTTTCATTTTCAAACGTTAAATTAATTTCCCATCTTTAAGCTCGTGGTGGTGTTGTTGGTTTGCAGTTTAGTTTAGGACATAGTAATTGAGGCAAACTAATTTTAGTTGATGTAATCTTTATGGTTGGATTTATATATACTATACTTATTCCATACTAAATTATTATTTCAATAAAGATTCTATACAAAGTGAATTTATATAATTATCTTTTATCTTAAATATTTTGACTCATTTTATTATTTTTTCTCTCTTTTCATCCAATTGACGGTTTATATTCCTATATTCTCTTAATTTTTATCATTTTTAAATTCTTTTGGAATTTTTTCGTTTTTATTTTAATTTTTTTTACACAATGTAAAATCACATAATTTTCTTTTTTTATTTTTCTTTATGAATTTATTTATTTGTAATTTCTCTCAAATTTTCTCTTCTTTTTTCAACTTTTATTGATATTTAATTTATTTATTATGTTAAATATTCTTTATACTTTTCAATATTAAATATTTTTTTTTTATTTTTATTAATTAAAATATAATAATTTTGTTGAAAGTATAAATAAATCCACAAGCATAGAGTATATAAATTTTACTTTAATTATCATTAAAATTAGGAGTTAACTTCGATTACGTTACGTATATTTACAATATTATCTATATATTATACAGTACTATTAAATATAAGGATTTATATTAAGTCTAAGTCTTTAATGTTAAATTGCCAAATTATCTTTATCTCCTTTATGTTTTTCTATTCTCTTTTTATTTTATTTCTAACTTATTTTTTATCTCTTCGTTGAAATCAAATAATCCAAACAATTAGAAATTTGAATAAGAATGACCCTCTTCCAGAAATTATTACCACCATATCTATTAATAAAATCTTGCCGATTATTAGGCACCCCCAATTTATTTTTGTCCAAATTCAGTTATTTTCAAATAAAGATAAAAATCTAGAGTTGTGATACATACACTAGACGTCTTTTCATCCTAAACATGTGAACTTTTTGTGTATTATTTAATTTGATTAATCAAATTTCAACAAGATTAACTTAGATATATTTATTTCTAATCTAAATTTGATTTAGAAAAACAAAAAAAGAAATATATTTACCATTGCCACGAGTCTCTGATTTATGTAAGTCAGCATTGTTGATAGGTCGTTGGTATTCTAAGGTCTCTGCGCAATCTCAAAAGTATTGTTTAAATTTAGATCCAAATTGAATGCCAAGCAACACTTTCATGAATACATTACGCTATCACTAAAATCTTAACAGTAGAAAACGCGATGACAACAGCACGCGAAAGAAATCCAATTACTCTTCCATTCGATTGTCTTCTGTTTGCTCTTGGGAGACCTTGACCTTGATCTTTGGTAATGCGAGAGAGGGCTCTTGTTGAAGAGCAGCAGGCGCTTTGACCATGTGAATGCTCTGTTCCAGTTCCTTTGCTGCCTCTCTCTGCAACTGGGCCTTCTTCCCCTTCATCCTGTCCGAGTTCACATCATTGGCAGACAGATGTTAAAACAGAAATTCACATAGGATATAAATTTGTAATAAGTATAAGGAATGAAGAAGTACCTCCTTGCATGGTGTCTAGCCTCCCTGTCGACTCTGACTTTATCGATTTTCTTAATGGCCTTGAGAGTGTTCTCTGTAACATTCCTGTCATATCTCTCAGGCCTATTCCGCTTCCTCTCAAACTCAAAGGTTGCATCCTTCAAGTTTAAACGGACAACAGAAATTCAGAAGAAATCCGGGAGAAAAGCCAGATCGCACCAACTGCATAATGAAAATATGGCTACTATGATGCTTACTTGAGTCATGTCCTTTCCATGCAACCGCCTGTAAGCCTTAGTCCATTTTACTTTGCGAGGATTGCGCTTCATCTTGAAGTTCTTGTGGCATTTAGATCGGCAAAATCTAAAGATCTGCAATTCAAATTGCAACAAGTTTGCGCATTTAATATTCGGAAGATAATCATAACATACATTAATAGTCTAAAAGGGTAAGATTTTGTGCTAAAACTCAAAATGCTAACAAAATCCATTTTGTTTTTCTAAATTTCCTCCAAAACAATCTCAGATAAAAAGTTCAAGAAGTTAAATACATAAATTAAAAGGTAATCACCAGGCCACCAATTACTTATCCACAATGAACCCAAATTCAGACAATATCAAACACAATATTTATGTCAATCACCAGGTAGAAATATCAGACATTCACCAAAAATCATCACAGAAGCTTTGGTAGAAGGCATCAACCTTTTAACAAAGACAAACATGACCGAATCTCCAGTGTTTACAAAGTCGAAAGTAGAAAGTTTATCACAAAGCAACAATTAGCTTTCAGCTGGACAAAAGTTCATCACAGCTTCATGCAATGAAGTTAAATTGACTTATTCCTTATATTCAACAGAGGAGTAGTTGACTCACAATATTACCAGTTTTTCCGTTAGATGTGGAATATGATAAAAGAAGATAAACAGTTTAGACCATTAACCATGCGGTGACTCCTAACATCTACCTTTAGAAAACAATGAAATGGAGATTTACAAGCTCCTACACAGAGCTACAAAAATTTACATCATATAGAAAGAGGAAAATAAGAGAAAGCTCTCACCTTTGCATCGTTTCGAACAAATTGAATCCCATGCCCCGGATATATAGTAGAAGAACAGAACCAGCACTTCTCCAACCTCATCTTTATATCTTCCTACACACCACCCTGCTCATAAATTTAAACAATACTTTTCATATTGCACAGACACCAAGGAATGCCAGGAACCTATGAACAATGTTTCTTACAATGAATCACAAATTTCTGGCAATGGCAAATAAATAAATTTACTCAGGAAATCATATGAAAGCTTGAAAATCGGTTATAACCCCTATAAATTAAAATAGGGCAACCGAACAAAATAAAAGAATAATTGGGGACAATCACACAAGTGCCTAACATGCGTAGGAAAGACGACTGCTTTTCCCAGTAGGGAAAAAAAAGAATGAAAATATGTGAATTTACGTTCACAAATTAAATCCAAAAAAAGAAAACATAAACAGAATTTAAAGAAAGAAGCACGAGAACCAGGACGATCCGACGTACCTGTGGCCGAGAAGAAGAAGAAGAGAAAAGGATTCAGAACATAAAGGGTTAGGGTTTTATCATATTAATTTTGTCAAATGTGCCGGATCGGGAAAAACCAGTCCAGTCTAGTGGCCCACCAGAGCAGGTCCACCTAGCCATCGGCCCTCAATGGGTCCGACCATCTAGACCAGGCCTAGTTCTACTCCACAAACTAATAGCCCATAAAAATGAGCCTAATCTGACAGGTGGGTTGGGTCAATTTTATTTTATTTTTTTTTTTCTAACTGTTAGATTTAATAGGAAGTAGAATAATTTATATTGTTTCAAATACAATTAAGACAGTACTTCATTTGATTGTATGAAATTTCATCTAAGTTTTGGAATAATAAAAAAAATTGAAACTAAGTTTTCTGTTAAACTTTTCTATTATATTATTTTTGCTTGATTTTTGAGAAATGAGTTTAAAAGGTTTTGTATCATCTTTTTGTTGTATTACCTACAAATTATTATCACAAAACAAAATTAGATTAATGAAACTAGCATATTTGTTTTCGCTTGATACCAAATTTATTAAAAAGAACATACAATCTTTCATTTCTTGATTTTTATAATATAGTTCTACAAAGCTAAGTTTTCTATTAAACTAAGCTCGTATAATATTCAAATTTATTTCTAAAATTAAATTAAAACAATATATACTTTTATTTCATTAATATAAGGCAAACTTTTACAAACCTAACTCTCTTATTAACCTTTATCAGTATATTATTTGTTACATGAATTTTTGCTGTTATTGCCAATATATAATTACTAAAATTTTCTGTTAAGCTTTGCTTGTTTATGGGAAAATGCATTAAAATGTCCCCAGGCTGGCCGATCTTATTCCGAGTCTGAAATTTAAATTAAATATTTTGGGCCCATACGAATTTCACAGGCCAGGCAAAATTGGTTTAAGTTAGACCTGTTAATAAGTGGACTTTGTTTAGACTCAAACTCATAAATTAAAATCAGATTTAGACCCAAACCTAATAGTAATATTTTTTTGATTTAGATCCAGACCCAGCCCAAACCCAAACTTATATAAATAAATTGAGTCTAAGTCAAGTCTAACCCTGTAAGACTCAATATGTCTAAATACCTACAATTTTGTTTTGAGTCTATATTAAAAAATGAGAGAGCCTACAGATAACTAGCTTGACTGGTATATTTATTTTTTGAAATAAAACATATTATAAGTGATTATTTTAAATTAAAACAATTTATTTCATAATATTAATTTTCAATAAATAAAAAAAAAATTTATTAGTCGGGTTTAAATCTATTGGATCTTAAGTTTAGATTTGGGTTTAGGCCTAATAATAAAATAAAATAAATCTATTTCAAATCCGAGTCTGAGTTTGGGTAGAGTCCAGCCGTTGACCAGTATCTCAAGCCTGTTGGTTCAGAAGACTTTTCATATTTAGGCCCAATTTTGTTCGAGCAAAAATTGTCACATGCCAGCATATGTTGTTTACAAGCCCAATCAGGGCTATTTCCATAGGTGTCAATTGGTGTGATTGTTTGCATATAAATATTTAGAAGTTAAAAAGATTGATACAAAAGTATATAAATGATATAAAAATAAAAGAGTAAAAAAGATAAAAATATTATTTTAATAGTTAATATGTTTGAAAGAATTGATTTTGTAAGTTGGAAATTTGCAACCAAACATTCATAACATGCTATATTTTTTGTTTGCTGTGATCTAGTGTGATAATTTTAATCTAAAAATACAAAATCGACTTTTTAACTGAATTGACTGAGCTTTGACCGATTCAGTCTGTTGTTGACTAAGTTGGATCAATTCTCAAGAAGTTAGACGGTCGTTCCATTTTGCGATGTGCTGAGACTGGCAAAGCGACCAAGTTCGCATCTAAACCGGCCGAACGGACATCTGGAAAGCCTTGCTTTTATGTGAGGCAATGTGATCTATCCATTTGTACTGGATCTCCCAATAAAATAATTAAACTTCAGTGGTAAATTTAAGGTTGAACTAATATCAGTTCGTAACACTTCTCGTAAGGTTTACAATCATCAGACCAAAACATTGCTTGTCAAGTGAAACTCACAATATTCCAACACTCGTACCTATCGAATGCAACATTCAAGCAACAAACGACACGAGCTTCAACTTTCAAGAACGCGAATTTTGCATCTCGACCACCTTTTTCCACGACTCCCGGCTGGAAATCTCACCCCACCACCTCTCAACGTTCTTCCTCGACGAGAAGAGTTCCTCTTCGTCCATTGCATTCACCAAGTACTGTGTGCTGGGCAGGTGAGAGAGATCAGCCAACGTGAAGTCGTCACCAGCCAAGTACCTGCTCTCTCCCAGCCTATTTTCATACACATCAAGCACTTTGGCGAGCTTTGCCTCATTCTGCTTGATCAAATTCTCATCCTGCTTGATCTGCATTCGCGGTGCAAAGGCTAGTTGAAAGACAAGGACTGAGCTTGGTGGATTGAAGCTCTGTCCTTCGGCCTCTAACCATTGATCAATGGATGCTTTCTCCAGAGGATTTGTCCCAAACAGGCCTTTGTTTCCTTGGTCTGGGTATTTGTCACAAATATATCTGGATATGGCTCTGGATTCTGCTTCCAATGTTAGGGACAACAAATGAACATAATTAGGGACATTTGCTTGCTTGTTATGGCATGAGTTTTCTTACTATTGGCAACACCAATAAGCATTTTTCTCCGCAGCCTCACAAAAGCAAACTTTCATCACAATCCAACAGCTTCCTTTCGATTGGTATATGACAGAAAGATTACTTAAAACCAACTGTAATCTTTTGGTAGCAAGAGTTATTGAAGGCTATTTAAAACTAGCTAGAACCACCATGGTGTAATATTCCAATGAACTATATATACACGAGGGTCTCAGAACTCCAAACAAAACACAACAATTAAGTATTCTAACACCGTGGAAATGTGAATTTTAATTTAACCGGTACAATTTTTCAATGAAACAAGAAGAATTTAGGGTGTCTTGGATTAATGAATTTGAAGAGCTAGATTTCAAATTCATAACAATAAATTCTATCATGGTAATTATTTGGATAATAATAAATTTTAAAATTTTAAATTCTCTTCTTAAATTATAATGTGGACACATAGAGTAAATTTGAAATTTATTTTATTTAGAACAATTTAAAATCTTTTTATTTAAATCATTTTCTCGAAATTTAACTCATTCCATCCAAATAAGCCTTCAACTATGGATAAATTCTCCACACCACACCACACCTAAAACAGGAAGAAAGAAAGAAACCCTTTTTTTGGGAGGCTCAACTTTACCTAATCAACATTTTACCATAAATTAAGTCAAAAACATATCCTCTTAGATATTCCCCTGCCTAGAGAAAGCATGAAGTAAAATGCATTTTGGCTACAAGTAAGGAATTAAAACAAGTTGGAGATTACCGAAGAGAGTAATGCTCTCATCTTGAAAGGCTGGTACTTGTCCAAATGGCTGCCCACAATTCACAACCACCATCAACAAAAACCAACAACGATGTGGCTTCAACCACAAAGAAAGAACGCTGCTACTAATGCTCCTATTCAATAAAATAAAAGAAGCAACGCACGAAGAGGAATCATCATTGACCTGAATCTTGAGGTAGTCAGGCTTCTTGTGTTCGCCTTTGGCCATGTCAACAGGAATGAGCTGAAACGGAACATCTTTCTCGAGGAGACAAGCGAGAACCCTCGAAACGGCGGTAGACAAGGGAGGCCCGTACACGCTCACCGATGCAGCCATTGCAAGAGGTCATGTGCAGTTCAGACCTAAGAGCACGGTGAGATTAATATTTTGTGTTTTCTAAGGCTCTGTTTGCTTTCAAAATTTTTATTTTAAAATATATAATATAGTTATAATATTTTTATAAATTTATTGCATTAAAATAAATAATTTTTTAATAGTCAGATCTTAAAACTTTAATTTATTTATATACGTGTAAAAATATGTAATAATAATTAAATTATATAATAATATATAATAATAAAGAGTAATTTTTAAAATATAAATAGTCATTTATATATATATAAGTTATATTAAATTATAAATAAATATAAAAATAAAAAAATAATTTATTAATTATATATTTAAAAAATAAAAATAAAAATAAAAATTTTATAGTATAAAATATTTAATTATATAAAATTTAATAATACGTGTGAAAATGAGAAGTTAGCTTCCAAACATAACCACATTGTTCAATTGTCCACCATTCACGAGTTTGGTGAACTTTATTCATTGCTTATCAAACGAGGACAGATTGGGCCCACGCGACCAATTTGCTACTATATTTTATTTATTCTGAAAATTTTCCAAACCCCAAGAAGAATTTCTTTTTATCCGAGAATTGCATTTAACATAAGCATATTTTTTAATGCTAAAGATTTAGTTGAAAGTCATAGATTATGTCTTACTACGACAAGATTCTGAATTATAGGAATTTTGAAGCTTTGTTATAAAGCCAATGGATTGAATTTTCTTTAAAGATTTAGGATGATCAACAAAGAATCTAATACAAATAGATGCAAATCAAACATATTAGATTTTTTAAAATAAGTATGAAGGAAAGGAGGAGATGATGCAACAAAGTAAAAATTTTTGGAATAGAAACGACAAATTCAATTTTAAAGCATTTCATCACAAAGCAACACCAGATTAATGGACTTGAACCAGAGAAAATACCTTTAATTTTTGTCAATAAGTGAATTAGTTGGCAGCTTAAAGTAGCTAAAATTGTACGTTCAAGATAAATAAACTTGGCAACAATACAGTGGGGATGGTGAACGTGACGCGGAGACCATGCGAGACCAAGTTTATACATGTTTAAGGCTTAAATTCATTTGGTAATATCACATGGGTTCCAATTTATGATACGATTCAAAATTATGATTTTAATTTAACACAAAATTAAAAAGTTTAGATTGAATTTTTGCGAGTATGGAATGTAAATTGAAATCAATGAACTCGAAAAAAATAAGTTGATTTTAAATTACCCATGAGTTGACTTGTTAATCTGTATCAGATATATAAATTTAAAATAATTTAATAAATATTTTTTACTAACTACTTATTTTAAAATATTTGAATACGAGACTAATTATTTGATTGTTTGAACTGTACTTAGTTCAATAAAATTTATTTTTGACTTTATTTTGGTTAAAATAAAATGTTGATTTTTTTATTTTTTTATTTTTTTGGTGTATAAGTTAAGGGTGACTCGTGAAATTTAAGAGTTAGCTCGAATTAAAAAAAAAATCTATAAAAATAAATTGATCTAATTCGGATTGATCATTCATTTACAATATCTATGTACCAACTTTGTCTACTAACCCGTGGCATGAGCCGATAACATCTCCAATCGCATCAACCTGGTGGAGAATCTCTTTTTTCTCATAGTTGTTCCGTTTGAACATATTGGTTTATATTTA
This sequence comes from Avicennia marina, assembly GCA_019155195.1. NCBI lineage: Eukaryota > Viridiplantae > Streptophyta > Magnoliopsida > Lamiales > Acanthaceae > Avicennia > Avicennia marina. The sequence continues at coordinate 4,907,688 of CM032781.1, read as the reverse complement.
TTTATATTTTTCGGTGTGTTTATAATGTATTCTTTTTAAAAAGTGTAAAAGTAAAAAGAAATAGAATAAAATTTAAATTTTATAATAATTGTAATATGTATTTTATTGGAAAAAAAAAGGCAAAACAAACTCAACAATTATGAATAAACCCGGAGAATGTGGAGAAATGAAAATGCTTGTTTTTCTTTGTCTTTTTTTTTTTTTTTTTTTTTGGAAGGATTTCCATCCCTCAAATGCTCACACAAATCAAATGTATAATATTTAAAAAAAAAAAAAAAAACTTTTTCTCTTGATAAACGCAGCAACATAGCAAGTTTTGTTTTTAACCACTTTCATTATATCCTAAATCAACAAAAAGATCAAGACTTAGGAGGGCAAGCGCAAATCTGCAACTCAAACTAAGATGCATAAAAGTAATTATGGGGTAATACATGGATGTGTATAATATATAATGGTTTATTAGGCACTAGTGAAAAAAATGTCGCCTCGTTAAAGACAGATTAACTGAGTTGTTGGGCCCATTCAATTTTTGGGCTTAATTAGATTTGGCTTTTAAACAAAAACTACATTGGACTAACAGCAATGTCTCGTGCAGCACTTGTGACATCCATAACACGATACAAGTTTTCACCACCCAAAGCAGAACAAATTTAGCAAAGAAATTGATGCATATATATGTCTCTGCACGAACTTCTGGTAACTACATATTTTCTTCCATCTGACCCTGTCATTAATGGTTGATCAAGTGCCTACAGAAACTATACAACCTTGAATGTCCCAAGGAAACCGGTTGTTTGGCCTATACTTAGTTAGAGAATTTACCTAAGAGGTCGAAATTCTGAGCTTGGAGCACATCCTTCGTGCTGCAGTGATAAGGGGTTAGAAGAACCACCACCATTTACAAGAGTACACAACAGAACATAGATGTACATAAAGAAACACATCATGCAGCATTTTCATTTTCTTCCATCTTCAACGGCCACTCGCCCACGAGCTGACATGGTTCTCCCAGATTTATCTTTTTGGGAGCCCTCTCTTCTTCAAAAATCTGTTTAAGAGAGCAAATTAAAAGTGTTGAGAGCAAGTATGGGTTTAAAAGGATAATCTTGTTCCACGTTGGATGAAGAAAAGAAAGTTGAGCCATATATATATAAGTGGATATATGACTCATCATCCATAACCTTAAAGTCTTAAGTTGAAATATGAAGAAAAGAAAGTTGAGCCATATATAAGTGGATATATGACTCATCATCCATAACCTTAAAGTCTTAAGTTGAAATATGAAGCAAGGTCCAATTATCCATAAGCTCAAATGCAAGCTCACGTAGGCAGCTCCAAAAATGGGCCATCCACGCACCCAACACAATGGAAAACAATCTCATGGAAGTGCGGCATACCATTGTGGCCATGTATTGCAAGATCTCTGTGATTTCAGAAAACTCAGGCCTTAGAGATGGTTCTTGCTGCCAACACCTTTCAAGCAAGTCCACATATAATGGATGAGTGTGCCTTGGTATTGCTGGCCTTAGACCCTGTAGTTTTTCATATTGAAAAATGAAACCAGTGACTATCCATTCAAATGACATTTGGAAAGGAGAGGGAAACGAAAGTAAACGTGTTCGCCTTCTGGTATTATTGTATTTATTAGATACCGATTTTACAGCAGTTTAGACTCAGATTTATTGCATTCTTGTGCATTTTACTAACTGAGTCCATTTAAACATCTGAACTCCAAAACCTCTTCCTGTGCAGAGCCCAATGTTAACTAATATGTGCATGCCATCTGAATGCACTAGACAACCGAGCCCCAAAAGATCGATTCCAGGCGGCCAACCCCAACCAAAAATAAGAGAAAGAAAGAAACTTCGGCAATTAAAAAACAAGAATAAAGCAACCAAAACATATTCAACAAAGGTTGTCTCAGATGTTATGCGGTCGAGAATGTCTACTTCAAATGGATATTTACCTTCTGGACAACGCCCACTGCCGCCTGCAAGGGGGTCAGGTTTGCATATGGAAGCTGGTATTAGGAAATAAATGAAAGTGAATATTTGACTCATGGAAGTTTGGAGTGTAATAACAACTTGTAAAAAGTCACAATGCATCAGGAAATAAAAATAATTTATCATATTCAAGTAATATGTCTCAAGTCCAAGGAAATATTTCCAGGGAAAAAGAAGATTCACAAACATCGGAAGTAATGCACATATTACTGCATAATACAACCTTCCCAGTCGAAAGCTCCCAGAGTAAAATTCCAAAGCTGAATACATCAGCTTTGTGATTATATGGCTTGTGTTCAATAACCTTCAAATCATCAGAAAAAAAAAAAGCGAAGGTTAGAGAAATTCTAATAACCATCTCCAAGGAATGAACGGCTTGAAACTAACTACTAGCGAGAAATGCTGCCCGGGGATCAGAAGGACCAGACTAATGAAGTTCCTACACTAAGCTGGTCACATGTATAAAAAAGAAAAGATAAGCACACCTCTGGAGCCATCCAGCGATAAGTTCCGGTTTCAGCTGTCATAACACCTGACTGAAGTTGCACTCGAGCAACGCCAAAATCAGAAATTTTTACTACCTGCATAGAATAATTAGTTGTGACTTGAAACAGAGGCAACACAACAATTGTCAAAATTATCCCTTTATCGAAAGAGAAAAATGTCCCTAGCCATCCAATCTTTGTAAAAATTACCAGTACACCTCAATTTATAATGTTCATAACAGGACAAGATGTTTGCTCATACACGTGAGGACAAATAAATCGGTTTGGAAATCTCATCATTCCTTACTTCATTTTCATCCATCAGAAGGTTGGCAGCCTTCAAGTCCCTGTGAATTATATTCTTTTGATGCAAGTAGCTCATTCCCTTAGAAACATCAACTGCAACCTTCAATATGGCCGGAAGCTCCAAAATGCCCTTTTGTTTATGCAGGAAATCATACACACTTCCACCAGGCATAAATTCTGAAAAGAAAATACAGGTTAGAGAAACTAACCAGTGCATGCTCTATGAACCGCTGAACCCCGAGGAAACTAGACCATGTTACTTACCAGTAACAATGCATAAGAGAGGGGGTCTCGTACATGCACCAATAAATTGTACGATGTTTTTATGCCACACTTTTCTGAACAGCGTGAATAAATCAAAGTCTTGCACAATAAAATACATAATGTAATAGAGCAACGAGTTTCGAGTACTTTCAAGATGTGAAAAGAAAGATACTAGTAGGAAATAAAAGACAAGTCACAGAAGGACAATCAACAGAATCAATTGAAACAGAAGGACATAGTGCAACAGAAATGTAGAACTCTTTCAAGGATTAAAGCTCATGAGTGACTCTACAACAAATTGGACCTGAAATTAAGCAAAGAACAGATATATGATAAATGGAACATATACAGTAGAATAACTTGTGCTAGTTTTTCAATATTCATTAAGGCACCCCCAGTGCCCAAGTTTATATACTGTAAAGCTTGACTTGGGAGGAATGCACTCGTATTAATCTTAAAAATAAGAGTAATCCAAGCATCAAGAACACAGGCGCAAAATTCTGGGATATAACATTTTACGATTAGAAAGAAAGTGTACTATTGGAAAAGCCCTATATCAAAACTTGTGCACACAATGTTTCGAGTATTGTGTAACTCATTAAATTCAACTTTCCTTTCTAAGCAGATGGTAGGTAATGTGCATTGCAGCAACCAGAAATAACATCAAAATCAAACTAAATACATCTCACACGCATGAACTGAAGAGTCTGAAGTGAACAACTCCAAGTGACTACATCCATAGCACAGAAACAGGAATAAGTTATAAGCATCCCCCCCCCCCCCCGGCTTCTCTCTCTCTCTCTCTATATATATGTGTGTGTGTGGTGTGTAGATATTGAAAACTTCCATGTTTCAAACATAAAAGTCTAATCAATAAAGACACAAGCACGCACAAGTTAGTATTTACCTCAAGATGAAGATTTCTTGGGTGAACTCCTGCTGTATGTCTTCATTAAGGCAGTCAGTCTTAAAAATTTTGATTGCCACATCTTGACCAAGAAACAGACCTTTGTACCTGTGTTTAATTTTGAAATTGATGACTTGATCTAATTGGTAGCCAAACCAACAGAATTTAGAGTTATAAAACTCACAAGTCTCCATTTGACCCTGCAGCAATCTTGTACTCAAAATTCAATAAATTGGCATCAATTTCCCAGACATTACTCCCATCAAATGGAACTTCCACATGGCTTGGTGGTAACATAAGACCACTCTGACTCTGCCCTTCAACACGAGAGTCCAGCTCTTGTCTGATAACTGATTGCTTCTGCAGCAAATTACATAATGATTCAAACAGAAAGTAATGATCATTGCTGCACATATTTATTGCTTTGTTACCTCAATCTTTAGAATTTCCTTCACCAGTATAGTTCTGAGATGGTCAATCCCCTAAGAATTTGGAGTAAGAAGCCAAATCAGCAATTTGCAACAAACTGGAGGAGCAAGGGTGGTAAAGTCAGGATACTTTTATGGTGTCTGCTATACATCCTTATGGATTGAAAACTATAGAATAAGCAAATAAGCAGGAAAGTGGGAACCCACTAAGTAGAATAAAAACAGAAAGCTATGATCATCTATGTGATGGGCACTACCTTGTTAAACTTCTATTGATTCTGCAGCTAAAGAAATGTTTCAAAATTCCCACCATAAGAGATTGGCAAACATGCAAATTTATTGGGGCCGTCTGTTAAGAGAAAGTACCTTTTCCCAACTATCAACAACAAAGACATCCAATGAATAGCCATCAATAGTGCAAAAAGCATGAGCTTCTTGAATGTTCAACCCAATCTCAGACATCAGGCAAGTCAACTGAAAATTAAGTTGAAGGACCTCAGTTAGTATCATGAGAGATGATACATAACTGCACAGAGCATTAAAGAACTGATTGCGAAGACAAAAGAACCTGGAGAAAACAACATAACACCACAGTACATGATGTAATGAACTCATGACATAAATCACTAATGCCAAATGCAATATCTAGTGATAAGGAACAAACAACGATCTAAATAAGGTTTATGCACCAAGTATTGCTGGAAAATTAAAAGCTCACTCATCTTTATTGTACTATTGGTAGCCAATGATGAAACAGTGAGCAAAAAGGGTGATCTGTTGAAGTATAGTGAGTAGTTGAAATACTGACAAGTTTCATTGTTTTCTAGAAAAAAAAAACTACCAGAAATTTTGGTTAAATTAATGAACTCACTTAAAAGACATGAGCAGACCTGAAAAGAAGTACCAGAAAGTGATTTAGTTTAAGTTGATGGATGGCCAAAATGGCACTGCCATCTAGATTGCACAACCTCAAAAACACAAGTTGTTAATCTCTATTACCTAAAGAAGAATGAGTAATTCAATGGCTCTTCTGTCAAAATGTTTAAAAAAAACTCATTTTTCTGGTTCCAACTCCAGGCCGCATTCACACAAGCACATAGTCAGAGGTAGGAATATTCAAGACTACGTAAGATAGGAGAGATATGGATTATGAGAAAATACACACATAAACAGAAAAAGGGAAAAGATGTGGGAGAGAATACTGCAAACATATGCATATCTTAGCAAATCAGTCAACACTCCACAGTATCATGTTATCGGTGCAACATAATTGGTAAACTCATTTTGGTCATCTCTTCTATGGAAAGATGATATTGCTGGGATGCTTGACAAATGTCAGTAATGTAGGAGAACCATGCAAATCTACAAAAATAAGGTAACCATCAGTTCGCCCTTTTTTCATGCTGGAGTTATAAAAATTACAAAAATAATACAGGGACTCAAGAGGCATTTAGTTAGCAACTTCAAAAAAGCAGCGCCGTTACCTCGCTAAGGAGCTTTGGCTTGTCTTTGGTTGAAATTGTTACTTCATGCAATGGCCTGAAAAATCAAAGCGACCACAGATAAATTGAATAATCCACTCCCATATTCATTCTACGGAAATGTAATTCTGTCCCATGTAGGAGCAAATTAAGAAGTTAACTCAAACTTCTCAGAATATTACCACAAAAAGTGTGATTTCCTACTCACAGACCTGTTCCTATCTTGAGCATCAGATTTATTTCCTGTGAAGGCAAGCTCAAAATTTGATGACGGGCCAAATGCAGGTGGCGGGTGACGGCTGCATATTAAAACAAATAAAGAGGCTTGATTTCGAGTTTGCCTCTATGATAAGCTCGTGACTACATTGTTGAAGTAAAAGAATTTTTCAATACTTATTGAAATGAAACTAAGCCCCCACTCCTCACACCTGTCTTGCTGGAAAGCATTCCCTCCTTTAGCAAAGCTTGAACGAACAGAATTTCTTAAATTTCCATCACAAATGGGACGAACCTGCATTAGAGAGAAACTACAGATACCTTCTAGAATAAAGTTACAAAACAGCATAAAATGGCAACTGAAGAACAAATACGCTTAGGCAGAGCTATGTGAGACTGATACATATCATGCATCAAAGGAAACATATTCAGCATGACACGAAGAGTTTGCAGGGGTGTCATTGTCACTGGAACAACAGCTTCCCATTCAAGGTATTCAATTATTATTGTTATCTACGCTGAACAACATTTTAAAGTCGCTATATTAAATTTTGTTTCACCAGAAAAGAGAGACTGAAAAAAAATGTGAATATAACTGCGGAATTTCTGAGCCCAATATTAGGCATGACGTAAATGTCGGACGACTAGAGAACACTTCTGAGTGTGATTACGTCTGTCAAATTGCATCTTCAACACAATCAAGCTCAAATCTTATCATCAGCACAGCCAAATTCTGAAGATAGTTTTGGGATATGTCGTGATGGAGGAGTTTTAGCTTTGGATTCTGTGCATTCAAGTATTTGAAGCCTAGAATGGTTCGGTCCCCAAATACTATTATTGCGTGCGTTGATAAATAAAACAACCAACTTAACTCTGCACATCCACCATAAATTATATTCCTTGCCAATTTTGTAGTATAATTATGTATAAATATAAAGGATGGAATCTGATTATTATCAGTGTCAACATAACTAATCAACAATAGTTGTTGCAGAGAATCACGATCTATTTTAGGATATACCTGCACAAAGCGGACATCAACTGCAGGCCTGGTGAGAGGATTGCGTGCCATGCTCAGCAATTTCTTGTGCATCAAGACATCCTCTGCCCGTTCAGTATTAACATCTAAAGCATATCTACAGTTGCAGAACAAAACAGTGACACTATAATTGTTTTGGGCATCAAAATCTGGGCCTCATGGTGTACTAAGATCCGAAAATATATCAAAAGCCATTCAACAGCCTTTATTTCTTTTATTAAGGATATCTGCCCAGTCTTACAGCATCTGTGCAGCATCAGTGATCCAAGCAAAAATTATCAAGAAACTGAAGGTAGTAAAGTGGAACTTTTGATTACAAAATATATTTTATATTTATACATTTATGCCAATTTAAACGTTCAACCAATCAGTACATCAAGTATTCATTAAAAAAAAAAAAACTAGCAAGAAAAGGGCAAATTTTCTGTTCCTCCAGGTTCCAACAAAATAATGATCTTATCAAGAAACTAGCAAATTTATCAACAATAAAAAGGCATCACTATTTAACTTTCTTTAACCTTTTTCTTAAATTCATGGCCACTTTTTGTATTTAACCGTCAAACAACATCCACGGGCACCCTTTTCCCTTTCTCATCTTCCCCCTCTCAAAACAACTAGGACCAATTAGAAGGACAAATAAGAAAATTTAGTCCGTTAGTTCCACTAAAGGAAAAGAGAAACAAAATTTACCGAAGGGTAAGCATGCTAAAATGAGCCCACAACTCATCTTCAAACCCCGGTTCATCAGCCTCTTCAACGCCCAATTCTTTCAATCTATGCAACACTTCATGATAAACTTCAATTTTCTGCCTTCTTTTCCGGCTTTGAACCGGTGACCACTCGGATTGCCGGCTGCTACAGCTCTCGTTATCTCCCATCAAAAAACTATTTATCGCAACCCAACCTAAACAGAAAGGTGTAGATACAGCCCAAAAAATATGCACTTTGATTCAGATTCCAGTCATTTCCAGACAGCATTAGATTTAATGAAAAGAAAGAAAATAAAACACAAAAGCACAAAAAGGGAGAAAGAAGACTCGGTGGGGCGTGATGCGAGTTTCCATATATCGTGTACGTATATGTCTTTGCATATTCTTGGTGCCAATTCGCATGAAACGAAACCATAACCCCCCAAAAAACAAAAAGGAATAAAAATACAAAAAGGCACCAATTTTGTTCGACGTGGACCCAAATGAGGTTGGTCACTTTGCTTGTATCACCCCTTGGTTGTCAGCTTTTTTGCGTAGTTGATCTTTTTTATTCACTTTATCCTTTTCAAAGATTGAATCTTCCGATTAATCTAATGTCTCGTCGTCATTGGAAAAAGGGATGATGTGAACCCACTTTTAAGTTTATCCAAGTATAGATCGTTGGGTTGTCTCATTTCTCACTCAGAACTGAACTTAATTATGCTAATTTGGTAATAAAGAATCTGCAATTGGGTTTAAGCCAATAATGGGGAGGACTGTTGCCTTATCCCATGAAACACGGCCTTGCGGACGAGTATTTGGATTGGACAAAGCAATGTTGCAACGATTATGAGAACCTGTCGGCGTTTCAATCCAATTGTCAGGCTATGTTTGTTAGCGCCTTTCACATTCTTTATCCCGTATCGAGACTTTTGCATACGTGATTAATTTATTATTTTCAATTAATACATATATTTATAATTAAATTAATATCTATATTTATATTTTTCAATAATTATATATAATTATATTTAAAAAAAATAAACTGCACACCATTCAATAATTATTATATATTTTATATTTATTTAAATATATAAACTCAAATAAATTATAATATTCATCACATTAAAATTTTTTTTATCAAACATACTATTTTTCTCAACAATTCTCCCGACAAAAACCCCCTCCCTAACATAGCCCAGAGTCCCATTTCCACTTGCTTGTAATGACTTGGTTAAGTTGGAATCAAACGTCAACCTCACCCTTGCATACTGATTCTTCGTTTTTCTAATGATACATTAATAATTTGTGTTAGCACAGGGACCATGAGGGCTGATCTCATCCCTTTCGCGCGCCGCTGTGCTTTGACTGAGAAACTGTAGTGCAGTCGTAGCGTTTGGATACCGCATCAATATATTTTTGAAATTATTTTTTGTCCAGCCGAGTATTTCGAAATCAATTTTGAGGTCCAATTGTGATTTACAAGGAAATTTTTGTAGCAATGATTATATGAATATATATAGTTATATTTCTATCAATTTTATAAAATTTGAACATTACCTTATTTCAAGATTATTCATTAACCAAACAACAGCTTCTACGGGCAAGAGAATTTGAGGTCAACTTTTGATTCCGTCGACTGCTTTGAAAGAATTAAAACTTTTTCTTGACTCCGGCCATAACTTTTAAACATTAACAATACTTGTCATGGCATTGCACTTAATGAATTTTCCATTTTTTTTTTTAACATTGACTAATGAATTACCATACTAAATTGGTTATAGCAGTTCGACTTCAACGCTAGAAAGCTCAATGTGTAAGCAATTGGGTCAGTGATCACTGGTGATAAACGTATTCAATTTGTCTTTGAAATTGAAATAGGACTACGCTGCCCACCCAACACGCGATCACAATTAATTAAGTAACAGGCGATCATACTTAATTAATTATAAAAATGATGAATACAATTAGTGTAATGTAGGGGAAATTCGTGTGAGACGAATTAATTAATTTAATGACGCGAAAGAGAGGTAATGAGGAGTAAGATGCTTCTCTCGCAGACTGTGACCAGGCGATTAAGGGGGCGTCTCAATTCGACGTGCCATTGGAGTAGATGTTTCACTTTTCCAGCGAATCGGGGAGCGGTGGTCTACAACGGGGGCGCCCACTGGATTTGTTTTACATTTTTTAAAGCTATTTCCTAATATAAAACTCTCCTAATTGGATTTATTTTATATATATATAGACGGAGTTTCAGAAGATTTATTGTACATTAGTACTCTGTGTGGCGCAAATTATAAAGTAGCTGTACTTTAAATAATAAATTTGTATTAAAATCAAAAATATAAAAATAGTTAAAGTAAGTAAAAAAGATAAAAAGAATATCAAAGGAGAAATTTTTAGAAAAACAAATAAAAATAATAATTGAAAAGTGACAGGTGAAAACAGTAAAAAAAAAATTTAAAGATGTTTGTGTGATTTTATAACGTGCAACTAATAAATCATACTTCTATAATATTATGATATACATATGGATTAAGAGTACAAAGAATATTTAAAAATAAAAAAAAATAAAGATAGAGAGAAAAATGATGAGCTAAAAGAATGGATAAAAAGAAATGCTAGAAGAATAAAAAAATAATTAAAGATAGTTATACAATTTTATAACGTACAGTTAAAAAGCTTTACTTAAATAATATTATCAACGTCAGTGCATATATAATATACCAAAAACAAAAGTAATAGAATATTAGTAGTCAAATTTGAATGAATTTGGTTTTTATATTAAGTTTAATACTATAACTTTACAACGTGTATTTAAATTAAATTAAACTTTTAATAATACTAATAAAAGTTTTACACTCCATTCGTATGTAAATTTATTTATAAATTATATTTTTTAGGTTTAAAAGAAAATAAAAATTAATAATATAAATGGTGTAAAAATATATAAAATAGGAAAATAAAAATGGTCAGAAAATTGAAGAAAAAATTAAAAGATGAAAATAAAAATAATAAATTAAAATAAAAAGAGAAATACTGATACAGAAAAATAAAAAATTATATAATGTATGTTTGAATGATTTTGCATGTTCAAAAATATTTTAAATAAATAAAAAAGAAATGTCAAATAAATTTGAAAAGATATAAAATTTGAGAGATAAATAAAATATGAAAAATTTTAAAAGAGAATAAAAAGAAAAGAATCAAAAAAGATTTAAAATAAAGATAGTCCTATAAATTAAATATGTGCAACCAGAAAACATTATTAAAACGATAATATAATATATATATATATATATATATATTATAGGTAAATTATGCAACCCGGTTCAAAGATATTTTAATATATAATCAAATTAAAATTTGAATATAAATAATTTTTTAAATTCAATCCCATTATTTAATTTAAAATTTAATTTAATTTCAAATCTTATAAATTCGAAGGCTTTGTTGTGCAGCCCGATTCGAGGATGTAGAGAGAAAGAGGCCCATGATGCTAGGTGTTCGGTTCGTCCTAGCCATACGTGTGTCTGCGTACGACACTACGCTTGGCGGGCAGCTGTCAAAGTGGCCACGTGATTAATGGGCAAGCCCAGACAATGACTGAGGTGGCCCACGTGGCTCTAGGTAACAAAGATGATTTTCCCATCGAGTCAGGTGAACAGTGGGCTGGTCTAAGGGAGGAGTCGCCCTGCTCTCAAGTGCACAGACCGGTGGCGACACTTGCAGACTCCAATAATGTTTGGTTACTAGTGTTAACTGATGGGCCATGTGGACGGTGTCAAACATTAAAGGTGTTGGACATCGAATAAAAAAAGGAGCTTCCAAACATGGTGGGAGCGAATAGTAATCAAGAGCTGGTTCATTAATAACCTTAGTATAGATATATGTGTAATGTAGTGCTGTTATATATAAAAGTCAATAATATTAAGGAATAAATTTGGGAATAATGTAAGCAAGAAAATGGTACGAGAGACCTCTGTAGGAAAGGACATTTTTTAACAGCAAAAAGTTAAGGCTTTGTTAGTTCCCTCACTCCCAATTATTTCCATTTTTGACTTCACCTAAATCTTTTACTAGCCAATCATTTTGCATCAGAAATTTTTTTAATCAAATTTAAATTTAAAATATTTTCATTTTAGATATATAAATTATAATTAACTAATTACTTTTAATTATTACACTTATTTACTATTAAATTAATACTTATATATATATACATATGTATGTATGTATGTACACGCATATACTTACATTTATCTATATTCATACACTTTAAAATTATAAATTATCATATCATTTAATAATATATTTTTAGTTAGAAGTATTCAAATTCAAACAAATTTTAAATCTTCATTCTCTTCTACATCTTACAATCAAACATAATTTTTATATCTATCAAAATTTTAACCACTTTGAACTTTACCCAAATCAACAACCAAAACATACCCTAATTAAACAAAAAGCAAAATTTCTTATACTCTAAATTTTATAATTAATGAATATTTGGTGAGTTCATTAAGCAATAAATTATTTTCCATTTGTTGTCACTCAAGAAGAATGTTGTAAAGAATTTGTTTCTATTTTGTTTTATTAATTAAAAGCTTTGCTTCAAATAAGCAAGTACAAGTGACTCCATGGCCCAATGGATAAGGCGCTGGTCTACGGAACCAGAGATTCTGGGTTCGATCCCCAGTGGAGTCGAGTCGCCGCGTAAAATCGTCAATTTTTGTAACCTGGAAATAAATTACTGATCCATTCACCAGAAAAGCTATTTAAGCAGGGCGTGTGTTTGTCTGGATGACATGGATTTAACTTTTAGCTTTTTTAGGAGTGCACTGTATAACCATTAAATTTTTTATAATTAATAATTTTTTTTACAAACTTCTCGGTGGTGCTATAAAAAAATGGTGAAGTAAAATATAGATATGTTTTTACTTATTAATTTAAATTCAATTAGATAGTCCCTATTTTCTTTATTGTTACTTTTTATTTATTTCACTATACTTTATATATATTTTGTTTCCTTCAATTGTTTCATATTGACCAAATATTATAGATGAAGTGCTTAATTTTTTTTAATTAAATAACAATTTGTTGGAAGACACTAACTCATAACAATATTGCTAATAACAAACATAAAATAAATTAATATTGTATAAACAATTTTAAATGTGCAAAATTTGAATATAAATTTTATTAATTATGTGATATTTATATGATACAAATTAATTTTATCTTAAAGTTTATTAAGTTGTAATATGAAGATTGAATAAGGATTATTAATATGTGAAACTTTAGAATGTAAGAATAAAATTTACATTATTTGTTTGAAAGTTTATTAATAGCTCCATTTGAATTAATATTATGAAAATACATTTAAAAGATAGAAAACAAGTTTATAGTAATAGAAATAAAATAATATGTTTAAAAAAGATAAGTCTGTGAAATGACATTGTAAATATGAAAATGCTTTATGTGTTTTTGACACAGTGTGAAACTACATCTATATTTTTAATAAATACTCATATTTATTAAAAATAAAATTAGTTAGGTAGAAATATAATTTTATTTAAAATTTATACCTTGTAGTAGTTGACTACTAATGAAATCCTAACTCATCTAAACTTCTTGTATAGTTACTTGTATATGAATTAAATTCAAAGAAATAGAATTCTAAAATATCTAAACTACTAATATAATTATTATAATTATAAATTATCTATGTTAATTTATTGCTTTTTTAATCAAATAATAATAAATTTGTTGAGGGTGACTTGCAACTATGCCACTTAATAAATATAAAATAAGTTAACTTGTTAAAAAAAATCATAAAATTGAATATGAATCAAAGAATATTACAAAAGATAAAATAAATATTGATATAAATATTGTTACAACAAGGTAAAATTTCAAATAAATAAAAATATATATTATTATTAGAAAAAACTATTGTTGTAAAATAAACAATATTTTATAAATTATTTTAATGGTGGAAACTTTGTTATAAATTTTTAAATATTTGATATAAATTAATTTTATTTTAAAATTTAATTTTCTGTAATATAATACTATAGACATAGAATTGCAATTATGAAAATGTGAAACTTTTAATTATAAGGATAAAATATGCGTTTTTCTAGAAAAATGTTTAATAGATTCATTGAATATAATTTTATAGTTTGAAAAACGAAAAGATAAGTTACAAAAAGATAATTTTTTGAAAGATTGTTATAAATATGAAAATTCATAAACATGCAAAAAAATATCATGATAAATAGTCAAATTTAATATTTAAGTAATTCACTTTAATATACTATAAATATGCTCCAATTAATGATAGTAAGTTATCAACAAAATATAAGATACTAATAAAATAAAAGTAATGTTTCAAAATTAAAAAGAAAAATTAAAAATTACATAAATATTAAAGAACGATTGGTAGATAATAATATAATTGCATACTAATTTTGAAATTATAAATTAGAAAAAAAATATAAAATAAACTAATGTGTTGAAATATAAAAATAAATTAATAATTTTACTATACTAAAATAATGATCTAGGTTATGGATACTTATTTAACATATCTAAATACAAAGCATATTTCTTAAGAAAATAAATTATAGTTTGAAAGAAATGCAGTGAATAAATATTATTTAATTAAATAAGAAATGTTACAAATAAAATGTTATAAATTGTCTAATTGAAATCACATATTAAAATCCAAAATGAATAAGTTCATATAGTAATTGCAATAAAAATATTATAAATTTAATTGAGTAATATGGGCAATATAAAAATTTGAATAAAAGGTAATACATATATAATACAAAAAGTATTATGTGAATCATATATCACATATAATATATAATAGTAAGGGCATCCTTTGACCAACTAATGTAATTTGGACTAAATTCTCAAATCTTAGAATTTTGAGAAAATTTTGATATTCTTCAAAACTTTTATTGGATAATATATATCCATATCCATATATTTTTTTAAAAATATTTTATTGGATAATTCATATCCAAATTTTTATATAGCAAGAAGATATTTGACCAATTTTGATCAACTAAAGTTTAATTCTATTTTTAAGTCTTTTGATTGAAAAGTGCATAAATACATGTTAAAAGGAATAAAAGTTTATATTAACTAGAACTTAAAATTTTTATGCTTAACTTTTTCAAATAAAAATTAGGAAACATTACAATAAATAGTAATTAAAAAATATAAATTACACAAACAATAAATACAGAAAAATGAATAAGATGATTGACAATTCACTCAATGAAAATAAAAAATTAAAAAATCTTACTAATAATTTTTTTAAAAATATAAAAATCATACTATATAAGTTCAAATTTCAAATAAATTTGTTTCTAATAATATGAGCCATTAAAGTTTTTTCAAAATTTTGATCTATTCATGCATATATGATAAAAATAATTTTGATAGAAATCTTAAATTTACAAAATTTACAAGTTTGAAATTAGTTAAAATCATTGGATTTGTCAATAAATATTAAAACTCATTCTTAATAGTCTTTGAAATTCTAAATGGTACATTATTAAGGTAATTTTTTGAAAAGACTAATATGCATTAATGCATATGAAATTACTAAAATACTTTGAAAAACAAAGCTCAATAGAAAAATAAAATCTGGTTATAATTTGATATGTTTGATTGAGAAAAATATTAGTTTCACATATATTAGCATTAAAGGCAAATATGTAAATTTTTAATTAATTTAATAAAAAACAAAAATTAGAAAATATTACAATAAAATGCAATTAAAAATATACACCACAAAACAAAAATACGGAAACAAAAATATATTGATTGTTACTTGTCGAATGAAAATATATAATTATAGAAATTCATGCCTGAAAAATTATTTTATAAAAATACAAATCAAAATTTAAAGTTTAAATGTTCAATTTTTAAATAAATTTGTTTTTAATGTGAGAATTTAATAAAATTCATTTATTTTTTCCAAAACTATGATCTATCATGCATATATAATAAAAGTAATTTTAACAACAAACTTAAATTTACAAAATTTAGAATTTAAAAAATTCATACATATTAACAATTAAAAAAAAGCCAAACTATATAAGTTCAAAATTTATTTTTAATATGCAAATCTAATATGAGTCATTTAATTTTTCCAAAACTACAATCTCTCCATGCATATATGATTAAAACTAATTTTGACATTAATCTTAAATTTATAAAATATGAAATTTTTAAATAAATTAAAATAATTGTATTTGTCAACAAAAATTAGATTTCTTTATGTATTAGTCATTGGAATTTTAAATGACACATTATTTTATTGAGATAATTATTTAAAAAGATTAATGTTTATAAATAAATGTGAAACTATTTTTTTTAATTACAACCACCCATGACTTTTCATTTGAGAGGTTGGGATTCCAACTATTATTTCATATCCATGCACCCTAAATCCAAATAAAAGTATTAAAAAGTTAAAACATATTGTAAAAAACAAAATATAACAAAATAATAATCGTGCTAGAATTTTGTGATAAAGATATCGGTTTACAAATTTAATTTAAAGGGTGAATAGTCACCTATTGTAATTGTTATTGTAAGCCTTACTGGAAATGTAGTTTAAATCTAAATTTCTTTTCCCTAACAATAGGTGAAGAGTGACGTGAAACATAATATTTGTACAAAGATCCAATAAATAATACTTCTAAAAAGTCATTTTATACACAACTGTGTATATGCAATGTTATGTATAAAAGTCATAAATGCACAAAAAATATCTTCTTTTATATTTTCATTATTTGCAAATATTTTACAATATATGTGGGCAATCTATATATCTATATATAATAAAAAAAGCGAAGCTTATATTTTAATAGTTCAAAAAATTATTTGTATTTTTATTAAGTTCAAATAATCTCTATTGGTTAGATTATTAGTTATGCATTCAATGTTTTTTAAAATTTTTCTTTGTAATGGAATGTAATATTAATTTAGTATTAGTTAAATGACCAATACAATTTACTCGGTTAATGCTATTCAACTATTTGTAGGAGTTCTTTGCAGAATTTTGACAAACACATCATGCTTTTAATTATCATTTATGTTTTATTAATTATTATAATATCTTTTCTTAAAAAAATAACAAGTTAGCCCACTTTATCATAATATTTATTTATTATTCAAAATCCAACCAACTTGAAAAATATGTAGTTATGGTGACTTATGATTTATTTTATATTTTGTTTAACATCGAACATTAATAAACTCATAAAATTATTTATTTCAATCTATATTTGAGGTCATATTTTTATGTATAATATTGAGTTTAGTGCAAAAAACCTTATGAATATATTTCTTTTACATAATTTTAGTAAGTTATTTTATTTGAACCATTCGGTGGCTAAAGAGGTACTTAAGTATTCGCATATTTTAGAAAATGGTATCTTCGACCAACAAAAAATATAAATATTGTTTTGTTAAATATACTATAAAATATAATTTACTTTGCTATAACGATTATTTTACTTCTATAATAGAAAGTATTATTGGTCATATTTATAATATTATTTAAATAACAATGAAGTGTAATCTTTATTTTATAGCTATTTGATTTTTTGAAAATTTTACATCCTTGATGTTAATTAAAACTTGAACTTATTGAAATTTAAGAATGAAATTAGTTAGCTCTTAGTATTTGTACTTATTTTTTAAAAAATATTTCAATTATGTTTACATTTACTATATATGTATTCATTAAATTTTTGTAAATTGATGAAATTGCTTTTTTATTTTACATATATTTTTTAGTACACAATGAATATTAAATTGAGAGTCCGATTGTCTTTTTATTAATCTATCATTTTAGTTGTGTAGAAATATTATTTAATTATTAATAATTTTTATTATAAGCAAAGAACATTTACTTAAAAATTACACATTGACAATATAAATTAAATATAATTAATCCATGCGGTTCCACTTTAATAATATATAATAGGAAGGGTGTCCTATTGACCAATTTATTTAATTTTGACTAAATTCTCAAATTTCATAATTTGGGGAGAATTTTGATTTTTTTAAAAATATTTTATTGGATAATACATATCCATATCTATATGTGGCAAGAAAGTATTTGGCCAATTTTGACACTAAACTACAAGTCTAATTAATTTTCTAAAATTTTGAGGTTTTTTTTATTAAGTTAAATTTTTTTCTATTGGTTGGATTATTAATGATGCATTTAACACTTTTATATATTTTTTATTCACAATGAAACATAATATTAATTCAATAATGAGCATGGCTTTTAAAGTTAAAAAATATTTTTTAATCAATATCTATCTATCTATAAATATGTCTGTGTGTATAGGGAAAAATAAAGAAATGACTATAATCTGCATCCAAATAATAGTTGATAGAAATTGCTATTCCTAAATTATAACTCAATTTATTAAATACATCTTAGTGTAATGTGCTTTCAAATTTTCATTGAATTATTCTTTTTTAAAAAATATTTGACTATTTAAATTATATAGCGTATTACTCAATGCTATAATAAATGCTAAATATATAGGGAAAAATAAAGAAATGACTATAATCTACATCCAAATAATAGTTGATTGAAATTGTTATGTCAAAATTATAACTCAATTTATTAAATATATTTTAGTGTAATGTACTTTCAAAATTTCATCGAATTATTCTTTATTTTTTTGAATATTTTGCTATTTAAATTATAAAATGTATCACTAACTTAGTGAATGCTGCTATTAAAAATTTTGAAAAATAACTATTTATATAACATTCATAAAGAGAAATACAATTATAATTGATATTTTTTCCCTAAATCTTTCACAAACTATATATGAGCATATTTTAAACATTTTAAATATATCTATTATTCGTACAAATTATTTAATTCTTAATCATTTTGATGGACTTCAAAATTCTAAATTATAACTCAATTTATCAAATGTATCTTAGTGTAATGGACTTGTAAATTTTAGTTGAGTTATTCTTTATTTTTGAAAATATTTTATTATTTAAGTTATCAAAAGTATTACTAAATTAATCAATGCTATTTATTAAAAATACTTGAAAAGTAATTTTTCATATAAAAATTAATAAAGAAAAATAAAATAAAATAATCAGTCATAAATTGAATATGAACATATTCTAAACTTTTCAAATATACCTATACTCATATAAATTACGTAATTCCTAATTATTGATACGTATACAATAGAAGCTTACTTATTATGTTACATGCTCTCATTATTTAATTTTTTTTCTAATATCAACTTTTAATTTTTCAAATATTCTTTTTTTATGTTTTTTCTAGATAGATTTTCTTAATTATTTTTCTCTTACACTTCCAATTAAATTGTTGAACCAAAGTTTAATTTTCATAATATTTGAATATTTTAAAGCCTTTTTGTTTGAAAAAAATGAATAAATACATGTTAAAAGAAATAAAACCTCACATTAACTACAACTTAATTTTTTTATCGATAACTTTTTTAAATAAAGATTATCAAACATTGCAATAAAATGCAGTTAAAAGACATGCATCACAAAACAAATAAGTGCCAAAAAAAATAAAGTGATAGTTGTTTCATTGCATGAAAATAAAAAATTAAAAAATCATACAAAACAATTTTTTTAAAAATAAAAATTGTACCATATAAGTTCAATTCTCAAATAAATTAGTTTCTAATAAATATAAGTCATAATTTTTTCCACAATTATGATCTATCTATGCATATATAATAAAAATTTTTTTGAGAGAAATCTTAAATTTACATAATATACAATTTAAAAAATTTACACATAATAGAACTTTTTAAAAAAGTGAAAATGAAACTATGTAAGTTCAATTTTTTAACTAAATTTATTTTAAATATGCAAAATTAATACGAGTCGTTTAATTTTTCAAAGACTACAATCTATCCATGCATATATAATAAAAATAATTTGACAAAAATCTTAAATTTAAAAAAAGTTTGCCCATTTAAATTGTAATATAAGTTTCTAAGCATAAAAAATTCTCATACTATATCTTTATCAATCAAAATCCAACTAGAAAAATTTGCAGTTGTGTTGGGGCTGTGACATATTGAAAAAGCATGTTGTGTGTCATTACCACACTAAATTTTTTCTTTTTATTAAGACATCTAGCGTGGTAAGTACAGGTATTATGTCAACGAGAAGGAGTTTTATGTTTACTGATTTAATTAATATTCTATTAGTTAGGCCTAAAAAATATAGTAAGAATAAAATCAAATAAGTAAAAAGCTCACTCAGAAAGCCAAAGTATCCAAACCAAGTAGAGGAGTACAGGATATTGAAGAACCTAATTCCTTGTGATGTGTTGTTTTCTTATAGATATCAATTAATGTTAATTATCAATTTAATTACTTTGCTATAGATTGCTAATACTGAATTTTATAGGATATTTTCTTGAACTTTTCAATACCTCTAGATTTTAGCTGATATTTTCAACTTAAATCGAGTTAAATTATTAGGTTCTATGATTAATAATGTATTGTTTGGATTAATCCTATAATTTCACTTTTTACTATTCTCATTAGATTAATATTTGTAATTATACATCTAGCGAGCGAGTTTTACTTTCATTATTCTTTACACAACCACAAATTAATTATAGGGTTGGTTAAATTTATAATTACTAATCAATTCTCTAATTACAAATAATAAATGCTAGGACAATTAAATATAATATTAAGCATACATGTTCAACCAAACATAATCACAAAAGACTGGCAAATAATTTAGCAACTCAAAATTAATTTGACGAGAGCCAATGCAAAATTATTTAATGTTCCAAACATAGTGAGAAAACAATAGAAAAGTAAAAGAAACTTAGTCAGAGTTCTGCATGATGCGTGGAATAATACGTGAAATACGTTGTTCAACAATGATGTAGATTTCTCTATCTTCACCTTCTAATCTTGGTTCTTCTAAATTTCTAAGTATTTAAAGTGTAAATCTAGCCTATAATGATCTCCAAGGCGTGTAGAACACACACACACACACACACATATATAGGTGGAAAGTATCTAGGATTCATGCAATGTGGGAGGAAAGACGAGAATGGCCTTCAAAATTTTATCGTAGTACGCTGCTCGATTCTCTGTCACGCTTCCTGCGGTCGTGACGGCCTCCTTCACACCCGCGAACTCAGGAGCGAGTTTGCATGTCTTCCGCTCCTCAAAACTCACACTCACGTTGATGGTCGTCGACGTAGCAGCATGCATCACTGCCGTCGCGAACTCGACCATGGCGCCTTATGCTTTTGAAATAGTAGACTTTCCACTCTCGTTTTGCAACCGCATATCTTGACCCCATGAACGCGCCGTCGTTCCTCATTGTAGCGAAAGCACCCGCAACAGGTTCTGTCTCATCTTCAGTGCACTCCGCGCCTCGCTTTGCTACTGTGACATCTCTCGCGCCCACAACCTTCAACCTTGTGGCTGCGAACGACTTCTGGAGCAAATTCCAGAATAGATTGCCCTCCATCTCCGCGGTTGCCAATTGTCCATTCGCGGCCGCAGCTTGTTCTCTCGTGAGGGCGAACTTGTAATGCAAACCAATTTTGCCTTTTAAGTGTAATGCATGTCCAAAATCACACACTGCCTCCAAAATCCCAGTCTTACATGCCTAAATTATCATATTTAATATAATCCATGTACGAGAATATAACTTAATCATTTTGGCTCGCATAAGTGCAAAAATTAAGAACGATGAAGTACAAATATACTGTAAATTCCCGTGTTATCAAGGGGGGAATTAATACTAATCTTTAAACACCATTTTCCATTTACAGGGCTCGTTAAAATTAGCATAAAAAATAGGATAAGCTAACTTATCACATCAACAACTAATCACAAATATTTTATAACTCAATAATGTGCTTAAATTTGTCTGACTCACAAGAATAAATGGAGTTTTTACCCTTTTTCATCAAAAATAAATGGAGGTCGGAAACAAGTAGTGCCGTAGGAGTGGCAGTAGTAAATGAGAATGGCATGCATGCCAACAGTATTTAATGTGGGAATCTTTGTCTGACGCCAAAAAATTTAAAGCAGCAAGCAGACACCCGCCACAGCTCTCCACTTTTGTCAAAAATTTTTTGCTGAGATTCTTTTTATTCATTAATATCACGGTATAACTGTATAAGTTTGCCCTTCACATTCATGGACTGATGATACAACAACGGCACTTGTCTCATTTACTCCTCTCAACTAACTCCGCTCTTGTCACAAATGGGGAGTATGTATGGAAAAACTCGACGGCTGAGATAGGATACAAATTATTGAGGAAGTGAAATAAATGCTCACCAGAAAGAAGAATATGAAGTAAATTTGGAAGTAAATGAATGCTCACCGGAAAGAAGAATATGAAGTAAATTTGGAACTTACAAGATCAATAGCTTCTTTTTCGGTTACAACTAGGTAAGAGTATAAGTCTTACATGATTCTAAGTAAACCCATTTATCACGGTTTTTAAAAGACAATTCAGAATTCTTCAAATTATAGAAATTTTCACCTACAACTGACAGTCAATATGTTAAACAAAATAACATAAATAACACATTGGCAGTCTTTGAATTTGCTCAAAAGCCACTGTATGTGAACATCAGATAAAACCCAAATTCAATGGAGGTCGGAAAGAATTGTCCCTTCTAAATCTGGTGGTAAGTTTATGAAACAGGAAAATAAAAGTGTATGGAACACGTATGTGCACTACACTGATATAAGAGAAACCCTACACATATCATCAATCATTTTTCTTCCCCAGATCAATTTCATCGCCCCATAGGAGAATGACAAGAAATTTACAAATACCCTCATTTATTATTAGTTTCTTAGAGGCAAAGGATGAGAAATAAAGGTTTATCAATTTTTGTTTGCCCTTGTAATTGGTTCAACAAGTGACGTTTTTCTAAGTCTGTTTTTCTTATATAATTACACACTAACACTGGACATTAAATATGAAATGCAAAATTGTCAATAACTTACTCTTTATTTGTTTATAAATTGGACGAAGTGTTGGAAGGGGTTAAGGCCCTGAGGGGGGACGTGGGGGAACAAAGCTTCTATTAATATATGCATGGCCATTGGGCAAAAGTACCTTTGG
Source organism: Avicennia marina (assembly GCA_019155195.1). NCBI lineage: Eukaryota > Viridiplantae > Streptophyta > Magnoliopsida > Lamiales > Acanthaceae > Avicennia > Avicennia marina. Next base: position 4,884,690 of record CM032781.1, on the reverse strand, counting down.
CATATAATTAAGTAATCGTCAAAAATAGAGTAACATAAGCTCTGAAAAAATGGATACATATATTCGAAGATGTCAAGGAAGGAAGGTAAACAATAACATTGAGAACGATAGGTAAGACAGGGAACGCAATAACGCTCCCTTACCTAACTACCTTTAATTTCTCGATTAATCTTGAGGAGTTTCTGTTAATATACAGCACATGGCAAATGCCTGAATAGAGGCAGACACAACCAAAAGTTGGTACAGTGGCATTAAATAACTTCTGCCATTTGTTTTTAGTTAACGCTAATATCTTTCAATTTCAAGATCTCAAGAAACACTCGGTCATGTGAAAAATGTCAAGTTTAGTTGGATAATTTAGTTTTTAGATCTAATTATATATTCTTTATAATACATAAATGTGATAAGTCCTTCACAAAAAATAAGTCCCATGTAAAATAATTAAAATGATGGATAATTAATCCATATAATAAATGTGACAATAGTCCTTTGCAGCAATAACAAGAATTTGCCAGATCCAATGCATCATGACGTTCTTTAATTGAAATTGTTCCATCAATTTTTCTGATTAGAATTTATACAAGTCTACAGGAGAATTACTTATGTGAATGGAAGATTTTGAAAGCATAAAGCCTGGGAAAAATGAGAATTAATTATGTGAACGGAGGATTTTGAAAGCATAAAACCTGAGGACAATGTTTAGAATGCAAAAGTTGCTACTCCATCCTACTTTTCCCCAGCAAATAACAGCTTCCCTTTCATGTAGATTCTATTTTACGGGAATCATATTGAATTTAAAATTACTGATTATCACGAGATTTATTTCATCCATGTATAAAATCCTCGATGGGAATTTATATGGTAACAGAAGAACTGACAGGAATCAAAATAAGCTAATCTTACCACCTAATTAGACAGTAAGCAAGACAGAAGAGCCATAATGTTACAGGAGACATTTGAACAATGTCAATCATAAACCCTAATTTCTGTTAAAAATTCTTTAAAATCCAGACCTTAAGACGGGATTGGTGTCGATCTCTTCTAGAAAGCAAAATTCTTGTATACGTATGAAAGAGTTCTAAGATATTGGCACGGCTCAATCAAAAACGCAAATCAAATCTAATGATTATAGCATTTTCGATATGAAAGCTTATAAAGTTAGTCACGTTCTGAGTGAGCCGAGCCAACATCACAGTAACTTTTTCAACATTTTTTCGCCACCACGGGCACAAAAAAGACAATTAAACTCGGCAAAACCAACGAAGAAATCGAAACAACAGCCTTCTTGTACCTCTGCTTCACAGTTTTTAGCAAAACAAAGAACGTGAAGAGGACAGAATTAATTTGAAGATATAGAGAGGTTTGAGAAGAAAGAACAGTGGTGAAGAAGAGGGAGAGATGTGAAAGGAATGGTGATACTTTTGTGGACTTTTAAAGAAGATGGAAGAAGAAAGGGTAGCGTGCTTGTTGTGGGTGCATTTAAAATTCTCGACTACCAAACCCCAAAAAAAGAGGACCAGTGCCATTAATGGCAGCAGATAACCCATAAAGACACAATCGTCTCTATATCTCACTCCAAATTGCAATCAATACAAAGGAATTTCCCACCCACAACTGTGCACAGTCTCCTCTCCTTCTTCTGCATTCTCAACAGTGCATTTATTTCTATACATGCAATCTGATCGTGTAACAATCTACCTAGCTAGTTTCTTTTGTCCATTGCTTACTACCGCCTAACTTGCTACGGGCAAAACATGCATAAATAATCAGCTTGACCTTCCTTCTCCCTGTGCATTTTTGTTGTCCAATAGTCTGTTCTGAAACATGATTAGATTAGGTTTTATTAGCCAATTCCGCCAAAAGACATTGTTCCATATAAAAAACGAAGCTCCCATTTAGTTGGTTTCTATGTAGGGCTTGAATTGTACCCAATCTATATAGTTAGGTAGATAGAAATATTACTGACTTAAAGTTAGACAAGTTACAGGAAATTAATATTGAGAGGTTGGAAATTGGAATTGTATCAAAAGGATGTAACGTTCAGTAATGTAAACCAATAAGAACTAATCCGTTTATTTTGAGTTTTAAAATTCAAATTGATAAACATTCATTTAATTTGAACAACAAAATTTTTAGTTGTTTTTACTAGAGTTCTTGGAATTTTTATCTTCAAAGCAATTAAATGATTGCTCCCTTCAAGCACAATACAAGATTTTTTACCTTATTTGTTGAACTTGAAACCTGAGTAACTAGAGGGAAAAAAATTCAATCCTGAGACCTAACTACCCTTAACAATCTTAACAATAATTTACACGTACCCTTCTTACCAAACCATTTACAAACTATTAAAGTTAAATATATTTTCTAATTTCAAAATAATTATAAGTCTAAAGCCAATGCTCTATTGTCACAATATCTAATGAAGGGCCCAGATGTCGCAGAGAGCTAAAGAAACAGATGCAGGCTGGGCCCTGATTTTGGCAATTGGGCTCTGTTTGGCATCATCTTTATCATCATCGTCATAATCGCTATAATCATCATCATAACATGCTTCTGTCGGAAACAAGAGTCCCCACAAAGTAAATTTATACAAAACCAACCAATTATTCTCTACAATAAAGATTTTTGGTTGCAATTACCTTTATTTAAAATTTTTTAAAGTATATTTGGATTGAAGGATTTAAAGAGTAGATTTTAAATTCATAATATTGAATCTATATTTCAAACTTTAACCTTTAATTTTAAACTATACTTTAAACATTTGTGGTGGAATTAAATTGTTTTATTTTAGAGTTATTTGAAATTTTCATTATTCTTTAAATTCAAATCCTCAGATCCATCTATATATATATATATATATATATATATTAATTTCTTACTGTCAATTTTAACTTATTTCATTCTCTTCCCCCAATTGTACCTTATTTGTTTTTTCAATATAATGTCCTCTCTCAAATTTAAATGATTCTATTTATCTTTTTCAAATTTAGAATGATTCTATTTATTCTATATGATCACTTGGTAGTTATGATGGATCGAATAACATTTTGAAACACACAAATACATGAATGAGATTTCTACATATGAGTGAAATTCTCTAGCGGGAAACGGTCATTGCTTTGTTTGGAATTTCATTTACACGGTTTTTCCACCCAAGTTTTTAGCTTGTTTGAAAAATCAAAAGACCGTCCGTCCACTACTCCATTATACCGGTAGTTCCTGAAAAATTCTGTCTAAATTTTAATAACCTAGTAGCGGCGATGTTTCATATATGCGTCAAATAAAATTTTTACATGCCAAGATTCGACTATAGATAGTACTCTTTAACATCACATTAATTTTTAACGTCTGTCGCATTTTGTAAAATGTGAAGATCCGAAAGTAGAAAGTAAACTCGAGGGCCGAGGCACGAAACCTGTGTAGATTGTATATTAATGTTTGTCCCGACTCTCGAAATGGGAATCTGCTTATATTCAAGCCAGGACATATTAATATGGACAACGAGCTGTCCTTACTGTCAGAGACGGGGGCAAGGATGGGGGGAGCCTGATCGAGAATAAATGGTTATGGTTGTTCATTACCATTACATTTGCTGCTTTTTTTTTTTTTTTTTAAAGATTAAACAATTGGTATATGCCTGATTATTCCCTTTCATTGCTCTGTAAGTAGTGTCGTTTTGATGATTTTAAAGCCACGCACAACTCTCAGGCATCTTCTCTCCAATATTGCACTCCAGCGTTAATTAAATAACGTTACCAGCTATGGCTCGCGAGCCTATCAACCTGAATGACTCCGCCCCCATGCCTCTCCCCTCCGCCGTAATCCAATCACCGTTGAGCGACCAAAGCGTCAATCTGTCTCAAAACAATGGGCTCCTTGAGTTCATACAGTCCGTCATAGTCAACAATCAGGACAGCCAAGAGCCCTTTTACGTGCTGGACTTAGGTTTAGTAGCGTCCTAAATGAACCGATGGGCTACTAACCTCCCCAACGTCCGACCTTTCTACGCCATCAAATGCAACCCCGATCTATCCCTCCTCAGCAAAATGGCCGCACTCGGCACCGGCTTCGACTGCGCCAGCCGAGGAGAGATTGAAGCTGTTCTGTCCCTCGGTGTCTCATCGGATCGTATAATTTTTGCCAACACTTGCAAACCGGTTCCACACATAAGATACGCAGCACAGGTCGGTGTCGATCTCACGACATTCGATTCGATTTTCGAAGTTCCGAAGATCCAAAAGCATCACCCGAACTGTGACTTACTGATCCGGATCAAAGCCCCAGAAGATGCGGAAGCTATTTTCCCTCTGGGTAAAAAATTTGGTGCTCTCCAGGAGGAAGTCGAGCCGTTGCTCCGAGCCGCTCAAGCGGCGCAGCTTCGAGTAGTTGGAGTTTCCTTCCACGTTGGCAGCGGCGCGAAGCGCTTAGACGCGTTTAGAAGCGCCATTGAAGCGGCTAGAGAAGTGTTCGACGAGGCTACTCGTATTGGCTTGCCCAAAATGCGGTTGCTCAACATCGGTGGAGGCTTCACCTCCGGTGGACAGTTATTTGAAGCCGCGGCAGACGTGATAAACTTAGCTATGACAGAATACTTCGGGGACGAGCCGGGATTGACCGTCATTGACGAACCGGGGCGGTTCTTCGCCGGCCCGGCTTTCACTCTGGCGACAAACATTATCGGGAAACGCGTGAGGGGCGAGCACCGAGGCTACTGGATAAACGACGGGATTTATGGATCGATAAAATTTTACGACGAGATAATAAAGCCGACGCCGTTTGCGTGGACGCCCAATCTGAATAATCTGACTTGCCCAGGAGAGAGGACTTATCCGTCGACGGTGTTCGGACCAACGTGCGCCGCCGTTGATACGGTGCTGACGGATCACATGCTCCCGGAGCTGCAGATCTACGATTGGCTAATATTCCCGAAAATGGGTGCGTACACCAAGGCTCTGGGGTCAAACTTCAACGGCTTCAATACCGATTCTATTTTGACCTATTTGGCTGATTATTCCAATTTCCAACCCTAGTTAATTGTATATCTTGATCGTTTCACATCCCGGGAGGCGGCGATTTGATTAAAGCAACGCGAGTCGATAAATTTAAATCAATAGCATTAACAATGTGTTATTACATATGACTATTTGAATAATTCGAGAGTCTCCGCAAATTTGAATGTATTGGCCCATGATTATTTGATCCATATGACTTTATATGATAAGCCGACGAACTCTCCGTCGAGGAGCAACTCTAGAAAATATCTGTATCAGTGAGGATGGTGTGGCGTGGCACGTGTAATATGTAATGCTGCACATTTTGATCCATTACTTCAGCAATGTGTGGCTATTGTTTGTATCCACCCTTTTTCAATAATAAAACTTTAGCTTTCTCAATTCAATAGGTACATAAAGAACTGAGTCCCTAGATATGTTAATGTTTAAATTTGGCCTTGTTTTATGGACTACCAGCATTGAAATTTGCTCCAAATTGAGAAATCATATGTTGGCTAAAACGTTGGCGTAAATGCCAGTCAATGTTTTTGTTACAACTCCGAAAGTAATAATGAAGTTCTATCCCTTTTAACGTAAAGTATTTATCATTGATTTGCAACATCAAAATTATAGATTAGTAACTTGAATTTTGACCTTATAAAACCGATTGAAGAGAAATAATACAGCCAAACGTAATTGGTTCGCAAGAAATGTTGGAAGATATCTGCCCCGTCAAGGATAAGTTTGTCATATTCCTACACGAGCAGATCACAAGGATTCAGAGCAAGGGCCGCCAGAAGAATTTGTAACGAAGACAACATGGTTTGATTGGACCACTTCAGGTTAAATCAACATCAAGCTGACACTGAATCAGGGAAAACCAGGGATTTATTTGGTGTTCATCTCCTATTCACCAACACGGAATCAAGGAGAACCAGAAACCCTCAAACAAATGGAGCCATTTTCCAACTACATCTGAAACCCAGCTTTCTTTACCGTCAATGCCTGCGTGGAGCGCGTGGGAGAGATGTTCCCTCATACGACACACCAATGTTGCGATCTACATATAAAAATGTATAGATTACACCAAATAAACTAAAGAAATGGAGAAATTTTAGCTTGTGGGAAGAAGATGAAAATTGCCAGAGTAGACATAAGCAACGGGCGAAAAATCTCTTCCCACTGTGCCAGCCTTTTACATTACATGTGTGTGTGTCTATTATATTTTTAGTGGTTATTGTCCACGTACAACGTTGTATATTCTATTGGTCTTATATGGGGACTGTACCGTATTTATCTTGTACATATAGATGGAATGCGCGATGGTACAGAGATTCTGCTCGACACATTCTAACTGGTTGAATAGTTTGTTCCTTTGGGATAAAACCTAACTCTAAATGCGGTCCTCATTGTTGATATGATTCCCCTGCTTTCTAGTGCTTGAGAGCAGACTTATTTTATAGTTTTTCTTTTCTGCTTGTGGAGCAAAGATTCTTATTCATTCTATAATATTAGAAATTCACACACTCTAGACGTGTATTTAAATCTAAAAACTCTCTTTTATTTAGCATCGGTATTCCCTCTTGTTGTGTAATGAGTCACTTACATATATATACATATATATATATAATGTCTTGATGATTTTGTTGGGAGATACATATTACATAGGGCACTGGCGAACTTGGTCTTTGGTACGTGAGGCTACTTTGTCTTGTTCAAATCTCAGCCATCTGTTGCTGTACCTGATGTCATAGTAGCACCAAATGTTTGAGAGGATTTTTTTTACCCCTAAAGAGAAACAGTCACCTGGTTTTTATTTTACTTTGACATCAAAATGGTGGTGGTCGGTGCGACCAAAATTTAATCTCCTGATAGACAGCCTAAGATTATAGGGATATGTGTATTGCTTTCATAATAATACAGAGGGATGCCAGAGTAAGACAAACACTTCCTTGGGGGTATAAAGATCTCGATAATAAAATGGTCATGAAATCCCAAGTCTACGTAGTCAAAGCATCAGGAACACTGGTTGGCGCCCCCAGCACTTTACCACCAACGTCTGGAAAAGTTTCATATCCATGCAAGGACTTTACCTTTCCATTAGCATCTACCATCACTGGGTATTTGAGAATGTGACCCAGTAGTGGAGTGAACTGCTCAGCTGTGTATCTCTTCCAGTTGACTTCCGCAACGCGATTCACTTGCTTCACACAATCCAAATTTTTAGGATCCTCAAAACTTTTCTCCATCTTTCCTAAGTGCTCTGCCCAAAGCGACATCCTGTATCCATATACCTACCCACGCATACCATTTCAGATAGATTGTACCTTTTCTGATGCATGATTCGTGAAACAAGGGATGGCTGATGGCCAAGACCCTAGGAGAGTTGGTTTTCCTCTGTTTTCCTCAGAGAAGGGATACAGGAAAGCTGACCTGGCCGTGTGGATGTTCCTTGTGGTTAGCCCAGGTGTAATGCGGCTGATAAGCACCCATGGCCATCTCCGTGTCCCTTGAACCCGCCATTGACCGTTGGTTGATGTTGGCAGAGCCAAGTATCACATAGTCGTCATCCACTATCATTCCCTTGCCATGTACATAAATCATAAATCGTCCATTCTTTTGTGGAGCTGACCCCTGGCAGGAGTGTGTTTCAAGTTACAAATGGCTTGAAATAGGAATGGCTTTGCCTTCAACTTGGAGAACACTACAGGCATCCGGTGGCAGATCCAGCATTTGGGATTGGAGAGACCAGTTCAGATACTATTAATTTATTTTGAACGGGTGTTTGCATAATAAGTGGGTTCTTGTAATTGTATTCTAGTAGTAAAGAATTGCTATAATGTTAGTTAGAAGCAAGTGAGACTAATTCCATTTGCCAAGTAATTTAAAATATTCGAATCCTGGGAAGAAATTGAGAGAGAGCAATTGAAGCAGGAATGAGAGAATAATACGATTTTGGTAATATTCCTGCCAAATTCTACAATATTTACCGTTGTAGCATTTGATGAGGGTTGCCCGGTTGGATATGATTCTTCGTGATACTCCTCTCGGTTTCCAAGACAATAGAAATTTAGGTAGTCAGTCGGATGCGCATTCTCAAGCCGAGCAGACTTCAATTCTCGGGCAATAATTTCGTACATCATTTGCATTGTTTGTCCCTAAAAGACCAAACTTTTCTAGAGTAAAGACAACATAAAAAAAACATCACGCACCGGTTCTGTAACGTATCCGCACATAGGAAATACGTGCATTAATTCTTCAAACAATCTTCACTATTAAACAAGTTAAAAGACCAAAAGAATGAGAGAGAGAGAGAGACTTTTCATTTTGGTCTGCTTCATTACCTGCCAATAAAGGATTTCTTGTACAGTGGCGGAATTGGGAACGCCCTCCGGCCACATTGGGATAACAACATAAACAGCGAATCTTTCCTTTGTCCTTATCTTACTCGCAAGTTTTAATGCCAGCTCCATTGGAATTAAATTGTCTGCACCTAAGAGAGACATTTGACAAATAAATAAATAAAACAGAAGGCAATAAAAGAGAACTGTGAGACTTGTCCTGCTGAATGTTAACCATGGTATTCTAGGTAGCTGCCAATTTTAAAGAATCCAAGGCCAAAAACAAGCTTCGTGATCACGAAGCTTATCCCCCACCCCACGTGCACTCAGCCGATTTCTTTTACCTAGGTTATGTTTGGTTGGAAATTTTGTTGCATAAAAGTTTTGATTTATTTCAATTCGTGTAGTTATGTATGTATAAAGTATATAATAATAATTGGATGATTTTATAGTGTATAGGAATAATGATTAATTTTTTAAGTACTAGTATATGTGTGTGCATATAGGTATTAGTTTGGTCGTAAATAAAGGTAATAATAGAATTTTTAAAGTTAGTTATACATAGAGAAAAAATTTTGAATTTAATAAATTTTATTGGCTAATATGCTTATTGTGAAAATTGAATAGGATTGAAAATAATGGAAACTGTAATCCAAACATAGCCCTAACTGTCGCTGTATATCTTGTTGCACAAAGGGAGAAAAACAGCGGTCAGACTGAGACTTTTAAGCATCTGCCTACCTGCATTTTTATAGGAGGGCCAAGCATAGGATGACCCAAGGAAATATTGATTCTCAATGTATATGAAGTGCTGAGCAGATCTAATTGCCTGGATATAAGCCATTTGAATGCTTCTATCTACCACCAAATTTTTTGCACAGACTAGACCCTGCACGGTAATTCTGAAGCTAGTGACAAACTCATAAAATTAGTTAAGATTGGTAAGGTGGGGGAAAAATAACAACTCAGTTCGAGCATTACTTGCTGCTCAGCTGCGTTGGGGTTCTTGGGAAATCCTTTCACTGATCCTGAATCTATGGATCGGAAGATCTTTGGACATCAAAATAGGAAACCAAGACTTAGCATCATTCACCTATAAAATTATACAGAAAAACTCATCTTTGTTGCGGGACATTCTTAACCTGAACATTCCAGTTTTCGGGATCATCTTCCTGAGAAACCCATAATGAAGGATGATCATTCGGAGCAGTATCTGAAGGGCTAGTTATCCATGATATGCGCTCAATCTTCAACAATGCATCATCGTGCCAACGTGATATTCTTTTAAACCGTTGACCCAACTCTGACCACTTAGTGCCTTTCCTCCACCTTTGCTCAAAGTTGGTGAGCACATCATATGCAGCCGGGCCTTCGACCTTGCAGTGTAGATCATGCCACGGTTGTCTTGGGGCCTTTGTTCCTGGCTATTGAAAAATATATAAAAATTCATTATCTAGGAAAATTGAGGTGCAATGGGGCATACAGCAGGTTTCACAAATGGTCATCGTCACGAAACGGCTGTCCCTGTGCTTGCTGATTGTGCAATCATTTCCATTAACTACGTCATATAAACATTGTTGACAGGCCCGAATAATCCCAAAGCAGTAGAGATTTCAAATGGAGGAGTTGCTTACAGCAAAGGTTGGATTACGATAATCGTCCTCAAAGACAGTGTTGAGATCACGAAATAATCTGTGTTCCGGTGTGTCGTACCGTCCATCACTTAGATCTAGACCACCAATGAATGCAGTAATCTTTCGGTTATTGCCATGGCCTTGAGTGTCCACAATGACACATTTTTGATGGTGAGTATAAAGAGTTCCAACAACCTGAGTAGACACAAGTAGAATACGTCAATCCTTGAGTTTACGCGAAAACAGAATTTACTTTGACAGGCATGAAGTAAATAGTTTGGGAGATGAATAACGAAACAAACATGCCTGTTGCTTGAAAATGCTAAGGTTGCTGCTTGCATAACGAGGGGCCAGCACACACGTGACGGAGGAGTGCTTGAAGAACTTCCGAGTTTCCTCATCATGAGTTTGCATCACTCCAGTCTGCAACCAAAGAGGCCTTTTATTTGTACTTTGATAAGACAAAGTAATCATCGTTAATGTATCAGAAGAATTAATAATATTTAACAACGAACCATACATGCCCTGAAGCGGGACTTTTTAGCAGTTGCCACAGACAACTACTTCAGAACTACTTAATTTTACATCACTACCTTGGACTCTTGATGCTTGTGTTAACTATTTGAGTGAATTTGGGCCTGATTCAGGAAAGGGTACTCTTTTTGTTCCTCAAACAGAAAGAAGGAAATTACAGGCCATCAGCCTCAGAAGAGAACAAAATGCATCTAAAACCAACACGCTCAAGTATAATTCAGAATGGGTCGTAAAAATCAACCGTCACAATTCTCCACGTCCTTATGATATAATTCTTGATATTCTTGGTTCCGCACTACAGAGAATGCATACCGTATTAATGAAGAACTTGCTGTGGGAAGTCTTGTCATCCCACACCAACAGCAGAACTCTGACCCCTTCTTGAGACTTGTACTTAAGCAGCTCTCCCAAAGTCATATCCCCGCCCGCCGGCAGTGGCTTGGTAGGCTCTCTCACCAGCTTCACTTTGTGGTAAATCGACCACCCCACAATGTACACCAGATGGTGTGCCTCCAGTATGGCGTGACATATGTCCTCCCAACACTTTGCGTGCTCAAACTTCCTGCTCTCGTCCAAACCGATTTCCGGCAGCATCTTATCACTCAAATGCGCGTCCTGGTAAAGCGTCACCTTCCCGCCGCGCCGCAAGGGGAAGTAACTTTCTTTCAACTCGTAATTCTCTGAAATGCCCTTTTGGTATGTGGGATTCATGCGGCATGTAGTGAATGATATTTGCAGTAGGATGGCGGAATCGGGTTTGTGGGGTTTCCCTGACGGCCCAATAACGTGGAACCACTCGTTGATCACCTCACCGGATGCGATTCTTGTCGCCGGCACGGTGGCGACTCCGATGTGGTCGGCGCCGAACGTGTCATTGTCCTTCACCTCGAATTCCACCTGTTTTGTGTTACAATTCGTGGCAGGGAGCAGATGAACGGAACCTCATGATCGTTATATCAAATTTTCGGTAATTAAAGATTGCATGCGACAATGTAAAAGACGACATTGCTATCTCTTAATAATTCTTTAATTCTAATGAAAGAATTCAAATAATGTTGATCACTTGACGAAGCATTAGACAGGTTACCTGTGAGAGGGGATGAGCTAAGGGGATTTTGAAATTTTCGTTCCAAACAGGATTTTGGGAATTGTATATGACTCGGGTACGAGCAACCCGGGCGCCGGCGACGCAGACGATGACGTATGGGTCGCTGGTGATAATCTTGTTGTGCAGTTTGTGATCTTTTCGGCTGTTCGACGTGAAGGGCTTGCGGCAGAAGTCGAGTAATGAGAAGACGCGACGGAGGCGTTCGGAGAATAAGTCCATGTTTGGCAGCGATCGTGCTTCGATGATTTTGAGGTCGAGGTCTCCATGGAGGTATGCTATATTCTTATCTGGAGATACTTGTGCCATTTTATTTTATTTTTTTTGTTTGCAGGCAGTGCGTGTCGGCTGTGGCGGAGAATGGTGGTTATCAGGTGTCTCCGCCGTGGCCAATGGCGCAGAAGGAAAGAGGCGACTTATCCAACAGTGGAATTACTATAACGGGAACTTTCAGAATTGACGAGTGGGGTCTGACTTTAAGAAATGTTGACCCGTGTGCGAACGAGATTTAGAACAAATGTGAACCGTTGTAAAATTCCTGAATCTAAGGGTAGTAAGAAGCTGGCTTCGGGAGAAGGAAGCCCGATATTCTGAACAAGGAAACTTGGTATAATTATCCACCAATAGGAGAAGATAGAAAACCAGGAAGAAAGAATCTTGTGAAGTATAAAAGGGGCCTCTTCATAGGGAATGTTCTCTTCTTGGGATCTTGAACATGGCCCATTCTTCTATTTCTTTTTCTTTGCTTTTATATATATATATATATATATATATATTCTCGGGGACCTCAAAGAACATACCAGATACAATGTTTGTGGGGGCAATTAGAGTTTCCTCAAAGTAGAAAAAATGTACAAATTAATGGAATCAAGTTCAACAGAATCCAGAAGGGATGGATGGCTATACACTTTTTGGCTGTGAGGAAGTTGAAAGGAAATTGGATAGATTGGGAAGAGACAATGTCGTAAGTAAGTCAAAAGGTCAGTTTAAACCGTAAATATGTCAATTTTCCATCTGCAATAGGTAACCGCCCCCTCCTTTAAATAGTTTATTACCAGGCAATTAGAATTAACATTCAACAAATAATTAGTAAATAGTTAAAGAAAACGAAAAGAAAAGGGGACATTCTACCTAAAGAACTTAACAAGTGAAGAAAGAGCAACATACACTGTGACTACATTACAGCTGCTAATTTCCCATACCATACATACATAAGAGGGAAATTTTCAGCAGTAGGTTTCATCTGTCTTTCACAACAAACAAAATTTCCCTTTCCTTCTTCAGACTATTCGCAACAACCCTTTCTTAGCATTGACCCCAAGTTGGAGAAATACGCAGGAAAAACATCTATATATCCTCTATGAAAAAATACAAGATTAATGCTCATACTACTACTTCAATATGTATCTTCAACAGGCCTTCAGTAAAATGTAGCCTTCTGCAATCACTGATCATCGGCTGATCTTCACCTTCCAAGCTTTAAACTTGCTCCATTCTTTGCATAATATATATAGTATAGAAAGTATAGCATTGATAAAAATTATTGATGGCCCTCATAATTTAGTCCGGGAAAGTGCAATGCTGAACCTCCGAGCCAAGAAGCAGTATAGTTCAAACCAAGGGCTCTGCAGTGGTGGAAGTTCCAACATTGCTGTCATTTTTGAGAGACGTAGGAGGTCGTATCATGACGCTTTGTACAAACGCTATCACCTACATGAACAAGAAATTTATTATAAATCAATTGTTTAGATCCAAGGAAGATGATTTTTATGTATTTGAGTTTCTCTTCATGTAGGGCACTTACAGCAGCTAAACCAGAGCACATAATGCTGAATCCAGGGAAGGGGAATGGTGCATTGTCTGATAGAAACAGAGCTGACGGAAACAAAAAGGAAATATTATCTGGTTAGATTGAGTATCTTTGACCTACATAAAGTTGGTAGGATAATTATTTTATGTACCTGTTAAAGGGCTGAAAGCAAGAGGGGAGACAATGCTAGCAAACGAGCAAATGCCTGTAATGCACCCTTGAGCCTTGCCCTGATACATGGGAGGGAAACACCATATTAGAAATTTTGCATAGATGAAAATAAGGAAAAACTCTTGCGTTGTGTGTCTTTGAATGAATTTTAACACAACATCAAACTAATATTAGGCAATGAAAATCACCTGTTCACTTGGTCCAGTTTGTTTGGATGCAATACTTCTTAACTGTAGGTGCAACAACGGCATTAGAAAGGTTTGGTACATAAAAATACTGATCGAGAAATGTGTTTCAATAAGCAAAATTCTTACACATGGCAGGGCAAAAGTAGCCACAACAGACATCATTGCAGCAGCATAAGGAACCTGCAAAATTTCCCCAAACATCAGAACATTGCCTGTAACGAAATTCCCGTGTAAAATTCAGGGGAAAGGTCCAGAACATACCCAACGCGCCCAAGCCACGCTATAAAGTACCATCTGCACTCATGAAAACAAAGTGGTTAAAGGGGAGAGCCATGTAGGGTTATATACCTGTCCTTGTGAACATTACGTGCTCGTGTTTGGGCAACTTCCACGATTTCATCATGACATGATCTCACAGTATTTGAAAGGATAAAAGTTATTCATATAAGTTCTAAGTATGCAGGGTCCTTACATGAGCAAAGCTGAAAAAGAGCCCAACAGAAAGCATCTTCTCCTCTCCCATAAGGGGAGTTAATGCGGGCATGAGGATCAGCTGAGACATTACGAAGTAAAAGTTCATCAAACTTAATGAAGAATACACACAAATAATTAACTGCAAAATGGCAATGCATCTCCAAACTACCTGTGATATGGATCCTGCAATTCCAGCAATTATCATCAGATCAGCGAATTGATCTTTGTTGAAGTGAAATTGAGCCTTCAAGAAATACTGCATGGTGGTCAAATAAAAACAAGTTATCCCTCTCAACGTAATCTTCAGTGTGAAGTTATTGCAGCTCGACCTCAACAATGGCCAAATTCTTTACATTCACAAAGATTTAAAAAACCTAAGAAAAATTTTGCAAGCCAATTGTAGAGAAAACACTGGTGCTCATCTGCAACTCCTATTAGTTCTTGTGCTTTGAAGCTCAAGGATAAAATCAACATTCTCATTGTTGGATAACAATGAAGGGTAGCTTACCATCAAAGAAGCGTATAGGCCAACATCTGCAACATTGATGAAGAAAGCAACCACAGCTGCTTTTGAAAAAGTGGGGCTGCAGAATAGTGACAAATATCCAGGCATTAGTCTAAATAACTGACAGAAGAACCCATGGCTCCAGAACATTGAAACTCAAGTTGAATAGCTCCTGTCCCTTTCTCTGGTACGTTTCCTTATCTACAAGATGTATATTTTCAGAAAGAATTTTATAAGAGTAGTGTGTGAGTTGCTGTTGCCGACCTAGTCCTCAACATGCAAATGATGTCATTCACTGAAGGCAGAGTCCTGAAAAGATTCCATTTTTTCGATGGAGCCTTTTCTAAAAGACAATCAGTTTCTGTGCTCCTGGCACAAACGCTGTTGCGCGTTGACTCTGGAAGAAATACTCTCATATATAACAACGAGATAATTGACATTGCAGCAGCAACCTATGCGTAGAACCAAAAAAGCAGCCCAATTAAAGTACCATGTAAGACAATGTGTTGAAGCTATATAAAAGAAGCGAGAAACTAAGAGAATACTTTAAATGTGACGGAAGTGGAGAGGAACCGAGTCGAAAAATTCCCAAAGACGAATGACGCAGAAGAGAACCCTGACATGATTCCAAACACTGCAGCCCTTCTCCCCTCTGGAACATTATCCGCCTGCAACCACAGCAGAAGATGTGAAGTCGCATTGTCAGCCACTCCACTAAATTTTAAGACTCTTGAAAATCTGGGATGCTGAAGACTGTATAATTAGGGTTTGTGGACAAATGCAAACCATATCAATTCCGTATAAAAGAGGTGTAGGAAGAGAGACGTCACCACGTATGCAAGAGCAAGAAACTGGACACTGCCTTCAGTGGCCATGGCGATGAGGGTTTTGAGCACATAGTAAGCGCAGAAGTAGTACTTCGTTCTGCTGTATGCCAGTATCACTGTAAAAACAGAATCATGCTTGTCAAATGATTTACGTCACGACATCAAGAAGGGAAAATTATATAAATATTTTAATGAATACTACAACAAATAATCTTCATATTTTTGGCTAATTTATGGGCCACTTCAAAATAGTTACGTTTCGAGCAGTTCATGAGAATCCAACTCCCAAGGCAGAAAGTTCTTCGAGTTTTAAAGCCCAGACAGGCTCTTTATGATGATATGGCCCGGGATTAGAAGTCCTGGGCCTCTACCTGAATACTTCTAGACCATATGAAATTGCTCCCAAATTTTGGGCCATACAGTTGTCAAACATTAGAATTTAGAAATAGGGAAAATTATAAAAATATTCTTAAAATAAATTGTTTATATTCCAAAAATATCCACTCCATTTCCACGAACTCTTTAACTGACCAATACTTTGAGGGGTCTTTCACTATCGAAAATTTTACATCGAGATTTTAGTATTTCTTCCCTTGAGATTGATGAATATAAGAGAAAAAAATCATAATTGAAAATGTGATCCCAAGAACATTATCGTACGTATGGTGGGTGAGCACTAAGCAGGCCTGTCGAACTAGCACGTCTTTCACTTTTTTTACCTTCTTTTTTCTGCTTTATTCAATATTCTTTTTGTGAATCTGTTTTTACTTTATTATTTTTTTCTCATAGCTTTCTCATTTTTTTTTATTTTCTCCTGCCTTTTCCTTTATCAGTACCCAACATATTCCTTCAAACGAGAAAGTACAAAGTTTAAGATTCATACTTTGGTTTTTCCTGCTGTCCCAGTTAGAATTTAACTGTGTACTAAGAATTATTCCCTTCAAAGTTGTGCGTGGATTTCTATGTAACAAGAACTTCTAGAGTGAATATTGGATTCATAGTAACATATTGTGGCTATGGGGCTGCGCATTTGGCTACCATCAACTATTCAAGTTCCTTTCCCTTTTTTTTTTTTTGTCTTAATTAAATCAATTATTAAATGCCTCCCATATCTAATTCTATTAATTTTAAAATACATAACAATTAACGCCTGATTAATTACACCCCACTCAGTACCGACAATTTTTTATATCATTTTTTTAAAACAAATCAAATATAATTGCAAAAATCACCAAGAGAAGTCTCCTGGATAAGACAAATAATCTAAGTGAAGTGATAATTAGACTTAAAGCAATAGATTGATGTAGTGAGGTTACCCACCTAGAGGAAAGATAGAAAGAGTCATGGGGACAGTGAGCATGACTTTTCTTCCATAAGTGTCGGACAGATTCCCAACCACGGGCATAACCACGAGTGAACCCAACCCAATGATCTGCAACAATTTCATCATTATAGTTTTGAAACCGAGTGCAAGCAACAATAACTAGTGTTGGAGGTCACCATGATTCCAAGGGAACACGCAAAAATGAAAATAAAGAGGCCAAAAGGAATAATAAACTAAAATCCAAATACCATATAAACAGTGATTTTCAATCGAGAAATTAAGATTAAGAAGAAAAAGAGTAGAAGTGTGACATTTAATATTCCTTGATATCCACATTGTCTTCGCCACGTTACATTTGTAGTGTGAATTGTACGAAAAATTTGATAACAAGGTAATCTTTACGGTGGAAGTTTAATACAGAGTATGCACAATCACAAGCTTTTATTGCAAGCAATGATAAATTATTAGACTATGAGCACGTCTAAGTGTGTGGGTTTACGAGAAAAATAAAGCCCATAAAAGAAAAAAAAAAAAAGAAAAAACAGGTTTTGTTAACTTATCGCGTGTCTTTTTGTTCATCCTTTCTCATGAAACCCTAGCCCTCTTATCTTTCTCCGATAAATTTAATGTTGGGGCACGTAGCTATTTTTCTATCTTTAAGTATTGAAAAACAGGTATGTAATTTGTCCAAAACTTTTGAATCAAGAGGGCAGCGTAGGGATGGCAATCTTTGATTAAAGGATAAAAAAAATGGACTGAACGTCGAACCCAACGTACTGTAGCATGATTCATAGCGAGCTGAAAGATGAATATGTATGTGACTAGACATCCAACCAGAGACTTTGGCGAAGTTGAGATGCGACTTGAGATAGAAGACTAAGACCTGAGTGTTTAATCGAGGCAGACCTAATTGAATCGAGGGGTCTAATGCTATACACATGTGGTCACAATACTAGAGTATGGGTCCCAAGTAATTTTATTTAAAACAGTTGGTGCCAGGTACAAGGGTACGACGCTAGTAATACATTTTCCTGACATGGACAAAATAAATGCATTTAGGGACAACAATTATTAATAGGATTCATGTGATGCCTAATGCAAATGGATGATTTTGAGATTGCTCAGAATTACGATCTTGGAAAACCTGAACTCTTATGAAGAACCCACTCTTGGACACCAATTAAATTGGAGACCTTTTATGTTCGTCGCAGGTTTAAATTTGTTGTATGGACAATTAATATCCAATATGTCAAAGGAAATCTGAAGAAAAAACTCTACAGGAGGACTAAAAAAGTTGAAACTTGGCACTGTATAAAAAGACATGAAGTAGTGGGACTCTTTCACGTATGCATGACATCAGTGCCCCACATGATCCATCACTACCATGAAACAAGAAGAGACAGCATGCTTGAAAAGATAACTGGGGGTCCCTATTCTGTAGAAAATTGGCTGAGTGGACATAAAGCAAACAATAAGGCGGGCTTCCACTTACTGTCTCTTGCATTCCAAGGAAGGATCTCGTTCTAATTGTTTGGAAACATGGGATATTAAAAGTTTGACAAGAACAGCAGAAGTCAGATTTTTTTTCATGACAGAAACCCCACGCACCAAGCAATGTATTTGTCAATCAAATTTCTTTACCTTTATGTTTTCGTACTGAATTTTGTTTTAGGATTTGGGATGAGAGGAAAATAAGAGTACGAGAAACATAAATCTGCCGAACAATCAATCTTTGCCATTTCCATAAGAAAGTGAACAATTGTTAAACGGTTACTTCGACAAATGACAAATAAGGTAGAAATTGTCGTAACAAGACTAATTAGGGAATGCGTGTTATGTTTCACTACAATAAATAATGAAGTTGTTATTTGATACATTTTATGAGTCTATATCTTCATTGTAATAAATGGGATAGTTAACCTATCATATCAATGTTAGGCAACTTTTCCTTGAACCATTTAAAATGATGTAAATACCATTTATACCTCTTTTTTTTCTTTCAGTAGAGCATATGGAACTTACCAATATATGAAGGGAAAAGGAGTCCATTTACATGTTTCACCCTGCATGTCTTGAATGTTTACCACAATTAGTTTAGTGGGTTTAACAAGTGGGGAACATTAACCAGCTAGGGGAATCTCTATTTTTTACCTGAAAATGTCTTTCACGACAAAAGAACGACGAACTTTTATCACCAACCATGAGATATAATTAGGATTTGAGATAAAAACAAAAAATAAAAAAATAATAGTAAATGATGATCGAAGCATATCAAAGGAGATTTACCGGGATAAACCATCAACACTAAACTAATGCACGTCCATTTTTATGAAGAAGAAATAGCCAATAGATGGGTGTTAAACAAGCAACATGAGAAAGAGGTAAAATAAATAAAGAATAACTATTAAACAAAAATTATGTTTCTTCCATGCGACAATGTAGCACGATCTGTCTACTATGCTAAAGTACTGTTAGAAAAAGACAGCTTAACTCCACAACTATACAAATATAACTACCAACTGAATTGATGATTATAATTTTAATCAAATGTAATTAATTAATTTTATTCTTAGATGGATCAAAGTGTGGGCTAGGAGTTGCCCTGCAACCCCAAAATTTCTACGTGTATGTAAACGCCTCTATATATACGAGTATAAATTATGCATTTCATGGGATAACAACTTATATAACGTACCGCTTGTTGAGCTCCGGTGAGATATATGGCCAATGAGCATTCATCTTTTCCGGGACAGAGCGCCGCCATTGTGACGTCGGTGATGGCTGGAACCACCATGAAATTGGCGAAGCAGTAGAGGAACACCGTCATGAAGAGGTGGCTCAGCCCAAACATCTTCTCCATAGTGCGTCTGTGTGTTGGGCAAGAAAAAGGGAGTCAAGGCTTGGAAAGAAGAGCGAGTGATTAAAGGAAACTAGGAAGAGTTCTCTGATGTTTATTCTATAATGTATTACTATTATCGCTTCTCAAAGTGAATAAAGAAGTTAGGTTGGAAGCACAGACGTGGTCTATGTGCCGCTTTTATAATGTTGTGACGTCCTTCGACAGTGTTCCAAAGTGACTCGTCATCAAGTAAATATAAAGAAAAAGTTAAAGGAAGAGGCCGGTTAATTAATTAAGAGGGATATGGGACTTTTTTGGGGCGATTTGGGAAGAAAGCTACAAACCCCAAGTGAAAGATTAATGAATAAGCAAAAGCCGAAAGTGGGGCATGCTTCTGCTTTACTTGGTAGTGAGTACACACCACAGGTATGGTTAATTAAGTAGGGTTGAGTGTGTGGGCACACGAAGTCAAAAGAGTAACGAAAGTGCGACGTTGAAATGATGCGTAGCTTGTAAGGTCATGCAAGGAATCCAAATGGAGAAGGAAACAGAGGCTTCATTGGTGGGGGAGGCTTAATTACTTAAGTAATCCATGTTCACGGACAATTTCTTACGCTTTGATGCGTACAAGGTTGAGCAACATGCATTTCCTGAAGGTCATAGCTAGGCTCACAGGCTTTAAAAAAATGATATAAGAGAAAAAAGTGCACCTATTATTAGTGATCTTAATTATCTAGTTTTTTGGATTAATTACTTAAAAAAAGCGTAAGTAAGAAAGGGACTGTTTCCAATGAAAATGATGAATGACAAGGGGTGTTTATGGCATTTCCTCTTCTTCTTAGTCTTCATGTTACAGCCTTGGCCTTTATGAAAAGCAAATGCTAATTAAGAATTTGCGACTGGTTTATTATGGTTCGTAAAATGGTGTCTTGAGCTTAGATGCTCCAATCACTTGTGCTTACGTCCCAGCTCCACCGCCCAAGCGTGAGAAATTTTCTGTAGTTAAAAGAAAAAATAAGGTGCTTGCCTTTGTGGTAGGCCCACAAATAGTCATGGACATTATGATAAATTAAGGGATTAATTTAGCCCTAGTGTAAATTCATCGCAATTAAATGAAATGTGCAGGTATCTAAAATAAAGCCAAGTCTGATAGAATAAGATTAGGTCGCTAAGTTGCCAGGCGTCATGCGTGTTCCCTTGCTTGTGCTAGAATAATTTCAACGCTAATACTTTGGTGTAGGGGTCCCCCCGAGTAAACGCACCTCACTACACAACTGATTAATGTGATTTCCAGAAATAACAAATTGTGCCTTGGCGCCACTAGAAAGCCACTACCAAAAAATGGACAATTTGGGATAGTTGAAATCCATCTCAATTTTGAGACGGTTTAGAGATGGTATAGTTAGAACCGTATTGAAGCCGTCTCTAAAATGAACAATTTTAAAAATTAGCACTGCCATTTCAAATTTGCTATGGATTTTTAAACTATTCCAAAGCCATAACAAATTGAGATAATTTTGGGACGGGCTTCCGTTGAAGTCCCAAAATCCTTCCCAAATAAATTTTGAGTTGAATCATCAAAATCATCCCAATTTTGGGACGGCTCTTCTTAATGGATTTACCTAGCCGTCCTAAAGCCGTCTCAAAATATAGCCATCTTAACATCGTCCCAAATTTGAGACAGTTTTGGGATGGTTTTGAGTTTATCTATTAAAATTCAGTCTAAAACCGTCCCAAAATTATTTCAAATTAGGTGTAATATAACTGTTCCACAATGTGACATACAACCAAATAATCCCTATCATTTTTACATTCGAGTGAGGTTGAAATTAAGGATTTATTTACATTTTAAGTACGGGAAAGGCATCAATTCTAGGTGAATTAGTGAATTTATGATATAATGCCATAGACTATTCATTTCATTAACTATATTGTTAGAGTTATACCATGCATGTATGTGTGTGTGTGTGTGTGTCTATGTTATTTTTGTAGATTTATACATTTTTTCCAAGCTTTTTTTGTCTTGGGGCTGAATGTGGAGGATGAGAAAAATATTATTTGTAAGTCAAAAGTGTTGATTTTAATTCCATATACCTACTTCATAATTTTTAGAAAATAATATTAGTAATTTTCATGTTTTGTAGTATTGTTGGAATACATACATACATATATATATATATATATCTATTGTTTGGAAGTTAATGAATTGTGCTTATAATGCAATTGCAAATTTATAGTGGGTGGAAAATCCAAACTAAATATGTTATGTTTGGAGTGAGAATGAAATTTGTTAGGTGACTTCTATTTCTAGTTAAGGTGTAATAAGGATTGGACTTGTTATGGGAACTAAAAATTTATTATTTTTATATTCCAGTAAAATGTTACGCAATATTAGATTATAAATGTATAATAAAAACTTGCTCGAGCATTGAGATTTGACACCGCAATTTGAAAATTGGGTTAATGAATTTGTTAAATGAACAATGCAGCAGTATGAGCATATGGATGGGATTAAAATTAGATGTCTATGCTCTTGTTGTAAGAATGCAAAATTTTTTAAGCCCAATGAAGTTAAGGTTCACTTATTTAAGAAGGGATTTGTTCAAATTCCTTATAATTTGATAAGTCAAAGTAAAGTTTAATATCGCAATGTAGTGCCAAATGTAGAATAGAGTACCATAGGAACCCCCTCGAGGTCGGAGGATTTTGAACAATGCAAAACTTTGGAGCACTGTATGGTATATGATGCAACTAGGTATTTTAGTGGCTCCTCAAATTTTATGCTAGTTGGGCTTTCCTCAGGGGTAGACGAGCAATAGGTTACCCTGAGCTGTCAACCACCCAATGTTGTAAAGGTATCACATTCAATGCAGAGAATGTCGATAGGATAGATCATAGATTTTTTGATGTATTGCATACGCCGGACCAACCATTGTATAATGGGTGTGAAAATTTCTTACAATTCTCTACAATTGCCCGATTGGTGAATATTAAAGCAAAGCACAATATGTCACAAAGTTGTTATGATGAGATTTGTAAAATGATTGGTGAGATGCTACCAAGTAATCATCGAATACCTTCTAATTTTTACAATACTAAAAGGCTGATACGAGAGTTAAAGCTTCTAGTGGTGAGGATTGATTGTTGCAAATCTAGCTGTATTTTGTGCTAGAAAGAAGATGATTGGTTGGAGCATTACAAATTCTATGAAGATGCGATGTTCAAATCGAGAAAGACATCATTCTCAACTAAAAAGCGTACACACAGGCATTTGATCTACTTGCCTTTTATTCCAAAGCTGCAAATATTGTATATGTCGCAAATGACCGCTGAGTATATGACTTGACATGCTGTTCACAAGACATGGAGTGGTTACATGTATCATCCCACAAACATTAAGGCATGGAAGCACTTTGATAAGACCCATCCTGATTTCGCAACGGATTCTCGTAACATATGGTTGGGTTTATGTGCTAATAGATTTACCCCACATGAGTCATATAGAAAGACATATTCGTGCTGGCCTATTATTGTGACACAGTATAACTTGCCACCAGGAATGTGCATAAAGTATCCTTACATGCTTTTGACAATGGTGATTCCAGGTCTGTCTAATCCAAAGAAACTTATAAATGTATATATACAACCACTTATAGACGAATTACTACGACTATGGATAGTGGGTGCAGTCACATTTGATGCACATTAAAAAGAATATTTCAAAATGTGGACTGCTCTTATTTGGACAATTAATGACTTGCTTGCTTATTTCATGTTATTTGGATGAAGTGCAGCCAGAGTTATGGGATATCTAATTTGTCTTAATTGGAGTAAAGCTTTTTACCTGCGCTATGGTAGGAAAACTTATTACTTTGACTATCATTACCAATTCTTACTGTCCAATCATCCTTACTAAAGGAATATGAAGTATTTCATTAGAGGTTGAGTTGAGATGCATGTTATGCCAAGGAGAGAAACGAGTGATCAGATATGGGAGCGTGTTACGAACCTACCACGGGCAGTAGATGATCCACACAGTACGATCCTAGGATTTGGAACTAATTACAAGTGGATTGAAAAAAGTATATTTTGAGATTTGCCATACCCACAGACAACATACTACCACATAATTTGTATGTTATGCATGTAGAGAAGAATGTTTTTGATAAAGTATATTCTGGTAGTGAGCGCCTAACTTGAATGATGATATAGATTGGTAATGTCCATTCTCTATAAATGAATTGTTGATAAAAATGGAAAAACATAATTTTGAAGTCTTGAAATTAAAAAAATAATATGAGATGTTTGCTTAAATGGGTTAAATTCTTTTAATAAAAACGTATAATGATTATTATTCATGTACATCGGCTTTTGATTTTAGGTTAGGTTAAAGAGAGATTATTTGAATTCTTATAAAAAAGTTTTACAGGTGATTTTTAAAATATAGGAAAAGTAGGTGGGAAGAGAAAAGCCAAACAAATGATTATTTAAGAAAATTGTTTAATTACTACATTAGGTAGAAGCACATTGGCTATGTTTGGAAGAGGAATTTGCTGGGATGATATTTAGTAAAAATTGTGTTGGAACAAGTAATATACTTGTTTAGTTGTAAGTTTTTGATTTATTTGATTATATTCATAAAATTTATAGAAATAATTGAATCATATGGTATTATACAAGGATAATGATTAACTTTTAGAATATAAATATATATGTGTGCGTGCGTGCTTGTGTGTGTGTGAGAGAGAGAGAAAGAGAGTATGTGCGTATAGATATAGATATTGATTTAATTGTAAATATGTGAAAATTGAAGAACGATTAATCATATATGTAAAGAAAAAATTTTGAATTTAAATTTGATTTGAAATTTTGTTAAGTAGAATGTTTGATCATGTGAAATTTAATAACATGTTGAGAGGTTGAAATATGGAAAAACAAACACAACCATGTTCTTCAGAAGTTGGAATACAAGAAGCTTGCAATGTCGGGCTGTGATCCCGTAAGTTTGAAACCCAATTCATAAACCAGATTTGGGTTATGTTGTTGGACGCCCATAAGTTGAAGTTTCCAACTATTGTTTCAATTTTATGTTCAATTTTAAGCCACAAATCCTTATTCCATTACATATAGAAGTACGAAATGTGACCATTTCTTATTGTAGCGTAGGTTTTGGAATTGTATTGAGACTTGAGAGCTCTTTGAACTTCCCTTGACAGTGACAGATAAAATCATCAAAGTCGTGCTATATAAGTGAGATTATTTACTGAAAAATTAATAAATAAATAAACAAAAACTTATGAGCCTTAGACTATTGTGTCGATTCTAAGTGTAATAGCTAGGTCAATATCAAATATTAACGAAGAAAATTTCAATTATTCATTAAATTATAAGTATAAAAGGGAGAAGATTTTCTATAAATTTATCTACTTCATTTAATTT
Source organism: Avicennia marina (assembly GCA_019155195.1). NCBI lineage: Eukaryota > Viridiplantae > Streptophyta > Magnoliopsida > Lamiales > Acanthaceae > Avicennia > Avicennia marina. Next base: position 4,859,508 of record CM032781.1, on the reverse strand, counting down.
CCTTACAAATCTTAAATAACGAACAACAAAAAATAGAATCATGGAAAAATTATCATTGGTTTGATTGAGGCATAAAATGTTACTTTGGGTGATTCCGACAATTACGAGTTGTGGTTGCTAGTTGCGTTGTCGAACTCTTCTTAGGTTGTTCCTTTCATTTTCTTGGCCATGGATTGAATTTCCACCCTACATATATTTAAAAAAAAAAGAAAGAAAAAAATTAAGAAGAAGAAAATATATATTACAAATATTATGTTTGAATAAGAAGAAAATTTTTGACTATGTTTGGTTGTCAACTTACAATAATTTCCTCCTATTAAAACATACAAACATACTATCCAACAAATTAATCCTTTTCTATTTCTTTTTCACCTACTTTCATATAATTCTTTATGTTATGATTGTTTTAAATTTTTTCGTTTGCATTTTTATGTGAGTTTTTATTAGAAATTATGTAAAAATAATAGATAAATAAATAAAAATAAAAATTAAAAAGTATATAATAATTGAAATATATGTTTTTAGATAAAAAATATTGAAAACGAACATTTCTTTAAAATTTTTGCACCAATTTTCTTTCCGCCATAATTTGCGCCGATTTTCAATTGAGAATCTTATCATAAAGTCTCGTTTATATTGTTTTAGTTCTTAAGTATATTTTTTAAAAAAATTATATAAAAATAAAGGACAAAAATAAGATTTAAAAAATATAATAATTAGAATATATGTAACTTTGTTGCGTAGAGGTAAAACAAACATAGCACGGTTATTATATTATATTCATACTTGGGAAAGAAGAAAATTTATTGTAAAAAGGGACATCGTAATGGCTAGAAATCTGATTGGTCAACGTGATACGGGTGTCGGACTAAATGGTTGTTTGACGTGAAAAACCTATGATGCCCACATGGAAATCTTAATTGATTCTAGTGAGTGAAAGCCCAAATGTAATGAATCAAAGGCAGCCCATTTATTTCATCAAAGGAAAAACAAAGTCCATCCAAAGTGAACATTAAACATCAGTTTTAAGTTCGGGATCGAGAGTTAACACCAAAGTCAAGGACAAACGAAGCTTTTAAGGATGTACTTGTGACGAGAAATGTTCATGAATTTTGCTGCCACTCCTGAATTGCATCGTAAAGAGCACAGTTGGGAGCAAGGAATGCCCGTCTCTTTGCTAAAGAGGATGTATGGAATACACTTTTTTATGAACGTCGACCAAGTATCATAATTAAATTGCTGCTCCCAGCAGTTAAATAGTTTGAATGCGCGGGCCCCACTCACCTGTCTGCACAGCCCTGTACCATGCAAGTATTACTTCATATGTACATGGCTGGCAGGGGAGAGGATAATACTGGGATTATGAAAAAGTTGGGCATGACGTTTCAACAAACTAAACGATCGTTGGCCCATCCCGACAGTCTGAAGGTACCACGCATGGGACATTATAAACCAAGGCACGGAACAAGAACATGCCAGATGCGGAAACCGTGGATGTGTAGCATGTTTTAACTATGCTATGGTGCGGAAAAATCGGCCAGGATTTGATTCTTCGGACGAGGCTCTCGTCTCCAAAAACAACTTGGGTTGGCAACACTACAGAGCTCAACAATGTTTTAAAACTGAACCGGGAAACCAATGGTTCAATCTAAAACCGGTCCGATGTCCGATCCGAACAGTGAAGAAACCCGTTTGTTGTTCTAAACCGGACGGAATCAGTAGAAACTGGAGATCCCATTCATCTGGTTTAATTTGTTTGTTTTGTAAGTATAACGTTTGTTTGTAAGAGTTTTTGTTTCGAACATTAAGTAAAATTAAGAAAAACAAAGATAAAATAATAATAATTAATTTTATATTTTTGAGTGATGTACAATTGCAAAACGAAGACAGCCTTGGGTTTTTTGTGTTCCAACCGATGTGATTGACCTTTTGGAGTCTCTTCTGGATGTCTCCATGTAATAAATAAGGGTCGGTGTTCAATCCATCATTTACTGCAAGTAAATTGCAGTTGTTGTTGGTGCATTTAATTTGCTTTTTCTGACTTCATTTAAAGACAATAATGATTATTGGTATTAATGGTGCTGACATCAGGTTTCTTTCCCGCCATTAGAATTGAAGTAATGTTTTTTTAGTGACTTATATTTAAATAAGTGTCATGTATGCCAAAAAAACTATAAGATATAATGGAAGAAAAATAAAATATATCAAAAATGTTGCTTTGGGTTTGCATTCAGAAATGTGGATATTAAATTCAAAATGCACATTGCATTTAAAAAGCATAGCCAACATAGTTTTATCAAAATAATTTTGTCTCTGATTGCTAATAATCAAATTAAATCTGAGCAATTAAAAAATATGGCTACCTTACAAGATAGTCTCTTAAGTGGTCACGTGAATTGTGATGTCATCATAGAACTAATAAAGGCAATAATTATATAGATAAAAAATTTGTATTTAAAAAGACTTAATTTCATATTTGGATAACGACAGTGTAATTCTTTCATTATTCTATAATTTTTTTTATTATATTGAGTTTGATGGTTTAATTAATTGAAAATTTATAGTTAATATTTATTTAATTAATTATGCATAGAACTTTTTCTATGTATATATTGAAGCAGTGATCAAACAAATTAGTAAATTAACCGGTCCGATTTAGAAAATATTGGAGCTCAACACATGCTGTCGTGGGCAAGGAATTTAAACATTGGACAAACAAAAAAAATCAAAATGTATTGGGCTCTCTTTGCCTAGGTAGTGATTGGGCCAGACCAGGATTATTCTTGGCACACTAAGCCGAGGCTTCTAGCTGGTTCGAATTTCTGTGAAAGGCCGAGCCTAGAGAATCATGATGCCTGTGGACTGAGCTTTTCTGGGCTAAAAAAGGGAAGAAAGCGTCATGTAACATCCGCCTAAGTGGGATAGCACGTCTAGTGGCCAATCTCACATTGGTTTAACAATAGATCCACTCAACCAAAAGGAGATGGCTCAACTATATGAATTAAGAGTGTTTGAAGGTATGATAAGAGGAATTGTTTATATTCTGAGGCCATTTGACAATGGGATAAGTCTCTTTTCCAAAGTTATTTGATAATATCAAATCTAATGAGAATTTCTTCGCTTGGAAATGAAGATCCAATAAATTCATGAAAAATAATTAACTTAGGAAAAAATTTTAACTTGATAGGCTTGTTGATGATTTTAATTGTGAAATATTCATTGTTAGCAGTTTGAAATGCCTTTCGATATGGAATCCAATATTCTAGGGGCTGGATATTTGAATGCAATATTGAACAAACAATTTTTGTATCTAATAGAAATAATTGAATCATATGGTATTACACAAGGATAATTATTAACTTTTAGAACATAATATATATATATATATATATATATGTATGTGTGTGCTTGTGTGTGTGTGTGAGAGAGAGAGAGAGAGAGTATGTGTGTATAGATATAAATATTGATTTAATTATAAATATGCGAAAACTGAAGAACGATTAATCATATATGTAAAGATAAATTTTTAAATTTGAATTTGATTTAAAATTTTGTTGAGTAGAATGTTTGATTATGTGAAATTTAATAACATGTTGAGAGGTTGAAATGTGCGAAAACTAACATGACCATGTTCTTTAGAAGTTGGAATGCAAGACTTTTGCAAAGTCAAGCCGTGATCCCATAACTTTGAAACCCAATTCATAAACTAGATTTGGGTTACGTTGTTGTACGCCCACAAGTTGGAGTTTCCAACTATTGTTTCAATTTTATGTTCAATTTTAAGCCATAAATCCTTATTCCATTATATATAAAAGTACGAACTGTGACCATTTCTAGTTGTAGCGTAAGTTTTGAAATTGTATTAAGACTTGAGAGCCCTTTGAACTTCCCTTGAGAGTGACAAATAAGATCACTGAAGTTGTGCTATACAAGTAAGATTATTTACTAAAAAATTAATTAATAAATAAATAAACAAAAACTTACGAGCCTTTGACTATTGTATCGATTCTAAGTGTAATAGTTAGGTCAATATCAAATATTAACAAAGAAAATCTTTAAAAGGGAAGAGATTTGATTCTCTTCTTCAACTGTATTTTTTAACATTATTTGAGGTGATACGAATGTGCTTGGTTTGAAGTTGTCTGGTTGAGGACAAGATGGTAGGGGTTAGGGGAGATGCTTCATTGATTTTTTCAATATGCTCAAATGTGGAAAATTAGGAGGTGGTATCTCCAAAAATCTCTTTGAATGCTTCAATATTTTTGGTGGATATAGGTTGTAATGTAGCTAACGAAGCTACTAAGGAAGATGGTATGTGTTGATAGGGGAATATAAAATTTTGAACTTTTGGTTGCAGTTCTATTTGTAAGGATTTAGAGATTCCACAACTCCTTTTCCTGATAGTGAAAAGTCATATAATTATAGATTAATGCTACGATTTCATTATGTAGTATGTCAATGTGTATTTTAAGATGTGCAAGTAAAACAATAATTAAGGGTATCTAGGCATCAATCTTTTCTTCAATTTTCTTTAGTGCTGCATCTCGTGCTAAGGCATTTTCTAAATGCTAATTTAGTATAGTTTCTACTTTAAAAATGGAAGGTGTTGAGCCATTAGCATTCTTAATTATAAGATCATCGATTTTCTCGGATTATGTACACCCATTTCTTTTGATAGTTTCCAATGGTGGAAATTCTCTATTGTTTGGGAGCGTAGGGAAGCCATCGAGAGTCCTCTTTTTCTAAGTGTTTCCATGCCTCATCCTAACAAAGTTGTAGTTGTATCACTGGCATTGGGTCATCCTTTTGGTTCTTCTATGATGATTCCTTATTCTAATCATCGTCTTCGTCGACTCATCCTGAATAGATTGTTGGCCACAATGTAGGAGATGGTATCATTATTACAAAATAATATCTAGTCATTGTGTTGTGTATGTGTATATATAAAACATCAATTTTCATATTGTCAATTAGCATTTATAATTAAAATTTTCAGGTAGTGACAAGTGAGACGATTGGTGTGCGGGGGATATGTATTTCCGTTTGCTTCTCCCTGTATTTTCCTTCAAGGACATGATGACCTGTGACCTGTAGTATTTTAGCCCAAAAATATATTGTGTACAGTGCATGGTTGGGTGTGGGCTGGACCAAGGCCTTTTGGGCTGTCTCTTTTTCGGGTCATGGGCCTTTTTAAGATAGAACATGGCAAAGACATATTGCCACAGATAAAATGGGTTCATCCCGAACTTGCGCCAATATGGGTCTTCGGGAACAATTCAACTTAAATTAAAGAAATTTTTATCTAAAATAAAGTGGAATGATTAGGTCCAAATTCCAAACAATTTAGCGCAAGTTGATAAGTGATGTCAATCCTGAAACAAGCAGTTGTTAGAGGCTGGGTCAAAAACCAGGGGTTGTTCGGCCCATTAGCCCACCATTGGGTTATGACTGACCCACAAACTCAAATCCAAATTCTCGACAAAGTTGTCTTGGATAAGAGATTTTTTTATGGGTTTTTTTTTTTTTTAAATTCTGGAGAGCACAGTTGAGGGATTGTTGGAGAATTAACTTGGTAGCAGGAATACAACAGAACAACTGAGTTCGAGGACAGTAGCAATCCTTTGTTCATAGACATCGTGCTTGTTTAATTTCAACATTGGCACACACCAGAAGTCGAGTGGCAACAAGAAGTTGGAAAACAAGCCCTAAATGCGGTAACTTCAATCCAGAAACAATAAATTGAGTCGTGTCACAAGGACCAATGTGCTCAAGAAATTACTAAGATAGTTCTAAATATCTGCCAATGATTAAAAGAGCCTTTTATTTCTAGATGTTTCAGAAATACTCAAGAATCATGTTAATTAACACGTATTTCATTGACATTTACGAAAAAATGTGAACAAAAAAATTTGTGTAGTGGAAACAATTAATAAAGAATATATTTGTATTAATTGAAATTTTTTGAATATTTATTTGTGTGATATCATACCAAATAGTGAAAATTATTCAAAGGTTGCAACATATTAAAATATTATTTGAGTTTTTTAGTAATATTGTATTTTGGTATTAAATATATCTAAAATATTGCGGTGGAACTATTAATAAAATAAGTTTTAGCAAGTAAAGGAATAATAGGAATATCTAGCAAGCATGTAAAAAAATATATATATTAAAATATTGTATGAATTTTTTAACAATATTGTATTTTGGTTATATTTTTTAATTATTAAATATACCTGAAATATTACTGTATAACTATTAAATATTTGACATTATATATTTCAGGGGATGTCTTATTAAAATATCTAAAATATATTTCAATTACTTTTTGTAAGAATAAATAGGTATTATTTACTACAATAATTTCTAACAATTAAAGAAATAATAGGAATATCCTAGAGGAAAATTGAAATTTTTACAATTACATTTTTTAGGAACAAATAGTTATTCGTTAATGAAACAATTTTTAGCAAGTAAAAAAATAATAGGAATATCCAACAAGCATGCAGTAAACATTTTGTAAGAAAAAATAGATACTTTTTCTATTATTTGTATACAAAATTTAAAAATAATATATTACATTATACATTGAATTTATACCTAAGTTTATGCTTGGATACAATTTATATCAAGTTTGAATTCATAATGATACCATGTTAAATAAGTTTTTTTGTAAAGACTTGTCAATTAGAGAAGACTGTGTACAACTCGTTTTATACTGGGATGGACATATTGTGTTGTAGACATATAAATAATAATAATAATAATAATGATAATAATAATAAATACCATAAAAAGAAATTAAAATATGAATTAAATAATTTTATTTCAGAATTTTTAAACAAATGTATTTTTCTTAATAAAATAATTAATCAAACAAAATTGTCCAAATCAAACAGCAACAAATGATACAATCAGGTAAGGAGGCAATAAATGATCAAGAGGGCTAATCAGAAGGCGACAAGTGGCGCAGTCTAGCAAGAGGCCAGCAACCTCAGCCAATCAGAACGCTCCACGTCAGCAGGTTAGGTGGCTACATTATCTCTCCTACAACTATAAATAAGGGTCAAAACTCCACAACAGGCCAAGGAGAAAAAGAGAAGACATAAATCCTCTCAAGACATTCAAGAACATTCAAAGTGTTCTTCGTCAAGTTCAAAGATTTCATCTCAGAATTCAAGTTGTTCTTCGTCAACGATCTTCAAATTCAACTTTCAATCCGACATCAGGGCGCCAAACTCGAAAATTAATGTTAATTGAAAAAATTAACAAATTTCAAGGAAGATCAAGCATAAGCCCTTTCCTTGAAGATGCTCCAAATTAAAGCCACAGCTTCGATCCTAAACCCAAATTCAAAGCGTTCTTCATTAACGATCTTCAAATTCAATGTTCGATCCGACATCAGGGCGCCAAGCTCGAAGATCAGTGTTAATTGAAGAAATCTACAAGTTTCAAGGAAGATCAAGCACAAGCCCTTTCCTTGAAGACACTTGAAATTGAAATCACATTTTTGGAGGAAGAATCAGAAGACTAAATTAGAGAACAGAGCCCACACAAAAGTCATTTGATTCAAGTTGTAATCGATTTGTACAAATTTCTTGTTAGTGGAAATTCAAGAGCAAGATTTTGTCTTACATGTGTGATATAAATTTTCATAATTAAGATCGATAACTACAAGAATTTAATATTATAAGTCGTGATTTTAATCTACCATAATTGTATGTAAAAGTGTATCGACTGATTAGTATTGATTATCATTAATATAACTTGATACTACATACTCTATTTCTGTTTAGTCAAGAACACAGATCTCACAATATGATTTTATTAAAGTTTGATGATTTGTTTGAAACCCATTAAAGAATTACACTTATTAGAGGCTAATGGTGCAACAATAACTCTGCGTTGCATGCGAAGAAGCCTTTTTGGGGCCATTTGCAAGTTACAGGGAAAATGACAAGCACAGGAGAGTAGTAGGCCTAATAGTAAGAGAAGCCGCAGCACAGTAAAGGAGTACCCTTCTTCCATTGCAGGACTCGGATCAAAAAAATACAGTTCGATGCTGAATCACAACGATAGCAAAAATCTAAATTGAATGAATTAACTGAATAAGATGTAAATGAAATTTGAGTAGAATTTTACCAAAATAGAAAAGTAACATCTTTGGTTTTCATATGCACAAGGAATGCGAAATGAACGAAATCATCATATTTAATTTAATTTTATGTTTATGGTTGATGACAAAGTTGTTTCGGAGAAGAGTTTTTTATTTATATATTTTTTTTCTTGATGATTCGAGGTGGTAGGATCGAAAATTAACGCATGATATGAGTTGGGCAAAGGTAATTAGGTACGAAGAACTTACCAAAGTTCATGAAGTTTATATATGCAACAAAATTAACCCTTCAATATACATTACGGAATAAAGAATAGCATTGGACAACAAGCAGACTTGGTTGTCCACTAAAAGGAACGTGCAAAATGCAAATGATATTAAATTCCCAATTATCAGAACACACAGACACACACAGAGAAATCTGATTACCTGAAGTTCCAAACTTCAACCAAGGTAACTACTAAAGTCATTGAAGTTAAAAGAGAACAAATATATTAGAGAAAGGAGATGAAACATTTCCACAATTTGAGTATAAGGAGATGAAACATTTCCACAATTTGAGTATCTTCTCAGACACAAGAAATGCATGTCTCAATACATTCAGATTAGTTCAAAAGTGTTTTGAGCCTAAAATAACAGCGACAATCTACTCATATCTTCTAAATTGATGCAACAACACCATGTAAGAAATTCCTTGTTCTGGTAAAATTTGAATTCCTTAGTTCGTGTTGAACTGAATCAGTCCCGCTTCAAAATCACCAGAAAAGAATAGACAAGGTAACACTTCAAAATACCCTTTCCAAGCTAACTTCTAATCGCAAGGGATAATTTTGCGTACAGATTAAACACAAGCCTAATATTCCAACTGTGGAAGTTCAGCTTGGCATGCGTCCATACATACATTGCAACTATAACACAATTCTAACCTGGTTCAGTGGCTTTTCTGCAGACAGCTGACAGCAATGTCAATAAAGTATTGTGTTTTGCATGCAAAATGAAAGGCTAATTGAGCATTTGAGATGGAGTATGTTCATCCAAAGGGCGAGAGATAAAACCCCTATCCACCATCTTCTCCATTAACTCCTCGTGCTTCTTCAGCTGACCTGCTTTTCTCAGCTGCCGCATAACCATTTCATATAACTGTGGACTAGGCCTCAAACACTTTTCCTCAATCATCTGTCTGAAATATTTGTAGGCGTTGTTCCAATGCCCCATCGAGCAGTACATTGAAATAAGAATCTTGAAAGTATTCACATTAGGCTCTACTTCGTTGTCATCCATCTCCTCCCAGAGCTTAATAACCATATCAGTAGATCTCGATTCAACAAACATCTGCATCAGTATATTATATGACACCGTGTTAGGTTTGCATTTCACATCCTTCATCTTGACAAGTAACCGTTGAGCAGCATTGACATCCTGGTCTCTAGCTATGCACTTAAAGATCGGATTAAAACTTGATGGGTTCGGTTCACATCCTCTCTTAATCATGGAATTAAGTACCTTAATTGCCTCATCTCGGTTCTTGTCCTTACAATGCGTGTCAATCAAAAAATTATATGTAATCACATCTGGCTCACAAGAAAGCCTCTTCATTTGATTGTATACTTGCAGCACCTTCTGAGTCCTCCCTGCCTTAACGTGAACCCTCATCAAGTTATTGAAAGTAACTGCATTTGGTGCACATCCCACTTCAAGCATTTCAGCAAACACGTCATGTGCACGAGTAATTTGTCCACACCTACACAATGCATCAATCACAATAGTATAAGTAAACACACTCGGTTTAACCCCTGCCATCTTCATTTCCCTAAACACCCTCTCCGCTTCATTAATATCTCTCGCCCGACACCATCCGTGTACTAAGCTTGTATAAACAACAACATCAAGCTCGAACTTATCCTTCAAGCTATCGAAAAACGCCTGCGCTTCAGACGCACGTCGCTTCTTACACAACATACCAATTACTATGGAAAAAGCCTTCCTATCAGGTTCACATCCAAAATCCTGCATCCTATTAAACGTGTGCACTGCTTCCGCTGCCATTCCAGCCCGAATATAGCGCCGAATCAGAATTGAAAATGTCTCTAGCGGAATCTTCATATTTTGTGCTTTCATTGAATCGATTAAATGCCACGCGACTTCGAATTGGCGTACCTTTCCAGAAAGATCAATAATTTCATCGAACAGTTCCAGAGATTGAGAAGTGTCCAACTTTGACATGGCCCAGTTGAAGAATGCCAAGGTTTGGGGGAAGGGAATACCGTGGCGGGGAGCTGCACATTTTTCAATCACATGTCGGACTACGCCGGCGGATGGAAAAGAATGAACGGTGGAGATTTTCGAGAACTCAAAAGAGAGAGATGGGAAGACAACATCCGGGTTTAGCGGGTTTTTAGGGTTTAAGAGGAGGTTAGGGTTCTTCCGGTGGTGGTCTTTAATTAAAGAATAGAATTCATCGGCAACAAGTCTTTCCGCGGCGGAAAGGTCAGCTGCCGGTATCGGGGGCCTTTCGTCGCCCTCCTTTCCTGTAGCAATGTCGTTTTCTGGGTCGATGGCGGCGGAGGATGAGGAATAAGGGTTGAAGTTGATTCTGCATAGAGGTGAAATAAAGCGTAGTAGAAAATTTAAGCGGCCGTCTGAGAGGGCGAGCGCCATTGGAGGCTGCAGATGGTTCTTAATTCTTATTGATTGAAGAAATTGGAAGAGAAGAAAATGGAGTGACTGCAATCCCTCAATCAGGAAAAGGCCTCCGTTTCCATCAGCTTAGATTCAAAATTAACTCACAATGGGTCAGCCCAGATATGGCCCAAGTGAATGGCGTTTGTCCAGTCAAAAACTGTTGAGCCCAATGCGGAGCACCAATCTTCAGCCCAATTTAATTATGTGCGCCATAACCACGGTGATGAAGTAAAGGAAAATAAATGAAAGAGAAAAAATGACCACCAATCTCCAGAATTCTCGGGCCATCGGCGTTGCGGCCGTGCGCCACCTCCGGGCGACGGAATCCCTTCCCGATCTCCGATGCCGCCAATTACACAACGGCCCGGATACTATCGACGAACTCCTTGACAGACACCTAGTCAAGAACGATAAAAAGGACCTCGGTGACGACGAAAACGAAATTCTAACTCGGCAGCGCCTCACCAGCACTCGCCGTGAGGCTTTGAGTCTGTACCGGGACATCATCCGGGCAACTCGGTTCTTCATGTGGCCAGATTCTCGAGGCGTCCTTTGGCGTGATATTTTGAGGGAAAATGCGCGAAAGGAATTTGAGGAAGCTCGGTTCGAGAAAGATCCAGAAGTTATAACCCGGTTGCTCATTGGAGGACGGAATGCAGTTCAGGCGGCGATTGATAAGCTCGTGGAGAAGCAGAAGCTGCAAATTGAAAAGGAAAGAAATGATTCCCATCGGGGATGATTTTTTCGGTAATTGTTTGCTAATTGATTGTGTGTGTGTGTGCGTATTTTGCATACCGTTTTGTGGAATGTCTTGAAATTGTGCTTGAAATATTTCTGTTCAATTGGTATTGGTGAATTTTTGTGAATTTCTTTTATAAGGATTGAAATCTAGAGTATTCAAACTCAAAATTAGTTAATTTAGTTCTCTTTTTTTCGGTTTGGTAATTTTACAATGTTTGGAATGGCCTCTGAAAGTGCTGTACGATTCATTTTTCATTTCTTCGGGACATTTGTTACGTTGTTGTATGAACGGCTTTCTGATTATGGAAGCTAGATTCGTGGCGTTTCATGTGGAACTTGGGCTCCAGGTAAAGTGATTTTTGGTGTTCCATGTCCTGTTAAAGATGGAACACAAAAACTGTTCTACTTGAACTCGCAGATTCGTGATATAGACATTCTGTGAAGTTCCAGAGGCGAAGATTTTGGATCGGATAGGCTAATTGTCAATCAGCTGCTGCCCCAAGGTCCTAATCCCAGGGCAACGGCATTGTGAGATGTGTTGTGCTGTGTTCCTCGAACAATCCATCCCATTGCTTAGTTAGGGAGTTGGAAAAATTTAATGGAAGAACTGTCTCACATAGCATGCTATACTAACTAGGTTGCGACTTGTGAGAGGAGTGCCAGTGGGACTGAGTTTAGTCAATATCGGCTACACATAAATGAGTGAGATCAGCGCCCACGGTGATTTTTCTGTTACTTAAAAGGGAGTGAACTTTTGAAACTATTGCCTTTAATTTGTCTGTGTTCAGGGTAATGAAAAATCCCTTCAAAAATTTCAACGTCAAGCCTGATTTTGGCTTTCCCATGACCTCAAGCTTCATAGATATGCAGGTGTGAAAATATTTAGTTAAGGTTCTGTTGAGGCTTGACTAGATCTCAGTTCTAGCTTTTCATCTAGAAATTTTTTTGCTCTTTGCTGTCACACAATGCTAAGAATTTCTTCTGTTGTGTTTAAAGCAGCAGTTGGTAACAGTATTTAATGACCAATTGCTTAGGTAAATGTAAAATAATAAAATATAATAAAAGAACTTGAGCATCGTCTCAAGGTCTTCTGGTTACTGCTTGCCAGCCTGCTAAAAAGTGGGTATTTTCTTCTGTCCAACGGCCAAACTGTAATTGAGTCCAAATGTTGGTTTGGTTGTTTGCTGATACAACCATGTCCCTTTCAATTATCCATTTTAATTAAAGAAAGAATCTGTTGGACTACACGGGTTGCAAAGGCCCTTGTGTGCCCTTGTGTGCTTGCATTCTTCTTAGGGAGAAGATAGGCTCTGGTCCTTTGGATAAACAGCTGTTAAGATTCTGGGAATTTTGGAGTTAGAATTGTGAGTTGCTGGGTGGATTATCTTTCATAATGGTATATGTTTGTGCGCGCGCGCGCGCGTTTTTGGACATTAGAGAAGGTAAGCATGTTTATCTTGAAACTTGAAATTATATAGATTATCTTATCAGCTCCTGGTACAAACACATCTTGTTGCTGAAATTTGCTATGAATTACATGCTAGTTGCATATGGTATTGCTCTTGCTTGTCTCATTGATTTCTCTCACTTTGTGTTGCATTTGTGCCAATGATTTTTGTAACAGATGGATTATCCTAGTGATGGCAAAGACGACTAACCGCAGCCATACAGAATTCTGAATCCTGGGGGTGAATCGTTCTCGTCGTCCTTGGAAAGCATGTTACCGCCTTGGTTGCCATTAGCTACTACGCTAGTCGGGCCAGCTGCCGTTGCGTGTAAAGTTGTCATATGTCCAGCTATCGCAGATATGTCCCATATGATTTATTGGGTTATATAATCATTTAATGGTTACGAGTGTTCCGATTTTAGTTGTCGACTTGCATATTTTGTTTCTTGAACAGTTTTCTTTTCCTAGGAAAGGCAGAGCTCCCCGTGTATTTTTCATATGTAATAAAATTTGTAAGCAATGTTCTGGAAACCGGCCTTTTTGACCGAAAATCGGTCAAGTGACCGGATCAATTTCCGTAGAAGACCACTATCAAGTTTAACTGATATGAACTAATTAAAATTGGTAATTTAGTTAAATCGGTTTCAGCTGATTTGTTGTCATAAAATAGCAAATGAATAAAAAGAAAAGGATGCATGAGGAGAAATTCGAAAATAACAAACAGGCCTCTCTTCTCTCATTTTATGTCGCGGCTTCTTTTCCCATGTCCATTTTTTCTTTCAGATATTCATAACTAATACAATCTCATACAATAAAATGTACAAAATCTCATAAATTAATGGGTGTATATAAAAGAAAAGCCATTTAGAGAAGTCGTAAGCTTTTGTTTAGTGGAAAGAACGAAGAAAGGAAGAAGGAAAACGTTCAGGATAAGTGGGGGAGAGAATATCTTCCCCTCTAATACATGTAATTGTATGTACATGTATGAATAATTTTTTTTAATATTTATTCATCTAAAATAAATGGTTTTTATGTGTTCAGAGAGTGTGGACAGATTTGATCCACATCACTGAGCTAATAAAAAGTTCATTTTTCTATTTATTAATTTGATTTTTAAGACTCTATGTACACACAAACACATATATGTTTATATATACTATTGTTTCTCTATGTGTGTACATATTTTATACATACATATATATATATATATATATATATATTATATTTTAATATTTCATTCTCTAAAATAAGTGGTTTGTGTGTGTATAAAAAATGTAAATATATAAAGTTACATAATTATTTATTTATTTTTATTTTTTATTTATATATTTTCTTTTATTTTTTATCTGTGTTTCTCTTAAATTTTCTCTCTCTTTTTTTTTTAAATTCTCTTGATATAGTTTTGTTTTACTATTTAATATTCTTTCTACTTTTTGATATTAGATAAATTTTTTATTATTAATTAAAATACTATAATTTTATAATTTATAAATAAATCTACACATATATAGAGTATATAAATTTTACCAGTGTGCATACACATACTATAGTATAAGTTAACCGAATTTTTATAAATGGTTAAATTGGTTGAGTTAGTGATTTAGCATATTAATCAATTCACTCACCAATTTAATTTTAAAAATATTGTTTGTACGAGGAATTTCTTTTTTGGTTCGCCACTAAAGGTCACATGCGTGTTTTGTTGCCTCATATGTTGTGGCTATGTTTGTTTTTAAACCTCATATGTTTTGGTTATGTTTGTTTTTAAATATAAGTGTGTATTTTTAGATATTTTTATTTTAAAAATTATATAAAAAAATTAAAAATATAATAATTCAATGTATATTTTTAAAATTAAAAATTATGAAATAAACATAACCTTTGTTCTTGGCCAGAGTTCGGGTTCACTCTTTTGTGATACACTTTGGTTCAAGGTTTGGGCAAGGATTAAAATGAGATAAATTTTATATGTTAAGTTATTAAATTTTGATGGAATAAAAGATTTGATCGGTTTAAATTTGTATGATAATATATACAAAATATATAATGACGATTGAATGATATAATAGTATTATTTAATACATGTATATATTAGTTTATATATATATATATAAGTATTAATATGAGAAAGAATAATTTGAATTTAAGATTTAAATAAAACTTGGAAAAGGGCGAGAATTGCGAAACAAACATCGCCTAGGTGACTGGCTTCTTTCAAGCCCATTGTTTTCTTGCGCCTCTCCGTCTGCGGACAAGTGAGATGGTTACATATTTGAGTCTTTGGACCAAGAACGTGTTTCCATGAGTAGACTTTCGTGTTCTCACCGTCCGATGGTATTTGTTCTAAGGATGTTAATTTTTAATTCAACTTGAATTTAATTTAAAATTAATAAATTTATATTAAGTCTTGGTGGTGTAAATTGAAATCAACCGAACCCGTGAGTAAGATAAATGAAGCAATTTTGACTTATTCAAAAGGTTGATTCGGTTGATTTGCGAATATATTTTAAATAATTTATATAAAAATAAAAAGTTAATTAAATAAAATTAAATGATAAAATTAATAATATTTAAAGAGTCAAGCTTTTATTTTAAGTTAAATTAAAATATAGTTTGATAATACTCAATCATTCTAAAGAAAAAAAATAAAATTTTTTAATTAATAAATTGACAGATTAAGTTTGAATAATTAGTAAAATTGACAAGTTAAATTTGTATTATTTTTTTTTATCGTAAAAATAAACAGACTAAATTCGTATGATGGATCAGCTATAATATTTGAATCCTAACTCAACCTGCGAGTCAGTCAGCCAACCTGTTACCACCCTTAATTTGATCCATTTCTTACTGTAGGGGCTTAAAACAAGAATACTCAAATTCAAACATCACAAGATAAATTCTTAACAGAGTGGATCGTCGCAAGAGTTGGAATCAAACTATTCGAGTTCATGGTTTTCATTTGATAACAACCAGCGTTGACATTTCACGCTGTGTTGGATTGTAATGAACTGACAACTGTAATGTTGGCCTTGACCGACCACTGAAACACGACAGTTAACCCATAGAAATACAACTTCATGATTTTGAAGGTAAGAAGAAAACAAGGTACTAGGAAACATGCTTTTATTTATTTGGTCATAAGGAAAAATATTAAGGAGAACAAAATTGTAGTGCACGACTTCCATTCTTAACTTCTTCGCCAATTTCATTTTTATAATCGTTATTTTCGTTAATTTTTCTTCAATGATAGAACTTTTCAATTGTGTTGATTGCGTCTTCTTTTTTAATAATATTTTCTCTCCTCATTGCAATTTTTTTTTTTTTTTGGCCCCAATGAGAGATGATACTTTTACTTTCTTTAATTTTCTTCTCCACTTTTAAATCTTAATAACTAAGCTTAATTTTAAATTGCCCAATGGCTAAAACTGGGTGCCGCCCGCGGGACAAGCGGGCACGGAAGGATCACTTAAAGTGACAATAATAGCCTGACTCTCGACCTCGAACAGCACCTCAACCACGCGTACATAGGCGATGTGCGGAGTGTCTTTTCGTCCTTTCAGCTTCCTTCTGTTTCAACTTCTTTCCCAATTGAACCTCATGCAAGGATGACTGCTATATAAAAATCACATGCAAAGATTTGTCCACCGAAAGCTTTCCGCCTGGGCCTTCCGATACATTCAAATTATTCGATCAGCTCCGAAGATTTTGTTTTTGTTTTTTATTTTTTTTATTTATTTTTCAGTTTCTTTGAGTGATAATGGTCAAGTGGAGGAGCAATCGGCATCTAGTGAAGAGATCCCCCGAAGCAGTTACGGTGCTGTCGATGCTGTTAATGCTGACAGCAGTGCTGTCGATAGTTCTCGGACTCGGAATTTTCTCTCTGCCCATTGGTTCCGACGAGGACTCTTCGCCCATTGTCGATCACATCAAATTGAAGCGCCCGACACTAGACATGTATTACTTTTTCCTTTTTACTTTTTGTGTTTTCAAGCGTTCCTTTTACTTTTTGTGTTTTCAAGTTTTGCTACAATTTGCCCCAAGTAATTATACTTTTCCTCTTCGTTTGGTAGCAGCAGCAGTGAAGAAGAAGGATTAGGAGAAGGATTGGGAGAAAGGGGAGAACAGTGGACGGAGATTCTTTCGTGGGAGCCTAGAGCTTTCCTCTTTCATAATTTTTTGGTGAGTCTTCATCAATGATTATCATATATATATATATAGATATACACATCCGTTTTTTTGGTGCTAATTTTTATTTTCTTTTAAAGTATTGTTTTTTTTGTTGAATTACCACGATAATATTGTTTATCACCGCAAAATGCCCCGAAACTGAAGCAACTTTTCATGATTCGAATCATGCGACTTCATGATATATGTTTCCGCAGAAATGATACTAATAAAACTCACAATTGAACTAATCTAACTTGGATTTTCATTCCCAACTTATTGTTGTAAAATTATTGTTTCCATCTAAAGCTGCAAGCTCAAGGATATTCTGCTATGATCTTTGCTGAGAGAATCGGATTGTCACATGGGGAGAATGAAACAGTAACTTGCTCCTTCGGCAATAGAACGCTTAAAATAACACTTTAGCATCATTTCCGACAGTCTTGCTCTGGATTAATGCACAGCCAGTCCCTGACAACATACTTCATTTTTAACTTCAAAAGTTTCTCAACTGGATTGAGCTCTTGCCGATGATGAATCATGGATGACATCCATATTTACTTGTTCATGCATGTAATCAGTTATGTAACGCATTCCAGTTTTTTGATTTTTGCCATTTACATTAATGAGTGTTGGCTATAATTATATGACTACATAAAGCATAATTAAATATGAGCTACAACAAACTGGATCTTAGGACTGGTGATTAAATTAATTTTCTCCATGTTGAAATGAACTTGTTTAAATTACAAAACTGAAGAACCACTTTCAATTCTACGTATGGTATAAATTCTGGCTTCATTGCCACAAAGCTTGCTTTCTGATTGACTACATCATCTATTGGCAGTCTAAGCAAGAATGTGAGTATTTGATAACTCTTGCCACACCAAACATGGAAAAGTCGAGTGTTGTTGATCACCAAACTGGCAAGAGTAAATATAGCCGGTTTGTCCTTCTGATCCATCTCCATTAATTGTACTCACTTTTTATATTTCTTTTAATACCTAAATGTGCAATCTTGAATTTACCTGTTTATAGTACTCTTGACTTTGGCATTAAAAAGACAACCATTACATGCTTCAGGGTTCGTACTAGTTCTGGAATGTTTTTCAGGAGAGGACGAGACAAAGTTATCAGAGCGATTGAAAAAAGAATAGCAGACTACACATTCATTCCCATAGGTATGGAAGTCTAAATACATTGATAGGTACATGTATTGCATTTTTTCCCATATATGATTTTAACCATTCCTTAAGTAATTTTATGAATCTTAATTGCAATGTGCTTGAAGTTTAAACCTAGAAACTGCATTTTTACAATGTTCTAATATCATCATCAAATCCTGTTTTGTTGAATATTGGAGATGGCATTCAAATAGATAAGATGTGATATTGCATGATCACAAGATGCATGGCATTGGTGATTATTGATGTCTGGTGGACAGAATTTCTGATGTTTTACTAGAATGATGAGTATTATCTGGCTCCTAATAAAGTGACGGTATAAAAAAGATAAAGCATATAGATAACAGCAGTTATCAACATCAGAAGGTGTTTAGTGGATGGTAAAAACTTGGTAATTTCGCTGTACTTTTGTCGGCTGTTTTTCAGGCCCTGACATTAAAATCTACTCAAATGAGAAAAATCAAATCATCTTTCTCTTTCATCACAAGGTTTTCAAGACTTGTTTTCCTTGCATTTGCTTCTCTCTCTCTCTCTCCCTGTTCGCCAGAGAAAGTCATCAAGTGTTTTCTTTTATTGATACTATGGTTGTGTGCATGACGCTTGCTAATGTTATTTCACACCGTCAGTCTGTCAATTATGCTTATGGTTTATTTACAGAGCACGGAGAAGGTCTGCAAGTTCTGCACTATGAGGAGGGGCAAAAGTACGAACCTCATTTTGACTATTTTGCTGATGAATTCAACACCAAAAATGGAGGTCAGAGGATGGCCACTGTTCTTATGTATTTGTAAGTCGTTTCCCGTTTTTGATGCCTCCAGGTGACAATTATTATCTCTAAATGAGGTAAGTAAATATGATGTTCTTTTTAATGCATTTACAAATGATGCAGGTCAGATGTTGAAGAAGGTGGTGAGACAGTTTTTCCTGCCACCAAGGGAAATTTTAGCTCTATGCCAGGATGGAATAAGATGTCAGAATGTGGCAAGAAAGGTCTTTCCGTAAAACCAAAAATGGGTGATGCACTGCTTTTTTGGAGTATGACTCCCGATGCCACAGTAGATCCATCAAGTTTGCACGGTGAGTTTCATTTGCTTCCACTTATAATTTTCACCAGCTTGATCTTCCAATCTTCATCAAAGGCAAGATAAAAGCAGAGGTCTTAAAGCTACAATTCCTATTAAGAAAATAATCGTATGAACTATTTGATTTGTGGTTTCGGTTGCTTAAAGATTTGAGAGACTTGGTCATCTCATACTCAGTATCATCTCGGAGGAAGTATTCAGAAGATGTTTATTCTTTTGTTTTTGAACCATCGACTTCACTTTCAATCAGTCAATTTTAATTGTCTCTTAGCTTTTAAATGATTATGTTTTTCAATTTGTTTCAGAAGCATGCCCTGTTATCAAAGGGAACAAGTGGTCATGTACGAAGTGGATGCATGTTGGTGAATACAAAGTCTAGGCCTGTCTAAGGTAGAACCTAAAGCATGGTATTCAACGGTGAGATGCATGGCATACAATAGGCATATGTTTGAGGTGGATTTGATGAAATAATGAAGCATTTAATGCAATGACTTGAATTCGTTTAGCTATCCTTCTCCCATAAATGGATATTTACGTCTTTTGACTCTTTGAAGTCTTGAGTATAATGAGATCTTGCAGGCTTTGTGGTGGTTTTAGTAAAATGATGTGTTTAACTTGGTAGGAATAGGAAAATATCTGTTTGTGTGGTATCCGATACAGAAAAGTGTTTCTTCTTCATGTTCTTTATGTTCTTGACCTTTTCTTGTTTCTCATCTTCAATCTCCTTGATCTTCACCTTGTTCTCCTGCTTAGGACAACCTTTGCATTTAGTCTGTGAGATCTGCGATCTGTGTCGCTTTTTACATTTGTACTTAATTGGCATTCCTTGGTTAACTCGAATGTGCACCTTATCTCGGATTACTTTTGCTGTTGTTCTATAATTTGCCTGAAATTGTTCATCATGGTTGCAAGTCAGAAGTGGACTGATTGTTGTGAAAATATTCTTGCAGGAGATGAAGATATACATAAACTCTCCGACAAACAATCCAGTGAATGCACACACTGACCGTACTTTAAATTTGGAGACATTTCTCTTCCAAAGTATAACAATGCCCAGATATTCACTACATTTTATTTACTTTTGACATTTAGATAAAGAGTCACAGAGCCATACAAGAAGGATGAACTACAATAGCATCAACTATAACTTCATAATATGTCGTAAATCATTGTAATCTTAACTGTACGTTATTGATGTATTACATTCTTTCCCTCGCATAGATTTTCGAAGACTGGTGTTCACACTGGAGCTTTCAGATCATGCCCACCACTTGAAATTAATGCTAGAAACACAATAAAGAGATCATCATTATATTATAAGATATTAATCCTTTTAGACATCATCTCATCATAGTATTAACGACTTATGACTAGTCCCAACAAACCCTGTAAAACTAGTTATGAATCTAAATTGACACTACAAATAAAAGTCTTAAGTTGAAACTTTAAGAGAGAGAGAGTGATAACTGGTTACCGAAGATGGAAAGAAAAAGTAACCTAAATTGGGGGTGGCCGGAGTTTTTCGTCCTCATCTTGAGAAAGCCATGCACCCGTCTTTCAGGTGGAAAACTCCCATATCCCGGCCACCAATACTTGGCTCCACCAGCGTAAACAAACTGTCATCAGTGAAGTAAACACAATCAGCGTGATCGCGTCCTGGAAGCTCCTTGGAAAACAGGCACAAGCTCTCACTGTTGCCCAAGAACAATACCCCATCTCCTTAACTGTCAACCTCCTTTAGATCCGGTGTCTCGCCATCCATGCTAAAGATTCTGAATTTCGTTGTGGTAGGAGGGTACTCGGGTTGGCCCTTATTATTTCTTTTGATCCAATGTACTTGTTTACCAAAATCAGCTGTTCCTTGGTGTCAAAAGCCAGGTACTTCCTGTCAGCAGAATCCCATCCTGGAGGCTCATGGTACAACTCCAAGTTTGGATTTAGAAGATCCCGTCACGATAAACCCACGATAATTCAAGGCGTAGAATTGAAAGCCTCTAATCTCACTAAACTCGACATCCTCATTTCCATTGATGGAGTTTTGTACTGTTATCTTCCATTCTTCGTCCCCAACCGTGCAATAGGTGTTGCGAGGTGGGTTTACAAAATAACTTAGAAAATAATAAATTAGAAGAGAAAAAAGTGAAGATGATGACACTCAAGAATTTTATATTTTTCAACTCAATCAATACTTTACAAACTCATTCTTTTACAATTGTATCTACTTTAGATTTTTTTTTTCTTCTTGGATTGCAAATGGTTGGTAAGACTCCTCTATATATACTATTTTTTATAAAAAAATGGATGGTGGTCATTAAAAGAATTTAACTGTTCAAATTAATCACCACCTAACTCACTAACTATATGAATATAGATACATACATAATTTGAGTACATTACTAATTCTATGTATCTATACATTATTTCAATTTTCATATATATATATATATATATATATTCTAGAGAAAATAATTTTTAACACAAAACTAATTTATTTTTAATAGAAATTTTAGAAAATTAAACGTAATTTCTGACATTTCCCCTTAAACTTGATTTTTTCATCCTAAGCTGAAGCTGTAACTTTTCAAAGACTTTTTTTTTAAAGGCTTAGTAAAAATGTCAGTAATTTACTCATCAATCTTCACATATTTCACTTACACTTCTTTTCTTGTAATACATTCTCTTATGAAGTGAAAGTATGTGTCAATGTATTTATTTCAATCAAGGAACACAAGATTCTTCACAAAAGTGATCGTTGATTTGTTGTCAACATAAATTATAATCTCATCTTTCACATAAAGGTGAAGTTCTTGAAGTAAACTTTTTAACCACAATGTATAGCAAACACTTACAGTTGTTACAACATATTCAGCTTTACATGTTGACAAAGTCATAATTGATTATTTTTTTGACATCCAAGTGAATGTCGTGTCTCTAAAATAAAACAAAAATTCAGTTGTATTCTTTCTATCGTTGAGATCACCAACCAAATCACTATCACTATATCCTATCAACTTTATGTCTTCGGTTGTAGGATAGAACACACCACATTCAATAATTTATTTAATGCATTGAAATATCTTTTTTGCAACTTAAAGGTGGTGATTTGTTGGAGTTTCCATGTAGAGACTAACAACGCTAACTACATAAAGGATATCAGGCCTTGTGCATGTCAAGTATCTTAAATTTTCAATCGAATTTTTAAATAAGGTAGAATTTACTCGATCACCATCAATGTGTTTTGATGACTTCATTTCGACTTCTGTTGAAGTGCTAATGGACTTGTAATCTTCTATTTTGAATTTCTTTATTATTTCTTTAGCATAATTTTCTTGAATGATAAAAAGTCATTTTCTTGTTATTTTATTTCAATTCCAAAATAGTAAGTCATCAACCCAATATCAATCATCTCAAACTCTTTAGTTATTATCTTTTTAAAATCATCAATTATCTTAGAGTTGCTACCTGCAAATATTAAGTTATCAACATAAAGACAAATGATTAACATATCTCCATTCTTATTTTTGTTGATGTTGAGAGCATGCTCATGGGGGCACTTCTTGATCCATTCTTTTGAAGGTATTGATCAATTCGGCTGTTCCAAGGCCTTGGTACTTGCTTCAAGCCATAGAGTGTCTTTTTTAATCTAAGAACTTTGTTTTCATACTTTCAAACAACATGGCCTTTGGGTTGTTTAATATATACCACTTCTTCAAGAAATCTATTCAAAAAGGTAGACTTTATGTCCATTTGGTGAATCTTCCACCTTTTTTGAGCTGCTAATGTAATCAAGAATCTTATGATTTCAAGTCAAACTACTGAAGTAAATACCTCATCATGATCGATTCTAACTCTTTGCTAATATCTTTTTACTGCAAGCCTTGTCTTGTATCTCTCTATTTCTTCCTTTGTATTTCTCTTGATTTTGTAAATCCATTTCACACTAACAGGCTTATGTCCTGCTGGAAAAGTGGTCAACTCCCATGCGTTATTCTTCTTTATGGTTTCAATTTCTTTAACCATAGCTTTCCTCTACCTCTTGCCTTTTAAAGCTTTTTCATAATTGATTGGTTCAGAATCTACAAAAGGACAAAATCAGTTCTGATTTTAGCTAAGTTGATAGATTTTCTCTCAAGTCCTCGTTCCTTGTGGTCTAATACCACCTTCATCATCTGATGATGTGAAATATCTTAAACTTGATTTTAACTACGAACTTGGTTATGGAGTTGATGGAAATGAAGTTATAGGCTTCGCTTTTTCTTATGTTTGATTTTTCTCCACCTTTATTGGATAAAATGTGAATTGCTCATTAGTTTCCAAACTCCAATCCCATGAACTCTTCTCATCAATGACAACATCTCGACTAACTATGACTTTCTTTCCAATAGGACCATACACCTTATACCTTTTGGAATGTTGATCAAAGCCAATGAAAATGTACATTTTAGTTCTTTCATCAATCTTTTTTCTTTGTTAGTCTAGGACATGAACATGAAAAATGCTTTCGAATATCTTTAAATGAGATACTTTTAAATTTACTTTGTTTTTCTACAAGGATTTTGAACTTATTGAATGTTGAAAGTGCTTTTGATTTGTACTTGAAAAAATAAACCCAAGTTTTCTATTATAATTATCAATAAATAGTAGAAAATACTTGTTTTTTCCCCAAAGACACTAGCTCAATAGGTCTACAAATATCATTGTAGATCAATTCCAATGGTTGCTTGACTCTTGACATAAATTCTTTTGAAAGCTTTCTCAATATTATTTTTTAATAAGACAACCTTCACATAGTTGATTAGATTGATTGATTGATGGAAACCTACTCACCATCTTCTTCATGGATAATTCGTTTAAGCCTCCAAAGTTGAGATATTCAAACTTCAGATTCCACAGCCACGACTCTTCTTCAATGTAAGATTTCAAGCATTTTGCCACATCAGTGTTGATATTTATTAAGAATATTCAATTCTTAGTCTTTGGCACATGAGCCAAAAGACTCTAATTTCTCATTTGGATATCATATCCCTTCTCCAACAATTAGCCTTAGCTAAGAATGTTAGTTTTCATAGTTGGAACATAGTACACATTCTATATGAATTGGTGGTCTCTATTCTTTAGTTTGATTAGAAATTTTCCTTTACAATTTGATAGGAGTCTTTAAAAGATCACCAAAGGTGATGTTTCCCGACACATATTTATCCATCTCAACAAACATTTGCTTATGACTGCATATGTGATTATTTGCACCAGTATCAAGATATTGGGTGTGCATTGACTCTTCATTTTGTTCCTTGTGTGCCAATAAGACTGTGTTTTCAACTTTATTTGTTTCTTCTACATAAAAGGACATTTCCTTTTTCTCATCTCAAAACTCATATGAATAGTATCCATATCTTTGACAGTTCTAGCATTATACTTCTTTTTTTGTTTTGCCTTTGATTGTAGCTACTTTTTCCTCGATATTTTGATGATCGAGACTTGTTAGATTCAAAATTTTTGTTTTGATCTTGATGGATTTCACTTCTTCTACAACCTCAACCACATTCACGACCTCGTACTTAGCCACGATCATGTCCACCTTGATTCTGATAAACATCATCTTTCTTATTTCCAATGTTCATTTTCACTTGGAGGGCTTGCTTAATTGATTCTTTATTTCTTCTTTTGATTTTCTCTTCATAAACTTGTAGCTTTCTAGTAAGCTCATCAACGATTATAGTCTCAAGGTCATTTGATTTGTCAATTGCTACAACCTGTGATCAAACTTTGAATCAAGTGATCAAAGTATCTTCTCCACAACTCAACTATCAGGCATATTTCACTATTTTTTTTCAAGTTGATTTGCAACTATGGTGACTTGAGAAATGAATTCAAACACTTTTTCAGAGTCTTTCATTTGCAAAGCCTTAAATTCTCCTCAAAGTGCTTGAAGTTCGACCTTCTTTGCTTTGTTAATGTCTTTGAAGGAATTTTCAAGGATATCCCATGCCTTTTTAGAAGTGATTGTTTGGAAAATTTTCTCAAAAATTAAATCATCTACACTGAATTAGATAAATGAAAGTGTCCTTTCGTCTTTCACTTTAGCCTCTTTCATGGCTTTCTTCACATCCTCGCTTATGGTAGACAAATCTTTTGGTATATGGAACTCTTCTTTTACTGCATCCTATACATTTTGTTCACCAAAGAATGCCTTCATTTGAATGCTCTATTTTTTCATAACTTTCTTTTGTGAGTTTTGAAATTAGAAGAATTCTATTAGCGACAGCCTACTTACTAAGGCTGAGCTTATAAAATAAATTAGAAGAGTAGAATACTTAAAAATTTTGTATTTCTTAATTCAGTAAATACTTTACGAACTTACTCTTCTACAATTCTTTCTACTCTACTCTAAATTTTTTTTTCTTGGATTGCAAATGCAAATAACTTGTAAGACTCTTCTATTTATATTATTTTATATTAAGAATAGACATTAGTGAAAAAATCTAACAATTTAAATTAACAATCACTTTTACTTATTACCTCCTAACTTATCAACTATATGAATATGAACACGTATATTATTTAAATACATCACTAATTCTATGTCTTAGGTGAGTCTATTAAGCTCTTCCAATATGGCCATAGCCATGCAACCTAGTTGCTTGGTTTCCTTGGAAAAGAGAACCTTCTTTAGAAAGGTGTTCTTGATTTCTGCTGAATCCACGGTGCGACACCCGTGGGACAGAACCAAGTAACAATAATTGTCGCCATCAAAATCCAGTATATCTGGAAAAGTCAAGAGACTCGAGAGTCGGATTCTGATTGACTTAAGGAGAGGATTGACGGCAAAGATCGAAGGGCTTTCATCTTCGGCCATGATTAGCCGTCCGCGAGATGATCCCACGCAACGCTGCTTGTACAACTCTTGGAAGTGAATACCATGTTCGAAGATATCGAAAGAGCGGCCGTAACAAGAGAGGGAAAGACCGACGCATGGCATCATTAATCGTGGAGTGCGGCCCGAAAGGTTTATCGTCTTCCATCTTTACTGCGCGGAAGAAAGAAACCTGGGCCGAATTATGGGCAAGAGGAGGGATAATATGCAAGGATTTGGAGGCCAATACCCTCATATGTAGTGATCTGAGAGAGTCATTTTCCTTCTCAGATTCGGATTCCAAGCTGTCATAATTTGATTAGATTTCCTTTGCAATATTGGATGTGAAACATGACCCCCTGTATAATTGGCATTATCTGACCGGAATATTTTATGTAACCTATTAACAGATTTGAAGATGAGTTCAAACTCTAGAGTACTCCTCGGGACATCAGTGCTGGTGTTTGCTGCCAATACTTAGTGCATTATATTTCCTTATTTATTAAATAAAATTATTGTTCATGCATTTGATGTATGTAATATTTTTATTGCAATACATTTTTTTAAAAAGCGGACCAAGCATAAACATATTTTTAAAAGAAATCTAGAATGATTATTTTATAAAAAACACTCAATTAATAGACTCCAAAGTGGAGGTGGAGGTCTCTTTTCTCTAATATATTCATTCATTCTCTTTCTTATTGTCATCTAACATTTGAATATTGCATCTGAAATCAATCGATGAAGAAAAATTCGTGAAATTATTAGTATACGCAAGAAAAATAAGTCATACTGTTGCCTTAAGTTGCAGGAATAATTACCTTTTAGGGATCCATGAGATATGGTGCTAATACAATTACACTTGATTGGGTTTGAAATATGAACTTGAAAACTTAAATTTTGCTTGCTTGGAGTTCGATGATTTTTCAAATCAATAAACCTCCCTGAAATAAGGTCTAAACACAAATATTAGACCTTCTAATGTTTTTAAGAATTAACTTTTCTTGCTTGCTAATATCCCTATAGCATTAATGCAACAAAATATTACTAACACTAATACAACGAATTAATACCTGCAACTTAGCTTAGGAGTTTTCACTAATCCGCAAGACAGATCTGCTGCTTGTGCCATTGCTCCAACAGTAAACTCATTGATTTGCCCGTCTCAACTGCATAGAGATTGCTTCATGTCAAAGAGGCCAAAAGGAGATTGCTCGTCCTACATTGAAGCTGCCAAGGGCCAGGTAAAACCGTAATGCCGAATGGCCAACCAGTTATATTAGCCGGAAAATTCAAAGATGAGGCTTGTAGAGATTTAAATATATACCAAGAAGTCAGGCAAAGTGCTCAGGTAAAAAGTTTGATGAAGAATATTTTTGCTTCAAGAACGTGAGTGAGATGCAAATATTGCGAACACATTGAACCAAGTTGGGGATGGACATTCTCATTGCTATTTGAATCTTGGGGTTGGCTCCTAAAAAAGATGTGTGTGCTGTTTCAATTAAATTCTGTCTCATTTGACAAGGAAAGGCTGTTGTTTCCTATGAAATAAAGAGGGATGATCGGACAAGAGATGGAAACAACGGGGCCTGCCAACAGAGGTTTAGATTTTTGATGTAATCAATGATATTGAAGGCAAGATTAGGTTTAGAATCGTTAACCAGCAACTTCAGTCACTCTTACCAGCATTGTGTGTGTCTCTGCTGCAGTGATACCAAAGAAGCATCGAATGTATCTGCAGTAATGATATCAAGCAAGCACAGTGTAACGGCATTAAATAATCCAATTAAGATAAATAATTGTCCACAAAAGATTGAGTCAAGGAAAAGGAATATTAATTGTCATCTAAGTCCCACATATGTCGAGAAAAGAGATGAAGCATTTTCAGAATTTTGAGTGTCGTCACACATACACAACAAAAGCATAACTTGTATTATTCGATCAAGTTTGAAAGTGTTTTAAGCATATAAAGATAGCGGTGACAACCTAAATATATCTTTTTCTGATGAAATCTGAATTTCCAAGTTTGTGCCGAAGTGTACACTCTCTTGCCAAATTACTAGAAAACAACTCATAGGGTCTAACACCTCAGAAATCCCCTTTCCTAGCTACTCTTGGACTGCAACAATAATTTAGTGTACCAAATACAGAAGATTAATCATGCTTTATGAAATATGGGAATCATGCATATTTTCAAATATCATGAAATAACGTTTTTCATACTATGTTCCGATACTGCAACTGTGCATTCAATTAGGCATGTGTCATACGTTGCAGTTAAGCAGCCTTTCTGCAGACAGCACCACCAGAAAAATTAGTGTCCTGATATGCAAAATGAAAGCCTACGAGATGCATAAACCCCCCATCCCCCATCTTCTCCATTAACTCCTCAACCTTATAATTCTTCAGCAGACCCGCTTTCTCAGCTGCCGTATGAACCTTATACAACTGTGGACTAGGCCTCGTTCTCAAACACTTTTCCTCAATCATCTGTCTGAAATATTCGTAGGCATTGTTCCCATGTCCCGTAGAACAGTACATGGAAATAATAATCTTGAAAGTATTCACATTGGGCTCTAATTCACTGTTATCCTTCTCTTCCCAAAACTTGCAAACCATATCAGGAGACCTCGCTTCAGCTAACATCAGCATCAGAATATTATAGGCCACGGCGTCAGGTTTGCATTTTCACATCCTTCATCATCACAAGTAACCGACGAGCAGCATTGACATCCAGGTCCCAGAATTTTGATTAAGATAAGAGTCACATTTTTCTGTAACCGTGCGTAGTTGTGCTGACACAGTTGCTCATTTGAGGATGGGATGCAATGCAAATAAGCCCGTGGAGAAGTAGCAGCAGCATATTGTTCACAATGTTTTTGCTTAACATTTTACTTGGAATACTCCCGTTCGATTTGCATGGAGAGGATCGAAATGTTGAATTCTAAATTTTAAACTCGAAATTAGTTAGTTAATTTGTTTGAGGTTTGGTAATTTTACAATGTGCAGGGTAGTCCCCCGGCTTCGCGAAAACGGATCGTGCACCAGTGGGGTACAGTGTGAACTCTGGTTTCAAGTGATATTCAATGTGCTGTGGCCCGTTGGGAGATGGAACACGGGCAAGAATTTTTGTGCTTAAACTGGCATGTCTGTCATTTAGGCATGGTGGGGGATTCATGAGGCAAAGACTTGGAATGGGTGGCCTGACAGTCAGTAGCAATATCAGATGCGTTGGTTCTGTGTCGCTCAAACAATCCCATTCCAGTGCTTAGTTTAGGCATTAATTGAGGGACTGAGTCCCATGGCATGATTCATTAACTTCGTTGCAAGTGAGAGTGCTACAAGAAAATAAGCGACATGGGCACCCGTAGTGCCATACTGCTTTTGTTTTTGTATAAGAGAATGGACAGACGGTCGCACGGTGAAGAACATCAACTGCAACTTTCTACTCCGGCAGCTTCGCTTGATGGAATTTCAATTTGGAGCTGAACCCAAGACCGAAGCTTTTTCATTGAATGTCAATATGGAGCTGATCCTGAGACTATTAACCTGTTGGGTACGAAGAATTCGTTTCTGCAACTTTGGTTAGTCTCGAATCGGAATCACTAGGAGAGAGCTGTCACCGATATCTCCCTACTCAGGCGCGGGTCCCTGCGTACGGTCAAGTCATTGACTTGCCCCAGTGTAAACACGTATCAGGACTGCTTGATGTTAACGAATCCGAAAGGAGATCGCTCATTTTTCATTGAAGCTGCCAAGAGCTTCCCTGAGCCACAATCCTGAATGGCTAACAAAAATTAATCGGAAATTCAAAGATAAAGCTTGTGTTGGTTAAAATATATCGGAAAAAGTCAGGTGAAATGGCAATGTAAAGAGTTGGATGAAGAAAATATTTGTTTTAAGGATGTGAATCACATAGGCACTTGATTATGCTTTCTGAAACGGTGGTTTGGCAACAACGTTTCACTAACCCAAATGCTGAAAGTTGGCCAATACGGAAATGAGTGAGTTACCTTCTTGCTACCTACATCATGAAGCAGGTCCAAAATCTCAGCAAATCGGTTAGTTGGTATCCTTGCAAACTGTAAGTATGCCCCTTTGTTTAAGATGCCTAAACCTGAAAGCCAAAGACCAACAAACTTATTGCACTCAGTAAAAATGGCTCAGAAGGCAGCAGATGCACCAACACTACTCAGAGAATTAAAACATGGAAGCAGTTGGCAGATAAGAGTAACCTTGCCCAAGACTTGAAGCATGAAGGCGTGGTGGTCTTTTTAATCAATCAACTATAACTGTAGAATTTGCCTGTGAGAACTAGGTGGGTTCTTTGACAGCACTGACAAAGCACCCTCTTAGATCCTCCACATACATCTTCTCCCAAGAGTGGAATTCTAATTTACTTTGCATGGGTTTGAATCTAATTCAAAAGGGAGCCCAGATCATAATACTTTAAGCAAATACCATAGATACAGTACATGGCAACTCTTCATAGGTTAAGTTAAGCAAAATTCTTGGCGATAATCACGTAATAGAAAAAGTATTTATGAGTACAAGAGTATGAGTTTTTTATTAGAATAAAAATTAAAATATAAAACACTTAGACAACATAATTCAAAATAATTATATGATAGAAATGAAATTTAAATGTCAAAATAATTTTTACTTAATGTACGCATGTTATTATATTGAGTGTGCTACTATTGTTAGTAATTATACGGAAGCCAATCACATTTGGCCACTCAGACAGTCCCTTAAATGATTTGTGTGAACAAGGTTTCATGAAGAATAAAATAGGGTTGAGTTCGAATAGTAGTATACTCGAGCTCGACTCGACAACATAAGTTGGAGCTTGAGCTCGAGGGTTAAAAAAAGCTCAAGCTCGAGTAACCCGAAGAAGGTCAATCAACAAAATAACAAATGTCCAAAATATCATAATTAAAAACCTTTATTACAAGACTGTCATTGAGTCGAGTTACTCGAAACTCGTCAAGTGGACACAGAGACAATTCAAGCTCGACTCGAGCTCGACAATGCTCAAGCTAGAATCGAGTTTTGAATCAAGCCACTCGATGAGTCGAGTCAAGTAGCTCGACTCAGGCCCACCCCTAGAACAAAATTTAAAGAAAAAAATAACTCTGCTTATTTTTCAACGAAGTCAGGAAAGCTTGGCTTCTTTTCGTTCCTTGTTTTTTGGAACTATTTATTCTCACTCTACAACTTACAAATCAAGAATGTTAACATTATAAATTTAACTCAAATTTATATTTAAAATATTTCATAACTAATTTTTTTTTAATGACTGTACTTGTACATAATCAAATCAACGTATATCCATCCTTATAATTCTATTACTCAAGTTTATTTTTTCATATTCTATAAATTTATATACAATCATATTGTTCAACTATTATAACATATTAAATATATACAAAAATAATTTCCCTTCTATTACTCCACAGAAATAACATAAATCCATCCCAGAGACGTGTTGGATGGAGGTTAAAAAAATTACAGCGGGGG
Organism: Avicennia marina; assembly: GCA_019155195.1. Lineage (NCBI taxonomy): Eukaryota > Viridiplantae > Streptophyta > Magnoliopsida > Lamiales > Acanthaceae > Avicennia > Avicennia marina. The sequence goes on along the minus strand of CM032781.1, from coordinate 4,827,719 downwards.
ACTTAATAAATATTACAGCCCAGTATTGCAACTATCCAACGGATATCTAGCAAATATCTGAAAAATAAAAGCATTCAATCAAAATATGAGAAGCTCACAGCAGATCTGGCTTAAATCAAGGAAGTGACGAACATCATAAAAGTATCCATCTATTTAAAGCCAAATAAGGACATAAAGGCATATCAGTTTATACCCAATGTAGATATAAATAAAAATTTGTAAACTAAAAGAGTTGTGAGAATAAACGCATCTTTTCTTACCTTCAGTATTTCTTTCTTTTTTCCCTCTCTTTGTTCCCCTTCTATCTCCGTTTTCCACTCTTTCTGTTCCTCCTAAATTTGTTGGAAGAGACTTACTATTTTTATGCAAGACATCACAGCCTTCAGATCTCACCATCCAGTTTGGTTTAGAGGAAAGTATTTGTTCTTTGGTTCCTCATCATCATGAGAGTTCGAAATATATATTTTAAGAGTATTCCCTCAACTGCCACTGGCATAGAGTTAAGGTAATGTGGGGTAAAATAGGAGAGAAAAAGAAGAAAAAAGGAGGAGGTGCATCTATTGAATCAAAGAAGGGAGTGGGTTTTAATGTAAACCTAATAATCAAATTACCATTGTGACCCGAGTTCACTTATCCAAGGTCATTGCAACGGTCAAAAACATTGATCCTGTGTTCTAGATATTTCCTGTAAACAACATTGTTTGGGTAGACTAGACTTCAGTATACTTTGGGCTTTAGTGTATTAGGCCGAAGGCCTCATAAATTATTAGGCCCAAACTTTGTGAAGGAATTTCATTACAATTGATATTGGAGCATTTTCCTGACAACACAACTTGGCAAAGACAAGATCCCAACAAATAGCAAATAAAAACAATGATAAATAGTTGCAAGATCTTGAGAATAAGCTCGAGGCTCGTTTGGAGGAAAAATTTGGTTAGCGAAGAGAGGAATTTAATATTTAGATAAATAGAATCCAACAAAAAGTTGAAGAGTCCCAACCCACCGTTGAGAAAAAAATGGATCAACTAATTGTGCTAGTTTAGTTGATGGGCAACAAAATGGCAGCCACCTAGAACCTGTTGGTGAGACATCATCCTTAGTAACAAGATCAAGAGGAATTCTACCAATACTTCCTTCGATTCATGCATCACAACACTAATCCACCAAACAGTTCACACAAATGCTACCAACATCAACTAATACAATCAGCTTGAGCAACTAAGACATCATTTCCAGCCAAAGTCATAAATAGTGCTAACCACTTTTTATGGCACAAATGCCAAATTCTGGTTAAGAAAATACCGACACCACTAGAACATCCTAGAGAAGAAAAGACATAGATAGCAACTTTTTATTTTGATGAAAAGGAGGATAGATGGTTTGCCAATTTTTTTGTTGGGAAAACAATATGTTAGTTGGGATGAACTACAAAGGGGAAGATTAGCAAAGTTTGATAAAGAAACTGCTCCCAATTATATCGAGGCCTTTGAGGATTTAATGTCTAGCATGTTAGAAATTAATCCTTATCTCATATAACACTATTTCATCCACCATTTCATAAGTGGATTAAATGAGGAGATCAGATACACAATCATCATGTTTAAACCTTAAATATTGGAAGAAACTTACACCATTGAAGAACATGAGAAGTTGAAGCAGGAGGTTGTAAAAAGATAAATAAATATAGTTAAGTTACAAAACAATTCAACTAGAGGAAATCCCTCCAAAACTGTGGCTAGACCTACGACTTCTTAAAATACAAACAAGAAGAATTGGATGTATTACAGATGTGGAGAAAAATGCCCCTCGAGACATAAATGTCGAAAATGAACTATACATTAAATTAAAAGAAGGGGTTAACGAATAAGAGGTATAGCCAAGCATTGAGGAGGTTTGTATGGAAGGAAAGATCACACTTAACACAATTACTAGTAATTCAACTCCTAGCACATTGTGAGTAAGAGCATTGGTTCATGGTAGACCAATTATAATTTTAATAGACACAGATATTACATTAAGCTTCATTACACCCAAAGCTTTGATTGGAACTTCCATTACTGCCACTAATCCAATTGTACTTACAGTTGCCAATGGCTACAAAGTAATGACTGGTTTGGAATGCCGCAAACTTCAATGGATCATGTAGTAGAAAGACTATTGTTCGACGCAAGAATCTTGAAATTAGAAAATTGTGACGTGATTTTTGGGGTTGACTAGCTCAAGACTATCAGCCTAGTCACTTTTGACTTTAATCATCACACAATACATTTTATACATAAGGGAGAATCTACCATTGAAGGAGTAGAATTCCAGATGCTAGTTATAGGACTACTTGCCATGAAATTGTGGAAATTCTGATGCAATCTAAGAGGGATGAATGGGTCACTTCTCTAACTCATATTCATAAAGAAGAAGCTGCTCAAGAGATACTTGAACTAAAGAAAAAGGTAGTAGATAGGTATTCACATTTCTTTTCAGATCTAAGGAATTGCCACCCATGAGGGATCATGATCAATAGATTTCTTTAAAACTAAGGTTTCTTCCTTTTAATCTAAGGCCACATTAGTATTCAAGATTTGAGAAGGACGAAATTGAAATACAAATAAATGACCCAATACAATAAGGAGTGCTTAGAACAAGAAAAATTCTTTAAGGACCTATTGGCTTCACCAATTTTATTGGTCAGAAAGAAGGATGGCACTATGCGTATGTGCATAGATTATGGGAAATTGAATGAAGGGACGATCAAATACTAGTTTCCTATATCGATTATTGAAGACCTACTGGATGAATTGAAGAGGCAATTAGTGTTCACTAAATTGGATTTGAGATTTGGGTATTATTAGATCAAAATGTGTCTAAAAGACATTCAAAAAACAACCTTTAGAAAACACAATAGGCATTACAAGAAACTTGTAATGCCATTTAGGCTCACAAATTCTCCTGCAATTTTTTAGAATCTTATGAAAATCGTTTTGAAGGATTTTCTAAGGAATTTGTACCGGTCTTCTTTGATGACATTCTTATCTACAGTCTAGGTATAAAGGAACACTTAACTCATTTAGGAAAAATTTTACTTTTTGAACAAAAATGTTTTGTTACGCTTAAAAAGTATTCTTTTGGCCAACCAAGATTCGAGTATCTTAGGAACATAATTTCACAAAATGGTGTGCCAACTGATCCAAAAAAGTGTCTGCCATGAAAAATTGGCCAATACCAAAAATTGTCAAATTATTCAAAAGGCTCTTGGGATTAATAGGATATTGCAAGCATTAGCAAGCTCTTGAACAATTTGCTTAAAAAAAAGTCTTTTAATGAAGTTCTGAAGCAGCAAAAGCTTTTGAAGAACTGAAGCTGGCCGTGTTAATGGCACCTATGTTAGATATATCATATTTTAAGCAGCCATTTATTTTGGAAACATATGCCTTAGGCAAAGAATAGGTTCAATTTTGATGCAAGATTCAAAACATACTGCATTTCTTAGAAAGGTGTTAATTCCAAGGAATCAAGGCTAATTAGTGTATGAAAATGAGCCATAAACCCTAACTCTGCTAATGCCCATAAACAAGTACAGGTATTACTTGGAAGATAGTCAATTTATAGTTAAAACCAACCATGAAAGTCTAAAGTTTTTGCTTAATTAGAAAACAATGACCCCCATTTAGAAGAAAGAATTGATCAAATTACTTAGGTTAGACTACAAAATTCAATATAGAAAAAAGTAAAAAAAATAAAGTGGTTGATGCATTATCTAGATGCATTAAAGGTGGAGAACTAAATGTAGTAATCATGGTGACACCAAATTAGATTGAATAGGTGAAGAATAGTTACAAAGAAGACTAAGACACTCAAGAGTTGATAAAAGCAGTGCCAAAGGCAATGGTCCATCACCCTATTACACATATGATAAACAAGGTTATTAAACTTGGATTGGACCGGCTTGTTTGATTGGTTCAGATGGGAACCGGTTGGTTTTCCGGTTTGAACACTTGTCGAAACTGGACTTCCATTTGACTTGCTAGAAATCGGTCAAACTCGGTCAATAACCAGTTCAATCAGCCAAAAACCGGTCAACCCCATAAAAAATTGATTTTATATTTTTAATTAATAAAAAAATTTAAAAATATCCCTATTTAAAATAAAAAATTGATAAAATATTTTTTATGTTTTATTAAAAATTTTCCCATAAAAATATTTTTATGTATAATTTTCACTAACTAGTTTTTATTTTTAGTATTAGTTAATTATCTTTTAAATATATATTATTCTTATTTAGTTATTGACATATTAAATATTGAATCTTACAATTAAATTTTCTCATATTAATTATGTTTTTTACCAAAATAAAATTTTCAAGATTTATATTTTTGAATTTGAATTTAATTTAGTTTCTTTCATATTTTTATAATATTTTTTATTTTTATTGAATTATTAAATTTCAATTTTATATCTAAAACTTATCATTTAGCATACTAATAAATGGACTTAAATTTATTTTTCAAAATGATTTAATATTATTATGTGTATATATAAAATTATATAGAATACAAAATAACTAATTTTTTAAAAATGGTTGAACCAGTCTACTTTGTGACTTAATTAGTTATCCGATTCAATAACTGATCCAATTTTAAAGACATTGATGATAAGGATATTTTGAAGTTCAAACACAAGATTACATGGGAAAGACAGGAAACATAAGAAGGAATTTGATAAGCAATATGCACAGTAGTGCCATAGGTGGTCACTTTAGTATCCTAAAAACTTACAAAAGGATCAAAGCAATATTCCATTGAAAGGGGATGTTTCAAGATGTTAAGAAAGTGTTTATGATATGAAGACCTATCAGATGAATAATAGTGATAAATCTTGTCATCCAGGCATTTTACAGCCATTAGTACCACAAGAAGTTTGGCAAGACATATCCATGAATTTAATTAAGGGATTGCCAAGGTCTTCAAGAAAAGATGTCATCCTATGGTGGTTGACAAGCTTAAAAAGTATACTTAATTCATTACTATGTCACATCCCTACTCAACTTGACAAGTAGCATAAGTATTTGTTGAACATATACAAAAGCTACATGGATTACATAAAACCATCACTAGTGACAAGCATAAGCTCTTTACTAGCGGGTCTTTGAAGCAATTGTTCCACGCAATGGGGATTAGTTTATAGCTTAGCACATCATACCACCCACCAACAAATGAGCAGACACACATGGTTAATCAATGCTTGGATTGCTATTTAAAGTGATATAATATAAATTACCACAATAGCTTAGGAACCATCCCATTTAAGGCATGATGCTCTCGTTTATGCAAATTAGTTCATTAGAGACCATGGGAATAGTTTGAAATTTTTAAGGAACAAACTGCATCATGCATAAGAATACATGAATACCCAAATTGACAAGAAATAGATCGAGAGGAGCTTTGAGATAGGGGCTAAAGTTTATCTAAAACTTCAACCATACTGGTAGGTCTTTGTTTCTCATAGACCCAACCAAAAGTTAATTGCGAAATATTATGGGTTTTACAAAGTGTTGGACAAAATTGGTTAGATAACCTATAGGATCAATTTACCAGCTAATTCACAGTTACACCTAGTTTTTCATTTCACTCAACTTAAATATATGTTGGCTCTACAACCACATAATAGCTACCACATGTAAACAATATGTGAGGAGTGCAATTGGAGTCGGTAGATATTTTGGGAGAGAGACAAGTTAAGAGGGATAGCAGAATGGCTATTTAGCTCTTAGTTCAATGGTTCAGTCTGGACCAACAAATGCCACTTGAGACTTTGATGACAGTTTCTGACTACTGTCCTTGAGGACAAAGACGTTCCAAAAAGGGTGGTGAATGTCACGCCACAAGAATAACATTGATACATCACAAAGACGTGCACCGGATGGAGGTTAAAAAAATTACAATGGGGACTTAATAAATATTACAACTCAGGAGAATATTGTAACCATCCATCAAATATCAAGCAAATAATAGAAAAATAAAAGCCTTCAGCCAGACCAATGCATGGCATCATTAACTTTGGAGTACGGTCGAAAGGTTCATTATCCTCCATCTTTTCCGGGCAGAAGAAAGAAAACTAAGGTAATATTATAAGCAAGGGGAAGGATAATATGCAAGGGTTTGGAGGCTAATACCCCTATATATAGTGATTTTGAGAGTGCGTTTCCTTCTCAAATTTGGATTCAAATTGTCACAATTTGATTAGGTTTCCTTGGTTTTATTTGGATGTAAAACATGATCTTGTCATAGAATTGGCAATTGTATGAGTTTAAACTCCAGATGACTCCTTGGGACATCAATGCTGGTGTTTCCTACTAATGCTTGGTGCATTATATTTGCTTATTTATTAAATAAAATTATTACTCATACATTTTTTGTATGTAATTTTATCAAATTATTGCAATAAAGTTTTTTAAAAGTGAACCAAGCATAAAACAACTAGAAGCCTCAGTGCCATATGGAAAAGCGAGAGTAAAATTAGAGAGACCGTTGATTTTTGGAAAACAGACTTACCCAACCAGCTCTCCAACTTTAGAGAAGTATCAGATGAGTCATAGAGAATGTGTACAGTGAGGGTAGTCAAAAATGCAAAAGCAACCCCAGTAATGTCCACCTTCGTGCTTATTTCACGTTGCCTAACACAACATCTTTGCCATATCACTGTGAAGGCCAATTGGGTATAGTCTCTTGCAGCTAACAACCGCGTCTTAGTCTTTTATTGATAGATAATTGGCCAGTTGTTTTATTGATAGATAATGGATGTTCATAGATAATTCATCATGAGTCTGTGTATATGTATAAATGAGCTAGAGGACAAAAGCAGCAAGACTTAAAATTTTAAAACTACAAAGTATTAATAAATTAAAGCTTGCTTAGATAGAATCAACCTTAATAACAAAATTGTACTTGGCTCAAAAAAGTCTTGCTCCTGTAATTGACCATGCATCCATCCACTTCAACCCCAAGCAACCTATCATGCATCCTCTTGTTGAGATCAACGACCTAACTCACAAGAGACTTGAGAAGCTGAATGAACAATTCCTTCCCCTCTTTCTTTCCCGTCTTGCCCTTGCCCTGGTTGTTCCATTAGATAAACTCCTTGGCTGCTTCATTGGCGTGCTTAACAGCTTCATAGAGGGCAGTCAAAAGTAAAGTCAGAGCTACATTCTTTTTCAAACAGTGGACGGCAATTCTAGCAAGCAAGGATAAAAGGTTGTTAACTAGCCCCACATCCACCACAATGATGACCAAATTAGAGAAGGCAACCAGATGGACAGAGAGAACAAATCAAAACGTTAAGCATTCAACATTCACATGCTCATCACGTGCCATGCATAGAAAGATAAATAGGGAGTTCGAAATCGCTCTTGCAACTTTGGGAATTCTCATCACACAAACTCTTCTTCGGAAGGCTAAAACAACTAGAAGTCCAAGTGCTTGATAGAAAAGTGGGACTATGATTAGAGAGCGCGTAGAGTTCTTGGGAAACAGACTTACCTAACTTGCTCTTCAGTTGTATCAAACAAGCCACAGATAACATGTACAAATAAGGTAGTCGAAAAATGCGAAAGCAACCTAAGTGATGCCCATCTTCATGCTTATTTCACGTTGCCCAACATAACATCTTTGCTATATCGCTGTGAATGCCGAATGGGCATAATCTCTTACAGCCGGCAGCCACGTCTTAGTCTTTTAATAGATAATGGGCTAATTGTTTTATTGATAGATAATGGATGATCATAGGTCATTCTTCATGAGTCTATGCATATATACATGAGTCAGAGGACTAAAGTAGCAGGACTTGAAATTTCAAGACTACTAAGTCTAATTAAATAAGGCTTGCTAAGATACAACCACCCTTAATAACAAAAGTGTACTTAGCCCAAAAAGGTCCTGCTCATGTAACTGATCATGCATCAATCCACTTCAACCCCGAGCGATTGACCATGCATCCTCTTATTGAGACCAAGGACCTAGCTCACAAGAGACTTGAGAAGCTTAATGAATTGTTCCTTAGCCCCTCTTTTCTGCTCATCTTGCTCTTGTCCTAGTTGTTTCGTCCAAATAAACTCCTAAACTATTTCATTAACGTGCTTAACAGCTTCACAGAAGGTAGGAAAAAGTAAAGTCAGAGATACTTTCTTTTTTGGGTGATGGATGGCAATTTCGGTAAACAAGGATAAGTGATAGTTACCCAGCCCCACGTCCTTCACAATGATGACCAATTTAAAGAGGGCAACTTGGTGGACGGCGAGAGCATACCAAAAAGCTAAGTTTTAGCATGCACGTGCTCATTAAGTGTGATGCATAGAAGGGTTAATTGGGAGTTCTCAATCACCCTTGTAACCTTGGGAATTTTCATCACACACTCTTCTTTGGAAGGCTAACACAACCAGAAGCCCCAGTGCCACATAGAAAAATGAGAGTACAATTAGAGAATGTGCTGATTTTGGGAAACAGACTTATCCAACTCTACTACTCTTCAGCTGTGTCAGACGAGTCGTAGAGAACATGTACAACCAGGGTAGTTGAAAATGCAAAAGCAACCTAAGCAATGCCCACCTTTGTGCTTATTTCACATTGCCCAACATTACACCTCTGTCGCATCGTTGAAAACGCCAAATGGGCATAGTCTCTTGCAACCAACAACCACGTCTTAGTTTTTTTCTGATAGAAAATGGGTTAGTTGTTTTATTGATAGATAATGGATATCCATAGATCATTCATGATGAGTCTGTGCACATATACATGAGCCAAAGGACCGAAGTAGCAGCATTTGAAATTTGAAACGTACCAAGTACTAATTCATTAAGGCTTGCTCAAATAGGACCATCCTTAATAACAAAAGCATACTTAGGCCAAAAAAGTCCTTATGTAACTGACCACGCATCTATCCACTTCAACCTCAAGCAACTAACCATGCCTCCTCTAATTGAGACCAACAACCTAAAAGAGACTTTAGAAATTCAATTAACAGTTCCTTAGCCCCACTTTCCTACCCGTCTTGCCCTTGCCCTGGTTGTTTCATTCGGTTATACTCCTTGGCTGCTTCATTGACGTGCTTAAAAGCTTCACAAAGGACAATAAAAAGTAAAGTTAGAGCTATATTCTTTATCAAGCGGTGGATGGAGATTCCGGCAAGTAAGGATAAGAGGTTGTTAACCAACCCCATGTGCTCCACAATGATGACCAAAATTGAGAGGGCAACCAGATGGACTGAGAGAATACAGCAGAATGCAAAGTTTTCAGCATTAATGTGCTCATCAAGTGCAACGCATGTAAGGATAAATAATGAGTTTGAAATCACCCTTGCAGCCTTAGAAATTCTAATCACACAAACTCTTCTTCGGAAGGCTAAAACAACCAAAAGCCCTAGTGCCGAATCGAAAAACGATAGTACCATTAGATAGCGCGCTGATTTTGGAAAACAGATTTACCTAACTAGCTCTCTAGCTCTTCAGCTGTATCAGACGAGTCATAGAGAACATTTACAGCTAGGGTAGTCAAAAATGCAAAAGCAACCCAAGCGATGCCCATTTCGTGCTTAGTTCATGTTGCCCAACATAACAACTTTGCCATATCACAATGAGCGTCGAATGGGCACAATCTTTTACAGCCAGCAACCGCGTCTTAGTTTTTTATTGATAGATAGTTGATAGATAATGGATGTTCATAGATCAATCATCACGAGTCTGTGCATATATACATGAACCGGAGGACGAAAGTAACAAGACTTAAAATTTCAAAACTACAGAGCATTAGTTAAATTTCTAAACTACTAAGTACTAATTAACTAAGACTTGCTTAGATGGAATCAGCCTTAATGACGAAAGTGTACTTAGCCCAAGAAAGTTTTGCTCATGTAATTGATCATGCATCCTTCCACTACATCCCCAAGCAACTTACAATGCATTCTCGTGGAGACCCACGACCTAACTCTAGGGACTTGAGAAACTGAATGGACAGGTCATTAGCCCCTCTTTCCTGCCCGTCTTGCCGCTACCATGGTTGTTGCATCCGGATAAACTGTAGGTATGCCCCTGTGTTTGGATGCCTAAACCTGAAATCCAAAGCCAACAAACTTATTGCACTCGGTAAATATGTCTCAATAGGGAAGAAGGTAGCAGATGCACCAACATTACTCAAGAATTAAAACATGGAAGCCGTTGGCAGATAAGAGTAATCTTACCCAAGACTTGAAGCATGAAGGCGTGGTCCTTCCAATCAATCAACTAATAGTAGAATCTGCCCATGAGAACTAGGTGGGTTCCTTGACAGAAGCAGTGACAAGGCCACACTCTTAGTTCCTCCACACAGATCATCTCCCGAGAGTGGAACACCGACATGAGCATAATCTCAAGGTCCTGAGTTTACTGCTTGCAAGCCTGCCAGAATTGGGTATTTTCTTCTATCCAACCCGCCAAATTGTAATGGTGGACTCCAAATATTGGCTTGATTGTACTAATACAAGCATGTCCTTTTCAGTTTTCCATTTTAATTGAAGAAAGAATCTGTTGGACGACATGTGTTGTAAAGGCAGTTGTGTACTTAATTACTTCTTAGGCAGAAGATAGGCTTTTTTAACTGTTATGGCTCTTGATTTTTCTGGGAGTTTTGGAGCTAGAATCGAGAGTTTCTGGGTCGATTTTCTTTCATAATGGTATATGTTTGCGTGTTGTACGTTAGAGAAAGTTTGCATGTCGAAATTATATCAACTGTCATATCAGCTCCTGATATAAACATATTTTGATGCAGAAATATTGCTATGACTTATGAGTTAGATACTAATAGCATGTGGTATTGCTCTTGCGTATTTCATTGATTTCTCTCACTTTTTGATGCACTCATGCCTATGATTTTTGTATCAGTTGGATTATCCTAGTGATGGCAGAGACAACTAACCAAAGTCATACAGAATTCTGAAACCTTGTGGTGGCAATTGTTCTCGTCTTCCTTAGAAGCATGTTACCGCCCTGGCTGCCATCAGCTACTACACCAGTCTGGCCAGCAGCCGTTGCAAGTGAAGTTATGTCCCATGTGATTTATCGGGTTATATAATCATTTAATGGTTACGATTAACACTTAAGTGTTTCGAGTTTTAGTTGGAGACTTGCATATTTTATATTTCTTGAACATTTTCCTTTCCTAGGAAAGGCAGAGCTTCGCATGTTGAATTTTTCATATGTAATAAAATTTGTTACAGGAATTTTTTTGGTTCGTCACCAGAGGTCACACGCGTCTTTGTCGCCTCGTGTGCTTCGTCCTTTGGCAGAGTTCGTGTTGTGCTCGAATCATTTGGATTTTGTGAGCCCACTTCCAACTGCAAACCTTATCATTCTTTTTCTTTTTGGGTGATACGACTTTGGTTCGAGGCTTTCATAAGGATTAAAGTGACATTTATTTTGTTGAGTTCTAAAATTTTAATGAGATAAAAAATTTAATTTGATTGATTTAAATTTGTGTGATAATATATATAAAATATAAAATAAAAATTAGATGATGTAATAATATTATTTAGGGTGTGTGTGTGTGTGTATAAATCTAAATTTATTTATGTATATCTATAAGAATAATTATGGGAAAGAATAATATGAATTTAAGATTTAAATAAAAATTGAAAAAGGGCAGAAACTGCTAAAACAAACGTCCCCTAGGCGACTGGCTTCTTCCAAGCCCATTGTTTTCTTGCGCCTGTCTGTCTCCTGACAAGTGAGATGGTGTTACAAGATCGAGTCTTTGGACTATGAAAGTGTTTCCATGACCAAGACTACACTTACGTGTTCTCACTGTCCCACAGTATTTGGACCATTTCTTACTGTTGGGGCTTACAACAAGGATAGTCAAATTCAAACATCACTGGATCAGTTCTTAACAGAGTGGATTATCGTAGGAACGAATCAAACTATTTGAGTTCATGGTTTTCATTTGATAACAACAGGCCGTTGACATTTCAAGATTAGTGGGGTTATAATGAACTGAAAACTGTAACGTTGGTCTTAACCGACCACCGAAACACGGATGTCAACCCATAGAAATTAGAAACAAGCTCACAAGTTCTTGAGTTTAAAGAATGACAGAAAAGAAGGTACTAGAAAAAATGTTTTTTAGAATTTGGTCAATAAAGAAAAATCTTAAGGACAAGAAAATTGTAGTGTACATGACTTCCATTCTTAACTTGTTCACCGTTTTTTTATTTTTTTAATCATTATTTCCATTAATTTTTCTTCAATAATATAACTTTTCAATTTTGTTGATTGTGTCTTTTTTTATAATATTTTCTTCGTCGTTACTTTTTTTTTTTTACCAAATGAGATTTGATATTTTTGCTTTCTTTAAGTTTCTTTTTCTTTTTTGAATATTTTAAAGCTTAAGGACCGAGCTTAATTTTAAATTGCCGAACAACGAAAACCGGGTGCCGCCCGCAGGAGAAGCGGGCGCGGCAAGAGTACCCCTGAAGTGACACTAAGACCCTTGCGCTCAACCACGAACAACACCACAACCACGCGTAAAGCACGCTTCTGTTTAATCACGTGTAAGGACGACTGATAAATAAAAATCGCATGCAAAGATTTATCCACCGAAAAACTTTGAGTCCGGCATTCAAATTATTCGACTAGCTCTGGAGGTTTTGTTTTTGTTATTTTATTTTATTTTTCAGCTTCTGTGAGTGATAATGGCCAAGTGGAGGAGCAATCGGCATCTAGTGAAGAGATCCTCTAAGGCAGTTACGGTGCTGTCAATGCTGTTAATGCTGACAGTGGCGCTGTTGATACTTCTCGGACTCGGAATTTTCTCTCTGCCCATTGGTTCCGACGAGGACTCTTCGCCCATCGTCGATCACATCAAATTGAATCGCAGGGCATTAGACATGTATTCCTTTTGCCTTATACTTTTTGCGTTTCGAGCGTGGCTAGAATTTGCTCTAAGTAATTATTCTTTTCCTCTTCGTTTGATAGCAGCGGCAGTGAAGGAGAAGGATTGGGCGAAAGAGGAGAACAATGGACGGAGGTTCTTTCGTGGAAGCCTAGAGCTTTCCTCTTCCATAGTTTTTTGGTGAGTTTTCATCATTAATCATCGTATATATACATATTTCAGTTTTTTTATTTTGTGCTATTTTTCCTCTTCTTTTTGTTTTTTTAAACTATCGATATTGCTTTTGTTGAATTACATTGATAACGTTGTTTACCACAGCAGAACGCCTACAAGAGCCGAAACTGAAACAACTTTTCATGCTTCTGACAATGCAACTTAATTATATATATTTTCTGCAGAAATGATATAAACTTCACAATTAAACCAATTTAATTTAGACTTTCATTCCCAACTTATTGCCGTATAATTATTGATTCCATTTAAAGGTGAAAGCTCAATGATTTTCTGCTATGATCTTTGCTAAGTGGATCGGATTGTCCCATGGGAAGTAGAATGAAACAGGAACTTGCTCCTGCAGCAATAGAATGTTAAAAATAACACTATAGCATAATTTTGGACAGTCTTGCTCTGGATTAAGGCCCAGCTAGTCCCTGACAGGTACTTTATTTTTAACTCCAAAAGTTTCTCAACTGGATTGAGCTATTGGCTATGAATTATGGAAGACATCCACATTAATTTGTTCACGCATGTAATTAGTTATGCAACATGTTCTAAATTCTAATTTGCTTGATTTAGACCATTTACATTAATGATTGTTTGATATAATTGTATGATTACACGGGCATAATTAAATGTGAGCAACAACAAATTGGATCTTAGGACTGGTGATTAAATTAATTTTCTCCATTTTGATATGAACTTGTTTAAATTACAAATTATAAAACCAGTTCCAATTCTACGTACGGTATAAATTCTGGCTTCATTGCCACAAAAGCGTGCTTTCTGATCAACTACAGCCTCTATTGACAGTCTACGCAAGAATGTGAGTATTTGATAACTCTTGCCACACCTCACATGGAAAAATCGAGTGTTGTTGATAGCAAAACTGGCAAGAGTAAATATAGCAGGTCAGTCCTGATCCATCTCCACCACTTGTACTCACTTTTCATAATTCTTTTAATACCTAAATATGCAATCTTGAATTTACCTGTTTATAGTACTCTTGACTTTGGCATTAAAAAGGCAACCATTACATGGTTCAGGGTGCGTACAAGTTCTGGGATGTTCTTCAGGAGAGGACAAGACAAAGTTATCAGAGCGATTGAAAAGAGAATAGCAGACTACACATTCATACCCGTAGGTATGGAAGTCCAAGTACCTTGATAGGTATCTGTATTGCAGTTTTTCCCACATATGATTTTAACCATTCCTTATGTAATTTTAAGAATCTTAATTTCAACGTGCTTGAAGTTTAAACCTAGAAACTGCATTTTTTTAATGTTCTAATATCATCATTAGATCCTGTTTGGTTGAATATTGGAGATGGCATTCAACTAGAAAGATGTGATATAGCATGATCACAAGATGCATGACATTGCTGATTACTGATGTCTGGTTGACAGAATTTTTGATGTTTTCCTAGAATGAAGAGTATTATCTGACTCTTAATAAAATGATAGTACAAAAAAGATAAAGCATATTGATAACAGCAGTTATCAACATCAGAAAGGTATTTAGTGGATGCTAAAAGCTTGGTAATTTCATAGTAAATTTGTTGAACGTGTACCTTGCAGGTCCTGCCAAAAAAAATCCACTCAAATGAGAAAAATCAACTCAACTTTTTCTTTCTTTAAAAGGTCTTCAGTACCTGTTTTCATTGCATTTGTTTTCTCTCTCTCTCTCTCTCTCTCTCTCTCTCTCTCTCTCTTCATTAAATGTTTTCTTTCATTGATACCATGGTTGTGTGCATTATGCTTGCTAATGTTATTCTGCACAAGCAGTCTGCCAATTATGCTTATGGTTTATTTACAGAGCATGGAGAAGGTCTGCATGTTCTGCACTATGAAGAGGGTCAAATGTACGAGCCTCATTTTGACTATTTTGTTGACGAATTCAACACTAAAAATGGAGGTCAGAGGATGGCCACTGTTCTTATGTATTTGTAAGTCCTTTGCCAATTTTGATGCCACCAGGTGACAATTTCATTATCTCTAAATGAGGCGAGTAAATATGAAGTTCTTTTTAATGGATTTACAAATGATGCAGGTCAGATGTTGAAGAAGGTGGTGAGACAGTTTTTCCAGCTGCCAAGGGAAATTTTAGCTCTATGCCAGGGTGGAATGAGATGTCAGAATGTGGCAAGAAAGGTCTTTCTATGAAACCAAAAATGGGTGATGCACTGCTTTTTTGGAGTATGACTCCCGATGCCTCTGTAGATCCATCGAGCCTGCATGGTCAGTTTCATTTGCATGCTCTTATTATTATCACCAGCTTGATCTTCCTGTCCAAAAAAGCAGAGCTCTTAAAGCTACAATTTCTATAGAAGAAAATAAATGTAAAGTATTGGATTTGTAATTTTTGTTGTTTAAAGATTTGAGAAACTTGGTCTTCTCATACTCAATTATCTTGGGGGAAGTATGCAGTAGATGTTCATTCTTTTGTTTCTGAACCTGTAACTTCCCTTTCAGTCGGTCAACTTTATTTGTCTCTTGCCTTTTAAATGATTATGTTTTCCAATTTGTTTCAGGAGCATGCCCTGTTATCAAAGGGAACAAGTGGTCGTGTACAAAGTGGATGCGTGTTGGTGAATACAAAGTCTAGGCCTGTCTAAGGTATAACCTAAAGCGTGGCATTCTATGATGAGATGCATGGCATACAATAGGCACATGTGTGAGGTATATGAAACAATGAAGCATTTAAAGCAACAACTTGAAATCTTTTAGCTCTCCTGCCCCTATAAATGAATATTTTGGTCTTTTGACTCTTCAAAATAATGAGTATAACAAGGTTTCGTGGGCTTACCTTGGTAGTAATAGGAAAATATCTGTTTGTGTGGTATTCGATACGGAGAAGTGCTTTTTCTTTATCTTTGTCCTTGACCTTTTCTTGTTTCTCATCTTCAATCTCCTTGATCTTGTCCTTATTCTCCTGCTCAGGAAAACCTTCACATTTGGTCTATCAGCTCCTTGTCCCAATTCACATTTGTACTTAACCAGCATCCCTTGGTTAATAGCTTTGGCTAGTCTCTTGTATAACATAACTTGAGCATTTTCTTCTTTGACTTGAACTGCAACAAGGGCTCCTATATGTCAAAGCGTTGGATTTCAATTGCGATTGAGATTCGCATTTTCATACCTTGACATGCTTTGCAACTCTTATTACCTTCGCTATTGCCTTATAATTTCCTTAACGTGTGTGCAGTTGTTTAATTATGGTTGCTAATTAGAAGTGGACTGATTATTGTGAAAATATTCTTGCAGGAGATGAAGTTTTGGAGGATTCTCCGATGGATGATCTAGTGAATGTAAACATTGATTGTACTTCCAATTTAGAAATAGAAATTTCTCTAAAGTTTAACATTGCCCAAATATTCACTGCTAGTTTGAGTCACAAAGCCATAGAAGAAGGATGAACTAGCATAGGCCATTGCGTCAACTATAACTTCATGAATCATAATATATCATAAATCATTGTAACCTGAACTGTACATTATTGATGCATTACATTCTTTCCATCGCACAAATTTACACAAACTAGTATTCACACCGGTGCTTTCAGATCATGCCCACAACTTGAAATCAATGCAGGAAATACAATAAAGAGATCAACATTATACCGTAAGATGTTAATCCTTTCAGACATCATGGCATCATAGTATTAACGACTCGTAACTAGCCCTGGCAACCTTGTAAAACTAGTTACAAATCTAAATTGACACTACAAATAAATGCCCTAAATTTAAACTTAAGAGAGAGATAACTGGTTGCTGAAGATAGAAAGAAAAAGTAACCCAAATTGTTGGCGACCAAAGTTTATCATCCTCATCCTGAGGAAGCCGGATTTTGTTGATGCATCCATCTTTCAGGTGGAAAATTCTCATATCACGGCCACCGACACTTGGCTCCACCAGTGCAAATAAGCTATCATTAGTGAAGTAAACCCAATCTGCATGATTGCTTCTTGGAAGTTCCCTGGAAAACAGGCACTAGCTCTCATTGTTGCCAAAGAACAAGACCCCATCTTCTAAACTGTCAACCTCCTTCCAATCCAGTGTCTCACCATCCACGCTAAAGATTCTGAATATCGTTGTCTTTAGAGGATCTTTAGTTTGGACCTCATTATTTTCTTTCGATTCAAGGTACCTATTTATCAAAATCAGTTGTCCCTTGGTGTCAAAAGCTAGGTACTTCCTGTCAGCATAATTCCATTCTGGCGGCTCATAGTACAATTCTAAGTTTGGGTTTGGAAGATCCACTATCACAAAAGACCCGTGATAATTCAAGGTGTAGAATTGAAAGTCCCTAATCTCACTAAACACGACATCCTCGTATCCATTGAAGGAGTCTTGTGCTATTATCTTCCATTCTTCGTCCCCAACTGTGCAATAGGCGAGTCCATTAAGCCCTCTGAATATGGGTATTGCCATGTAACCAGGTTGCATTACTTTCTTGGAAAAGGTAAGCTTCTTTAGATCGGTGTTCTTGATTTCTCCTGAATTCTCGGTGCCACACCCGTGGGACAGTACTAAGAAACAATAATTGTCACCAACAAATTCCGGTATATCTGGACAAGTCGAGACTTAGGAGTTGGATTTTCATTGACTTATGGAGAGGATTGATGGGCTTTCATCTTTGACCGTGATCAACCATTCGAGAGATGATCCCCCACAACGCTTGTTGCACAATTCGGGCAACTCTTAGCAATGAATATTACGTCCAAAGATATTGAAAAAGCGGTTGTAATAAGAGAGAGCAGGACCGACGTATGGCATCACTAATAGTGGAGTGCGGCCGAAATCTTCCATCTTTGCTGCGTGAAAGAAAGAAAAATAGGGCAATATAATGTGCAAGAGGAGGAACATTGCGCAAGGGTTTAAAGAGCAATACCCTTATATATGGTGATATGAGAATCCCTTTCCTTCTTACTTTTGGATTCAAGTTGTCATAGTCTAATTAGGCTTCCTTCGTTTTGTTGAATGTGAAACTTGATCTTGTACAACTAGCAACTACCCTAGCTATCTGACCACAATATTATTATATAACTTATTTAAAGATTTGATGATGACTCCAAACTCCATAAGACTCCTTTAGTGGTGTTTGCTGCCAATATTTGGTGCATTATACTTCCTTATTTATTAAATCAAATTATTGCTCAGGCATATTATATATGCATGTAATTTTATCAAATACTTAATATCAAATACACGTTTATTTCAATACATCGTTTTTTAAAACAAACCATGCATAGACTTATTTTTAAAAGAAATCTAGAATAATTTATTTTTAAAAAACACTCAAAATTAATACACTTCAAAAGTGGAGATGATCATGTTCGTCTAACGTGTACAACTTGTATTTGAAATCAATTAATGAATTAAAATTTGTGAAAGTTAGCTAATGGTGGCGTTTACAAGAAAAATAAGTCCTACTATAACTATAGATCGCAGGAATTGCGAAGATCCCTAAGACGTGTAAAGATGTAGAGAGGAGAACATTTAAGAATTTTATACTTTTCAACTCAATCAACACTTTATAAACTCATTCTCTACAACTCTCTCAACTCTATATTTTTCTTTCTTTCTTCTTCTCTTGAATTACAAATGACTTGCAAGACTTTCCTATTTATACTATTTTCTATTAAGAATGAACGGTGGTGATTAAGAATGTTTAACAGTTTGAATTAATTACCACCTAACTATTTCGCATATCCCTATCTAATTTACCAACCATATGAATATAGACACACATATTGTTTAAATACATTACTAACTCTATGTATCTCGATGTTATTTCAATCTTCATATATACACATCCTAGAGGAAACAATTTTCAATACAAAACTAATTTATTTTCGATAAAAATGCTAGAAAATTAAACTTAATTTCTAACACACTCCCTTAAGCTTGATTTTTTCATCCCAAGCTGATGCCACATCTTCTCAAAAATTTCTCTTTTTAAGAGTTTAGTAAAGATGTTAGCAACTTGTTCATCAATCTTCACGTATTTCACTTACACTTCTTTCTTTGCAATGCATTCTCTTTTGAAGTGAAAGCCCGTGTTAATGTGTTTACTTCGATCATAGAACACAGGATTTTTCGCTAAAGCAATCGCTGATTTGTTGTTGACATGTATTGTAGTCTTATCCTTCACATTAAGGTGAAGTTCTTTAAGTAAATCTCTTAATCACAATGCATAGCAAACACTTACTATTGCCGCAACATACTCAACTTCACACATTGATAAAGTCATAATTGATTATTTCTTTGACATCCAAGTAAATGCCATATCACCAAAATAAAATAAAAATCCACTTGTACTCTTTCTATCATCGAAATCACCAGCCCAATCACTATCACTGTATCCCTTCAACTTCATGTCTCCAGTTGCAGGATAGAACACATCATATTCAATGATTCCTTTGATATATCGAAATATCCTCTTTGCAGCTTGAAGGTGATAACTTTTTGAAGTCTCCATGTAGCGACTAATAAGACCAACTGCATAAAAGATATTAGGCCTTGTGCATATCAAGTACCTTTAGCTTTCAATCAAGCTTTTGAATAAGGTGGAGTTTACTCGATTTCCATTAACATGTTTTGACAGCTTCACTCCAACTTCTTCAGAGTGCTAATGGACTTGCAATTTTCTATTTTGAATTTCTTTAGTATTTCTTTAGCATAGTTCTTTCGAGAGATAAAGATGCCATCATTTTATTGTTTTACCATAATTCTAAGGTAGTAAGTCATCAATCCAACGTCAATCATCTCAAACTCCTTGGTCATTGCCTTTTGTAAAATCATCAATCATCTTGGAGTTGTTACCTGCAAATATCAAGTCATCAACATAAAGATAAATGATTAATATATCACCATTCTTATTTATGCGGATGTAGAGAGCATATTCATGGGAACACTTCTTGAATCCATTCTTTTAAAGGTATTGATCAATCTGAGTGTTCCATATTCTTGGTGCTTGCTTCAAACCATAAAGTGTCTTCTTTAATTTAAGAATTTATTTTCATGCCCTCAAACAACATAGGCTTTAAGTTGTTTAATATACATCTATTCTTCAAGAAATTTATTCAAAAAGGCAGACTTTACATCTATTTGATGAATCTTCGACATCATTTGAGTTGCAAACGCAATCAAATATCTGATAGTTTCAAGTTGGACTACTGGAGCGAATACCTCATTATAATCGATTCCAACTCTTTACTTATATCCTTTTACTATAAGCCTTACCTTGTATTTCTCTTTTTGCATTCCTCTTGATTTTGTAAACCCATTTTTCACCGATGGCCCTATGTCCTGCTGGCAAAGTGGTCAACTCCCATGTGTTATTCTTTTTTGTAACTTCAATTTCTTCATCCATAGTATTCCTCCACTCTTTGCCTTTTGATGCTTCTTCATAATTAACTAGTTCAGAATCTGCAAAAAGATAAAATAAGTTTTGATTTTGTCTAAGTTGATAGATTTCATCCTAAGTCCCCGTTCCTTGTCGTCCAATAGTATCTTCATCATCTAATGATGTGGAATATCTTGAACTTAATTATAACTGCGAACTTGATTGTAGAGTTGATGGAGAGGAAGTTGTATGCTTCATTCTTTTTGTATTTGATTTTTCTCCACCTCTATTGGATAAAATGTGAATTGCTTCTTGACTTCCAAACTCCAATCCCATAAACTCTTTTCATCAATGACCACGTCTCGACTAATTATAACTTTCTTTCCAATAGGATCATACACCTTGTACCCTTTGGAATGTTAGTCATAGCCGATAAAAATGTACATTTTACTTCTTTCATCAATTTTCTTTCTTATTGGTCTCGGACATAGACATGAGCAATGCTTCTAAACATTTTCAAATGAGATACACTTGGTTCATGTCAACTCATGCTTTTTGTGGTGTCTTGTTTTCCACACTTTTTGATAGACAATGGTTTGATAAGTAGACATCACAGTCTACTATCTCTGCTCAAAATTCTTTAGGCAAATTCTTGCTCTTCAACATGCTTCAAGCCATATTTAAAATAGTTCTATTCTTTCTTTCTGCTATCCCATTTTGTTGTGTTGAGTATGGGATAGTCAAAGGTCACCGAATACCATTCTCATCACAGAATTTTATGAACTATTTTGAAGTGAACTCTCCTCTACGATCAGATCTAATTGACTTGATTTTGAATCCACTTTATTTTTCCACGAGGACCTTGAACTTTTTGAATGTTGAAAGTACTTCAGATTTCTACTTCAAAAAATAAACCCACGTTTTTCAACTATAATCATCAATAAAAAGTAGAAAATACCTATTTTTCCCAAAGATGCTGGCTCAATGGGTCCATAGATATCACTGTAGATCAATTCTAATGGTTGCTTGGCTCTCGACATTAATTCTTTTGGAAAGCATTCTCGATGTTGTTTTTCAGCAAGACAACCTTCACATAGTTGAGTAAGTAGATTAATTGATGGAAGCCCTCTCACCATCTTCTTCATGGATAACTCCTTTAAGCTTCCAAAGTTGAGATGTCCAAGACTTAGGTGCCATAACTATGACTCTTCTTCAAAGTAAGCTTTCAAGCATTTCGTTGCATTGGTGTTGATATTCATTAAAAACATTCGATTTTTAGTTATTGGCATATGAGCTAAGAGATTTCCTTTATCATCTTTCAGATAGAGACTCTAATTCCTCAAATAGATATCATATCCCTTCTCCAACAATTGCCCCAAGCTAAAAATATTAGTTTTCATATTTGGAACAAGTACACATTCAATATGAATTGGTGGTCTTCGTTCTTCAGTTTGATGAGAATTTTTCCTTTACATTTGATATGAGTCTTTGAAAGATCACCAATTGTAATATTTCTCATCATAGATTCATCCATCTAAACAAACATCTGCCTATGACTGCACATGTGATTACTTGTACCGGTATCAAGGTATCAAGTGTGTATTAACTCTTCATTTTGTCTCTTGTGTGCCAGCAAAACTGTGTTTTCAACTTCATTTATTTCTTTAACATAAAAGGACTTTTCTTTTTTCTCATCTCGTCACTAATATGAATAGTGTTCGTATCTTTAACAATTGTAGCATTATACCTCCCTTTTGTCTTGCCTTTGATTATGGACACATCTTCATCGATATTTTGATGATTGAAACTTGTTTGATTCAAAATTTTTGTTTTGAACTTGATGGCTTTCACTTCTTCCTTAACTCGGCCATGATCGCGTCCACCTTAATTCCAATAAGCATTGTTCTTCTTTTCTCCAATGCTCATCTTCACTTAAAGGGCTTGCTTAATTAATTCTTTATTTCTCCTTTTGATTTTCTCTTCATGACTTACAACTTCCCGATAAGCTCATCAATGGCCGTGGTCTCAAGGGCATTAGATTCTTCAATTGCTACAACCACATGATCAAACTTTGAATCAAGTGATCAAAGTATCTTCTCCACAACTCAACTATCAGACATTTTTTCAAAGTTTCTTTCAAGTTGATTTGCAACCATGGTGACTTAAGAAATGTATTCAAACACTTTTTCAGAA
The DNA here is from genome assembly GCA_019155195.1 of Avicennia marina. Lineage (NCBI taxonomy): Eukaryota > Viridiplantae > Streptophyta > Magnoliopsida > Lamiales > Acanthaceae > Avicennia > Avicennia marina. Next base: position 4,805,059 of record CM032781.1, on the reverse strand, counting down.
TCTTTCATTTGCAAAATCTCAAATTTACCTCGAAGGGCTTGAAGTTGAACTTTCTTCACTTTGTTAATACCTTTAAAGGTATTTTCAAGGATACCCCATATCCTCTTAAAAGTAGTTGCTTGGACAATTTTTTCAAAAATTGAATCATCCACACTGACTTGGATAAGTAAAAGTACCATTTGGTCTTTCACTTAGCCTCTTTTACGGCCTTCTTTACATCCTTGCTTGCGGCAGCCAAATCCTCTGATATATAAAATTCTTCTTCTAATGCATCTCATATATCTTGTTCACCAAGGAACGCCTTCATTTGGATGATTCATTTTTCATAATTTTCTTTTATGAGTTTTGGAATTAGAAGGACTCCACCAGCAACAGTCATTCTAACAAAGCTCTGATATCAGTTTGTTGTGTGGTAGGATTATAAAACAATTTATAAAAACAAAGATTAGAAGAGGAGAAAATCGAGAGGAAAACACTCAAGAATTTTATACTTATCAACCCAATCAACACTTTATAAACTCATTCTTCTACAACTCTCTCAACTCTATATTTTTCTTTCTTTCTTCTTCTCTTGAATTTCAAATGACTTACAAGACTCTCCTATTTAAACTATTTTCTATTAAAAATGGACGGTGGTAATTAAAAAGATTTAACGATTCAAATTAATCACCACCTAACTTATCAATCATATGAATATAGATACACGCATTGTCTAAATACATCATCAATTCTATGTATTTGACATTATTTTAATTTTTATAAATACACATCCTAAAAGAAATAATTTTTAATACAAAATTAATTTATTTTTGATAGAAATATTAAAAAATTAAACTTAATTTCTAACAATATCCTCCTATTCAACCCTTAAAGGTTGCAACTCCACTATCATGCAATTCACACGTGGGAAACCTTCGTTAAAACACAATCAATTATTACTAAAAACCACAGATTAATACGTAAGATCACTCTCTCTCCTTCCACCGATTCCTAGATTAAATTATCATGTAAGATCACACTCTCACCTTTCTTTGCGACATTGTAAGCCAAGAACTTGCCCCTCCTTCACAACAATTTTCAACTTAAACTTACTTGATACTAGTAACTGTGCACACTCTAGTGTGGGCAAAAAATTTTGAAAAAAGGGAATTTATTGACATAATGAAAATTTTATAATAATTTAAGATAGATAATATACAAACATTATATCTTATTATGTCTTTATATCTTTTATAATTTTTTTATCTTCGAACATAAGCAAGCTCTGTAGAAAATGTCATTGGAACTGGGGCAGAGATGACCATATGTAAAAACTCATGTAATTTGGTTATAAAATTGTAATAAAAAATTATTTAGGCTACAAAATGACAAAAAAAGAGATAATTTGAATATCAGAATTTGTTTTGCCTGTTATTATAGCATGACATTAGTTTTTAGTAGTTTATAATGTATTTTCTAGTTGTTAGTTTTCATACTTTACCACTTCTCCCCTTCTTTTTGAGTTATTGACCTTTTTGGAGTCCGATTAACGTCACACATAGCCACATGTTTTACCCGATGCATATACTTCATTTATAATAGACTTTATAAATTACAATCATTTATATTATCTATTATTCATTCCACATTTCATAGGACAAAGAAAACAAGACTTGCCTATTACATACTGCAACTCTAGATCATTTGGACTACGACATGTAGGTTATAATTAAGCACACTGACAAGGCAAATGAAACTACGCTCCAACTATATATAGTTTCAAAAACACAAAATAAACACTCATCCTTCATTGAAGAACATGCATCTTTCTCAAACTGTCTAGGACTCAATTCTGTGGCAGTGACATCGTTGTTAGGCGAACAACATGAATCTTCTTCAAACTACCTTGGGCACAACTCTGTGATAGTAACTTGATTATCAAATTGAACCTTGTGCTCTCGAAATAAAGCTGAAGCTTCTGTAGAAGTATTGGGTATAAGAAGATGCAGGCTTTGAAGGCACTGGTAGAGATGAAGAGAGGCTATTGAACATCAGAGCAACTGAAGCTATTGTTGGCCTGTTAATTGCATTTTCTTGAACACACAGCAAAGCAATGTGAATGCATCTAAGCACATCAGGCTGTGTACGGGAAATAGCCATCAAATTAGGGTCTATCATATCTGCCATTGTTCCTTCACGCCAACATCTCCAAGCCTGTAAATTATTGGCTGCTTTAGTTTCAAATTATTTGGCATCATTATCATGCATATATTGACTTTAATTTATTTATGAGAATTCAACTATGACATTTATACTTACATGACTTAGAAGGTCTTCTGAGCTCCCTTCATTTTGATAAGATGCCCTTTTTTGTCCACTTACAATTTCTAAAACCAACACTCCAAAACTGAATACATCTGACTTGATGGAGAACTGGCCATGGAATGCATATTCAGGTGCCATATATCCACTGCAATATTAGAGTTAAGCACGTGCACAAGCACACCCATCATTCTTGTCAGTATCGATCATTGCATATGTATATTGTTGTTTAAATGTTGTTTAAACACAACCTTCACATTTTTGTTGGTGTTTACATATTTTATCCTAATTCTCAAATACAATAATTTAACATTTTGTTACTTGGAAATGAAATCATCCACCCAAGATATCAAAAAAAAAAAAAAAACTGAAGCGTGCTATTTTCAATAGAGATAGGAGCAATATTATTCAAAATTTTAATGTGATTGCTTAGAGCTTACCTAGTAAGAAATTTTGTTGAACGAAGTAAACAAGTTCAAATTATAAAGGTTCAACTATTTTGTTTCATGAGGGGAAGGGTGGATGCAAGAACAAATTATAAAGATTCAACTATTTTGTTTTGTGGGGGAAGGGTGGATGCAAGAGTTGAGTGTGTTCTTGAAATAAATCAAAGCCTTGTCACAAAAGAAGACTTACTAGGTTCCAACAATTCGTGAGGTGGTGTGATTAGTTTCATCTGGTGCAATTAATTTTGCAATACCAAAATCCGAAATTTTAGGGTTCATCTTTTCATCAAGAAGAATGTTGCTAGCTTTGAGGTCCCGATGAATAATTCGGAGCATAGAATCTTCATGCAAATATAGAAGTCCCTTCACAGTACCGCCTATGATTTTATAACGACAATCCCAATCCAATTTGGAGCGTTTCATTGGATCTGAATGTCACATCTAGCATCTGTTAATGAAATAAACTTCCTACAATTCTACACAAAAAAAGGTTCCTTGATAACATGCAAAACCAATTCGCTGAAAATGAAATTAAAATGTTACCAAATAAGAAGCGGTCTAGGCTGCCATTACGAACGAAATCATATACAAGAAGCCTTTCAGTTCCTTCTGTGGAGAAACCCAAGAGTCTGACCAGATTCCTGTGCTGAAGCCCGACCACTAATTTGACCTCATTCTTGAACTCCAGATCACCTTGACCAGAATTATTGGATAATCTTTTGACTGCTATTTCTCGACCATTTTCAAGTTCTCCCTGAGATCAATTCAGAAATTATTGGATTTAGCTGGATTTCTATTGTTAATTTGTTATGGATGTTGCAAACACATGTTCGATTACCTTGTAGACAACCCCAAATCCACCTCGACCAAGTTTGTTATCATCTGAAAAATCATTTGTTGCTGATCTAATTTTGCCAAAATCATATTGTATGGATTCCACAGTAATCTCATCCGCCACTACTACACAATAGGAACGAGAAGTATAATTTATATATGTGTGTGTACCAGAAACAAAATACAAATAAAATTCCGCACATGGAAGGTGAATCACACGGAACACAGATATAATAGAGAGAGAGAGAGAGAGAGCTGAAGGGACTTACTGTCAGGATTTCCTTTCGTCTTCAATTTTCTTCTCTTTATTGCGCAAATGCCAACAGAAATTGCTAGTATGAGACACCCAGTAGCAATTGAAGTGACAGTAATGATAACGTTACGCTTTGTGTCATTATTCTTCCCTACAAAGTCAAGAGAAATAAATACTTGTCAATTTCTACTTTCAGACATTTATGCGACCAACAAAATTAAGCACAATGTAATGTTAAAATTAAAATATTTTTGCTGCGAAAAAATTTAACTGTCATGCATTAAGTATTGTTGTGTACTTCTATTTAAAAGGATTCAGTTCCTAATCTCTGTCGATGATTAAACGCTTAGAATTTTAATTTTAATAGTTTGCAAAATTTCAACTGTTGATAGCTCCTCATGAGCTTTGGACAATTGAAATTCCTAAATTGAAATATTTACATATTTGAAAATATTCAACTAAAGGGAAGACTTATAGCTCAATATATCCTGAATATAATGAGTATAACTTGATAAAATACTTATTTGCATCATTCCAAATGAAAAATTGGTTTGCGTTCTTTTTCTTCTTGCACAAATATATTTTGTTTCTCATATATCCTAGTAGTTTTGGTTGTCCGTTTCATTACAGCATTGAACACAAAAGCTTAAAATTCAACTATGTATATAGAACAAGATATAAATTTGTTTGTGGAAATTCAAAATAAGTACATCGAACAAAATACATGTTACACACAAATGCCTTCCATCGCAGTGTCAAAACTTTGAACTAAACAATGCAATTTACCCAAGTGAAATAATTAGTAACTTAATTAATTTTATGTAAATAAAGTTGAATAATATAATAGAAATTGTAATTTGAAATTCCTGGAAAAATATAAATATCATAACCCAACAATTATGATAATTTAAAAACCAAACCAACTTTGCATTGTATGGTAAATGAATCAATAATTTTGAAAAAAAATAGTTATTAAGTTAGAAAGGTATGGTGTACAATGTAATAGTTTAATTGTCAATTGCATGTAGAAAAGTCAAGTACAAGTGTTTATTTTCAACATCAAAGAAAAAGATAAAAGAGGGAGTAATATATAATCAGTAATGATCTACATACTTAGGCAATGTATGGTACCCATATTCCAACCTTGAACATACCATCAAACATTATATAACTAAATATATTATTTAACAAAATTTTTATTCAAATTTAAAATTTTCCTCTTATATATATAATTAATTAATTATTATTCAATTATTAAATATATTCACAGTCAAATTAATATCTATACACATACATTTATATATATATATATATATATATAAATATTCATACCCTAAAAACTAATTATTATCCCTATATATTATCACATCATCTAATTATTACTATATATTTTAAAATATTAAAATTACATTATCTAATATATTACTCATTCAACACAAATTACACTAAACATTATCTTTCACCAAAAATCCTCTCCCAAACATAGCCTTAATGCTTAAGGCCTTGGGCTGAAATGAGTAAATGGCATCATATCAGATGGTTTAGCTTTAAATGAGTAAAGTTCCACTTGGAATGAGAATGAAAACAGTGCCCTGCTGGTTCCATGATTGGCACCTTGTGGTGGGGAAGTTCTTCCTAATATGACATTTATGAAAGTTGCCCCCCATTCCTTCTTTAATTCAACTAATTAAATCAAAACTTTTAGATTAGGGATCACTGTCTGAACAAATTGTTCCGAGTCTAAAATTTTCCTTCCTGGTCTAAATGCTTCCACTATAGAGCTCTTCCTTCAAGTGACATTTAATTTATTTAATATCTTCCTTTTTTTATTATTTTTCTTCAATCTTCTTGGTTGCTCTCATCTAAATAATTTCCCATTGTACTTTTATTATTTTTGAATAACTTTATTATAATTAGAAAAATTATTTAAAATAACAAAATTATATTTTAACACAACAAATAAAAATTGCATTCTTTGGCTATGTTTGAAACCCAATTTTCTAACCAAACACATTCTTTCAAACTATACACTATCAAACATACAATTCAACAAAAACGTTTATGAAAATTCAAATTCAAATTTTTCTTCTCCTTTACCTATAACTAATTAATTATTTTATCAATCATTAGACATATTACTAATCAAATCAATACCTAAATACATCATATATATACTCACATTTATTTATATTTATACCCTAAAATATAATTATTATTCTTTTATACTATTACATCGTCTAATTATTATCATATATTTTATACATATATTCAAACAAATCACATTATTAATATCATCAAAACATTACTTCTAAGCATAATACCCAAACATCATCTCTAACAAAAACTCCTCTCCCAAACATAGCATTTGGTATTTGTGTATGCATATAAAATGAGCCGCTCACACCAAAATAAATTATTGCGTGCATATTACATATAATGGAAAATCTATTACTAGATCACATCAATTGAACATTCTAAGTAAACTAAGAATTAAACACATATTTCTTTCTCCTCCCAATGCCATGTATGCAGTTCTAATTGGCGGCAAATTAAGCCCCTAAAAGCTACAATCGAAGGAAGGAAATAGTTGTTCACCTGATGGTGGAGATGTTGGTGCCGGTACTGGTGTATCCTCTCGTGGTTCTTGAACCCTACTTACATTGTAAGAAGGACCGACCTCAAAATAGGTAACGCAGCTTGCCCTGTAGAATTTCATCCCTATCGTATCATTGTAAAGTTCTGGCATAAGTGGAGTCGTCTCAGTAAAGCAAGCAAAGCAAGTTTCCCTGGACAAATCTGGCGTGCACTGCACCAATGCATAAATTGTCTGATTATCTGACGCAGTCCTGTTCCCGGCCGCAGCCTTCATCAGAGAGCCCCCGTCTGCCGCTTCGCTCCAGAGGTCGTTGAACAGAGCGTCGCGAACTTCTCTGAACCGGTGGGGACTCGTGGCGTTCTTTTGATTACACAGAGGAAAAGAAGGGAAGTTATCTAAGATCATTTCATTTGTGTATCTAAGTATACAGCCTGGGCCCCACTTTATCGCCTGCTTTTGGTTCGGACATCGTGATAGGATACTATCGGCGGCCTTTCGTACGCAAACATGGCACTCGTCGAGCTGACTATCTGCTCTGCAGAGGGCAAGGGCACTGACTTCACCATCCTTCTCGCTGTAGAAGCCAGAGTCGCCGATCTTTGAGGAGAGTCTCTGGAGGAGGTCATGAAGTTTTGCTCTATATAAGCTGTCGTTGGTGTAGTTGCCATTGTTAGCACAATAAGAGTCCTCGTATATCACATCTGGGGCAGCCATGGCAGACTGAGCTGCAGCGCTGAGCAAAATGAAGGAAATCAGCAGACTTTTGGAACTCATAATTAATGCGAGCACTGATACTTGCTCGCTGGTAGGGTTCTGTGTTTGTAGGAAAATAAAAAAATTAGATCAAGTATAAAGGCAATCACTGTTTTATATTGTGAAAGATATTGAATATTTGATATATTCTTGTAATACTAATATACTCGATGCTTGCCATAATTCATTTTAAAATTATAAAAAATAATATGATTATAATATATTAATAATTATTGTATTTTTAATAATAAAAATACAATTATTTTAAATTTTAAATTATATGAAATATATTCAAAAATAAAAGAGTTGAAAGATACAGAAAATACGAAAAAATATTTAAAAAATAGAAAACTATAAATTTTAAAAATAAAAATATTATAGTAGATCAATATTTTACACTTGAAACAAAATCATTAACCTTATGTTTATTATATTGATTGGACCACAACGACCTCGTCTTCGTTCTCCCGGTTTAGCCAAGTCAAGAGTCAATGCTTATTGATTAGGGGAACACGTGAGCTGTTCACTGCTCAAGATGGCTGACCCATTAATTCTCGTGCCAAGTCAATGAAGATTATATTTTGATTTCTTCGATTTATTTACACTATTAAAATTTTTTAAAAAAAATCAGGGCGGCCATTTTAAACGAAGTTGTACCAATATAATTGTTAATCATGTAATAATTATAGTAAGAGAATGAGTAATTTAAATATAAATTTAAATTTTAAGAATTTTTTTGGATTATATATATGGTTTGTGAAAATTGTGATAGATATAAAATCATCAAAATCACTAATCAAACATAATTTTTAAATTTTAAGATGACTTTGAGACGATTTGATTTATATATCCTAACTAAAACCTATGAATTGATTCTGGGACGGCCTTAGTAGGATTCAAAAACAAACCATTTCCAATGCTTTTTAATTGAACAAGCCTTGAGACGAGTTTAGGACAACTTTTTTCTTAAATGACTTTGAGATAATTTGTTGGGATGGTCTTTAATTTGGAATGACTGGCTATGTGAGGGCTTTGTTTCAAAACAGTTTTGAAATGACTTTTTCTAGTGATGCCTGGGAACTATGTTAGCATTTTCTAATCTTCTTTTTTTAAAATAGTTATTTTGGGCAAAAATTTGCATAAAAAAACTAATTAAAATATTGAATATTACAAAAGTTAATATATTAACATAAATTTACAATACAAATATCCAAAATGTCCATCCATGTTAGTGACCTTACATGTAAGATAGGAGGGGAATCATATAATTGGTGTAAAATTTAAAATAATATAAATATAAAAAAATATTAATGAGGAATGTCGTTATGAAGTGAAAGTTCGAATCGTCCTTAAATTCTACATAGTGGGGGAATTCAAATTGGATTCCACTTGCTTTAATTCAATTATAATATGAAGGGGAATCAATTATAACATGTTTGTAATCTTACATATAAGGCAGGAAGTGAATTGTATGACTGGTGTAAAATTTAAAATAATATATAAATAAAAATGTTATTGAGGAAAGGCAGAACTTCACATGAATTTTTCATATGTAATAAAATTTGTTACAGGAATTTTTTTGGTTCGTCACCAGAGGTCACACGCGTCTTTTGTCGCCTCGTGTGCTTTGTTCTCGGCCAGAGTTCGTGTTGTGCTCAAATCATCTGGATTTTGTGAGCCCACTTCCAACTGCAAACCTTGTCATTCTTTTTCTTTTTTGGTGATACGACTTTGGTTCGAGGCTTTCATAAGGATTAAAGTGATATTTATTTTGTTGAGTTATAAAATTTTAATGAGATAAAAAATTTAATTTGATTGATTTAAATTTGTGTGATAATATATATAAAATATATAATAGAAATTAGATTATGTAATAATATTATTTAGTGTGTGTGAATATATATAAATCTAAATTTATATATGTATATGTATAAGAATAATTATGGGAAAGAATAAGTTGAATTTAAGATTTAAACAAAATTTGAAAAAGGGCAGAAACTGCTAAAACAAACGTCGCCTAGGCGACTGGCTTCTTCCAAGCCCATTGTTTTCTTGCGCCCGTCTGTCTCCTGACAAGTGAGATGGTGTTACAAGTTCGAGTCTTTGGACTAACAAAGTGTTTCGATGACCATAACTACACTTACGAGTTCTCACTGTCCCACGGTCTTTGGACCATTTCTTACTGTTGGGGCTTAAAACAAGAAGAGTCAAATTCAAACATCACTGGATCAGTTCTTGACAGAGTGGATTAGCGTAGCAGTTGGAATCAAAGTATTTGAGTCCATGGTTTTCATTTTAAAACAACTGGCCGTTGACATTTCAAGATTTGTTGGATTATAATGAACTGAAAACTGTAACGTTGGTCTTAACCGACCCCCGAAACACGGATGTCAACCCATAGAAATTAGAAACAAGCTGATTTTAAAGAATGAGAGAAAAGAAGGTACTGGAAAAAATGTTTTTTAGAATTTGGTCAATAAAGAAAAATCTTAAGGACAAGAAAAATGTAGTGTACATGACTTCCATTCTTAACTTGTTCACCGTTTTTATTTTTCTAATCATTATTTTTATTAATTTTTCTTCAATAAAATAACTTTTCAATTTTGTTGATTGTGTCTTTTTTTATAATATTTTCTTCGTCATTTTTTTTGTTTTTTTGTTTTTTACCAAATGAGATTTGATATTTTTACTTTCTTTAAGTTTCTTTTTCTTTTTTGAATTTTTTCTTCTCCACTTTTAAAGCTTAAGGACCGAGCTTAATTTTAAATTGCCGAACAACGAAAACTGGGTGCAAGCAGGCACGCCAAGAGTACCTAAAGTCACAATAAGACCCCTGCGGTCAACCACGAACGACACCTCAACCACGCGTAAAGCACGCTTCTGTTTAATCACGTGCAAGGACGACTGATAAATAAAAATCGCATGCAAAGATTTATCCACCGAAAAACTTTTGAGTCCGGCATTCAAATTATTCGACTAGCTCTGGAGGTTTTGTTTTTGTTATTTTATTTTATTTTTCAGCTTCTGTGAGTGATAATGGCCACGTGGAGGAGCAATCGGCATCTAGTGAAGAGATCCTCTAAGGCAGTTACGGTGCTGTCAATGCTGTTAATGCTGACAGTGGCGCTGTTGATACTTCTCGGACTCGGAATTTTCTCTCTGCCCATTGGTTCCGACGAGGACTCTTCGCCCATCGTCGATCACATCAAATTGAACGCAGGGCATTAGACATGTATTTCCTTTGCCTTTTACTTTTTGCATTTTCGAGCTTGGCTAGAGTTTGCTCTAAGTAATTATTCTTTTCCTCTTCGTTTGATAGCAGCGACAGTGAAGGAGGAGGATTGGGCGAAAGAGGAGAACAATGGACGGAGGTTCTTTCGTGGAAGCCTAGAGCTTTCCTCTTCCATAGTTTTTTGGTGAGTTTTCATCATTAATCATCGTATATATACATATTTCAGTTTTTTTATTTTGTGCTATTTTTCCTCCTTTTTTTATTTTTTTAAACTATCGATATTGCTTTTGTTGAATTACGTTGATAACGTTGTTTTACCACAGCAGAACGCCTACAAGAGCCGAAACTGAAACAACTTTTCATGCTTCTGATAATGCAACTTAATTATATATATTTTCTGCAGAAATGATATAAACTTCACAATTAAACCAATTTAATTTAGACTTTCATTCCCAACTTATTGCTGTAAAATTATTGATTCCATTTAAAGCTGAAAGCTCAATGATTTTCTGCTATGATCTTTGCTAAGGGGATCGGATTGTCCCATGGGAAGAAGAATGAAACAGGAACTTGCTCCTGCAGCAATAGAATGTTAAAAATAACACTATAGCATAATTTTGGACAGTCTTGCTCTGGATTAATGCCCAGCTAGTCCCTGACAGCGTACTTTATTTTTAACTCCAAAAGTTTCTCAACTGGATTGAGCTATTGGCTATGAATTATGTAAGACATCCATATTAATTTGTTCACGCATGTAATTAGTTATGCAACGATTTCTAAATTCTAATTTGCTTGATTTAGACCATTTACATTAATGAGTGTTTGATATAATTATATGATTACACGGGCATAATTAAATGTGAGCAGCAACAAACTGGATCTTAGGACTGGTGATTAAATTAATTTTCTACATTTTGATATGAACTTGTTTAAGTTACAAAATTGAAAAACCAGTTCCAATTCTACGTATGGTATAAATTCTGGCTTCATTGCCACAAAGCGTGCTTTCTGATCAACTACATCATCTATTGACAGCCTATGCAAGAATGTGAGTATTTGATAACTCTTGCCACACCTCACATGGAAAAGTCGAGTGTTGTTGATAGCAAAACTGGTAAGAGTAAATATAGCAGGTCAGTCCTTCTGATCCATCTCCACCACTTGTACTCACTTTTCATAATTCTTTTAATACCTAAATATGCAATCTTGAATTTACCTGTTTATAGTACTCTTGACTTTGGCCTTAAAAAGGCAACCATTACATGCTTCAGGGTGCGTACAAGTTCTGGGATGTTCTTCAGGAGAGGACAAGACAAAGTTATCAGAACAATTGAAAAGAGAATAGCAGACTACACATTCATACCTGTAGGTATGGGAGTCTAAGTACCTTGATAGGTATCTGTATTGCATTTTTTCTCATATATGATTTTAACCGTTCCTTATGTAATTTTAAGAATCTTAATTTCAACGTGCTTAAAGTTCAAACCTAGAAACTGCATTTTTATAATGTTCTAATATCATCGTCAGATCCTGTTTGGTTGAATATTGGAGATGGCATTCAAATAGAAAGATGTGATATAGTATGATCACAAGATGCATGACATCGCTGATCACTAATGTCTGGTTGACAGAATTTTTTATGTTTTCCTAGAATGAAGAGTATTATCTGACTCTTAATAAAATGATAGTATAAAAAAGATAAAGCATATTGATAACAGCAGTTATCAACATCAGAAAGGTATTTACTGGATGCTAAAAGCTTGGTAATTTCATGGTAAATTTGTTGAACGTGTACTTTGCAGGTCCTGCCAAAAAAATCCCCTCAAATGAGAAAAATCAACTCAACTTTTTCTTTCTTTAAAAGGTCTTCAGTACTTGTTTTTCTTGCATTTGCTTCTCTCTTTCTCTCTCTCTCTCTCTCTCTTCATTAAATGTTTTCTTTCATTGATACCATGGTTGTGTGCATTATGCATGCTAATGTTATTCTGCACGAGCAGTCTGCCAATTATGCTTATGGTTTATTTCCAGAGCATGGAGAAGGTCTGCATGTTCTGCACTATGAAGAGGGGCAAATGTACGAACCTCATTTTGACTATTTTGTTGATGAATTCAACACTAAAAATGGAGGTCAGAGGATGGCCACTGTTCTTATGTATTTGTAAGTCCTTTGCCAATTTTGATGCCACCAGGTGACAATTTCATTGTCGCTAAATGAGGAAAGTAAATATGATGTTCTTTTTAATGGATTTACAAACTATGCAGGTCAGATGTCGAAGAAGGTGGTGAGACAGTTCTTCCAGCTGCCAAGGGAAATTTTGGCTCTATGCCAGGGTGGAATGAGATGTCAGAATGTGGCAAGAAAGGTCTTTCTGTGAAACTAAAAATGGGTGATGCACTGCTTTTTTGGAGCATGACTCCCGATGCCTCAGTAGATCCATCAAGCTTGCATGGTGAGTTTCATTTGCATGCTCTTATAATTATCACCAGCTTGGTCTTCCTGTCCATAAAAGCAGAGCTCTCAAAGTTACAATTTCTATAGAAGAAAATAAATGTAAAGTATTTGATTTGTAATTTTTGTTGTTTAAAGATTTGAGAAACTTGGTCATACTCAATTATCTTGGGGGAAGTATGCAGTAGATGTTCATTGTTTTGTTTCTGAACCTGTAACTTTCCTTTCAATCGGTCAACTTTATTTGTCTCTTGGCTTTTAAATGATTATGTTTTCCAATTTGTTTAAGGAGCATGTCCCGTTATCAAAGGGAACAAGTGGTCGTGTACGAAGTGGATGCGTGTTGGTGAATACAAAGTCTAGGCATGTTTAAGGTATAACCTAAAGCGTGGCATTCAATGATGAGATGCACGGCATACAATAGGCACATGTTTGAGGTACATGAAATAATGAAGCATCTAATGCAACAGCTTGAATTCTTTTAGCTCTCCTTCCCTTATAAATGAATATTTTGGTCTTTTGACTCTTCAAAATAATGAGTATAACAAGGTTTCGTGGGCTTACCTTGGTAGTAACAGGAAAATATCTATTTGTGTGGTATCGGATACAGAGAAGTGTTTTTTCTTTGTCTTTGTCCTTGACCTTTTCTTGTTTCTCATCTTCAATCTCCAATATATCAAAGCGTTGGATTTCAATTGCAATTGAGATTTGCATTTTCATACCCTGACGTGCTTTACAACTCTTATTACCTTCACCATTACCTTATAATTTCCTTAACATATGCACAGGCATGTGCAGTTGTTTAATTATGGTTGCCACTTAGAAGTGGACTGATTATTGTGAAAATATTCTTGCAGGAGATGAAGCTTTGGAGGATTCTCCTATAGATGATCTAGTGAATGCAAACACTGACTGTACTTCCAATTTAGAAATATAAATTTCTCTAAAGTTTAACATTGCCCAAACATTGACTACTAGTTTGAGTCACAAAGCCATAGAAGAAGGATGAACTAGCATAGGCCATTGCATCAACTATAACTTCATGAATCATAATATGTCATAAATCATTGTAACCTAAACTGTACATTATTAATGCATTACATTCTTTCCATCGCACAAATTTACACAAATTAGTATTCACACCGGTGCTTTCAAATCATGCCCACCACTTGAAATCAATGCAGGAAATAGAATAAAGAGATCAACATTATACTATAAGATGTTAACCCTTTCAGACATTAACTTCATGAATCATAATATCTCATAAGTCATTGTAACCTAAACTGTACATTATTGATGCATTACAAACTTCATGGCTTGTTCACTAACTTCATGGCTTGTTCACTAACTTCATGGCTTGTTCACTAACTGTACATAATTCAACACAATTGAAGACACACAACTAAAAGAGGGACAACTTGAAGACAAGCAAGAAGTCATTCAAGTAAAGGAGTACAAAATATCTCTATAAGTAATTTCACAAATCAAGAAAGATCAATCAAATTCATATTCAAATCCAAGGCATTCTTCATGGGAATCTTCCAAAATTTGGAGTTTGATTCACAAAAGTGGTGCTATGCCAGTAAATAGAAGTTATTTGAAAATCAAGTAAGCTTTAAAGGGGATTGAAATCAAATTTCTTTAGAAAGTTGCTCAAACAATAAATTGTGTCCTTAAAAGAGTTCCATAGTATTATTGGTGAAATTTAGAGTGTTTATTGTGGTATTTCCCCAAATTCAATGTCCTTGTGCGTTATGTCAAACAATTAACATGTTTAAATGGCCAACTTAACTTTAAGGAAAATTAAGTTAGCAGAACTTCTAGAAAATTGTCAAAGTCTTCAAAAATCTCAAGTGGAAGGAAAAACCACATAATTATACTTAGAGAAACAAACACATATATTGTATTAATCCTGTCAAAATTATCTTATACAGTGTTTCTTGTTACTATACAGAACTTGTCTATAGATTTCTAACATGCTTAATGGGATTTCTTTACCTCCCATCTCTTCTTTTGTCAAATTTGAAACAAGTCAAAATGGCCAACAACAGAGTGAAGTCATCCAAAATTACTACCTCCAACTCCTCAGAAGCTATGGTGAAAGGTGTTGGTATTCACAAGCGTGGCCATGAAGTTTACACACTTTGAGCCAATCCCCATTCTTAAGACGGTCAACAACCTACTTTATGCAAGCAGGGGAGATGAATCTTGTAAGGATGCTTTTGCACTAGCTAACCTTTGCTCTAGCGCCTTTTAACCTCCAACACAGTTTTAATCATGATGACCAATACTTCAAATTTGGAGGACCAATTGATACATTTACCAAGTTATTGAATGGCTCAATAAGCATGCTCAAGAGTAAGACTCGAGAATTTTTAGGTTGACTTATAAGATGAACAATGCTGATGCAAACAAAGTTACGGAAAAGGTACCCAAAGTCTACGACAAGACTGAAATATCCACCAAGCAGCCATCCAATGAATGGAATAAGCCTACAACCAAGGAGCTCTAAGTCTCCTCTGACAGTCTGATCCTTGCTATCAAATCGAAGGACTTCATCAAAGGAATCATCAAGAATAAGCTCGACAAAGATGCCAAGTCATCTATGGAATATGCTAAACCATATACCATAAGGATTGATAGCTTAAAGATGCCAATAGTTTAGTAACCACCTAAATTCTAATAGCTCGAAGTAACACATGGCTCACTTCATAAAGATGTGTAATGATATCAAGACCTACAGAGACCACCTTGTCAAGTAGTTTGTCTAGTTGTTAAAAGGAAATGCATTCGACTTGTACATGGATTTGGAGCCTAGGTCTATCGATAGTTAGAAGCAACTAAAGCATGAGTTTCTCAACTATTTCTACAACCCAAGGTGGACTATCATTATAATTAAGCTAATAAACGCCGATTAGTGAAAGGAAGAACCTGTCATGAACTACATTAGTCATTGAAGAAACTTAAGCCTTAACTACAACGACTAGCTCTCTAAGGCTTCAAGTATAGAGATGTGTATACAAGACATGCACTGAGGGTTATGGTATATTTTCTAAGGAATTCAATAAAAAACCTTTGAAAAATTAGTCACATGAGCTCACAACATAAAGTTGAGCATGACTCCAAAAATTATAAAAGTTAAAGTACAAAATGGACAAATCTTCTATTAAAATCTTAAATAAAGAATTCATAGTAATATATGCTAAACCTATTCAAGTGCAAAGAAAAGACAAAGTGGTAGAGAAAAGGGAAACTTGTCATAGGTCGAGGAAGCCATCCTTGAAGGAAATATAGACCAAAACCTATCCTTTATTCGATTCAACTATATCAGGGATATTTGATGATCTGCTTGGGGCTAACCTCATCAAATTGCATGAAATAAAGCAACTTGAAAAGGTTGGAAAGATTGGTGATTCCAAATATTGCATATACCATTGCTCGGTTGGCCATCTTACCCACGACTATTTCATATTAAAAGACAAATCATGGAGTTAATTCATTGGGAAAAAATCATGTTCAAAAAGGATAGTGCAAATGCCAACCCTATCACTCTCGATGACCAAATGAAGAGAATTGATGAAGCAAATAACTCCTCTAATAAAGCTAATTGCTGTCAAAAAAAAAAAAAAAAGCTATACATTTGTTGAAAATTGTGTGTCCGCAATAACCTTCACAGTTGAAGATTGATGCTAGGCTCCCAACCCCGCACACATTTTATATAATCCAATTTAAATTATATTGTACAATTTTTGTTGTTATTATACAGGAATTTAGTTCGAATAAATTGAATTTTGATTCAATGCTACACGTTTAGTATTTTTTAGACTATTTTCCAAAAAAACAAAAAACACGTGCTAAGTGCTGTCCATCATTTGGTTGAATTTTTGAATACATCAAATTGAATCTTTTACGGCTATGTTTGTTTCACTTTTAACTATCTTTTATCATCATTTAAAAATCATATAACTAAACATACTATCATGTAAAGTTTTTCAAATTTAAATTTAAACTTTTCTTTCTCTTATCTTTTATAATTAACTAATTATTTTTCAATCATTATACATATTTCCAATTAAATTAATAACTATCTCTATAATTTTTTTGCTCATAATTATTGTTTATTACTCAATAAATTTATATACTATTGCATCATTTAATTATTATTATATATTAAAAATAAATAAAAAGAATTTTTTACCCATTCAAATCTTATGAATTAAACATAATTTTCATTCCATGCAAATAACTCAAATTTTCCTCCTCATCCTGTGTAGAAAACAAACATAACTTAAGTATATTGACCAAAACAAAATAGTAGTGTGTACCGACCGAGGACCAATATGGTGCCTCAAAACTAATTAGAAAGTCACGGGTTGAAGTCCCACGGAACATTTGAACATCCATCTCGTTTTCATTAGTTTATAATTTCGTTGTCATTAACGATTTGTTTGTCATTGTAATATATATTAAATTGCTAATTTGTCCACTTTTGCAGTCCCTTAAAAAAACAACTCAAGTTTAACGTGAGAAAAACTCCTCATAGTCTAAACTAAAAGCCTAAAACCCGTCCTGACCACCAATGACAGTTCCACGCGCGGTTCAAGTTATTTAGATGAACAAGCTAAAAAATACGTAAATAAAGAAGACCTCCGTATTCTATTTCTCGACAAACTTAACACTCATCGTGATTCACGAAGAACATTTGCATACCTTAGCCTGCTCATATTATTTCTCCACCCTACAACGAACTCTAGGCTATGTGTCATGCTTATTTTAGTTGGGAGAAAATTTTGAACAAAAATTTAGAAACAATATAAAAATTAAAAAAATAGTTTGATAAATAATATAGATCATTCAAACATGCACCTGCTGCCCATGCTTGAAGCGCAACGTCTACAAGACTGAATAATATATTTTTGGAGTGTATATTTTAATAAGGAAGAAATTGCAGAAAATTTGATATCCAAACATAGCCGTAGTCTATTGTTTTTTTAGCTCTGTATTTTCTTAACTTTATAAAGAGGTACTAGTCTGTTTTTAAAGCTCTTTTTGCGTAGATGCACACCTTTTTTAAAAAAAATTTCTTGAAAGAGGTTATTCATCCGTTGTTTAACACTCCTTTTTTTATATTTCTTTTATCGTAGCTTTATTACTTTCGTATTAGTTTTGTACTTATTTTATTATTGCTTTATTACTTTGTTGTTTATTTGATTATTTGGCCACTAGTAGCTTTATAATCGAGCTAATAATGCTTTCTTTTTGGCAAATCTCCTATTTTACACACACGCGTTCCGCAAATAAATTCTTAATACTTCAAATTCTCCAATGTTTTTTTTTTTTTTTTGGCTGAGCTTCAAGTAGAGTAAACCAATCAGTCTTACAAATTGATTTTTATTCTAAAATATTTATAAATTTTATTAACTAACTGTAGGATAAAATTCTTGTATAATAAGAAAAATTGTATAAAGATTAAAGAATTTGGATTAAAATGAATTTTGTAAATTCTATTTTCTAAATTAAATTATCTAATGCTTCTTTTAACTTCGAGATTTCAAGGGCTTTGAGAGTCTTTTGGAAGAGTCGATTTTTATGAACTTTCTTGAAACTAATTTAGCATCTAAAAAATGTTAATTGTGTAGTTCGGGTGCATAGATCAAAAGTCAAATTTGGTGAAATACAATGATAAACACCTTGAATTTTGTTAAAATTCTTTCATAAACATAATTTGAGATTTAGAGTAATCTTTAAAGAAAATGCTTGCATTTAATTTTCCTTAAGGCTTGCTAGAGCTTATGTTAACATTAATTCCTTAGTTTAGCATTCCAATTTTGGATAAAACGATGAGTTTGAAAACTTTTGATAAAGAAGACCTTAAATTTAGTGACAAATGCTGCTGATCTTTCTTTGAATTTTAGAAAATTTTTGGGACTTTTTGAGTTTCAATTTCTTTGATCTTCAATTGTGTTTCTCTATAGAATTCAACTTCTATTTATAATTATAAGAGAGATAGTATAACTGCATTAACATACTGCTGTGATGTAATCTTATTAGTTACAATGATTTGTAACTTATCTAAAACTTTAGTCGATGAGCTTGATTTTGATAGAGTCTTTGTCTTCCATGTTTCTGACGCCACTTCCTTATTTAACGTAATTTGATTGGTAAATTAAAATATAAATTATATATTTATTTATTTTAAAAATTAT
Source organism: Avicennia marina (assembly GCA_019155195.1). Taxonomy (NCBI): domain Eukaryota; kingdom Viridiplantae; phylum Streptophyta; class Magnoliopsida; order Lamiales; family Acanthaceae; genus Avicennia; species Avicennia marina. Next base: position 4,785,989 of record CM032781.1, on the reverse strand, counting down.
ATTCATTTAAATTTTTAAAATATAAATAGAATTTATTTAAATAATATTTTGTATCATATTTTCTTTGTGGCATAATTTAATCAATAGACAAAATTTTTGTGTGTTTACACTAACAATCGTGCACACTCCTTGTGGATATAATTTTTTTTAAAAAAAAAGCAAATATGTGTGAACGTGTGTGCCGAAAAGAAAAACAACTTTGATATCTTGATAGCAAAATACTTAAAAATAAAAATCATCAACTCTCCATTAAATTTGAAAAGGATTATGATAAATTAGTTGGTAATTTTTTTGAGAATGAGGGTATATTTCCTAATATATTAAGATACCAAACAATGTTATTATAGGAAATATAGATTTAATAATATAGAATAGTTCTGTGGAAAAAAAATAAAATGAATTTGTTGATAATAGTTAATTAATCTAAAATGAGAGTACATTTTATAACCATTCCACACTCAACCATCTTGGCATCTGCCACGTGTTCTCGCATCTCAGGTAAATGACGTGAAGGAACCCTCGAGATGTTATCCTTGAACAAACCCTGTTTTGGCCAACACTGGCTGCCCTGAGTCAATATAAGAAAATAAATTTTATCTAATTTTCCTTTTCCTAATACACGTGCCTCAAATTGATTAGCAAACCCAACGACGCCGTGTCAAGCATACTCTTCACACCTCAGCGATGGCGTCAGCGTTCTAGGGTATTCTGGTCAATCTACTTAACCAAGCAACCCTCTGTTCGCCTATATATAGGCACTCAATGCAACGATGCCAGCCAGATCCAAATCTCAAGGCCATTAATTAATATTGTTGTTTCAATTTATATCGGTAGAGGTTCGGAAAGCAGAGTAGAGAACAGGTTTCTGGAATGGCAGCAGCGGTGAAAGTGATCGGTTGGGCCGCCAGAGACTCGTCGGGAGTTTTCTCTCCTTTCAACTTCTCCAGACGCTCAACAGGCGACCGCGACGTGCAGTTCAAGGTTGTGTACTGCGGGATCTGCCATTCGGATCTCCACGCTGTTAACGGCGATTGGGGGGGAACAAACTTCCCGCTCGTTCCTGGCCATGAGATTGTGGGCGAGGTAACTGAAGTCGGATCGAAGGTGCACAAGTTTAAGGTTGGGGACAAAGTCGGAGTGGGATGCTTGGTCGACTCGTGCCGGAAATGTGACCAGTGTGTTAACGATCTCGAGAACTACTGCCCCAAACCGGTGTTAACTTACAACAGCGTTCTTCCCGACGGCACGGTCACGCAGGGCGGTTACTCCGACATCATGGTGGTGGACGAGGATTTCGTCATCCGTTGGCCTGAAAATTTCCCTCTGACGGCAGCTCCTTTGCTTTGCGCTGGCATCACCACTTACAGTCCGTTGAAATACTACGGGCTCGACAAGCCGGGTCAACACATCGGCGTTGTGGGGCTTGGCGGGCTGGGCCATGTGGCTGTTAAGTTCGCCAAGGCATTTGGAGCGAAGGTAACCATCATCAGCACCTCCGTCAGTAAGAAAAAGGAAGCAATCGAAGGCCTCGGTGCGGACGCATTTGTCATTAGCCACGATCCAGAGCAAATGCAAGCGGCGGCCGGCACTTTAGACGGGATTATAGATACCGTTTCCGCATTTCACCCAATTCAGCCGCTGCTAAGCTTGTTGAAGCCGCACGGGCAGCTGATCTTGGTCGGGGTGCCGAGCCAGCCGCTCGAGCTTCCGGCGTTCTCAGTGATTATGACGAGAAAGAAGGTGGCGGGGAGCATGATTGGTGGGATGAAAGAGACGCAGGAGATGATTGATTTTGCGGCGAAGCATAATTTATTGCCTGATGTAGAAATCATTTCAATGGATTATGTGAACCAGGCGATGGAGCGGCTGGCGAGAGCCGATGTAAAGTATCGGTTTGTGATTGATATTGGGAAGACACTGAAATCGGAGTGATTGAACTCGCTGTGGGCTACGTTTTGTGTCTTGTGATGAAGCCAGAAATGTGTGGTTGGGAAAAGGCTCTTTTGTTGGCTCTGCCTTTTCCACGTGTCTATGAATTCTGTCGTTTAACAGTGAGATCTAGCTGTGTGCTTTTGTTACGTGTTTCTTGATTTATAAATTACTGCCTTTAGTGATTGAACAAATTCTTAAATTCTGTTTTATTATTGAAAGATTTTGAACGTCATTTGACAACTCTTTCCACATTAATGACATCCTCTTGCGTAGTCAGCGGCAAATGCGCTGCAAATAATTCTGTAGCATGTCAACTACGTTGGTGAGCGCCTATTAAATCATCACATTTCACATAAAACTGAGCCCGAAATCCGACCCCACCGAGAACCCGGATTCTGAATACTGTCCAAGTCGGTCGCAAGCGATGATTACAACGCTAGACAAGACTTGGGTTATGGGTGAAGCTCGTGAGCATTTGAGGATCTGGAGGAATAATGAAAGAGGGTATTGAGTTTTAAAGGGGGACTAAAGAAGGGTTTCCACATCTGCGAAGTGTTTGTGGATGCATAAAGCCAGAGAAGCTTGGTTCTATATAGAAAGTATTTGTACAATACCGGACAATTGAGCCATTTCCCCCTTGTTTTAACTTGGACGAGATCAAATCTGAGAAAGATGGGGTAAAAGAAATGCCTGCTCCTGTAGAATGTATCCTTCTATTCAATTAGAAGGAAGGGTACAATCGATCTTTCATTTTATAAGTCTCCATCGGTTTATCAAGATCAAAGCTTTATATACAATTAACTCCATCATTGGTCTGCTAAATTACCCCTGCTAAATTATATATTTTGTAAACTCATTTTACACTGATGGGCCTATGTCCTGTTGGCAAAGTGGTCAACTTCTATGTATCATTCTTTTTTGTAGATTCAATTTCTTCATCCATAAACTTCCTCCACTCTTTGCTTTTTGATGATTATTCATAATTAACTGGTTCAAAATCTACAAAAAGACAAAATAAGTTCTAATTTTGGTTAAATTGATAGATTTCATCTCAAGTCCTCATTCCTTGTGGTCCAATAGCATCTTCATCATTTAATGATGTGAAATATCTTGAACTTGATTTTGGAGTTGATGGAGAGGAAGTTGTAGGCTTCATTTCTTTTTGTATTTGATTTTTCTCCACCTCTATTGGATAAAATGTGAATTGCTCCTTGACTTCGAAACTCCAATACCATGAACTCTTCTCGTTAATGACCACGTCTCAACTAATTATAACTTTCTTTCTAATAAAATCATACACCTTGTACCCTTTAGAATATTGGTCATACCCAATAAAAATGTATATTTTACTTCTTTCATCAATCTTTCTTGTTGGTCTCAAACATGGACATGAGCAATGCTTCCGAACATCTTCAAATAAGATACACTTGGTTTATATCCACCCCATGTTTCTTGTGGTGTCTTGTTCTCTACACTTTTTGATAGACACTGGCTTTATAAGTAGACAGCACAGTCTGCTACCTCTGCCCAAAATTCTTTAGGCAAAATTCTTACTCTTCAATATGCTTCAAGCCATATTTAAAATAGTTTTATTATTTCTTTTCACTATCCCATTTTTTTATGATGAGTATGGGATAGTCAAGGGTCATCGAATACCATTCTCATTACAGAATTTTATGAACTCTTTTGAAGTGAACTCTCTTCTACGATCAAATCTTATTGACTTGATTTTAAATTCACTTTGTTTTTCTACGATGACTTTGGACTTTCTGAATGTTGAAAGTGCTTCAGATTTCTACTTCAAAAAATAAATCCATGTTTTTCTACTATAATCATCAATAAATACTAGAAAATACCTATTTTTCTCAAAGATGCTGGCTCAATGAGTCCACAGATATCACTGTAGATCCATTCTAATGGTTGCTTGGCTCTCGACATTGATTCTTGTGGAAAGCATTCTCGATGTTGTTTTCCAACAAAACAACCTTCATATAGTTGATCAGGTTGATTGATTGATGGAAGCCCTCTCACCATCTTCTTCATGGATAACTCCTTTAAGCTTCCAAAGTTGAGATGTCCAAATCTTAAGCGCCATAGCCATGACTCTTCTTCAAAGCAAGCTTTCAAGCATTTCGCCACATTGGTGTTGATATTCATTAAGAACATTCAATTCTTAGTCATTGGCACACGAGCCAAGAGATTTCCTTTGTCGTCTTTCAGATAGAGACTCTGATTCCTCAAATAGATATCATATCGCTTCTCCAACAATTGCCCCAAGCTAAGAATATTAGTTTTCATACTTGAAATATAGTACACATTCGATATAAATTAGTGGTCTCTGTTCTTCAGTTTGATAAGAATTTTTCCTTTACCTTTGACAGGAGCCTTTGAAAAATTACCAAAGGTAATATTTCCAATCATAAATTCATCCATCTCAACAAACATCTGCCTATGACTGCACATGTTATTACTTGTATCAGTATTAAGGTACCAAGTGTGCATTAACTCTTCATTTTCTCTTGTGTGCCAGTAAGAATGTGTTTTCAACTTCATTCATTTCTTTGATATAAAAGGATTCATTTCTTTGACATAAAAAGACTTTTCTTTTTCCCCATCTCGACATCCATATGAATAGTGTCTGTACCTTTAACAATTGTAGCATTGTACCTCCCTTTTGTCTTGTTTTTTATTATAGACACATCTTCCTCGATCTTTTGATTATCAAAACTTGTTTGACTCAAAATTTTTGTTTTGAACTTGATGGCTTTCACTTCTTCCTCGACCTTGACCTCGACCTTGGCCACGATCGCGTCCATCTTGATTCCATTAAGCATTGTCCTTCTTTTCTCCAATGCTCATCTTCACTTGAAGCGCTTGCTTAATTAATTCTTTATTTTTCCTTTTGATTTTCTCTTCATGACTTATAACTTGCTGATAAGCTCATCAACGGTCGTGGTCTCAAGGTCATTAGATTCTTTAATTACTATAACCATATGATCAAACTTTGAATCAAGTGATCGAAGTATCTTCTCAATGACTCAACTATCGGGCATTTTTTCACTATTTTTTTCAAGTTGATTTGCAACCATGGTGACTCAATAAATGTATTCAAACACTTCTTCAAAGTTTTTTATTTACAAAATCTCAAATTCACCTCGAAGAGCTTGAAGTTGAACTTCTTCACTTTGTTAATACCTTTAAAGGTATTTCCAAGAATATCCCATGCCTTATTAGAAGTGATTACTTAGGTAATTTTTTCAAAAATTGAATCATCCACATTGAGTTGGATGAGTGAAAGTGCCTTTTGGTCTTTCACTTTAGCCTTTTCCATGGCCTTCTTCACATTCTTGCTTGCGGTAGTCAAATCCTCTAGTGCATAAAATTTTTCTTCTACTGCATTCCATACATCTTGCCCACCAAAGAACACCTTCATTTAGATGCTTCATTTTTCATAATTTTGTTTTGTGAGTTTGGAATTAGAAGGACTCCATCAGCAACGTCCATCCTAACAAGGCTCTGATACCAATTGGTTGTGTGGGGGGCTTACAAAACAATTTAGAAAAACAAAAATTAGAAAAGGAGAAAGTGGAGAGGAAAACACTCAAAAATTTTATATTTATCAACTCAATCAATACTTTATAAACTCATTCTTTTACAATTCTCTTAATTCTATATTTTTCTTTCTTTCTTTTTCTCTTGAATTACAAATGACTTGTAAGATTTTCCTATTTATACTATTTTCTATTAAGAATAGACGGTGGTAATTAAGAAAATTTAACGATTCAAATTAATCACCACCTAACTATTTCACATATCCCCACCTAACTTACCAATCATATGAATATAGATACATACATTGTCTAAATATATTACCAATTCTATATATCTAGACATTATTTTAATTTTCATAAATACGCATTCTAAAGGAAACAATTTTTAATACAAAACTAATTTTTTTTATAGAAATAATAGAAAATTAAACTTAATTTCTAACAATATCCTCCGACTCAGCCCTCAAAGGTTGCATCTCCATTATCATGCAATTCACACGTGGGAAACCTTCGTTAAAACACAATCAACTATTACTAAAAACCACAGATTAATATGTAAGGTCACACTCTCTTCTTCCACATATTCATAGATTAAATTATCATGTAAGATCACACTCTCACCTTTCTTTGCGACATTGCAAGTCAAGAACTTGCCCCTCCTTCACAACAATTTTCAACTTAAACTCACTTGATATTAGTAACTGTGCACAGTCTACTGTGGGCAAAAAATTTTGAAAAAAGGGAATTTATTGACATAATGAAAATTTTATAATAATTTAAGATAGATAATATACAGACATTATATCTTATTATGTCGTTATATCTTTTATAAATTTTTTTATCTTGAAACATAAGGAAACTTTGTAGAAAATGTCATTGGAACTGGGGCTGAGATGACCATATGTAAAAACTCATGTAATTTGGTTATAAAATTGTAATAAAAAATTATTTAGGCCACAAAATGAAAAAAATAGATAATTTGAATATCAGAATTTGTTTTGCCTGTTTTTATAGCATGACATTAGTTTTTAATAGTTTATAATGTATTTTCTAGTTGTTATCTTTCATACTTTACCACTTCTCCCCTTCTTTTTCAGTTATTGACCTTTTTGAAGTCCAATTAGTGTCATACATAGCCACATGTTTTACCTGATGCATATACTTCATTTATAATAGACTTCATAAATTACAATCATTTATATCATCTATTGTTCATTCCACATTTCATAGGACAAAGAAAACAAGACTTGCCTACATACATACAGCAACTCTAGATCATTTGGACTACGATATGTAGATTCTAATAAAGCACACTGACAAGGCAAATGAAACTACGCTCCAACTATATATAGTTTCAAGAACACAAAATAAACAATCATCCTCTATTGAAGAACATGCATCTTTCTCAGACTGTCTACACTCAATTCTGTGGCAGTGACATCGTTGTTAGGCGAACAACATGAATATTCTTTAAACTACCTTGGGCCCAACTCTGTGATAGTAACTTCGTTATTGGATTGAACTACTTTTCTATTTGATGGTGTTGTGAATTCAAGCTCTCTTGATTTGTGCTCTTGAAATAAAGCAGAAGCTTCTGTAGAAGTATTGGGTATATAAGATGCAGGCTTTAAAGGCACTGGTAGAGATGAAGAGAAGCCATTGAGCATCAGAGCAACTGAAGCTATTGTTGGCCTGTTAACTGCATTTTCTTGAACACACAGCAAAGCAATGTGAATGCATCTAAGCACTTCAAGCTGTGTACGGGAAACAGCCATCAAATTAGGGTCTATCAGATTTGCCATTGTTCCCTCATGCCAACATCTCCAAGCCTGTAAATTATTGGCTGCTTTAGTTTCAAATTATTTGGCATCATTATCATGCACATATTGACTTTAATTTATTTATGAGAATTCAACCATGACATTTATACTCACATGACTTAGAAGGTCTTCTGAGCTCTCTTCATTTTGATAAGATGCCCTTTTTTGTCCACTTACAATTTCTAAAACCAACACTCCAAAACTGAATACATCTGACTTGATGGAGAGCAGGCCATGCAATACGTATTCAGGTGCCATATATCCACTGCAATATTAGAGTTAAGCACGGGCACACGCACACCCATCATTCTTGTCAGTATCGATCATTGCATATGTATATTGTTGTTTAAACACAAACTTTACATTTTTGTTGGTATTTACATATTTTATTCTAATTCTCAAATACAATAATTTAACATTTTGTTACTTGGAAATGAAATCATCTACCCAAGATATATAAAAAAAAAAAAAAAACTGGTGTAAAATGGTCGAGAAACAATTACTTGGTTGAATTTTTGAATACATCAAACTGAATCTTTTACGGCTATGTTTGTTTCACTTTTAACTATCATTTATCATCATTTAAAAATCATATAACTAAACATACTACCATGTAAAGTTTTTCATTAAACTTTTCTTTATCTTATCTTTTATAATTAACTAATTATTTTTCAATCATTATACATATTTCCAATTAAATTAATAACTATCTCTATAATTTTTTTACTCATAATTATTTTTTATTACTCAATAAATTTATATACTATTGCATCATTTAATTATTATTATACATTAAAAATAAATAAAAATAATTTTTTTGCCCATTCAAATCTTATGAATTAAACATAATTTTCATTCCATGCAAATTACTCAAAATTTCCTCCTCATCCTGTGTAGAAAACAAACATAACTTAAGTACATTGACCAAATCAAAAAAGTAGTGTGTACCGACCGAGGACCAATATGGCGCCTCAAAACAAATTAGAAAGTCACGGGTTGAAGTCCCACGGAACATTTGAACATCCATCTCGTTTTCATTAGTTTATAATTTCGTTGTTATTAACGATTTGTTTGTCATTGTAATATATATTAAATTGCTAATTTGTCCACTTTTGCAGTCCCTTAAAAAAATAACTCAAGTTTAACGTGAGACAACTCATCATAGTCTAAACTAAACGCCTAAAACCCGTCCTGACCACCAATGACAGTTCCACGCGCGGTTCAAGTTATTTAGATGAACAAGCTAAAAAATACGTAAATAAAGAAGACCTCCGTATTCTATTTCTCGACAAACTTAACACTCATCGTGATTCATGAAGAACATTTGCACACCTTAGCCTGCTTATATTATTTCTCCACCCTACTACGAGCTCTAGGCTACGTGTCATGCTTATTTTAGTTGAGAGAAAATTTTGAACAAAAATTTAGAAATAGTATAAAAATTCAAAAATTAATTTTTTTTTTTGATAAATAATATGGATCATTCAAACATGCACCTGCTGCCTATGCTTGAAGCGCAACATCTAAAAGACTGAATAATATATTTTTGGAGTGTATATTTTGATAAGGAAAAAATTGCAGAAAATTTGATATCCAAACATAGCCGTAGTCTATTGTTTTTTTAGCTCTGTATTTTCTTAACTTTATAAAAAGGTACTGGTCTGTTTTTAAAGCTCCTTTTGCGTAGATGCACACCTTTTTTAAAAAAATTTTCTTGAAAGAGGTTATTCATCCGTTGTTTAACACTCCTTTTTTTATATTTCTTTTATCGTAGCTTTATTACTTTCGTATTAGTTTTATACTTATTTTATCATTGCTTTATTACTTTGTTGTTTATTTGATTATTTGGCCACAAGTAGCTTTATAATCGAGTTAATAGTGCTTTCTTTTTGGCAAATCTCCTATTTTACACATACGCGTTCTGCCAATAAATTCTTAATACTTCAAATTCACCAATGTTTTTTCTCGCTGAGCATCACATAGAGTAAACCAATTAGTCTTACAAACTGATTTTTATTCTAATATATTTATAAATTTTATTAATTAACTGTGGGATAAAATTCTTGTATAATAAGAAAAATTGTATGAAGATTAAATAATTTAGATCAAAATAAATTTTGTAAATTCTATCTTCTAAATTAAATTATCTGATTCTTTTTTCAACTTCGAAATTTTAAAGGCTTTGACGGTCTTTTGGAAGAGTCGATTTTTATGAACTTTCTAGAAACTAATTTAACATCTAAAAAATGTTAATTGTGGAGTTTGACTTTGCGCACATAGATCAAAAGCCAAATTTGATGAAGTATTGTGATGAACATCATGAATTTTGTTAAGAACGTTGTGAAATTCTTTTAAGAACATAATTTAAGATTTAGAACAATCTTTAAAGAAAATGTTTGCATTTAATTTTCCTTGAGGCTTACTAGATCTTATATTAACACCCTTAACTTAGCATAACAACTTTGGATAAAATGATAAATTTGAAAACTTTATATGAAGAAGACCTTAAATTTAGTGACAAACGTTATTGATCTTTCTTTGAATTTTAGAGAATTTATGGGGACTTTTTGAGTTTTAATTTCTTTGAATCTTCAATTGTGTTTTTCTATAGGATTCAACTTCTATTTATAATTGTAAGAGAGATAATATAATTGTATTAATATACTGACCTGACGTAATTTTATTAATCACCATAATTTGTAACTTATTTAAAACTTTAGCAGATGAGCTTCATTTTGACGGTCTTTGTTTTCCATGTTTCTGACACGACTTTCACATTTAGCGTAATTTGATTGGTAGATTAAAATATAAATTATACATTTATTTATTTTAAAAATTAAATTCATTTAAATTTTTAAAATATAAATAAAATTTATTTAATTAATATTTTACATCATATTTTTCTTATGCCACAATTTAATTAATAAACAAAATTTTGTGTGTTTACACTAACAATCGTGCACACTCCTCGTGGATATGAATTTTTTTTTTAAAAAGCAAATATGTGTGAACGTGTGTGCAGAAAAGATAAACAATTTCAATATCTTGATAGCAAAATATTTAAAAATAAAAAATCGTCAACTCTCCATTAAATTTGAAAAGGATTAAGATAAATCAGTTGGTATTAACAAATCAAAATTTTTTTGAGAATGAGGGTATATTTCCTAATATATTAAGATACCAAACAGGGTTATTATAGGAAATTTAGATTTAATAATATAGAATAGTTCTGGAAAAAAAATATAATGAATTTGTTGATAATAGTTAATTAATCTAAAATGAGAGTACATTTTATAAACAGTCCACACTCAACCATCGTGGCATCTTCCACGTGTTCTCGCATCTCAGGTAAATGACGTGAAGGAACCCTTGAGATGTTATCCTTGAACAAACCCTATTTTGACCAACACCGCTGTCCTGACTCCTGAGTCCTGAGTCAATATAGGAAAATAAATTTTATCTAATTTTCCTTTTCCTAATACACGTGCCGCAAATTGATTAGCAAACTGAACGACGCCGTGTCAAACCTACTCTTCACACCTCATCGATGGCGTCAGCGTTCTAGGGCATTCTAGTCAATCTACTTTAACCAAGCGACCCTCTGTTCCCCTATATATAGGCACTCAATGCAAAGAGGCCACCCAGACTCTAATCTCAAGGCCATTTATTAATATTGTTGTTTGAATTTATATAGGTAGAGACTCGGAAAGCAGAGAAGAGAACAGGTTTCTGGAATGGCAGCAGCAGTGAAAGTGATCGGTTGGGCGGCCAGAGACTCGTCGGGAGTTTTCTCTCCTTTCAACTTCTCCAGACGCTCAACAGGCGACCGCGACGTGCAGTTCAAGGTTTTGTACTGCGGGATCTGCCATTCGGATCTCCACGCTGTTAACGGCGATTGGGGGGGAACAAACTTCCCGCTCGTTCCTGGCCATGAGATTGTGGGCGAGGTAACTGAAGTCGGATCGAAGGTGCACAAGTTTAAGGTTGGGGACAAAGTCGGAGTGGGATGCTTGGTCGACTCGTGCCGGAAATGTGACCAGTGTGTTAACGATCTCGAGAACTACTGCCCCAAACCGGTGTTAACTTACAACAGCGTTCTTTCCGACGGCACCGTCACGCAGGGCGGTTACTCCGACATCATGGTGGTGGACGAGGATTTCGTCATCCGTTGGCCTGAAAATTTCCCTCTGACGGCAGCTCCTTTGCTTTGCGCTGGCATCACCACTTACAGTCCGTTGAAATACTACGGGCTCGACAAGCCGGGTCAACACATCGGCGTTGTGGGGCTTGGCGGGCTGGGCCATGTGGCTGTTAAGTTCGCCAAGGCTTTTGGAGCGAAGGTAACCATCATCAGCACCTCCGTCAGTAAGAAAAAGGAAGCAATCGAAGGCCTCGGTGCGGACGCATTTGTCATTAGCCGCGAGCCAGAGCAAATGCAAGCAGCGGCCGGCACTTTAGACGGGATTATAGACACCGTTTCCGCATTTCACCCAATTCAGCCGCTGCTAAGCTTGTTGAAGCGGCACGGGCAGCTGATCTTGGTCGGGGCGCCAAGCCAGCCGTTGGAGCTTCCGGCGTTCTCAGTGATTATGACGAGAAAGAAGGTGGCGGGGAGCATGATTGGCGGGATGAAAGAGACGCAGGAGATGATTGATTTTGCGGCGAAGCATAATTTATTGCCTGATGTAGAAATCATTTCAATGGATTATGTGAACCAGGCGATGGAGCGGCTGGCGAGAGCCGATGTAAAGTATCGGTTTGTGATTGATATTGGGAAGACACTGAAATCGGAGTGATTGAACTCGCTGTTGGCTACGTTTTGTGTCTTGTGATGAAGCCAGAAATGTGTGGTTGGGAAAAGGCTCTTTTGTTGGCTCTGGTTTTTCCACGTGTCTATGAATTCTGTCGTTTAAGAGTGAGATCTAGCTGTGTGCTTTTGTTACGTGTTTCTTGATTTATAAATTACTGCCTTTAGTGATTGAACAAATTCTTAAATTCTGTTTTATTATTGAAAGATTTTGAACGTGATTTAACAACTCTTTCCGCATTAATGACATCCTCTTGCGTAGTCAGCGGCAAATGCGCTGCAAATAATTTTGTTGCATGTCAATTACGTTCACGAGCGCCTATTAAATCATCACATTTCACATAAAAATGAACCTGAAATCCGACCCCACCGAGAACCCGGATTCTGAATACTGTCCAAGTCGGTCACAAGCGATCATACTACGCTAGACCAGACTTGGGCTATGGGTGAAGCTCGTGAGCATTGGAGGATCTGGAGGAATAATGAACGTAATGAAAGAGGGGTTTGAGTTTTAAAGGGGGACTAAAGAAGGGTTTCCGCATCAGCGAAGTGTTTGTGGATGCATAAAGCCAGAGAAGCTTGGTTCTATAATACGGAAGATCCCCAGGCCCTGTAAGCTGGTCTGATCTGAGGATTTGAAGCTTGGTTCTATAATAAAGATCACCGAAACCTGTAATCTGTTCTCAGGAGTTGTGCATGGGTCTGGCTAACAGATTTTGAATCAAAGATTCATCACAAAACTGAGATAGAGTAAGAATATAGAACGTATTTGTACAATATCGGACAATTGAGCCATTTCCCCCTTGTTTTAACTTGGACGAGATCAAATCTGAGAAAGATGGGGTAAAAGAAATGCCTGCTCCTGTAGAATGTATCCTTCTATTCAATTAGAAGGACGGCTACAATCGATCTTTCATTTTATAAGTCTCCATCGGTTTATCAAGATCAAAGCTTTATATACAATTAACTCCATCATTGGTCTGCTAAATTACCCCTTCACCAAAGAGCTGTAAAACTATCAAAAAACAAATCAAACTTAATCAGCACCATTAACCAACTAAGATGCTACAACTGTAAACCATAAACTGCTTCCAGCTCATCCATTTCTTTGTCCACCTCATCAACAGCAAAGCAATCCACTCTCCAGCTTGGCAGATCACCCTCATTATTTTAACACTGGTTAAGCTCCATTAGTGATATAGATAACTAGGAAAATTCTAGCAATCGTGTCTCAATCTCTTTGACATTCAATTCCGTGGCTCCCTCATCATTTAAGCTACAAAAGCTGTCTTGGTTACCAAAAAAGGGGGCTAAATGGAAGTTCATACTGAGATTGGGTGAATTACTGCAGGACAGAAGTCATACTCCCCTGCAAACAGAGCAATGCCGTGCATCAAGTTTGCGTGATCTGACATTCAAAAACACATTTGAAGCAACAAATAAGCCAAGTGATGAAAGAAGATCCAAGGCCAAACCAGCAGCATACAGGGCCCTTCTCTAGATGACATCTCCAGATCATACCAATCAAGTTGTTTGCATCACTCGCTTATTGGGACAGCAGTGCGCCCAGAGAGTTGTTAACGAACTTTAGGACTTAAATCAAGACTCTTTTTTAGTGTGTTTCATGCACATTTAAACTAGTTGGGAATGACGCCAAGGGAAGGATAAAAAAAGGCAAACATTGATACTTCTTATAATTCAAACTTCTCTAAAGCATTCACGTGTCATCAAAACTATTCATTTTCAGAAACTGAAGAAGAGAGTCCCCGATGAAAAGCAATTGGGTCATTCCTTTATCAAAGCTATGCACAACTTCATTCCATCCGAGGCCAAACCAATAGCCCCAATCCGACCTTGACCCACAGAAAAGGAACCGACCTCATGTCCTGAATCATCAGTGCTTCTAGATTGAACATACAGTGGAAAGTCCGCATTTGTGACTACATCCTCTCCAGTTACATTGGCAGGTCCTAGATGAACAACCTGCATTACAGATGAATCTAACATTACGATTGTAACAAACAGGTTTTCGCCCAGCATCAGATTACCAAGCAAAGTACCAGAAAGCTTTTAAGAATGTTTCGAACTGCCATCTAATGAAAGATGGTTACGAAATTGAGAAATAAATAATCTCAGTTACTTTCTGGTCATTTGAGTTCACCAAGCTATTAAATGATAAAGTTATATTCGTTCAAAGCTATAAAGCATACCACATTAGCATGATTTAATTATAAGATTAGTGGCCAAAACTTGCCCAACTTGATTTTGTTTTTCCCCCAAAACATTGAGGTTTATTAAACTGACGTTACGCAACACAATAAAGCGGGCTCAGGACAAGTGATCCAAGCCCGAAAAAGATGAAAATTCTGTAATCGATTTATTAACTATCAAGTGCTTCCATCAAAGTGCCGCTATGAATCAAGCAGATATGTGTTCCGTATTCATCTCCATTTTTCTTTAACAGGAAGGAAATTAATTAAAAGACAAAAAGCAGCTTAATGGGATTCTTTAGGGTCTAGGGATTTTCCTTCAACGGCTAAACGTCTCTCACCTCGTGAGAAACCTACAATACAACACAACGAAAAACCAATTGCAAACCACGGAATCATGGATTAAATGAACAGCCGGATATAACACTCTTACCCTCCGACCCTCCCTCGGGATGGAGCAGAGTAAGAAAACTCGAAGCACAAAATGAATGTCCGTTCTCATGGCAACTCGCGACGCGAAAACCGACCGAAAAGAAGAAATCTAGAAATCCAATCATTTGGGCCGTTAGAGGAGTTTGTTTTGTTCGTGCAAGTCATCCCAGTCCGATTTAGGCTTAAAGCTCAGACCAGAGATTGGTGCCCTTTTCTGTCAACTTGACGAGAAACCCAAGTCCTAACAACAATGTTGGGCTTGAGGGCGAGTCCGTGCAAAAAAGAATATATGTTAAGGATGACGTCTTCTTGGGCTTGTGAGTGATCTCGGGAACTTGAAATACTCGACCAACTCCAAAATCTTATATGGATCCTATGTTAAGTTCTATTTGAATTAAATAATTAAGATTTGGAGAAAGAATTTTAATTTTTTTTTTAATGATTTAAAATTATATAAAAAAAAATATAATGTAAAGTAAGAAATAAAGGATTTGAAATCTATTCTTTCGAATTTAGACCCAAGCTCGCGGACTATTCAAACTTGGCAACTTTTCTAGCAACATATTTTTTTAAATAAAAAAATTAACTTTAATTTGAATAACAATCAAATTTTCTCCTTCTTAGTCTTTGAGGGAGGCACTAAGAGGGTGTTTGGCTAAGCTTATTTTTTTTCATAACTTATAAGATTATGTAACTTATAAAATGTTTTTAAAATTTATAAGTTCATAAGTTTTATTTTAAAAATAAATTACTAAAGTGTTTGGAAAAAATTAACTTATAAGATTTTATTAAAATTTATAATTGTAATTAATTATAATTTTTTTGATATAATAATGATATATTATTATAATGAAAATAAATTAAAGACTACTACTTGAATGTAATTTAAGGATATTTATATTATTATTATTATTAAAATATAAAATAAAGTAATTTGTAAGACATTTGAGAATAAGTTGGATTAAGTTAGAAACATCCAACATATTTTTAAAGAGCTTATAAGTTTTAAACATCTTATTTTTTTAAACTTGTATATTCTTTTACAAAAAAAATTACCAAGCATTAAATAAGAACTTATAAACTGTTAATCATCTTATAAGATATTTTGAATATCTTATGAACTCACTCAAACACCCTCTCAATTTGGAAAAGGGAGAAATTTCTCAAGTGCAAGTTGCGAGGCGAATTGGTCTAGTTTGTGCTATATATGTTTACAAACATAATTTACCGCATTGTTGTTTAAGCAAGAAAAAATAGACTCATATCTGGTTATATTAGTAGCAGGCCCATGGAGTTGATTGACTAGGCAAAGTTTGATCGCTTTTTAATTTCTTATAATTTTTGATCCTTTTATGCAATTTGAGAAAAATAATGGGGTATGGGGCAAGGGTAAATTCCCCTATCTCCCGTCTTGCTTTAAAGTAGTGGGAAAATTATTACCTCCCCCCACTTCTTTCCTTGTAGGCACCTACTCATATTGCCATCTCTACAAATAACCCTCTTAATTGGAATTATAAATTAAGATCTTAATCATTAAATTGAGTATACAAATATCCTAATCACAAACAAGTCCAAATATATATATATATATATATATATATGTATATGTACGTATGTTTACAATGACATATACAAAGGATATTTTACTCAAGTGATGCTACCGAAAATTTTTTTGCTTTTATGAAATTATTATTGAACATGTAGTTACTTAAATATTACTAAAAATTTCTCGTGAAAATACTTTTAAATTATTTACATCCCATAAAATAGGTAACCTTTAGAGAAGTGTCAACCTAGGGTTGGTAGGGGAGTGAGCTTGATGGTTTTACACCTTAAATTGTCATTGGATGTAACTTTCTCATGTTTTAAGTCATGATTTGTGTAACCATGAATTGTAAATTTAAGTTTTTCCACTACTATATGAAGTGGAGGATTTGTGGAGATTATTATAAGGATTTCTCAAATTTAATGTTAAACTATGATTCCTTGGATTATGGATATGTAGTGTAGTTATCTAATGTAATGGATTCAATATCTCAAAGTGAAAGCCTTGAGAGTATTGTTATATCACGTGCCTAGAATTGGGCATAACATATCCCAATGTTAAGGATGGTGGAGAATCTAATTTTATAGAAATTCCAAAAAAGGTTTTAATAAAAAATGTGGATAGAACTTTCTTATAGTTGGTACATGAAATCTATCCAAATTTGAATGATTAGTACTTCAAACTTGCATATCAAAGAGAGAGCTATTTTGACACCTACTAACCCAGATGTTAACTAGATCAATTCAATAATATTGTCTATATTCCTTGGCAAAATTTAACAATATTATAGTGCAGATGATTTGTGTTCAAGTCAAACTTCTAAAACTGAACAACATATAGATCCTCCTAAGTTGCTCAACTCCATCAAAGCTTTTGGAATTCCAAATCATTGCTTGAAATTAAAGAAAAAGGCACCTATAATGTTTCTCTAAAATTTGTATTAATCACTGGACTCGAGTAATGGAACTCAACCATCAGTTTTGACAATGGAAGAGAAAGTAATCGAGGCATGAATTCTCACTACATCAAATATAGGTGAAGAGGTTCTCATACTGAGAATTAAATTCATGACAATTGAATCACAAACCTTTGTGCCTATGAAGAGGAGACTGTTACCAATTAAGTTGGCTTTCGCCATGACAATTAATAAGAACCAAAGCCAAATGTTTAACCATGTGGGATTGTATTTGTCAAATCCTATATTTAGTCATGTCCAACAATACATTGCACTATCGCAATTGAAGAATCAAGCGAGCTTATGGATTCTAATTTGTAATAGATTAGGAATACCAAGAAATTGTACAAAAAAATTTGTGAATCATGAAGTACTTGATGCAATTCATGAATAAATTTACTACCTAAACAATTCAGTATAAGCGTGTAGTTGTGACTTAGATTAAAATGAAAATGTTTTGTTCTCACTTTATACTTGGAATGTTATTATTTTTTATTTTTAAACAATAAAAGATATTGTATGTGCTATATTATAATTGTACATTTTATGTATTATGTCTTATTATTCACAACTACAAGTGAGACAAATGTTATGTTTCAAAATTTGGAATAATTGAAACCTTTTTCTAGGATAGTTAATGCTCAAGTGCGCTTGATTAAATTAATAAAAGCGTTCAATCCGTTTCATAGAATACAAACACTTAAGATGGGATTTGTTGACAAAAAGGTAAGCATGCTTTTAACAATAAGGCTTATACAACATTTTTATACACAATTCAATTTAACTATTATAATGAGATACTCAGAAAATTGTGATGGTCAATGATCACAAACCACTTTGTAGGGTTTCTATTTGCAAGGTGTAATTCATGCTATTAACAGTGATTAATCTATTTCATATCTTATGGGGGGAGAGATATTTAATATTCATGGTCCCCAAGTAATTAAGGCTGATAAAAATGTCAAAATTATGCCACATTGCCATCAATTCCTACGAAGACATGATGTTGAGATGTAAGCAATTATTGACCGCGGTGAAGAGCTTCTACAATCATTTTATCACATTGTTGGACTACAAAACATAAACAGCCATATGAATTCAGATGGCCAGTTTATTGGTGAGTAAATCTACCTATTTTGCTGATGGTATTAAATTTTTGACTATGTAAATGTTCAGCTATACACTATTTTATTAAAGATATTTTTGGAATGATTGCTTGCATCATCAATTGTTTTAATAGAATTGAATTGGATCATCAATAAGAGAATTTCTCATTCTTGATGAGATGTAAGTTATGGTATTTATCAAGTTTTGTTTATAATTAAACAAGTAAGATTCTAATATTATTTCTTTTCTATTGTGTTTCATAGATGTTGGCATGACAGTTGTTAAGATGGTTTTATATGAGAGCTTTGTAGTTTATGATGGTGAAACACTAATGAAAGGTTTGGAAAATATAATATTTTGTTGGAACATAGAGTTGTTAATGATTTAGAAGGTAATTATTAAAGATTTATCACATGAATACTTTACTCTTTTTATTTATTTATTTGTGATTCCTAATACAGTTCCATGCATTCAAACACATCATTTCACCAAGTTATATATCGACCATAAAATAGATTTGATAGATTGTTTGCATACTTGGTATCATAAATGAGTACAAAGATTTTACCTTGATTTCTCAATTTCAATTGTTACATAATATGTCCTATTATTTTTTAATAGGTATATTCAAGATCAAAAACTGCAAAGATAATGTCGTTTATACGTTTAACACCATTTCCAATTCCATCATTGCTTAAAATATCCAATGCTAAAAGAATTAGGATAAATGATTATAAACACCTAGATAGTGTAAGGATTTATATTTTTCATGAATTTTTCATTTCATGCATGTCTCGATGTTTGATGATAACTTTATGTACACGGTCAAAATTTTCTGAATTGTTGCACGTGTGCTGTGAGATTGACAATGAAAAAATGTGGTACACTACATGTGACCAATGTCATAATGGTTGTGAGTCTCATTTTGGTGAGATGTCATATATGATTTGAAACAATGTTGTTAGTGTGGTAACAAAGGAGATCCAAATTATTTACTCTGATATATTGTACATGTACTATTTCATTTATAACAATAATGTCATTGTAGTTCCGAGTTCACATTAAAGTAACAAACAGCACTGGTGATATGGACCTAAAGTTGTTGAACAAACAAGCTGAATTTATGTTTTGCAAGGAAGCTTCATAATTTAAAGATCTAGAAGAACAGGTATAAACACTTTGTTGTCATTATTAACATATAATGGACTTCAAATGATCATATTTTGAGCCAAAATATGTATGATCAGGTACATGGCAAGGCATTGTTGAAAGAGCACATCCGCAATCTTATAGATCTTGCTTTCACATTTATTGTTCCTATACCTCCATGTTTTACACGATCAAATATTCTTTGCACCGTTAATTTTGTTCTGTTAGTTGATTAGTCAGAGAGGTGTTCACATCTTGCAATAGCGTATAAAAATCATTGTTACAAAGTGTTAATTTATTTTTTTTATTATTTTTCTTATTATATATTTTTCCTTTTTTTCGGAGGCGTACATAATATGTCCAACATATCATATTTTAGCGAGATGATTATAAGGATTTAAGTGTTCATTATTATTTGGTTTTGAAATAATTTAAAAATATGATATAATTTACTTATTATTTGTATAGTTCATTACACTACGTTGTGTTTATTCTTATTTAATATCAAATGCAATTATCATTGTTTTTTTAATCTTCTTAAATTTGTGCTACAAATTGGTTAAACACAACTCCCCACACATAAATATCTAACATAATTACACACAAGAGTATACATTATTTATGAAATTATGAAATTAATTGTTTGACTGTATATTATATATGGAGAAAATAACATGCATGGGTTGCATAGTAGTATAATACATAATAGGAAGTGTGTCTTGTTGACTAATTCATAAGTTTGACCAAATTTTCAAATCTCATAATTTTGGAGAATTTTGATTTCTTAAAATTATTTTTGTTGGATAATGTATATCTATATCTATATCCATATTTATATAATAACAAGAATGTATTTGACCAATTTTGACCCACTAGAGTTCAATTTTAATTTTCTAAAATTTTGAGATTCTTTATTTACTTAGAAATTTTCTATTGATTAGACTATTAACGATGCATTTAATGTTTTTCTAAATTTTTTATTCATAATGAAATGTAGTATTAACAATAATAAATAGACTTTCATAGCTTTTAAAGCTTAAAATATGATCCAATCAATATCTATCTATGTTATATATATAACATGCATATATACACACACACACACATTTATATATATATATATATACAGAGAGAGAGAGAGAGAGAGAGAGTAATGAAGAAATAACTATAATTTGCTCCCAACTAACAGTTGATAGGAATTACTATTTAAATTTTTGTTAAATTATTTTTTATTTTTAAAATTTTATTATTTAAATTATAAAACATATTATTGACAGTGTCAGTGCTCTTGTTAAAAAATTTTGATAAGTAACTATTTATATAAAGGAATAAAGAGAAATACAATAATAATTGACTTTTTTCCCTAAATCAATCATAAACAAACTATGAGGGTATTTTAAAATTTTCAAATATATCTATTGTTCATACAAAAATTTTTAATTCCTAATCACTTTTATAGAATTTACATTCCAAAAATTATAACTCAATTTATCAAATATATCTTATTTACAATCCTATACTTATAACTCAATTTATCAAATATATCTTATTTACAATCCTAAACTTATAACTCAATTTATCAAATATGTCTTAGTATAAAGGACTTTAAAATTAGTGTTGAGTCACTCGTTATTTTTAACATATTTTATTAATTAAATTATAAAAAATATTACTAATTTAATTAATGCTGTTGTTTAAAATACTTGAAAATTAGTTCTTTATATAAATGTAATAAATAAAAATAAAATAATAATTGATATTTTTTCTCAATCAATCATAAATTGAATATGAGCATATTTTAAACTTTTTAAATATATATATATATATATATATAACTCATAGAAATTATTTAATTCCTAATCATTATAAATACAATAGAAACTTACTTATTAGGTTGCACACTCTCATTATTATTTTTGTCTAATATTATTTTCTTAATTAATTTTCTCTTACAACTTTTAATAAAATTACTGTGCCAAAGTTTGGTTTTCATAATTTTTGTATATTTTTAAGCGTTTTGATTGAAAAATGCATAAATACATGTAAAAAGTAATAAAAGTTCATATTAACTATAACTTAAAATTTTATGCATAACTTTTGAAATGAAAACTTCGAAACATTACAATAATTGCAATTAAAAAATATAAATCATAAAAATAATAAATGCAGAAAAACAAATAAGGTGATTGTTATTTCATTGGAAAAAAAATAAAAATTTAAAAATCGTGCAAAATAATTTTTTTAAAAAAATCATACTTATATGTTCAAGTTTTAAAGAAATTTATTTCTAATAAATATGAGTCAATAATTGTTTTTCAAAATTATGGTCTATCTATGCATATATACTAAAATAAATTTTGACAGAACTTTTAAATTTTAAAAAAATTACAATTAAAGAAATTTATGCATACTATAGATTTTTTTGAAAAAAATGTAAATGAAACTATATAATTTTAATTTTTAGCTAAATTTATCCTTAATATGCAAATTGAATATGAGTCATTTAATTTTTTGAAAACTATGTTCAATCCATACGTATATAACAAATCTAATTTTGACTAAAATCCTGAAATTAGAAAGTTTATAATTTTTAGATAAGTTAAAATCATTGGATTTGTCAATAAAAATTAAAATTCTTTATTTAATAGTTTTTAATATTCTAAATGGCACATTATTTGACTGATATAATTTTTTGTTTGAAAGAAACAAGGCACAAAAGAAAAACATTTAGAGTCTAGTTTGATATGTTTGATAGAGGAAAATGTTAGTTTCACATGTGTTATCATCAAAGGCAATAAAATTTCTAAGCTAATTTAATAAAAATTAGAAAACATTACAATGAATTGCAATAAAAAAACATAAAAAAAACAAAAAATGCAGAAAAATAAACATATTAATTGTTATTTTGTTGAATGAAAATACATAATTATAGAAATTCATGCAAAATAAATTATTTCATAAAAGTACAAATCAAAATGTAGAGTTTATAAGTTTAATTTTAAAATAAATTTGTTTCTAATATGAAAATTTAATTTGAGTCATTTAATTTTTTCAAAATACACCAAAATAGTGACAGGATTATAGTTTGATGATAGAGGCAACAGTCTCCAATTGTAATTTGAAATGTGAACAATAATTTTAATATTAACTCAATGAGTCCTTGGATTCCCTTTGCTACTGCAATTATTACTGCAAGTTTAATGAAAATGCAGTCTAATTCAATTTACTATCCACTTACAATAACTGTGAGAAGATAAATAATGACTGGAAACTTAACTTTTGTATAAAGATCCAAAAAATTATACTCTCATTATCTTATACCTAACTTTGTATATCTCATATTGTGTATTCAAGTGTAATAAATGCACAAAAATTCTCTTATTTTACATTCTCATGGCCTTATTTACGAATTTTCTACAATATATATGAATAATCTATATATCTATAATAGAATGGTCGTGTTTATATTTTAATAGTTTGCAAAAAAGTATTTGTATATGTCTATGCATTTATTAGCTTTAATTTTCCAGATGTATATTTTAAAACTTCAATGAAATAAAAAGAATACCAATTAAACTTTAAGAAGTTTGAATTCAAATATTGTAGACTCAAAAAAATGCATAGACATGCAAATACTAAAAGTAAAAGTTGAAATTTTTTGGATCTCAAATTACCAAAAATAAATATTTGGTTGATTAAATTTTCAATTTTAGTTTACATAAATTAAATTGACATAAGTTTTTAAGTTTTTACAGCCATGATATTTAAATATTTAATAACTTAAATGTAATAATAAAATTAAATAACCAACATAGCATATTGGATCAATGTTATTGACCTATTTCTAGGAGTTCTTTGCAAAATTTTGGCTAACACACAAATCCTTTAATTATTTTTATATTTTATTAATTATTATAATATTCTTTCTTAAAAAAATAACAAGTCCGCCCACTTGAAATTGTAATGTAAATTCTAAACATAAATATTTATCATGGTATATATTTATTACTCAAAATCCAACCAATTTGAAACATAAGTAGTCGTGCTGAATTATGATATATTTTACTGTGTTTAACATTGAACTTTAATACATGTATATATCATATTCTTTGTGTAATTCGTAAAATTATTTTTTAGAATCTATATACCATGTCTTATTTTTAAGTGTAATATTATGTTTTGTGTAAAAAAGGCTTAGAAAAAAAAATTCTTTTAAGTAATTTTAGTAACTTTTTTTTAATCATTGGCTTGCCAGAGGACTACCTGAGTGTTTACATCTTTTAGAAGATAATATCATTCACCTTCAAAAAAAATATGAATATCCTTTGTTAAATATACTAAAAACTATAATTTACTTTTTGAAAAAAATATTTCAGTTCTATATTAGAAATGTTATTGGCCATATTCACTTAATATAATTTAAGTAATAATGATATGTAACCTTTATTTTGATATCTATTTGACCTTTTTTTTTATTTTACAAGTTTGATGCTAAAATTTGAGTTTACTGAAGTGTAAACATGAAATTGGTTAGCTTTTAGTATTTGTACTTAATTTTTACAGTAAAATATATCATAATTCAATATATAACATCAGAAATATAAATATATTGATTGTTATTTTGTTGAATGAAAATATATAATTATAGAAACATAGGCATGATAAATTATTTTATTAAAATACAAGTCAAAATTTATAGTTTAAATGTTCAATTTTTAAATAAATTTGTTTTTAATGTGAAAATTTAATATGAGTCATCTAATTTTTCCAAAATTATGATCCATCATGCATATATAATAAAAACAATATTAACAAAAAACTTAAATTTACAAAATTTACAATTTAAAAAATTGATGCATTCCAAAATATTTTTAAAATGAAAGCCAAACTATATAAGTTCAAAATTTTATTTTTAATATGCAAATCTAATATGAGCCATTCAATTTGTTCAAAACTACAATCTCTCCATGTATATATAATAAAACTAATTTTGACAGTAATCTTAAATTTATAAAATATATTATTTTTAAATAAATTAAAATCATTGTATTTTTCAATAAAAATTAGATTTATTTATTTATTAGTCTTTAAAATTTTAAACAACACATTTTTTATTGAGATTATTATTTGAAAAGACTAATATGTATAAATATATGTGAAAGTATTTTTTTTAATTATCCTCACACACTCACCCCAACAATATAATTTGAACCCTTGACCTCTCATTTGAGTTGTTGAAATTCTAACCATTATTCTATACACATACACCCTAAATATATGTAAAAGTATTTAAAAGTTAAAATACATTCTAGAAAACAAAATACAACAAAATAACAATCTAGTTTTAATTTTGTGATGAGGGCATCGGTCTACAATTATAATTTGAAAGGTAAATAGTTAGTGTAGTTATTGTTATGAGTTTTGATGAAAATGCAGTTTAATTCAAACTTCCTCTTCCCTGACAATATATAGTGGAAGGTAAAAAATGATCTGAAATTTAACATTTATACAAAAATCTAAAAATGGTACTTTCAAAAAGTCATCTTATACACAACTTTATATATGCCATGTTTTGTATAGAAGTAATAAATGCAAAAAATTATCTTATTTTATATTTTTATTGCTTCAATTGCAAATATTCTACAATATATGTGGGTAAACTATAGATCTATATTTAATAGAAAAAGTGATGCTTTTATTTTAATATTTTGAAAAAATTATTTGTATTTTTATTAAGTTCAAAAAAATTTCTATGGGTTAGACTATTAATAAGGCATTCAATGTTTTTTTGAATTTTTATTTATAATAAAATCTATTATTAATTTAGTATTTTTTAAATAACCAATACAGTTTACTTGTTTGTTATTCAAAATCCAACCAACTTGAAAATATGTAGTTAAGTTGACTTATGATTTTTTTTTTATGTTGTGTTTAACATTGAATATCTATAAACTCATGAAATTATTTATTACAATCTATATACTAGGTCATATTTTTTTTGTACAATATTAAGTTTAGCACAAACAAGCTGATAAATAAATTTTCTTTTAATTAATATTAGTAAGTAATTTATTTAACCATTCGTTGGCCAAAGAAGTACTTGATTATTCACATCTTTTAGAATATGATATCCTCCACTTGCAAAAAATATGAATATTATTTTGTTAATTGTACCAAAAAATATAATTTACTTTGCTAAAATAATTATGTCACTTCTATATTTGCAAGTATTATTGGCCATATTTACACTATTATTTAAATAATCATGATGATGGTTACTTCTTAAAATTTGATGTTTAAGCAAATTTGACTGCTTAATGTTGATATGAACCAAAATAAAATGTCAAATAATTATAATTGATGTTAACTTATGTATATTTATATACTATTTATACTATACTAGTAATAAAAAAATTAAAAAATAATTGGTAAATTTGAATGAGTCAATAATGAAATTACAATTCTCTTGCTCATTTTTACTAGCCATTTCAGTTGACTTTTAGGGCTTTAGATATCCAATATAGAGGCAATAAATTATTTTTATAATCTTTGCAAAATGTAATCATATTTTACATTTATAAAACAATAAATATCATATGCAGGAATAGTAATTCAAATGTATGTGATCATATTTATGTAATCATATACACACATACCGAAGCAAGATTGTACAAATTATGATAATCTGATACGAAACACACAAACGCACACATATCACATAAAAATATTAAGTTAATTTTTATAAAATAATATAAACATAATCAAATATAGTATATATTGATGTATACTTAACAAATAAATATAATGATAAATAGATGTTCACATGTGTTTAATGTAAGTGTTTAGCATAATATTTGTAAAGACAACTAACATAACTATAAATTTATATATTTATTTTTTCACTGAACAAGTATCAGTATAAAGTTAAAATTGAAATTATGCACCTGTATACTTTAATTTGCAATAAACAAGTTAAATATTTCAAATTATATACGGAATAGTATTAATTCCTCACATATATATACTAAATTTTTATCTATAAATGTAAATAATAAATATGTGGATATAAATTATACAAAATATATTAATATAGATTATACAAGTTACAAAACTAACCGATGTATGTATATATATATATTGTATATAATACAAATATTCTTATATGATACTGCTACATTAGTGATAAACATTTATTACAGGTCTAAATATACATTAACATTCAAATAAAAAATGTTTATAATTTATTTCATATTTTAATGAAAATAATATTTTTTTTGTTAAAAATAAAATCTATTAACATTGCTTCTGCTTTGTATTTTACAAATTTTATGCCAATTGGATGTTTTCAAAAATTTTATAATAGAATTGCACGTATCTTTATGAATTTTGTCACACTACCAAACTGTGGTATTGACATGGCAGTATTCATAAACCAATTCAACAAATACCAAAATCATATATGTAACAAAGCAAGCTAAATGAATAAAGTAAGTTAATAATTAATTCAGAAAATAGCAGCATAATATTCATGTTGGCAGTGTTTTATCAAAAGTACATAGTAGAAAAATGAAAACCTATCTATTACATCTCTATAGTAATTAGGAAATAAAATCATTGAGCTTAAACAATGTAGAATGTAGGTTCCACTTCTCGTCCTATCTTCACTAAGCTAGTCCTTGATTAATTGCCTATTTTTCAAAATGTAACTAGTGATAGTAAGCGATGAATTGCTCAATAAATGATAATGTTAACTTGTTTACTTTTCAAAAATAGATACGAGCAAGAAAAATAATTTTAAAGAACTTATAGTTAAGTAAAAACGTCATGTCAAAAAATATAAATGTAGTAAAAGCATTTACATGTCATTTGGAAAACTGGACATGTTTATTCATTTCATTTCATTATTCTCATGTATCACTTATTCTGGTTTCGTAGCCATTTCATAGTCATGAACATTGGGTGTGTTATTCACTGATTAAAACCATAGTCTATGTTCCCTTAGCTAAAGGTGGCTACATCTAATTAGGCAATGCCACCATAGCCCTAGGATTTCAATCTTACTTGGAAGGTATCTTAATTTACCGTTATCTAACTGGTAGGGTCAAATGGCATCTTCACTTACTATTGGTGTCAATCTTCATCCTAATTGGGCGGATCTCAATTTATTACCTGATTAGTAGGGTGGAACTTGCTTCTCATGGTCATTCGCATTCTCTGAGTGGCTCTTACACTTTCTCATTGCAGGTATTCGATTTCCAATATACCAATAAAAATAACGTATTTTGTAAACAACTCACATCCGAGTTTCAAAATAAAACTTTCCAGTTATAATCAATACGAAAGTTCCACATTTTTCAATTGGAAAACATTTAAAAACTTGAGCTTTTAATGCATATCAAACATTTAATTATGGAAGTAAAAGACATTTCAAAGCAATTAAAAAATTTTGGTAAAGTATTAACACTTACATAGGAAAGCATTATTTATTTAGGCAATAAAATCATTTTCAATGCAGTTGTAAAAGCTTAGGAAGATGCTATCACTTACACTTACTTAGCTTGTTTGAGTTCCAGTTTCTTTAGCTAGTGCCTCTCATTCATCTAATCAATCATACATGTACTACACATTTAGTATTTAATCCATCTATGACTCATGCATGTCAATGCTTGTGTCATATACGTTCATGTTTGCTTGAATCATTTCATTTGCCATCCTTTGTATTCTATTGTGTTTTTGACAATAGGTTTAGGCTTAGGCCTAATTTGGTTCAAAATACAGTAGGTCCAAATTCACGTTTGCGACATCGATCCATAGAATCTATTAGAAATTTTACAGTTCCTCTGACTATCATGATGTCCTAGTTTATGATTGCAATCCCATGGTTCACGACTGTGCCCAATGGTTGCGGGTGTTCTAAAAATCCTACACTTGGGTTCGCGAGTGCTCTCACCAGAGTGTCGCCAAGTGCCATGATTGTGTTCACCAATCACAATGCAACACAGATTCACGTCTACGTATTGGTTCGTTGAGTTTTTCATGCACAATCCATTCCAATCCACAAACCCAATTCCGCCCTTATTCTCAAGGTCTCTAGATACGTTTTGGTGTATTATGACTCATATGTTGACTCAAATTTTGAAAATCTCAACAAGTGTTTTATTCGATTACTTAACATGTCAATAGACAATTTCTATGACTTCTACACATGACTCCACATCCTATACCCAATCCTCTGTCAACCAACACGTTTAGGCCCTTAAAATTTATGTATTTTGAAAGGACACATGTAAAGTGATTGTCCTATATGTATGCATAATTAACGGATGGTTTGACATAAGATTTACCTTGAACATATCACGCTGAAGAGCCGAAATTTCCCTCGCACATTCTGCAGTGTCATCACTATTTCTCAAGGTTGAAAATAGGGTTCCTAACCCTTAAAACCTCTTATTTATACCCTAGCTTAACTTGTAGTTACATGGGATTGAAATTCTTGGCAATTTAGGTCCTTGAAAATAATTTCACTTCTTTCCTAATTACCATCCAATTTCCTGCCGAATTTATGAATGTTTGGGTCCAATTTTCTTACTCTTAATGCTTGGAAATCATTTTCCATGATTTAATAAATCATATGGCAAAATTTTGTCACCCAAAAAAAATTAACAAATTTCTGTCTTAGGCTTCCTTAATCAACCTATAATAATTTCACCAAAAATAACACAACGTTTTGGCAAAATAATCCCAACTATAAATCAACAAAATTTCTTGAAATAATTATTTCATAATTTTCCAAAATTTTGAGATATTATAAATTTCCTCTTCTAATTTTTTCTTTTCTTTTTATATAGCTGCAATGCAATGTTTGAAGAGAAAGGCCCTGTAAGAACTAGAAATTGAACAGTTTGGGAGTTTCCAGTTACACTTTCTTGATTAGGTGCTATATGAAGAAGACCTCGTGCGAACATTTCAAAAAATCTGAATGCAGATTGATGATGCAGTAACTTGATTTGAACATTTCAGAAGAACTGAATGCAGATTTACATTTTAGGATGTTTGGAAGGAACTGAAACTTATCTAGAAGGCCTTGATATTAGAGGCATGATTCACTTCAAAGACAATTTACCGGAGTGCATATATTTGGGATAATTCTCTATTCTGTTTTTAGTATTTGTCCCCTTGCTCCATTAAGATGCAATTAATACATGTATTATTTTGAATTATGTGACAATTATATCTTCACACGGACACTCTGTCCATTTGTGGAAATATAGGGAGATAAAGGATAGAAAAAAAGTGGCATTAAGATTTGATCTACTAGTATAACATGTATTATGAGGCTACATGTTGTATGAAGTGTCACTTGTCATCACCTAGATTAATTTCTTGCCAAAATTAACACTTATTTGTTTATTTATTGGTATAGCAATTTATCCTATTTTATTTAAGTATGGTCAAATAAGAGAGCGACACGTGACACTTGTCATTTGTAGATTCCACTACAACAAAGAGAGTGACTCATGTCACTCTTTTGATTTTTTTGTTTTTCTATTGTTTTTCTTCGGTCTCGTTCTTTTGTTTTCTTTTTCTAACTATTTTGTTACCTTCTATCTCCTATCTTTCTCATTATTTTTGTTTTCGTTTCATTTTATGTTTCCTATTGATAAATTATCTCTATATCTTTTCAAATTATTTGTTACATGTGTCTCTTTTTTTCCTTTTTTATTTTCTGTTTTTCTCTTTCTATGTGGTTCAGTGACTACACCACACATGCCATGCACAAAAACGTGCAAAAGAGGGAAAAATACGAGGTCAAAGCCATAGCCTAACTAAACAGCAATATGACTTTCTTGATTTGTTTCTGAATCCATGGCCCAGTAGAATGACTATTGTCCTACTATAAATGTAGCTGGTTCTACCGTAAGAAAGAACACATCAAGAAAGAGTGACAAAAATAAATTGGTGCTGTCTATGGGAGAGAAGCTTCTCCCAAGAACTTTAGTTTTGCATCAATGGTGAAGTGAAGCTGCGTTTGGAAGAAGATGGAAGAGAAGATTAGTCTTGTTCTTATTTGGTTTTTTTTTTACCTCCATGGCATTAACTAAGTGAAAACCATGGTGAAGAGTGGAGATGGGATCCAAGTCAAACAAATTGGAACATATTTTGTTGAACTCTCCAAGTTGTTACAGATTTGCCCACTAATTTCTAGCTCTTCCAACACAAATTTGCAGTTAAGATTTTACAACTCCTTTGATTTCTTTTCATTTTCAACTTTATTGTCTTTCATTCGGATAAACCCCAAGATTTGGGAGATGAAGATCTGTGTGTGGCAACACTTGTTGAGTTTGAAGTTTTTTTTTTAATTTTATTTTGGATGGTGAAGGACCATTTCTAGAAGATTCCTTTCCAATTATTTATCTTAAACTTGACTATTTTCAGACTTGACAAATATACTTTCACAAGACAAGGTTTTCCTAAGCTAACGACAGAAACAACAGTTCATGACAGCATTTATAGGAAATTTTACTATTATATTCAATGAACTGTGGATTTTGAATTGGCCAATGTGAAGCATTAGGTTGGAATATTTGACAGTAGCTTTGGTGAAACTTGAAGAGCGACTATTTCAAACTTGTAGAGATAAGAGTGGATATACATGGATCTAGCCTTGAGTAAGAGTTCCTTTCCATCACGCCTCTTCAGGCTAACAATGTCTGACTAAGTATTTCAATAATCTACAAAAACTTGTGGCTTCTGCAATTATTCTGTGAACTAAAGAGATATTTATTGAATTTTAAGGTCTAATCAGTCTTATCCCAAATATAAATAGTAGCCATTGAAGGATTGGGAATATCTCTCCTTCAATAGAGGTAGAAACACCCAAGGTGCGTGTATGGTGTACCTACACTAAGCTTTGTGCCATAAGAGAACGACCAAGGTATAAGTAGGATTTTACAATTCTATCTGGCAAAAAAATAAAAATAAAAATGGAAGCATTTAAGTCTCACAATCCAAGCCATTAGTACTGCTAAAGAGAGAGAGATGTAAAAAAATAGAGAGAGACAGTCTTTTATTGGATGAAACTAAATACACCTCAAGCTAAACAAAGCTCTTATCGAACAAAACTAAGTCTACCATGAGCTTGAGAAAGAAAGAAAGGGAAAGAGTCCTTCTTGGGAGGAAATTAATTCCACCTTGAGATGAAAGTAAGTCAACCCAAAGCTCAACCAAGCTCTTATGAGATGAAACTAAGTCCACCCCAAGCTCAACTAGGCTTCCTATGTAGCTAACGTCCATGCCACCTCTGAGGATGGCCACCTTGCCAACCTAAAGCTCCATGTTAGCAACTGGTGTATCAATGGTGAAGAATCCTGAGACAGCTTAGGAATTTGTTCTTGGCAATGCTACTTCCCGAAATCAAGCAATAGCAAATAATTTTACTAACCAAGAGCTTTCGAACAAAGCCATCCATTATCAAAGCTTTCCCTTGTCGTTGGAAAAAGAATCACCAAAACAATTTATACCAACAGGTAACCAACTTGGACCACAACTGGCGGCCTACCTGGGCCACATTAAATGGCCAACCTAAACCACACCCGAGCTAGTTGAACTGCCATTAGAGGATGGGTTGGGCTAAATATGATGGTGATGAGCTATGGGCTAGAAAACTAGAACTGACCAAGTACCTAAGCTAAGCTATCTGGAAAAGACAAACTAGAAAAATGGAGCAGTTGTGGACCGCAAGGTTGATTTAGAGAGATATATATATATAGAGAGAGAGAGAGAGAGAGAGAGATTGGGAAGTCATTAACACTCACATCGAACAAACAACCTAAGGGTTTAGGGTCCTAAACCCTAAACAACATTACAACATTACCTTTACAAAAAGGAATCTAGGGCAAAGATGTCATGCAAAATCAAATTTACACAAGGAACCTAAAACATAAACATACAAAAAGGTCCGAAAAACCTATAAATATTAGAGAAAAGCAAAAGAGCATCATCAGGGATCAAGATTAGTCATATTAGCGGTGGACAAATAGCTACCAAATTGACCAAGGATGAGGTCCTTAGAAATGGATGACTAACTCACTTTTAAATCAAGGTCACTCAAATGAACATTAAA
This sequence comes from Avicennia marina, assembly GCA_019155195.1. Taxonomy (NCBI): domain Eukaryota; kingdom Viridiplantae; phylum Streptophyta; class Magnoliopsida; order Lamiales; family Acanthaceae; genus Avicennia; species Avicennia marina. The sequence continues at coordinate 4,753,357 of CM032781.1, read as the reverse complement.
GTGTATTAAATCTTTGCTCAAAAGCATACTCAAGTAGTTAGCAAAACCTGAGTGGTATCCCTTTTAAGCTTGATGGATGAGAACATCAATAAATTGAGAGGATAAGTGATACTGGCAAGGAATCCTTCCTAATAAGATCAAAGGTAATGTTAACCTTTGGGGCTAGAGATGTTTTCATGGAAAAAGAGGTTAAGGAGCTCCCGACTAGAATGAACCTCATCTAGTAGTTGACTATAAAGATCTCTTGCCGTTGGGGTTGAAGATGTATCCCTTGCCTGGATTGTTCCAAGTTTTGACATTGTTTGGAGGCAACTATTAAGTTCTGTGTGGGATTTCAAAAAAGTCTCATCAAAGTTGTTTCATGCATTCATGAATGAGACAATTTCCTTGCAAATGCTGAGAAAGTTGCATATTTTTGATATAGAGGGGGCCTATCACGTAAAATCTTGACAACTCAAGTCACTCTCATTGAGTAAATAAAGAGGGAGGCAAGGTCTTCTGCCTTAGAGGCATGCATATGTGAAGTAGATATGATGGAAGCATAAAGAGGCACCATCCATTCTCTAATAAATGGGCAAACAAATAGCAAACAGCGTGCGTGGAGCATTTATAGAGAAATAGGGGTGTGGTTACTATATCACACACACGTTCTACACATAAATGTGCAAAAAAAAAGAAAAAAATACATGGTAAAAACACGTAATAGGAATGGACTATCTAATTAGCAATATGGCTTTCTTGACTTGTTCTTGGATCCACGACACAATGGAATGATTGTTACTCTGTTATAAAGGTATTTGGTTTTGAAGTATGAAAGAACATGTTATAAAGGTATTTGGTTTTGAAGTATGAAAGAACACATTGAGAGAGATAAACAAAAACATTATGTTTTACACTAGGTTTTGTTTTTATTGTTTGCTTATTTTTATGCATTTTCCCTCGAATTTTTAGGCTATATATTTATTTTTTAAAAAATATCATTTAAAAAAATTAATAACTAAAAAATTATACAAATAAATAAAACCTAAGAATCACAATCGTTGAGAGATGAAGATGTGTGTGTGTGTGTGTGTGTAATGGACAAAAGATCATGCAAAGATGATAAAAAAGAAAAAGAAAAAAATTGAAGCGAAAACAAACAATCTAAACACTAAAGAAAAATTGAGAAACAATTTGAAGGATGATAAAAATATTAGAAATAAAAAAAAGAAAAAAAGAACATAAAAAGGGAAAAAAGAAAAGACAACTTTATAAATTGAAAGGGTAAAAAGAAAGAAAACGAAAAAAAAAATCTATACTATTAATAATCCGTTGACTTCTAAAAGAACTAACTATGCGTGATAAATTATATTTTAAATTTAATATCCGCAAGCAATGGGCATCTGTCGCAGGTAAAAATAAGGAGTGCGGCATCTGTCTCTTTTTTGTTGCTTAATTGCAAGTAGCTACAGAGCAATTTCTTAAGTGCATAATCTTCCAAGTGGGCTTATTGCCATAATTATTGAAATAAGTATATCCATGCAACTTGTTAGCCTTTAATTTACTTACATACCTAGACCAGTGTTGTTTTTTCTTATTTCATTTACATGAGATTATTTTTTATGTGACTATATAATTGACAAACTTCTCTTAATGTCTGATTACTATGATGTTTAATTAACACCTTCATATGACGCTAGTTTATTAGAAAAAAAAAATTATGTAAATCGGGAGCAGGGTAGAATATTCTGGTGGATTGAATCCACACCTGGCTTCCAGGTCAGACCGTACACGAATTAACAAAACAATGTGCTGCCGTCAGAAGACCTCACCTATGACGTGTCACGACATCTTACGTCAGCGATGGCGTCTCTGTTCTCCCTCTCTATGGTATATATAGGTCACATTACTTCACCGCATCCCAATATCAAACTTCAAAGCTGATTGATATAATCTTCGTTGCTTGAATATCACTTTTTACAGAAGCGCAAATCAAGAACCGGTTGCAGAAATGGCAGAAGCAGTGAAGGTATTGGGATGGGCCGCCAGGGACACATCAGGCGTTCTCTCTCCGTTCAACTTCTCCAGACCAGCCACCGGCGACCGCGACGTGCAGTTCAAAGTACTGTTCTGTGGGGTCTGCCATTCGGATCTCCACTACATCAAAAATGATTGGGGCGGAACTCGCTACCCGCTCGTACCCGGCCACGAGATCGTGGGTGTGGTGACCGAAGTCGGATCGAAGGTCCACAAATTTAAGGTTGGGGACAAGGTTGGCGTAGGATGTTTGGTCGACTCGTGCCGGAAATGCGATCAATGCGTCAACGATCTCGAGAATTATTGCCCCCAAATGGTGCCAACTTACGCCGCAGTTCTACCCGACAACACCATCACTCAGGGCGGTTACTCCGACATCATGGTGGCGGTCGAGGATTTCATTATCCGGTGGCCCGAGAATTTACCCATGGATAAAGGTGCTCCTTTGCTCTGCGCTGGGATCACCACTTACAGCCCGTTGAGATACTATGGCCTCGACAAGCCCGGTCTCCACATCGGCGTTGTGGGGCTCGGCGGGCTGGGCCACGTGGCTGTCAAATTCGCCAAGGCTTTCGGGGCAAAGGTAACCGTGATTAGCACCTCCGCCAGTAAGAGAAAGGAAGCCATCGAGAAGCTCGGCGTGGACGCATTTCTGGTCAGCCGCGAGCAAGCGGAAATGCAAGCGGCGGCCAACACTTTAGATGGGATCATCGACACTGTTTCTGCAGTTCACCCAATTCAGCCGCTGCTAGGCCTGTTGAAGCCACATGGGCAACTGATCCTGGTAGGGGTGCCAGAGAAGCCGCTGGAGCTACCGGCGTTCTCAGTGATCATGATGCGGAAGAAGGTGGCGGGAAGCATGATTGGTGGGATAAAAGAGACGCAAGAGATGATTGATTTTGCGGCCAAGCATGGTATATTGCCGGATGTGGAAATTATTTCAATGGATTATGTGAACGAGGCGATGGAGCGGCTGGCGAAAGCCGATGTCAAGTATCGGTTTGTGATTGACATCGGGAAAACACTGAAAGCAGAATGATGTGATGAAGTGGGCTTCTTAGTAGTCATAATAGTGTGTGTCTTTGTTATATTAATTTTCTTTGGGATTGGTTTGTGAGACTCTCAGATCTATTGTTCCTTGTGTTGATGATTGAGCATGCTACATGCTGGATGAATAAAATTTTATTTCTATTCCAAATTCCATATTCATGTGTCGTTGGTTTTTTTGATCGACTATAGACTGTCGCAATTTCCTAATTCTATGAGAAATTTCTGGTTTAGGAGTATACAATAACACGAAAACTGAACCAAACAAAACAAATGAAATGTGTTGAGAAGAACGCAATAAGAAAAGAAAAAACCATGTCCTGCTTACGAGGATTTAGTAAAATGGAAAATTTCTTCTCTTCTAAATGGGATTGATTAACAATTATTCAATTTTGCGGCTATTATATTGTAAGTATATTTTCATTTAATGTGTAAGTGAAATTAATTAAACTAAAAACGACCAGACAAAAACGTTTCATCATTAATTTCCATTTAAGGGAAGTCACTGATACAGCCTCTGAATAGTCTGCCAAGGTCCATACTATTTGTTGGCAGTGTGAAACGGGGAAGAAAAGTGATTAGACATCACATGCTGACCAAGAATTACTCGACAACATATGGTCAAGCAACTTCCGCGTCTCTTTTAGGAATCGACACATTCTTAGAGGTGCCCGCCCTTTTTAGTATTCCAGGGTCATTGATCTTACAACAGAAGGGAGCGACGCGGGTCGCTCTTTTTTATTTTTTTAGTTCTTTTAATGTTTCTCTCCTGTCTCTCTCTTATATTTTCTTTTACTAACTATTTTGTTCCCTCCTGTCTCCTCTCTCTCTCTCTCTCTCTCTCTCTCTCTCTATATATATATATATATGTGATGTAATTATTACACCGCACACGTGCACATAAACATGCCAAAAAGAGAAAAGATATGGAGTCAAAACACGAACTAGAGAATGGTCTAACTAATTAGCAGGATGGCATTTTTGTTTTGTTCCCATATCCACGGTATAGTAGAATGACTATTGTCCTACTACAAAGGTATTTGGTTATGAAGTAAGAAAAACATATCAAAGAAGAGTGATAAAAATAAATTAGTGTCGTTTGTGGGAAAGAAGATTCTCCCACGCACTCCAGTTTTGCATCAATGGTGAAGTGAAGAGTGAAGCTGCGTTTGGAAGAAGATGGAAGAGGAGATTGGTCTTATTCTTATTTGGTTTTTCTCTCCACCGCATTAACAAAGTGAAAACCACAGCGAAAAGTAGAGGTGGGATTCAGCTCAAACAAGTTTGAACATATTTTGTTGAACTCTCCAGGTTGTTACTGATTTGTCCACTAATTTTTTACTTTTTGGACACAAATTTGCAGTTGAGATTTTACACTTCCTTTATTTTCTCTTCATTTTTAGTTTTATTGTCCCCCCTAAAAGTAAACCCCAAGATTTGGGAGATAAAGATCTGTGCGAGGTAGCATTAGTTCAGTTTAAAGTTTCTATTTTATTTTATTTTGGACGATGAAAAAACAATTCAAGAAGATCCTTTTCCAACTATTTATCTCAAACCTAATTATTTTCAAACTTGACAAATCTAGTTCAATAAGACAAATTTTTCTTAAGCTACCGATAAGCATAGCGATTCATGGTAGTATTTATGAAAAATTTTACCATTAGATTCAATGAATAGTGGATTTTGACTTGATCAATGTGAAACATTAGGTTAGAATACTTGACAGTGGCTTTGGTTAAACTTGAAGAGTGACTATTTTTGTGCTTGAGAGATAATAATGGATATACATGGATTTGGCTCTAAGTAGGATTTTCTTTCCTCCACTCCTCTTATAGCTAATAATGTCTAACCAAGTATTTCAACAATTTACAAGAACTTGTGGCTTCTACAATTATTCTGTTAACTAAAGAAATATTTATTAAAATTTGAGGTTTGATCAGTCTTATCCCAAATATACAAATCGACCATTGAAGGATTGGGAATATATCTCCTCTAATGGAGTTAAAGAATGCATATGGTGCGTACATAGTGCACCTACACTAAGCTCTGTGCCAGAGAAGAATCACCAAGGCACAAGTTAAATTTTACCATTCTATTTTGTATAAAAAAAATATCTAGAAGCATCTAAATCTCAAAACCCAAGCCATTAATACTACTAAAGGAAGCCTTTTATCAGTGAAATCAGTGAAGAAGTTTGACGGGCAAGCTAAGTTAAACAAAGCTCCTATAGAACAAAACTAAGTCCGTCACAAACTAGAGGGAGAGAGACAGAGAGGAAGCTAAATCCACCCTAAGCCAAACAAAACTATTTTGGGTTTATGGGATGAAACTAAGTTTAGCCCAAGCTCAACCAAGCTCTATGAGATAAATCTAAGTTTACCTTAAGCTAAATCAAGCTTTCTATGCAGCTAATGTCTGTGCCCCCTCCTAGGATGGCTATCTTGCAAACCTCAAACTCCTTGTTGGTGGTTGGTACATTAATGGTGAAGAATCTTGAAATAACTCATAAATTTGTTATAAGCAATGCTACTTCCTGAAAACGAGCAATAGCCAATAGTTTCACCAACCAAGAGCTTCTTAACAAAGCCATCCACAAGCAAAGCTTGGCCTTGTTGTTGTTGTAAAGAGAATCACCACAACAATGTATACGAATGGGTATTTGACTTGGACCACGATTGGTAGCCAACCTAAGCCACATCGAATGGTCGACCTAAACCACTCCTAAGCTGGTTAGATCACAATCAGAAGATGGGCTAGGCTAAATATGAATGGTGATGACCTATGGACCAGAAACTCAAGTCAACCAATGGGAGTAACTGATCTAAGCTATTTGGAAAAGCCAAACTAGAAAAACAGAGCATTCGTTTTCTGTGAGGCCAATTTAGACATATATATATATATATAGATATATATATATATATATAGAGAGAGAGAGAGAGAGAGAGAGAGATTGTAAAGTTATTAGCACTCAATTATAGACTCCATAAACTATTGACTTTTTATTGTAAAATATGGATTATATCAATTATATTGAAAACCTACAATTTCTTGCTTCACAAGAAACCGTATCAAATCCTTAGTCAAAAAAATACCAACATCAAATTCACCACTATAGAGTTAAACACTCTTATTCTACGATAATTATTTATTTGACTGATTTTCTTGTCATTGCACTTTACCCCCATCAAATTTTAATCACTAATAGATTTAAATAGATACTAAAATGGTAACTCTAATTTGGATTAGATATACAAATTTCATCACTATATTCCTCTAATACAACAAAAATCCACTACACAAGCTACTACACAAGCTACCTAAAGTCAATATGCTGACACGAGAAGTGATTAAAGAAGAATACTCTGTATTAAGAATCGGATTACTTAACTCATAAGGCCATGGCTATATTTGTTTTATAATTATCTATCAAATTATTACTCTTCTTTTTTATCTCTTCTCTCTTTTACTTTTACATAATTTTTGAGATAAAAATACTTATAAATACAAATTAAAATTTAAAAACAAACAAGTCCTATGCGTCTATGCATGTTTACCACCACAACTCTTCTGGACAAGTGAAGATTGAGCCCTTACTGATTAGGACCATATCCTACTTAAGACACGGGATTGATGCCTACATCTGATTCCTATTGCTTGCCTAAGATTATCATAATTTCTAGAAATCCATAAGCCTAGAGTTACGTTTGGAAGGAGGATTTTATGAAAAGATGTTTGATAGAAATTGTGGTTTATTTGAATATATATATATATATATATAATATATAATAATGATTGAATTGTGTAATAGTATTTAGAGTTTATTAATAATTTAGGGTATAAATACATACATATATATATATATATATCAATGTGAGTCTATGCATGTATTGATCTTGATTTAATTATAAATAGGTATGATAAATCAAGAATAATTAATTAGTTATACATGTAAGTTAGAGAAATTTTAACTTTGAATTTAGATTAAAATTTTATCAAGTTATGTATTTGATATTGGGAAGTTTAATAAATTTTATAAAGTTTAAAAGCATGAAAACAAACATAGCGTTGTAAGTGATTTGAGCACGTCGATTTTTCAGTATGAAAACTCCACCAATTAGGTGGTGACTACGGTCTAATAATCAAATAAGTAAAAAAGCAACAATTATATGAGCATAAATTAAGGGTACATAATTGAATGAATGAATTGGCATGTGTGTAAAGAGCTAAGGTTATGTTTGGCTACCAATTATTCAAAAAATTTCACTTGTCAAATTCACGTTTTTAAACATATGACTCATTATATAATTTTTTTTTTTTATCTATTTCTCTCATATATTTACACTATTTTTAAATTCTCAAGCCAATTTTATTCTTTATCAATTTATGCATCCAAACATAACTTAAATTACTATAAGAAAGCTAAGAGGGTGTTCGGCTAAACTTATTTTTAAAATTTTATAAAATCACATAACTTATAAAATATTTTTTAAAACTTATAAGCTCATAAATCTTATTTTAAAAATAATTTTATAAGTATTTAGTAAGATTATTTTATAAGATTTTATTAAAATTTATAATTATAATTAATTATAATTTTTACATGTAATAAAAATGAAAATAACTTAAATACAATTAATAAAATGTAATTTATAAAGATTCCTATATTATTTTTAATATATAAAATGAAACGGTTACAAGATATATGAAAATAAATTAGAAATAATTAACTTATTTTAAAAGAATTTGTAAATATAAAATATCTTATTTTTGAAATTTCTTTTATGAAAAAAATTATTAAACACTTATTAGAAACTTTTAAACTCCCAAATATTTTATAAACTCGCTTAAAGATCCCTTAAGAGTAAAGTGTAGAGTAATACATTACCTACCCTTTCATAGACTAAGATAGAATTTAAGCTAAGAAAAATCAAGAGAATGGGTGAAGTAGCCTACAGTTAGTGGGGGTTTGGTTAGGCTTATTTTTGAAACGAGATCGTATAACTTATATTTTTAAACTTTATAAGTATATAAATTTTATTTTTAAAGTAAATTAATAAAGTGTTTGAATATGAATAATAAGATTATTTTATAAAATTTTGTAAAAATTTATAATTTTAATCTATTGTAATTTTTTGATGCAATACTGATAAAATAAACTAAATGTCATTAATAAAATATAAGGATATTTATATCATTTTAATGCATACAATTAAGTAGCTTATGAGAAATTAAAAATAATTAATTTATTTTTAAAAAATTTATAAATTTTAAATATTTTATTTTAAAAATTTATAAATTCTTTTAAAAGTAAAATTATCAAATATTTATAAAAAAAAACTTATAATCTTTAAATATTTTTAAAAAATTATAAACTCACGCAAATACCCTCTTACCCATACATTTAAAAAAGTTGTTGGATTACTGAATTTCACAGATCTTGAAGTCAACATAGGAATAGAAGTCGACTTCTTATTAGGCTTTTTAAATGCAAACACTCAGACGTCCCCAAACATTTAGTACATTGTGCGATGCATCTTTGTTGGGCTACTACTGAATCAAGATGGACTTTAGCCAGACTGCTGAGGAAGGTCTGTTACGTTATCTACTGAATCGACCTCCAAGTGGACCAGCCTAGGATACAATGGACGAGAGACAAATCATCTAACTCCGCGTCGGCCTTTAATGAACCAAGCACACTGTACTGCAGACATGGATCCTTCTGGGCTTGACTTCTTCTGTTGGATTTGAATTAATTTATTTGGTGCCATCACTTCTGTCCGTTAATTAATGAGAAATATATTATCTACACCAGATGCCTTCATACTTCCGACCTGCCATTGAAGAAACTGTAAGATGGAAAATATTGAAAATGAAGCACAACGTGGAAATCAGTCGCTTAGTGCCTCGAGGGTACTTTTCTTTCGTCCCCGGATTTCACCATTTCAATTTCTCCTATTTCTCGTCTATAACTTGATTCATTTCTTTACGTAGTCGTTCGTGTCGCAATGGGAACAAGCAAGAATCATCAGTACAAAGCCCATGAAATGACCTCAACTTATTCCTTACACCTGCGAACACGTAAGAATCAGGAACCCAATGAATTATTTCTGGGTTTCCGTAGAGACTAGTATAAGAATCTGAAGCCAAACCAAGGTGTCGTGCACATCAGAATAATCAGATGAAATCTAAAAATACTGTCACACTTTGTTAGCTCATCGACTTGTCGTCAGCTCATCCAACCCTGTCTCTTCCCACAAACCCCTCATAGCCACCCGCCATAATCCTCCATTCCACATATCTCCTTACACCTCACAGACGATGTCGATAACATCGGACTTCGTTCTACCTTGTCTTCGCAAAATATATAGAGGGGTGTCGATACTCATATACGCTATCACCTATAACGTTTACTATCTCATTTCATATTTATTCTGGGAGAGCAAGAAGGAAAAACAGGTGACCAAAGTTGCCGAAACGGAGCACCCAGTGAAGGCGTTCGGGTGGGCGGCGCGAGATGCATCTGGAGTTCTGTCTCCTTTCCAGTTCTCGAGACGCGCCACTCGAGAGAACGACGTGCAATTCAAGATCCTGTATTGCGGGATTTGCCATTCGGATCTCCACCAAGCCAAGAGCGAACTAGGCATCTCTATTTACCCTCTCGTGCCCGGCCACGAAATCGTCGGGGTGGTCACGGAGGTTGGGTCCAAGGTTCGGAAAGTCAAGGTAGGGGACAAGGTCGGCCTCGGATGCATGGTGGGATCCTGCCGAAGATGCGAACACTGTGTTAATAATCTCGAGAATTATTGCAGTCAAACTGTAAGTACACGTGCTGCAACAATTGCTTTCAATTCGTCTGGTTTACTTCAAGTCATGTGTTGAATCTATTTATTGCCCCTTGACAGATCTACACCTACGGCAGCATCGACACCGATGGCACCGTCACATATGGGGGATACTCCGACATCATGGTGGCGAACGAGCACTTCATCATCCGCTGGCCAGAAAATTTTCCACTTGACGCCGGAGCCCCTCTACTGTGCGCCGGAATCACGACTTACAGCGCGTTGAGGCGCTACGGGCTTGACAAGCAGGGCCAACACATCGGGGTGGTCGGGCTGGGTGGGCTGGGCCACGTGGCAGTCAAATTCGCCAAGGCTTTTGGAGCGAAAGTAACGGTGATCAGCACCTCTGCCGATAAAAAGAAGGATGCCATCGAAAACCTAGGCGCCGACGCCTTCCTGGTGAGCCTGAACGCCGAGGAAATGAAAGCGGCAACTGGCACCATGGATGGCATATTTGACACAGTCTCGGCAGTTCATCCTGTTCAGCCATTGATAAGCATGCTGAAACCGCAGGGGAAGATGGTGTTGGTGGGACTGCCGGATAAGCTCGAGCTGCCGGTGTTCCCGCTGGTTATTGGAGGGAAGACGGTGGGAGGAAGCGTAATCGGCGGGATTAAGGAGACGCAAGAGATGATTAATTTCGCGGCAGAGCATAATATACTGCCTCTTGTGGAGATGATTTCGATGGATCATGTGAATAAAGCGATGGAGCGGCTTGCAAGAGGCGACGTGAAGTATCGGTTTGTGATTGATGTTGGGAAGACACTGAAAGCCGAATGACTGGGATAGTGAAATCTGGTGTTGGTGTAATTTGAGATTTCTATGTGAATAGAGAACGAAATATGTAGAAACTTTCCACGTTGTTGATCAATGCATCTATATAAATATTTAAGTTGTCAAATATATCTGCTTCTTCTCTGGAAATATATTATTAATATTAAAAATTGATATTTAAGATAAAATGTCACGCTTTAAATTTGAGACGTGTTTCAAACTAAATAACTTAAAAATAACAAAATGCATATTAAAATCTCATAAATATTGTCATTCCAAAATAAATTGAGTTTATAATTACAATGAAAACAAAATAAATGCTTAAACCCTAAAACAAAATCACTAAATGTTTAAACGTCTCCAAAATTTCCTATTCTACTTCATTATAGATTCTATCAAATAAACAATTATTATTTGCTAATAATAAACTTTAACCTAACTTGTTAAAGTCTTATCATAGCTAATAATGATCATGTCCGTTTTCAATTGAATTATTTACAATAATTTATAAAGTGATGAGCAACTAATTACCTATTAAGTTCATCCCCTACCATTCGTGAACATATTGCAAAATGTTAGTTTGAGATAGCAAAACAATTTCCTCGTATTATCTTTTCAGAAATATGTTGTGAAATTCCATATCTTTTCAGTAAATGTTATGAAATTCCATGCCTGTAAGTAATCAAATCAAATAATCTATAAACACATTTAATTTTTAGTTTAAACATGCTTAGGGATTTTCAAACAACTAATGCATATTATTTCTAATTATAACCTTAATCTTTAACTCAAGTAAGGTCTAGAGCAGCTATTAAACCTACTTAAAAGGCCTTGAACTTTAACTCATGCAGATATGGTTAAGCTTTTATACGCTTAACAGCCCACTTGTCTCCTTAAAAAAGCCTACATGCCTCCATTGAGTGGCTGAACTTGGAATCGTGTTCTTTGTTACTGAGAAATTAGCAAATCTGTACTTTAAAATCTTCTCTTCCAAAATGTCTCTACTCTCTCATATTTCTACGCGGTCATATGTTTAAGCAATGAAATAATACCCATTACAATTTTATATGAACGGGACAAAAGTAAAAGATTTCACTGCGAAAATTGAGCTAGAGAAACTTTAAAAGCAATTTGGACAAAAAGAAACGTGGTTAAGACAATTTTTTCCTTTCGATAACCTCCTACAAATCGAACACTACTGAAAAACGACTCTTGTCCAAAAATTGCACCCCTTGTCTGAAAACCGAAAATGAAAGGTCGAGAATCAAAGGCAATCTTTACATTTACTCGCAACTATTGTTCCAGTCTAACAAGCATTCAACCTCTTTACTTAGATTTGCATTAATTCACATCGTAGTACATTATAGCTTGCAGAGGAACAAACAAAATGGAAGAAGAAAATAAGGTGAAGGTAAAAAGGAGGGATGGAAGCGGGGTTCAAATAAACAGAGATTAAATAACGGGAAAAGGACGATCACAAAGGCTGGGTCCTTTCCTCATACAATAATAATTAGATATATTATACATGGCGTTGCAACAACAACGGTGATTAATTCGTCCTGAATTGTTCAGCAATGTCCACTGTTCCTTTTTTCATCATAGCCACGAATTCATCGTAATTGATCCTTCCATCCTGTGTGGAAAAAAATGGGAGTGCACGTTTACATGTTCAAGCGCCATTACGTGTATTCAAAACAATATTTACTCTGAGCTCAAGATGGCTTACTTTATCAGTATCAACATCATCAAGAACCTCATCAATAGTAGCTTCATCCCCCATTCCATACTGTGTCATAGCAAGTCTCAGCTCATCTCTTGTGATATATCTGATGATCCAAATGTGTGCGAAATTTTCGTAATCAAGATTAAAAAGGGGATCAAGCAGAGTCTCACGGAAGTGTAGCCTACTGACAATGAAATAATGATGACTTTAGCAAGGAGTTGAAGAACTACGTACCCACTGTCATCCTTGTCGAAATACTGAAAAGCCTTGTATAGATTCTCTTCTTTGTCCAATCTATGCCGATGCATGGTTGCGGTTATAAATTCAACGTAGTCAATGGTTCCATTCTGGTCAACGTCGGCCTGAAGGCATAAAAAACAGAATGTTATCTTGGGGATTTTTATTTGGGTAAATACTTCAATATGCCGTGTAATTGTGAAGTTTAAACAGGGCTCCAGTTTTTATTGGGCATGAAAGGTAAGGTAAAGTAGGATGCAACAGTGAAGAATGCCTCACCGCTTCCATTAGTTGTTGTATTTCTACTTCACTAAGCTTGGAGCCTAGCTTAGATAACCCTGTCTTCAGTTCTTCATATGTGATGGTGCCACTTCCATCAGTATCCATGTTGTCGAACATTTGTTTCAGTCCCTTGATGTCTTCTTCCGACAGGTTTTCTGCAATGACCTTCAAGTAATCCAAATTTATGCATCAGGAGAAAAGATTTTGATTGGTAGTGCCTCTCTGTCCAAAGACAATTTTTGAAATTCAACATTAAAAGGACTTCCATTATTTCAATGCAAATCATCTTTGCAGAATGGACGCCCCAAGGTCAGTGACAGATCCAACGAGTTATCTTCAGTGATTCAGAACCCAAGCAAATTGCCCGTCACAAATGCCCACAATCTTGTAGATATGAACATACAAAGAACCTCCAGTTTGATAATTATTTGCCATGTTCTGATAAGTATCCCACAATCAGTGAATGATGAAAGTCTTCTTGGGGTAGTAATACATCCAATTAGCTCTTTATTGGATGGTCCAGTACCATAGTATATCCATGGTTTCAGAAGCACTATGTTTTTTTATTTTTCAAGGAAACGGAGAGAACGAGCCAAGCTTGAATCTACAGGTGCTGTGTTGCAGGCATTAAACCACACAGCCACAAGCACCAGATGATGACATGGCTACTTCAGAGCTGCATTTAATTGTACGATGACTGATAATTTCTATACCTTGAGAGCAAGCTTCTTCAGCTTGTTCATTGCCCTGAACTGCTTCATCCTGATTAGGACAGCACTATCCATTGGCTTGTCCGATGCTTCGCCATCTTCCTTCAGCCATGGATGCTCTGCTTGATAATAGGCCAATCATAATATTATGCCGCCATTCTTGTTGTCCGGCATTTTAAGACTCTTCTAAACAAGAATTCATTGTAATAACAAAGAAAGGTTTGGATCTACTGACCAAGTGCTTCTGCAGTAGTAATTCTCTTTTTGGGATCCATGGTCAGCATTTTCTTGATCAGATCCTTTGCCCCATTTGATATTGAAGGCCAGGGGGAGGCTTGAAGATCCAGATTGCCCTGTCGAATTTCCTTAAATATGGCTTTCTCCGTCTCTGAAACACATTTAAAAAAAAAATAGAAAGAAAGAAAAGCCACTCATAATCAAGTTTCTCCAGTGCCAAGAGTTACTAAGGTAGAAATTAAAATACAGTGACAGCAACATTGACTCTCATATCTCCAGAAAAATTTCATATCGGAGACAAACGTTGTGCTTTTGTCTATGCATTGGGTTGCATGTACGACGAAATTAACTTACCACCCCAGAATGGAGGATATCCACTTAGAAGTATATAGAGTATGACTCCAGCACTCCACACGTCTATCTCTTTCCCATACTCTCTTCGCAATACTTCAGGCGCCACGTAATATGCGCTCCCGACAATATCTCTATAAACTTTTCCTGGAGAACATTTGCGCAAACGAAATCAAAGTACAACTCAATGCGACCTTGCTGCAATTGTGAATTGATAGTAAAATGTTGAAGAGGAGACAAAATTCGAAACTTACACCGATGATTAAATTAGAAAATTTACTAGTTTCATTGTCATCAATATAATATCATATTTATGTTATAGATATTAATTAATATATTAAAATATATAAAATAATAGATATTAAAGAATAATTGAATTTTAGCTCATTCTGTCACTGTTAATGGCTATATATCCTGTCAATTAAACATACAACGATACAATAAAATGATATTTTATTAAAATATTTAATCAAATATAGTAGAATTATAATTAAAGTTCATATGTATTCAGTTTGTGCCCAATTTTGAAACAAGATGCGTTTGATTCAGAAATTTTTGTTATAACGGAGACAAAAAAAATCAAAAACAGACTACAAAGAAGAGAATGAAAATAGAATTGAGGAGAAGAAAACAATTGGAATTCAAAATTTTATGTTTTCATAAATTTAGGCATTCTAATAATTAATTAGACGATCAGTTCTTTTCAAAATAAAACAGTGCAGTTGTATTTTTCATTATATAATTATATTTTCAATTTTTAAGTTATACTGAAGCTATTATATCTGACTGGTCCAATCGCATAGCCGAATTAGATTTTAAATCACCGCTTAGGGCAATACTTATAGAATTGCAGATTCCTATCTAGAAAATGAGAGGTCGTCAAGTGCCAGTTTCTTACTGGAGTGTAGACTCAGACACGGTAACACAACTTTATTCCAAATTGAAAATTGTCCAAACATTTCTGAAACATTGTACTGATTTTGCATAAACGATTAACTGCAGCTCTTTCAACCAAAATCAGGATTTGTACGCACACTTCTCAAATATACACCAACATTGTCAGTAATTAAACTAGATTCATTGACAAAGTGTATGAATGACGTGGGAAAATTGTATTGAGATGATACATGAAAGTATCTCTTTACTTTATTCATCTACTAGAATCAAAATATTGTATATTTTATATATCTTTTTGATATTATTCATGTCTTAGAAAAAGGGGTGTATCATATTAAATATTGGTCATGAATTTAGAATAAGTTCATGTTAGCAAACACTAATAAATACCCATGTATTCTAGTTATTTGTAATAATTCTAAATTTAAGTGTTATAAAATTTCAAAATTTCTTCCATTCTATTATATTTTGTGTATAGACTTACCAAAATTTTCTAACAAAGTGAATAAAGTAAAGAGATACATTCATGTATCATTTCAATACAATATTCTCATGACATTTATACACTTGATCAACAAATCTAGGTCAATTAATAACACCCCCCCCCCAAGTCCTTCCAAACTTGATTCATTGTTCCAAGAGATGTCTTCAACTTTTTAAAAACATTAAACTTTAACGGCTTGGTGAAAATATCTACAATTTGATCTTAAGACTTCACAAATTCCAACTCCACTTCTTTTCTTATATTTTGTGTAGAGACTCACCAAAATTTTCTGAAAGATGCTAACAAAACCATTTTGTTTGAAAACCAAGAAATTGTTTTAGAAAGATATCAAATTTACCTCCCTTTTAAGTTCTAATTCTCACTAAAGATAATTATAAAAATTGGTATACATGCATGAAGGCATTGCTTGGAGTCTATAGTTGTTGAGGACTTGTAAATAATGGTGTTGGAGTGGAACAAGCAGCTTCCTTGTAAAAGGATCACAAGGCTCCCACACTTATCTATCAAGGATTAAATGATAATATGTTTGAAAAAGTTACGAGTGCAAACCCCTCTAAGCAAGCTTGGGATATTCTTCAAGCCTCATTCAAAAGAGTTTAAAAAGTGAAAAGTTTGTCTTCAAATTTTAAAAGAAGAGTTTGAGCCTCTACAAATAAAAGAATTTGAAACTTTTTCAAATTATATAACAAAAGTTTTAGTCATAGTCAACTAAATGTGAAGACAAGGAGATGACTTGAAAGATGATCAGGTCATTGGAAAAATTTTAAGATTTTTAAACTCTAAATTTAATTACATTGTTGTTGTAATTAAAGAGTCCAAAGATTTGAATACCTTGACTAGCAAAGAGTTGATCGGATCCCTATAAGCCCATAAAGAGCAGTTAAAGAAGCCAAAGCAAGAACTAATAAAGCAAGTTTTACAAGCAAAGCTTTCTTTCAAGAATGAGGAAGAAAGACATGGTAAATTTTAGAAAGGTTGTGGGCGTGGATTTATACCCTCTTGTGGTAAAGGGAGAGGTAGCAACGCACAATCAAATAACGAGGAAAAAATCCGAAACATCAATCACAGAAGAGGATGCAAACAACGTAAAGGAAAGAGTTGGAAGCCAAACCCAAAGAGGTATGACAACTTAAATGTAAAATGTTACAGTTGTCATTATTTTGGCCATTGTTATTAGGAATGTAAAAGTCACATGCAGGAAAAATCCAACTTTGTGAAGAATAATAATGAAGATAGATATCCTACTTTACTTCTGAGAAGAAAAGGTCCACAAATGAAAGAAAGGATTCATGGTATATTGATTCTGGTGCAGGCACCTATACATGTGGAAAGAAGAATCTTTTCACAGTGTTAGATGAATCATTTGGTGGCAATATCATTTTTGGCAATTCCTCTCAAATTCAAATTAAAGGAAAAGGTACAATTTTAATTCAATTAAAGGATGGAAATCATCAATTTATTTCTAATGTTTTCTATGTGCCAAAAATGAGAAGTAATATTTTGAGTTTGGAACAACTTTTGGAGAAAATTTCTGAAATTCACTTAAAAGATAAAAGTCTAATTATAAAAGATGAAAATGGAAGGGACAAAACAATAGAATGTTTATATTTAACATTCAAAGTGATGTTTCAAGATGCTTGCAAGTTTGTCTTAAAGATTCTTCTTAGATTTGGTACATGAGATTTAGGCACTTGAATTTTGATAATCTCAAAGATATGAATAAGATTAATATGATGAAGGGATTGCCACACATTGAGCATCCAAATCAAATGTGTGAAGGATGCATTTTTGGCAAACAAGCAAGAAAAAGTTTTCTAAAAGAATCCTTTTTCCAAAGCCCTTCAACTTTCAGAGCTGATCCATTCAAATGTTAGTGGACTTATCAAACCATCATCACTTGATAAGATCACTTGATAAGGATAGTTATTTATTTATTTATTTATTTAGCATTTCTTAAAGGAAAAGTCAGAGGTGTTTGAACTTTTAAAAAGTTCAAATTTATGGAGGAAAAACAAAGTGATTACCAAATCAAAGCACTTCGATTAGATAAAGAATGAGAATTCACATCAAACGAATTCAAAACTTTTTATGAGAACAATAGAATTTATCAGTTTTTTACAGCGTCAAGATCATCATTGCAAAATGTAGCGGCTGAAAGGAAGAACCAAATCATTCTAAACATGGCAATGAGTACGCTAAAGGGTAAAAGCATGCCTAAAGAACTTCAACCAGAAGCAATAGCTTGTATGGTTTATTTGTTGAATCATTACCACATTAAAAGTGTTTATGGCAAAATACCTTGTGAATTCTAAACTGGAGAAAAGCCAACAGTATCCCACTTGTTAGAATTGGAAGAATAGCTTATGCAAATGTACTGAATGAAAGGAGGACTAAATTTGGTGATTAAACCGAAAGGTGTGTCTTTATTGATTATAATCAAAACTTTAAAGCATACAAGTTGTATAAACTAGTTGATGGCAAAGTTGTTATTAGTTGAGATGTTAAATTTAATGAAGAAAACACTTGGGAATGAAACATTTCAAAGGATGGACAAAGTTTTTAACCATTCTTTGAAGAAAATGAGGACATGTGCAACCAACAAGTCCACCTTCAACAACTCCATCACAAAATTTACTAATTGAACAAAAAAAACATTTAAGTAAAAAGCCACGAATGACCAAAAGTCTTTGTAACTTGTATGATAAGATGAAAGTGGTAACTCAAAATTTGAATGATTTAACTCAATTTTGCCTTTTTGTCGATTATGAATCTCTAAGTTATGAAGAGGCTGTTCAAGAAAAGAGATAGAGAGAGAGAGAGAGAGAGAGATGTCATAGATGTCATCATAAAGAGATCAATGCAATAAAAAAAACAATATTACCTAAAGACAAGAGCATTGTTGGAGTTAAATAAATGCACAAAATACATAAAAATTCAAAAGGTGAAGAAAACATATGAAGCAAGATTAGTTGCCAAAGAATACAAGTAAAAACAAGGTATTAACTATAATGAGGTATTTGCTCCTGTTTCATGATTGGAAACTATTCATTGGATTATTTCTTAGGCACCACTATATCAGTAGAAAACTCATCAAGTGGATGTGAAATCGGCTCTCTTAAATGGATCCTTGGAAGAAGACGTTTGTAGTAATCAACCTTTGAATTATATTGCTAAAAATCATGAAGACAAAGTTTTGAAATTGAAAAGGCCCTTTATGGATTAAAACAAGCTTCACGAAGTTGGAATTGCAAAATTGACAAGTATTTCCAAGCAAACAATCTCTCCAAGTGTCTACATGAGCATACTCTTTATGTGAAGAAAAACAAGAATTGAAATATTTTACTCGTTTGTTTGTATGTAGATGATTTGATTTTGTTAGAAAATAACCTAAAGATGTTTGTTGAGTACAAACAAGCAGTGGCAAAAGAATTTGAGATGGCAAGCATAGGTTTGATGTCTTACTATCTTAGCATTGAATTGAAGTAAGATGAAAGCGGTATATTTATTTCTCAAGAAAATTAAGCTAAGAAAATATTAAAGAAGTTCAAAATGGAGAATTACTAAGCAATAAGCACCCTATGAAATATGGAGTGAAATGGAGAATTATTAAGCAATAAGCACCCTATGGAATATGGAGTGAAATTATCCAAGTATGGAGATGGAGAAAAAATCAATCCCACATTCTTCAAGAATCTTGTTGGAAACTTAAGATACTTAACTTGTATAGGGACCAATATTCTATTAGGAATTAAACTCGTTAGTCAGTATATGAAGGCTTCGACTACTTCACATTTAAAGATTCCTAAAAGAATATATTCTTCAGCACTTAAAAGGTACACTCAAGTATGAAATTTTATACTCATTTTTCAATGATTTTGAACTTGTTAGCTATTGTGATAGCGATTGGGTTGGGTATATTGATGATTACAAGAACATAACTAGGTTTGTTTTGGTTATGGGAAGTACAATGGTTACGTAAAATTCTAAAAAGCAACCTATTGTGACTTTATCCATTTGTGAAATTGAATATGTGGCAACAAGCTCTTGTTTTTATCATGCAATTTGTATTAAAAGCTTGTCAAAAGAAATTCACCAATAGCAAAGAAAGCCTACTAAAATTTTTGTTGACAATAAATCAGCACTTGTAATAGCCAAAAATCTAATGTTTCATAAAAGAAGTAAGTATATTGACACAAAACATCATTTTATAAAAGAATGCATGTCCAAAAAGAAAGTGGAGTTGAAATTTGTGAAATCTCAAGATCAAGTTATAAATATTTCACTAAGCTGTTGAAACTTAATATTTTTCAAAAGGTGAGGACATCTCTTAGAGTGATGAATCAAGTTTAAGGAGAGCCTTAGTAATTAAACTAGATTTATTGATCAAGTGTATGACTGGTGTAAGAACATTGTATTGAAATGATATATGAATGTATCTCTTTGCTAAGATTGAAATATTATATTTTTTATCTATTTTTTGGTATTATTCATGCACTAGAAAAAGAGACATATCTTATTAAATATTATTCATAAATTTAAAATAAGTTCATGTTAAGAAACATCTTTAAATATCCATGTATTCTAGTTATTAATAATAATCCCAAATTCAAATATTAGAGAATTTTAAAATTTTCTTGACTTGCTCTCGTAAGACTCACCAAAATTTCTAACATACCTCCACCGTAGGACTAAAGCATGATTGTTGTCATCACGATGTTTGTTCCCGCCGTGGGGAAGCATCTCTCTCTAAGTCAGGCACAGTTACTTATTATAGAAAATCGTCTGTGGTTTGAAGATTCCATACAGGTTACTTGGTCTGTGATCAATGTTCAAGTAAGGTTTCTTTTAATTTGGAGTTCAGGACTTCAATGGCGCATACGGACTCGGATAAGAACAGTGTGTTGAAGGTGATTCAAAATTGGTAAATAAATCATTTTCATAAAAGATAAAGTCTTGATAAGCAAGAATTGAAGAATGAAGAATATGCCATAAAACTTTGATCTTCGAGAATAAGATTTTCTTCAGAGTATTGATTTATTTTTTAATATTAAGTTTTCTTTTATTATGGCTGTTTAGTAGGTTAAGTAACATTATAATTTTGTTATTTTGTATTCTATAAATAATGGTATTGTATAGATACATTCTACAAGGCAAGAAGAAAGAACAAAGAGAAAATAAAGAGAGAATAGTGAGGAAGAGAAAAGTGCAGCAGCACCCATTCTCCTTCTTGTATAAATTAGGTCATGTTTGGTTGTTATTTCTAGTCCTTAGCAATAAAGTTTGTTCTTTTATCCACAATGTTCCAACATTTATTATTTTTCTAAAATATTTTATCATCAGTTTTTCTTTTGATAGTTCCTCAATCCCAACTACAAAATCTATGTTCCGCGTCTGAAATCCCAACACAGGGTGCTTTCATTTATTCACTCATTCATTCTTTTTCTTCTTTATTCCTTTCTTTCTTTTTTTTTAAACCTTGGGGAAAAGTTGAACCCAATTAGGGACAAATGGGGTTACAACAACATCGTGTTTAAATGCAAAACTGATCAGTTGTATTATTTTTTCTTAACGTCCATATCATCCAACGGACGAAACAAAGAGAATGGCCCACGAGCCTTGTGTGTAGCCTCACAACCACCACCTTCAATACCAAAAGCAAAATGAAAGAAAAAACAAAAGTTGACCTGTTGACCTGTCATTTTCTAATTGACCCGGTCAAGTCCACCCAAAGC
The DNA here is from genome assembly GCA_019155195.1 of Avicennia marina. Lineage (NCBI taxonomy): Eukaryota > Viridiplantae > Streptophyta > Magnoliopsida > Lamiales > Acanthaceae > Avicennia > Avicennia marina. Next base: position 4,732,004 of record CM032781.1, on the reverse strand, counting down.
CGCATTCGCATAAATTATACTGCAAAACTTGCGTTCAATTGGACATATTTTACCGACTTCGAAAAATATCACGGATCATATACATGTGTGTGTTTGTGTGTGTGTAAATTATATCACATCAGTAATGTGATTTATATTAATTAAACTAGTGTGCCTTGACTTAGATTTTCAGATCCATAGTTTTAATCATCACTAACATGTAATAATCCAAGATTTTCTTTAATTTATTTCCTAATCCCTAAATTGTCCATGCAAAGGCTCCTTTTTCTTTTCCTCCTTTCCCAAAACGCCGTAGGAAAATAGACTGCTGAAAATCCGTCTAGGCCACGTAATCGTACAGACTAATTTCATAATGAGTTCAATTATCAATTCTGCTAGTGACCTTTGTGTTATTCACCAATCGCAATTATTTTTTCTCTACTTAGAAAAGAAAAAAGCCGTTGTGAAAGGAATATTACCATTACTCATTAGAAGGGAATAACTGGGGCGGGTCTTCCATGTTCAGAATGGCGACCATAGCACTATAATGACTGTAAGTTGCAAACTACTTGAACGACACGAAAGTGTGAAGATTACACTATTGCGATTAAATAATCACATTTTCGCATCAACGAAGCAATCATTCGATCAAACTCAACTTATTACTTGAATAAACTCGTCAAACTAAAACACGGTAGCGGCGTTATAATCAAAGATCAAAACTACACTATCAGAATTAAAAGCCTGCATTTTTATAAACTAACCTGGCTCGATGAAAACGGAGAGTCCAAAATCAGTAGCCTTCAATGGAGAATCATCGTCTCTACTCACCATCAAGAAATTCTCAGGCTTGAGGTCTCTATGCATCACTCCCATGAAATGACAAACGTGAACCACATTCACAATCTGTCTCCCGATTCTCGCGGCCTCCTTCTCAGAATAACTCCCTTTCGCAGTAATCCTGTCAAAAAGCTCGCCCCCGGAACACAACTCCATCACCAAATACAGGCTTTTCTTGTCCTCGTAGACTCCCTTGAACTCCACGATATTGGGCTGCCCGGTCAGATGCTGCAGAATCATGATCTCCCTCCTGAGGTCTTGCAAATCCTTTTCCGTCACGAGCGTTCCTCTGGAAATTGACTTGCAAGCGTATTTCAATTGGGTGGCCTTCTCCGTGCAGAGATAAGTGACACCGAACTGCCCTCTGCCCAGTTCTTTGTGAATATCGTACAGTGTGGTTATGTCAGTGTAAGGCTTGCCGAGAACGGGCCCGACACTGCGCGGCTGTGGCGGCGGCGGCGGCGGAGGTGTTGTTGGCGGCAGTGGCGGAGCGGCTGTGGTTCTGACAGGCGGCAGGGCAGGCGGACGTCGCGGTGGGTAGTGGGGAGGATAAGGCGCGGAGTCTGAACGAGAGGATGATGTTATTGGAATCTCCCTCGGTCTCCTGAATTTGGAAAAACAGGATCCCATTTGGAAAAGAGATGTGCTATGTATAAGCTCTTTCTGCTTTCTTTTCTTTCTTTTGTGTTTCTTTGCGTGATTCGGACAACAAGAAGGAGCGTTTAGATAGAGATGAATGTGGCGTTGGAAGAAGGAACGTTTTTGCAGACGGTTGGGGGTGGGGAGAGAAATAAAAAGTGGGGTAGGCGGTAGGGTCGTACACATCGAGGTGCTTTGCTTTTGGTGTTTGGGTATTTGCGTTGGCGAACTCTTTGCCTCTGTGTTGTTTTTCGCAGGATACCTTCCCACCCAACCAATGGGCGTAAAGAAGGGAAACACGTTTTGTAATCATGAATGAAGTTCTTTCTTCCAAGTTCCGTCTAAGCCTTTCTAGGTTTTTTATTTTCATATTTAGTAGTACACAAATCTATCAAATCTTCTTTGACCTCTTCCAACTTTGGTCTATCGTTCTCGTTAATGTATACTAGTTGTATTATTTTATATTATTTGATAGTTAATAAGCGTACTTCCACAACTTGAAAGCCGCGTCCTGAATGGCAAAAGTCAAATAGTCCAAGGGATCTCTGGCCTACGCTCTGACTCAAGGGGCACAGGACATCAGGATCCACGTGGATTAACAAAAACCTCTGTACAAGGTTAAATAGTCTTGAACTTCTCATAGCGAAGTGTTGCGAGGGAGGGGTCTGTCCTTTCTTGAACTGCTATCTCTCAGTCCCACTAATACATAACCCTTGTATTATTTTGGATTATATGATTTCTAAAATACATATATTCACTGTATATGATGAAAATGTAGAAACAAATGAGAAAAGAAGGGAAAAAGAAAACAGGATAAAGAATTTGATATGGCACATAGGCCATTGTGTTCGGACGGCATATTAATTTTAGGCAAAGCATGTGTTTTTATTTTCAGGCACGTACCCCGAAAGGATGCAAAATATCTCTACTCTTAATGGTTATGTTTGGACGAGGGTTTTGATAGGAGATTATGTTTAGTATGGATTGTATTAAATAAATAATGTGTCCGATTGTAAAATTTTTATTTTTCAAAAATTTTAACTTATTTAAATATATGTATAATATATGATAATAATTAAATGATATGATAGTATATCGGGATAATTATTAATTTTTAAAGTATAAATGTATTTAAAAGTGAGTGTATGTACGTATAAATATAAATATTGATTTAATTGTAAATAAGTATAATGATTTAAAATAATTAGTTAGTTATATAAGTAAAAGAGAGAAAATTTTAATTTTAATTTTAATTTTAAAAAAAAAACGTTGGATTGTATGTTCACAAGTGTAAAATTTGGTAAGTTGTTTGGAATTGAAAAATGGGTTCCAAACAAAGCCAATTAGTGTTGATAACGAACCATAGGTGGGAAAATTAAGAGGTTATTTGGCAGAATTTGTTTTAAATATTATAGAATGTTTTTATAGTTTATAAGTTTATGAATCTTATTTTAAAAATAAATTAAAAGGTATTTAGATAAAAATAATAAATCATCTTGTAAGATTTTATTGAAGTCAATAGTTATATATGATTATAATTTTTGATGTAATAATGATAAAAATTAATTAAAATCATTGATATAATATAATTAAGAATATTTATTTCATTTTTATATACAAAGTGAAATAACTTAACATCTTTTTTTTAGAAGTTATAATTTTTTTGACAATTATTAAATAATTTTAAAGAATTTATAAACTCACCCCAACACCCTTTAACAATTACATGTTAACTTGAGAGTATTGTGTTCAAAAACCTATTTAGCTAATAAGTGCGTAAAGTGATGATTATCAGCTTGAATACTCTTCATGTGATTAAAATTTATGCTTCCAATCAAATTTAATTAATTTTTTTATGGGTTTGACTTTTAAAATTTTAATATTGCTCTGGATTATACATTCTTTCTCAAGTTCGATTTGAATCCAATAAAAAGTTAACATTTTAATTTTAATTTTTAATTTACAAAATTAAGTTTACATCATTTTAGAACACATGATACAAATAAAAATAACTATTCTTTGAACTATACATAATATATTCATACTTCATTGATTTTATAACCTTTTTTAATCTTAAATTCAAGTAAACAGCTTCAAAATTTCTTTGTTATCACCAACACAAATTCATTATCTGTATGTATAATTAATACATGTATCTGAATTAATAGACAGCACAATGGGAACAAAAATTACCACATAAAGTCCGTTTGATCCAACAAGAAAACAACCAGCCCTAACATGGACGCATTACAAAGGCCATCCAGAATTAACAGGGCCCAATTGAAGAGAAGACCCAACTGAGCCCAAGTTATCTAACCAATTGGGGCGCGGAATTGACTTGCACAAGACAAGGAGAAAATAAACGTATCTAAATTCTAAAATATTGTTTAGACGTACAGCTATGTTTCAATTATACAAAAATATTTTAAATTATATTATATTATATAATTAGATTATATTGTACGTCAGATTTATTTTACAATTTATTATGTAATTTAAATCATTCACTCTGTATGTGTATTATTGCTCAAATGATACGAAAAAACAATTATTATATTTTTAACAATAAAAATAAACTATTGACGAATTATAAACGTATTAGAAATTTACACAAAAAGAGAAGAAAACAATGAATAAAATATGATAGAAATAAAATAAAAAGAATATGCTAATAGATTGTTTAAAACAAAAATTGGAGTTACACACGGCTTCATTTGATTTGATGTTTTGATTGAGGGGTGAAAATAATGAAATTTTTATGGAAATGAAAATTATACAAACTTTGATTTGTATGAATTTTATATAATTATATATAATATATAATAACTAATTTTAGAGTGTGTACGTGCGTGTGTGTATTAATTTAATTATGAATAAATAAAATTATTTTATTTTAATATTTTTTTGTGTGTGTGTATATAAGAGAGTATAATTTAAATTCAAAATTTAATGACAATTTTGTGAAGATACGTATTTGGATTGAATAAATTCTTGTGAAATAGAAAATAAAAATTAGGAAACAAACATTGCCATGTTAATCCGTAATATTTAAAGCGGGGGGGGGGGGGCAAGCAAGCAAGCTCACGCGGTCCCCCAAATTCCCGTTCAAAATATAAGGTTTTAAGCCAATTAAAGCACGTCCTTTCCATAAAATTACACCCTGCACGAGTCATATAAATTCAAGTACTGATTGATCCTCACGACATTAGATCAGTTTCAGCAACAGACCCATGGTACACATTCTGAAGGATCACACAAGAGATCTCCACAGCAGTTCAAGGCGCAATCACTAACATATCAGCTAAGTGAACAGAGTTTGCTTAGCACCCAGTTGCTCACGATGCATGCCCTACAGCCCTCACGCACTTGGGATGCACCTCATACCCACAGTTTATGCATTGGTAAGCCCACCCAGACCCTTGCTCGTCGCAGTCGCAGCAGATGAAGGGACCTCCTCCGCTGCCGTCGGACACCAACGTTAGCTCGTGGTGATGCCCCGAATGGAACTTGGATTTCGGGAGATTCTTAGCCTCTTCATCCACTTGTCTTTCCAGCAGTGTTATTCGGGCATCTGTGAACGGATACGCGTTCTCCAGGTACAGGTTCACCAGGTTCCTTCCGTTCTTGGTCACAGTTTTCCCGTCAGGGCCCAAAATAATCAAGCTGGGAATTCCTCGCACGTCAAAATGTTTAGCGAGATCTTTGATGTTTGGATCACCGTAGGGTACAGCCAGCCACTGCATGGTCTGAAAATACGAATCGAAAGATGCTTGGTCGTGATCGCTCGATACAAACACTATCTCGAAGCCCTGATGACCATCAACCGCCGGCTGTTGGTTGATCTTCTGGTAGATGGAGACCAGCTTCGGTGTAAACTTCACTTCCGGGGAGCACCATTGAGCTGAAAAATAAAGCCCAACCGTCTTACCCACTAATGAAATCACAGGAACCTGAACGATGACAGCAAACACTCGTTTACAGGTGAATGACTTGTGATTCCAAGTGGATAATTTTCATGAAATATGGTGGGATTAGTTACCTGTTTTGGTACTTCATGACCAATGAGAAAATCCCTTTCATGGTTGGTAAGTAAATCTTTAAGGGTCTGGTTTTCGTGCTTCTCCTTTTCCTTCTCTATCAACTCCTCCATTCTCTCTTTGGTAAACGGATGAGCTTGTACACCGTAGCGATATATGATATCAACTCCATCTAGAATTGTTGAATCTGCTTCATAATTGTTTGGCTGTAATATGATCAAGTAGGGTATAGCTTCAATGTCGAAACTTCCACTCAGGGCTCGTCTCGATGCCAAATCAGAAAATGGAATAGCAAGCCATGGCATTGATGCACGGTAGTCATTAAAGGCATTTAGGTCTTCGTCAGATGACACAAAGACAACCTCCAAGCCAGGATCGCAATTCCTAAGTTGCTCATAGACATCGGCTAGTACTGAAGTGAACTTCCGGCAAGGCGGATGCCAGTTGGCAGAGAAGTAAATGCCAAGTACTTTGCCTCGGAGATCAGAGATTTTCACCTGCCTCAAAACAAAACAGGCACTTGAAAGTGATAAATGGACATTCTAGAAGACTTGGTCAAGACATTTATGGAAATTATTTACAGTATTCTACTTGCTCGAATACAATTCTGTGTATCCATGATGCAGATCCTAATTTGTTTTTCATTTAACCGGAAATGCAATCTTTTGTATTTGCAGCTCATCAATGAGTAGTAATGCATGCACTTTCTTTTTTAGGCTTCATACTTAATAAATGAAACATCTGATTAGTGTTAATTATAAGTGATGATGTTCATAAATTCATATCAGATAATGCAGCAGGTAACAATTAATGCAACTGCTACTAATTATACATACTTATGGCGGCAAATTTTATTTGAAAGGAGAAATCCATTACAATACCATAAATTAAGATTGGTTCAAGAGACACTCTAAGCTGGATATTTAGCAAAATAGATAACAATCCACTATGCATGACAGACAAATTCTAGCATGGCCTGCCCATTATACCGAGGGGGATGGACGGCGAAAACTCCCCCCGCCTAAGATCCATCGGCGGTTATTTTCCATGGGCTATGTTCGTTTTTAACTTCTATTACGTATTTTTAAATGTTTTTATAAAATTTAAAAAATTAAGTATTAAACCAAAATTCGAATATAAACATACCCAGTGTTCTGACACTGAAATATATGGAGTATAGAAAAGAATAGCTGGCCTGCAAGCTCTAACTTTGAATTCAACTTATTTGATATTTGAAGGTTTTTCGTTGTCTTTCACCAAAATTGAAAACATATCCAACCTATAATCTGGTAATTAAGTTAGTAAACAGATGCACATATTATAAAACAAGCTATCTAAGTGAGCCATCTAGCTTCCCCAGCACAGATATCCACCACCAACCAAGTTTGTTCAAGTGACTCAAGGCTACGGTCACATGGTAGTTAATTTAGCCTCCTCTATGTAAATTAAGCCAAGTTCCATTGCCCAAGCAAAAGTCAAGAAAATAACAAAGAGGAGTTCAGATTTAAGATCAAGATAACTAATCACATATCCCCAAAGTAGAACAAAAGAAAAGAAAGAAACTGACCCAGAAAACTATCCCAAGAATAAGCTCAACCCATTATCAAGATTTGACCACAGACACAAGCCCAGAGAGGAACGTTGGTAGGGGTTTACCTGAGTTCCAGTGGAAGACAACAGAAAGTCACGATCTTTGGAGGCTAAAAGAGAGAATAATCTGGATTCAGAAACCATTTCAGATTCACCATTCCTAGAGTTCTCCAAAACAAATGCATCATCCACTCTCCTCATTTCAGTCTTTCTAGCTTCTTCTTGTCGCGTCATCTTCCTCTACCTTTACTGCCCGTCAAAGTGCAGCGTTGCGACCGAAAATTTGGTATCACTTAGTTTCTCGTTATTAAATATAATAAATATAATAGGGCATAGAATATCATCCAACAACAATCATATAATACTGAGTCTTTGTCATTTATCACGCAAAATTCCATAGAAATCAGGCAAGTAATAGAGCACAAACACGTAGCAAACTTACCAGTTTCCGCCGCCGAAGAGTAAGACCTTCACATGAGATAAGTGAGACCAGAAAATTTCCAGTTCTCGGTTGACTAAAAAAGGATGGAGCAAGGGACTGTTTGGATCCAGGCTTCTTGTGTGGTGGGATTATATTCTGAAATGTACTAGTTCATTTGAATTTGCATCTTGCTAGGCATAAATTCTGCATTTGGCGGTGATTGTTTGGTTCTCATGTCATAAATAGAAATATAAGTTACAGAAATCACTTTTCATAGGAATACTGGGGCAAAATATTTATCAGAATTTGATTGTTCAAAATGAGACGTACAAACGTATATTGCATGTTTCGAGTCAAATTTGGCTAAATATCATTTAAAAGAAATTTCATGCACTTTTATGCGATTGAAAATTTCCGCGTGTTTTATTTTTTGTGCTTTACTTCTTGTATATCTGTTTTTCAATAAATTATTTGCTGTTCCGAACAGGACATATGCGTTCCGACAAAAGATTTAATTATGGAAGACAACGAGGGAGTCAAGAACTGGCATTGCGCCACGTCTAAAGAGGAGGATGATGATGTGAAGGACAACTGAAAAGTACACCAAATTTCATTATTAGGTAAATGACAGGGGTGGGGCCCCCTCTTTGTCTTTATTTATCAACTCAAGGACACTTGTCTTCTCATTCTTCCTCTCCTCCCGAGTCGTATCCTTTAATTCACTTTCGCATATTTCAACACTAAAGTAGTACTTGCTAGCTATGATTGGGGAGTATTTTTAGTCAGTGATAATGTTTGATACGAATTACATTAAAATAAATAATATATTTAAAAAATATTTTAATAAAATAAATATATATAATATATAATAATAAGTATGCAATGATAGTATAAAGAAAAATATTATATTTTAAAATATAAATAAAAAATATAAGTATATATATAATATATATAATTAGGTATTAATTTAATTATTAATAGTTGCAATGATTTAAAAATAATTAATTATATATATATATATATAATATGAAAAATTTAAATTTAAATTTAAATAAATATTTTATTAAATTATATATTTAGTAGTGTGAAATACGATATTATAATCTTGAGTTGAAAATCAAGTTCAAACATACCCAAAAAATGTTTTCTAGAATATTAAAAAATAAAACCGGCCATACTGATCCATTTAGGTTAACTTGTAGTGTAACTGTAATTGATGCATTGATGTTTACATTATAAATATTAATTAATATACTAAAAATATAAAAGTGATAAATGTAAAGAATATTTAATCAAAATAATTTATTTCTATTACTATTAACAACTAAGCATCCCACACTAATACAAGAAAAACACTACAAAAACAAAAACTTAAATACCAATCCAATAAATAAACATATAGAAATATACACAAATTATATCTTATTAACAATCTTTAATCAAAATATAATAAAATTTTAATAAGGTCTATATATATTTAAATAATACAAATGAAATATTATTGGGCACTTTCACAAAGGATTCGTTTAATCGGTAAAACTTTTAGTATGGAGGAGAGCAAATATTAAACTAAAAGAAGAAATTCCAATTAAAATGAAAAAAAATAATGATAAAAAAATTAATAAGGCCCATATGTATCTATAAATTCAAACCATTCAATTTTCATGTATTGTGACTAGTTAACTTAATTGAGCAATTTAATTGTGATTTTATTAAAAATCATTGTAATTTTAAATTTTTTTTACTACCATTCTAATTGTTGTACTGACAGATCTTGTTCAATTATTCTATTCCTGTAAATTTTTGAAACAATGTTACACAATTTAAATTTGAAAGCCAACGTATATTTAATTTGGGAAGATGAGAGAAGGAAATTTGGAGGTATAGCAGCCTATGAGAGCCAACAGCATGGGGCCTCCTTGGACGAATTTATCAACAACCGAAATGTAAAAATTTTTATATTGGAAATTTCACGTGAAATTAAAATAGAAGGGTTATCTGGATGCAATTTTACAATTATAATTTTAAATATATTACTCAATAAAATAATTTTCTTTTCTTTTAGTTTTTTATTTTTTTATTTTTATATATTTTTTAAATTTTTATGTCAATTTTTAACTCATCACAATTTGCATCCAGAGAATGCCAAAGCCTGTGAGAAGAATACGCGAGCAAGGAATAGCCAAGTGGCAAGAATTTGAGTGTAGCGATGATGAGAGGTTTGATCCCGAGCGCCATTTGTCCTCCTTCCCCCATAGTTAAGTCAGGCGTAACCCAGTCCCTACGGAACAGGCAATCATTTCTCCAACCTGTGCTCCTGCCTTGCAGACCGTTGGTTGTACCTTTTGCAACGTGAGTCTCACGTTTTTTGATACGCTGCCGTGTGGCACTTCTCTCTAAAACAGAACAAGAAAGGGTTATTTTTTAAAATATTCTTTTTTTTCATTTTTTAAAGTAACTGGTACAGAACCGAAATATAAAGGGTGGAATGACTTTATGCTTTTTTTTTTATTTTTTTTATTTTTTTTCAATTATAATTTTCACCCTATTTTTTTTATTAAAAAAAAATTTGAATCTGGACACTGGAAATTTTCGTCCTTTTTTATTTTTTTCATAATGATTTTTTTAAATTATTTATTTTTTGTTTTTTATTATAAAAATTTACATAAAAATTTGTAATATTTAAAATTTTTAAATTGTTATAATTAATTTTTTTAGTTTTTTATAATTAAATATTTAATTATTTAATAATTGATATATATTTTTAGTAATAATTATTTAGATTTTTATTAATTTATAATATTTAAAATTTATGTGATATTTAAATGTAAAATTTTGATAATAAATTTTTATCATAATTATTAATTTTGTAGATTTTGTTAATTTTTGTTAAATACAATGTTTAATATTTATAATTAAATCTTTACAATAATTATATATTTTTTTTATAAGGACGGCTTGAACCTATTCACTGTGTTGCTTTGACTTATCGTACATTTTTTTATCAATTAAAAGAAAAGAAAACTTCGTATCTACATTTATTATTTTATTATTTTTTAATATAAAATACGTCTGCACCAATGTCGTTCAATTTTTAAATCTAATAATTTATGATAATTATTTATTTTTGATAAGCCAGTAAAGGGGGTTTATATTATCTAATGTATGGAGGAGTGGTGAGCATACTGTCAACCGTGTTTAGGTTGGAACTCACTAATAAGTTTAAAGCCAAAATCTCATCTTATCTAATCTGACATGATATTTACAAGACGATCCATTATGGCTAAATAGTCAGAACAATAGCTTATGACGAACAGTTGCTTATGTTGACATATAGTAGATTGCTTGATAGCAGGTAATAGAATCAGTTTACATTACCTTTTATTTTTTGAGAATTTGGACAGTACATCTCAATACAATTGAGACAGTGCAATACTGACATATTTATATAGAAAACTCTATGCCGCATCCATCTAATGACATTATATAAACTACTAAATGTTGCATTTTTAAAAAAGTTAACAAAATTAGTAAAATTAATAACTATTGTAAAAATTTGATTATCAAAATTTTATATTTAAATATTACATAAATTTTAAGTATGATAAATTAACAAATATTCAAATAATTATTACTAAAAATACATGTCAATTATTTCATAATTAAATATTTAACTATAAAAAACTAAAAAATTATTTAATTATAACAATTTTAAAAAATTTAAATATTAAAAAAATTTTAGTAAACTTTTATAATAAAAAATTAATTAAAAAAAAGTCATTATGAAAAAATAAAAAATAAAAAGGACGGAAATTTCCAGTTTTCAAATTTAAAAATATTTTTTCATTAAAAAAAGAGCAGAAATTATAATTGAAGAAAAAGGCTTAAAGTCATTCCGTCCTTTTAAATGGTAGAATGAAAAAAAAAAAAAGGGTGCCATTCCGGGTATAGATTTTTTATGCGATTATTTTAAAAAATAGAAAAAAAAATTATTTCATAGAAAAAATCCGAGCCCACTGCAAAATAGGAAACCAGACTGACCAATAAATAATGGGTCTGGTGGATGTTTGCTATGTTTGTCCCTTAATTAGAGTGGAAAGAAAATTTTTGGTTATGTTTGGAGTGGGTTTTGGGTGGAGATGATATCTGGTGTGAGTTACATTTGAATTTGAATGAATAATATATTTAATTATAAAATTTTGATATTTAAAAATTTTAATTTATTTAAAATATATAGATATATAATATATTATAATGATTAAACGGTATAACAAATATAATAATAATAATTAATTTTTAGGATGAAAATATATGTTAATGTGAATATGTATGTATAAGTGTTGATTTGATTGTAAAAAAAAATTAATAATTAAAAAATAATTAATTAATTAAAAATATAAAAAAAATTTAAATTTGAATTTGAAAGAAAATCTTATTAAATTATATGTTTGGAAATGTAGTTGGATAAGAGTTGTATAAGATTAAAAAATAGGTTCCAAATATAGCTTTGGTGACTTGAGTAAAAATATAAAAAAATTCTTTTGTGTTGTAAAATTAGGTTGATAGAAAAAAGATTTTATATATATTTAAACATAATAATAATGAAATGATGTAAAAATATATAAATTTATAAAGTAATAAAATATAAATATAGGTATAAAAATTAGATGGATAAGTGTTGAATTGATTGTAAATAGCATAATAATTGAAAAATTATTAGTTAGTTATAAAAATTGATTAAGAAAAAATTTTAAATTTGAATTTAAATAAAATTTAATAAGTAAAATGTCTAATTTGTAAATTTTTAAATGTGAAACGAATAGTGTCAAATAAAGAACCAAACATAGTCATCACATTCAGTGAAAATACGCTGAATATTTAAGCTCCGTTTGTTTACCTATTTTTATAAAAAAAAATATATATATAAATATATTGTAATTATTATATTTTTCAAATTACTTTTTATCTCTCTCGTGACCAGAAAAAAAGATGAGAAGAGGACTGGTGAAACTTCACGAACACTGAAAAGGGAAGGAAGTGTGTGAACAGATGAAAAGTTGAATTGGAATGTGAATCTTGAGATGGAAACTAGCTGGCGGAGGTGGCGCCATAATGGGCTCACTAACCGACGTTTACGCGTATCAGTGTTACTTCAATTACAGGGCATTAATATGTGCCCAAATATAATTGATTTTGGAGGTACTAGCATTTAATCGATGAGAAAATGACATAGGTTAGACGTCTCGACCAAGCAATTATTGCCGGCTTTCTTAATTCTTGCCATTTTCGCATCTCAAAAAATGACGAACGTCGTAATAAAGTTGGCAGGTGATTGTAAGCTCATTTAGTGCTTTCAAATCACCATTGATTCTGCAGAGGCAACATGACATTTTTGGCCATACGTAATTCAAGCCAATGATTGCACGAGAGCATTTTTAGATTAAATTTTGGTCGTGGTAAAATTTAAATATTATGTAAATAGATCACTAGAGACAAAATGAAGGAGAATACCGACGGTGATGCGCCGGCCGGAATATTCCCCCTGTGAAAAGACACTTAAATTTATTGCGAGAGAGAGATGACTGATGAGTGGAGTAGCAGTGAGACTCCACAGAGCTGCTAGAATTAAGTTGGAACTCGGCGACGGCGTTGCACACCCTTTCCAATGTGCTGCGAAGCAAGCGCCTGCGTACCGTACTTAGACAATTGGTCGGTGACCGGTTCATCGTTCCACACGCATGGAAAAGCAATTTTATGCACTCAAAATGTGTGAAATTTTGAAGCAAAATAATTTATTGATATAATACAGTTTCATAATGATTGAAGTAAATAATGTGAAAATATTTTTAAGAGTGTAGCCAACTTAATTACTAACAAATTTTAATAAATTTCTTTATGCTCAACCCCGCCAAGCACAATGTCATTAGTATTTGTAAAATGGAGTATTTTTTTTTTAACAAATATACTTATACATATAAATATATGCATGTTCGAGTTCGTTGCCTCACAAATGGTCCGTTGAGCAGTAGAAGCCCATAATCTGGAGCCCATACGCTCTGCGTGAATGCAGTGAATCCAATTCGAGTGGCAATTGACGTCCCATCAAACTGACCAAGTCAAGAACACGAAAATTGCAGATTTATTTGTTGTAGTCGTACCAAATATCGGCTTTGGCTAGGCTATAATCTTGAAGGTGCCGTGATGGGTGAGACTTGGGCTGGTCCAGAATGGGGTACTTCGGCAGACGCATGCACAGGTTCTGCACAGGGTGATCGGCGAGACTCGTGGGGCTCTAGATTTGAAACTCCCACAGACGGGGACCCACACGTGTGTGGGAACAGTTTTGGGACTGCCCAAGTCTCACCCGTGCCGTGATTTTTAGTGTATTCGTAGATAGTAATTTTGATATTTCTTTTTCAAAGTAAATAAATAAACAAATGAAAACAAGAAACTAAAATATATGTGGAGGCCGAGCTGATAGAAATCTATAGTTTTATACTGTTGTTAAGACTTCATTTTCTATTTTAATAATGTTCTTAGAATAATATTTGTTATATTGTTAAGTTTTCACCCTTATAATAACTACCCTATAGTAATTTCCTTTTTTTAATCGTAACTCGATTTTCAAATAATCCATGCTGTGTTTGTTTCTAAATAATTTACCAAACATACCCCTATTTTTCATTAATATAATTATACAAACTAATCCATTATATTTTAATTTTTTCAAATTAGAATTGAGAGTTATTTTTCAGTTTTTGATATTTTCTTAATTAATTCATTTTTAACTATCGAGATGCAAAAGTTATTTTTTTTTTTACATGTGCTCTAACAAATTATGGAATAAAATGTAAAATGTTATTTTTAGTGTAATTGATATCTATATTTATATAAAAATTTTGATTTAAATTTTCCTGTATTTTGTTAAATGTTATATAAGAATAAGTTCAATATTTATATGTATTATTTACTTTAATTATTATAAAATTATATTATATCAATAAATTATTATAAAATTGCGTTTCCGTGTGTGTGTGGAAGGATGACACACTCACCGAACAGTTGTCTAAAGACGGAACGTTGGCGCTTGCTACACGGCTCATTGGAAAGAGCGTACAACAACACCGCCAAGTTCCAACTTCATTCTAGCAGCTCCGTGGAATCTCACTGCTCCTCCACTCATCACTCTCTTGCAATAAATTTAAGTATCGTTTCAAAGGGCGAATATTCCGGCGCATCGCCGTCGATATTCTCCCTGATTTTGTCTCTAGTGATTTATTTAAATAATATTTAAACGTTCCCACAACTAAAATTGAATCTAACTGTGCTCTTGAGCAATCATTGGCTTGAATTACAACGTTCCTAAAAGTGTCATGCGGCCTCTGTAGAGTCACTGGTGACTTGAAAGCACTAAATGAGCTTACAATCAACTGCCAACGTTGTTACGACGTTTGTCATTTTTGACATCCGAAAAAGGAAAAATTCAAGGAAGCCAGCAATAATTACTCGGTCGAGAGGTCTAACCTATGCAATTTTTTGATCGATTAAATGCTAATAGCGCCAAAGTCAAATTGTATGAATGCCCAGTAATTAAAGTAACACCGATACACGCAAACGTCGTTCAGTGAGGCCATTATGGCTCCGCCAGCTAGTTTCCATCTGAAGATTCACATTCCAATGCAACTTTACATCTGTTCACACACTTCTCTCCCTTTTCACTGTTCGTGAAGTTTCACCCGTCCTCTTAACATTTTTTCTTTTTCTGGCCCAAAAAATTAAAATAAAATTCAAGCAACAGCAGAAAATCATGAGCAAAATTTCAAGACAAATCAAGAATTGCGAGAAACAGAACTTCGGAAAAGTAATGTAAATTTCAATTCTGTTCACCTCTCAGAACCGTGTATCATCTCCTAAGTCCCTAATCTGCACCTAAAACACGTTCAGAAATCAAAAAAGAACAAAACCAGATTACATACAAAATTCAATACCCTCAAGATTCTAGGAGCTACTCTCCCTTCCATTCTAGCAGGGATCGGTTTCGGAGGGATTGAGGAGCTCGCGCCCAATGTTGGCCCGGCAAACAGGGCAGACGTTGTTCTTGGAGAGCCACGCGTCGGCGCACTCCAGATGGAATCCGTGGTTGCACCCCGGGACCATCCTGGCGGCTTGCTCGCTCTCAATTTCGTCCAAACAGACCGCACAGTCGGTGCCCAGGACCAAATCTTTGCCGGTCACTTTCGGAAGCTTTTCCAGATCGGACGCTGAAAGCCCCTTCTCTTGCGTGGGCTTTATGGGGGCATTAAACTCCTGGTTATCGTTGCTTGAAATCGCAGAGTAACAGAGCAAGCAGATGTAGACCATGAACACAGCGCTCATGCCCGCACAGGGAAGAAACAGGGCAAGAAATATGGATACCAGCATTTCCTTTTCTCTTCTCTGTTTTTCCCTTCCTTCTTTCTACGGGTTTTCGAGAAACTTCAAGCGGGTTGCAGCGTTACGTAATCCATGACTGATGATGGACAGAGAGGCAGGAAATACGAGCCGGGGTTTATATAGCTGGAGGGAGAGTTTTAGGCGGTGTTTGGCTGCGGGAGGAAAAAAAATTCTAATAATGGGTTCTGAGCTGTGAAGAGCATAAATGGGGTTTGGTTGATAGCAATAAATGAGGTGTGGAAGTCAGTTGTGCTTTGAGTTTATTATTTATAGGAGAGAAGGAAATTATACCCGGTCATAATACTACGTGGGGGAAGCAAAAGACAAACAGCAATTGTTCTCGGAGTTGCGGAAAGATGACGTCTTTCTTGAATCTCAAGGTAAATGGGTACGCACAGAATTAAACAGAAAAGACAGCGATGGAGATTATATGAGCACACGTTTATAATGAAGGAACCTAATGAGATCACTAACCCGCGACTCTGTTAACTCATCTTCCACAATCTAATTTTATTTCGGAAGAAAAAATGAGAAAAGTTTAAAATCCCTTGACTGATTATTACGTCGCGTTTATTGGTGGAAAAGGGAATTATGAAGTATTGGTTATAATGTGCGTCGATGAGATATGGAGTTGTGCTGTAATGAGAAAAGCACATTGGACCGACGGCATTGATGACGGAGCAAACGAGGGAGTGACTTTATCACCGTTGATTTGTCCAAGCATGCTTAGTTGTTCAGCACCAAAGTTCGTTCACGGCCATCAATGTATGCTAATTTTCAGGAGCGTTGTGCTAATTCTCAGGGGTGTTTTTCGGACAGGGTGGCAATAAATGAACTCCGTGGGCTGTAATACGCTGCAAAGGGTGAATATGAGTTGGTCTCCTTGGGTGGTTTTGATGGGTCAGCTTGGAAATTAGACGTGGGAATGGGATCTCGTAGTTTCTAAAGAATTGTTTTTGTGTAGTTCATCAAAGGAATATAATATGGCTTTTGTTATCACTTTTTTTTTTTCAAACGATGATTTCCCCGAAGAAGGTCAATAAATGAACAAAAGTATAACTGAACGAAGTGCCAAAATGATTAATTAGACAACATTTTATAGAAAAATCTAGAAAGTTTTGATACAATGGAAAACTCGAATTTGACTGTATCTACATCAAATCAAAAAATTACACGTCATGATCCATGCATATGATGTTCCTACAGTACGCATTATATTTTTGCTTATTTTCTCTTAAATATATATATATATATATATCTATTATTTAACTTTTATTTATTATATTTAATTTTTAAAAATTTAATATTATTATCTTATATTTTAAACAAAAATATTTTATTATAATAGATATATTTCTATCTTTAAAAATTTAAATTCAAATGATGAAATATTAAAAAAATATTTCATATTTATTTATAAGTTACATAATTAAAATTTATAATCTTAAATATAAATTTATTAATTTTTTATTTTTTTTGAAATTTTTAAATTGAAATTTAGTATACCATTGAACCAGAGATACCAAAAAATTTAGTAAATTACGGAACCGAACTAAAAATTTCAATTTGGTATTTGGTGTGCAAATGTGGCTTACCAATATTTCGGTATATCAAAAATTTTATTCAGTTCGATTTGATTTTACAAAATACACATCTAGTAAACACTAATAATTACACATCCTTTCCACCTAAATTATTAACACTTATTTTATTTAAAAATTTTAATTTAAAATTAATTAATTGTTAAAATTTATGATCATACTAAAAATTAAACTTATAATACAAACATACAAACGTTATTTAATATTTTCATGTCTTTATTACATAACTAGTATATTGCATGTAATTAGTGCGAGAAATATTATATTGTTATTTTTATTGAATTTAAAATATTTATTTTGTGGTGAAGTTGGATATACATCTATTTGAATTTTTTTTTTAATATATTTTTAAGTGGTTTGATTTTTCAATGTTTTCCATTTTTTTATTTATGATGTGATTAAACACATTAAAGATTTTCCACCATAAAAACTGAAATCAACAATAATTCAAAAGTATTTTTTTTACTGTTATAATAAAATAATCAAGAAGTATATGAAAAAAACAAAGGTGGTGACAGCTTTGCGAAAGAAATGAGAATTGAATTGGGTGAGAAAAATGAGTTTCTTATTCTTATATATAATTTCTTTCTAGTTTTTTCTTATAATTTTCTTCATTACCATTTTTTTTCCTCTTCTTTTCAAAATCCTCAAGACAAAATGGAATTAAGTAATTTTTCATAATTGATACAGGTAACATTAGTGTTTTTCAATTATGATTGAAAAATCAATGATCCGATGAATTTAATCCGACCTGTTCCATTTAACAATAGCATAGAAATTGAAAATAAAATAGCATAGTTAATTTATAACAATGAAAATGAAGTGATAAATTCAGTATTGGAGCAATTAATGCAATCCATAATATTTTGTAATCATCAACAAGCAATTTTTTTCTTATAAAATATATTTTTCTTTTAGCTATAAAATAAATTATTTTGATTAGATGTATCTAAATTTCAATGCAAGCCTTGTATTTGAAAGAATTAAAAGTTTCAAAAAACATATGTTTGGTTGCTAATTTTGTTGGGGTGAAAATGAGAGAGATTTTATTAGATATAAAAAAATTATGTTTGGTCATAAAAATTTGTTGATGTTTGATGTGATTTTAAGAGAGAGTCCGGGTATTTGTCCAATGATGGAATCAAAGATTGGAAAACAAGGTTTATAAAGAGAGGTGGAAATTAGATTCAACAATCAAATCTAATTTAAAACCGTAATCCTTAGTCAATACCCTAAGTTGAAAATTTAAATCAAAGAATCAAGCAAGTGACTACAATAGAATTACCCAAACTAAATAGATACATTAGTTGAATAATACAAAGAGTATTCAATTTGAATAACCCAAGAAATTACAAAATAAGAGCAAACTCTCAAGTTTGCTAAAGAAAACACAAGAATTTTGATTCAATATGTTGTAAAATTCATTTGCAAATTTTGTGTATATGTGGGGTATTAATCAGCATAAAGTTTGGTTGCAAATCTTCACTCCAAATTCATGCACAATATTATAGATATAGTCATAAGCTAACTTTCTATCTATTTCTATTTAATTGAAAACACTTTTTATGGCATAAAAACTTTGTCTCCAAAATTTGGTGTAAAAGGAAACAAGAATTAGACGAGAACCAAACTTTACAAAGAAAGTATTATTTGTGTCTATGGAAACTATGCTGCAACTTCACACGCAATTTCACCATGATGCGAGGGGAATCTTGCAAAATGCAAAACATGAAAGTTGTAAAATTTTGTTTAAGATTTCTAGCAAGATTTGAATCATCTCAATTCGAATTTGTATGTGATAGTTATGCATTTTCCAAAATTGCTAGAATTGTTCCAAATTTTAAATTTTCCTTCAATTTCATGACCCGTAATTGGGCTTGTTCACTTGAGCCAATTTGTTCTAAATTAACTTCTTAAACTCCAAAGGAATCAAACAATTGTAATTCTTCATCAAACACGTTATTCTTCCTAATACAATGTGTACAAAATACCAAATGGTCATTTTTGACGCTTTGATGTCCTCCTCAATATTTAATATAATAATAGTTAGATAATGTGATAATTTATATATATAATAATTAATTTTTAAAGTATAAATATATATAAAAATGTTAGGGCATATGTGTAAATATAGATATTAATTTAACTATCGAAAAGTATAATGATTGAATTTTGAGTATTTGAAAAATATGTAATGAATGAATATAGTTAGAACTTGAATTTAAATAAAAATTTTATTTAATAATATACTTAGATTGTGTAAAATTTGATTGATATAAAACCTATCTAAATCGGGAAACAAACATAGAACATGAACAAAGAAAAGGTTGGCGTGTGTCAGAGTTGAAAATAAACTAATTATGATATAAGTTTCCTAGGTCTCACTTATAAAAATGTATGACATAATTTAAAAGATAATTGTCGTAGAATTATTAGTTTCCTTTGCAATGTTCAAAGCCAAATTACAATTATGCACACGCAAATCTAAGTGATGTGAGTAGAAATAATCATTTAGATCGAAAGATTTGATAGAGTAAATTTTAAATATATAATAATAAATCCATCCTATTTATTTAGATAATGACGTGTTTCAAATCATTAATCTCTTATTTTAAAAGGTAATTTTATTAATTATGGTGAATTTAAAATTCTTCTCATTTTAAATTTATTTGAAGTTTGTTTTTTCAAATTCTTTCCTAAAATCTAAATTATTCCATCCAAATAGAGTTTAGTTTTTGTATTCACATTAGGCGACCCATCCTTGGTTAATTAATTAATTAATTAATTAATGTGGTTTTCTTTGACCCACTTACACACTCCGTAGTCAATACTCAAGAGACAGGTGGGATTTGATTCCACACTCTCACTTGCGATGTTGGGCCGAACGCATTGACGCACTTACCCTAATTAATTAACGACGTTTGTTCTCCGTCTGACATCAGTCGAAACTTTACTTGCCCCACAATTCAATTGTGGCCTCATTCAATTGCCATAGAACACTCACTTCTATTTGTCCACACTTGGGAGGAATGATGAACGCTTTCAATTTGAAATTTTGATTTTTAATTTTTTAACACTTCTTTCTTCCTTTCTATAGTAATGCTCATTATATTCACTGTCGATTATATTTCAAATCTTGCTAGAATTAACCCCCACCATCTTAATTTTAAAATTTCAATTTTAATATAAGTGTATACAATTAAAAGATTTTTCAACTTTTTGTGATCGTAAATTTAAAATTGAAATATTTTCTTATTTATGCTTATGGATTAATGTTAAAGATAAAAATTATTATAATGTGTAAATAAGTGAATAGTCAATAAATTTTTTCTCCCAAAATTTAAAATTCTAAATTTAAGAAGTTGGGTAAAGAGCGACTATTAAGATTTTATAGATTATCAAATGATGATTTTTAATTTAATTCAATTTTTTTAAAAAAAATTCCGATAGAAAATTGGTTTAGAATACCTATTTGTCACAATATATAATAGTGATATAGATATAGATAAGTTGGCGTTTGATAAGAATGATTCAGTGTTGAGAATAGGAATGAATCCCATAATTGTTGTTTAAATTACTACTATGAAAATTAATATTTGGAATTCATATATAAAAATTTGGGATACACCAAATTTCAATTAAAGTGGAGGGTTTTACGCAAAACTCGAGTTTGATTTTCAATTTCTTGTATCATATTCAAAATATTTATGTCCCATTAATTTAATAAATACGGAACACACACACACACACAAACTATATATATATAATTAAATATGATGCCTATTGTTTAACTACCCAAATGTCCCACTTTTAGATTTTTTTTGTTTTTCTTCTTTTTTTTCATGTATCGTGTTCTTTTCTTAAAATTGTTTTGCCTTTACCGTCACTTTCATCCAAATTGTGCACACTATCCTATATACTCCAGCACTTTAGACAAACTATTTTTTTTATTTTTTCTCCTTTTTAATTAATGTACATTTATTTTTCTTTGATATTTATTTTTGTTTCAACTCATTTTGTATTTGTTTTTATTTTTTAAAATTTATTTAATTTTGAATATTTTTAATTTTATTTTTTAAAATATTACAGTTTTATAATAATTATAATTGAGAAAAATATAAAGTTTATAAATAATTTACATAGGCAAGTTCATTTTTAATTGTTTATTATTTAACTTTATAAATGTTAAGTTTAAAATTAAAAATTTCTTGTATTTCATTCTGAAAAAGAGAGCAAACTAAACATTAAATATAATAATGATACATATTCCATTTATTGAACCAGACAAATATATTGAATTGAATAATTTCATTGCAAACTCAAAGTGAATGATTGCAAATTCTGAATCTAATTTCAAAGTGCAAATTAAACGCTACCTAAATCAACAAAGAAATTGTGCATGCATGTAAATTGCAGACAAGAATATAAAAATCATAAGAAGTAAAAACAAAAGGAATATAAAGAAGATATGTAGAATGACATTTTTCTTTTTTCACCTGTCAGCATAAAATAATTTAATATGCAACTTAGGCCTTATTTTCTAAGTTTTCTTTCGCTTATATTTAATTAATACAACAATAAAAAAAATATTCCCTATCTATCATTATATATGAAAGAAATAATACATAATCCAATCCTTATTTTTCTCAATTTCTTCTAACCATTATTGCCTCATCTGTCGGGTGCAATACAAGCAATAAAAATTAAAATCTTAGTCATTATTACAGAGAATCGTGAAATAGTAATTGTGAAAGAAGCAAATTATATTAAAATTTTGCGAGGACTTGGAGTTATGAATTTAAGATATTTAACTGTTGTTAGTTCTGTAATTTGGTTTAATAAGAGCAAAGATATTTAAAATTATAAATGCCAATGAAACAAATTAAGTCAAATTTTGAATTTATTCCATGACTATAATAAATTTTGTAAAAATAAATCATTTTTTATAATAGTTATAGCAAAACAAACATGCTAATAATATCGAAAGAGATAACTAAAGTTGAAAGATTAGTCAATAATTGAGACTTAAACATAACTATATTATTATATATTTGAAAATACAGTTGTGGACAAAATTCTCGTATAATAACAAAATAAATGTATAAGTTTGAATTTAAAATGAACCAAAAGAAATTTTATGTACTATTTTCTAATTTTAATTATCTAATTCTTCTTTTAATTTGAAAATTTGAGAGCCCTTGACACTCTTCTTCCTTAAAATTGACTTGATCACAAAAAAAAAGTTGATTTGTGGAGTTTCGTGTTATGCACATCCATCAAACACAAGCTTTTGATAGGTACCAATGAGTGCCTTAAATTTTTTTCAACTGAATTCTAATTTTGAAATAGTGATTTTTATCAACAATTATTTTCACACAATTATGGTTATTTTTTAGTGTTCCATACATACATACATACATACATACATACATATATATATATATATATATACATATATTCCTTGGACATAATTTTTAGTTTTAAAAGCCATTAAAGGTTCCTATTAGCAAATTAATACAATGTCTTTCATAAAGAATAAAAATTTCAGAAAAACAAAATATTGAATTCATGTATGAATATTTCAACCAATAGAAAAGTTTAAATTTATTAAAAAAACTATAAATTTTATAAAATTAAAATTAAGCTCTAGTTGGTCAAGATTGGTCGAATAATGAATGCAATATAAGGTAATTTGTAAATAATTAGCAAGCTAATTAAGACCACCACGGTTTTTTTTTTTTTAATATTGATTAGAAAGAAAAGCAGTATATATATATGTGTGTGTGTGTGTGTGTGTGTGTGTGTTTGTAATCAACATATATATAGCACACAGAAAAACATACTAAACGATTTAAACAGTTAATTAATAGCCATTCTATTTTTTAAATAACTGGACATAGTTAATGCCAAATCAATTAATTACCCACATAATGAATGCGACATAGAATGCAATATCTGTTGGCGGTAGTTCGTGTAAGTTGGCAATAAAACAAATAAATAATTCTTTATATGTATATAAACAAACATAGAATCGTACACACACACACACACACATAATGTGTTAGACTTTGTCAATATACATTAATTTGATTGATTGTCCCAAGAAAAAATTATATTAGTGAAAAATAATGCTATAAATACCAATATATTGAATATAGCACAAAATGTCAAAACTACAATACAGATAAGTAAAATATTTTTGAAAGAAAAATATCAATAATGTACTTAAATATGATGAAGTTGATAACTAAATATTCTTAATTTAAGAGTATCAAAAAAGATAATGATAACATCTAAACGTATAGTGGGAATAAATAATTTTTTTTAATCAAACATGTTGAAGATCATACTTACCCACCATAACATTGCTATATTGCTATTATGAAAATTAAACTTTGATGCTACAATTTGATTGGAATGCATAAAAAGAAGAATAATTAAGAAAATGTATTTAGGAATTCAAAGAATCTGAAAAAAATATTTAACTGCGTAAAAGACAAAGAAAATTATATAAGATGAAAAATAGAAAATGAGACAAAATAAAATAAAAATGCAATATAATAAGTAAATTTCTAATACATATATGAAAGATTCCCAAATGAATAATTTTTAAGTAATAAATATACTTAAAAAGTTTTTAATATGCTTTTATTTAGTTTATGATAAAATGAAAAAATGTTGTTAATTATTGTATTTCACTGTATTAGTCTTAGATAAATAGACTTATTTTTCAAAAATTTCAAGTAATAGCATCGACTGAGTTAATAACATGTTTTTATACTTCATATAATTTTTTTTTAAAAAAAATAAAGAATCTAAGAGAAACTAAAAGTTTATTGTATTAAGATATATTTGATAAACTGAATCATAATTTTGAAATAGTAATTTTTATCAACAATTATTTTCACACAATTATAGTTACTCTTAGTGCTCACTAAACACACACACACACACACACACACACACACTACATATATATCTATATATATCCCTTGGACATTATTTTTAGTTTTAAAAATTATTAAATGTGTCTATTAGTAAATTAATACAATATTTTTCATAAAGAATACAAAATTTCAAAAATTAAAACATTACAAATAGCTCAACCAATAGAAAATTTTTAATTAATTAAAAAAAAGTCAAAATTTTAAAAAATTAGAATTAAGCTCTAGTTGGTCAAATTTTTTCAAACACCTCGCTATTATATAAATAAATAGATATATAGATTTCTTATTTAAACCTCTCCTCTTTAATTTTTGTCCTCTCTGTCGCCAGAGTCAGTACTCATTCTCTAACCTAAAAATATCACCAATACTTATAAGCCCGATTTGGACTCCGCTTATGTGAATCCACCTCGATCTGGAGCCCATGGATTAAAATTGTTATAAACAAGTGATAATCCATAAGAACTAATTAAAATAAAATCAAAACTGATACATACCTAGTTAAGTAATCTTTTTGCACTTGTTTTACTACAACAAAATTGTAGTAACTAAAATATAAGCCATGCCTAATATAAATCAATCAATTAAAGCCAAACCCTCCATTTCGGCCCCGTTATTTGTCACATTGGTGTCCTCATAATTATTGTCACCTGCAATTTGCGAGTTTGCTGATAATACTTTAGTTATGTGCACAGTTTGGCCAAATGTAACACGGATACCTTGTTGGACACGAAGATACTTTTTTATTAACTTGTTCGTTGATCACATGCCTAACGAAAAATTTCAACTATATTTTAATGGGGCAGTGAAACCACATTTTTTCTTTCTTTAAAAAGTTTTACGAACCTTTTTTTCTATTTTTTAGTCAAGTAGACGAGAAATACCATATGGGCATTGAAACCACGATTTTTTTTTGAAAAGTTTTACGAACTTTTTTTTTTAATTTTTCTCAAATGTCAATCTAGTCCCAATTTGATGGTCGAGAATGAGGTCCAAAATTCAACTCAAGCACGACCTGATCTCCACTCTTATTCAATGCGTGGGTGTTTGTCTCACCCAATTGAAATTTTACCACTTTATTACTTTTAATTTTATTGGTTACGAAAAAGCATATTGATTACTAACTAAATTCTTGTCTTGTGATAGAACTACATCATATTTCAAGAGTTTTGAAAAAGGGTTTCTCAATAATTAAGACTACGTATATATTTAAGATGTCTTTGGATACACGTTCCATCTTCGTATAGTTAGATACTTATTTGTTAACATATATTAAATCTCGTAATGAATCATTTATGAGCACGTATATCTCTAGAAAACTAAGTCAAGACGTAAAATGGTAACTTGGTTTAATGGTGTGGAAATCAAACACGTAGCAGTATGTAATACCGTGTAAGGGTTTTCGTGGCGTTGAACGAAGCCCATAGCTTCCTTAATGCTCATGAAAATTGTGGGCGATATCAAAATACTTTCACCATATGTTTAGTGGAGAAAGTCAGCAGTGATCATAATTATTTTAAGTTAAAACAGAAAGGGTAAGTTTGGTTGATTAAGGTGGGTAGAAATTTTTGGACGATTTGAATAGGAGGAAATTTATATTTAATTGGTTAAATTTTGGTGGGTAGGAAAATTATTTATATATATATATTTAATATATAATCATGATTAAATAATATAATACTATATAGATTTATAGGATAATAAAAAAATAAAGATAAGTAGGAATATTGTAGATATTTGTGTTAATTTAATTGTGAATTTGTGTAATAATTGAAAAATGATTATTTAACTAAAAAATGTAAGAGAGAAAAAAATTTGAATTTAAATATAAATAAAATTTTATGCTAAAATGTTTAATTTAAATAGTTGATAATAAAGAAAACAAACATAGCCAACGAGGACTTCATAACTTAGTGGAAATCAACATGTCAAAAAGTTTTCAATGTCACTAAATATTGCAGGCCAAAAGTGGCATTGACTCTAATTGAAATATGGGGCAGGTAGTTTTGAATAAGGTGGAGAGTCCTGCTGGATGTGCTCGAAGGATGGATATTTATCTATACTATATGTCAACTATGTCTATTATATTATAATGTAAATAAGAATTTTTAATTATACATTATGTATAATTACATAATTATTTTTATTTTAAAATTTTTAAAATCTTTTTCTCTCTTTGTTTTCTTTACTTTTAACCTAGTGCTTCTATTTGTTTTTTCTCTCAATTTTTCTCTTTTTAAATTCTTTTGATTTCTTTTATTTTCCTTATCTATAAATTTTATACTACATATCAAGAATATATGTTACTTTTTTTACTATGAATATCAAATTATAATAATGTCCTTACTCTTTTATATACATACATACATACATACATACATACATACATATATATATATATATATTCTTTTCATTTCTTTCCCTTAGTTTTAACTTATTTGTTTTCAGTGTCCTCTCTCAAATTTAAATTATTTTTTTTATTTTTTTCCTATTTTGTAAATGACACAAAATTTATATTTAAAAATATTAATTTATTTATAAAATTATGCACTCATTGATTGTGTCTTTAATAACTAGTTATTAAGATTCTGAGGCTATTTCGGCGACACATTATGAATTTATAATATTATTTTTAATTAATTTTAAATATAATTACTAATATACTATTATTTTTTCTACACTATTTCTTTACTATAATATTATTGAAATAAGAATTTTTTGTTACATATTCTACAATTACACATTTAACCTTCTTAAATATTTTTAATTTTATATCTTTTTTATTTTTTTCTTTTAATTTCTTTTTTTTCATTTTCTCTCTCAAATTTTCTATCTTTCAAATTCTCTTTGATCATTCTTTATTTTCTTATTTTAAATATTATTTGACCTTTAGTTCTAAATTAATTATATCTCAATTATAAAAGTATAATAATTTTGTAAATTATAAATACATTTGCACATATATAAATTGTGCAATTTTACTAGTTGTCTTTTGTGCAATTTTACTAGTTGTCTTTTAAATTCTTTGGACCTGAAATTGAGACCGAATTTGCAAGCGCAGGTTATGTGACGATCTAATTTGTTCCCTTGTATTTAAACCATACGAATGTGGACTTGAAAAACATGTACATTAGCGTGAATGCAGTTTAATTTTCAAAGCCCAAAAGGGCTTCTGGAGTGTGGGTTTCGATCAAATAAATTGTATTAAAAAAAAAAACGGACTTGGTCAAGTTGCAACAACAGGGTTTTTGTGAAATAAACCTCTTAAGCAATTCCAATTTTCAAGAAATTAACTTGATGATGTGATCCGTTTTCGTCAATAATTAGCCTTTAACCCCTTTCGCAAAATATATGAACCATCCAAAATATTGTGTCGACAAATCAAAAATTGGAAAATTTAGACATCATTAGAAAAAAAGTTGGCTAGTTATATAGATATGAAGAGCAAGCCTTTTTTTTGTTTTTTTGCCTATGATGGAACCATATGAAGACATATCAACTCTTCAACTAATTTTCGGACTGTTAATAAAAGGCCCACATAATAAATGGCATAAATAATACAACATGGACTTATTTTTTGTTTCTCATGATTTGGAGAGGGCTCTAGTCATCCGGCATTTTCAGATTAGAAAAAGGTCGAAATCACCCTAACAATCTAATAATAAAAAATACTAGTATTTCGAACTTTTCAAAATAAATCTTACAAAATATAATGTTATTCCTTAATCAAGTATGGGTACCGAATTCCTTAATAACAACCAAAGCGTCTAGGTTATTAAGGAATGCTTAAGGAGATATGGGAGCCAATGGTGACTGTCAACTAAAGTAGCAAGACAAGAAAGAAGGAAATGGGTGAGCGCAATCATTTCCTAATCAGACCAGAAATTAATAAAGGCAAATTGGGGAAAGGAATGGAGTAGCTCACCTTTCGGTCAACATAGCTGGAGAACACATAAGGTGTAATATTCGAACTCAAGTAGAATTATACTAGAATAAGTTATAATTAAACCATATCTTTAGGATACCAAATTTACTTCAATCTCTCTCTATATATATACCTAAACTACCGAATGGAGGCTTTCTAAATTGACCTGCAACCCTCTAAATTAAGCCCTACAAATTCTTAGAGCATTCAAGTTTGGAGGGAAAAAAAAAAAGGCTAGAGAAGGGATAGGAGATTCTCACTGGCGGACCGCATGTATTGAGGTAAGATTTATGTTTTTAACTGAATTATATTTATTAGTAATTCTGAAAATAGTGTGATTAGAAGGAATTTATAGTTGAGTTAGATTTTTTCAATACAGGTACATGAAAAGAATACTGAAAGTAGGGTTTGGACAGGAAATAAATTTGGCATGGGTATATGCATGTATATCATCTTTGTATATATAAAGAAATACAATAAAATATAAAAAAAATGAAAAAAAACACACCCTTGTGCTAATTGTCTTCTTGTGTTACATAATAATAATAACAATAATAATACACAAACAGGAATCAAGTATATTATCATACTTGTAAAAAAATGGCCTTTGATTTATCCCTCGTCAAATTGGTACAAGAAGGGAATAGGTCATTCAATCATTATCCATTTAAGGAGGGATTATTAAGGTATAAAGACAGAATATATGTAGTAGGCTAAGGCATGCAGTTGAGACAAAAGATAATCAATAGCATACAAGGAGACTATTGGGGGGACATGCGAGGGTAATTAGCACTTACAGAAGGTTAAGGCCCCTTTTTCACTGGAAGGGAATGTTTGGACAGGTTAAAGGAGTTGTAAATAGTTGTGAAATCTGTAAAAAAAAAAAAAAATAATAAGAGAGAGAAAATTCATCTCCCAAGTCTGATAACCTCTAACCATCCCAGAAGGAGTATGGAAGCATTTATTTATGGTTTTTCATAGAAGGTTTACCCATCATCTGGCAGTACTCATAGATAGTCTCATCCCATCTTCTGGCATAGTCCCAGCACTGGTGAATCTATTAGCGGTATGATCCTAGCGAGCAAAAAGATTAGCCAGCTAGGCCCCGATCCATCCCACGCGGGCAACTTGTGCTCCATACGCTCCCTGTGTCTGTCCAGACGCCCGATCACTATATTTATTTGTTCAGTCAGACTCATTAATAAATGCTTTACACCCTGTAAATCGTGGCATTCTAAGGGATGCACTTGAATTGCAAGGGGCTCTTCCTCGGCCCCACTGCATCATCCGGATTCTACGGAGGAAGGTCAAAGAAAATTTGTTGTTGTATTGGCAGTGTCTCCTCTTTCAATTTAATAGGTATTCCAACGTTTCGACATAACTTGATGATGAGATGAAGATGCCATAGTATTTCTCTCGACAACTTTTTATACTTAAATATACTTTTACTAATTACTTTTCTTATATTAAAGAATATGCCCTTTCGTGACGGTGTATAATAATAACATAGCTTGTTTTTTGATAATGTTAAAGTTGTAGCCTACTAGTTGTCCTTAGACAGTAAAAAATCCCACTATGTTCAAGTCTCGTCACTCAACTTATCAATTTGGAATGCACTTCACGCCCTTGGGATCAATCTATATAATGTTGTATAGACATAACCTTGTTCATGTTCAAGAGCTACTTGAACCTTATTTATTGTCTCTGCATTATGTCCTACATCTATTCCTAGAACCTCAACTTTATTGATATGAAATTTGTGGGATTTGTGCAGAACTCCTGAACAATCGGTTTCACCGCAGCATACTCTAGTAAAATAAATGTTGGACAAATCATGGATAGACTCTGTAGTGAATAAATGTTGTACAAATCATGGATAGGGAATTGTACTGTGTGAGTTCTATCCGTAGAAATTCGCACCACCAGTATGTGGCTGTCAAATCAGGTATCATGTACTTAAATGGACGGAATCAAATAGAGGGGCTCATAAGTCCGGTTAGATTTAAAAAAATTACGTTTTATTAAGTTAAATTTAAAAAATTCAATGTCAATGTTACTACTTAACTGGATGTCAAATTTAGATTTGATTTGGATAAGTGAAAGACAAGATAAGATCAATTGTCTAGATTATCTCATATATTCAGAGTAAGGATGGTCACCCCAAACTATACTGATTTGATAGAATCTGTTCAAATTATCATAATTAAATTAAGTTAACACTTCATAATCACCGTTAGTAAAGAATAAATTGTCTGATTGATCTTGACAAATTTGAAAGATATTATGACAGATTATGATGCAATATCTATTGTAAAAAAAGTTACCAAAATTTCAGAATTTTTTTATGAAAATGATATACCATGTCAAAGCTACACACGTGGCACGCTTAAAGCTACACATTAGCGAGTTGTGATAAGAATAATGATAACTCATTAAAACTTTGCATACGTGCATTAACATATTCAATTACAATTATGTCTCTCTATTGTTTAATTTAAAAAATAGAGGTTTTATTGGTTAAAATATACCATTTATTTATTAAAAAAATTATAATATACTAGTTATAAAGGCACACTTGATGCATGCGCAAAATAATTATAACATAAAACAAACATAATAAGTACAATAACAAAAAATAACAATTACATATAATTAAACTTTTAATTCAAATGTGGGTCAGATGGAAGTTTGTCAAATTATGATAAGTCATAATTTTTATCAACTCAAAATTTTATAATTTTAAATTTGAGATAATTGAAAGTAAAAGTGAGGAGTTGAGAAAGATATGAGTGAAGAAGAAATGTAGAAGTTTAATGGGTGGTGAAGAGATTTAAGGAAAACAAAAAAATTTGCAAAAATGAAAAAATCGAGGGAGAAATTAAGGAAAGAATAAAAGAAAAAATTATTAGTGTGAATAACTATCGGAATTTAGTTTCTATTATGAAACTATTATATATAGATATAGATTTAGAAACTTGTTCTGGTGTTTTAACATATACTCTTGTCTTATAAGTTAACCAATCATGATCAAGATGTCATAGAAGCTCATTTTATTAAATTACACAGTTACATTTTTTTATTGTATAAAATAGAAGAAATTGAAAATGAAAATAAAGATAAAGGTTGGGTTGGTAATGGAAGTGGATGACTGCAGGCACCCGTCTCGTCGGTGTACAAATGGGGCAACAGAGAAGGTAAGTAATTTTTTTTCCTCTTTAAATGGGGTGGGGAGGGGAAATCTCCATCTCAATCCCCGTGTTACTCAAGTAAATATATCATATAATTTTATTTTTTATTATTTAAAATACAACAAATTTATAATTTGTGCATACCTTATCTATACAAAAAGTGTGTGAAACTTATTAGTTAGAATAATTTACAAGCTAGGATTTAATCATGTACAATGTTTAATGATTAATTTTATACATTATTTAATATGTGATTAATTTAAAAATTAGTTAATTTAATCTATAGTTTGATCACCATAATACACAAAAAATTTTCTTGTATATTTTTATGTTTTTTTTATATATTATTAATTTTGTAAAAATAGTCGGCATCTCTCAAATATATAAGATCAAACTTTTTATCTTTTTTAACATTTAATTTTTAAAATAAAATTAGATTGTCATTTCCGGACAGCCGCCGGCGATTGGGATAATGGACTGTTTGGTGGAGAAATATTTGAAAACGGATCGGCACTATGCTAGACACAGAATTTCACGCGCTTCTGCCACTCCCACCTTTTCTTATACGCTACAAATCGCTTTTCTTTACTTGGAATTCAGGTGACCATAAAGTGTCTACTCAAGTGCCGCAATTACTTCGTGATAATGTAATTTTAGTTCTTTCCCCGTTAAGATAAACTAATTAATTTAAAGCCAAATTACTAATTCCTACTTTCCGTCCAGCCCCGTTTATAACCGCCCCACACGTCGACTGTCGCTCCACCCTTCACTACACCTCTGCTACTGTTATCTGATCATTCATCGGCCAAAAATGGATCCCCAGAGCAACAAGTCCAGAATTCTCGGGTTTTTCTTGCTTGTGTATTTGGTTTCCCCGACGGTGTGTCAGTCGCAGATACCCGCGAAGCAGCTGGACGGGTTCTGGTACGGCGAGAAACCGGCGAAGGAGGAGTCTGTGTTCGTCGAGGCGTTCCTTGACCCGGTTTGCCCCGACAGCCGGGATTCGTGGCCGCCTCTCAAGGAAGCCCTTCATCACTACGCCTCTCGTGCTACGCTCGTCGTTCACACCTTCCCTCTGCCGTAAGTCTCTGAATCATCGATCGATACTGGGATGAGGCTTTTCACTTTTCTCTTGAATACCTTGGCAATTTTTTTGGGCTTTTACGGAAATGCTTTTTCTTGGTTGATTTTACAATACTTGCACTTTTTCACTTCTTGAATCAAGATGAAGAAAATTTGCACGATACGGCTGGATGCTTATTTAATTTTTCCGTGCAATATGCTCATTTGTCTGGTTGAAAATGGGTTGATTTGTAGTATTGGTTGAATTGCAGGTATCACGACAATGCTTTTGTCAGTTCTTGGGCGCTGCATATAGTTAATAAGTTGAACACGTCAGCCACGTACCTACTGCTGGAGGCATTTTTTAACAACCAGGTGAGGTATTTAGATTTTTGCTTCTCCTATGTAGTCATTCATGTCTCACGTTGTTTATTTGGTTGTCATATATCAACAGCCTCTTTCCATCTGCTCATTTTCGAAAGCTGATTTTAATGATCTCAATATACTAATCCGTTTCAGCTTATCTTCAATTTACAACATATTTGGTTTTGAATTGAAAATGGAGAGAAAAATGATAAAGAAAGAAATGAAAAAGAAAGAAATTCAAAGTAATATTTATTGTTTGGTTAAGAAGGATATCAAGGAGGAAAGAAAAATTTAAAAATAAAAAATAAAATCATCAAAATACAATTTTTTTTTATAAATTTACAAAAAATAATAAAGAAATTGATTAAAAAAATAGAGTTGGTAAAATTTTTTGAAGGAGGGATAAGAGTCGTTTCTTTCTATTTTCTCACCTTTTTGTGAGGAAAATGAATTTTTTCCTCTTAAACTACAATTTTCTTCTAGTTTTCCTTTCCATAAATTTTTTTCTATTAACCAAAATAGCCAAAAATATTTTTCTTAGCATTTTATTTCTTTTCCTCTGTAAATTTCAAGAACAAAATAGAGCATTAATTTAATCTATTTAATGATAGTTTGTCTTTTACACTATATAAAATTATTTGAATATCTTTAATTCTTCACATGTTACTTTTTATTTTCTAGATTCATATTACTCACTTTTTTTTTATTTATTGCATTTTTCAATTTTTAATTCTTTTATCTATTTTATGTTTTATACTATATATAAAGATACGGTAACATATATAATACCTGTATTTAAATATTTTTCATTCTTCTTTATTTCTGCATTTTCTTTTAATATTATTCTATTTTTCTCCTATATATATATTTTTATAA
The DNA here is from genome assembly GCA_019155195.1 of Avicennia marina. Taxonomy (NCBI): domain Eukaryota; kingdom Viridiplantae; phylum Streptophyta; class Magnoliopsida; order Lamiales; family Acanthaceae; genus Avicennia; species Avicennia marina. The sequence goes on along the minus strand of CM032781.1, from coordinate 4,698,103 downwards.
ACTTCAATACGCTCTTTCAATTTTTAAAAATTTTTTAATATGCCCTTGATTTTAAATTAATATAATTTTTATTATAATTTTTTTGTAATAAATAAAGTAGTATAATTAATATAAAATTTACATACACATTGAACGCGCCATCATTACTTGCTTATAAGATTTCAATAATGCTTGGGTGTTAATTGTCGCCTCACTATTGAAAAGCTATTTGCAGGTGTTCTAACCTGCCCAATTTAGTGCTAAGTTGGTTCAACTCTGTTCTGATTTACTGTTTAATTGATGTTGTGTTACCCTCACAAGTGTGCTTGCTTGATGAAATTATAACATGCTTTTCATTGTCGTTGTGTAAATTACTTATGAGTCATGGTCCAATTGCCAGGGTGACTGAGTCACTGACTCACTGGCAGTGGCAGATGTGTATAAGTAATATTTACTGCCTCATCAGCCTTTTCGTGGCCGAGCATTGAAAGGAAAAACAATAAATCGTGGGATTCGTCAACTATGTTTAGTTTTGTTAAACTTTGACGCTACAACTATCTAGTTAAGTGCAGATCACTTCAAGGGGGGACTTGGCTATTGTTACATATTAAGACAGCAGAAAAGCTAATTAAGATCGGTAGAGATTGTTGAACAGGAACAATTTGATGGCGTGGCAACGTATAACAGGTCCAGAGCAGCTGTCGTAGACCAAATACAGAAGTTTGTGATCAAGGCACTTGGAACCTCATACCAGTCTGCAATTAAATCTGGCTTCAACGATTCCGAGACCAATCATGCAGCAAGGGCTGCCTTCAAGGTAAGATATACAGCAAGGCATTTCCTTTTTCATGTGCAGGTTGATAGGCTAGAACTGAAAATAAAGTAGAGCAGATGAAAACTTGTCAGACTGTGTGATCCGGTATATTTCTTGTGCTGGCATGTAGTATGGTTGCTTGCGAGGGGTCTATGCCACGCCTTTCTTCTTCGTCAATGGTTTTCCACTACCTGACGCTGGATCGCCTATGGATTACAAAGGATGGAGACAAGTTATAGATCCTTTAGTTAATCAGGCATAAGCTTCTGCGTACATTTATTAGTGTGGAATTTCTGCTTCTTTTTCTCTCGTGTGATAATTAATCTAACTACTAATGGGGTTATGAAGACAATGTCTAGTTTTGTGCATACTCGGAGAAATCCTTGTTGCATATAAATAAAAATAATGTCTTGTAACTTAATTATGGGTTTTTATATATATCTTTTCATTATACTTGCCATGAACAGTTTAGTTCAAGATCATTCAAAGTAGTTCGTTAAAGGAATTTATGTCCGCAGAATATTTATATTGGCTCAACTCCCAAATATATGGATTGATGCATGATGAAAAGTTTATTAAATTTCTGTTTGTTCATAACAACATATACAAAAACGGGCAACTCTCCTGTTTTCATTTCAAATGAGTAAGTTAAATTTGGGTGTGACGTTGAATTTTATCGTATCCTATGATGATCTCTAGAAGCCTTCCTTATGATTAGGATGTCTTCTAACTTTGTTTTTCCCCTGTTTAGCTTGGTTAGTGCGGCAACAATTAGTTCTGTATTGTATTTTTTGGTAGGACAACTCTAAAATGCAGAAATCTTCCAGCAACTTTTTGTGGAAAGCTTGTGTCTCATCTCTCTCCTTTTCTCATTTTGCATCCTTAGTGTTGTTGTTGTGGGCAGCTTGCAACTTCTCTATTAATGCTTGATTCATGCTTGACAACTCGTCATATGACACCTCATCATCATCATTGTTACTGAAATTAGAAATATCAAATGTTAGAAGGTGTGATATAACATCAGTTAAAAACATTGCTTTTATTTTTTTTGCGAGGCTGAGTTGAACGTCACATGATTGCTGGTATGACAATCATCATCTTCACTGCTCACTTCTAAGCCATCATCGCTCTACATGATTGTCAAGCATTTCCCTTGCTTCTTATCAGTGTTGGCATATGTGGCCATATCTTTTATAGTCCTTGCATTTTATGCCTTTTCCTACTTTTGGGACTTCAAGATTTTGTTACTTGCTTTAGTTCTTAGTGAAACCTTCACTTTTCTCTTTGTTGTTACTGGGAATATAGAAATCTATCTTGCGTCTTCCTAACACCTTAGCTAGCCTTTTGGTCAGCTAGGAACCTTGTCTTTTCTTTCAGCAAAATACTTGTCCCCATCATTTTAGTGGCAATTGGTGGTGCAACACAATTTTTTTTCCCTTTTCGCCTATATAAAGTTCATTTCATAAGTCAGTAGTGACTCCATCAGCTTATTCAACCGCAATGATGCAACATCTTGTGCATCTTCGATGGCAACAACCTTTAGGGTAAACCTTCTTGACAATGACCTCAATGTCTACTGTACTAGCTTTGCCTCAAAGTATTTTTTTCCCAATTAATAAGCTTGATTGGCTATGTCTCTTAGTTTTTAGTTAAACATGACCATTATCTCACCCTCAGTCATATGGGAGTTTCCAAATTAGGAAGCCAAAATTTAGAGCTTTAACATACACACTGAACTTGTCCTTTCGTGTACATTCTGCAAAATCTTGCACTCCTCCTTTGCTGTAATACATGTTGCAACAAACTTAAATTGATCCTTTGTCAACACGTGTAAAAATAGCATTCATTAGAGGAGAATATCTTAGTGCTACTTCTTCTTCACTCGGACTCTATGAAAGGACTCCATAATTTAGTGTTTTTCTTAACCCGGCCATCAACTTCTTTGATGAAGTGTGTCCATCTTTCTTCCGCAACTGTCTATGTGTTTTCATCTAAATATTTGATAAAGGCTTTCAACCTTGCCTTCCGATAAGGATAGTTTGACCTATTCAAGAGGATTGGACATGATATGGACACTTCTTCCTTAGTGATTATATTGTCAACCAACTATTTTGGATTTTATTTGCTTGAAACACAAACCTTACCTGGGTGACCATGCTTTGATGCTACTTGTTAGTTGGTTTGATTTATTATATTGCAAATTGTGTTGTAACATGTGGTACCACAAACTTACATATGCAGTAAAAATGTAAAATAAACACTAGGAATTTGTTTACACAATTCAAAAATAACCCTCTTATGTCTACGGAGCCTTAATAGAAAAATCTAATAATAATGATTCACCAATTGTTAGAACATTGGACAACACTAGTACATAAATTACTTACTTTGCCTAAATTCCATTTGATATTAACTTGTTGACATATTTATAGTTTAGTTCCTTTAAGTAGTAAGTCTCTTTGCATTTGTTTTGCCAAGACTCCTTCTTAACTCTAACTCCTAGCATTGATCAGCGAGTTTTCTCTCCTAAGGGTGGTTCTTCACTTTGATAACTTTAGTGTGTGATTGTGGACTATGCTAATTTTCTTCTTAATGATGTAAACAATGCATAACACTTGAAATTCTTAAATGATAATTAATTGAACACTAGTTATTCCAAGCAAACCATGGAGTTCTCACTGAATCTTGAGTAAGTGAAGTTTTTTAATGCAATTCTCTCAAGTTCACTCAATTGGCCACCGAAAGCATTTGTTCAGTTAGCTTTTAAAGTAGGAAAACTAGTGTCAAGAAATTTGGTTGTTAATCTTCAAAATATTGAAAATGATACTTTTTATATTGTAACATCCGGTGTGACTTTTTTGGGATTTTTTCCTTCCTAATTTTCCGATAGCCTCAACTATCTTTCCTTATTATGGTAAACTAAAAAATTTTATGAGATCATGCCTAATTTAGCTAGATTTGATTTAGATATGTGAAAGTTAAGATATGATTAATTGTCTAGATTCTCTCATATCTTGTGAATAAGGTCGATCAATCATATTCAAACTGATTTAATAGAATTCGTTCAAATTATCTTAATTAAATTAAGTCAACACTTCATAATCACTGTTAGGAAGGAATAAATCGTCTGATTAATCTTGAAAATTTTGGTAGATACTGTGACAAATTATGTTGTAACATCCGTTGCAATAAATTATCAAAAATTTAAAATTTTCTTAAGAGAATAATAGGCCCTGTCAATGCTACATTGTTAAATTGTGCCAATAATAATAACTCATCAAAGTTATGCATTTATGGCATAATGTGACACTAACATATTCAATTGCAATTATGTCTCTCTCTATTATCTAATTAAAGAAATAGAGGTCTCATTAGTAAAAATATACCGATTATTCATTAATAAAATTACATTATACTGGTTATAAAAGCGCACTCGATACATACACAAAATAATTATAACATAAAACAAACATAATAAGTATAATAACAAAAAAAAATAATTATGTATAATTAAACTTTTAATAAAAATGTGGGTTGGATGGAATTTATCAAATTATGATAAGTCATATTTTTATCAAATCAAAATTTTACAATTTTAAATTTGAGATAATTGAAAAGTAAAAGTGAGAAGTTGAGAAAGATGTGAGAGAAGAAGAAATGTAGAAGTTTTATTAGTGGTGAAGAGATTTAAGGAAAACAAAAAAAATAATTGCAAAACGAAAAAGTTGAGGGAGGAATTAAGGAAAGAATAGAAGAAGAAATTATTAGAGTGAATAGATATCGAAATTTAGTTACTATTATGAAACTATTATTTTGCTTTCGTTTTAATGAATTGATATAAATTTGATTTTTTTTCAATAATAATATATTTGTAATTGTATATTGTAAAATCCAATAATAACATTTAGCTATAATGTTATAATTAGCTATAATAATATAATATATTTAGATATAGATTTAGAAACTAGTTCGTGTTTTAATATGTACTCTGTCTTATAAGCTAACCCATCGTGATCAATATGTCACAGAAGCCCATTTTATTAAATTACATAGTTGCATTTTTATTGTATAAAATAGAAGAATTTGAAAATGACAATGAAGATAAAGGATATGTTGGTAATAGAAGTGGTTACAGTAGACACCCGCTTCGTTGAGGTACAACCGTACAAATGGTGCAAGAGAGAAGGTGGGGGATTTTTTTTCCTCCTTAAATGGGGTGGGATGGGATGGGGAAGTCTGCATCTCAAACCATGTATTACTTAAGTAAATATATCATATAATTTTATTTTTTATTATTTAAAATACAACAAATTTATAATTTGTGTATACCTTGTCCACACAAAAAGTGTATGAAACTTATTAGCTAGAATAATTTACAAACTGACATTTAATTATGTATAATATTTAATAATTAATTTTATAGGTTATTTAATATGTGATTAATTAAAAGTTAGTTAATTTAATCTATAGTTTCATCATGATAATACAAAAAAAAAATTGCTTGTATATTTTAATGTTTTTTTTTATATATTATTATTTTTGTAAAAGTAGTCGGTCTCGCTTTGAAATAAATAAGATCAAACTTTCATCTTTTTAACATTTAATTTTTAAAACAAAATTAGATGTTTTTTTTCAGACACCCGCTGGGGATTGGGATAATGGACTGTTTGGTGGAGAAATATTTGAAAACGGATCGGCACCATGCTAGACACAGAATTTCACGCGCTTCTGCCACTCCACCTTTCTTACACGCTGCAAATCGCTTTTCTCTATTGGAATTCAGGTGACCATCACATGTACGGATGTTAAAAAAAATGGCAAGCTGCTCGACTTTCATCGTGCTCGAAAATATTTTAAAATTTAATTGAGTTTAAAATTAAATTTAACTATTTTTTAAAACTCAACACATTATTTAACTAAAATTTTAATTTTTGAAAAAATGAAGTAAATAATATTCCAACAACTACTAGTCGAAGTCGGCTATTAACACCCCGCCTCTCCCTCGCCACTCCTGTCTCTGTCACGCACCTACCACCTCAATAACGAGCTTCCGGCGTTTCTACAATACGCGGTTCGAGCAGCTGCGGCAGTTGGAGCAGCAGCTTGGCCATGTCCTCGGCCCAACAACCACCGACGAGCGCCGCCACCAGCTCGTCCAGAAGATCACGTCCCAGTTCATTATTCAAGTGCCGCAATCACTTCGCGATAATGGAATTTTAGTTGTTTCCCCATTACGATAAACCATTTAATTTAAAAGCCAAATTACCACTTCCCACCTTCCGTCCAACCCCGTCTACACCTGCCCCACACTTCGACTGTCGCTCCACCCCTTCACTACAGCTGTGGTAATATTATCTTATCATTCATCGGAAAAAATGGATCCCAAGAGCAATAAGTCCAGAATTCTCGGGGTTTTGTTGCTGTTGCATTTGGTTTCCCCGACGGTGTGTCGTTTGCAGATACCCGCGAAGCAGCTAGATGGGTTCTGGTACGGCGAGAAACCGGCGAAGGAGGAGTCTGTGTTCGTCGAGGCGTTCCTTGACCCGGTTTGCCCCGACAGCCGGGATTCGTGGCCGCCTCTCAAGGAAGCCCTTCATCACTACGCCTCTCGTGCTACGCTCGTCGTTCACACCTTCCCTCTGCCGTAAGTCTCTGAATCATCGATCGCATTTGATTTTTGGATATTAAGACGACGCTTTCGCTTTTCTCTTGAATACTTTGGCAATTATTGGGCTTTTATAGAAATGCTTTTTCTTGGTTGATTTTACACTACTCGCACTTTTTTCACGTCTTGAGTCGAGATCGAAGACAGTTTGTACGATACCGCTAGATGCTTATGTCAATTTCTTCGTGTAATATGCTCATTGGGTAATACTTGGTAAAACCAGGAGCGTACTCCCGGTCAACACAATCCAAACACGTGTACCGTCCTTTTTACTCGTCTTTTGATTTTGACCAAGTTTAAACAGAGAATACAGAGAAATTGCATTGAATACATTGATGAGGTACTTGATTATGGTGAACCATGTAATACTAGGAATCTAGCTAATTTTTTTTATTAAATTTTAAGAGCTAATAATACTTAGCATATATAATGCAAAAGCATCTAAAAATACGTGCAGTAAATATATTTAAAAAAATACATTAGAAGAATAACTGGGTGAACCTGTGTTTAAGAGAAATACTGTCATTATTAAAAAAAAAAATCACCAGTAGATGGTGGTAGGCGTTGTGGGATTAAAAAAATAAGAAGAAAGGTTCACGTTTTTGGATTGTGTTGACGGGGAGTATGCTGCTTGTTTGTGGAAGTATTAACCATGCTCATTCGTCTAGTTGAAAATGGGTTGATTTGTAGCATGTGTTGAATGGCAGGTACCATGACAATGCTTTTGCCAGTTCTCGGGCGCTGCATATTGTTAATAAGTTGAGCACTCCAGCCACGTACCTTCTGCTGGAGGCATTTTTTAACAACCAGGTGAGGTTGAATTTCATCCATCTGTGAGAAGGGCATTTAGATTTTTGCTTCTTCTATGTATGCAATCAAGTCTCACGTAGTTGATTATTTGGCTGTCATATATCATTAGATTTTTGCTTCTCCTATGTAGTTTATCAAGTCTCACCACCTCTTTCCATCTGATCATTTTCTAACGCTGAATTTAATGATCTCAATATACTAATCCGTTTCATGTTTTCTTTAATTTGCAGTATGTTTGGTTTTATGTCTTGAGAGGGGAAAGAAAAGTAATAAAGAAAGGAAAAGAAAATGATAGAAATTCAAAGTTTTGGTACATTCTCTAGTTGAGAAAGTATCAATGAAGAAAGGAAAATTTAAAAAATAAGAAATAAAATCAACAAAAATTCATTTTTTAAAATAAATTAACAAGATATAATGAAGAAATTGATAAAAGAAATAAGATTGATGAAATTTTTGAAAGAGGAATGAGAGTTACAATAATTTTTCTTCTATTTTTTTTCTCATTTTTTTGGGAGGAAAATAAGTGTTCCCCTCTTAAATTACAATAGTCTTTTAATTTTTTTTCCCATATAATTTTCTTTATTAACCAAATAACCAAAAATTTTTTTCTTAGCATTTTCTTTCTTTTCTTCTATAAATTTCAAGAACCAAACATAGCATTAATTTAATCCATTTAATGATAGCTTATCATTTATACTATATATTATCAGAATAGTAAAGAAGTTTGATTGCATACTATAAAACTATTTAAATATCTTTAATTCTTCACATATTATCTTTTTTTTTCTTCCTTCATATTACTCATTTCTTAGTTTTAATTTATTGTATTTTTTTCAATTTTTCAATTCTTTTATCTATTTTGTATTTTATTCTATACATTAAGATATGGGATATAATGCCTTTATTTAAATATTTTTTTTATTTTTCTTTCTTTTTGTATTTTCTTTTAATATAATTCTATTTTTCTCATATATTTTTTTTATAAATTTCTATACATTCTTTCTATTTTCTAAAAAGTTTTAAGATGCTCTTAATTTTTTTTATAATGAATAAAGCAGTATAATTTATATAAAATTTGCATACACATGGAACGCATCATTATTACTTGTGTATATGATTTCAATAATGCTTGGGTGTTAATTGTCACCTCACTATTGAAAAGCTATTTGCAGGTGTTCTAACCTGTCCAATTTAGTACTAAGTTGGTTCAACTTTGTTCCGGTTTGCTGTTTAATTGATGTTGTGTTATCCTCACAAGTGTGCTTGCTTGATGAAATTATAACATGCTTTTCATTGATGTTATGTAAATTATTTATGAGTCCAGTGGCCCACCTTCCATGGTTACTGAGTCACTGACTCGCTGGTGGTGATAGATGTAGTAATACTTACTGCCTCATCAACCTTATCGTAGCAGAGCATTCAAAGGAATGATGTAATAACAATAAATCGTGGGAGTCGTCAACTGTATGTTTAGTTTTGTTAAACTTTGACGCGACAACTAGCTAGTTAAGTGCAGATCACATCAAGGTAACTTTGCTATTGCTACATATTAAGATTGCTGAAAAGCTAAGATCGGTAGAGATTGTTGAACAGGAACAATTTTATGGCGTGGCAACGTATCACAGGTCCAGAGCAGCAGTCGTAGACCAAATACAGAAGTTCGTGATCAAGGCACTTGGAACCTCATACCAGTCTACGATTAAATCTGGCTTCAACGATTCCGAAACCAATCATGCAGCAAGGGTTGCCTTCGAGGTAAGAGATATATATATGTTTCTTTTTTCATGTACAGGTTGATAGGCATGAAAGTAGAGCAGATGCAAACTTGTCAGAACGTGTGATGTATATTTCTTGTGCTGCCATGCAGTATGGTTGCTTACGAGGGGTTTATACCACGCCTTTCTTCTTCGTCAATGGTTTTCCACTACCTGACGCTGGATCGCCAATGGACTACAAAGGATGGAGACAAGTTATAGATCCTTTAGTTAGTCAGGCATAAGCTTCTGCATGCATTCACGAGTGTGGAATTTCTGCTTCATTTTCTGTCGTGTAATAATTAATCTACCTACTACTGAGGTTATGAAGACAACGTCTAGTTTTGTGTATCCTTGGAGAAATCCTTGTGGCATATAAATAAAAATAATGTCTGGTAACTTAATCTACCTACGAGTGGGTTTTTTGATATGTCTTTTCATTAGACTGGCCATAAACCATTTAGTTCAAGATCATTCAAAGTAGTTCGTTAAAGGAATTTATGCCCACTGTATATTTATGTTGTCTCAACTCTCAAATATATGGGTTGATGCATCATGAAAAAAATTGAAGTTTATTAAAATTCTCTCGTTCATAACAACATATACAATAACGGCCTACTTTCCCCATTATTAATTAAACCAAGTGAAACTTTAAGGGGTCTGGGTCAAAATTATATTCTTTTTTCTTTGTAACAAAAAGCAAATTTTAGTCATTCAAGTGAATCTGTCATAGCAGTATCAGAAACAGTTTAAGGAAAATCAACAATTCTTGACATGATATGAGCTAGTCCATTATTAAAATGATTCACGTGACAAACTTTGACAAAATCAAAATTGACTAACTTGAGTTTAACATTATCAATAATGTTTTCGATAAGCGACAGGTCAGCCTCTAAGAAATGAATCTTCATATCAACATTAAGTGCATCTCCTAGCGAGCAAAAAACGAGCGATGCTATATGTTTGTGTTACTTTGTTTTTTACTAAAATATATGCATTAGAATCATTATATATTTCCAACTCTATCCATCCAAATGGCAAAACTTATACTCTTGTCAATGTCAGATGTCACCCAATTATGAAGTCGTCAAAGAGGCCCATTTAGAAGGCCCAAAATCTGGGTTTTCCATGTCACTTTGAAGCGGGAAGGGGCTTTAACTCAGCTATCGTCACGACACCGTTTTGGTAGTCCAGCCTTACCTTCTGCGTCGGATTTCGTGTTTTATTCAATAATTAAATTTCAGTAAAGTATAATTTATTCATACTTTATATGTGTGATGTGTAATAAATTTTAACTCTGTGTGTGTGTAAGAAATAAATATTTATAAAGAATCAAATCACATGGGATGGGTTCTCGAAAAGGGTTAACATTATTCCGATGAATTACTAAGTCAATGTCACTTTAACTATCACATTGCTGCTTTCTCTGAATCTCATTCAAATAAGAAAGAAAAAAAACAAAAGGAAAAATTCATTTATATTTTAGAGGTCCTTTCTGAAAATTAGGGCTTCCTTCTCTTTAATAAAATCACAAGATTAGTTTTACATTTTTTGTTTTATATAAGTTTTATCTTAAAACGGGCATCTTTCCCCATTATCACTTGGTTTCTTCTAACATAGCCAGCACTGATGTTGCACGTTTACGTTTGGAAAGCTCGTACAATTGCATACCGCAATTTCTGTCCTCTTTCGTCCCAACGTGCTGCTGACAAATTTGTTCCAAGACAATTGGGCATGCAAATCTGGGGAGAGATTTATCTCAATTTTCCAACAATTTTTTTCAGAATTGATTCAATCCATCGTTTCAATCAAATTTAAAAATCAGTTAATTAGTATTATTTATTATGTATATATATTTTTTAATACAAAAATTTAAAAATATGTTAATAATATTTTAAAAGAATATAACTAATTTGTATATTAATTAATGTAGAATTATTATTTTAATAAAAAATATATAATTAATTAATTATTTTTATAAGTCAAACAAATTAAATATATAATAATTGATTTATTAGTTCTTAATAACTTATTTATTCTATATATATTAAGAATATAATCATATACAAAGACAAAAAATAATAATAAATAATTATTTAAATAATTGTTTTGGTATAATAGTTTTTTCTTTTATATATTTTAATTTTAATTTATTTATTTTTACTTTTTTTGTTATATTTTAGTCTAATTATTCATTCCTGTTTTTTCTATCTCTCTTTTATTTATTTATTTTTTTTCTCTCTTTCCTTCCTTTTTCCTACTTCTTTTTCTTGCTACTCTTCCTCTATTTTTCTCTTTTGATTCTACCAAAAAAATAAAAAAGTAAAAAACAAAAAAAATAGAAAATAAAAAAATTTCAAACCCATCGACTATTCAGATTGGCTAGTTGGCTGGTTTCCGATTAACCCAATCGGACCAGTCGGGTCGAGCGGGATTTCAAAACATTGTTTCCTAACATACCTCCAATTAATTAATATTTTTAGACTAAACTAACAACAAAACAGGTTCATTGTCAACGGGTTTGAACCGTGAAAAATAGAGTAACAAGTTACCCACTATCAGTACAAGTATTATTGTAAAAAAAAATATATAGATATTTTAATTATGATAAAATATAAATTGTTATATTTTTTATAATTTCAATAATAAATTAAAATTTTTAACATTATAATTAATTTTAAAAGATGGATATAATAAAGTTGGAGGTAGGAAAGAAAAAAAATAAATGTTAAATTAAAAAATAATGGACCAAAAAATTAAAAAAGAATAGTGTTCAAAAGAAAAGATATATTTATTTTGATTCTTCTATATTAAGAACAAAGTTAATTATTATAAGACTCTTTCTTTTAATTAAGCAGTATAGATTTTTTTTTTTTTATAAAAGATAGATAGAAAAAAATGTCGGAGTTAAGATCAAAAATGAAGAAAGAAATGCTAATTCAGAAAAAAAAAAAAAAAAGAAAATTTTAGTCAATTTACATTCAAGGCTAAATTTAGTTATTATAAAGTCCTTAATCTACTTAAATTGAATAGACAGACAGTTTGGTTTTGTATTAAATTATTTACCAATTATATAATTTAATAAATTGAATAATTTGTATAATAAGAAGTACAAGATAAAAAGAAGATAATAGAGATGGGAAAAGATAGGATAAAAAAGAGTTGGTGGAAAATAAAAAATATTTTGATAAATAAATATTTAAAAATTAAAATATAGCTATGGAGGCTGATGATAAATAGGGTAAGAGCACGCAGCCAATTGGTCAGGGCTCTAACGAAGAAACGAAGCCGGAGAAGAGGGCTGGAGCGTATCATCTTATCTATATCTTACATCCATCAAGGTAAATGAATGCCCGATTTTGTTATCCGGATTTCCCCCTGAAAATTCATCAATTCCAGATCTATATCTCGTTTTTTCATCCGCAAAACCCTAGTTGTTCTGCCGCTTTTGTTTCTATCCTTTTCATTAATTCACCGACGGTGTTTTCTCTTTTGCCCCCCTTAAGTTTGACTGTCATGAACAATTATGTGTGTGTGTTTATGTGTGTTTATTCGGTTTTTGTAGAACATGGATCGGTACCAGAAGGTGGAGAAGCCAAAGGTGGAAACGTCGATTGATGAAAATGAGATTCGGATTACAAGCCAAGGCAGGATGCGGAACTATATCACTTATGCCATGGGTTTGCTTCTGGTATGGTTATACATTTGCGTATTCCGTGTCTGTAAAAGTGTTGATGCCAAAATAATTGCTCCGAAGCTGAGGTTTGTGCTGTTTTATTCTGGTGAATATTTTGGATGCAACTGTGCGTTGCTTGCTCTAAGAGCTTGCTGTCGTTCATGTTTAAAGTTGAGTTATGATGTGTTTGCACTTGTTATTCTGGTTCTGACATGTGCTTGTAGTTTTCAAGGAATGTTATTGACCTGTGTATATTTATTTATTTGTTCATTTTATGACTTGTGTTATCTATTGCTTTCCCTGATAATATCGAATATTGGCGCTAAAAAAATAACCAAAATTTGAACCATTTTTGGCGATTATTTACTGATAATCTGACATTTTTTAAGTGGCCGTAATAATGAAATTTTGGGTGATGTTTAATAAAAGGCTGATGCGGTGATGTGATGTATGATGATACGTATGTATGCTTTTTTATTGAGATGTCTGGTCTGTTGAAAATTGTTATAAAATGCTTGTTTATCATTTAAATGGCTGACATTTTGGAATAATAATAGAACCATATTCTCAGAATTCTGTGTTTATTGGTATTGTCGTGCTTTGTATGAGATGTTGTCAGTTCTGCTTCGATTATTTTGGCAAACCCTTCTATAGAGTGTCTGATTGTTCCAACTTTCATGCAATTTATTGTAGGAAAAGGGTTCTGATGATATAGTGTTTAAGGCAATGGGCAGAGCCATTAACAAAGCTGTGACAATTGTGGAGTTAATCAAGGTATTTTTCTTTTTCTTTTTTCTCAGTGATTCTTTTAGTTTTTAACTTAAATGTTTATCTTTTTGGTGACTTATATATGCCATGCCTTTCCATAATTCAGAGGAGAATTGTTGGTCTTCACCAAATCACGGCAATTCAATCCACTGACATAACAGACACATGGGAACCCCTGGAGGAAGGGCTCCAAACGTAAGGACAAACTGATTGTGAAAAAGGAACTGTTCAAACTTCTGAGTTTAACCAACTTTCTGTTTAAAGAAGGATTGATTGAGAACACTGCTATTTGTGATGTTTGTTCACTGTCACAGTCTGGAAACAACGAGGAAAGTTTCAATGGTCACAATTATGCTGTCAAGAAAGGAGTTAGATAAGACAAATATTGGGTGAGTTATTGTGGGTTACTTCTGTCGAGAAGTCTGCTTGTTCTGCTCTGCGTGCTGTGTCATGTAAAAGCTGTAATCACTCACTCTTTTAATTTTTCATGTTTGAATACAATGAAGTTATCTTCATTGCTTGATTTTTAGTCTTGGTTATAATGAAAAAGACCTTTCCCCTTCCTCATCATCGACATGAATGCAAAGTATTGGAACCTTCTTAGATTTGGCTTTCTATGCTAACACTGTTCTTTGTACTCCTACTGAATTCACTGTCATGAAACTGGGGTTATTGATTGGCCATTATGTGACGTAGGTACCAACCTCCCATACCAGCTGACCAGGTCAAGGTGCCGACAGAGCTTGACTATGATGGAGGTGGTGTCGTGCTTTCTAATTTCTGTGCTTTGTAAATTACTAAATTTCTCTGAGTATTATGTTTTGACATATTTTAATTGTGTAGAGGGATCACCTCCTGCCAGAGGAAGGGGTCGATTTGGTAGAGGGAGGGGGAGACCTAGAGCCCCATCTGGTAATTTGATTGTTCACTATGTTTGCTTCAATTTATCGGAAAGCCCAGGGCTCATGAATTTTTTTGCTCATACCAAAATTTATTTGCTGTTTAGCAATATGTTAAATCTATTCTCACACATTTGCTCTATTGTTTAATAGGGAATGGTTTTGCATCTGCCGAGTATGAGGATGGAGGCTATGAAAGAAATTGGGGTTATACCAGGGGTAGGGGACGAGGTAGAGGTCGCAATTTCCATGGCCGTGGCAGAGGAGGATACAATGGCCCCCGAGTCGATGCTTGGTATGATGCTGGAGGCTATAACCAAGACGCACCACGAGGTTCTGATTTGCTTATTGAATATTAGGATGATATTTTTCTAAAATTCGTGGAAATTCAGTGTTGCATTAGAACTGCTTTGATGGGACTTGTTTGCTTGGGAGCCCAACTGTCAAAAGTTAGTATTGTCCATGGTTCCTCTATGTTGTTATGATTTTGTTTGGTTGTGTGATTAGCATTTAGGCATCAGCGGGCAACTCTCTTAATACCACTGAGGGGATCTGATTTGATACCTGTGTTGATAGCCAAAAAATAAGTCTGCTCTGACTCAGTTGGGAACCGATTTAGGGATTTAAGATGTTGAGTTCATTAGCTTATATTTTACATTATCCGCCCTTTATACAGGCTTGTTTGACTTTAGCTGCTATTATACTCAAAAACATAGCTGCTCTGTGAATGTGGTTGCTGAATTTACCATGCCTGGTGGTTATCTTATGCTGCAGGTCGTGGCCGTGGCAGGGCGACTCGTGGGAGAGGTCGTGGATTTAGATCTAATGGGCCGGTCCAAGTCGCTGCTTGAATTTCTTAGGTGTCCACTGTCCAAACTTGGGGTTTATCGTGCGAGGACAACACTACGAGTTGATGGATGTGTACCCAGTTTTATGTTTTTTCACAGTTGTTGCTAGTTTTAACTTCTAGGACATCATATTTAATTGTTGTAGACTGACTTGCGCCGTGCGCGCGCGGTGAGCGTTTTTGTTTTTTTTGTTTGTCACCTTTAGCTTCTACGGTTTAGTTGCTTTATTAATCAAGTGTAACCTGATTGCTGTGGTAGCACATTCTTTGATTTTTAAGCTTGTTTGATATTTCATATACTCTATGGGTAGACTTCTCGTAAGCTCGTTTCCCCTTTACGATGTGCGTCTATGTGTGTTTTTGGCCCCTGATTTTCCATAAACTTGTTAATTTTTTTAATGTAATTTGGTCAAATTTCCTTGTTAGCTGCGACTGTTCTGCTGGGCAGCGTTCGGGTAGGGCGAGGTGGTGGGAGTTTGGAACTAATTTGATTGCATGTTATGACTTAACAATATTATTCTTAAGTAGTAGAGTTACTCTATTGTCCTTGATTATTTATTAAAAAGATAAAATGTACTCAATTATACATATCAGTAGATCATTATTCCTTTCTATTCTACATTACTAAGGAAATAAAGTGTTTTATGTTACAAAATATGAAATTACATAATTACTGTTAATTTGAATTCTTATATTTTTTTCTCCTCTTTCCTTTAGATTTTTATTTTCTTTTAACCTTCCTCATTTCAAATTCTCTTGTTTTTTCTTTATTTTTTATTTTAAATATTTTTTATAAGTTTAGTTTTGAATAATTGTATTTTAATTATTATAAATATGATCACTTATAATTTATAGTTAATTTTACAGATACGTACAGTCTACAACTTCAATCGGTCATAATAAAATTCGCAATATTCTTTTTGGGAAAATCTTTTTGATGGGTACCTTACATTAAAAATTGTTGGCCTAACCACTTAAAAAACAATTGGACATTTTAATAGAAAAAAGTTTTTGTATATCATATGTAAGCAAATTCATCCTGAGGTTTCCATTAGATATATTAATAATAAAAGTTGAAGGCCCTACCCAATTTTTTTTCGATGTTCCTTTCTGTTTTGTTTTTTCGTTTCTGCTTTTGTTTGATTCTTTTGCATTATAATAAAACGTACATTTTCTTGTTGGAAAGTGGACAATCTTCAGCCATGCAAAAGGACTGTGCATTCTTTCCCCATACAAATAAATTGTTCGCCTTATTCACTAACAAATACACACACACACACACACACATATATATATATATATATATATATATAATTATTAAACATGTATATGTATCATTGGTCTCTAAAAAATATTTTTGTGGGCCTGACCAGTTAAAAATTTAAAACTTGAAAAACTGTTTGTCATGGATAGTCAAATAATACAATTCATTAATATAAATTAGTAAAAAATTAAAAATATTAAACGTTTTAGAATCTTTTAGGAAAACTTTGAAGACATATTAAAATAAAAAATTTGAACGAAACTTTTAACATTTTTAAAAATAATTTTCTTCATCCAAAATTAAATCATGTTTCACGTAAAAAAGTTGTAATATTTTGAAAAAAATAATCTCTCTCTTTTACACACTCATATATATATATATATATATATTTTATTGGAGATGGTTCCCTGTTACAAAAATATAAAAGAAAATCCAAATCTTTAACACGTATATTTTGTGATCAGTAATTTATGAAAAAATTCAAAAGAACTAAAATTTGATTTTAATTTAACACAACCTGAAAAATGTATAAGAATTTTGATTTAACAAAACCTTACAGATGTATAAAAAAATTGATATTTTGAATGATACATTTGGGAGAGGGGTTTTGTTGAGAGGTGATGTTTGATGGAAATTGTATTGAGACAAGTAATATGTTTTCTTGTAAAATTTTGATATTTTAAAATTTTTAATTTATTTAAATATATATAAAATATATGATAATGATTAAAAGGTATGAGAATTTATAAATTAATGATTAATTTTTGGAGTACGTACACATATATATTGATTTGACGGTGAACAGGTGGAACGAAACCGAAGGAATATCAATTGGTTAGTCAGTGAATACATATACTTTTTAAATTTCATAAGGCCACAGCCATTGTCTTAAGGTCAGTGAATGTATTCTTTTAAATATATTATCTTGGGCATTATGAGATGTAATGGGCTTTCTGTGGATTTCTTGCAGATAGGTTGGAGTCATAAAGTGTGCGAGTACGTTTTTGCCATGTTATACTGGACTTTGAGGTAACCAAGAGGTATATATTCTCAAACAACTCTCAACGAACAAAAAGTGGTCAGCAGTGGAGTAGGCTCTTCCGACAAAAGATCATTTACACCTTAGTGCATCAGTCGACCCACCATGTTAAAGCTAAGCCCAACATAGTGAGAAAGGAGGACATGATGATGAATGTCAAAACAGTTCCGGTCGACGGTGAATGACAAAACACTCTGCTTAGGATGCACCCTCGTGACTGCTGGAGGACATAGTTATGGGATAAAAATGCTATCTGTCATATAATTATTGTAGTGAAAGAAATATCTTCAGAAGAATACGAAGAGACTTATAGATTCATTTAAAAACCCTACAGCCATGCTTTTCTCAGCATTATTCTATGTTCGTTTTTATATCTTTTATTTTGGTTTTATGACTATAGTTCTTGTCATATATATGACATTATTTTCATTTTTTGATGGGTTGTTGTGCTTCTGTGAGTACCAAGGGAAATAATTAAGTTGGGGGAAAGAAACTCCAAATGTTCCATTCCATGCATTTTATATCTGTATTTATACTACCATACTACATGCAACGAGGAGACCCCTGAAATAAGCAACTTGGCCATTTAACACATATCTTAAAATGTCCTTTTAATAATTCTACGTACCATTTACTATTAACCGAATCCCTTACAATAACTGCATTTTGGTACTTCAAGTAAGAAATTAAAATACATATCTTTTATTTATTTTATTTTCTTTTTTTCGTGCTCTTTTTTGTAATTTATTTTTATCATCTATAGTTAAATTTTATTTACTTTATATCTTCTTAACTAATTTTTCTTTAAATTTTCTCTCATTTTATACATTTTGAAGCATAATAATTTATAATTTATTTTCACTAATAAAATTATATAATTTTATTATATTTAAAGTAAATGATTTTTTATGCATGATAAATTATAAAATAAAAGATTCATGCAAGTAATTCAAAATACTTATATAATAAAATCATAAAAAAAAATTATAATAAATTATTTGTATTTAGTAAAGATATGAAATGGTATAAAATGTTTAAAAATTAAACGTAAGAATTAAAATAAACTCATAAATATATGTGATTCAGAGTAAAATTTATGAGAAAAAAAAATCAAAAAACATAATCATTAAACAATAAAAATAATAATTTTCTATTTTCTATTCATTCGATGACCCAAATAAAATTGTCAAAATCAAACCAAACACCGAACTGAAAAATTATTTCAAATACCAAATACATATCGAACTTTTTGATTTTTATATGGTTTAATTAGTTTATCAATTGTTCGGGTTTTCCTTTTTATGTTTCTCCACTTCTTTTTTTTTTTTTTGCTTTACAATTATCAGTGTTTCAATAGGGATTGAAATAGTAAAGCAAGGCAGTCGCTTTTAAGTTTCCAAAAATTTCTAAAACTTTAATAATCATGCAAAAATATCAATTACATTATTTCACAAAATTTATTTATCATCTCAAACTAGAATTAAACTCCCAATGGGCTTTACGGACTTAAACCCATTGGATAAACGCACCGCGAATCTTCTGAAATTTCTCATTAAACCAAGGCCCAATCCAATTGGTTTTTCTTGATTGACTGGTTTCATGTACTTTCAAATCTCAATCGAACCTCAGATTCTGGGACAAACCGAGCAACTGGAGAAAGCGGTACCGAGGTCTGCTCAATGGAGGAGCTCAACCCCGATTCCCTGAAGAATATTGAAACCTCGCAAGAGAGCTGTGACTCTGTTATTCAATCTTGTAGTTCATCTGTTGTTACGGCCCAAGATTTCAATATTGAACAGAAGGACCTGAAAGAGGAAGAACCGGAAGACGAGGAGGAAGAACTGAGAAGGCTTTTGTTGCCCCATGTACAGGAATTGCCTGAAACTCCTCCCTCTGCTGTGGAGGCCAATTTTGCGACTTTTTTTTCTCCAGGTAAAGCGAAAACAATTCTCAGATACGATTACTTGGTTTATTCTGTTTCCTCGCTGCGATATTTGAGGAAAGTTAAAGAGTGTCATCAAATTTTTTTGGGACCAATGTGGACTTGTTTCTGGATAATTTCAAGCATTGTTAAACTGTGATTATTTAGGGCTTTACCGAATTTTTTTAATTTTTCAGATTTTATGAAGCCTGGGCATGATCAGTATGTTCATCGTCATGCCAATGGGTATGTCTGTAACTCTTCACATGTGAACCCTTTTAAATGTACACACACACACACACACACATTTTATTGCAGCATGAATTTTTGGATTTTGTGAGTTGTTAAATTTTATGATTGATAGGCTGTGTGTAATTGGTGTGGCTCCTACTCATGTGGCACTTAAGGACAAAGGGGGAATAACTTCAGTTGATTTTAACGTTGGTAAGGCTGATCGGAGTGGAATTAAAGTGACCGGAAAGCGCAAAAAGGTGAATTTCTGTTTTCTTGATATAAATTTGCAAAAATATTGTCATTATGGCATCATGTGTGTTCAAGATATGTATTTTTTTTTTCTTTCAATTTCCATCACAAAAGCATGGATTGGTTTTAGGGCACTTCTATGTTGTAGCCAATTAGTAACCTGTTGAATGACGCTTAAGTGAAGAGAGAAGAACAAAAGCTTTCCTATTGGTTTGAAAGGCCTAATTTACAGTTTTCAAGCTTTGGTTTATGAATTAATCCTTTATATAAGAGCCTCTGTCAATTGTTACTAGTTTCTTAAATCTTAATTCACATCAGAGCTAGATTATGGGGCTATTTGGATCACATGTTTATGTTATTTGAAAATGGTTTGTTTGCATTATAGGATGACTTGCAACGAGTCTGTTGATTTAGTTTTAATTTATGTATTTGATAGCTTACGACTGGAGTTAATGTTTTGCCTTAACTTATGATTCAGAGTTTGACTTTGTTTATTGTCTTATGCAGAATGCGCAACATTTTGAATCCAATACGGCATTGTGTAAAGTGTGCACCGCTGATGCTTCTTACATAGTGAGGTTAAGATGTTCTTGTCTTTTTCATCTGTGGACCTTTTTTATATTTTATTTTTTTCAATAACTAATAAGGTGTGATTGGCTCTTGCAGGTGCTGTATAAAAGGCTCTCTATTAGAAGTCAATGAAAAGTTAATCAAGCAACCGGAATTGCTTAATTCAGTGGTAAGAATGTGTATCATCTTAGATGTTCTGTTAGTAATCCCCATGCTTTTAAGCCATTCCTATATGCATATTTTCATCGGTCGTTGTGTTTAAAGTGTTTGTTCACCATTTGCAGGAAAGCTTTTAAGATGGTTGTCGTGAAATAACCTGAATATTCCTCTTTTCCTTTGTGTTGTACATGTGCATTTGTCTCTTGGGTTTGACTTTTGAGGACGATGATGTTTCATTTTATTCAGGTTCCTTAGTTGAATATATATAAGCGTTGTTGCTCACAATTTGCAAACACCAGGAAAGAATTTTAATTCCTATTTCAAACTATTAAAAACTGGATGCGACTAACTACGAAAGATGGCTGTATACCAGCCATATGATCCTTTGTGGATCAACAAAGACAGATGAAACGTCTAAGCTCTACTAGGTGAAAATCTATATACGGTTTAAGAATATTATCAATGAATGAAATAACTGAAGCATAATTTTGCATTGAATGGGCTACATTTAGAGGACAAAGAGCTTGTATATTGATTTTTTGCAATTTTAATAGTGCTTAGTTGTAAATGCCTATTTATCCAGTTTTTTCTGTGTGCAAGTTTGAGCTTTTCTTTTGAACAATCTTGGTTGAACTTCTGCTGTGCATTATTGCAGCCAGACAGAGAGGGATATATTGCAATTATCATGCCAAAACCGGCAGACTGGCTCAAGGCAAAGGCGTCTTTGCTGGGCTTTGAAGAGTATAAAAAGTTGAGAACTGAGCTGTAACTTATATCAATAGGTGCTCTGGGAATGCCTGCTTCCATTCGGGAGAAAACATACATTATTTTGGTGGCAGAAAGTCTTGAATCTTGAAGCTTTGTTGCAACAGATTGTTGTAGTGTTGTGCAGAGGAATTTTTGAAAATTTGATTGATCTTTTAATGATTAATATTAAATTATGTTTACTGTATTATAATCTATTGATTCCTCGTTTCAGAACTGATGTACTTTAATATTCTTTCCTCTGGATCAATAGCACTCTCTGCGTAGTATGCATTTTAACAAATGGCGACTTTAGCAACACGACTCTGCAGCAATAGCTCTGACTAAAATGCGATTGTCAATAAATTTTAGCAATTCAATGGTTAAATAACTCCTAAATTTAATACCTTGATATTGTGTTTCATGCCCCAAATTGAAGCTTATTTATATTAAATTATAAATCAGGCTTTGGTAGAAGTATGTGAGTTCAATCTCTTTACACTCTTTACCCTTTTTATTTTTATATGTATATCTCGTTGTTTTTTATTCCAAGAATTTCTGTTAATATTACTCACTTTATATCTCACAAATTATGGCTTTTTTGAAATGGCTAAAATAATAAACTAAATAGACAAATAACCTGATCATGAAATATGTCTGTTTGGCGAGGGAAGACAAATTCAAGCAATTGCGTGGAAAATAACCGGGCAAGTACATAAATTGTGTGCGCAATATGTGTATATTTATTCATTTTTTTTACAATTTTTAATTGAATAATATTGAAAATACACTCCATTTGTTCAGAATTTAAAATTTTAAAAGAGAATAAAATTAAGAAAAAAATTAAAATTAATTGTGATCAGTAGGTTCAGAAGCCAAATAGTTAAACTTATTATAGCGAGGGAGGACAACTTTATGATAAAAGGGCAAATTTGCTTTTTCCAATTATCTCTTATATGATTGATATAAGTTGATGAGGGGCAAACTAAAGTATCTATCTTAAAGTACACTGATCAAAAAATTAGGATTATATACTTCTCTACAAGAAAGTGAATATCAGTCAATCTTGTTCTACCATCTACCAATATCTATGGTTTTAACTAGTAATTAACATGCACTCAACACTAGACCATTTCTTGTACTACTAGCCTTCTCGATCGATTTATGTCAAGAAAACACAAGTAAACCTGCTTCTCCAGCTCTTCCAACTGTTCCAGAAACCAAGCCTCATGCATTTGGAATTCCCTCACCACTTGCTTCAACATCTCATTCTTCCCTTTTCTAACACAAATATCTACCACGAACTTCCTGTGCTCCATCTCGTCGTGCAACCTCTGCACCAGCCGGCTCATCGTGTCAAAATCGTTGGTCAGTATGTACACCCCTCTTGCCGCTATATCCAGCTGCGCTCCCAGCCCTTCCAGCCATGTCCTGTTCGACTTCTGTTTGGCCAAGGCCCTTTTGATGAACCTCATGAATTTCGTCCGCCTCTCCGTCTTTCTGCATTGTGTTGTCAGTTGATGGAGCAGGAATATGTGGGTGTCGTGTAACTCGTGGAATTTAGCTGGAGTGATGGTTGAAAAGGGGTTCCTGCAGAGAGCAAATGAGGCGAGATTTCTGTAGACCTTGTGGTATTGGCTGTTGGTCCAACTGACACCGTTAGGAACCCGTTTGATCAACTCCAAAACGTCGTCTATCGCACGATGATAAATGCGCACTTGATGGACTTCCTGGAGGAGGACTTCACAGATTCTGCCTGCTTCTAGGCTAATCTGGAAGTAGCTGACCAGACACTGGTGGAGATTGGAGCTTTCACATATGGAGATTAGGGTTTCTTGGCGTGGCTCCAGCAAGTACTCGGACATATGGATGGGCGCTACCGTAGGAGCAGGAGAAGAAGGTAACGGTGAAAGTGGCGATGACGATGATGATGAGGAAGAATATCTCTCATCAAGATTTGTTTTTATTTCCAATTCGCACTGAACTTTGTTGCAAATCTCAGTGTAGGACTTTGTCCTAAAGGCTCTTTTGTATTCTTCATTGACATTTGGCTTGCCCGTTAAAGCACTGATCACGTCTTCTTCTTTTCCAAGACGTCGACCTCAAGCCACAGTTAAAACAAAGATTAGAATTAAATCTGACATTTCATGAAATTGTACGCTTCAATGGATGGAAAAGAAATCAATTCAATCACATGAACAAAAACCCTAACTCTTTCGAAAACCTACAAAAAGTGAAAGTACTGCATTCCTCATAAAACTCGTGTCCATCAGTTTTGTGGCACGGAAAGACAAATGAAAAAAAATAATAAAATTTCGCATTGACAAACAATGAAAATAAACAGACCTTCATCTCCAGAGGAGAACCCGAGTTTGGCCCATAAGATATTTTTCATGTGAGAAATTGATTTGATCATCTGTGCTAACATATGAACAAGGAAACTTACTTTCAGAAAAGGATCTTTTCCTTCAGGAAAAGGAGAAACAAACTAAAAGCAGGATAAAACATGAAAATATATAGCTGGCAGATGTTACACACACACACACACATATACGTACACCGCACACCGCATGATCATGCAATAATAGTCGTGGCTTTAATTAATTCACAATTCAAGGTCATGCTGTAAAACTTTGCTTGCACGTAGAAAATTCTGTACGTGTAATATGTGAACCCACGGAAAAATTGTACGCGAGCTTCTTGTGAGTCAATGAGGATAAGGGTTTTAGCCACCACCTAAAGAAATTAACCCAAGCTAAATTCGGACATCCATCTTTTAAGGTTTTGCTTCAGGGTTCTGACAGTTTTTGGATATTTCTAGATCAAGGGGAAAGTGTGGATGGATATAAAGCAATAGTTTGTTATATAATGCTACATGGTTTTGTGAATCAAATGATTTCTCATCGGAAATTATTTGAAAGGCTGGGAATTTGAACTCCTCCCGTTCTTGGATTCTACGTTTGATTTGCTGTCTTCTTGCCGCGTGGCTTCTTCTTTGGGGGATGCTTTCTTTCCTTTTTCCTTCTTCTGGTCTTCATTTTTCTTTGATGTACTCACACACGCAAATATATATATATATATATATATATCTATATATATATATATTGACTTAGGTGTATATCTTATCATTAATATTTATGTGGGCTTTTGATATCCTCGTCTTGGGGGCTGGATTTTAAGATTTAAGCTTATTTTGATCATTTTAAATAATCATTGCGTTGTTTAAGCTTGGTTTCCTATTTCATTTTTAACGTGGAATTTAGTAGGAGTGTATTGAAACAAATAATTTGAAAAAATCTCATAATTAATTTTAAATTACTACTATCAAAATTCAAATTTGAAAATCATATTTAAAAATTTAGAATTTACTAATTCCTAGTAAGATTGGGTATTTTAGGTAAAACCTATGCAAGTCCCATTATTTTAATAAATATTTAATATGTATCTACTTATACTACATAATTAAAGATAAATTCTACTTTTTGCGCGCCCTTGTGTCAAATTACTAGATTAGGTTTATTTTGATAAAAACTTCAATGCTATTTAATTTATTTTGTTAGTTTTTCTTTCATTTTAAATATTTTCTATCTTCTAAATATATTTTATAATTTTTTTGGTTTTTTCTCTATCCTTCATTTTGCTTCTTTTTATCTCTGTTTTAATTTTTTAAAAAATTTTCATACAATCTTTCTATACTATCAAATTATGTTAGAGGACTTCAGAGTAACCTATTTTTTTCTCCTTTTTTTTTTTAATGTTTTGTATTTATGTTTTTGATATTTTCTTTTTCGTTCAACTTCTCTTTATATTTATCTTTTATTTTCTAATATTATTTAATTTTGAATAATTTTATTTTATTATATAAAATATAATTATTTTATAATATATTATAATTAATGAAAATATCAAATTATAAATAATTTTCACATACAAAATTTTGTTTCAATCGTCTATCTTTTTGACTTTATACAACTCAAAGTTAAAATTAAAAAATTTTCATATCTTAATTTGTGAGAGTCAACAAACTAAACATTAACTAAATACGCATTCTATAAATTGAATCAAACTAAACATGAAAAGAACAAATCCATTCTAAACCCAACTTGAATGACTGGGAATTTAAATCCGATTCATGGTGCGAATGCCTACTAATTTATCTGCATATTGTGTAACTTGTTTAGTTTCTTCCACCAAAAAATTGGTCATTTATTTACTGTATTCAATTCATACAGCAGATTATGTATTATCTGACAATGATAGTAGAAAATAATTTTTGTTAGTGAGCAAATAATTTTAAAATAATAAATAAATGGACACTTATCTACAGTATACACTAATGTGCCCCATTGGCTGGCTTTCTCAGCAGCAAGGCGATTAGCGTACTCCCGCACGCATGATATGATTTTTATAGGAGCGATTTATTAAGCTTTGCTGTAATAAAAACACGACTTTCTTTATATACACGACTTTTAATTTTTGTGAAGATCTATTAATTGTCAATTTAATAAGGGGAACAAGTTTCCAACGAAGGATGCATCCTAATTAATAACCACTGAAATAGTCGAAGTGGGAAATTCTATATGATTCATTTAATGAGAATGTAATAATTAACTATACACGTAATGTGAAACACTCATTTTACTTTTATGATGATTTGATGAAAATAGTTAAAAATGTATATTTTCATTCAACGAATCCAAGTGGGGATAATCTTCCTAAATAAGAATTCACCTATTTAGATTTGGTAGAAATTAATTTAATAGAATAAAATTAAATCCAAAGTGATTATCATCTATGATATAATTAGATTCATTTGTTTCATGATACCTTGTATATATATTTATATTTCACCTAGAAATTAACAAATAATTATTGTGACATAAATTTAAAATAGAATTAAATGTAGATGCATTTACTGATGACCAAAACAAATTGTTACAACCCTTATCATATTTTTGCTCTTTAGTAAGTTTTAACAACGAATTGACCAATTTTATAGCTAATATAGTCCTTTTCTTCAATTTCAAAATTATTGCACCAATTAGTGTAAATCCTTTATCTCGGACTTGTTCTTCCTTCTCCACATGCATTTAGGTGATGTTTGGTTCCCATGTTAGAATTGAATTTGAATTCATAATCATTCCTTTTGGATTTGAAATGGAGTCTATTTGATTCAGAACGTGGAATGTGTGTCATTATTATAACTTATATATATATATATATATATATATATGTATATATATAATTAACTCTTTCAAAATTGAGATATGAAATTTTTTTCAATTTAACCCTCGATATATAAATTAAAAAATGAACAATTGAAAATAAATATTGCATATGTAAATTGTTTATAAATTTTGTATTTTTATTAGTTATAATATATTATAAAATTATTATCTTTTAAATAATAAAAGCATTTTTCAAAATTAAATTTAATAATATATATATATATATATATATAAAGTTGAAAGAAAAGAGAATATCAAAGAAAAATAAATGTTGTATATTAATAGAAAAATTACTTAGTTTAAAGTTTTCAAGCATAATTTAATAGTATTTAAATAGTTTGGCTGAAAACTTAAAAAAATCAATAAGAGAGATAAAATAGAGTCAAATGGGTGCTAGAGAAAAAATAATAAAAGAGAAAAAAATATATTATGAGATAGAAGAGAAACTAAAAAGTTAAAAATAAAAAGAAGAGTAGTTTAATAAGCCAACTAGAAGATAGAGAAAAAATATATAAAAAAAGAACAAAATGCACATTAAAAGAGGAGAAAAACAACATTTTTTTTTCTTAAATGAGGATAATTTAGTAATTTTACATTTAATTAAACAATGTTTATGCATTATCTTTAATCATGTATAGTATATGTATTACATATTTATTAAATTAATTTGACTTATATATTTTAATTTAATTGTATGGGAATCAAGCTTGAGTTTTCCCAAAACCCTTAACCTTACTAGGGATTTGGGGAATTCTAAATTTTTTGATATAATTTTCAAATTTTGATTCTAATACCAAACCAGTCATAAGTTTCATTCCAATCCAAACCAGTCATAAGTTTCATTCCAATTTTTGATTTCAAAACCCTCTTACTAAACATCACCTTAGTTTTTATTCCCACTACTAATAACTACTACAGCTTTTGTTTATATGTATGGAACAAGAACTAGTTGTTCAACTCTAGCTATTAATAATTAGCAATAAAATATAAGATTTAAATTATTATTATTGGCAACAAATAACGTGATAATCTAGTCGTAGCGAAACATTTATTATCATAATTAAATATCATTATTATTTAATTATGACCATTTTTTTTCTTTTTGAAGGCAAAAAAAAAAAAAAATTACTCTGACTATCAACTTATTCACCATTTATCAATCCCCATTTGTAATTAGATAATTGTCCAAACCGAAGTGGTAAAAAATCCATTCGAACCGAGCAGTACAACCATATTGACAACAGGCAAAAAAGGCAGCTCAAGTAGGACTTAAAAACTAAAATTAGAATAAAATTAAGTAAAACCAATTAAAACCACTATTGAACTACTAAACCAAGTAAATTAATCACCGTTCATGAAAACTAAACTGTCTAAATCGATAAATAAATGAACTTTTAAATCTTAATTTTCTTTTTATAATTCAGTTTTTGTTTTCTTTATTATAATCTATTTTTGATTTGTTCTCCTCCATAAAGAAAATTTCATAAACCAAACGAATTGTCTTTCAAAATGCCCAATAATTTTTAACCTTGGCACACATTGAATATGTAAGACCTTATTAACAATTCTATTATATTTTGATTAAATATTTTAATAAGATATAATTTTGAAATGTCTTTACATTTTATTTATTGTGTTAATATTTATTTTTTTTGTGTGATATTTTTATCATATTACTGCAATATATTTAACTTTTAATAGTAATTAAAAATTTTTTAAATTAGATTCAAGTGTTATTCTTAATATTCATTATTTTAGATATTTTTTTAAATTTAAAATATAAATTTTACATTATCGATTTGACTGTAGTCGAACCAGTATAGCAACAAATGCGATTTTATTAGTTGCAAATGGACAAATTAAACATAGTTTTCAATTTGTCTACAGAATGCATGCCAGTGGATGGTTTCTGTAGAGGTGCAAAAGCACCGGCTAGTAAGAGTGTGACAAGTATTATAATAATTGTCACTTTTTTTCAATATATGATTGTGGCGTATGCCATAATTTTAAATCTCCCATTTTCGAATGTATCCCAATGGATAATAGCAATTATTCCCTAGTGTTTAGAAGACTGGTCACCGGCAATGTCAATGACGAAACGGTACTTGACATCGTTTTTGGCGAGTCGATGAAGGGCCTCATTGATCTGATCAGTGCTGACAACCTCAATATCACATGTTATGTTGTGCTTCCCACAAAAGTCCATCATCTCTTGTGTCTCCTTAATGCTTCCCGCCATGCTCCCCTTCACAACCCTTTTTCCTGTTAATTAATTCCATTTTGAGTATGAATATTGTTAATTAGTATTACAATGATTTTGATGCGAAGATGAATAAATATAGAGCTATTTCAGAAGAATAATTATCAAAAAGTGATAAGAAGGGCATGCATGTAGATAGGTATGTTCGAAGGAGATGATTCACCAAAGAACAATGTAGGGGCAGGTAGGTCTATGGGCTGATCAGGTGCACCCACGATCACCAGTGTTCCATTCACTCTCAGCAACTCCAGAGTAGGTCCAAGAGAGTGCTTGGCCGAAACTGTGTCCAAAATGAAGTCCAGAGTCCTTTTCTTTGACTGCCCACAACATGCATCAGCATTTAGCAACAAATTAAATCAGAGTCTCCAAAAGGTTGTATTATAACGTGAATTGCTTTACTTTGAGTTGACATAATAAGCCTCATTTGGCTCATCAACAAGAAACTTCCTTGTCTACTTTTGGGAAATGAAGGTACCTGTAGTTGTTCTGCATTGGTGCTGACAATGAAATCATCTGCACCCAATCTCTCCTTGGCTTCCTTCTCCTTGGATGGGGAGGTGCTGATTACGGTTACGTGGTGACCAAAGGCCTTTCCAAATTTCACGGCGACATGGCCAAGACCTCCAAGACCAACTACCCCTATCCTCTTCCCGCTTGATTCTAGCAAGTTGTTATCTTTCAAGGGAGCAAACACAGTAATTCCCGCACACAGAAGGGAAGCTGTTGCATCCATTGGTAAGTTGTCGGGAACACGAACAATGTACCTTTCAGCATAAGTAATGTTATTTTCAAACACGTTATCACGTTGGGTTTTAGAAAATGAATTTACGGATGGTAATTTTCTGGGGTTTTTGATTATCATGTGTGCAAAATGTTAAAAAGTCAAAAAGCAACCGTGTGCTCCTTTTCCTTTCGTTTTGTTAGAGATTTATTAATTGTCTTTCCAGCGAAACATTGATTGTCTGGTAAATCAGGACTAAAAACTTACGCATTTATCATCCATTTCATGCTCTCCTATGCTACTTAATTAGAATAATGGGGTAGAGACACAAACTCTAAGACCATAATACATAGACAAACTAAAACAATGTGTAATAGTTACCTATGGTCTACCACAATAAAATCAGAGTAGCCTCCGTAAGTGATGCTGCCATCCCAGAATATGCCATTGTATGTAAACTGCATCTGATCACAGTAGTTTTCTTGATTGTCTCTGCAGTACTCACAGTTCAAGCATGTCCCCACGTAGCCCCCAACTCCTGCTCGATCCCCCACCTTGAAATTGGTCACATTGCTGCCCACCTTCGTTACAATCCCAACTATTTCATGCCTATTCAAACCAAATTCATAAACTACAAAAACAAGAGAAAATCGACACCTAATTGGTGGGTCTTATGTACTGAAAGAAATTGTTGTGAAGCCATACATTACCCGGGGACAATAGGGTACATGGTCATGCCAGCATCGTTCTTGATAAAGTGAAGATCAGTGTGACAGATCCCACAATAGAGGATTTTGATGGTCACATCGTTGACTCCATTCTCTCTACTCATCCAACATTTCATAAATATGTCACCCAACCAGAAAAAGAAAACATTTTTATAGAAATGTACGTATACAAAAAGTAATGCAATATTCAATTTTCTTGTCATCGGACTATGTACACCCACAAAAATGGGACAGAGGAAGTATGCTTATAAACATTATTGGAGCCGATTTTTAGACGTTCTTTGGAGGATAACACCATCACAACACACAAGTAGGTAATTTTTCATTTCCTTCTTGGTATTTAAACTTCGTGCCAATTTCTGGCATTCATAAAGAGAGAGAAAAGGAGTCGTAAGGGATACCTGCGTTCGAATGTGTAAGGAGTGATCTTCCCAGATGGGTTGTGAGCTGCCCAGCCAGAAACAGTCAGCGTGTGGTTTGGCGTTGTTTGAGCCATCAATCACACCGACAAGACGCGCAGAATGAATAAGCTTGAAAGAGAAGGAAACTTGAAGCTTGTTCGATAGAAATGACGGATGACTGCAACAACGACGCTCACTTTATATTGGCCACAACGGCCACCAATTCATCTCCTGACATAGTTATTACTCAACGAAATTTGGTAGAGGCCCCAGTAGGCATTAATTTGTATTCGCTTTGATTGGATGTCAATTTTGCTTGAATGGAAAGTTAATACAAACATTTAAGAATAGAATAAAAATGATAGAGATAAAAAGATAAAAAGAATTATTTTGATAAATAATATACTTAAAACAGTAGAAAAACAAGTTCCAAACACAGCTATTATTTTTCTCTTAAACGTAAAATTTTTTAACAATATCTTTTTTGTCTCTTTCACATAAATATATACTTACCAATATTTAATAACTCAGTTGTCATATTAATTGACAATCAAATCATATACATACTCACATTTTATACATATTTATTATTTTAAAAACTAACGATTATCTATGTATATCTATTATCACATTATTCAAAATATTGACAGGCCCAAATACACAATTTCAAACAAGTAAACATACAGACAATATTTATAAACATTTGCAAAAGTCATTACAAATTTTACACCTTTTCGACAAAGATAAGATAAACTCTATTTTATTTTATGAATTTTTATCTTTCATGTTGTACTGAGGCTGACATATAATGTTATAACTTTGTTCTATGGATCGTCTTGTATGGAGTTTCCCGTTTAATTATTGTTATTATTATTATTATTATTATGAAGTTGTCCTTGATTTTATTATAGGACATTTTGATCCAATACAGGTAGGAAACTTATAAATCTATACCTAATATTTATTTATTACTAAGTGTGAGCCTATTATTGTAATTATCCTTCAGTAATTTTAGATGTTTCCAAACATACTCTTAGTAATTATTTTTAGACTGTCAAGTGTTTGTCCAATTTATATATCTCAATTAATGAACATAAAACAAGTTCTAGAAAAATTTATTTCCGTTAAATAAATTTCAATTTTTTATAAATTAATTATTATGCCTTACCATTTCTCCAGTAAATTTATTTCCTTTTACACATTATCATAATAAAGGCATTATAATTTTTTAGTTATGTTTAAATATAACATGTCATGATATAGATATTTATGCTATTATTAAAGTTCAATAAAATAGCTGTTAATTTTATATTTATGTAATATTTTATAAATTATTTAAAAAAAATTATTCCATTTAAAATTATTTCATTTAATTTTGTATCCAAATAGAATGTGACCAAATTTATAGTTGAATAATGAAGTGCACCTTGTGTAATTGTTTTCGTTTTTTGATGAGTTAATTCTTTTTACCGTGCCACCTAGTATTAAACAAGAGGCATGCCAAATGTATTCAATGCCCTGAAATTTCTTGTCCTTTTTTTCTCTATTGCTTATCCTCCATTAATATTTAAATTATTGCATGTATTATTTCTTCATACATGACAACAATACAAAATGCATTGTCATTATGTACTGGCAAAAAAATGAGACCAGAAGGGACAAAAAGGGAAATGGAACATAAGCTTTTCTCTATCGAATGAACACCCATAGTTTATTTTTTATAATTTGTGAGTACTGTGCTTTAGGTTTAAAAGTTTTATGAATAATATAAAATTAATGGACAGTATGCTACCTACATATCTATCTATATGGTTATTAGATAATTTAATAGTAAATATGAATGATATAGGATTGCATGGCCATCATACGTATACAACTTGTTGTACCCAAAGCCAAGCCCTAACACACTAGAGAAAACTGTCCATAAGCTTCCGCACGAGCAAACACTATATCTAAACTCAAAACTATGTTTATTTTTGAATTTTGATGTATGTTTTTAGATATTTTTATCTTAAAAATTATATAAAAGTAAGAAAAAAAAAGATATAAAATTTGAAAAGTGTAATAATTGAATCTATGTTTTTAGGTTTTTAAATTTGAAAACAAACATAAACCTTGAGATCATGGATTTACTGGATTACTTCCACTTGTATAGTGTTCAACTTTCTAGTATTTTCAATATAGGACAATTATTAATTTTTAACTCATACTTAGACTCAGTATGAAAGTTTAAATATATGCAAATATAAATGTATATAGGGATTCCGTAAGGATACACACACACACACACACACACATTTAAAATCTAATTTTTACTTCTGTTAATATGTATGTTTGTGTGTCTGAAATTAAAATGCATAAGGTTCAAAAATTTCAAAAAAAATAAAACCAATTGAACCCTAATTGTAATTCTCCTATTGTAAACACAAAAAGGAAAATTGTGCGGTTCTGAATTTGAGCGTCTGCTATAATGTTCTATGCAAACATTGGCAAATTGTCACGCTACGGGTTGTGTAGGTGTTCCAAAATCTTAAAGAACGTTCGATTTCTTTCCACTCATCGGATTCGAATTATATCGATCATAAATCATGTAAATATTAACTTGATATAAATTTCTATTCAACCATATCATTAACTCTATGTATTGTAATTCAACCAAATCACAATCCTAGGTGTCTAAAATCAGACTGATGATTGCTATATTTAGAGCCCTAAAGTTTCCAAACTACTGCAAGTCGCTTTATGTATAGATGCTATCACCCGTATATTGACACATAGATACGGTAAATGAATTAAACTATGCCTGTAATTTTAAAATAAAAATCTTAATGAATTATGATGTGGGCTAACATCATCCCTAACTCAACAAATGGCACAACCCCCCTTTTTAGCCTGGAGCTACCCTACTTAAGACGGTTTACTTAATTGTAGATTGGGTATTGATAATAAGACATCACAACTAATATATTCTATAAATAATAGTTCATTCTCATTTGAAAAAATATCAGTTACTAAGCACTTCACTATTTTAAAAAGCTTTTACTATTTTTGACAAGTCATTATTTTCGACAATTGCTATTTCTATATAATAATCAGTATTTTATAAAATAAACCCACATTAAATTATATTACTATATTTTTTGGCGAAAGAGCTATGGAAGACATTTTTAAACTTTTGGGCTGTAGATCACGAGACATTGTGGTAACAAATTCAAAATTTGCATTTGATTCGTACATGCAATTCATAGTTAAACCCATAGCATGATTAGCCTAACTGGTTTTTGGCTAAGCATATTTTCTATAACATCATGTAGTTTAGAAGATGTATTTAGAAATTATAAGTTTATACATCTTATTTTTAAAATAAGTCAAATAAATGTTGGATAGAAAAACATAAGATCATTTTATATGATTTTGTTGAAATTCATAGTAATAGTTAGTTGCAATTATTTTGGGGTAATAATTATATAAACAATTAATTATCATTAATGTAATGCTATTAAAGATATTTATACTATTTTATATATAGATATATCTATATATATATATATAATGAATTAACTTATAAGATTTTCAAAAATAATTTGAGAAAAACTAACTTATTT
Organism: Avicennia marina; assembly: GCA_019155195.1. Classification (NCBI taxonomy): domain Eukaryota; kingdom Viridiplantae; phylum Streptophyta; class Magnoliopsida; order Lamiales; family Acanthaceae; genus Avicennia; species Avicennia marina. Next base: position 4,663,768 of record CM032781.1, on the reverse strand, counting down.
TTATTTAAGGAGCTTATAATTAAGCTCACCCAAAACTCTCTAAATTTAGATGGTGGTTTAAATTTTCATGGAACGAATAAGGTTAAGATTATTAAATATTAAAGCTTTTGTGTGAAAATAAAATGTAAGAAACAAGAACTAAGTTCTAAAGTTGTTATAACTTTTATTAAGTGGCAGCAGAAAATATAAGATTTAACGTATTATTATTTACAGTTAATAATGATATATAATCTAGTCAATATAATTAAGGCGTTTATTATCATTATTAAATACCATTAGTATTATTTTATGACCATTATTATTCTTTGTGAAGACAAAAGAAAAAATTATTGTGACAAAATATATGCTTCCCGTTTATCAATCCCCAATTATACTTAGGTAATAATTATGTAAATCAAAGTAGCAGCAAATGCGATTTTATAGGCTCCAAACTGACAAATTAAAAACGGTACAACGTTTTTGACTGCGAAACGGGGATTGGTTGGTATACATATAGCAATTATTTGCTAGTTTTAGAAGACTGGTCGCCGGCAATGTCGATGACGAAACGGTACTTGACGTCGTTCTTGGCCAGCCGATGAAGGGCCTCGTTGATTTGATCAGTGCTGACAACCTCAATATCACAGGTTACGTTGTGCTTCCCACACAAGTCCATCATCTCTTGGGTCTCCTTCATGCCTCCAATCATGCTCCCCTTCACAGCCCTTTTTCCTGTTCATCAAATACATATGCAGCATGAATATTGTTTATTATGGCGCTAGATGATTAAATGTTGAATTATTTAATTAAGTGATAAGGGGGGCGTGCGAAGGTGATTCACCGAAAAATAATATGGGAGCTGGCAGGTCTAGGGGCTGATCCGGTGCACCCACAATCACCAGAGTTCCATTCACTCTGAGCAACTCCAGTGCGGGCCCAAGAGAGTGTTTAGCTGAAACTGTATCCAAAATAAAGTCCAGGGTCTTTCTCTTTGACTGCCCACAACAAGCATCGACATGTGTCAGCAACAAATCAGTTTTAGACTTACATTTCAGAAGAGGAAATGAATTAAGGTACCTGCAATTGTTCTGCATTGGTGCAGACAATGAAATCATCTGCACCCAATCTTTCCTTGGCTTCCTTCTCTTTAGACGGGGAGGTGCTGATTACGGTTACATGGTGACCGAACGCCTTCCCAAATTTCACCGCGATGTGGCCGAGACCTCCGAGGCCAATTACCCCTATTCTCTTCCCACTCGACTCCAACAAGTTGCTGTCTTTCAAGGGAGCAAACACAGTAATTCCAGCACACAGAAGGGGAGCTGCTGCGTCCATTGGCAAGTTGTCCGGAACATGCACAACATACCTTCATCCCAATACCATTTTCAAACAAGTTGTCAGACCAAATTAAGACAAAAAGTTCATAGACAAACTAATAAAATAATGTGTAATAGTTACCTATGATTTGCCACCATATATTCAGAGTAGCCTCCGTAAGTGATGCTGCCATCCCAGAAAATGCCATTGTAGGTAAACTGCATTTGATCACAGTAGTTTTCTTGATCGTCCTTACAGTACTCGCAGTTTAAGCACGACGCGGCCATGCACCCCACTCCGGCCCTATCCCCCACCTTGAAATTGGTCACGTTGCTGCCCACCTTCGTTATAATCCCAACTATTTCATGCCTAATCAAACCAAATTCACGAGAAAGAGAAACAAGAGAAAATCAACATCATGTCGGTTTTATGTGAAAGAAATTGTTGTGATGCCATATATTACCCTACCCAGGGACAATAGGGTACATGGTCATGCCCCAGTCGTTCTTGAGATAGTGGAGATCGGTGTGACAAATCCCACAGTAGAGGATTTTGATGGTAACGTCGTCGCCTCCATTCTCTCTGCACAGAAAAGGAATATGTTTTTATCGAAATATATCCAAAAATTTCACGTTTCACTTTTCTCGCAATCGAACTGCACCAACAAAAATTGGAGCTGATTTTTAACTATTCCTGGGACTTATAGCACTGTAACAACACATAATTAAGCAGGAAGTATTTTAAAATTTTGCCAACTTTCAGACATTCATAATTAAAGAGAAAGGAAAGGATTTGTTTGCGTTACCGGCGCTTGAAGGTGTAAGGAGTGACCTTTCCAGTGGGGTCGTGGGCTGCCCAGCCAGCAACAGTCATTGTGTGGTTTGGTGTTGTTTGAGCCATTAAACACGCATGACAAGCGCACACAGAGAGAATATGCTTAAACAAGGGAAAACTCGAAGAAGCTTGTTTTCAAAAAATGATGGACGACTGCAACAATGACCATCGCTTTATATTGCCCACAGCTTTTCAAAAATAATTTGTTCTCTTGTGTGTGTGTGGGTTTGTGCCTACGTAAATATTAAAAACTCAATTATTACATTTACTTATAATTAAATAGATATGTGTATAAACACACTCACATTTATAAATAGTTATAATAAATAAAACTAATAATTATCTATACATATTATCTTATCATTAAATTATTATATAATATTAATGATAAAAAATGCACTCAATATATCTACATAATTATACAAATAAATAAATAAATAATTTTTTTATTTTTATATAATAAAAAATAAAAAGGAAACTTCGAAAAAGAGATAAAAACGAGAATAATAATAATACCATTAATTAAATTTGAGAGAGACTCAATGCTTTTACATGTAAATAAGATAATAATATTTTTCGAATAATTAAGTTCATATCATTCATAAAATTTATTAAACAATAAAAAAAAAGAAAGAAATTTGAAAAAAAAAAATGGTAGACTAACTTAAGACTGAGGGAAGTTTAAAAAATAAACAAAATTTGTAAGAGTTTACTGAACTGAAAATATATACAGGTATTTTAGTAATTGAACGTTGTGCAAGTAAAATGTCCTTGTAACACAAACTCAAGCATACACTTGCACTAGAAACACACGCACTGTACTTCATCGTTCGAAAAAGGTATGCCAACATAAATCATTATTTTTATTTTTCAAATTTTAGTGTGGCTCTCGTAGTATTCCGATCTTAATCCTGTGGACAGAGTCTTGGTCTTGAAAAGAGTTTAATTTCCTGTTTAAAACATTTTATTTCAGGATATTCTGAAACTGGCTGCAGTCCCTAGGCTGGGGGGAAACTCGTGAACCGAATGATAATTTTCTTTGGCGTCATAACAATATGTTTGCTGAGTTGGTTCTTTTAATCCTGTCCCCTAGTGTTAAATAAGAACCACACAAAATTTATTTAATGCCAACTGCACTGACGAATTGCTATTATTTTTAACTTTTTTGAATAGTGTGTATATTTTATATTAAAGTTTTGTAAATAGCGAAAGAGTCAGGATAGGTATTAGAATAGGTTTTCCGTACGCAAATATAAGAAAGAAAAACTATTTTTAAAGTATTGTATGTTTGATTTATATATTTTTCTTAACGTTCAAAATTTTCAAAAAAGTAAAACAAAGTAAAAACAAAAATTTTTAGTGCTTTTTTGCTTGTTACATTACAAAAATTTTTAGTGCTTTTTTGCTTGTTACATTTAAAAATTAAGAATATTAATACATAAAAGGAAAACTGGTTATTTCAAAAAAATGATAGCTTACTTTATAAGGGTTTTTTTTACAGTTTAATCTAAAAAAAATTTTCTGTCTTTCAAAATGTTCATATTTTAAAATTATTCACAAAATTAACTCCATTCTATGATTTGGAATCATAGAATTGAAAAATAAAAAAAAATTACAATTCTTCTATTCTCTGTTTGTCTGTGACAAATATAATTTATCATGTAACAAAAAATACACTAACAAACATAATTTATCATCTATATGTGAATGTTTATATTGAATAAATTTAATTGAAATTATTGTATAATTGTTTTTGTCAATTATTCTATTAGAGCATAATGATTATAAATAATAAATTGACAAACTTTAATTTTCATGATTTGGATGTTTGATACAGAAATTAAAATTGTTGAGAAAAATAAAATTAATTATTATATGATCAGAAAAAAGTTTCATACGCAAGTAATTTCGTTATTTTTTTTATTTAATATATTTATACAATATTTGATATAGATATATTTTATCCTATGTCATGTTTGTTTTTTGTTATGTTTGTTTGTGTATTTTTGTTGCATAATAATTATATATTTTTTGTCTATTTATAAATATTTAGTTTGATAAATAATTTCAAAATAAGGATATTTTAAAAAATAGGATAAAAATTCTAGACAAATAGTTAAAAAACTCAAGAATTAATTTATGGAAAATAAATAGACAAGGTACTACGGAATTATGTGATTTGAATTAACGGAATTAATTCTGTGAACTCATTCCATGAACTCAAATAATGGAATGTACCTTTTTTTATTTTTTTAATACATTTTTTGTCTTTTTTGTTTATATATATTTTTTTCAACTCTGTGAAATGAAATTATGAAATATGTATATCCTTTTCAACTTCGTGGAATGAAATCAAGATCAAATTCATCAACAATTTTAAAATTGAGATATTTTGAAAAATAAAATAAAAAATTAGTACAAATAGTAAAAAAAAACCCTACTTTATAATGTATGAGCTCCTATTGGATCTTGTGAAATGGAAATATTGGCCATGTTTGTTGCCTAATTTTCAAGCTCATTTCATCCCTTCAAATTTTATGCAATTAAGTATATCACTCAAAATTTTCACCTAAATTTAAGCTCAAATATTCTTTCTGATAAATGTATAATTAAATATTTACTTTACACTTATTACACTTATTTACAATCAAATTAAAACTTATATATACACACATACACTCACATTTAATATATATATATATATATATATATAAATACACAAATTCAAATAAGTCAAAAGTTTCATCCCATCAAAATTTTATAATAAATATACTACTCATCCTAATGCAATCCTTACCAAAGATCATCCTCCAACAAAACCTTTCAACCAAATATAACTCTTTAGTATATTTGATTTTATTCAATTCCCAAAAATATACATTTAATTATCATAAAATATTTTTACTTTTTTATTACTTTTACACAATTTAAAATAAAAAGTATAATTAAACACACACTCATAAATTTTAGAATAAACACGCCGATTATCTTAAATTTTTTTCACACAAATGATCCCTCCAATTTAAGCGCGCGTTGATGCAGTGTGGCTTTTGTCCGAATTTTATATATACACGTCTCATCCATGGTTTTGGACACCGAACCATCATGTCTTGATAGCATCTTTCACGGTTGTAGGAGGGCGGATATTCCCAAACAGAAATAAATAATTTCAGAGATTTAACAGGATTCTATTCACGTATCGCAACCACGTACCTTAGAGACAAGCTAATTAATCCCACTGCAAAATACGTACCTTAGAGACAAGCTAATTAATCCCACTGCAAAATACGTACACGTCACGCGAGAATTTTTTGAAGGGAAAATGAGGTTTGGTATGACTAGCAGACTACTTTCTTTTATTTTATTGTTCTATAATTTTTAGTTTATTCATCTTCTTTTCCATCTTTTATTTCATTAAATTTCTGCCATGTTCCTTCAATTTATCTTCTTTATATATATATATATATATATATAATTCGTAATATAATTTTAATTTGAACATTAGAATTATCAAAATTTGTTTAATAACTATGCATATGCCGTAGGGAGGTTTCGGAGCTGTTATTAAGAATAAAACGACGTGTTTTTGTTCTGACAATTTTTAACAGGATAATAGCACCCTTCTTCCTAGGAGACTACTTACAGCAGCTGAAATGCGAGCCCGGAGGGAAAAGAACCTGTGTTATAATTGTGATGAAATATTTGTTCCAGGTCAATTGTGTAAGCCAAGGAATACATTTTTATAGAAATTTACGTATAAAAAAAGTAATACAGTATTCAATTTTCTTGTCATCGATCTAGGTACACCCTCAAAAATGGGACAGAGGCAGTATGCTTATAGACATGAATGGGGCAGATTTTTAGACATTCTTTGGAGGATGGCTCCATGACAACACACAAGTAGGTAATTTTTCATTTCCTTCTTGGTATTTAAACTTTGCGCCAATTTCTGGCATTCATAAAGAGAAAGAAAATAAGAAGTCCTAAGGGATACCTGCGTTTGAATGTTGAAGGAGTGATCTTTCCAGATGGGCCGTGAGCTGCCCAGCCGAAAACAGTCAGCGTGTGGTTTAGAGTTGTTTGAGCCATCAATCACACGGACAACACTCGCAGAGTGAATAAGCTTGAAAGAGTGGGAAACTCGAAGCTTGTCCGCTAGAAACAATGGATGACTGCAGCAACGACGCCTGCTTTATATTGGCCACCAATTCATCTCTCGACATAGTCATTACTCTTGTCTAGGACATTTGGTATAGGCGGAAGTAGGCATTAATTTATATTCGCTTTGATTGGATGTCAATTTTGCATGAATGGAAAGTTAATACAAACATTTAAAAATAGAATAAAAATAAAAGAGATAAAAAAAATAAAAACAATTATTTTGATAAGTAATGTACTTAAAAGTATGAATTTTTTAGGATCGACGAGCAGCAGAAAAACAAGTTCCAAACACAGCCATTATTTTCTCTTAAACCTAAAATTTTTTAACAATATCTTTTGTCTCTTTCACATAAATATACACTTACGAATATTTAATAACTCAATCGTCACATTAATTGACAATCAAATCATATACGCACTCACATTTTATATATATTTATTATTTTAAAAATTAAAAATTATTTATTTATACTATCACATTATTAAATATGGACAAGCACGAATACACAATTTCAAACAGTCAAACATACAGGCAATATTTATAATCATTTGCAAAAAAATTACAAATTTTACACCTTTCGACAAAGATAAGGTAAACTCTATTTTTTATTTTTAGATTTTTTATCTTTCCTCGTTCTACTGAGGCTCTCGTATAGAGTTGTCCTTGATGTTATTTAAGGACATTTGATCCAATACAGGTGGGAAACTAATAAATCTATAACTTATATTTATTTATTACTAAGTGTGAGCCTATTATAGGAATTGTCCTTTAGTTATTTTAGATGTTTCCAAACATATTCTTAATTATTATTTTTAGACTTTCAAGTGTTTGTCCAATTTATGTGTCTTAATTAATGCACATAGAACAAGTTTTAGAAAAATTTAATTTCCGTTAAGTAAATTTCAATTTTTTTTATATATTAATTGTTATACTTTATCATTTCTCCTGTAAATTTATTTCCTTATACACATTATCATAATAAAGTCGTTATAATTTTTTAGTTATATTTAAATATAATATGTCATGATATAAATATTTATGCTGTTATTAAAGTTACATACAATATATTTTAATTTTATATTTATGTAGTATTTTTATAAATTATTTACAAAATTTTATTCCATTTAAAATTATTTTATTTAATTTTGTATCCAAATAGAATGTGCCCAAATTACTAGTTAAATAATGAAGTGCTTTCGTGCAATTGTCTTCGTTTTTTGATGAGTTAATTCTTCTTACCGGGCCACCTAGTATTAAATAAAAGGCATGCCGAATGTATTCCATGCCCTGAAATTTCTTGTCCTTTTTTTCTCTATTGCTTTTCCTCCATTAATATTTGAATTATTGCATGTACTATTTCTTCCTGCATGACAACAATATAATTGCATGGTCATTATGTACTGGCAAAAAAATGAAAACAGTAGGGACCAAGAGAAAAAAAGGGACGTGGGATTTTCTCTATTGAATAAACACCCATATAGTTTATTTTTTTAATTTTATCTCTTTTTTTTATTTTTACATAATTTTTAAAAAAATTACATTCAAAAACACATATTCAAAAAGCAAAACAAACATCTATATACATAATTATTAGATAATGTAATAATAAATGTGAATAATATGGGGTTGCGTGAGCGTTATACATGGATAACAACTTGTTGTACCCAAAGCTAACTCCAATCATGCTAGAGAAAATTGTCCATAAGCTTATGCACAAGCAAATATTATATTTTAACTTAAAACCTTAGAATTATGTATTTCTTGGGTTACTTCCCACTTATGTGGGGTTCAATTTCTAATATTTCTAATATAGGATGATTATTATTTTTTAACTCATACTTAGGCTCAACATTAAGCTATAAATATATTTAAATATGAATGTATATAGGGATTAGGTAAGGATATATATTCATATATATACATATATTTAAAATATAATTATTACTTCTGTTCAAATATATATATATATATATATATATGTTTGTGTGTCTATAATTAATGTGTTAAAAATGAAACCAACTGAGCCGTAATTGTAATATCTCCTATTGTAAACAAAAAAAGGGTGTTTCTTACTTTGTGCCTCTGCATTGATGTTCTATGCAAACATTAGCAAATTGTCATGCTACAGGTTGTTTAGGTGTACTGAAATCTTAAAGAACATTTGAGTTCTTTCCACTCGTCGGATTCGAATTATATCTGTCATAAATCATATAAATATTAACTCAATATAAATTTCACTTCAACCATGTTATTAACTCTATGCATTGTAATTCAACCAAATCACAATCCTATATGTATCTAAAATCAAACTGATTGCAACATTTAGAGCCCTAAAGTTTCCAAACTACTACAAGTTACTTTATGTATAGATGGTATCACCCAAACATTGACACATAGATATGGTAAATAAATTAAACTAAGTTAATTATTTAAAATAAGAATCTTCTGACTAAACTATGGTCTAGACTAACAACCTCCTTCTACTGTAGAGCGATTAACCTAATAGTATATTAAACGATGAAAACTTGCTATGATAGTTGATGTACTCTATAAATAATTACTCACTCTCATCAAGAAAACACCTATTATGAAACACTTTACTATTTTAAATTTTTTTTACTATTTTTGTCAAGTCATTATTTTAGATAATTTCTATTTCTACATAATTATCAATATTTTGGAAAACGAATTCACATCAAATTATATCATTGTTTTTTTTTTTTTTTCGGCGAACGAGTTATAGAAGAAATTTTTAAAGTTTTGGGTTGTAGATAACAAAATATTGAGGTAACAAATTCAAATCATGCAATTGCTTTTGATTCGTTTATGCAATTGATAGTTGAACCGGTACCACGATTACCGTAAGTGGTGTTTGGCTAAGCATATTTTCTATAACTTATAACATCATGTATTTTATAAGATATTTTTAAAACTTATAAGTTTATACATCTCACTTTAAAAATAAACTAATTAAGTGTTTGGACAAAAAAACATAACATCATTTTATATGATTTTGTTGAAATTCATAATAAGAGGTAATTGTAATTATTTTGGGGTAATAATGATATAAACAATTAAATATCATTAATGTAATGTTATTAAAGAGATTTATACTATTTTCACATATATTTAATGAACTAACTTATAAGATTTATGAAAGTAATTAGAGAAAAACTAAACTAACTTATTTTTAGTTAAGTAACTTATAAACTCACCCAAAACTCTCTAAATTTAGTTGACGGTTTAAATTTTTATAGAATGAATCAGGTTAAGATTATTAAATATTAAATCTTATGTGTGAAAAAAAATGCAAGAAACAAGAACAAATTCTAAAGTTGTTACTTTTATTGATTGGCAGCAAAAAAGGTAAGATTTAATGTATTACAGTTGACAGTTAATAATGATAATCTAGTCAATATAATTAAAGCATTTATTTTCATTAGTAAATACTACTATTATTATTTTACGACCTTAATTTTTTTTTTCTGAAGACAAAAAGAAAAAATTATTGTGGCAAAATATAAAATTCTGCCTCCCATTTATGAATCCCTAATCGCAATTAGGAAATAATTATGTAAACCAAAGTAGCAGCAAATGCGATTTTATTAGCTCCAAACGGACAGATTAAAAACGGTACAACGTTTTTGACTGCAAAACTGGGATTGGTTGGTATTTATAGTAGCAATTATTCGCTAGTTTTAGAGGACTGGTTGCCGGCAACGTCGATGACGAAACGGTACTTGACGTCGTTCTTGGCCAGCCGATGAAGAGCCTCGTTGATCTGATCAGTGCTAACAACCTCAATATCGCAGGTTACGTTGTGCTTCCCACACAAGTCCATCATCTCTTGGGTCTCCTTCATGCCTCCAATCAAGCTCCCTTTCACAGCCCTTTTTCCTGTTCATTAAATACACATGCAGCATGAATATTGTTTATTATGGCGCTGGATGATTAAACGTTGAATTATTTAAGTGATGAGGAGGGCGTGTATAGGTGATTCACCAAAAAATAATATGGTAGGTGGCAGGTCTAAGGGCTGATCCGATGCACCCACAATCACCAAAGTTCCATTCACTCTGAGCAACTCCAGTGCGGGCCCAAGAGAGTGTTTTACTGAAACTGTATCCAAAATAAAGTCCAGGGTCTTTCTCTTTGACTGCAAACAACAAGCATCGACATGTGTCAGCAACAAATCAGTTGTGGATTTACATTTCGGAAGAGGAAATGAATTAAGGTACCTGCAATTGTTCTGCATTGGTGCAGACAATGAAATCATCTGCACCCAATCTTTCCTTGGCTTCCTTCTCTTTAGACGGGGAGGTGCTGATTACGGTTACATGGTGACCGAATGCCTTCCCAAATTTCACCGCGATGTGGCCGAGACCTCCGAGGCCAATTACCCCTATTCTCTTCCCACTCGACTCCAACAAGTTGCTGTCTTTCAAGGGAGCAAACACAGTAATTCCAGCACACAGAAGGGGAGCTGCTGCGTCCATTGGCAAGTTGTCCGGAACATGCACAACGTATCTTCATCCCAATACCATTTTCAAAAAAGTTTTCAGACCAAATTAAGACAAAAGTTGGTAGACAAACTAACACATCAATGCGTAGTAGGTACCTATGGTCAGCCACCATATATTCAGAGTAGCCTCCGTAAGTGATGCTACCATCCCAGAAAATGCCACTGAAGGTAAACTGCATCTGATCACAGTAGTTCTCTTGATCGGTCTTACAGTACTCGCAGTTCAAGCACGACGCGGCCATGCATCCCATTCCGGCCCTATCCCCCACCTTGAAATTGGTCACGTTGCTGCCCACCTTCGTTATAATCCCAACTATTTCATGCCTAATCAAACCAAATTCACGAGAAACAGAAACAAGAGAAAATTAACATCATGTCAGTCTTATGTGAAAGAAATTATTGTGATGCCATATACTACCCTACCCGGGGACAATAGGGTACATGCTCATGCCCCACTCGTTCTTGAGATAGTGGAGATCGGTGTGACAAATCCCACAGTAGAGGATTTTGATGGTTACGTCGTTGTCTCCATTCTCTCTGCACGGAAAAGGAATACATGTTTATCGAAATATATGCAAAAATTTCACGTTTCAATTTTCTCGCAATCGAACTACACCAACAAAAATGGGACGGAGGAAGTATGTTCAGAAACATCAATGTAGCTGATTTTTAACTATTCCTGGGACTATTTATAGCACTGTAACAACACATAATTTAGCAGGCAGTATTTTAAATTTGTGCCAATTTCAGGCATTCATAATTAAAGACACAGGCAAGGATTTGTTTGCGTTACCTGCGCTTGAAGGTGTAAGGAGTGACCTTTCCAGAGGGGTCGTGGGCTGCCCAGCCAGAGACAGTCATAGTGTGGTTTGGTGTTGTTTGAGCCATCAATCTCGCAAGACAAGCACACAAAGAGAGAATATGCTTAGAGAGGGCGGGATACTCGAAGAAGCTTGTTTTCAAAAAATGATGGACATGACTGCAACAATGACCATCACTTTATATTGCCCAAAACTTTTCAACAATAATTTGTTCTCTTGTGTGTTTGTGTGTTTATGCCTACATTAATATTAAAACTTAATTATTACATTTATTTGTAATTAAATAGATATGTGTATACACACTCACATTTATAAATAGTTATAATTAACAAAAACTAATCATTATTTATACATATTATCGCATCATTCAATTATTATATAATATTAGATAAAAAGTGCACTCAATATATGTGCATAATTATATATATATATATATATATATATGTATGTATATGTAAAAATATATTAATGTAACATAATTAGATTATACAATGTTACACGATGGGGGGATAGCTAGATTTTGGGTGTGTAGGTATTAAGGATATATAGGTTTTAGAATAGGTTTTCTGTATGCGTATATAAGAAAGAAAAACTAGTTTTAAAGAATTGTATCCTTAATTTATATATTTTTTAAGGTTCAAAATTTTCAAGAAAGTAAAACAAAGGAAAATCAAAAAATTTTAGTGCTTTCTTTCTTGTTACAATTAAAAAATGACAATATTACATAAAAAAAAATCCTGGTTATTTAAAAAAATGATACCATACTTTATAATGCATGAGCTCCTACTGGATCTTGTGAAATGGAAATATTGGCCATGTTAGTTGCCTAATTTTCAACCTCATTTCATCCCTTCACATTTTATGCAATTAAATGTATTACTCAAAATGTTCGCCCAAATTTAAATTCAAATGTTCTTTTTGCTAAATGTATAATTGAACATTTATTTGACAATATTTATTATACTTACTCAAAATTAAATTAAAACCTACACACACACTCTCCCACATTTAATTTTTTTATATATAATCTAAAAATTAATTATTATTCTTCTATATTATCACATCATTTAATCATTAGTATTATGTATCTTATATATATATATAAATACACACATTCAAAAAAATCAAAAGTTCTATCCTATGAAAATTTTATGACTAAACATATTATTCATCTTAATACAACTTTTATCGAATATCATCCCTCAACAAAACCTTTCAACCAAAAATAACTATTTGGTATATTTGATTTCATTCAATTTCTAAATATATATATTTAATTATTATAGTTTAAAAATATTTTTACTCTTTTTGAGTTTTGCACAATTTTCAAAAAGTATAACTAAATTTCAGAATAAACACCCTCATTATCTTTTGTTTTTTTTCACACGTTGATCCCTCCAATTTAAGCACGTTTTGATAGGATCTTTCATGTAAGGTTTCAATCAAATTAACTTCTTAAGAGGGTGGATATTCCCAAACATAAATAAATAAATGGATCAACATGTATATACATAATTATGTAGAAGTTCAATTTTCCATCCTTTCACTTGTTTTTCGTTTCTATGCTTGTTATCAACTTCTATTTCAATTTCTATGGCATCTTCCTCCTCAACTTATACTACAATGTCCGTTATTTTTTCTTTCCCAATTTTCTCCTCTCAATCTCCCAATAGATGCTAGAGTTATTACTACTTTCATGTTGTTTTTGCTGTAATAGCATCTCTTCTGAAGTTTTCACTTCAATCAAGGATGATATCTCTATTAGTGGACTTTTCTTATCTCTTATAATTTTGTTAATGCTAATATAAGCATCAACTGACATTCTATAGAAATAAGTACAAATAAATTTCTCTCTCTCTCTCTCTCTGAGATCTTTTTTCACTCTTGTTTTTTTTTTCTCTACTTTTTTTGTTCTACCTTTTTGTATTCTTTTTCCCTCAAAACCTAGCAACCAAACAATGCCTTAATTAAACAAGAAATTCAACAACCAAACAAGTCCTTAATTTAAGTAGAAATAGGAAATTTAGCTACCAAACGAACTTGGTAGAAATAGGGCTTAGTCTTCAATCCAATGACTCACAACCCAATCTCTCCTTTCTTTTTTTCTTTCAATTTCTCCTGACCCAGCGTGGCCCAAAATTAACTTCTTTAGTCCAAATGGTTATTTGGCCCGACCCAATCTTCTTCCTTTTTTTTTCCCAAAATCTGTGTGGCCTAAGACTCCTTCAGCCAAGCTAATGTCATGCCCAATCCATTTCCTTTCTGGCCTAGCACGGCCGGCCATGGCTTCTCCTCCCAAACTTCTACGGACAGTGGCATTGGCTGGTGGAGGTAGATGACTTTCGAATCCCACACGATAATGGGAAAGCGGTGACGATGATGACTCAGAAATCCAATGGCGTGGCACAGATTTTTCTTTAATGACAATAGGAAAGAGAATCTCGACAACAGCACGTCGGATTCTAGTTGGAATTTCACGGCCCCGATTGTGGATTTCCCCAACCTTCGTCAACGTCCTGGGCAGAAACAAGTGGGCTAGCGGCGATGCCCCCCTTGAGGATGACTCCCAGAAGTCAGTGGATTCGGCAGCGGATTTTAGGTTTTTGCAAGTGGTAATGGCGACTGTTCGGTCGTTTGTTTTCCCTTGTTTTGTTTTTTTGCCTTTTTTTGAATTCTTTTTTTTTTCAATGTAGACCAGATATGAAATTAAAATTTGTTATAATTAGCTTTAATATTAAGTGACGTGATTAGAGGGGGCAGTAGAAGAACAAAAATTAATTGAATTCAAATTAGATTCCAAGAACACAAACTGTGCATTAGGTTGCCAATTCAACGTATTGAAATCAAAATTGAACCAAAAACTGATAATAGCTGCGTGATAGAACAGCCACAATCGATACACTGAAATTGATTGATACATCACAACTTATACAAGGATTATATCTATTGAATCGATTTGGACACTATCAATTCCAAAGAAAGTTAAGTAACCTCATAACTCTCAAACTTAATATCAAAATGTCTATCTGTCTGTCTGTTTGAATTGAATAAAATAACTATTTATACTAATTCCTATCAGACCCTAATATTAAAAGCCCATATAACTCAAATTATTAATAAAGCACAACAATAAATTATAAATATAAAAAATAATGCTAAATCATCAAATTAAGGGGATGTGACATGGTTTTAAGAGGTCATTGTTTGAGAACAAATAGTCCAGTTGAGATAGACAACTAAAGGATGGAGGTCACCATAACAAAATCAAGTAAAAAAAATTCAATAAAAGCAATGGCACATAAATCAGAGTTCAAACTTCTTTTGGGAAAGACTATGGCCAAACTTTTTAAAAAGGGTTCCTCTCTGGTTTATTTGGACAGCTTTTTTCTCTAACAACTACACTAGTATCAAAGATAAAACATACCCCATGATTTATCAAAACTCTTGTATTCATGCAGTGATGTGTTCTTTGAACCTTAGTCCTTTCTTCCAACACTACATAACTTTCCTCCCACATTTTATACCCAAGAAGTAAGTCCCCTGCAAGGATCCCTATATTTAGAAGACATAAATTGAGAATATTGTTAATGGAACGCTTTCAGCTGGTATCATCAGGCCTAGTTAAAGCCCCTTTACTTCCCTAATTCTACTAGTAAAGAAAAAGGATGGTAATTCTGAGTTGATTATAGGTACCTCAACAGCCTCACTATGAAGCATACATTTCCCATCCCAAATATTGATGAACTTTTAGATGAATTGCACAATACACATTATTTTTCAAAAATAGATTTGAGGAATGGATATTTTCAAATCAGAATGAAGGAGGCTAATATCAATAAGACTAGTTTTGTTACACATCAAGGTCACTATGAATTTTTAGTTATGCTTTTTGATCTTTGCAATGTCCTTTCCACCTTTTAATCTCTCAGGATTCAAAGTTTGGAGCCTTATCTTAGGAAATTTGTTCTAGTCTTCTTTGATAACATTCTTATTTATAGCACCACATGGGAGGAGCACCTCACACACTTGAGATAGGTCTTGGAGTTATGTAAGGAGCATAAACTCCATGTGAAAAAGAGTAAGTGTAGCTTGGCAAGACTAAAATTGAATACCTTAGAGGCTATTATCTTAGCTCAAGAAGTGGCTAATGATCATAGTAAAGTAGCTTGCATGCTAGCTTGGCCAATTCCTAAGAACATCAAGTCATTGAGAGGGTTTTTGGGACTTGTAGGCTATTATATCCACTGTGGCATTTGAAGCTCTCAAAAGAGCTATGACCACTATTCTTGTTATAGCATTTCCTAACTTTATCAAACCATTTGAGGTTGAAACTGATGCCTCTTTATAACTTCATTTCTTAGCAAGGCATTGGGAATTAAGAACTGAGCATTATTGGTATATGAAAAGGAGTTTTTGGCACTTCTTAAGGCAATACAGAAGTCAAGAAACTACTAGGAAGGAAATCATTTTTGTCATTAAAACAAACCAACAGAGCTTTAAACACTTGTTGAATTAGCATGTTGACTCCATTCTTCCACAAAATTAGGTCTCAAAATTGTTAGAATTGGATTATGAAATTCAATATAAAAGAAGGAAAGAGAATGGTGTAGCTAATGCATTGTCAATGGAGAAAGATGCAGACCCCCATTGTTCTTTAATCGTGGTTTCCATTCCTACTTTGGTCTTGGAAATTCAAGGAAATTATGGAGTTGATCCACTTTTTAGTAACATTGTTCGAGCAAAAATAGTGGATCCCTCTATATTTCTGGAGTATTCCTATAGTTCAGGGTTGTTGAAGAACCAAAATCGGGTCTATGTAGGTAGCCATGGCAATCTCAGGACCAAAATCATTCAGTCACTACATAACTCCTCCTAGGGGGGCATTTAAGTATCATTGGCACATATGAAAAGGCCAAGTCATTATTTACTGGCCAAGCCTCAAATTAAATGTCACTATATTAGTTAAGGAGTGTAATGTATGCCAATGGTACATGAAAATTTAGCCTATCCTAGTCTTCTTCAGCTTTTGTCAATTCCTTCTCAAGCTTCGTCACATATTGCAATGGATTTCATTGAGGGCTTACACCAATTTGAAGGTAAGAATTGATGTGATCAAAGATGGGCAGCAAAAGAATAAAGATAAACAAACCCAACTTTAAATTCCAAAAGCGCGAACCGTGCATCAAAATATTTGACTCAACGTGGTAGAATTAAAATTGACCCCAATAAATAGATAATCGACGTGATAGAACAATCATAATCGATACGTCGAATTTGATTGATAAGTCATGACTCACATAAGAATTACTCAAATTGAATCGATTGGAATATTCTCATCTCGAAGAAATCAAAACAATTCCATAACTCTCAAATCTACCATCTTAAATCTGTTTTTCAACTAAATAAAATAACTATTTATACTAAATCCTATCAAACTATAATCTAAAAAGCTTATATGGCCTAAGTTATTAATAAAGCATAATAACAACTAAATAAAATAAAAAATAATTGAAAATTTAATGGATCTACAGATGCGTCTACCCCTCCTCTTGAGGGTGATTGTCTTCAATTTGAATTTAAATCAAACACTAATATCTGAAATCCTTTCAGTGCTTCAAAATCAACCACGAACTGTAGCTCTATCTCCTCGTAGCTCTAGAATACCCATAAAGCGTCATAGAATAAATTATAAGAAATCCCTAATGCCATGTCTCGATACGCGTATGCAAACTCCTTAGCAAAAAATATTTTCAACTCCTATACAACATAAATAGTTAAACAATATGCTCGGTAGTTAAATGGATTGACATACTCATGACTTTATTGGAGCTCAACTTCTCATTTTTTGACTTATTCTTCATTTCTATGCTCGTCATCAACCTCCACTTTCATTTATATGGTTTCTTCCTTCTCAATTTCATCATTTTCAATTTCTACCACAATTTCTATTGCTGTTTCTATAGCACTTTTCTCCTTTCTATTTCCAAATGGATGCTAGAGCTACAGCTACCTTTATGTTATATTGTCTCCAATGACATCTTCTGTGCAGTCTTTTTTTCAATCAAAGATAGCATATCTGTTGGTGAGCTTTTTTTATCTTCCATAATTTTGTTAATGATAATATGAACATCAACTTCCTCGTTTTGATATCCAATCATGCTATGTTTACACTGAAAGTAATTAAAGCACAACTAATATCGATTTTTAATATAAAAATCTGATATCTTGAATGTCTCGTCATATATATCTTTATTCGATTCACATTCCTTGTCAAAATAGTGCCTTGAAGGTGTATGTCTATTACTCTTCTTCCCGTGTCTCAAGATACGATTGTCTTTAACTATAGTCTGGAAGTTCATTCTAACTAGACAATTCTATATTTTATCGATGGTTATGGACATCTTTTGAATTTTGTCAAACATTATCTTCATATAATATGTATTACTCTTTTAATCAATCAACATCCTATAGAAATAAATACAAAGATCTCTCTCTCTCTCTCTCTCTCTCCCCTATGTTTTTCATACATTTTCCATTTTCTTCTCTACTTTCTTTGTATTTTTTTTCCCTTGTTTTTCTTTCTTTCTTTTTGCTCTCTCTTTTTTTCCTTTTGTTTTCTTCCTTTTAAAAAAAAAAACTTCAACAACCAAACAAGTCCCTAATTCCAGCAGAAATAGGACAACCAAACAATACTTTTATCAAACAATAACTTCAGCAACTAAACAAGGTCTTACCTAGACTCTGGCCCAACCGAACTGGCCCGCTAGATAGTTTCTTTCATTATTATTTCAGGCCCAGCAAAGTGGGTCAAATAATATCAGCCAACTGAAACTTTCTTTTTTATGGTCCAATGATCGTGGGCCAAATCAATCTCTGGCCATTCTGTTCAGCCTAAGTGAAGGTTTTCGGCCTAAGCTTGAATGATTAAGCTTGAAAGAGAGGGAAACTTGAAGCTTATTCGATAGAAATGATGGATGACTGCAACAACGACGCCCACTTTATATTGGCCACAATGGCCACCAATTCATCTCCTGACATAGTTATTACTCGAGGAAATTTGGTATAGGCCCCAGTTGGCATTAATTTATATTCGCTTTGATTGGATGTCAATTTTGCATGAATGGAAAGCTAATACAAACATTTCAAAATAAAATAAAAATAAAAGAGGTAAAAAGATAAAAAGAATTATTTTGATAAATAATATACTTAAAAGTATGAATTTTTTAGGAGCGAAAAACAGTAGAAAAACAAGTTCCAAACACAGCCATTATTTTTTCTCTTAAACATAAAATTTTTTAACAATGTCTTTTTGTCTCTTTCACATACATATATACTTACTAATATTTAATAACTCAATTGTCACATTAATTGAGAATCAAATCATATACATACTAACGTTTTATACATATTTATTATTTTAAAAACTAATGATTATCCATTTATAACTAATATCACATTATTCAAAATATTGACAAGCACAAATACACAATTTCAAACAATTAAACATACAGTCAATATTTATAAACATTTGCAAAAAAATTACAGATTTTACACCTTTTTGACAAAGATAAGATAAACTCTATTTTTTATTTTATGAATTTTTATCTTTCATGTTATACTGAGGCTCTCATATAGTATCATGACTTTGTTCTATGGATCGTCTTGTAAGAAGTTTCCCGTTTAATCATTATTATAAAGTTGTCCTCGATTTAATTTAAGGCCATTTTGATCCAATACAGGTAGGAATCTTGTAAATCTATACCTTATATTTATTTATTACCAAGTGTGAGCCTATTGTAGGAATTATCCTTTGGTTATTTTAGATGTTTCCAAATATACTGTTAATAATTATTTTTAGACTGTCGAGTGTTTGTCCAATTTATATCTCTTAATTAATGAACATAACAAAAGTTTTAGAAAAATTTACTTCCATTAAATAAATTTCAATTTTTTATAAATTAATTATTATGCCTTACCATTTCTCCTCTCCTGTTTTACACATTATGATAATAAAGGCATTATAATTTTTTAGTTTTATTTAAATATAACATGTCATGATATAAATATTTATGCTATTATTAAAGTTACATAAAATAGATTTTAATTTTATATTTATGTAGTATTTTTATAAATTATTTAAAATTTTTATTACATTTAAAATTATTTTATTTAATTTTGTATCCAAATAGAATGTGCCCAAATTAATAGTTGAATAATGAAGTAATCTTGTGTAATTGTTTTCGTTCTTGATGAGTTAATTCCTTTTACCGTGCCACCTAGTATTAAATGAGAGGCATGCCAAATGTATTCAATGCCCTGAAATTTCTTGTCCTTTTTTTCTCTATTGCTCATCCTCCATTAATATTTAAATTATTGCATGTATTATTTCTTCATACATGACAACAATACAAATGCATTGGCATTATGTACTGGCAAAAAAATGAGACCACAAGGGACAAAAAGAGAAATGGGACATAAGATTTTCTCCATCGAATAAACACCCATATTTAGTTTATTTTTATAATTTTGTGAGTAGTGTGCTTTAGGTTTAAAAGTTTTATAAATAATATAAATTTAATACACCACGATTTTGAATTAGAAGAGAGATTTCAAAAAATGGCAGATCTATTCGCTCTATCAATAATTGAGCCAGATCTGGTGTATCATAAGGGATTTGCCTTTTCTATTGATTCCTATAGATTGGATCAAAAACAAATCTTGAATGAGGCCAAGATGAATCAAAAATGGATCAAAAACAATTCTTGAATGAGGCCAAGGATGAATCAAAAAAGAAATCTTTATTAGTTCTACCTCCTATTTTTTATGAAAAGAATGAATCTTTTTCTCGAAGATCAGAATAAAAAAAAAAGGGGGGTCCAGATCTCCTGTTCAACTTTCTAGTATTTCAAACATGGGATGATTATTATGTTTTAACTCATACTTAGACTCGACACAAAGGTTTAAATATATGTGTAGGACAAAAATCTTATAATCGAATTTTTATTAATAAGAAATTTGTACAAGTCGATTACAATTTGAATCGAATAAAATTTTGTAGATACAATTCTCTAATTTGGTCCTCTGATTCTTCTTCCAACTTGTAAAACTTGAATGTTGATCGAAGAATTCGACGGAAACTGGGGGAGCTTCTAGCTTAGATTCTCCTTGATATTGATCGGAGCCTTTAATAACGATAATCCACTAGTTTAGCATCTTGGATGTAGATCAAATGTCAGGATTTGAGAAGTTTCTGAGAAGAACTCATTGAATTTGATGATAAACTCTTTCGAACTTCTTGAAGCTAGTGGAGAGGATTTGAACTCATTGAATGGTTATTCACTTGAAGTCTTTTGTTGCTTCTTCGATTATTATGTTGTTGTTGTATTGTCTGGTTGCTTATTGTGCCTTCTTCTTTTCTTGTGTTGTTCTTCTTTAGTTCTTGTGTTTTGATTTACAGTATTGATTGTCGTAATTTTCTCCCTTTATATTTGTTAAGGCGTAAATTAAGACTTGCCAAATGAGTAACCTTGACACGTAGCGCAATTTGATTGGTTATCTTGTCTTGATTTACGACCTTAATTGTCGTGATTTACTCCTTTTATATTTGTCAAGGCGCAAATCATGACTTGCAACTGGCCTATTATAACATGTGTGGATCATATTTGTATTAAAATATCAATTTTATTTAGTATTTAATTCTAAAAATTGTATTTAGTTAAATTCTTAGAATATAAATAATAAATCTTTAATTTTAATTGATATTTAATACAATAAAATGTTACATAACGACATTTGATTAGACAAATTTTTTCTACTTGCCTACAATATGTAACGGTAAGGAAATATGTGTGCGTGTGTGTGAAATTAAAATGTGTAATGTTCAAAAATTTCAAAAAAAAAAAAAAAAACAACTAAGCTGTAATTGTAATTCTCCTACAGTAAACACAAAAAGAAAAATAGTGTGTTTCTTAATTTGTGCCTCTGCTTTAATGTTCAATGCAAAGATTGGCAAATTGTCACGCTACCGATTGTGTAGGTGTACCAAAATCTTAAAGAGCATTTGATTTCTTTCTAATCATCATATTCGAATTATATCTATCATAAATCATATAAATATTAACTCGATATAAATTTCTATTCAACCATATCTTTAACTGTATGTATTGTAATTCAACCGAATCACAATCCTAAGTGTCTAAAATCATAATTGCTATATTTAGAGCCCTAAAGTTTCCAAACTACTACAAGTTGCTCTATGTATAGATGCTATCAACTGTATATTGACACATAGATACGGTAAATGAATTAAACTATGCCAATAATTTTAAAATAAAAATCTTAATGAATACTCAACAAATGGCCTAGATTGACAACCCCCCTTTTTAGAGTTGGGTGGCTACCTTACTATAAGACGGTGAACTTAATCGTAGATTGGGTGATGATAATAGGGTATCACAATTGATATATTTCATAAATAATAGTTCATTCTCATCGAAGAGACATGAGTTACTAAGCACTTTACTATTTTAAGAAAATTTTACTATATTTGATAATTCATTATTTTTGATAATTGCTATTTCTACATAATTATCAGTATTTTCAAAAATGAACCCACGTTAAATTGAATTACTACTTTATTTTTTGGTGAAAGAGCTATGGAAGAAATTTTAAAACTTTTGGGTTGTAGATAACGAAACATTGAGATAACAAATTCAAAGTAATCATGCAATTGCGTTTGATTCGTTCATGCAATTGATTGTTAAATTGATACCACGATTACCGTAGGTGGTGTTTGGCTAAGCATATTTTCTACAACTTATAACATCATGTACTTTATAAGATATTTTTAAAACTTATAAGTTTATACATCTCACTTTAAAAATAAATTAATTAAGTGTTTGGATAGAAAAAATAACATCATCTTTTATGATTTTGTTGAAATTCATAATAATAGGTAATTGTAATTATTTTGGGGTAATAATGATATAAAAAATTAAATATCATTAATGTAATGTTATTAAAGATATTTATACTATTTTTATATATATTTAATGAACTAACTTATAAGATTTATGAAAGTAGAGAAAAACTAACTTATTTTTAGTTAAGTAACTTATAAACTCACCCAAAACTCTCTAAATTTAGTTGACGGTTTAAATTTTCATAGTATGAATCAGGTTAAGATTATTAAATATTAAATCTTATGTGTGAAAAAAAAATGCAAGAAACAAGAACAAATTCTAAAGTTGTTACTTTTATTGATTGGCAGCAAAAAAGGTAAGATTTAATGTATTACAGTTGACAGTTAATAATGATAATCTAGTCAATATAATTAAAGCATTTATTATCATTAGTGAATACTACTATTATTATTTTACGACCTTAATTTTTTTTTTTCTGAAGACAAAAAGAAAAAATTATTGTGGCAAAATATAAAATTCTGCCTCCCATTTATGAATCCCTAATCGCAATTAGGTAATAATTATGTAAACCAAAGTAGCAGCAAATGCGATTTTATTAGCTCCAAACGGACAGATTAAAAACGGTACAACGTTTTTGACTGCAAAACTGGGATTGGTTGGTATTTATAGTAGCAATTATTCGCTAGTTTTAGAGGACTGGTTGCCGGCAACGTCGATGACGAAACGGTACTTGACGTCGTTCTTGGCCAGCCGATGAAGAGCCTCGTTGATCTGATCAGTGCTAACAACCTCAATATCGCAGGTTACGTTGTGCTTCCCACACAAGTCCATCATCTCTTGGGTCTCCTTCATGCCTCCAATCAAGCTCCCTTTCACAGCCCTTTTTCCTGTTCATTAAATACACATGCAGCATGAATATTGTTTATTATGGCGCTGGATGATTAAACGTTGAATTATTTAAGTGATGAGGAGGGCGTGTATAGGTGATTCACCAAAAAATAATATGGTAGGTGGCAGGTCTAAGGGCTGATCCGATGCACCCACAATCACCAAAGTTCCATTCACTCTGAGCAACTCCAGTGCGGGCCCAAGAGAGTGTTTTACTGAAACTGTATCCAAAATAAAGTCCAGGGTCTTTCTCTTTGACTGCAAACAACAAGCATCGACATGTGTCAGCAACAAATCAGTTGTGGATTTACATTTCGGAAGAGGAAATGAATTAAGGTACCTGCAATTGTTCTGCATTGGTGCAGACAATGAAATCATCTGCACCCAATCTTTCCTTGGCTTCCTTCTCTTTAGACGGGGAGGTGCTGATTACGGTTACATGGTGACCGAATGCCTTCCCAAATTTCACCGCGATGTGGCCGAGACCTCCGAGGCCAATTACCCCTATTCTCTTCCCACTCGACTCCAACAAGTTGCTGTCTTTCAAGGGAGCAAACACAGTAATTCCAGCACACAGAAGGGGAGCTGCTGCGTCCATTGGCAAGTTGTCCGGAACATGCACAACGTATCTTCATCCCAATACCATTTTCAAAAAAGTTTTCAGACCAAATTAAGACAAAAGTTGGTAGACAAACTAACACATCAATGCGTAGTAGGTACCTATGGTCAGCCACCATATATTCAGAGTAGCCTCCGTAAGTGATGCTACCATCCCAGAAAATGCCACTGAAGGTAAACTGCATCTGATCACAGTAGTTCTCTTGATCGGTCTTACAGTACTCGCAGTTCAAGCACGACGCGGCCATGCATCCCATTCCGGCCCTATCCCCCACCTTGAAATTGGTCACGTTGCTGCCCACCTTCGTTATAATCCCAACTATTTCATGCCTAATCAAACCAAATTCACGAGAAACAGAAACAAGAGAAAATTAACATCATGTCAGTCTTATGTGAAAGAAATTATTGTGATGCCATATACTACCCTACCCGGGGACAATAGGGTACATGCTCATGCCCCACTCGTTCTTGAGATAGTGGAGATCGGTGTGACAAATCCCACAGTAGAGGATTTTGATGGTTACGTCGTTGTCTCCATTCTCTCTGCACGGAAAAGGAATACATGTTTATCGAAATATATGCAAAAATTTCACGTTTCAATTTTCTCGCAATCGAACTACACCAACAAAAATGGGACGGAGGAAGTATGTTCAGAAACATCAATGTAGCTGATTTTTAACGATTCCTGGGACTATATATAGCACTGTAACAACACATAATTTAGCAGGCAGTATTTTAAATTTGTGCCAATTTCAGGCATTCATAATTAAAGAGAAAGGAAAGGATTTGTTTGCGTTACCTGCGCTTGAAGGTGTAAGGAGTGACCTTTCCAGAGGGGTCGTGGGCTGCCCAGCCTGAGACAGTCATAGTGTGGTTTGGTGTTGTTTGAGCCATCAATCGCGCAAGACAAGCACACAAAGAGAGAATATGCTTAGAGAGTGGGGATACTCTAAGAAGCTTGTTTTCAAAAAATGATGGACACGACTGCAACAATGACCATCACTTTATATTGCCCAAAACTTTTCAACAATAATTTGTTCTCTTGTGTGTGTGTGTGTGTTTATGCCTACATTAATATTAAAAACTTAATTATTACATTTATTTGTAATTAAATAGATATGTGTATACACACTCATATTTATAAATAGTTATAATTAACAAAAACTAATCATTATTTATATACGTTGTCGCATCATTCAATTATTATATAATATTAGATAAAAAGTGCACTTAATATATGTGCATAATTATATATATATATATATGTATGTATATGTATAAATATATTAATGTAACATAATTAGATTATACAATGTTATACGATGGCGGGATGGCTAGATTTTGGGTGTGTAGGTATTAAGGATATATAGGTTTTAGAATAGGTTTTCTGTATGCATATATAAGAAAGAAAAACTAGTTTTAAAAAATTGTATCCTTAATTTATATATTTTTTAAGGTTCAAAATTTTCAAGAAAGTAAAACAAAGGAAAATCAAAAATTTTAGTGCTTTCTTTCTTGTTACAATTAAAAAATGACAATATTACATAAAAAAAATCCTGGTTATTTAAAAAAAAGATACTATACTTTATAATGCATGAGCTCCTACTGGATCTTGAGAAATGGAAATATTGGCCATGTTAGTTACCTAATTTTCAACCTTATTTCATCCCTTCACATTTTATGCAATTAAATATATTACTCAAAATGTTCGCCCAAATTTAAATTCAAATGTTCTTTTTACTAAATGTATAGCTGAACATTTATTTGACAATATTTAATATACTTACTCAAAACTAAATTAAAACCTACACACACACACACACTCACATTTAATTTATATATATATAATCTAAAAATTAATTATTATTCTTATATATTATCACATCATTTAATCATTAGTATTATGTATCTTTTATATATATATATATATATATATAAATACACAAATTCAAAAATATCAAAAGTTCTATTCTATGAAAATTTTATAACTAAGCATACTACTAATTTTAATACAACTTTTACCGAATATCATCCCTCAACAAACCTTTCAACCAAATATAACTATTTGGTATATTTGATTTCATTCAATTTCTAAAAATATATATTTAATTATTACATTTTAAAAATATTTTTACTCTTTTTTTAGTTTTGCACAATTTTCAAAAAGTATAACTAAATTTCAGAATAAACACGCTCATTATCTTTTGTTTTTTTTTCACACGTTGATCCCTCCAATCTAAGCACGTTTTGATAGCATCTTTCACGTACGGTTTCAGTC
Organism: Avicennia marina; assembly: GCA_019155195.1. Classification (NCBI taxonomy): domain Eukaryota; kingdom Viridiplantae; phylum Streptophyta; class Magnoliopsida; order Lamiales; family Acanthaceae; genus Avicennia; species Avicennia marina. The sequence goes on along the minus strand of CM032781.1, from coordinate 4,637,427 downwards.
AAATTAACTTCTTAAGTGGGCGGATATTCCCAAACAGAAATAAATAATCTCAGTGATTTAACAAGATTCTATTCACGCGGCGCAACCACGTACCACAGAAACAAGCTAATTAATCCCACTGCAAAATACGTACACATCATGTGAGAATTTTTATTTTTTAGGGAAAATGAGGTTTTGTAAGACTACTTTCTTTTATTTTATTTTTATTTTTCTCTAATTTTTAGTTTATTCATTTTCTTTACCATCTTTTATTTCCTAAAATTCGCAAGATAATTTTAACTTTACCATTAGAATTATCAAAAATTGTTTAAAAACCATGCGCCGTCGGGAGGTTTCGGTGCTGTTCGTGTGCAGAGGATTAAGAATAAAAAGACGTGTTTTTGTTCTGACAATTCTTAATTGGGATGAAATATTTTTTCCAGGTGACAGGTGTAAGCAAAATACTAATGTTCCTCCTAATGTCTGAGGAAGAGGCGTAAGCTGGATAAATGGACAAATGGGTTCCTAGGATCATGGAGAAGTTTGAACAGATGACACGACCCTCTCATTGAATGCTATATCTAGGAATTCTAACTTATGTACAATAAGAACAAGGGAGAGTGCCAATAATAAGGAGATTCATATTCTAATTGATAGCGGGAGCACAGCACACATTGCTTCTTGGATGGGACACTGCCAAGGACGTGGGTTACAGATTAGAAAGTGCTACTCCTATGATGATAAGTGTGGCTGATGGACGTAAAATAATCAGCAGGCTCTCTTGTCCGGATTTTTCATGGACCATCCAAGGCCATATGACAGCGATCAAAAGACCACAGTACTAGAATAAAAATTAATTAAATTTAAATTAAATTTTAAAAGTGTGAACTATATATTAGATTGTCAATCCAACGTATTGAAATTAAATTTGAATTAAAAATTGGTAAACAGTGTGATAGGACCATCACAATCGATAAATCGAGATCAATTGATATGTCATGATTTATACAAGGATCACTCCTATGTATCTCAATTACAGAGAAAGTTGAGTAATATCATGACTCTTAAATTCAATATCAAAAGATATGTCTGTCTCTTTGAATTGAACGAAATAATTATTGATACTAATTTCTATTAAACCATCGTCTAAAAGGTTCATATGGCCCAAATTATTAATAAAGCTCAATAATAAATAAAAAATAAAAATAACAATGCTAAATGAAATTTGATGGATCACTGGATCGCGTCATACCTCTTATTTTGAGGGTAAATTGTCCTCAATTCGAGCTTGTGTCCTCCTGAATCAAACACAATTCTCTGAAAGCTTCTTGATGCTTCACAATCACTCTCTTCCAAGGCTATAGAGTCAAATATGTGCATGTGAAATATTTATGCAACAACACACGACCGACAATAATACATTAACAATGATCTATATCGAATGACAAGTGCATTCTCCAAGCACTTACATAGGCATATATATGAAATCTCCTTAACTAAAAATGTCTTCAACACTTGTGTACTACTAATAGACAAAAAAATTTCCAAATAGTCAAATGGATCAACATACACATAATTCTGTAGAAGTTTAATTTCCCATCTTTTTACTTGTTTTTTGTTTTTGTGCTCATCATCAACTTCTACTTCAATTTCTATGACTTCTTCCTTCTCAACTTGTACTACAATGTCCGTTATTTCTTCTTTCATAATTTTCTGCTTCTCAATCTCCTAATAGGTGCTAGAGCTATTGCTACTTTCATGTTGTATTTCTTTTAATGACATCTCTTCTATAGTTTTCACTTTAATTAAAGATGACATCTCTATTAGTGGACTTCTTTTATCTCTCATAATTTTGCTAATGCCAATATGAGCATCAACCAACATCCTATAGAAATAAGTAAAAATAGATTTCTCTCTCTCTCTAAGATCTTTTTTTTTCACTCTTTTTTTTTCTCAACTTTTTTTCTTCTACCTTTTTTTTTTCCCTCTCATAACCTAGAAACCAAACAATGCCTTAATTAAACAAGAAATTCAGCAACCAAACGAGTCTTAATTCCAGTAGAAATAGGAAATTCAACAACCGAACGAAGCCTAACCTGGCATGAACAAGGCTTAGTCTTCAGCCCAACGACTTACAGCCCAATCTTTCTGTTTTTTTTTTCAATTTCTCTTGGCCCAACGTGGCCCAAAATTAACTTCTTCAGCCTAAACAGTAATCTGGCCCAAACCAATCTTCTTTTTCTTCTTCTTCCTTTTTCCAAAATCTACGTGGCCTAAGTCTCATTTAGCCCAAGCTAATGTCTTGCTCAACCCATTTCCTTTTTGGTCTAGCACGGCTCGCCCATGGCTTCTCCTCCCAAACCTCTACAGATGGTGGCACTGGCTTGTTGAGGCAGATGGCTTTCGAATCCCACGCAACGATGGGAAAGCAGTGGTGACGATGACTTAGAAATTTGGTGGCATGGCGGGGATTTTCCTTTAATGACAATCGGAAAGAAAACCCTGACAACAGCATGTCGGATTCTAGTTGGAATTTCACGGCCCCGATAGTAGATTTGCCTAACCTTTGTCGACGTCCTAGGCGGAAATAAGTGGGCTTGCGGCAATGTCCCCCTTGTGGATGACTCCTAGCCTAAAGTCAGTGGATTCAGCAACAAATTTTAGGTTTTTGCAAGCGGCAACAACAACGGTTTAGTCGTTTGTTTCCCTTTTTTTATTTTCTTTAATTTTTTTGGCCTTTTTTTCAAATTCTTTCTTTTTCAATCCAGACCAGATATCAAGTTTGAATTTGTTATAATTAGCTTTGATACCAAGTGACGTGATTAGAGGGGGTAGTGAAAGAACAAAAATTAATTGAACCTAAATTAAATTCCAAGAACATGAACCATGCATCAGAGTGTCAATCCAACGTATTGAAACCAAAATTGATAAATGGCGTGATAGAACGGCCACAATCGAAACATTGAGATCGATTGATACATTATGACTTACATAAAGATCATCCCTATTGAATCGACTTGAACATTCTCAATTCCAAATAAAGTTAAGTAAACTCATAACTCAGAAATTTAATATCAAAAAGTCTGTCTATCTATTTGAATTGAATAAAATAATTATTTCCACTAATTCCTATCAAACCTAAATCTAAAAAGCCCATATGGCCCAAATTATTAATAAAGCGCAATAATAAATTATAAATATAAATAACAATGCTAAATGAAATTTGACGGATTCCTGGATTACGTCACCATAACTTCTCATATGCTATTAGAATCATCAAATTAGGGGGATGTGACATGGTTTTAAGAAATCATTGTTTGAGAACCAATAGTCTAGTTGAGATAGAATATTAAAGGATGAAGATCACCATAACAAAATCAGGTAAAAAGAATTCAATAAAAGCAATGGCACATAAATAAGAGCTCAAACTTCTTTTAGAAAAGGCTATGGCCAAACTTTTCAACAAGGGTTCCTCTCTGGTTTATTTGGACAGCTCTTTTCTCTAACAACTACACTAGCATCAAAGATAAAACATACCCCATGATTTATCAGAACTCTTGTATTCATGCAATGATGTATTCTTCGAACCTCAGTCCCTTCCTCCAACAAGGGGTGTTGAATATTGCATAACTTTCCTCCCCCACTTTATACCCAAGAAGTAAGTCCCCTGCAAGGATCCCTATATTTAGAAGATAGAAATTGAGAATATTCTTAATGGAACGCTTTCAACTGGTATCATCAGGCTTAGTTAAAGCCCCTTTGCTTCTCCAATTCTACTAGTAAAGAAAAAGGATGGTAATTCTGAGTTGATTATAGGTACCTCAACAACCTTACTGTAAAGCATACATTTCCCATCCCAAATATTGATGAACTTTTAGATGAATTGCACAATGCACATTATTTTTCAAAAATAGATTTGAGGAATGGATATTTTCAAATTAGAATGAAGGAGGCTAATATCTATAAGACTAGTTTTGTTACACATTAAGGTCACTATGAATTTTTAGTTATGCTTTTTGGGCTTTGCAATGTACCTTCCACCTCTCAAGAATCAAAGTTTGGAGTCTTATCTTAGGAAGTTTGTTCTAGTTTTCTTTGATAACATTCTTATTTATAGCACCAAATGGGGGGAGCACCTCACACACTCGAGACAGGTTTTGGAGTTACGTAGAGAGCATAAACTCCATGCAAAAAAATGCAAGTGTAGCTTGGCAAGACTAAAATTGAATACCTTGGAGGCTATGATCTCAGCTCAAGAAGTGGTTACTGATCCTAATAAAGTAGCTTGCTAGCTTTACCAATTCCTAAGAATGTCAAATTGAGAGGGTTTTTGGGACTTGTAAGCTATTATAGAAAGTCCATAAAAAACTATGGCCAAATAAGTAAATTGCTTACTGATCTTCTTAAGAATGATGGATTTAAATATAGGCTAAAAGCCATTGCGGCATTTAAAGCTCTCAAAAAGCTATGTTCACACTGAAAGTATTTAAAGTACAACCAAGACCAATTTTCAATGTAAGAATATGATACCTTTAATGTCTCGTCATATATATATATGCTTATTCGATTCACATCCCTTGTTATAATAATGCCTTGAAGGTGTACGTCTATTACTCATCTTCTCATGTCTCAAGATACGATTGTCTCTAACTATGGTTCAGGACTCCATTTTATCTAGACAATTCTGCATTTTATCGATAGTTATGTACATCTTCTAGATTTCGTCAAACATTATCTTCATATAATATGCATTACTCTTTTAATCAATCAACATCCCAAAGAAATAAATACAATGATCTCTCTCTCTCTCTCTCTCTCCCCCCTAATTTTTTCACACCTTTTCCATTTTTCTCTCTACTTTTTTTGTATTTTTTCCCCTTGTTTTTCTTTCTTTCTTTCTTTTTTTGCTCCCTCTTTCTTTCCTTCTATTTTCTACTTTTTTCAAAAAAAAAATCAACAACCAAACAAGTTCCTAATTCCAACAGAAATAGAACAACCTAATACTACCTTTATCAAACAATCACTTCAACAAGCAAACAAGGTCTTACCTAGACTCTGGCCCACTAAACTGGCCGCTAGAGTGTTTCTCTTATTAGTTTTTCAGGCCTAGCAGAGCGAATCAAAGAATATCAGCCCAACTGAAAATTTCTTCTATTGGACCAAGGATCGTGGGCTAAATTCAAATTCTACCCCAAGTCTGTTTCGGCCTAAGTGAAGGCTTTCGGCCTAGTAGATTTTTGGCATTGGCCAATCCATGGCCCAATAGGTCGGCCCCTCCAACTCGTACGATTTCTGGCGAAGCTGTTGGTGACGCTATCTCCGGCGCAACGGTGGTGGTGACACGACAAGTGAGGTCACTCAGCGAAGATAGTGTTTGCCAATAATCGAGCTCCAGTGTGTGGTGGTACAACACAGCAGAAGAACAGGAAACACGGTGCCATACAAGGGCTTTTCCGGTGTGGAAATCATGCTGCTCCAGCATCCTAGCTTCTAAACAACAGTGGCTTTGGTGTTGGATACAAACGGCGACCTTGGATGGTGGCGACTTTGGTCTAGAAAACAGGCAACGGTGGAGCTAGATGTCTGCCTTCGTCAACTGCTTCTTCCTTTTTTGTGTGTGTGTGTGTGTGTGTTTTTTTTTTTTTTTTTTTTCCTCAACTTGGATCGAGAATCAAATTAAAATTTGATAACATTTTGTTTTGATACCAATTGGCATTATCAAGGTAGCGGAAGAATAAAACTAAGCAAGCCCAATCTTGAATTTCAGGGACGCGAAACCGTGAATCAAAATACTCAATCCAATATAATAGAATTAAAGTTAAATCCGATAAGTAAATAATCCACGTGATAAGATGACCACAATTAGTATGTCGAAATCGATTGATACATCACGTCTCACATAGGAATAACTCCTATTAAATTAATTTGAATATTCTCATCTCAGTGAAAACGAAACAATTTCATAATTGCCAAATCTGCTATTTTGATAGGACGGTCATAATCGACACACTGTAGTTGATTGATTCATCACAATTCAAACAGAAATCACTCATACATGAATCAATTTAAATTATTCACCAAATTAGGAATCACTCAACTACATTTCAAAAAATTAGAGTTCTCATTTCAGACAAAATGAAATAATTTCATTACTCTCAAATTTGTTTTTCAATTGAATAAATTAACTACTTATACTAAATCCTACCCAACTCTTATCTAAAAAATCCATATATAACTTAAATTATTAATAAAATTCAATATCAACTAAATAAATAAAATAAAATAATAATTTAAAATTTGACTTATCAATCGCGTCAAGAAATTTATATGGGTTGTTGTTGATCGCAAGACAAAGTACAAATATTTTGTCTCTTAGCCAACCTTACGCTGCAGAAATGATAGCCAAACTTTTTCTTGACAACATTTATAAGCTATGTGGCTTGCCTGGCAGCATGGTCACAAACAGAGATAAAGTTTTTACCGACACTTTCTGGAAACTCTAGTTCAAGCTTTTAGACATCTCCCTTGACATGTCTTCTTCAATCCGATGGCTAGACTAAAGGAGTTAATTAGTGTTTAGAAAACTACTTAAGAAATATGTGCCATCAAAAACCTAAGCATTGGAACAAATAGTTGCCTCCAGAAGAATTTTGGTACAACACCAATTTCCATTCAAGTCTTCAGATGACCTCATTTCGGGCCCTTATTGGTTATTCACCCTCACAGATTCCTCTTGGTCCTTATGGATACACTGCGTATAGTGAAGTCACAGATTTAATCAATGAGAGAATCAAGATCATTCAACTACTTAGGGACAACCTCACACAAGCACAACATAGGATGAAATTTTTTGCAGACTTCTTAATTGGGGATCAAGTTTATCTAAAACTCCATCCTTATAGACAGAACTCAGTTTCACGCCACAGGAATCCTAAATTGGCGCCCAAGTATTATGGTGCAGTTACTGTCATCTAACAGTTAGGAGAGGTTGCCTACAGCTGCCATCTAATTGTCATATTCATCCAGTATTCCGCGTCGTTGTTGAGGAAGATTGGTTCGAAGCACACAACATCGGTAGAACTACCTGAAGTTGATAATGAAAGAACTTTCAAGGTCTATCCAGTTGCTATTCTTGCAAGAAGGCTCATCCCTCGCAACAATGTTCCTGTTGCCCAAGGATTAGTACAGTGGGCATATTCTACTCCGGAGCAGGCAGCCTAGGTAGACTTTACTAGCGTCAAAGCGCGTTTTCCATCCTTTCATCCCTGAGGACAAGGATGCTTTAGAGGAGGCAATGTCGATACCTTAGAAGAGAATGTCCCTTCTGCACCATCATTTAACACATCAGATGCTAGGCCACATCATCAAAATGCACAGACGTGCAGAAGAATAAGCTGACATCAGTTGCCCAGTCATTGATCTCGTTTCAGTGCTATAGGAGCCACTAGCATGTTTCCAGAATATTAGTTTGTTATGTGTTGTTTGGCTTCAGCACTTTAATATTTTCAACACTGTGACGCATGTATATATATATGAGATTGAAACCTTATCAGGGGAATAGAGAAAACAGCAGCTCCTTTCCTATCTCTCAGCATTTCTTCTTCCCACCTTGAGTCTATTCCTCTGTTTCCCACCCCCTTCTTTTAGCAGTAAAATCATCACAGTTTCATCTCAGAGACTTGACCACCTGAAAAGGATTTGGGAAAAGGAACACCTAGCGACAGGAATGATCCTTCTGTTTTGAATACTTGCCAAACGTTTACATGAAAATAAGGTTTAGAGTTATTTTCATTACACAATTGTTCGATTTGATTTAATTTGCTTCAGCATTAGCATGTGGTTTAACTATTGATGGGTTGAAAAGATAACGTTCCATGATTTGGAGCTTTAAAAACGGGTTCTAATGACTTTGGCTTTAATTTCTGGGAGGTGGGTTTCTGCAATTGTTGTGTTCTCAATGGGTAGAAATTTCCTTTGCCGCAAAATGCTAATAATTTAAATAAATTGTTTAAACCAAAATATAACTTAAATAAATTAGATGCTAACAATTCACTAACAAAACTCATACTATTTAATAATTCTTTAAAAAGCAAGACTAAATAATACATTTTAGATAAAAGTCTAGTTTATGTTTATGGTTGGTTTAGTAAACTAACACACGCATAATTTCGTGTGTGTGTGTGTTGCCCTAACTAATAGAGATATTATAATTTTTTCTGTTTATTTACATCTTTTTTTTATTGCACTTTTCTTAAACAAATAACTACGTATTTATATTATTTATTAAATATGTCATCAATCAATGACACACTCTATATAAGAGTAATAGTTTCTAGATGCTTTGAAATTTTATTAAATCTCAAAATCTATAATTTTAAATAAAAAATATGCAAAAATTTAAATTTTTTATTAAATAGATATGAGATGAAAGCAGCTGCCAGTCCCAAGGGAAAAGCAGTCGAGATGGACAATGGATTGACGCGCAGAGTGTGTTTGCTTTTAGAAGTTTACAATAGAAAAGAAAAGAATAGAAAATGAAAAAATTTTAAATTATAGATAGTGTTTGGTTGAAATAATATCAATAACAAAAGCAAAAATTAAGAAAAAAAAAATGAAATCAAACAAAAAAAAATTAAAATTAAAACGTTTTCAAATTTGGAAAAAAAATAATGAAAACATAAATAAATAATAAAATTAGTGAAATTTTAGAGGAAGAATAAAAATTAAAATAGCTTCCTTCCATTTTGCTCATCATTTGTGAGGAAAATAAATTTTTCTTTTAAAATTATAATTTCCTCCTAATTTTCTTTTTCATAAAATTTTCCTTCTTAAACAAATAATTAAAATTAGTTTCCTCTACATTTTCTTTTCTTTTCTTCTATAAATTCCAAGACCCAATATAGCGTAAGGGATGCCTGCGTTTATATCCAAGAGATCATCGAGATCTTTTATTCATATTTTATATATATATATATATATATATATATAAAGATTAATGAACAATCTTAGAGTACTGCATGCTCCTATTTGGTTCTCATATGTGACAAGAACTCATATTTGTTTATTAGTGGGATCGTTTATTTGGCTACTAATGACTTGGCTTGTCAAGATTTTAACTTCATCTTTTCATGTGAGAATATTTTTTTAATTTTGTTTTTGAGTGGTTGCTCAAAAGTTACATGGTGAACACCCTTTTGACGCAACAATTGGTTTATAGATATTTAAACTAAAATACAAGATTGGTATAAAAATAACTAATATAATAAATAATTAATTTCACATAATAAGTATAATAAAAATCTTTTAAAATAATCCCAACGAGTGTTACTCGTATCCTTTGAAAGTAAACATGGGACAGGAGAATTTGAAGTGTTTTATGCAATAGGCCGAGACTTTAAAGGTTATGTCTCTTTGAGGATTGAGGTGAGCACCAAAAACCCGACTAGGAAATGGTGAGCGAAATCATTTGCCATTTCCTATATTATATTATTTAGCTACTAATCACCAAGATTTTTTTTCAATTTTAATTTTATCATGGAAATTTCCATTTTTAATTATTCAATTTAATTTAATTAATTAATTAATTAATTTGCAAATTGGTGTTGGAAAATTCAATTTTCCTTATCATTAAAATTTATGAGTGCATTTTTCATTGTACAATAATTTACATTGTAATTCATTCTAAACATATTAACGCGCGCGCGCGCCCACACACACACACACACACATATACATACATACATACACACATATACATACATATATATATATATTTATATATATAAAAAATTAACGTAAGCACATTCCATCGATATAAATCAAAAGAAGGGTTGAACTATATATATTTTGGGTCCACGATCCCTTAATAGTGTGTTATTGGGGCAAATTTGATTTTGTGTAGACTTAAGTCTCGGAAACCATAGTATATTCTTGACTTAGACAAAATTTTTTAAAAAATTTGGGTCAACAAAATTCCGCAAATAGCCTGGGCCCAAACATGTTTAGGGCATCGTTAAATTTTTTGGGATTGTAAATATGTTTTTTTAATGATACAGGCCTACTACAAATTATCGACCCATTTAAGCTCGGTATAAAGTTAGTTTAATGATTAGATTAAAATCCAACTAAAATAGATAAGATAAAATAATCCAAAAGATGGAAACCAAAACGAAGCAATCTTAGGATTATCATTACTTAATCATATAATTACTAATATACTCTTTAAAATAATTCCTTAGGCCTTAATCCTATTACTTGAAGTCGTGGTAGGTACGAAAACTATATAATCAAAATTTACCATATTAGTAATTTACATAAAGTCGTGGTTAGTTATTATTACTATTATTATTTTTAGGTGTTATGTTTTTCCTATTGATGATTAACAATAAAAATATAAGACTTAAATTAATATTATTGACTATTAACGAAGATAATATATCTATAACAAAACATTTATTATGGCTCTTAATATTTGATGTCCAATATTGTCCTTTTCTGAAGGCAAAAAGGAAAACATAATTCTTACAAAATAAAATTTTCTCGCCCATTACCAATCCCCATTTGTAATCAGATAATTACCCAAAGCGAAGTAACAGCGAACATAGTAGCAAATGCGATTTTAATGGTCGCATATGAGACAAATTAAAAACGGCATAACGTTTTTTGTCTGTAAAATGAAGACAACAGGCAATCCCCATCGCAATTACGCCCTAGAGTTTGGGAGACTGGCTGCCGGCAACGTCGATGACAAAACGGTACTTTACATCGTTCTTGGCCAGTCGATGAAGAGCTTCATTGATCTGATCAGTGCTCACAACCTCAACGTCGCAGTTTATGTTGTGCTTCCCACACAAGTACATCATCTCTTGTGTCTCCTTCATGCTTCCAATCACGCTCCCCTTCACAACCCTTTTTCCTGTTAATTATATACAGATACAGCATGAATACTGTTGATTACCAATACAATGATTATAATGTTTGAGCTCTTTCAAAAGAACAATTATTACAAGTGATATGAAGATAGATAGATATATTTGAAGGAGATGATGGTTTCACCAAAAATCAATGGAAAAGATGGCAGGTCACTGGGCTGATCTGGTGCGCCCACAATCACCAGAGTTCCATTCACTTTGAGCAACTCCAGAATAGGTCCAAGTGAGTGTTTGGCAGAAACTGTATCCAATATGAAGTCCAGAGTCCTTTTCTTCGACTGTCAGCAAGTAGTAGCAACCAATCAATTTCAACTATAGCTTTCGAAAGGTTGTTACAATGAGAATTGGTTTACTTTGAATTGACTTATTCTCCCTAGTTTGACTCGTGATAAAAGACACGTATTTTTTCATCATCAACTATTAGGACTAAAAGAGGAAAGAAAAAAGGAAGGTACCTGCATTTGTTCAGCATTGGTGCTGACAATGAAATCATCTGCACCCAATCTCTCCTTGGCTTCCTTCTCTTTGGATGGAGAGGTGCTGATTACGGTTACGTGGTGACCGAATGCCTTCCCGAATTTCACGGCGACATGGCCAAGGCCTCCAAGGCCAGCCACCCCTATTCTCTTTCCCTTAGACTCCAATAAGTTGTTGTCTTTCAAGGGAGCAAACACAGTGATTCCGGCACAAAGAAGGGGGGCTGCTGCATCCATTGGCAGGTTGTCGGGAACGTGCACAACATACCTTTGTCATAATATATGCCATTTTCAGACAAGTCATTGGATTGTTTTTCAGAAAGTGAATCCACGGACGATAGAAGTTTTTGACATTTGCGTGCCCACAACACGGACATTAAAAAGGCAACCATGCTTCTTTCCTCCCCATTTTACACTATATTCCCCTTTACGATGAAGCAATGATTTAATTTGAAATTTGGACTAGCCCTTATCTATGTAATTTAATTATGATGGAGTAGATACACAAGTTAAGACACAGAGAACGTAAATATACTAAAACAATGCGTAGTAGTTACCTATGATCTGCCACCATAAATTCGGAGTAGCCTCCATAAGTGATGCTGCCATCCCAGAAAATGCCATTGTATACAAACTGGACCTGATCACAGTAGTTTTCTTGCTCATCCTTACAGTACTCACAGTTCAAGCACGTCGCCGCCAAGCATCCCACTCCCGCCCTATCCCCCACCTTGAAATTGGTCACGTTGCTGCCCACCTTCGTTATAATCCCAACTATTTCATGCCTATTCAAACAAAATTCATGAATTCAGAAACAAGAGAGAATTAAGATTATGTGAAAGAAATTGCAGCAATTCTACGCATTACCCCGGAACAACAGGGTACATGGTTATGCCCCAGTCGTTCTTCACATGGTGGAGATCCGTGTGGCAAATCCCACAGTAGAGGATTTTGATGGTTACATCGTTGACGCCATTCTCTCTGCTCATTCAACATTTCACAGGAACGTCATCTACTCAGAGAAACGAATATATCTTTGTAGATGTATTTAACAAAGCTTCCCTTTTCAATTTTTTTTAGGATCGAACAGCAACCATGAAAATGGGACAGAGAAAATACGTGGGGCCTAAGCTGATCTTTAGCCATTCCTAGGAGGGTAACAAATAACAATACAACAACACATAAGCAGGCAATATTCCATTTTTCTTGCTTGGTGTTTGAACTATGCGCCAATTTCAGATTTTCATATGGAGAAAGAAAAGCAGTTGAAAGTGTTACCTGCGCTTGAAGGTATGGGGAGTGATCTTTCCGGAGGGGTCGTGGGCTGCCCAGCCAGAAACAGTAAGCGTGTGGTTTGGAGTTGTTTGAGCCATCAATCACACAGACAAGCACACAGAGAGTGAACGAGCTTGTCAGAGAGGGAAACTCGAAGCTTGACTTGCTAGAAATAATGGAGGACTTCTGCAAAAGCACTCACTTTATAGTGGGATCAATTCATGTCAAGCCATAGTTGTTTCCCACCGATCATCCAACCGTTACTCACAAGGAAATTTAATTATGGGCCCCAACATCAATTGCTGAGAAATTTCTCGTTCGAAAACACGACATTATTTATTTTTGCAAGTTTTACTGAGGCCCTCCGTAATATCCCAATTCTATTTGTGTGAATACAGTCGACCCCCCATTTAAATAAATATTTATTTATCATGAAGATCTTGCTCTTGATTTTGGGTCAGGATATTTATGGCTATACAGTGCAGACAGGGTGGAAAGTTACGAATAGAATAATGGTGTGCTTTCGTGTCATTGTCCTCATTCACGTTGACTTGGTTCTTCTCCTTTACCGTATGCCAACTCCACGAGAGAAACAATAATGTTTTTATGGTTTTTGTTTATAAATGACCGCAGCCGTTCCGCCGCCGTCGCCGCGAACTACTACTGCTGTCCCTATAAATTTAGTCGTTAGACATTCCAATATGCTTCTATTTTTCCAGAATTTTCGTGGAAGACTGAATGGGGACACAGCATTTGTCTGAAAAGTCAACTGCATTTTCCTAGAATTGTTGTAGAAACTCAACACATCGACTTCACTCGTAGTTTGTTGGTAATTTGTTGGTATTTTCCTAGAACAAGTTCATGTTTTATTTAGTAGTCAATTGGATCCCATTTTTGAATTTTCTTTGCTTGAGAAGTTTCTCATAAAATCGTGTGTTGACTGAAACAATTTCAATTGAAAATTTTTGACCACCAAACATGGCCCCTTTTCCCGGAAGCGCAATGATTTAATTACACACACTATGTGTATTGTTGTATTTGTGTTTTGTAAATTAACTTATGCCAGCCATGATCGCTGTCCAAGAACAGACTCTTAATTAATAACAGTATAGATATAGATATAGATTGATTAAAAACGAAAATGGAGAGAACCATCTGAAAAAGAAAAATAATTACTGACAAATAAAACAACATAATATGCGAGTTATAAAATTTCAATTAATCCACAACGGATATTCTCCTTTGCATGTTGATTTGTCAAAAGAAATCAATAGATTATAATTTGCATATGTTTATATATATTTATACTATATCACTAATTTTTAGTCTACTATGGTTATAACGTGAATGCAAACATATACCTTTACTTTTAATTCTTTTATTTCTCTATTTTTAATATAATTTGTATTTTTTTTTCTATTAAATCTTCTCACTTTTCAATTTTGTTTATCTTTTTCATTTCTATTTTAAATATTATTCATACTTTTAATTTTAAACAACAATATTTTTATCATCCAAAAATAATAATCTTACGATTTCTAAATAATTTTGCACATCTATAAATTGTTTCCTTTTGCTATTATATATTTATGTAAATTATCTTTTTATATTGCATAAATATATAGGCTATGTCTGTTTTTCATTTTTTACCTTCAAAATATATACTATTACAATCATTAAATTTTTTTAAAATTTATTGCTTAATTATGTTTACATTATTTTTTTAAAAAATATATACATAAAAACACACCTTTAAAAATGAAAAACAAATATAGCTTAGTTTATGCATATTTATTAAGCATTTAAAACAAAAGAACCAAAGAATATAAACGACATGATTTTAACATTAGTTTATCCTCATTTTTTATTTAATTTATTTTAAATTAATTAATTAATTTACAAATATTTAATTTCTTATCAATAATCTTAATTATTATGTTCCACCATATTGTTTGTTTCTAATATATATAAATTTTGAAAAAAAATCGTGACTATATTTTTATATCTTAATAACAATCAATAACTTGATATATTTTTACAAGCAATAGTTTACAAAGAGCAATAAAATAATAAACTCTTAATACAAAATCATATAAATGCCAATCAAACAGCTCCCTTATAATTATGAATTAATATGGACAGACTCCATATAGATATATTTTCCCACGACTAGACCATCGTGCGTCGTTTGGATGCTTGGTTTCTATCTAATCTTAATGCATTAAATGTTATTAACAAAATATTTAATTTATTGGGTGGATATGATGTAGGTAAGCATGCACATGGCCTCCACCCAATAAATTAAATATATATATATATATATATATATATATATATATCTACACTTTTCTATAATGGCTCAGCACCTTAGAATTTAAATTGTTGTTGTTCCATTGTTTATTGTCTAAAATATCCTTCTATCCTCTATTAAAAGTAATTGTTAAAAGTTTTTTCAATAAATTTGTTTCCAACTTTGAACCAAGTAGCTTTCTACTTTGTTGGAGCCTACAAAGCCTTCAATCTTCCAATTCAAATAAGTTCATAATTATCTTCCAAATCACTTTTAATTTTTTTTTTTTTGGAATTTAATGAGCAACACTTTGGCAAATGAACCTTCTGTTTTTGGTTTTTATTTTATTTTATTTTTTTTTGTGGTGGCTTTGCATTAATATATATTTGTCACCAAAATTATGTAGCCTTAAAATTTATAGTAAATTTTATTTAAATGTTTCTATGTTTAAAATTTGTTTTAATTTTTGTAATAAATTCCTTCATTTTAAAATTTAATTGTGTTCAATTTTTAGAAGATTCTCTCGCCCCACAGTTTAGGAAATTCATCCCTTCTTTGAATATTATGGCTCTGAGCACACGACGACCGGGCGTGCCAAATTTTGTTCGTTGTTCCCTTTTCCAATAATCGCACTGAATTTCCTTTTCTTTTTCTACAATTCTATCAATTCCTCAATTTTGTATATTTGTGTTGATGCTCCTCTCAAATATGCATTTGCATGTTACTTAGTTTTTCCTAACGGAGCCGCCTTCGCTACCTCTGTCCACAAGCATTCGTCGCTCGTGGCCACTTCGACCATATATTTTCTCCCTTCATGGCTTCAGGCGTAGAATCTCCAGGCTCGTTGTTGCCTATGCCGCCGGAACATGTTTATGCTTCAAATAACTTTGTGATTGAGAGTTCAAGCTTTGAAGCTCGCTTATCCCTAGGGGTCTTACATTCACTGTAGAATCAATGAGGATTGCCAGAGGTCTGCTTGGAATAGGTCATTTAACGACGTTGTTGAGGCTAGTTCTTTTATGGATAGCCCCGTTTCTTGACCTACCCTATCTAAATCGATGGGGCTCGTTCTTAGATCGCCATCGGATATGCTCTTCAGCTGAGGTTTTAGGTAAGTTTTATTAGAGTACTCTTAACGGCTACCTTTCCATGGCATTTCATCCGTCTTACCTTCATTAGTTTAATATTTTTAGCCAATGGCTTGTTTGGTCCTGCTGTGAAGTGATATCTTCTAACATAAACACGAAAGAAAAATACGTGTTTCTTAATTTATGTGTCCACGTTTATGTTGAACCTTCGTCCAATGATTGAGAGATAGGATTATTGTGTAGATAATCTATCGATTTACATATCTATGTTTGCCCATTGTGTTCTATGCTTGCTAGAATTCATCAAAAACATGAACACAAACAAGTAAAATAGGAATCAGAAAGAGGTGAGCAAGTGCAAGAATGGAAGGAGCTGCATTGTTCCATTGAATTCTATTCTCATAGTTTTGTTTTCATCCTCTGCTTTTAAGCATTTATTTTAATACATAACTTCTCCTAAACAATCAGTTAATTAACAACTAACTTTAACTATCTAATGGATCAATCATATGCCAGCTCTGCCAACTTTTCATGCCACCTCAAATTCTACAGGAATGAGCCTTCCGTTGTTACACGAAATCAACCTCCCTTTGACACCTTCCTCAAGGTAAGTATGGATATTCTTCATATTCACCTTGCTTAGTAGATTATTGAATTGTGTACTGCACAATTCCTTCGTTAATTGGTCCCCCAGTTGTTCCTTGCTAAAATTCCCTCTTTTGACCTTGCCACTTCAAGTCCTAAGAAGTACTTAAGCTCTCCCAAATCCCTTAGCTAAACTTGTTTCTCAAGAATTTCATGCTATCCTTTATTCCTTCATCACTGCTACTGCCTGTTATTATGTCATCAACATACAGAAGCAATGTTAAGGTCTCTTCATCTCCAACCTCCTTGACAAAGAGGGAATAATCAACCTTGGACTGGTGGAACCCAAGCTCACACAATGCTTCAATCAGCTTCACATTCCATTGTCTAGATGCCTGCTTCGGGCCATAGAGGAACTTCTTGAGCCTGCATGCTCCTACCATGGATTTGTCACTTGCTTTACCTAATTTTTCCTCATATCTTTGAGGAATGCACATATAAACCTCCCCCTCTAAGTTCCTATTTAGGAAGGCATTATGTATGTCACGTTGTTGTAGCTTCCAACCAAATTTTGTACTTAGGGAGAAGAACAATCTTACTGTCCCTTGGTTCACTATAGGGCTGAAGGTCTCTTAATAATCAAGCCCTTGTACTTGATTGTAACCCTTTGCTATCAACCTTGCCTTGTATCCATTAATTGATCCATCTGATTTCAACTTCAATTTGTACACCGATTTGCAAATGACCAAGTGATAATGCTTAGGAATTTGCACTATCACCCAAGTGTCATTCTGTTCCAAAGCCTCAAATTCCTCATTCATGGCCTTCACCATTCTGTTCGGCACGAGTAGGACGGGAACGGCACACGGACTCATACTCTCTCGAACCCAACCCTTACTCATCAATTCCTCTACTTGTCTCTGGATCTCTCGGGTTTCTTCGGGGTTGGTTCAGTATGCTGGCTTATTGGGTATGGATACCCCCAAGACAAAATCTATCTAGTGCTCTATCCCACGAACCAGCGGCAACCCCCTGGGGACCTCCTTTGGGAATACATCAGTATATTCCTGCAAAACAGACGCTATAACAGAGTGGAGGAAAGATGTGACATCATCAGCCATATAGTATGATTCCTTACATCAACATCACAAGGGACCTCTCAGCACTCAATGTCAATCTCACATCCCTCATAGTTGTCATCATACACTCTTTCTTTTCCTTTCCTCTCTCATCTTTCTTTTGTTCCCTCTCTCTTAATCCCTCCTTTCTTTTCTTCCTTCTTTCTAACTCTAACTCAAACTACCTCAACATGTATGACTGATCCTCATATACTTGCTTTGGAGTCAAGGGGACTAATGTGACATTCTTTCCATGGAATAAGAAGGAGTACCAGTTAGTCAACCCGTTATACATCACCTGTCGATCAAATTGCCACGATCTGCCAAGCAGAACGTGATAGGCCTGCATAGGTACTACGTCATATGTTACTTGATCCTTGTACGAACCTATTTTGAAGTTCACCAACACCTACTTCACCACCTTAACTTCGCTACTGTTATTAAGCCATTGTAACTTATACGGCCTAGGATGATCCTTCATTGGCAAGGCCAATCCTCAACCAACGTCGTACTCGCCACGTTCATACATCTCCCTCCATCTACTATCAGGCTACAAGTCTTTCCATTAATCCGACAGCGAGCGTGAAATATATTCTCTCTTTAAGCCTCGTCTATTTTCTCCTTCACTTGAGTGCTCAACGCCCTCATTACCACTAAATTAATTCCTTCTTCTTCGCACAGTCTTTCCTCGTCGGATGGCACTTTCTCCAGTGACGGCATTTCTTCACTGCTATCATGCTCTTCATCAGTCACAATATCTTCACTTTCTGACAGCAGCATAGTTCTTTTGTTCGGACATTGCGAAGCAATATGCCCCCTTCCTTGACATTTAAAACACAAGATATCCCTATTTTGCGTACTAGATGACCCAGAAGGAATAGGAGACATTACCTTAGGTGCTTCCACCTAAAGGGCAACCCTGACCTTCGCGGCACTCGTCATAGGTGCCTTATCCTCCGTTCTGGGAAAGGGTCTACTAGTTGTGCTAAGTTGAGATGTGAACCTGCCCATCCTCTTCAGCTGCCTCTCTACCTTAACTATCTTTTGCATCATCTTTTCTAACTCCACGTAATGTTGCAATTCCACTACATCAGCTATGTCCCGGTACAACCTAATCAGGAAACGTGCCATAGTAGCCTCCCTATCTTCCACAGTATCTGCTCGAATCATAGCTATCTCGAGCTCCTTATAATATTCCTCTACACTCCGATTACCCTGTGTCAATGCCTGCAGTCACTGATACAGGTCTCAATGGTAATGACTCGGCACAAATCTCTTCCTCAGGGCTGCTTTCAACTCTGTCGAAGTACGCACTGGCCCCTATCTAGCTCTCCTCCTGCTAGTGCACAACTAATCCCACCATATAATCGCATAATCTGTGAACTCCTGACGTGATCAACGATCGCGTCGGATAGAACGGTGTAACCGGACCCGAATCCGATAACCCCAGGGACGCGAACCGGGCGAAGAACGCCGACCCAACGTGGTAGGATTGGATTGAACCCGATAAGAACGGTCACAATCAGCACACCGATTGCTGATTGATACGTTACGAATCACTCGAACCAATTCGGAATGACTCGATTTGGGATAGAAACTCACGAGAAATTGAAAGAATCAATTTCAGGGAATTGAAAGAAACCTGAATTAATTGAAAACACTCTGTCTGAAATCTGATGGTACATGAGGAATTTATAGTGCCAAAACCCTAACCTAGTTGGGCTGCGGGCTCCTACTGGCCTTATTTTGACTGGGCCCAGAATTAAATTAAAAGAGAAATAATTAAACTAAGTTGAAGGATAAATAATTAATTAAATTAATCATCCCTATTTATTCCTTCGCCCCCAAGTCTTCCATCCATCTCAGGATGTTTACTCTACGCTCTTCCTCGGGCTCCTCGAATTTGCATCCATGCGTGACATCTTCTTAAATTTCGCGCACCAAGACATTAATGGCTTCTTTAAGTTTTTTTGCCCGTGCCCTGGTTATTGGCCCAGCTGGAATTGCCAGCGACTCCTCTTTATCATGTTGGACGTCCGCGTCATTCCCCTCATCTTGAGAAGGAATTGCCCTCAATTCAGAATCCCGTTCATCACCTACATCAAATAAACTCAAGTCAGAAATATTAAAAGTTGCACTAACTCCGAACTCACCTGGTAACTCCAGCCTGTAGGCGTTGTCGTTGAGTCTCTCCAGGACTCGGAATGGCCCATCTCCGCGAGGCATCAATTTAGACTTCCGTTGTTTGGGAAACCTCTCCTTTCGCATATGAACCCACACCCAATCTCCGGGTTCAAACACTACCCGCTTCCTACCTTTATTTGCCTGCTGGGCGTATTGCTCGTTCCTTTTCTCAATGTTTTGCTTGACCTGTTCATGCATTCGCCTGACATACTCGGCTCGCCTTTTGCCTTCTAAACTCAGATGCTCATTGCCAGGCAATGGCAACAAATCTAAAGGTGTTAGAGGATTAAAGCCATATACAATTTCAAACGGAGACATATTAGTAGCAGAATGAACAGCTCTATTATAAGCAAATTCAACATGCGGCAAGCTCTCTTCCCAACTTTTAATATTTTTCCTAATAACAGCACGTAGTAATGTAGTGAGTGTTCGGTTAACAGCTTCAGTTTGTCCATCGGTTTGGGGGTGACAAGTTGTAGAAAATAGTAGTTTAGTTCCTAATTTAGCCCATAGTGTTTTCCAAAAATAACTCAAAATTTTAACGTCACGATCGGACACTATAGTTTTAGGTACACCATGTAGACGGACTACTTCTTTGAAAAACAAGTCAGCCACATGCGATGCGTCGCTAGTTTTATGGCAGGCAATAAAATGAGCCATCTTAGAAAATCTATCTACGACCACAAAGATGGCATCTCTACCATTCTTAGACCTAGGTAACCCCAAAACAAAGTCCATTGATATGTCAGTCCAAGAGGTACTCGGGACAGGTAAAGGGTGATACATACCGTGGGGATGGTTGCGGGACTTCGCTTCCTTACACCGTATGCATCTCTCTACAACTCGCTCCACATCCCCTTTTAGTCGTGGCCAGTAGAAGTGTTCCTGCAAAATTAGCACAGTCTTGGTGACACCGAAGTGTCCCATCAGTCCTCCACAGTGAGCTTCTCGGATAAGCAATTCTCGTAGAGAACACCGTGGAATACACAATCTATTAATATAGAACAAATAACCCTCATGTCTAAAATACTTGTCATAAGCACACTTTTCAGTGAGTGCAAAGGCTTGACCGAAGTCAAGATCAGTTTGGTAAAGTTCCTTAATGTGCTCAAGTCCTAATAACCTTGTGCCTAGCGTGTTCAGTAAATTATACCCACGGGATAATGCATCAGCAACTATGTTTTCCATACCTTTTTTGTACTTGATGACGTAAGGGAATGTGTCAACGAACGACACCCACTTGGCATGCCGTTTGCTGAGCTTACTCTGACCCTTTAAATGCTTTAGGGATTCGTGGTCAGTGTGGATCACAAACTCCTTTGGCCTCAAGTAATGTTGCCATGTTTCCAGGGCCCGCACCAAGGAGTATAACTCCTTGTCATATGTGGGATAATTCAGTGCGGCTCCATTAAGTTTCTCACTGAAGTATGCAATGGGCTTCTTGTCTTGCATTAGGACTGCTCCAATACCTACACCAGAAGCATCACACTCAATTTCAAAAGCCTTATTAAAATCTGACAAGGAAAGTACAGGAGCATGTGTAAGCCTATTCTTTAAAGTGTCAAACGCTCGTTGTTGGGCTTCTCCCGACTTGAACTTCTCATTCTTCTTAATTATGGCAGTGAGTGGAGCAGCAATGGTGCTGAAATCCTGCACAAATCTCCTGTAGAAATCAGCCAATCCATGGAAACTTCTCACTTCGGATACTGTCGTCGGAGTTGGCCATTCTTGTATGGCCTTTACTTTGCTTTCATCCACCTGTATTCCCGTAATAGCGTTAACAGCTCTACAATCTACGCACATGCGCCATTGTCCGTCTTTTTTTGGCACGAGCAGCACGGGGACGGCACACGGGCTCATACTTTCTCGAACCCAGCCTTTACCCATCAGCTCCTCCACTTGTCTCTGGATCTCTCGGGTTTCTTCAGGGTTGGTTCGGTATGCTGGCTTGTTGGGTATGGATGCCCCTGGGATAAAGTCTATGTGATGTTCTATCCCTCGAATTGGCAGCAACCCTTTGGGAACCTCCTCTGGGAACACGTCAGTGTATTCCTGCAAAACAGATACTATAACAGAGGGGAGGGAGGATGTGACATCATCAGATATATAACATGCTTCCTTATACATCAACATCACAAGGGACTTCTCAGCACTCGACGCCAACCTTACATCCCTCATAGTCGCTATCATGCACTCCTTCTTATCCTTTCCCCTCTCATCTTTCCTTTGCTCTTTCTCTCTTAGCCCCTCCTTTCTTTTCTTCCTCCTTTCGATTTCCACCTCGAACTGCTTCTGCATGTACGACTGGTCTTCGTATACTTGCTTCGGAGTTAAGGGAACCAATGTGACCTTCTTTCCATGGAATGAGAACGAATACCGATTAGTCAATCCGTTGTATATCACCTGTCGATCAAATTGCCATGGTCTGCCGAGCAGGACGTGACAAGCCTGCATAGGCACTACGTCACATGTCACTTGATCCTCATATGATCCTATTTTGAAGCTCACCATTACCTGCTTCGTCACTTTAACCTCACCACTGTTATTAAGCCACTGTAACTTATACGGCCTAGGGTGTTCCTTCATTGGCAATGCCAATCTCTCAACCAGTGTCGTACTCGCCACATTCGTACAACTTCCTCCGTCTACTATCAGACTGCAAGTCTTACCATTAATCAGGCAGCGCGCATGGAATATATTCTCTCTTTGAGCCTCATCTATCTTCTCCTTCACTTGGGTACTTAGTGCTCTCATTACCACTAAATTAATTCCCCCTTCTTCGCACAACCTTTCCTCGTCGGACGGCACTTCCTCTAATGGTGGCATTTCTTCACTGCTGTCGCACTCCTCATCAGTCACAATGTCCCCATTTTCTGACAGCAGCATAGCTCTTTTGTTGGGACACTGCGAAGCAATATGCCCCCTGCCCTGACACTTAAAACACAAAATATCCCGATTTCGTGTGCTAGATGAGCCAGAGGGAGTAGGAGTTGTTACCTTAGGTGCCTCTACTTTAGGTGCAGTTCTGGCCCGAGTGGCACTCGTCATTGGTGCCTTATCCTCTCTCCTAGGGAAGGATCTGCTAGCGGTATTAGGTTGAGATGTGAACCTACCCTTCCTTTTCAGCTGTCTTTCTACCTTAACCGCCTTTTGCACCATTTCTTCTATCTCTACGTAATGCTGCAACTCCACTACGTCAGCAATGTCCCGGTGCAATCCACTCAGAAAACGTGCCATGGTGGCCTCCCTATCTTCCACAACATCTGCTCGAATCATAGCTATCTCGAGCTCCTTATAATAGTCTTCCACACTCCGAGTTCCCTGCGTCAATGTCTGCAATCGTTGATACAGATCTCGATGGTAGTGGCTCGGTACAAACCTCTTTCTCAAGACTGCCTTCAGCTCTATCCAAGTACGCACTAGCCCCTCTCCAGCTCTCCTCCGATTAGTGCACAACTGATCCCACCATACGATCGCATAATCTATGAACTCCACTACTGCCAACTTAACCTTTTGGCATTCTGAATAGCGATGACAATCAAAAATTAATTCTACCTTTCTTTCCCACTCGAGGTAGGCGTCGGGATCAGATCGCCCTTGGAAGGGTGGCAGCTGTAACTTCAATCCCTTAGGTATCTCGTCGTCCACACAGTCCCTCCGACGATGCCTCCTGGGATCATTGTCGTACGCGTGCCAGTCCTCGTCCTCGTTCGACCTATACTCCTCCTCATAATCATGTCGATCGGGCCTCACAGGTCTGACATGATGCCCTTGTCTATCCCTATTCCGAGCTCGGCCTGGCACAGGACTGCCTCTACGTCCTGCTGGTCTGGACAGCGAACCGTCTCTTTCTAGAGTTACAGCTTGGGATGCTTCTACTCGCCCCAAGCGATCGTGCACATCTGCCATCTGGTCCTACATGCCCTCCACGCTCCTAGTGAGCTTCCTCAACTCATCACTGAGGGAGTCAACTAGGAATTTAGTTTCGTCAGGACTGTTACCCTGTCCTGAATATTGACTGGCCATCACGAAATCTGTGATACAACACAAAAAAAAATAATAGCAGGTAATTGTTAGTAATAAAAGTCCTTACCAACCTCGCTTCTCTCAGGTAAAGGCTCTCTTGCACTCGTTTCTTACCTCCACTAGTGTATCACACACTCTCAATTTATTCCTCACCAGTCTCAATTTCTCGTGCCCTCCTCGTGTGATTCCAAAATCGTTTCAAGATTCAAATGTAAAAATGCAAGCACTCAGTACGATGGATATGGCCTAAAATTACGAGATGAGCAACTATCTCGATCTTCAATATTCCAGATACAATCTCGATAATATTAAAAAAGAATCAATGAACAACAGAAGTAACTTTTTTTTTTTTGGCCCTTCTTTTTTTTTGTTTTCCTTTTTTTTTGGCCTCTTTTTTTTTGGCCTCTCTCTCTCTTCTCTTTTTTTTTTGCCTCTTCTTTCTTTTTTTTTTTCAGAAACCAAACAGGCCCTTAAGCAGAAATAAAATTTCTGCAGCCAAACAGGTCCTTAAGCAGAAATAAAATTTTGCAGCCAAACAGGCCCTTAGTCTGAAACGAAAAACTGTAACCAAACACGGCCTTACCACGTCAGAAGGTCCAGCCCGGCAACAGCTTCTGGTCCAGCCCAATTCCTTCGGCCCAATGAGTTTTTTTCTCAAGCCTGGCCCAGTTTTAATTTGGCCCAGATCTTGCTTCCAGCCCACTTGACACGCGGCCCAATAATCTCGGCCCAACATAATAATTTTGGCCCAGGCAACCTCGGCCCAACAGAATTTTTTCGGCCCAAGTAAAGTCGGCCCAACAGAAACTTTTTTTTTTTTTAAATATGAAATCAGGCGGAGGCGACGGCGGCGGCGGAGAAATCCCTGATTTCACCGGCGATTGTCCGCGGAATTGGCCGGCGTCGACTCCCCGAGCGTCGGCCAGCCCTGGGCGGTCCTCAACGACGGCGATAGGCGGCCGATCAGGCGGAATTTTTCACGGTGGTCGCGGTGGCTCGCGGCGGTTTGCGGTGGAATTGCGGCGGATCCGCTTCTCCGCTGGCGACGATTGGCGGTGGGATGGAACGGGCTCGCGGCGACGGCGCTTTTGGTGGTAGTCGTGGCCGTGAATCGGCCACGGCGGCGTCGGAATCGCGGCAGCGGCTGTCGGCAGTTCGCGGCAGCGACAATTTGACTTTTTTTTTTTTTTTTAATTTCTTTCTAGCGGCGGAGGTGTCTTCTTTTTTAATTTTCTTCGGCGGCGGCGGCGGTTGATTGCCACGTGAATGGTTGAACGGTGCAAATCTGGCGGCGGCAGCGGCGGTGGCGGCGAATTTCCCCTTTTTTTTTTGATTTTTTTTCTTTTTTGATAATCCGGATCGTGTATCGAATTAGAATTCGACACAAGATGGCTCTGATACCAAATTGACGTGATCAATGATCGCGTCGGATAGAACGGTGTAACCGGACCCGAATCTGATAACCCCAGGGACGCGAACCGGGCGAAAAACGCCGACCCAACGTGGTAGGATTGGATTGAACCCGATAAGAACGGCCACAATCAGCACACCGATTGCTGATTGATACGTTACGAATCACTCGAACCAATTCGGAATAACTCGATTTGGGATAGAAACTCACGAGAAATTGAAAGAATCAATTTCAGGGAATTGAAAGAAACCTGAATTAATTGAAAACACTCTATCTAAAATCTGATGGTACATGAGGAATTTATAGTGCCAAAACCCTAACCTAGTTGGGCTGCGGGCTCCTACTGGCCTTATTTTGACTGGGCCCAGAATTAAATTAAAAGAGAAATAATTAAACTAAGTTGAAGGATAAATAATTAATTAAATTAATCATCCCTATTTATTCCTTCGCCCCCAAGTCTTCCATCCATCTCAAGATGTTTACTCTACGCTCTTCCTCGGGCTCCTCGAATTTGCATCCACGCGTGACATCTTCTTGAATTTCGCGCACCAAGACGTTAATGGCTTCTTTAAGTCTTTTTACCCGTGCCCTGGTTATTGGCCCAACTGGAATTGCCAGTGACTCCTCTTTATCATGTTGGACGTCCGCGTCAACTCCACTACAACCAACTTAACCTTTTAGCTTTTTGAATAGCAATGACAATCAAAAATTAATTCTACCTTCCTTTCCCACTCAAGGTAGGCGCCAGGATCAAATCGCCCTTAGAAGGACGGTAGCTGTAATTTCAGCCCCTTAGGTACCTCGTCTTCCACACTGTCCCTCCGTCGATGTCTCCTGGGCTCGTTGTCATATGCGTTCCTATCCTCGCCCTTATTCGACTCATATTCCTCCTCATAATCATGCCGATCGTGCCTCACAGGTCTGACATGATGCACACGTCTGTCCCTAGTCTAAGTTCGGCCTGGCACTGGGCTGCCTCTGCGTCCAGGTGGCCTGGACAATGAACCGTCTCTTTCTAATATTGCAGCTTGGGACGCTTCTACGCGCCATAACCAATTTTGTATATCTGTTATCTTGTCCAGCATACCCTCTATACTCGTGGTAAGCTTCTTCAATTCACCATTAAGAGACTCAAATAAGAATTTAGTTTCGTCAGGGCTAGTACTCTGGCCTGAATATTGACTAGCCATTCAACTTAACTGGAACTGTAAGAACACAAAAAGAGATAATAGTTAGCAGTAAAAGTCCTCACCCGTAGTCTCATAAAATTCGCTATTCTCTCTCCTCTCAGGTGAAAGGCTTTCTGACACTCGTTTCTTACCTCCGCTCGTGTATCACACAAAATCAATCTATTTTCTCATAAACTTCAATTTCTCGTGCCCTTCTCATGTGATTTCAAAGTGATTTTAATAATTCAAGCAATGTATAACAATACAAACACTCGGACTGATAGATATAGGGCTACAATGAAAAAAAGATATGAGATAAACAAGTATCTCAATTTGCAAAATCCCCAAATACAACCACTAAAAAAATAAAAATAAATAAATAAAATAAAATTCCTCCTTTCTCCCTTTTTTTCGCCTCTCTTTTTTTTTGGCCTTCTTTTACTTTTTTTTTTTTTTGTTTTGGCCTTTCTTATCTGGCCTCCTTTTTTTTTGGCTCCTTTTTTTTGGCCTCCTTTTTAAAAAAAAAAAAATCAGTAACAAAACAGGTCCTTAAGTTGGAACAGAAATTCTGCAACCAAATACGGCCTTAAGTTGGAACAGAAATTTGCAACCAAATGCAGCCTTACCACGTCAGCACGGATGGTCCAGCCCAGCAGCAGCTTCTAATCCAGCCCAATCTCTTTAGCCCAAATACATCTCTGGCCCAACGGCAGTCTGGCCCAAAGCAATTTCAGCCCAATCAACTCCGACTTAACTAAAAAAATTTTTTTTTGGGCTACTCGAACTTGGCCCAAATTGCGACCTGCCCTAACTCAACCCTTGGCCCAACTAAAAAAAATAGATTTTTTTTTTGTTTTTCTCCGCAGACGGCGGTGGCAGCGAATGGGCTAATTTCGCCGGCGTATGTCGATGGAAGTGGCCGGCGTCAACTGCTCAGGCGTTGGCAAGCCCTGGGTAGTTCTCAACGACGGCGACGGGCGGTGAAATAAGGCAGAATCGTGCGGTTTTCACAGCGGAAACCTAGCGGTGGTTCGCAATGGAATTGCGGTCAATTTGCTCCTCCTCCAGCGGCGATTCGGGTCGGAATCGTATAGGCTCGTGGTGGTGTCGCTCTGGGTGGGATTTGCGGTCGAAAATCGGCTGAGACGGGGCGGAAAATCGTAGTGGCCGAGTTTCTCCTTTTTTATTTTTAATTTTTTTAAAAAAAATTTTGGATCGTGTATCGAATTAGAATTCGACACAGACTCGCTCTAATACCAAACTGACGCGATCAGAATCACGTCAAAATAGCAGGATAACGCGGTGTAATTGAACCAAAATCCAAAAATCCCAGGGACACAAACCGAGTAAAGAACGCCAACCCAACGTAGTAGGATTGGATTAAACTCGATGGAAACGACCACAATTAGCACACCAAATATTGATTGATACGTTACGAATCACACGGACCGCTCCAAAATGACTCGATTTAGGATAGGAATTTACGAGAAATTGGAAGCACAATTTCAGGAAATTTGAAAGAAACCTGAATTGATTAAAAACTCTATCTGTCTATTAATGATGGTAAACAATGAATTTATAGGTGCCAAACTCTAGCCTACTTGGGCTTAGTGCCCCTATTGGGCTTATTCTGACTGGACCCAGAATTAAATTAATTTAGGAGGAAATAAGTAATAAAATTAAATTAGAATCAAAGTAATCCTTTTTGCTCCTCTGCCTCCGGGTCTTCTACCCAACTCAAAATATTTATCTTGCGCTCCTCCCTGGGTTCCTCAAATTTACATCCACGCGTGATATCCTCTCGAATTTCGTGCATCAAGGCGTTGATGGCTTCCTTAAATCTTTTTGCCCGTGCCCTGGTTACCGGTCCAGTTGAAATTGTCAATGGGTCCCCTTTATCATGTTGGACGCCCACGTCAGTAACACTATTCCAACCATCTGATCGATGGTGCACTACATAACAATTTTTTAGGGACATTTCATTGGAAGATTCCATAACTAATGCAACTGGCAGCATGAGCCTAAGGAAGGAGGCATGGCTAAAATTCATGTCTGGTATTCATATTGTGAAGAAAATTTTGCATGTCTAGTCAAGGTGTGCTCAGAATCAATCAATGGATGTGTTGAGAAGGAAAAATGTTTTTCGTTGTCTATATTCAACTGAAGAATCAATCATATCGTATGGGGTAGAATACAAACAATAAAAGATAACAAATTAAAAAAAAGTGGAAATACAATAATATTAGGAATTGACTATCCTAAATCATGCAGAGGGAATATATTCCAACACTCCTCATGTTGGAGTATATACGTTAATCATACCTAACTTGTCACATAGCTTTTAAATCCCTTTACTCCTAATGCCTCGGTAAAAACATCTAATATTTTTCTTGAAGAGGTAGTAAATAGTGAAACAATCTTGTGACTCAGTATAACTTGTCCAACAAAGCGACAATCAACCTTTATATGCTTAGTTCATTCGCAGAAAATTGGGTTACTAGGAAGAGGTTCACTACATGCATAGCCCATTTCTTCCAACAAATTCCTCAACCACAACATCTTGCTTACTATGTGAGCCATAACTCTGTATTCAGCCTTAGCACTAGACCTTAACACAATAATATGCTTCTTACTACAAGATTTTCCCTAACATACGTACAATAGCGAAGGGTGGATCTTCGATCACTTCTTGATCCTACATAGTCAGCATCTGAGAAGGCTTCAATTTTTAGACATTTTTTTGAAAAAAAAAAAATCTTCCCAGAACATCCTTTATGTACCTTATAATATTCTAAGTATAGCATTTCAATGAACTAGAAGCAGCTCATCCATAAATTGACTAACCGCTCTAACAAGAAATGTGATATCCAATCTTGTTACTATTAGGCAAATCAATTTTCCCACAAGACGCCCATATTTCACCTTATTTTCCATATTGTCAGCACCATCATGCCAAATATTTGGATTAATGTCTATAGGAGTATCCACCAATTTAACCGAAGTAAGCTAGTTTCTGTAAGTAGATTAAGAACATATTTTTGCTAGGATAGTGACACTCTAGCTTTGCTATGAGTGATCTCGATGCATAAGAAGTATTTTGAGTGTCACATATCTTTAGTTGCAAAATGTTGCTGCAAATATTGCTTAGCATGATGAACTTCGTTGATATCACTTCCGGATATCAATATGTCATCTACAGATACAATGACAACTAGAAACTGACTATAGCTCACAAATGCTAAGTGAATAGCCTTACAGTGCCTAAAGTCAAAGTCTGTCATTACATAACTAAACTTATCAAACCAAATTCGTGGACTCTGTCTTAAACCATTAATTACCTTTTGAAATTTCCACACCATGTTCTTCTCTCCCTGAGTAACACACCCTAGAGGTTGCTCCATAAACGTAGGCTCTTGTAGGTCTCCACAAAGGAAAGCATTCTTCACATTTAACTGGCACATAGGCCAGTCTTGATTAACAGCTACGGAGAATAACAGATAGAAGGAATTAAGATAAGCAACAGGGGAAAACATCTCAAAGTAACTAACATCATAGGTTTGAGTAAAGCTTTTTGTAGCCAAGTGAGCTTTGTACTAGTCTATGGTTCTGTCAACTTAACCTTTAAGTGTGATAACCCATCTACAAGCAACAATATCAGGACTGGTAGGAGCTAGCACTAGTTTCCAAATGTTGCAAGAAATAAGAGTTATCATGTCTTCATATCTTCATCCATAGCTACCTTCCAAGCAGAATGGTGAAGTGCTTAATGATATGGTCAAAGAATATTTGTAGAGAAAAGTGAAAACACAAAGGAATGAAAAGTAGGACCTACGTGATTAAGAAACATGTTGCCTGTTAGGGGATGTGTGGTACAAAAGCGAGTACCTTTGTGAAAGGCTATTGGAAGGTCTTTATCAAAGTGGTTGCCCGCCTCAAGAATTGCAAGAGAAGGAAGGTGGAAGGTGGGAGCATGTGGAGAGGACTCTTGGTAGTGACGTTGCATTTACACCTGAAGTGGTTTAGTTTGAATTATATTATGGTTAAAAGGTAAAGTAGTTGGAACGAGTAAAGGATGGGATTATATCTGAATCGTAGAGGGATTGGAATCTTTAGAATAACAAGGCTAAGCCTCAAAGAAAGTTACATCAATAGTGGTGTGTGGCTCACAAGAAATCGGATCATAATACTGATATCCCTACTGTGTATGAGAATACCCAAGAAATATGCACTTAATGGATTGAGGAGACAATTTATCATTCCCATGAACTAAATTATGAACAAAACACACATACCTAAACACGTTGAGAGACTGGAAAGAGGAGTTTGTTTGGATAAAGATGTGAGAATGAAATATCTTCATTTAAGATACTAGCACACATTCGGTTAATGAGAAAACAAGCAGTGAGAATCGCAACACCCAAAAGGATTTAGGAGTGTTCATATGTCCCATCATGGTATGAGCAACATCTAATATATGGCAATGTTTGCACTTAGCCAACCTATTTTGTTGTAAGGTATATAGACAAGATGTTTGATATAAAATCCCATGAGCCTCAAAAAATTAGGTTACCTCCCTCTAAGCAAATTCTAGAGCATTATCTATACAATGTGTCTTCAAGGTAGCAGAGAATTGGATCTTGATCTCATTATAAAATCAAGTGATTATATCTGGTATTTGTACCCCATCTTTAAAAAGACACGTCCAAGTCATCCTTGAATAATCATTTACAAAAAGGATAAAATAATGAAATCTCCGATAGGACCAACACGACTAGGTCTCCAAACATCACAGTGAACAAGTTTAGAAGGGAATCAATTACCTTTATAGACTCAAGGTGAAAAGGTTGAATGGTGATGTTTACCCCGTCACAGGAATCACATTCAAATAGGTGGAACGGTGATGTTTACCTCGTCACAAGAATCACATTCAAAATTCTCAAATGATAAAAGTTGCCTTAACTTTTTTGAGGATGGCTGTCTAAGTCGATAGTGCTATTGACAAGGAATAAACGATGCTAAAAAAGTGCTAGCAACTACAAGCGAGATCATGTCAAGGTAACGTAATTTTCCTCAAACATGCCTACTCTTCCAAGTTTCTTTTCTATCAGCGGGCCCTAAAACACACAGTAAGATTGAAAAAACAAATAGCAAAGCAATTATAAGATTAAGAGAGTTGATGAATTGATACCAAGCTGACTGGAAAATGAGGAATATATCAGACATGATTAAGAGTAATATTACGAGGAACAATGTATCAAATCCACAAATAAGGGAATGGGTGCCATTAGCAAGATGCACTGGAGACAATGATTATGAATATGTTAAGTATGAAAATAGAGACTTATTTCCTGTAATGTGAATAGTGACCCAAGAGTTTAATAACTAAGATTTACCACGGGGGCTTACTAGAGATATTAGGACATGAGTACTTCGGAATAATGGATTTCACTGGAGAACCCTACTGAGTACTTGCAACCAATGCCTCGAATTTTAATTAATATTCTTGAGAGATTGTATAGCCATCACACACAAGTACAAAAGCCCAATGATAAGTCCAAGTATTCGTAGAGTCCAAAAATGATTTACCCCCTTCTTCTTTTAATTGATAGCCACCAAATTTGTCCAAAGAAGGATTTAAAAAAATCAAAGAAAGAAAGAAAAAGAATTCCAACGCTTTTTGAGCGGTCCAAACTAGAGGTGTTAGTCAACTAAGTAGCTCAACTCGATTCGGCCGAACAACTTGATCAAAGTTCAACTCGAATTCGGTCAATGACGAGCTCGATTTTTTTTTTTATTACTTTTATCCAAAATAATTATATATTCTACAGTGCATTCAACTCGAACTCAAGCTCGACTCGATAAGCTCAAGCTCCAAACTTAATGAACTCAAGTTCGAATTATAAAATTTTGTTCGAGCTCGAGCTCGAATTTGAGATCGACAACTCAACTCGACTCGAATCGAGCTCGTTGAAAATTAATTCGAATCAAAGTTTATCAAAAATTAACACGAGTCGAACTTTACTCAAGTCCGAAACGATTCGATTCCAAACGACCACTGCTTCACAAAAAAAAAAAAAAAAGTAATCCTTTCCTTCTGTTGTCTCACTCAACCTGGCTGGGTGAGATGGGCCCAGGGTAGCTGGCAAAGCAGAGGCTGTAGACACTCGACGACGACAGGGATTCCGGCTTTCAAGGGCCGCACGGATGTGAGCTTCTTGGTGATTGCGCCGATGAAGATGCTAAGAGGCGACGTTTCTGGAGCGACGGCGAGTGGAACGGCGGCGCGACGAATTCTACGGTGGGCAACTATTGAAACAGCGATGGCAGACGGCAGCGGGGCAAAAAAAAAAGTGACAGACTCAGCGCAGCGACGCTGGCGACCGGAATTTGGGACGGAGCAGCGTCGACGAAGCCCCACGAAGAAGGCGATTACCCTCTTCCCATGCGTCGACGAGTCTCGGCTGCTTCTTCTCGATGTTTTGTCATGGTACATCATGACAATCGGTGGATTCATATCATAAGTCATCATGGTTTTCAAAGAAGATAAGAGTGCAGTGCAGAAATAAGTGAAAAGTGAAGTAGATGGGAAATTAGAAAAAGAGAGATTGAGTTGGGAAGAAGAAAAGAATATAGTGAGAAGAAATACTTCATTGATTGATTGGCTTTTGCATTTAAGATATCTACAAGAAACAAAATGATAATTAGGCTTAACTAATTCTGTTGCTCACCAAATCCGTAACTAATCCTGACTACTTTTTAATGAGCAAAAGTGAAGTGTGTGCAACTGCCAAGTTTTTTTGGAGATTCTTCATCCTTAGCCATTGATCCAGCATTATGATGGACGTATGGGATTAATTCATCCTTTAAGGTCCTGAAAATATTCTTTTCTTTTCTTTTCTTTTTTTTTTTTTTTAAATTGATGGCGGCGGTGGCGATTGTGGCTCCTCACCGGCGGAGGAGGAACAGGGCGTGGAGTCGGGGTTTGACTGGGAAGGCGTGTTTGGCAGCAAACCTTTTTATTTTTCTGAAATTTTCAGACACAGGACTCGCCCTGATCTGATGCCACGTGCAGAAGGGATTTTTTTTTGTCTATATTCCACTGAAGAATCTAAATGGGGTGGAATACAGACGACATAAGGCAACAAAGAGAACAAATTCTACCCTCAAAACATATTCTGACAGGATGTATCCTAAAAGCAAGTATATTTCTTTAGTCTTTAGTGAGATGCGCCAATGTTTTGGCAGGCAGGCAGCTGGCGGTGATCATAGATGATAAACATGGGCAACTTATTGAACGTAAATCAGAAGAAGCTGAAGACTGATAACGGAGCTGATCTGGGTTATTCACAACAATGAACAAGCTCACCGTATTAGAAACAGTGGGTGAACAGTGGTTTTTCTACTAATGGTTTAGCAGTTGATTTTATGCTTTGTGTGGTGAAATAATTACATAACATGTGCCTGTGTGTTTATGTTTATTTTACTTAATTTCGCTGCAAATGAGCTGACCTAACTAACTTTCCTATGGGAAAGCCAGTGGCAAGATAATTGTTTTGCCTTTGTCTCAACTGATAATATTTTCACAAATCATCCTACGTTGGTTGGTTCTGCATAGTGATGATGGCTAATATTGTTGTTATCTGTATCATCTCCTTCGACTTAAGATTATACGTCACTTGGTTGTGTTGGATTGAGACGTCTTCTCCTGCAACAGATGCCCATGAATCGCAAAGTTGCTTGGGTTTTGATGAGATTCACGTCGTGACAAATATCTATATCTCTATATATATATATATATATATATATATAAGTTGCAGTGTCTTATGCTTTATTTTCATTTTCTCGCAAAAGTGTTCCATGTTGGTCAGTGCCAGCTCTGTTGAACTGTTTTTTACTCGATTATTGGAACTCTAATTTGTCCCTCTCTCTCTCACTCACTCTCACTCTATCCCTCTTTTTTCTCGAACAATAGAACCATTACACGTTTGTGAAACCGCGTGTACTATTTTATTGGGTTCCGCATAAAGGGGAGCATTACCTGGGGAAGGCACTATCCCCTCATATTAAATTAAAGTTAAAATTAGTGTTTTAAAAATTAAGCTGATCATCAAATTAAAAAATTTATTGATTTAAATGTTACTTGTTTAATAGCTGGCTCGAATTGATGACTTAATATTTATATTATAAATATTAATCAATATTCTAAAAATACATAAAATAATGAGTATTTAAAAAACTAGTTAAACATAATTTTTAAAGTATTTTTTATTAGTATTAATAATTAAATATGTTGTACTTATACAGTAAAAATACACAAGAAAAAACAATAAATATTTATTCAATAAATAAAATATAAAAATATACAAAAAAATATATATCTTAATAAAACATTTAATCAAAGTATAACAAAATCTTATTAACGTTCTATGTATTCAATACATGTCTGATTAAAAAAAAATATTAGAAATTAATTTAAATTTTTTTATGGAAGAAAATAAATTTAAGATAGATTTTTTTAATAAAACAAATCTAATTTGTATTAAAAAGAAAATTCAGATTTAAAAATTTATTTGTTTATCCATTTGGATCATTTGATTTTTGTTAACCGTCACTGATTCACTTATTTTAATGGTACTTAATTTTATTACAATTCTAATTTTTAAGTCTTCTCGACGCTATTCTTTTGACCCGATTCAACCATCTACTTTAAATCAGTTTTTAAAACGCTGGTTGAAGTAGTAATAATTTGATTTCAATTATTGTGGGGACTGGGGCAATAAATAAATCACATCCAAATATCACAGCCCTACCAAAAAAATTATATCTTTTTATTCAAGCTATTATAAAACAATTATAAGAAAGACACTAACAGGGCATTTATACATATGGCAAGAATTTATTAAGAGAAAATTTTTAATTTTTGAAATGGAAATACAAGGAAAAAGCTTTTAAGAGGAAAAACCTGTGTGACAATGGTGATATCAATTCTCATTTTCATATATACTGATTTTCTGTTTTTTAATAGATCATATGGTATCAAATGATGAAGGATCCCGCATTATGGTAGCATATATACCATATATCCCAATAATTATACAAAATTTAGACAATTTTTCACTTTTTTCAACTTTTGAGATGCTAAATTTTGAACTCCCAAATGGCATATTTACTTTTAAAGATTAAACTTGATAAATTAATTTATCAATATTAATTAAATATTTATTTTAAATGATAAAATCTCATGATAGAATATGAACTTGATATTATATAACAAAATATTGAATAAGATAATTCAATCCAATAAATATAATAAAATAATTCAAACATATTAACATATTTAATATACTCATCTTTATTAAATGGTCCTGTATTTCAATCCTTATTAGTCAATATAATATTAAATTATTATATAAATAATTTATCTTTTAAAATAATTATTATAACTTTAATTTTACCGATGAAGGACTTATTTATTGTAATAGATAGGATTAAGACTCTAAAAATTATTTTGAATGATTAATTAATCATATGACAATATAATATTATGTTTGTTAATATAGATTAGAATATAGAATAACTTAACAATTAGTATATTAGATGAGTTAATATATTTAAATTATTTTATTATATTTGTTGAATTGAATTATTTTATTTAATATTTTTTAAATAATACTAAATTTATATTTTATCATAAATTTTTATCATTTAAAATAAATATTTAATTAATTTTAATAAATTAATTTATTACGTTTAATTTTTAAAAGTGAACATGGCCCACATTACGTAGAAACCGAAATTCTCCTAACCGTACTCATAGCGGCCTTTTTTTTTCCATAAACATACACCCCTCACTAACTCTTTTGTCGCTCCCAAAATGGATGACGTTTGGAAAGACCTCAGTAGTCTCCCTTCGGAGCCCCCGACCGCCGCCGCCGCCGCGACCGTCTCAGCCGCTGGGCCACCACTTTCTTGGCTGGCGAATCAAGAATTCTTGGCTGTAGCAAAGCCTCAAAGTGATGACGATCAAAGGATTAGCATCTCAGATCCTGCTTTCGAGGATGCAACTGAAAACCCATTCTCTTTTGCTGCAGCTTTAAAATCCGGTGCTCGTCCCAGCAGGAAAAGATCTTCTGCTAATGATGAAAACGCTGTTGATCGAAAGAGGAAACGAGTTATGAAGAACAGAGAATCGGCTGTTCGGTCTAGAGCCAGAAGACAGGTGTGTGGGTTGGTTTGTGTGTGTGTGTGTCTGAAACTCTTCTGTTATGTTGTCTTAAATTTCTAGTCACTTGTTCCATTTTAAGCTGTTTCTTTGTCGTTTTGGGGATCGGAAAAGGCATACACATACCACTTGGAGGCTAAGGTTTTGCATCTTAAGGAAGAGAACGCTGAGCTCAGGAAACATCAAGACAAGGCAAGTGATGATATATATCTTGTCTGAATCTTATAAATAGATCAACTTAATTTTTTACAATTCCATATGGTTTCTGCACATGTTGTGTTGATGATGACTTCTCCTTGCTGCATATCTCTACTCTCTCTAAGCACTCATCTTACAGATGGGTTTCTTGAGTTTTATCTCACAGACAAAACTCAAAAGGGCTTTCTTGTCATTTCGTCATCCTTCTGCAGCTGCTCATGGCAGCTTTTCAGGGCAATCAGGCTAAGGAGGAGCATAAACTCCATCGAACTTCAACGGCACCATTTTGAGGAATGTTTTACCCCTTGATGGTATGCATCTTTATCAGGGGATGGAATGGAGGAATCTGCAAGCTTGTCCAAAGCACAGAGTCAGAAGAAAGAACAGGACAAATTAAATCAAATTACCTTTTGGCTTGTAGCGATTTTCCTGTTGTAAGAAAACGGTGGTGGACTTTTGTATCATCTTCCACGTTAAAATAAAACCACG
This sequence comes from Avicennia marina, assembly GCA_019155195.1. NCBI lineage: Eukaryota > Viridiplantae > Streptophyta > Magnoliopsida > Lamiales > Acanthaceae > Avicennia > Avicennia marina. The sequence continues at coordinate 4,599,986 of CM032781.1, read as the reverse complement.
TTCGTTTTAATTTTTTATACGTGTTTTTAGACATATTTTTATTACAAATTGAGTAAAAAAAATATAAAAAATATAATAATTTTAATATGTATTTTTTGACAAATAATTTGAAAATAAACATAAAATTAATTATTTGTGATGAATTATTTCGTCGTAAAAGGGAAATGTCCTCATATTAGTTTAATACGAAGAAAAAAATTTGTCATGGCTCTTCACAAACAGTGCCTACCATTAAGAGGGTGTTTGGCTAAATTTATTTTTTTAATTTATAAAACTATATAGATTATAAGATATTTTTAGAATTTATAGGTTTATAAATTTTATTTTAAAAATAAATTCATAAAGTGTTTGATGGGTCATTTTATAAAATTTTATTAAAATTTAAAATTATAATTAATTATAATTTTTTTGGTTATTAATTATCAAAATATATTATATATTATTAATATAATGTAATTAAAAATATTTATATTATTTTTACTATATAAATAAAGTAATTTATAAAATATTTGAAAATAAGTGAAAAAAATTAACTTAATTTTAAAGAATTCATAAATTTCAAACATTGAAACTTATAAATTCTTTCTTCTTAAAATTTATCAAGCATTTTTTAGAACCTTATAAGTTTTTTCAAACACCTTCTAAGTTTATGTTATTATTTCCTCACAAATACTATTGTGACAAAACAAATTTCCTCACAATAAAGTTACATTGTGATGAAATCTTCCTCATGAAAACTTTTTTCTTTCATCACAAAAAACAATTTAATGTGACAACTAATATCGTTACAATATTCCTCACAATTTTACTAACATAATGTGATACCAATTTCCTTACATTAAACTGTCCACAATTAATTAAACAAATTTTCAAGGAAGACTTCCTCACAATAATATTTGATATATTCAACCATCTAAAATAAATAATCCCTTTTACATAAAAGGAACAATTCAAAGAAATACACGAATCTTGTTAATCAAAATTTTTAAAAAATAATTTTTTGCTACATCAACCCTATTTATTCATACATCATGTATGAAACTTCTTGTTAACCTAAACACTAAACAACTAACCATATAATTAAACCAATAATCAAACTTTGCAGTTTAAGACCCAAAGATCAACAAGGCTCTTGTGTTCATGCCCCATGCATATAGACAGGACACATAAATGAAATGTTGCTGCTGCCGTGATCTTCTACTCCAAATATGCGAGCCTTATCTGACTGTTCTCCATCTGTTGAACTCAGGCCTATTCAAACAAAATCAAAATTTTATCAACTGCCATGTATCCACACCAGCACCTAAAGACCCCATCTGAGGTTATACCGAACTCTGAAAGAGACACACATTCAACTACTGAAAAACATCATGTGTGACACATAAATCAATTAAGTAAATCAAATGAAACAGTATCTGCGTTGAAAGCCACTGTTTGTTGACTCTGCCATCAACAAGTTCGTGTTCAAGTATTTTAGTTACAAGTGGTCAGAAACACGAAAAGAACGAACATATGGTGCAATAATTAAGTCCACATTGTCGAAAAGAAAACCTTACACTCACTTAAATTAACAACACCAATATGATGAACTCGATTTCCAATCGAGTGTTCAAACTTTCCAAATTCTGAATGCCTGCCCCATTTCTACCATCGTCTTCACCTCTACATATAAAAACACATCCACACACAAAAAGAAAATAAAAACAAAATTTTTTTATAGACCATACACAGAGAAAACCAACCCTTTTACGGCAGCTTGCATTTAATACAATAAAGAAGCACCTGAGGTAAAAGGATGACGTGGAGTGGATATAAATATCACAATTATTGAGAGAATCACGTTGCAGAACAACTACCGAGAAGCCATGCATTTTAGCGATATTCACCTTCATAGCATACATTTCTATGTTTATGACAAATTTGAGAATGAGAACAGAGAAAAGCAGTCATACAAGAAGAGAGCAAAAATGGTGGGACTATAAACTAAAAAGGATAGCTAAATACAAAAAAGAGTAGGCAAAGCAAAGCAGAGGCTGGACAGAGTTGCTGGATGTGAATTGACTTTTCACCAACCAACAACTGCAAACCAACAATTGAATTATTTAAACAGCACTAGAAACCTATCGAAATTCAACTCATCACTAAACTAAATTACGACTAAGCATAAAAAATTAAAACTTTATATTGAAATCAATTTTGGGAGTAGTAGGACGATCATTGTCCATTCTATACTATCATCCCAGCCATACCAAATCAACTGGCAGCTACAAGGTTAGTTCATTTTTATTCTATTTCAAAACAAATTATACTTCTGATATTGAAAAATCAAAGAAAAATTTACCTGGGTGTCCTGTGTCGCCACCGGCGGTAGTGGTAGCAGCGATGATGGGGTAACTGCAAAACAGTAAATAAATAAAATAAATATCGAAAAATCGCAAGTGCTATGGCGGTGGTTGGGGTCAAAGACTGCCACAGCCATAGTTATTTCCACGTAAAAAAGGGCAAACGAAAGTCAAGAAATAGCGATATGTCTTCGTTCTACACGGTACGGAGTTGACCCAATAAAATGGCTTTATGGAGTGGGCGATCTTGGGGTTGCAACCCATAAATGGGGGTACGTCCACGGTCCACACCCGGTGCCCCTATGTCCGGGGCGTTTATAGACGCTGTTGTCGCTGCCGTGGCCTCCGATGAGGCAAGAACGAGAGTGAGGGGGGAAGGGGGCGAGGTGGAGGCTGCCTGGCGGGGGAGCTCAGGAGGACCGACGCAAGTCATGTTTGACACGTTAATTTCATACTACCAAATATATCTCATACTACCAAATATATCATTCAACATCTTTATTTAAATTTAAATTTAAAATTTTTATTTTTCATACATATAACTAACAAATTATTTTTCAATCATTAAACATATTCACCGTTATATCAATATATATATATATATATTATGCATATCTTCACATTTATTTTTATTTATAATTTAAAATATAAATATTAAATATATGAACTATTATATTATTTAATCATTATTATATTATATATATATATATATATATATTCAAACTAATTATTTAAAAACCTTTCTTCCAAACATAAAACTTATCACAACATATCTTTTATCAAACATAATGTACAATAAAAAAAACCCTCCCCCAAATATAGCCACATTGAATAAAGATCGATGGTGAAACAGAAGGAACGACGTAGATCCAAAAGAGAGGAAGCGAATGAGATGGACTCAGGAAAAATTAGGGCTATGTTTGGTTTTTCATTTGTCACTATTTGCAAAATAAATATTTTATTTTATAAATTTTATTTAACTTTAAATTTAAATTTATTCCTCTTTCATCTTTTATAACTAATTAATTATTTTTCAATCATGATATCTATTTACAATCAAATCAATATTTATTCCTATAATTTTTTTTTTACTCACATTTATATACTTTAATACCCTATAAACCTATAACTATCCACTCAAATTTTATAAACCAAACGTAATATTTATTCTTATCCAAATCACTCAAATTTTCCTCCCATGCAAACTTGTAAATTTTTCTTTTTAAAAACTATTCATCGCAACTTAAAAATTTTACAAATTAAATATATTACCATACAATTTTTTTAAAATAAAAAATCAAATTCAAATATTTCTCTCTTTTTATCTTTATAAATAACCAATATTTTTTCAATCATTATGCATATTCACAGTTAAATCAATATCTATCAATATAATTTTTCTGCTCCTATTTATTTTTTATGATCATATAAGTCTATATACTATTATAATATTCAATTATTATTATATATTAAATATATATAAAAATAATTTTTCTACTCACTCAACCTTTACAAACTAAATATAATTTTCGTTCCTCTAAAGTCACCCAAAATTTTCTCCCATCCTAGTTTGTAAACAAACATAGCCTTAGGATGCAACAATGTGACTTTACTTATATATCTGCAAGTTGGTGAACGAGAGCCAATAGTATGCTATTTAGTTGTAGTCCAAAAATTGAAAAAAAAAAAATATTTGTGGTTTTTTGTTAATTAATAAATGTATGGACCAACTTCGTCGTGCTAATAATGTCGGCCAAGTTATTGAAAGCAACCGAACAAACAGGCCGGAGCTTGGAAACGACATCGTAATTTATTTTCACGTGAAAACGCCAATTCCAACCATTTTGATTGTTAAATTGACATTGATTCACCAACCAACCTTGCATCTTGAGAGGTGTAAATCAATATATTTCAGAATTGAATCATTCAGAAAATATAAGATGAATGCTAGTTGACAATACACTGTATAATAAATGATTTATGCATATTAGTTGAAATTTGACTTTTAACCCAAAAATAAAGAATCACTTAGTTTAATTTTGAAAGCTGTGGTTGAAAAAAAAAAAAAAACCCTTTGGAAGTGAAAAGTTGAAATTGGAGTGTTATTGGATGAGTCCTATCTCCCCCTCCCCCCCCCCCCCCAAAAAAAAAAAAAAGCAAAAGAATTATGTTTCTAGATGAAAACAAAATTGTTATGTAGTACAAAATGTTAAGCGTATTTTCTAATATTTATGTTATATGTAGTCAAAATAAAATATCTATAGCGAGTATGTGTAATCTAATGAATGGAAGAGATTTCTTTGGAATTTTTTAAATAAAACAGAAATAGACAGACGGGGAGGAAAAAGAAAAAAAAAAAATCCTAGATCAAAATTTCTTTGAAAGATTTGTCATAAAATAAAAGCTAACAAGACATTTTTGCCTAGAGAATAATGGATGACATCTTATCTTTAAAGATAGAGTTTTCATAAAAACTAGCATTTGCAGTACGGTTAACGTTTGTGGAAAAAAAAAAAGTGAACATATACATCTGTGTGGATATAATTTATACGAGTTTAAAAAGTGATAACAACAAATGGACATTAACTGAAAAATTCAATGGCACAAGAAGATGACGAATTGTTTGTAGTATATTGTATAAAGAGAAATGAAAATGAGAAACGGTAAGCAATGAGAGAATGAAAATGGGCAACTATAAAATGAGTGGGTATGAAGTAACATGTGATATTAATAGATGATTATAAATAACAATTAAATTTACTTATTAAACCTCTACATAACTAATATGTAATGTGATAATAAAAGTAATACAATACATATATTTTGTGATTATCAAAGTCAAAAGTATATATAGAGGATTTAATTTAAAAACTTTTTTCTTTAAAATGTATGATTGTGTAGTACATTCTAACAGCATTTGATCTATTTTCCACTTAAATCTAAACGATACTTTTTAAAAAAAAAAAATTCAAAATTATTTCCCTCGCATTTATACCAAACCTTAGAAGATAATTCGCATCAATAATAATCTTAGTGTCATTTCTTCTAAAAGTAAACATTTGTAATCATATGTTTTCAAATTATTTCTCGTGTTTCTATTTTTTGGTACTTTTTTTCCCCTCTAAAAATCGACATTTCCAAACATAATTTTAAAATAATCTCTCTTATTTCAAATTTGTTTTCTGTAATTCCTCTTTAAATATATTTCTTCGAAAGAAACAGACATGGCCCCAAATGTTCTGTCGGCGGGACAGCAGCGACTAAACAGTGTGAAGAAACCCAAAAAGGATTTGTTGGCAGGGCATTCATAAGGTAATAATGCTCCGCTGCGGAAGTGGCTCAGAGAGAAACCATCGAAGTGACAGGTCGCGGGGAAACATAATCTCGTCCAGGCAGCACAGACAACAGGTATCACGCCCCGTCACTGCGTTCGCGCGCGAATCTAGAGAAGCCCTTTCTTGGGTCTCGATCTCCATTTCCCTCCACAGGAAGCATGCGATAAGTCGTTTTCTCTTCTTCTCTCTTTCTCAATGGTTGATTTCATGTCATTGGGTTTGGAAACCCTTCTATTTTATGTCCTTCTCACCGGAGTACGGAGTCCACGCTGAATTTGAATTTTGAATACTTGTTATTTATATATTTACCCCTTCTTGGTCCCAGGAGGCGTAAATTTCTGATTGTCAGGCGCCCCGTTCCTTTCGATTTCTTCTAACCCTAAAACGCGAATTGTGAAGAGCGAAATTTCGAGTGCGGAAGCTTTAAATTATTTATTTAGTGTTGCTTAATGATGAATATTTTCTATGGTGGTCTGCATTGCTCGTTTCCAAACCCGTGTCATTCCATGACACCTGTGGTTTCTCATTTGTAATCGCAATGCTCGACTTCATGGATTTGTAGCCAAGTCGTTTGCCAAATTGTTCGACAGGCAAAAAGTAGATAGTTGGAGTGGGTTGATGGCGTCAGGGGTTAATACATTTGTGCGTTTGATGTAGTCCTGAGTTGATGGTTGGAGCAGCATGTGCTGGTTGTTTCAGGACTGAAATCTTGATCCTATGAGTAGGATGTGCTGGATGGTTAGAGTTGTGCATTCCCTCCTTGATTTAGAGCTTAGGTTTTTGGATCACTGGAAACTTTTCATAGTTGAGGTGCTGCTGATCTATGGCTTGAGACACATTTGAACGATTATGGATAATGATGACTCGAAGAGATTTATGGGTGGTCAGATTAGCTAAATATTTGGTCCTGCTTTACTAATATCATTAGGCATAAGTAGCAACTGGTTGGCTGTAGGGAAGGCTGAATTTGGAACCACCACACATAGCCCAATAAATGCAAACACATTTTGATTGGGAGAAACCCTGACCAAGAAAACCTTTGAGAGAGAAAGACAGCAATGTATTAGCATCTAAATCGTTTTATTCAACCAACACAGGCCCCGTTGTTCTGTCAGTCATTTATTATTTTATTTATTTATTGGCGAGGGGAGAATGGAAAAATGGGGGGACTAGCAGAGTATGGTGGAAATATATGGTTTCTTTGTTAACTGTGAAAAGACAATTATGTCCTCATTGAATATTCGTATCTGTTAATAAAAGTATGTCAATGAGGTAAAAATAAAGTTCTACTCCAAATACAAACTTTTTATTGTACAAAACTAATCGAATTTTAAATTATATAACTACTTGGATAATTATTTATAAAATAAGTAAAATTAATGAAATTTAAGGAATCCTATATTATTAAAACTAATTATATTGTTATTTATGATAATTACAAATAATAAAGTTACAATAATAAGATGTGAGTTTCAATAAATAAATAAAATTTTATATGTAAAGAAATCAATACTTTTACACCAATAAATTGTGGAGGCCTCTATAACAAGGAAAGGTCTTACCACTGATTTATTAAATATGTGATAATTCTATGTATATGATTATCTTTATTTAATAGTTAATTATATTTGATGCAATAACAAAAATATAATGTGAAGTTAATGTGCTAAATTGTAGATAAATAAATGTATAAATAAATTGCATATATTAAAACTTACCATTCTCATGGAAAAAAAATAATATTCTATAAAATTTCTAAAACTAATAAATTTATTATTGTCAACTATATCAAATATGTTATAATTCTGTGTAATATAATACAATAAAAATATAATAACAATGACTAAGATATAAAACTTGCTTTTATAAGCACAAAAATATAGTATTTTAATAAAAATTTATTAATAAATTCATGTGAATATAATATTATTATAATATAGTAAAATAAATATAAATTTAGGACATAAGAAAAAGTGATATGTTGAAATAAGAAGACAATTGATAAAAAAGATAAGTTGAAAAGAGTACTATTAATATAAACAATGTCTTAATCAACAATTAAATATAACATCTAGATCATTAAGTTTAATATATTATAGATAGAAAACTAACAAATAAGATTTAAAATATATAAAATATAATGTAAAAAGAATATTATTACAAAATAAAATAAATATAAAATTATATTAAACAATAATATTTGATGCTAAGTCTACATATGGATAGATTGATGATAAATCATATTATAATTTTATACAAACTTAATAAGTATAAGGCATACAAATAAAAAATACATTAATGTGTTAAAAAGTTAATGAAAGATTACAAATAAATATGTAAAAATATATTTCTTCTAGAAAAAAAATTAAATTTAAGAAAATAAAAATGATGATCATATAGCAAGGATGAAATCTTTGTAAATAAAATGCTATAAACTGTGTTAAGTCACAATTGCTTACAAGAAACCTGAATAAATGCATTTCTATCAATCATATTCAATACAAAAATCATGAATTATAATAAATAACATGTGGAATATTAGGATTCAATTATAAAGATAGTAACTATTTAATAAAAAAATATTGATTAAAACCATATTGATAATATATTTCAGAAGAAATTAAGAAAATAAATATAAAAACATAAAATAAAATTTACAATTTCATTGGTAAAAAGATATTATATTACAAAACTTAATCGTTATACATGAAAAGTTGAAATGAGAAGATGAAAAATATTGACAACATTAACGTAAATAACTATATTTAAAATGTGTATAATCTATCATATAGATTTATAAATAATAAAATTAAATAACTTCATAATATAATCTAAATTATTTTATTGCAAAGAATTATTTAAAGCGCTGTAATATGAATAAAGTTTGAGGCTAGAATTTAATAATTTAATTTTATTAACTTTTATTTAACTTATGAATATATTTTTAAAAAGTTAAGAAATTAATATTATTTATCACGATGTAAACACAACAAAGTAAATGCACAGCCCCATATATTCAAAAACTTAACTATGCTGCATAAATAAATAAATAAAATGAAAAAAGACGTGAAATTTCAATGAATAAAGACAAAAGGAAGAAGAAAGAAAAACATAACATAATTTGAATTAAATAATCAATTGCTGTAGAAATTGTGTTTATAAAATATTTTAAATATATATTGCTTTGCTTGATTAAAGGATTAATTCAAATTTTTAGTAAAAACTTAATTGTGTATAGTAGCAAATGAATAATAAAATTGTGTAATCAACACATATTATCTCTCTCAAACACTTGTTCTGTTTGTGCAAAACACACCATATTTTGTAGTTTATTTATACCATATTATTGAGACTGATTTGGTTCCACATAATAGATTAACAATATTACCCTTTGCGCTATTGCCCAAGATAAGGTCAAATACATTCAAATAAAATCACTTATATACATTATTTTTTTTTCTATACTATATATCCATAATTATATAACTATTATTAATTATTTATTTTATTTATCTATCATTTGTCTCTGTTCTTTTAATTTTTTATTTTATTTATTTCTCTCAATTTTCTCTATTTTCAAATTATATTTATATTTATTTTATTTCTTACTTTAAATATTCAGTATACTTCTAATTTATATCCATACTATATTATTATAGAACTAAGGCTTCTTGAATACATATTCTAAAATAGCACAACCATTCTTAGTTTTATGTTCTTATTTCTATTATTTTATTGTTTTCTTATTTCTTATTTTTATTTAATTTTTGCTTAGATGTCCTCGCTTTTCAAAATTCTTTTTATCTTTTCTGCTTTTTTTTTCTTATGATAAATATTCTTTATATTTTAAATGTTAATAATTCATTTAAAATATAATTATTTTATAATTTAGAAATAAATAAATTTGTACACGTATTTACTATTTATAAAATAGGAATTTAACTCCAATTCCACTCTCAATCTCAAGGGTTCGTATTTCATCTTGCCGAGCACTTCTCCGAACTGCCAGACTTGCGTAACTCCAGTCCATGGGAGAGAACCCTAATTGCCATTCAAGTGGAAGAGCTACCGTCATGCTACAGAAATAATATAAATACAACAAAGAGATACGAGCTAGATGGGAATTAAAATTAGAGTGGGGGACTAATAAATATTACAACCCAAGTGGGGATATTGCAACCATCTAGCCAAAGATAAATAGAAGAATAAATGGCATTAACAGCAGATCGAGGCAGTAATTATCCAACCAACCAAATCAAGAAAGGGATAACAACAAAATAAAGTGTCTGAGGGTTTCAAGAGATGGCTCACAACGAAACGATAGGAAACCAATTCAAGGGATCTAAAAACGATAAATAAGGAAAGTCAATATCCCTTCAACAGAATGTATATGAATAAAAGATTGTAAGCCAAAAGAGGGCATCCACAAAAAAAAAAATTATCTTTATTCCTTTCTCCCCCGCCTCTTCTTCTCCCCATCCTTATCTCTCTTCCTCTACCATTTCTGTCTCTACTTGTCTATTTCTGTTTCTATTTTTGACGTGTATGGACATCATCACAGCCATCCATCCTCCCAAATGACAGCTCAGAGGCACGCATGTCATCGGACAGTGCAGCGGCTCAGCCATAAATTTCGAGCTGCTTAATCGAAATTCTGTTCTAATTAAAGGATGGATTGAGGGACGGAGATTCAGAAAAGAAAATACATAGATCCACCGGCTGCCGGCAGACAGATACAAGAGTTGGAATCTGGAATGGAGGAAAATTGAAGGGTGTCACAGAAACCTTTAATTCCCATATTAAAGGAATTCAACACAAGATGGAGGACTCACAATCAAAAACTTCCTCAAAGCTGGATATGCTAATTAATGCATTCCAGATCGTGAGTCAGACTCCATCAGCCACAAAGGCCAAGGAAAGCGGGGCTTCTCTGTCCAGCATGGGAGGTAAAGGAATATTACAAACACCCCAACAAGAAAATCCCCACGGGCTACATTATTATCAACACACCACTGGATCTAATAATACAATTCAGAGAGAGGCAACCAGAACGCATTTTCGACCCAAGCCCAAGATTGATCTTGCAACCTTTGAGAGAGCCAATCCAAGATTCTGGCTCTCAAAGTGCAATAGGTACTTTAGCTACTACAATACTCTAGAAGAGGATAAAGTACAAGTTGCCTCTTTGTATTCTGATGAGAAAGAGGATAAGTAGTTTACAAACTTCTTAGTGGAAAAACAATTTGTAAGTTGGGATGAACTGCAGAGAGGGATATTAGCAAAGTATGATTTTGGGCATATAATAGGAACCTTCAATAAATTCAAACAGAAAGGGTACGCCCCCAACTACATTGAGACTTTTGAAGCTTAAAGATCCAACATGATAGAAACTAACCCTCATTTCAGAAAATATCATTTCATCCATAGTTTCGTAAGTAGATTGAATGAAGAGATCAAGCGCATAATTATCATGAGCGGGCCCCAAACATTGGAGGAAGCTTATAAAATTGCTTAACATGAAGAGTTGAAACAAGAGGCATTCAATTACAGAAAGAAATGCAACATGGTTACAACACAGTTAAAATAGGGGAACAACCCCAAACCCATGACCAAACCAGCGGCTTCAGGAAATGCAGATCAAAAGAAAGGGATGTACTTAGATGTGGAGAAAAATGGCATCCGGGACGTAAATGTTGCACCCAAACTGTACATCAGATTGACATTAAGGAAGAAGAGGTCAATGAAGAGGACATTCAACCAAGCCGTGAAGAGGTATGTACAGAAGGAGAATTCATCCTAAATAAAATTACTGGTACTTCAGCCTTCAATACCTCGAGGGTTAGGGCATTTGTTCATGGAACACCTATAACGGTTTTAATAGACATAGGCAGCACAACAAGTTTTATAACACCCAAGGTATTAATCAAAACTTCCATTTTTCAAACTGAGGTGTACCCCATCGTTCTTACAATCGCCAATAGCAACAAAGTAATGAGCAGCTTGGAATGTCGTGGACTTAAATGGGTAACGCAGCCGAAGGAACGTGAGTTTGACATGAGAATCTTGAAGTTGAGAACTTGTGACATGATTTTGAGGGTTAATTGGCTTAAAACAATCAGCCCAGTCACCTTTGATTTTAATTATCTCACAATGCAATTTAGACAAAAAGGTGAAATGACCATTTTGAGGGGCAGAATTCCAAATGGCAGTTATAGAATAACCTGCTAGGAAATCATTGAAGGTCTGCTACTACACAACATAGATAAGTAGGTCACTTCTTGAAACCACATTCATGAAGAAGCTTCAACCCAAAACATACCAGAGCCAATTCAAGCGTTGATGGAGAAGTACAGCGTTTTTTAAGAATCCAAGGGGCTACCACCTTTGAGGGAACATGATCATCAATTCCCTCTAAAACCAAATTTTCACCCTTTCAACCTAAGGCCATACAAGTATTCCAAACTTGAAAACGAGGAGATTAAAAGGCAGGTCGATGAACTAATGCTACAAAGAGTGATCAAACCAAGCACAAACCCTTAAGCTTACCAGTATTATTAGTTATAAAGAAAGATGCAACAATGCACATGTGCGTAGACTACCAGAAGTTGAATTAAAGGATAATCATGGATAAGTTTTCTATATCAATTATTGAAGACTTGCTTGATGGATTGAAGGATGCAATTGTGCTCGCCAAATAGGACTTAAGATTTGGATATCACCAAATCAAAATGTGCCCAAATGATGTTGAGAAGATGGCTTTTAAAACTTACCATGGGCATTTCGAGTTCCTTGTAATGCCATTCCATCTCGCTACTGCCCTAACAACCTTCCAAAATTTAATAAGCATAGCTCTTAGAGATTTTTTGAGAAAATTTTTGTTAGTGTTCTTTGACAACATTTCAATCTACAGCACAAGTCTCTGTGAACACTTAGACCATTTAGAAAGGATTTTCAAGAGGCTATTGAAACACAAACCTTTTGTTAAGCTCAAAAAATGTTCTCCCACCCAGTCAAGGGTAAAGTATCTCGGACACATAATCTTCTAAGATGGAGTTGCAACTAACCTAGAGAAAGTGTACCACGAAAATTAGATAACCCGCAAAACTGTCAGATCACTGAAAGAATTTTTGGGATTGACAGGCTATTACAGGCAATTTATTAAGGGTTATGACAGTATCGGTAAGCTGTTGATTAACTTGCTCAAGTAAAACTCTCTTCAACCGAGCCCTATAACAACAAAAGCTTTTGAGGAACTGAAACAAGAATGTTACGAGCACTAGTTTGAGCCACGCGAGATTTCAACCAGTAGTTTATTGTAGAAACCAATGTTTCAGACAAAGGGATAGGTGCAGTTCTGATGCAAAACTCAAGGCCTATCACATTTCTTAGCAAGGCCTTATCTCTTAGAAAAACTCAACAGGTGAAGGCATTATTTGGAAGGAGTTTAGTTTATAATCAAAACTGAACATGATAGTTCGAAGTTTCTACTTAATCAGAAGACAACAACACCCATTCAAAAGAAATGGCTAATAAAGTTACTTGGGTTGGACTTCAAAATTTAGTGTAGAAGAGGGATGGAAAAGAACGTTGCAGACGCACTATCTAGAGCATGGAAGAAGAAGTGAATGCAGTTATAACTGTAACACCAGATTGGCTGGAAAAGGTAAAACGCAGTTATAAAAATGACCAAGATTCCCAGTAATTGATAAAGGCAGTGCAAGAAGGAAATGGCCAATCACCCAATCACACAAATAATAAGGGCATTCTAAAGTACAAATACAAAATTTATGTGGGGAGGGCTGGAGACGCAAGGAAAAATCTAATCAACAGCCTACACAGTGATTCCATAGGAGTTCACTCAAGAATTTTGGGCACGTATAAGCTAATCAAAGCAATGTTCTATTGGAAAGGGCTATTTCAAGATGTTAAGTGGTTATGAGATGCGAGAGCTGTCAAATGAATAAGAGTGATAACTCTCATCATCCAAGCCTTTTACAGCCACAGCTAGTACCTCAAGAAATATGGCAAGACATATCTATGGATTTAATTGAAGGGTTACCAAAATCCTTTGGGAAAGAGGTCATTCTTGTAGTGGTTGACAGGCTTAGCAAATATACTCATTTCATCGCACCGTCACACCCCTGCTCAGCCTCACAAGTAGCACAATTATTTGTGGAGCACATATATAAGCTACATCAATAACCCAAAACCATCACCAAAAACAAATTGTTCCCAGCAGTAGGGGTCAGTTTGCAAGTTGACACACCATACCACCCACAAATGGATGAGTAAATAGAAAGGATAAACCGGTGTTTGGAATGCTATTTGAGGTACATGATAAGTACCAAACCTGGAAAGTAGACCAATTGGCTTAGTGGTGGTATAACACCAATTACCACAACAGTTTAAGAACCACACCCTTTAAGGTATTATATGGGTACAAACCACCACAGTTTAGATACCATTATTCACACAGAAAACCGAGATGAAAAATGAATTCATCAAGGACCATGGGAATGCTTTGAAGTTTTTAAGGGACAAACTGCATCATGCACAAAAACGTATGAAGGAACAAGTAGACAAGAAACGGACTGAAAAGATCTTCGAGCTAGGGGAAGAAGTCTATCTGAAGCTTCAACCTTATAGGCAGGCCTCAGTTTCTCGCTGACTCAACCAAAAATTGGCTGCAAGGTATTATGAATCCTACAAAGTGTTGGAGAAAATTGGTCAAGTGGAGAAGTGTAGTTAGCACCAGTAGCTGTTCTGGGACAGAAACAAGTAAAAAGGGGTGAGGGACAGCTACTCAACTCTTAGTTCAATGGTCCTGTTTGGATCCAGTCGATGCCACCTGGGAGGACCTCGAGGTCCTCCGGCGACAGTTTCCAGCTACCTTTCTTGAGGAAAAGGATGTTCCAGAAGGGGTGCGGAATGTCATGTCACAAAAATAACATAAATATATCAGAGAGACATGAGTTGGATGGGGATAGAAAGTACAGCGAGGCATTAAAAAATTTTACAACCCAAGGGAGGATATAGCTAGATGCAGAAGATAAACAGAAAAAATAAAGGGCATTCAGAAATAAAACTTGTCTTTTTCTTTTCTCCTCCATCTCTTCTTCCGCAATCCTTCTCCCTTTTCCTTTTCTCTCTTCCTCTACCATTTCTTGCCCTACTTGTCCATTTCTGTCTCTGTTTCTAAAGTGTGTAGACATCACGGCCAGCCATCCTCCCAAACGAGGACTCAGAGGCTCGCATCTGTTTATTTCAGGCCTCGTCACAACAGAAAGGTTATTAGACGACGCAAAGGCTCAGCTATAAATTTCGAGCCGCTTAGTCGAAATTCTATTCTGATCAAAAGATAGATTGAGGGATGGGAATTCAGAAAATACATACAACATGACGTTGATCCACTGGTCGCCGATGGAAGGACAGGGCAACACGATGGGGTTCAAAAGAAAGAAACGAGAGAACAGAGGAGTGGAGGCGCGTTTAAAGGCTCTGGAACGAGGTAGGACATTAACTGAGGCCCTAATGTCCTAAAAAATCCCAATCGTCCATTCAAATAAAAATCTGCACGGTCCCCGAGCAACTGCAAGTGTAAGACACGGTGAATTTTTGAGCCGGGCCATAAAAATTTCACAGGCCGAGAAGCTCATCTGCAAGAAGTACACCATTAGATTGTTTTAATCATTACAGCTACATTCAATACTAATTGCACATAATCCGAACCCATATCTGCATCTTGGGCCACTTAATTGCAGTAATGGGAGATTTGACTATTCACCATTTTGTTTTGCTTTCATAGCCGAAACTATCTGATCAATTAGTGATTCATTAGTGTATGACATTCTTCACATTCTAGTTGGTTGGCTATAGCGGCGGCATAGTTCAAAACCACCGAACTTGGAGGAGCAGCCAACTTGATGTCCATCAGTTACAGTAAGCGGGCACTTTCAAAGGATATGTTTCGTGGAGCTAGATATAGATATGAAGGATCACAGTATAAACAAGTTTTCTAGTGCCATATTACACAAGCAACACTAAAGGGTGAGTTGAGGTTGGTGGCGCACTATTGCAGCGATATTGATAATTGCTCGAGTATAGCTTGGACACATCTTATTGCCATGTCACCAAGTTCTTGATCATGCGATAATTTATATAAAGTTCTTTCCTCAATCTTGAATCCCCTTCAAATGCCACTAACTAGTTTGAAAATGCCAAACATGCAATTACCTTCCACATGCGCCCAATTCTTTAGAGTATGTTTGATTTTAGAAATTAGAATGGAAAGAAAAATGATAAAGAAAAGAAAAAAAATAAAAGAAATTTAAAATTTTATATCGTATTTGATTGAAAAGTTTTCAATAAGGATAGGAAAAATTAAAAAGAAAGTAAACTAAATCAAATAAAAATTTAAAGTTGAATTTTTTTATAATTTGAGAAAAAATATGAAGAAATAAATAAAAAAATATAATTTGTGAAATTTTTAGAAGAAGAATAAACGTGCCTGTCCATTTTCCTTGTCATTTTATGAGGAAAATGAACTTTTCTTGACAAAACTACAATTTTTTTCTCTATTTTTCTTTTTTAACTAAATAACCAATATCATTTTCTTTCCTTTTCCTCTCCAAATTCTAAAAACCAAACATAGTGACATTACCATTTATTGGCGCACCATGCTTATTGAGTGCCCCTTTGCACATGTAACGAACAAAAAGATCAGCCTGTATATGTTAATGCATCCACACTCATTCATGATCTCATATCTATGCGTAATACAATAGCGTAATGGCTACATTGGGAAGAAGGGTTTTGTTGGGAGATCATGTTTGTTGGAAGTTAGTGTTGAGATATATAATATGTCTAGTAATAAAGTTTTGATATATTCAAAATTTTAATTTATTTAAAAATATGTATAAAATATTGAAAAATAATTAAATAATAAAACAGTATATAGATATAATAATTAATTTTAAGATACTAATATATAAATGTGAAAGGGAGTATACCTCTAATTTGATTATAAATAAGGTTAATAATTAAAAAATAATAATTAATATGTATATACGTAAACGAGAGAAATTTTAAATTTGAATTTGAATAAAAGTGAATGTTTTGTTGTGTGAAGTTGGGGGTGTTGAAATGTGTTTAACAAACATAGTCAATAATTATAACAAAGTTTAAACATGCGTCCTTTTATGTGCAAAAACAGAGTGATCTTCATTTTAGAAAATCATGCCTAAATGGCAACCTTGTAGGACTTTGTGTGTGTCTCCATGTCCGAAGAGCGACCGCAAAGTCCAAACGAACCAAATGGAGAAAAGCTGGCCCCTTCAATGGTAGAATCAAACTTAGAAAACTTCCCATTTGAATGCATGTACAGTTCAGCTGTGTCGCCTAAATCTGTCTGCACACTGAACTAGACAAATTTTTCTGTACAAACAAGGCGAAAAGGCATTACCAATATTCTCCACCGTTTCCACCACCATCACTGCCAGAACCATTAATTCTAGAGTGGAGCAGACGCACATTGTGAGGATATGGACGCACTAGCTAGACTGATTGCAAAAGAAAATACACGCAGTGGGAACACGCATGAATCCATTAGCCTAAGATCAGACCAAACCCACCATTTCTCACTACCACTGAACGCTATATAAGGAGGCTTCCATTAAGGCCGTGGATGAGTGCAACTTTCAGGACGTTTTATTTTGAGGGAATCATGAGAGGTCTTCATCTATGTCTCAGTTTCAGTCTTTTGCTTGTCTTGTTTCTGATGCAAACCGAAGCAGCTCAATCAGAGAGAAATGGAATTTATATTGTTTATATGGGAGCCTCAGTGTCGGCAGATGGCTCCCCAAGAAATGATCATACTCAACTTCTGAATTCCTTGGTGAAAAGGTTTTTCACTCTCTAAAACAGCAATTACTTATTTGATTCTGAAATCTGTATTACTTGAGAGAGTATGTTCATTTAATGTCTTGTTCAATATGGTGGCGCCATTGCCATACTGTAGATTTCACCGTAGACTTCGTTCCATTTGTTTATCGACAGGAAAGGACTTGAATGTGCCTTGAAAAGTACTTCTACCTTTTTGCTTTTACATCATATAAAAAGTTCCCGTGAAATTCCTTATGTTCTAATGTTCTGGAGCACGTTGCCAAGAAACTATATGCTATCCTCCCCTAAAAGTGATCTGTTTGGCTCAAGGAAATGAGTGAGAAAAGAAAAATGATTGAGAAAGTTGAGAAAGGAAAAAGAAATGAAAGAAATTCAATGCTTTACATATTGTTTGGTTGAAAATAATTTTAAAGAGGAAAGGAAATTTTAGAAAAAAAAAGAAATAAAATTAATAAAAATTTAGAATTAATTTTTTTTTTTATAATTTGAGAAAAGATAATGAAGAAATTGATAAAAGAAATAGAGTTGATAAAGTTTTGAAAGAGAAGTAAGAATTACAATAATTTTCCTTCCATTTTCTCATTTTTTTGCAAGAAAAATAAATTATCCCTTCTTAAACAAAAATTTCCTTCTAATTTTCTTTTTTATAAAATTTTCCTTATCAACCAAATAAGCAAAAACATTTTCCTTAATATTTTCTTTTCTTTTCCTCTATGAATTCCAAGAACCAAACATAGGGAATATTCTTTTCTTACAGGAAGAAGAATTCTGTGATACATAGCTACAGCAATGGCTTCTCGGGAGTTGCAGCTCGTCTATCAGAGGAAGAAGCCAAATCAATAGTTCACAGACCTGGAGTGGTGTCTGTTTTCCCTGATCCAGTCTTACAACTTCACACAACTCGCTCTTGGGATTTCTTGAAGTACCAGACTTCTTTGAAAATTGATTCCAGTCCAACTTCTCCTTCTGATTCTTCTTCAGCTGCTGCAGACACCATCATTGGCATCTTAGATACAGGTGAAAGCTATTCCATATCCCTCCCTTTTTGACCCCTCAAACATGTTTACTCCTGGCCTATTATGATAGTGGAAGACTGTTTCCATGGCAGCCCAGTTATTAAACAAATTTCTCTCATTCTTTTTCAATTATCTTATTCTTTAATGGCGTTTCTCAATTCTCGTAGTTGTGAATTTGAAACCCCACTTCAGGAATTTGGCCTGAGTCGGAGAGTTTCAATGATAAGGATGTTGGTCAAATCCCACCAAATTGGAAGGGAAAATGCATGGAAGGAAAGAACTTCACTTCCTCCAACTGCAACAGGTATAATATTTGCATGTATGCATTATATTATCCGTGGAAAATAACCCCATCATTGGCATACTCCTACTCCAGTAATTGTGGACTGTTTTCTAACTTCAACTGATCTAACAAATTGCAACAGGAAAGTGATTGGAGCCAGGTATTACAATGATCCTAATTCTGGGACAGCAGTCTCAATCGGCACACCCAGGGACGAGAGTGGTCATGGGACACATGTTGCCTCCACTGCAGCTGGGACACCGGTTTCTGGGGCATCATACTATGGCCTAGCTAATGGGACTGCAGAAGGGGGCTCAACGGGTTCAAGAATTGCCATGTATCGTGTTTGTCTCGCACACGGGGGATGCCTGGGATCGGCTATTCTTAAAGCATTTGACGATGCAATAGCTGATGGCGTTGATGTTTTATCCCTGTCCTTAGGTTCATCACCAGGAGAGCCAGATTTTGTTAATGATCCCATTGCCATTGGGGCTTTTCATGCTGTGGAGAAGGGCATCACTGTGGTATGCTCTGCTGGAAATAGTGGCCCTTCCTCCTCAACGGTTGTGAACGTTGCCCCTTGGATCCTCACTGTTGCTGCCACCACTATTGACCGTGATTTCGAGGCAGGCGTTGTGTTGGGAGGAAAGAAGATCATGAAGGTAATCAACCAACTTAACAACATCGTCTATGCGTCAAGAATCAAGATTAGACTAATCTTTTACATACCCATGGAGTCATTTTCTGATAGAGAGCTTGTATTTTGATGTGGTATCTCAGGGTGCAGGCATCAACTTTTCTGGTCTCAATCAGTCTGCCGTTTATCCCTTAATAGATGGAAGCTCAGCAAAATCCAACTCCAGCCAACACGAAGCGGCTGATGCAAGGTGCAAAATCCTGACAACATGCCCACTGTTCTTATTATCCTTACTATGTCAGCATTGGATTCATGTGTTGAAACCACTTGCTATCTTTCAGAAACTGCATCCCAGATTCATTAGATGATGGCAAGGTAAAAGGAAAAATTGTGCTGTGCGAAAACAAGGATGAAATATACCAACCAAAATACAAGTATGAAGCGCTGAAGAACCAAGGGGCGATTGGGATGATATTGATTGACAACGACCAGCGGCAAGTGCCATCAAAATATGGAACTTCCCCAGTTGCTACTGTGACTGAGAAGGATGGAGCTGAGATATTATCTTATATCAACTCAAACAGGTAATCCATTGCCCCATTCAGTAAAAGAACAGGCATAGCCACTATATATTGATACCATCACTGTCATAATATGAAACACTGATCAATTGCATCCTTTGACATTGCAAAAGCAATCCGCTGGCAACAATTCTACCAACTGTAATGGTACCAAATTACAAGCCAGCTCCTGCTGTTGGCTACTTTTCCTCAAGAGGCCCTACGTTCGGCATTAAAAACCTACTCAAGGTAGATATTTTCGCCTCATCTTTTGTAAGTAGAAAGATGAAGTGGTTGATGTGCATTCCTAAATAGAAAGACTAAAAATCATGGTCCGATGGGTTCTTCAGCCTGATATAGCAGCACCAGGAGTGGCCATTCTTGCAGCATGGCCCTCAAATGACAAGGGAGAGACCCTCCCTGGGAGGGAACCACCACTCTTTGACATACTGTCTGGCACATCCATGTCTTGCCCACATGTTTCAGGGTTAGCTGCAATGGTCAAGTCTCAGCATCCCACTTGGGGCCCCTCTGCTATCAGATCAGCCATCATGACAACAGGTATATCGCCTGAGCATAGCCTTCCATGTGCACAAATGTCATTAACAGTGTCTGTTTCTACTCATTTGCAGCAATCCAAACAAACAACTTACATGCCCCAATGACAACAAATAAAGGATCAATAGCCACCCCTTATGATATTGGAGCAGGGGAAATAAGCCTATCAGGGCCATTGCAGCCAGGGCTCGTTTATGAGACCGAAGCCATTGATTACATCCAGTTTCTATGTAACAGTGGCTATGACACAGCAAAGATTAAAAACATTTCACGGTCTGTTCCTAAGGACTTTTCATGCTCCAGCAACTCGAATTCTGATTCAATCTCCAACATGAACTACCCTTCCATAGCCATTGCCAGCTTAAAACAAAATGAAAGCAAGACGGTGAACAGAACAGTGACTAATGTTGGTGAACAAGATTCGACCTACACTGCTATCTTGGAGGTTCCTCCTAATGTGCAAGTTGAAGTGGTGCCAAATAGATTGCAATTCACAAAGAACGTTAACAAGCTAAGCTTTCAAGTGACTTTTAAACTTACCCAAACTTCTCAAGAAGACTTGTTTGGCTCAATTACATGGTCCGACGACAAGCACAAAGTTCGGAGTCCATTTGTTGTAATCAATGCTTAAACCTAGAAAAGCTGGTATGAAAAATATCAGACTGAAAATAGAGCAGTCAATAAATTACAGGCTGCAAAATATAAATTGCTTGTTGAAACCAGTGCATGAACCATGTTCAACGGTGAAAGAAAAAGCAGAATGCTCAAAATTCTGGTGCTAATTTCTACTGTATCTCATTCTTCCTCTTATAGTCGGAATAGCACTCCGGTTGTACAATGGCACAGTAACATTAACTGGAAAAGGTGACAAGCTCCAGAATGACAACCATTACCTTCTTTTTAAATCGGGCGTCTTCTGATTGATTAATCAGATTTCAATAATATAGAAAAACTATTATGACGTAATTGTTCCATACAATAAACAAATGAAAGTACAATTCTCTCAAAAAGTAAAGATCAGTTCATTTTCTAAAACAATAAGTTCAGCCAAAAGAATGCATTCTTCCTAATATTTTAAGCATTTACCAAGTATGAAATTTCCAGTTCGCGTCGGCAGTATGTTAGAAGGTTGGTTGAAGAAACTCAAATAATGTAGCACACCTCGAATGGCCTGATAATCAAACCTTTAATCGCTTTTTAGTCCACGTCCTCCACGTACAGAAGGGTTCTAATTCTTTCTCATCGCAAAGGGGTCTAATCTAGCCACATTCAGGCTGGGATAGGAACCATTGGCCAAATTTATGCAAGGCACAACCCAGAGTAAAATAGGTGAAAACAAGATGCATCAGTTTCATTGGGAAATAAAGGTAGCATTAACATGGATGGTTGAGTCTAGAACTGACATTAATCATACAAAATGAAAAAGAGACAGATTTTGCAAGAAAACAAATCTATAGCAGAAACAATCTTCCAAACACAAAGCACTAGAACGAGTTGAAGCGAGTCATCTATTTGCTGCCAGCAAAACCTAATTAGCAGCAATAGATACTCGACTGGCAATTTTACTATTCAAAAGCCCACTGATTCTCCCTTCGGATTGCATCTTCCTCGCCAGGAGAGAAGTCGTTCACGATACTGAAGGTCTTCCGAATTTCTTCAGGTGTTTTTCCCTTGATCATGTCAGCCACAGTCTGGCAAGTCAGATCCAGAAGGCTCTTAATATTCAGGTAGTTGGCCGCCTGCAACAGAGAACATGAGGACCATTGTTAACATGAGAGTAGAGGTCCAGTTAAATTCTTAAAGCAGTCTTTCAATTCAAACAACCCACTCCCTATATTAACTTAACCGAGTGAAAGCAGAAAACACACCAGTTTACCCCCAAGTCACTTGTCGTGACACTGCACAAATCAACAATATCTGTATAACATAATACGGTAGAAAGAAGGAAAAGTGAAAATTTTTATAGAAGGTCACTGTGGCAATCCCGCTGCCTCTTTCATCATGTTGTCACGAGCCATCGGAGAAGTCCCAAGGCACCGTACTTAGTCTCTTGTAGCACTGTGATTAAGTAAATCTTCTATCGTAGGGGGGCTGAAGGACTCCCTCCCCCTTCCATTCTTCAAACACTATTTCCAAAAATAATTTTGACATGTTGATAGAAACAAAGAAGCAACCCCATCAACAACAAACAAGGAAATTGTACAGACTATTAAGGCCAAATAGGGTGACGATAAAAAATTACTGCCGTAAAACCAAGGGGGGTGCAAAACAACAATAACGGAGAACGAAATATTTAAAAAAATAAAGTAAACAATTTAAACATAAATCTTATCGTCGACACCTAACAAAAACCCTAAATCACAATTTATCATCACATATAGGCGATAAAATAACATTTACCCCTACAAATAACAGAAATAAATACAGGACTGTCAAATCGCATACCAAAATAAGATCGAATAGGGTACCCTGGTCGACTTTGACGAAATCGGCGTCAAATGCCTTTAGGTCATTGTCGGTAGCGGCGGTCGAGGCGAGCTTCTCGTCGGCTTTGGTAGCGGAGGCGGAGGCGGAGGCGGCGGCGTCTACATGGCGCTTGCAGTATTCGATGATTTTCGAAAGGATTTTTCCAGTAACGTTAGGGACAGGGATCACGTTGTCGGCGCAATCGTCCTCGATCATGTGCTTGATCATCTGGGACTCCACGGCCACTGCTTCCTCCACCTCGAACACCTCGCCGTCGGAGCTTCGCAACGTTAACTTCTTGCTATCGGCGCCCGACGACATCGTGCAAGGAGAGCAAGAGCTAGAAATTGAATCGGCTGGCCCGGCGATAATGGTGGGCCCCATTTTATCTCTGGCGGAACACTTTCCCTTGATTTGACTATTTTACCCTTTAATGAGGTCATCCTCTCCCTTTCTTTTTCTTCTTTTTTTCCTTTTTGGTGGCGCATATGTACTAGCCTCTCTGCATATTTGTTGGATGTGCAATTAAAAAATATAATAACAATAAAATACATTATATTGATTAGCATAGTTTAATTACATTGTTTGATTAAAAATTTTCATTAACTTAATAAAAGAAAATTTTGATTTAATAATCAATAACCCATACAAATTATTTGTAATAATAGACATAAAATTATTTTAAATTAAAATGAGCTAAAAAACATAAAAGAAAAAATAAAGGAAAATGATAAATGGATGTTAAAGAATACATGAAAGAAAAAAGAATAAAAATACATGAAAACATAGGAGAGGAAGGAATAAAACAAAGTTAGAAATTATGTTGTAAGAAAAATATATTCAAAATATACATAATAAACAACAAATTTGAAAGAGAAAAAGTTAATAAATTAAAGTTGATGGAGAAAAGTATGATATGTATGATCAACTAATTTTCTAATCATTAAAAAAAATTATAAAAATTAAAATTTAATGATCATTATTGTTATTTAATTAAACGACAGTACTAGAAATAATTTATCAATGTGACACGAATGTCAAACTCTAAAATTTAATTTTTCATTAGTTTTTATTTAATTTATTAAACTGTAAGACAATAATATTATTTTTTATATATGATAAACACAATAAAGTAAATATATGAACTCATTTTTTAAAAAACAACTAAATTATATAAATAGAAAAAATTAAAAGGAATAAATACTAAAATTATGCAGTTTAATAATTATATTATTTAATTTTAACACATGTTCTATATCAACGCAAAACTCGTAATATTTCCGAATCATAGATAAGGAGAAAGAGAGACAGATTTTGCAAGAGAAATAATCTTCAAAACACAAAGCAACAGGAGTTGAAGGGAGTCATCTACTTGCAGCCAGTAAATCCTAATTGACAGCTACAGACAATAGATGGGCAATTTTACCATTCAAAAGCCCACTGGTTCTTCCTTCCTCTTCGGGACTGAAGTTGAGCTCGATATTGAAGGTCTTCCGAATTTCTTCGGGTGTTTGTCCTTTGATCATGTCAGCCACAGTCTGGCCAGTCGGATCCAGAAGGCTCTTAATATTCAGGCAGTTGGCCGCCTGCAACAAAGAAAATGAGGACCGTTGTTAGCATCAGAGTAGAATTCCAGTTAAATTCTTAAAGCAATCTTTCAATTCAAACAACCCACTTCCTAGAGTAACTTCACGGAGTGGAAACAAAACACACAACATTTTGCCCCCCAAGTAACTTGTCATGACACTGCACAAGTCAACAATATCTGTATAACATAATAAGGTAGGAAGAAGGCAAAAGGGACAATTTTTACAGAAGATCACTGGGGCAGCCCTACGCCTCTTTCATCATGTTATCACGAGCCATCAGAGAAGTCCCTACGCATCATACTCTAGTCTCTTGGAGCACTGTGATTAAGCAAATCTTCTTCTATCTTAGGGGGGCTGAAGGACTCCCTCCCACTTTCCTTCTTCAAAGACTATTTCCGACAATAATTTTGACGTGCTGCTTGAAACAAAGAAGCAACCCCATTAACAACAAACATCGAAATTGCCACGTTGTATGGCCACAGCTTCCTCCACCTTGAACAACTCGCCGTTGGAGCTCCGTGTTGCGAGAGATGGACTGTAAAATAGAAAGGAACTTTTAAAACGTGGCACTTTATATTTGAACGTGTACAATACAAAAGAAAGAAACAAACAACAAATGGAAGGGAAAAACTTAAACTCTTCAAAAAACAACCTCACAATAAACACTCATTTTACACACACTCACACGCTCTATTCTTGCACTTGAACTAATGCAAAAGCTTGACAAAACCTCATCTATTTATAGTTGAAAACTCTGCACTCGATTGGCCACATCCAGAGATACCTTTGGAGGCACCTACCCCGCATCCGATTAGCTACGTTTGAAGGCACATATCCGCACCTCATTGGTCCTAACCTTTGACTTGTTTTTGTTAGTCAAAATAGGTGGTTCTTAGTGTATAAATAGTTACAAATCTTAACACTCCGTTATTTCTTGCTATCGCTCGCCCCGACGACATCGCTTTTGGTGTAAGGAGAGCAAGAGCGACAAATTGAGTCAGCGGTGTTATCTAGACCGGCGATGTTGGCCGGCGCAGGCTCCCTTTTATCTCTGGCAGGACACATTTCCTTGGTTTTGCTATTTTACCCTTGAATGAGATCTTCTTCTTCTACTTTATTTTTTGTTAAAAAAATATTTTTGGGGAGTACAATTACAATTTTTGACATTTTGTTTGTATTGATTACAATTATAATTGTTCGTATTCTACACCCAACAAAATATGTACGTACTAGTATTTCTGCACATTCATCGCATGTGGAATTAAATAATATAATAAAAATAGAATATAAATTATATTGAGTAGTATAGTTTAATTATAGTGTTTGATTAAAAATTTTCATTAAGTTTAAAAAAAGAGAACTTTGAATTAATAATTAACAACCGAAACACATTATTTGTAATATTAAACACAAAATTATTTTTAAAATAAATTGACATGAAAAACATAAGAGAAAAATAAAGGAAAATGACAAAATGGCTCTTAAAGAATACGTGAAAGTAAAAAGAATTAAAAAAAAACATGAAAATATTGGAAGAAAATGAATAAAATAAGTTAAAAGTTATGTTGGAAGAAAATAAATTCAAAATATACATAATAAATAACAAATTTGATAGAGAAAAGGACAATAAATTAAATTAGATGGAGAAAAGTATAAAAAATATAATAGATAGAAGTTGAAAAAAACAAAAGAGAATAAAGAAATTAAAATGTAAATTGATATAATTCAGATGTCATATTCCATTTCTAATGTCTTAAGATAACACATGAACCGCAAATAAAGAATGGATGAATGAGTCGAGCAAGCAAGTTTTATGGGATTTAGCCCGAGGCGTGAGCCCTGAGTCTCGACGCATCCCAGGAAGGGTGTCGTGAGTCACAAGACCTACTTCAATTGAGATGGAAGACACCCTCGAGCCCTGACCATGAGGAGGCTTGGGTGTCATAAAGGATGATTGTCCAACAATTATAACTTGCAATTACTTCTCTTGTATTCAATTTTTTAGACTCGAACTAGATATAAAATCGGACAATATATCAATTTACTAGTTTGATCGATCCAACTGAATTTAAAAATTGATTAATTAATATTATATATATATATATATATTTGTTATTTTGATAACAAAAATTAAAAAAATATGTTAACAATATTTTAAAATTGCATAGCTAATTTATGTATTAATCAGGGTAGAATCATTATTTGAGTAAACAAATATAATTAATTATTTAATTTCAAAAGTCACACAAATTAAATATATAATAATTAATTTATTAGTTTTTAATAACTTATTCATTGACTTGTTTAGAGTTTAGGATTAATAATGGAATAATATATTTTTTTTCTTCATTTGTTTTTCCATGTTTTAGTATATCTCAATCCAGTGATTTATTTCCATTTTTTCTAAAGTATCTCTTCATGGATGTAGGTTTATGACAACGTAAATCCTACTGTCTTTTAATTATTTCATTATTTCCGTGTAATTTTTAAAATTGCTTGAATTTTTGGATCACAACATAAATAAATTAAAATTGAATGTCAAGAAGATAAAGAATTATAATAATTGAAAAGTTGGGAAGGAAGGTGAAAATCAAAATAGAGAAATGGAAATTAAATAGATCGTTGGAGTATTTAGTCTTTACACTTCGTAATCAAAGACAGTTATTATAAAATTCTCACGCATTTTGTATGGTAATATAAAATATATATTATATTCATTACTTGTCACATTCCTTATCTCAATCCATGATTATATACAACTCCTTTCTCTCAAAATCTTACAAGTCGAAAAAGTAGATTATAACTTCAAATGCAATAACACAACAAATTTGTACAGAACAAGTTTTGAGAAGTATGCCAATCCTTCTTACATAAAAGGAAAGAGGTTTTCCACTGTATACAAATCCTTGTCCGAAGATTCTTTCATCTAAAAATACTTAGCATGTAGCAACACAAGCTCAATCTCATGAGCATGAGCTTCAGCGGATAAGAGAAAAGGGAACCTGGGAAGTGTGACAATAACCAAGTCTTGCCAAGAGTCATTCACATGTCCATATATTGATATGGGGGAGGGCTGGTCCTGATCTTCTGTGGACCTGCAGGAACAAGTTTTGTGACTGATATCATGAGTTGAGTAATAGGATGATAAAGAATCATGGTGATCGCCACAGCATAATTGAAATCTAGAATGGCTGTTTATCCACAGCCTTGAGAGGCAGTGAGGCGACAGAAACTTTACCACGGATCTCCACTTCCCTCCATTCTTGGACAAGCGCACAGCAACAACACATCACATGTGACAAGAAGTCATCAAACCAACCACCCTGCAAGAAATGAGAATTAATGCAACTGCAGGTGGTGTTTTCAGCTAAATTTAATAGAATGTCGGTTTTGAAGCTCAACAAATAATAGGTAATAGACACATACATTACAGAAAGCTGAGGATTCAGATAAATTTTCACTGTCCTGTTAAGTTTGGATACTATAATAATCACACATTGGTGCGTTATCTGAAATTTACTTAAATAAAATCTAAATCATGGTGTCCTGGTGTATGAACAAACTGCATACAAACCCACATTGCAGAAAATTTTTAATGGCAACACTAATTAGGCTTGGAATGCTATAGTACAACTGAAAGTAATACTTCCAGCAACTTTGTACCCAGCAAGTTCCCTTCTTTCAACTATTATCATCTAGAGAACTAAATAAAAAACACGAGTGAGTTACCCTAATGTTCAAAGTCCGTCGGAGCTTTCTTCTAACACAGCATGTGTAACAACAGCATGAGAGTATCAGGGAATAGGCCATTATTTCGTTACAAGCCTCTGCTGAAGCTGTCACAATATCAACTTCTTATGATTACTTTCTTACTGAAATTGCAATTAGCAACAGAAATCACAATTATAATTTGACTGACATATTTCCTTGCCGGTTGCCACAGATGCTATCTTCGCAAGGGTATCACAAGGACAAAAGAAGGTCTTTACACCTGCCATTAAATATTCCAAAAATTATCTCATAGAATATAATGAAGCCCATGAATTACACTGTATTCTTAATTTCTTATAATATCCATTTAATGCAAATTTAACACTAATATATGTGGGAAGAGAGGACTTATACACAAGTAAGGTTCAGAACAACAGCCGAGCAGATCAGTATGCCATTCCTCTTGCCAAATTGCTTCTCTGGTTGATGCCAAATCATGACCTTCGGCTTCTCTGCAAGCAGAAATACATAAACTGAACAAACTCTTATACCATGGACTCAATAGTAAATTTATTATAAGGCTAAATCAGTAAGTCTGCCACACTAGGACACATGCCCCTCAAAAGAGAGAAACAACTAGTCTGGTAAACGAAAATGAGATGTGAACCTGGAGCTTGTTGAAGTGTTGGATTTTCTAGGATTCTTCTCATTGGAAAAGTGTTCCACATCTGGCTCTGGCTTCTGGGGAACTTCACATGGTGAATCTTTATCTGTTGCAGAAACCGCAGCATGTTCAGCAACCTCCATGAGATGTTCAATTACTTTGCATTGATCCAAATCCATATTAGACTGTGAATGTTGCAGCTCCGCCTTAAGCTTTTCCCGCTCTTTCCTCAGTGCCGCATTAAAAGGCAAATTTGGATAAGAAGAAGAGAGGCTTTTCTTCAAGATTATGGTGTCACTTTCAGAAATTGCAACTTGCATTTTTCTGTCATCTTCGTCTAGCGTGTACTCACGCTGATCCCTCTCAATTTCTTCGAGCCTCTCCTGGATTTACACAATATTGTTACAACATACTGCTACAAGGACAAATTTGTCCCTAAGATGGCTTAGCATACAATTTAAGACATTTCCACGAGCAGTACAAATACCATAAAGCAGTCAATCACCAAGAATTGCAAAATTTCGGGAAAGAGAACCAGAGACGCCAATGAAAGCATCATTAACTGAAAGTTAAGAGTTTAGGTGTGCTGAGGTGACCACATATCCCCCAAATAAGCACTATCCATACATGGGGTTAGAAACCTTTACAAATTAAAAAAAGAAAAAGAAAAGGCTGTTTTTAGGGGCCCCAGTTCATCCTAATCGAAAATTTTGCCTGAGAAAAAGAGGAATCCCTAGATCTTAGGAAACAATATTAATCACTCAACCAGAATTTATCAGGACGTGCGATGTTTGTGAAATTGTGAGCAAGACAATATAAAGGAGAACGTAACTCAGACTACATCCTTTCACCACCCACAAAATTAATCTCAGAATTTCCGCGCCCGACTGAATATTCGAGAAAAACACAACATGAAACATGAAGATGACTAAGCCATTTCGAGAAACTGTCAAAGCCTCAGTCATTTTTCTTTTTAACTTCAATATGAGAAGTAAACAGCAATAAAGAAGTAAACCCATCTTGAAAGCAGCAAACACCATCAGTCAAAAACAAACATCTGAAAGAAAATAATTAGAAACATCAAATCTAATTACCTTGACCCTGGCGTTATCAAGAAGCGCAATGAGAGGAATAATTCTCAAGTACCGATCGATCTCTTCTTGTGCCCTCCTAAACTGATAAACAATGTTCCACCCCATGGCCATCAAATACAAGTAGCTCCTTTCTTGACAACTGTTCACAAGAACATAAGCCCTCCTCAACGCATCCTCCAGTTGCTCCAATGGCTCCCTCGTTTCCGGGTACTTTTTCAATTCCGAAATCTTGAGCTGCTCCAGCAAATTCCCAATCAACTTGACGTGCCGGGCAAACTGCTTGCAATTCTTCTTGTGCATTCTTGCTGTGTTTGCAGCCTTCACTATCAAACCAATTAATGCCACCGCATTTAGGCCCGTTAATTGTAGAACATTAGCTACCTCCCCGAAATGGTCCCACGACGCCATCTTGAAATTTCTTCTCCTCCACAGTAGTTGACCAAGAACCCAGAGGAAAAAGGGGGAAGAAGAAGATTGACCAAAAATAACGGTAATGGGCAAAACAGCAACAGCTTTTTCCACTGATGATAGAATTAGAGCGGTTGGTGGATGGGGAAAAGGCGCATGTATTTCTGGAAGTGGGCTCTTAGGAGAAGGTGTCTATCCAAGCGTGAATAATAATTTTTGTGGGCGATCACATTACCACTGTGATAATGTTCCTCGGTTGTTGAGAGTGGGATTAATTTAAGGAGAGCTCATCATGTTTTCACTTTATGCTATCTGGCTTAGTTTGTTTTCATGTGGCCACCGAAGAGTTAGCTCCATGTGCGCCACTGTACGTTTACGTATAATATGGACAATAACGAAACAATTGGCCACTACACTTATATTATGTTTGGCTGGAGATTTTGGGATGAGAATGAAATTGACGGGAGTTTTTTTTCAGAATGAAAATTATATTTGATTATAAGATTTTAATGCAATTAAATTTTTTATTTATTTAAATAAGAACGCATAAAATATATAATAATAATTGATTGATGTGACATGATAATATATAAGATTATAAGTGTTTATTAACGTGAGTGTAAGTATAGATTTGATTGTGAATTGACGTAATGATTAAATTTTAAATATATATATGTGTGTGTGTGTGTGTGTGAGAAAGAGAGAGAGAGAGAAATTAAATTTAAATTTAAATAAAAATTTTTGTTAAATAATATGTTTGGATTGTATAAATTTTGATAGGATGAAAAATATGAACCAAACATAGCTATATTATTTTTTTTATATAGATTCTTGAGGTCGGTTTTTTTCACTATTTAATCTAAATAATTATTCCGTTTTTCAAAATGCTTTTATTTTAAAATCATTCACAGAATTAATCCAATTATGTAATTTTGAATCACGTAATTGGGTTTCCTTGATTTGCAATCAGGGCATTACAAATAATTGAAAAAAAAAATTCATTTTTGTGATGTCCATTTTCATGATATTGGATCACGAAAATGGTGTAGAAATGCTCACATAAACCATATATACCTTTATACATATATCAATTTATTTTTTCTTTACTTTAATAATGACAAAAATATATACCATAAGTATAAAAATAAATGAAGAAATATATTAATATATATACCAAAAATTAAATATAAATTTTAAATTTTAAATTTTATAAATTTTAGTGCAAATGTACCATAATTGCTATTATAAGTGGAGATTGAACAAAAAAGGGGTGTTTGGTTGGGATGGATTGCGCAAGAACGAAACATTTTTTTCTCCCGTTTTCTTTTTTTTAAATATATTTTTTTATATCTTTATTATTTTTATTATTTTTTATTTATTTTATTTATTTATTTATTATTATTATTATTTTATTTCTTTTTTTAAAAAAAAAATTAGAATAAAATATTTGCATGTTCTCTAGAAACTTGGGCCTCGAGACTTGGAAAACTTTGAATTTAGGCCTTTAAACTTTTGAACTTGGATTCAAACTTGAATTTGAACCCGTTGAGATTCGGACTGATAGTTTGGTTTTGAACTCATTGGACTTCGAACTATTGGACTCGAGTTTGAACCTATTGAAATTTGGACTCTTAAACTTGGGTTTAGACTTATTGGACTTTGGACTCATAGATTTGAGTTTGAATCCATGGACTTGGGCTGGTCCATTAGACTCGAGCTAATCCCTTGGACTCGAGCTCAACCCATAGACTTGGGCTGGTCCCTTGGACTTGGGCACGACCCATGGATTTGGGCCGGTACCTTGAACTTGGGCTCGACCCATGAACTTGGGCTGATCTTTTAGACTTAGGTTTGATCCATCGACTCGGACTGGTCCTTTGGACTTGAGCTTAATCTATGGACTCAGTCTGATTCCTTGGACTTGGACTGGATTCATAGACTTGAGCTGGTCCCTTGGATTTAGGCTCTACCCCTGGACTTGAGCTGGTCCTTTAGACTTGGGCTTAATTCATAGACTTAGGCTGGACCCTTGGATTTGGACTTGACTCATGGACTTGAGTTGGTCCCTTGGACTTAAGCTTTAGCCATAGACTTGGGGCTTGACCCTTTTTAATCACTATGTATGGTTTTAGTCTCATTTCAACCCAATTAAGTCTATCACTCTCTTCTTTTCTACATGGCAATTCAAACGATGACACATTTCAAGAGTCATGTTACACAATCTGGCGAAAAGTGTTTGATCGTATTTGACGATAAGAAGAACCATCGGGTGGAGCGAGACACCTCTTTGGTTATGCATACCCCTCTGAATGATCGCTTTGCAGTTTCTTAGCCCAAGTTAACTGTTTCTAGGCGTATCGATGAATGGTTGCAGCATGCTTCTTTGGGGTTGTCCAGCAAGGCGTGGACCCTACAACCCAGCTACCATTAACCCTTTGACAAGGTTGTCCCTTTGCCCACACTCGATCGTCGTATCGTTAACGGGGAGACTAAGTGGGCTAGTCAACTTGACCTGACTAGCAAGTTTTAATACATCCCTGGATATTAGGAATGGATCAAGGATGTTCTCAGTAGTTGTAAATCCAAGTTGGACACCGCTAGAATCTTTGATGCGGTGTATGTTTCGTTGTTCTGGTACGATCGAAGCACAGAATCATGAAGGCATTTCTCGAGGCCTGATGTCCTCTTACCAATACCTTCTTAACTTCACTCGAGGAAATGTCGATATGCTTTTATGACTTACGTTCGATGATTGGGCTCTATATTTGGGGAAAGCTTTATGACGAGATCATCCCAAGTGCTAAGGAGCTGATTGGTGTTGATGGAACAAGTGCAAAGTTTGTTCCCCACTCATGTAAATATCTATTCCATACTTTCCATAAACTTGGGCTAAGAAACCGCAAAGCGATCATTCAGAGGGCCATGCATAACCAAAGAGATGTCTCGCTCCACCCGCCAGTTCTTCTTATCGTCAAACACGATCAAACACTTTTCGCCAGATTGTGTAACATGACTCTTGAAATGTGTCATCGTTTAAATTGCCATGTAGAAAATAAGAGAGTGATAGACTTAATTGGGTTGAAATGGGGCTAAAACCATACATAGTGATTAAATTTTTATTGTTAGATAAACATAAGTAGATAATAAATATTATTTGAAGTTACGTACCAAAAAATTAGTTTAGAAACCATC
This sequence comes from Avicennia marina, assembly GCA_019155195.1. Taxonomy (NCBI): domain Eukaryota; kingdom Viridiplantae; phylum Streptophyta; class Magnoliopsida; order Lamiales; family Acanthaceae; genus Avicennia; species Avicennia marina. Next base: position 4,566,230 of record CM032781.1, on the reverse strand, counting down.
TTCGAGTTGAAATCTAGGCTCTAGGCTGTCGGTGAAGTAATCGTGCAGCGAGTGATCCAATAATGACAATCAATATATCCACTCACTACTGAGGGTACATGGTTGTGGTGTCTCTGTTTACGCACAATCGCTATTAGATTCTGCCAATGATCTATGTATATTTGATCATATATTACCTAATCTCTTGTTGAACCTCCTTTGCAATGGTCAGTGGTGTGTAGGTGATTCTCATTGAGTCGCAGAGTAGATGGAATGTTCTACACTATCATAAACTGTTGTAAAATTCGCTCTGACTAATAAATTTTTACAATATTATATAAGATGAGTGGACCCGAGTATACTCAAGTAACATATAATTTTCCTGTCCAAGACAATACAGAAACATACATAACCTAGACAATGGATTTCTCCTTAGGGTCTCCCCTCCTGTACATTGTATTGACTAAATGACCAATCTTAGACAACTCACATACCCAATCTAGGAATATGGATCACACGATGGGGCATGGCAGTGCACTGGGTACTGCTCCTTTGTGGCTTCTGGGATGAAATCAGTGTAAGAAGCCCATATCACTGCAGTCTTTTCATTAAGGGATCATGAGAAGTTCCAGACTTCACACTCAATCCCCCATTTACAGAATATGGCACAATATAATTTATGATATTTTATAATATAATTAATTATTTTGTTACATATATCAGTTGTGAGACACTTGGTGCATGTAAATGTGATGTGTCATCTCATGGACCAAACCCAAAGTTCATGTTTTCTTCATTTCTTCATACATTATATTCAGGTGCCCTATTTCCATGTGTGCATGAATGTCAATCTCCGCATTGTATGCAATGTTTTGAAAATCAGAATGCGCAAACGTGGAATTGGATAGCATTTTGGCTAACCTGTTTGACCGGTTCCACCAAATCTAAAAAATAGAATAACTTATTTATAAATATATTAATAATGCATAATTAATTAGAAATATATATATATATATATATATATATTTAGTACCATTATTTCCAAACAAATATATAATTTAATAAGTATAATAAAAAAAATTAAACAAGTTGAATAATATATATCTGTCTCAGTGTTTATATGTATAAGTGAAATGTATTTTAACAATCATATAGTTTATTAACTTATGAATAACAAAAATATTAGTATGTGCCTATACCATATATTATGGTTACACCACATGTAATAACTAATTTTGGTCATTTTAATAGATTTCTTAAAATACTCCTCTTGATAAATCTATATATACTATTTAATAACAATTTTTTAATTTTAAATATAAGTCTATACTAGATATTATGGATCTATTTTTTATAATGACTAACTTTGGTCATTTTAATAAATTTTCTAAAATACTCCTCTTAATTTATTTATACTATTTTCAACAATCTAAATATAAATGAATTAAAATACCTTTAACTTTTTTTTTTCTCATCACTATCATTTCAAATTCTTCTTCCAGTTTTTAATTAATGTTTAGTTTCCTCTTCTTTATCTTTTTTATCATATCTAATGTTTTTTTCCTTTCCATCTTTTCAAACCTATATAATTATGTAATTTTATTTTATTAATGAACTACTAAAAATATAATAATTCCACATTTTATTAATATAATAAAATCATATAGTTTTTTATAAGCATGCAGCGCAGAGTTAGTAGATTTTAATACCATGTGTGCTCGTGTATACACACACACACACACACACATTGTCTATTTATCATGAAAAATTAAAACTATTTTTATTCTTTAAATTAACTTTGATTGTGGGCCATTATTGATTGGAAAAAAAACCCACAGCTTGAGAAAATTAGGGCATACTTTTAGGCTATGTTTGGAAGAGGAGTTTAGTTGGAATATCATGCTTGGAAAGAGTTGTATTATAATAAGTAGCATGTTAGGTGGTAAAATTTATATATTTGAAAATCATGATATATAAATGTGAATGTATATATATACACACACATATAAGTATTGATATGATTAAAAATAAATATAATGATTCAAAAATAAATAAATAATTATATATAAAAAATTTAAAAATTTAAATTTAAATTTTAACTAGTGATATGTTTGTCAGTAAAAAATCGGATAAGTTGTGCGACGCGAAGTAGGCTTTTAAAAGTTATCGGACAACCCCGACGCGCCCTAAATTCATTGCATCATTTTCGCTCCGTCAAATTTTCAACGGCACCATTCCCTCTTTGCCAGTTTGCTTCTTTACGGGTTGAATGACAATCCGAAGGGTCATTATTGTCAATTAAATAAGTAAATAAATAATGTTGTAAATTAGTAACTAAATACATTTGCTGTCGTAACAATTGAAACGAGTGATAGATATACGGTACCCAGTGGTACGATCCAATGTAAATCTTTCTACATTTTGATGTTATTAAAATTTACATTTTAAATATGCTATTTATTAAAATAATTTTTTATTTCTATATTTTATTTTTACACAATTTTTTTAATTTTCGTGGTGATTTTCCTTCCAACAAATTATACGTTCGGGCCTGCCAAACCTATATTATTTTTACATTTAGTGCATTGATTACTTGTGTTTTTTTAAACGAAAAGCTTACTTTATATATCCCCTTCATTAATTCGTTCGTTCCTTTTTCAAAAGCCACATTTAATTTTGACAACAATGATTAGTAATTTTGCAAACAATCAATCATTACTCTTAATTCATGTAAAGTGAGTTGTAATGAAGTGAGACATATGATAAGATTAGAATATTTGAATGGTGTACTAAATTTTTGCGATGATATATTAATATATTTCGCAATCTTTGCTGTTTTATTAATTAATTTAAAATTAACCAATAAGGGTAAGCAATCAAAATTGAAAAATTGCAACCTTGTTGTTAGAAAGAAAAAAAAAAAAAAGTTCAAAAAGAAATCTGTCATCCATAGTTTATGACAAAACATAATAATCAAAATCTTTGCCGTTAATTCCAAGAATGATGCGACATTCATGGTTGTTCAATGTCGAGCCATTAAAACTTAGATTAGATATAAATATTGTTGTAGAAGAGTAACATAGTCTCATCATATATAAACTATTTATATAATTAATTTTAAGTTATGTAAGATAAAAATATGTAAGTAGTAGAAAAGTAATAGAATTTTAAATTATTTATAAATTAAGTAAAATTAAAATATTAATAGAAGTTTAAATTTTTAAAAATATTTATGAATTTAAATTCATAACAAATTAAATTATAATTGCATAATAGCATTTAAAAATTAACAATAAATTTGTTGGAGGTATCAACTTCATAACTATATAGCCTAAAAAATCAAAAATAAATATATAATATGAAAATTTAGAGGTATAGATATCAAATTAGTCAGTTAAACTATGAATGATAAAATAATAATTATGAGCTAAAATCAAAAATAACAAATTTACTATATGAAGACATCATATAGATAAAACAATATATTGTAAAATATCTAATTGAGCGAACCCTTGATCATCAAATTTATTAAATGTGTGTTGATTTAGTTAATAATATTTAATATAGTTACAAAATTGTAATAAAAATTTAAATACATAAATTACACAAGTGAGAATTTATATTCTTATGAAAAAATAATATGTTATGAAATATTTAAAATGAATAAATTTATAACTATCAACTTTATTAAATCTGTTGCTACTGCAAAATTATATTTTTGAAAATATAACATTAAATTTAGTGGAAAACATAAACATCATGATTACATCATTTAATAAACATAAAATAGAATAATATGTTAAATAATTATTATTGTAAATATTAATTAAATTAAAATATGAAAGGAAGATAGATAGCAACAGAAGTAAAGTCATAATAATGAAATAAAACTTTGAATAAATAAATAAATTTCATATATGTTATAAAATATTTAAAACGAGAGAATATTTGATTATCAATATTATTAAATATGCAATGAGCAAAAATTTGAAAAACAAAATAAATCTCTTATAGAAAGAACACTGTTCTTGTAGTAATGTATTATAAAAGATTATAATTAATATAGTGAATTTTAAATGTTTACACACTAGAAAGGTGGTGAAATGATAAGTTAAAATTCAATATAATTAATATATACCTAATAACTATGTTTAAAATCAATGCAAAAAATAGATAATTAATATGAATAATTTAATTATAGAACTTAAAAGTACAATCTAAATTATGTTAAAATTAAGATAATTTTTTATTTCAATAAATCTATTTGAACAATTAATAAATTTTTGTTTATAGTGTATCAATTTAAAAATAAAATTTATTAGTGAATAAAATTGTAAAAAGAGAGCTAATGCAATAATATGATAATCAAAAGATCATTTGCCTTTCAAGAGTTAAAATGAACAATTTTGATCATTATATTGAATTGTTTATGAATGTCAAATAATTTTATCTTAATATAAAGTTTTTTTTATACATTATTATTTTTTGTTATTGCATACATTACTTTTTAGAGTTGAACATGCAACAAGCACAAATGCGTACATGGACTAAAAGGTTAATATATTAAATACTAAGATAAAATAGTTTTGATTCTATTTCTTTTGCTATAATATTATATAAAGCTAACTATAAATTATTATATGATGGTCATGTAAAGTTTTTCTTTTTTAAGAAGTATAAATGAATTTGAATATGATAGTGTAAAATGAAAGTTTAAATTAAAAAATAATTCAATCAATGTGCATTGATTTTGACCAAATATCGTCAATTTGATTGTTATAATCAAATAACACTATTGTCATAATAAATATACACGCATTTTTCTCATTAATTTGTATAAATCAAAATTTAAATAATATGTTCTTTATTTATTTTTGTACTTTGCTTAATAAATTTAATATGACATTTATGCTTGAATAATTTTATCATCATTAAAAATTACTATAAAAATTAAAACTTAAATGACATTTTTCTTAATGAATATACTTATTTAATTAAAAGCTACCGTTAAAAATTAATTTATTATTGAAACTCATCATGTTAAAATCTAAAAATTTAAATTATTATTAGTTTTTATCTAACTCAATAAACTTTTTTGAAAAGTAAGACAATAATATTATTTGTCATATGATAAAACACAAGAAAGTAAATATATGAACTCAATTTTCAAAAATTAACCAAGCTATATGAAAAAAAATTATAATTAATAAATATTAAATTTTTGTAATTTGATATACTTATATATAATTTGATTTTAACACATATTTTATATTATACATGCAAAGCATGTAATTTTTTCAGTTATTACTAAAGTGTTTAGTGTTGTTGTCGTAGTTTTTTATTGTTACTAATATTTTTTGTTATTAATATTATTACTATTGGCATAGCGTAACTCATAGGATGCATGGATAAGCTGCATTATCTTTGAAATTTGTAGTACCAAATGCGCAACTATTTGTGAATAACTTCTTATTGTAACGACTAAAAAAGATTGCTTGAAATCAAATTAAAAATTTATGTGGATAGTGTTTGTACTAATTATTTGCAAAACAAAAATTAGGAAATAAGGGAACGATACCTTTAATTTGCAAATCTATAATGGTGTAATATTCACTTGAATAGTTATCGTAACAAATTTGGATATTAAGAATGAATGTTTTGTTGTCATTCAATAGAAAATGGTTTATCAGCATTGCCCGACTAATATTCAGATAGCCATCTGATTTGTTATCGAGAAATTGGAATTTTGAACTTGAAGTTGTTTTTTTGTTAATGTCTTGGTACATATTTAACTCCTTTTACTTCATATATATGTATGTATAAATCGGTTGTTCTTTACTAAATTCATGTGTATATTATTTATTCTTCTCCTGATACATATGTAAGAAAGTAAGGTGTTAACAAAATCAGCTTGGTGGATGAGTACAAATTGTTAGTGTGTATGTGCCCGTCTAGTTGGTCGACTAAATAATTGTGTCAGTATGTATCAGTTATGAAAATATTTATAATTATTTTATTGGTTAATTAAAACTTCACATTATGAGAGATCCATCTTGTGATTGTTTAATATTTTAGTAGAAGAGTCCAAAATCATGTTGCGTGATACTTTAAAACTTGGCAACACCTTGAATATTTTTTTGTCAAATGGAAACACACATTCATTAAAATATGCCTATGTATCAATACGAATACATAGACCACAATATAGAATAAAGTCATATAATAGTAAATCAATAAGAATACATAGAACATAGTACAAAATAAAGTCATACAATAGGAAACTAGTGTGGCAATGAAACCATGTAATAATGCAACTGTGGGAAACAATGCAAGTGATGAAGGGCACGTAGGAATGCATAAATATTGAAGGAATGAGCGAGTGCCACTGGCAAGGAGGCTATCTCCCACAAGAGGACAGTGTAGACCGCTAAGCTCCACTGTTGGGGTGGCGGTGCCACAAGAGGACAGTGTAGGCCGCTAAGCTCCACTGTTGGGGTGGCGGTGCCTATGATAAGCACCCATTTTCGGAGCCTAGTCTATCAAGGCAGCCTTCCATGGGTCACACAGTGCTAGAGTGGTGTTGGATGCAATGTCAGCAGGGTCAATAGAGTAATCAATGTCAACATTAGCTGAGTCGTGGTGCAGCGATGGGCACGCCCTTGGGGAAGTCGGGGCCTAGAGTCAGTCGATGATGAAATCATAATAAGTGCCATATGAGAGCCGGTGCGTACTGGTGGACAACATGTTGGCGGATCAGGTTGCTCACCAAACAACTACTCCATCATCACATACAATGGTTTACCCATAGTCCGAAATCCACTCTACATCGGTGTTTCCTACATGTAAGCATTACATGTTGGGCATGTTGGCAAGAACAAAAGAACTTTGGTGTAATTAGGAATTCATGAAGTGTAAAATATATAAGTATTGTGTACCTAATGCACGTGCTCCCAATAGATATCATTGATCTATAGGTCATTTGTGTAGGCATCGTACGTAATCTTTGGATATGCGTAGAAGTCAACAACTATGTGTAGTGACTCCTCAAATGGTTAATTCTGGTGATAACCATATCGATAGTGAACTTAGTGCCAAACCGCTCCGTGAGGGTATGTGTGATAGGAGGCATCACTGCGTGAATGGCGTTATCTGTGGTGTATGGGCAATTACGTTATGTAGTAATCAAGGACATGATCAAATGTTGCTTATCCTTGACGTTCCACTGTGTTTGTGCACACAGTCGAGTAAAGAGGGGTTTCTCAGTGCAGCCATCCAGTAATAGGAAACCAAGGTATATCATGTTGCACGCACAAAATGTAAAGCAATAAGTATAAAAGTTATACCACATTGATGGTGCATTTGGGGGATATTTAACCACATAAAGTGTACAATTACTTTAACATTAAACCATCATAATAATTGTTCGTGTGATTAGGTCCTAGTATTGCTAACGTGCACATAGAAAGGGCAAGTAGTGGAAGTGTTAGTACTAGTAGTAGTGTTGTTTGCTAAGTTTAATCATGAGTTAATCGCTCTGTGATATCATGATGGTAATGGTGCACTGCAATTGCATATATGAAGATGGCCATCGACTCCTCAACTAAGAGGCATGTCTTCTCATGTTGGGGGACATACCTCCCCACTTGAATTTTGTCACATGGCATATGAAAAATTGATTTGCTCATCTTGAAGGTGTTGTAAAATTGCTAATCATTACCAACTAACAGTTCATTCAACCTATCAAGACAACGGAACCATGAGTTCCTAAAAGGCTCTCTAAAGATGTTTGAGATGTGCAAGGTGCTGTAGTTAAGTATAGATATGCAAAGTTTTCCATGCCCCTATTCAAGCGACTTACTATTACACACATATTGAGCTCAACATCATCAACAACATCCTCTATTGCATTATCCTCTACGTCAAGGATTGAATCCTTATCTTGCATGTCGTCCTTTGGGTGTGAAATTGCTATGATAAAGTGAATGTGCAAATTGTATTCAAAACACCCCAAAGAAAACAAATATTGAATTTGACACAGATGAATCATAAAGGATCTTCAATAAAGCATACAATGAATATTAAGATATAAACATACACATAATACATATTTGAGAAAAACGTTCACAAACATGCAATAGTAAATAAAATATACACAGTACTAGTCGCTGGTAAAAAGAAACATAAAGTAACAATCATGATTAACTAAGCTAAATACATATGTCCACAAGGGTCACATTTAGGATCCAGCCTTATTGAGGCTTTCAATGTAACTGCACCTATGCTTTGAGGTGTGTAGAAACAAATGATGTTAGACTGGGTCCTCTGCTAACCGGAGTGCAATATAGTAAAGCCATTGAAGCAAATTTGTCATCTTCTGAAGAGCGTTCACACACATCCCCATAGTGGTTACACTGTTCAGATCGATTTGTGCAGAAAACCTGCTATTTGCACACTCCCATGAACTTAGTGCGGACAATATTACAAGTTGGGTAGGTTTCTTCCTCTTACCACTACAGGCACAACTGCTGAATGACTGACGATGACTGTGAGTGCTGCCTGGACTAGTAACTCGACTTGAGCATGGTTGCATTCTCGTCCTGTAGCGCGTCAATAGTGTCCTCTTTTATCTTCCATGGGCCACCACATAGGGCTATGCAGAGGACCTCGCCCGCTTCCTACTTGCACTTCGGCAATTGAAGATAGTAGTGAGTTCGTCGTAACGTGGACAGATATGCCCAAAGTTCAAGAAGGCACCATGGTCAAGACGTCTATACACGTGCAATTGCGCATGCAGATTAGTGTATATAAGAGAAGGTAGGGCACCAACCGCAAGATAACATTGTCAGGCACGTCATATCCAATGACTATGTTGTTTGTTGCATCCCAGCCTAAACCACAGGTCTGTAAAATGTGAAATCTTTTTCAGTGTGCTTCAACTTGTCAAACTTCCCCTTAAGTTGTTTCACAGTGCAATTATGCCCATGAAAGGCTAGAGCCATCTTTAGCATGATTTCTTTCCATTTAGTAAAGGTGAAGGTAGCAGCTGCAACATTTCTCATGAGTAACTTTTCATACATGATAGCTACAAAAATCGTTGTAGCAGTGGTAGTCCAATGTGCATCATCTCTCCCCCCACCCCTATGTGAGTTGTGATGAGACCCACTAATTGACATTTTCTAGTGAAGTGAATTGGAACATATATTAATATCATGATTTTTTATTTTGCCAAGAGAAGCACGCCGACTCCACGCAGAGGATGGTTAAACAAGTATATGCATATAGTCTATCCTATCTAATTTATTACACTTGTGCTCTTTATCTTACTATATTTTGTCATCTAAGATTAATCTTGATAGTACATGAACACTAATCCTAATAATTGTCGATTATATATATACTATAATTTATGTATCCACTTGGTAATAATAATTATTTCAAGTACCATACATATAAAGAAATTTTTTCAAATTGAGAAATAATTTAAACCAAAAAATTAAAATATATTATAACGTATTAATATTTAATAAAACATGTCATATTGTTTATATTCACACATATAAGTTTTTCAGTTTTGCTTGGCCTTTAGCTGTTTATTGTACCTATGCCTATATGCGTTGCAGTTTGTAATTTTGTTTGTGTTATGATTTAAGTAATGTTTATATATATAAATTTTCAATTAATTAATTCACTTTTCTATCTATGGTACTCTAAATTTAAGACTAGTTTTACATGTATAATCACAAATTGATCGTTCAATTATCCATATTCCAAATAGATATAATATTACTGTAGTTCATTTTTCTGTTTATCCATATTGTAAGAATAATCATTTCAAGTGCTGTACATATAAAGAAATAATCGTAAATTATGAAATAATTTAACAATGAAATTTAAAAATATACTATAACATATTAATATTTCATTAAACATGTCATATTATTTATATACATATATATAATATTTTCGGTTTTTTACCCTTTAGCTGTTTATTGTAACTATAATTATGCACGTTGCAGGTTGTTTTGTTGTTCGCAATATGATTTACACATTCAAGTTTTCAAAACACAATGAAGCATTTCATATAAGAGATTCATAATTACAACATAAAATCAATCTCCATTTAAGTACATCTCTACAGAATACTACTACACTTAACACATTCAAGAGCTAACTGTAACCTATATTCCATTCAAAACTAGGAATGGATCAGAAATTTATAAATCAATAAAGTGAAATACATAAATCATTTTATATAAGACATATATATAATTACAACATAAAATCAACCCACTTTTAAGCACAAAAATATAGAAAACTACCGTACTAACATGGACAATAGCTAACTTTAACCCATACTGTTTAATACTAGGCCGATATGGTACAATGCCTCCATAAATCAATAATGCAAAATATTACTCAATCAACACAATATTACATCGCATGAATAGATATACAAGTCAAAAATTCAAAGGAAATTCATATGTTATTGTCATTCTCAATTGCCATATATACACAAAGCCCATCAGATTGGAAGCATGATACATAGGCTGACATCAAACGGTGGCGTACTTGATACAAAGACAATGTAGGTAGCAGTATGTGAAACAAAACCACAACTAGCTAGTCTCCCCACACTGAAGCACAATATATGCTTCAATTGGAGTGAACAAGTTTGTGAATGAAGGGGAAAATACACCAACCACAAGGAGCATTTTATAGCCAACATACAACATACAAACCAATAATTTCACTATAACTGTAGTTCAAAGTTGCAAAACCATAAACCCATCTCAGTGCTGCCACCTTCACCACAATATAAAAATTTATATTATAAAGAACCCTTTATCACAACTATTCTGTATATTTATAGCAACATACTAGTGTGATATTAAACTACAAACCTCCCTACCACTGAAATTTCACCCTTTACAGTCAAAAATAGCCTCAGCATACAGCTTTTGCATCAGAGAAACTCTTCACTAAATCTCCACACTTGCCAGCCAACTAACAATTAAAGTGAAAGTTAGCAACGATTTTACAACAGAGAATCTCTGCACTAAATTTTCACGCCCGCCAGCCAACAATTAAAGTGAAAGTCAGCAACTTCTCAAAAACCATGATAATTTACACCAAGTACACTAAACCCAATTACAAAAACATCAATTGATAATAACATGATTACACAACTTAAGCAAACCCAACTACAAGCACAGTGCAGCAGGAAAACCACCACGCCACCACCGGTGTCTACCGTAATCCAAATCAATCACCAACATGGAAAAGAAAACAACAACAAATAACAAACAAGGCCTTAAACCATCACAGGGAATGCTGGCGCACCAGAGTTAGAGCAAAACAAATTGAACAGCATTGCAACTGTCCTTTCTACAATGTTTCATCATCCTCAATCATGGCACAACAGTACCACCATACAAACCCAGGCAGTCGGAGTACGACTCCAAACCTCCACCACTAACGGACAGCATGGTGGCCATTACTATGCTATTGCCTATTCCAACAACAATAGCGCAAAGAATAACCAAGGGCAGGAGGTACTTCGCATGTAGGAAGCATTACACAAAAAAGGAACAAAACACCTCATGCATGTCCCAAGCCCACAATTGAAAACTGGTTTGACCACCCCACCTTTGTTCTAGAAGGGAGACATTAGTGAATGCCCCAAAATCACAATCCACACATACACAACAATTACTCTCACCATCGCTGAATCATCACCTGGGGCCAACACCTCGACAACCACATTGGTTCGTATTAGACCTTCTCCAAGAACATTGACGGCCATAAACAGAAATCACCACCACGGAGGACCAATGGTAGTGAACAAGGAACACCGGCTAAAGCGTTGCGGCGACTAGATCCAGGTCTCAAAGCATCGTCTAGGTTGTACGCATCATCATGGGCGGTCTCATTCCGGTTAAATGTCAGGAGTTCACGGGGCCCAACGCGACTTGGTGGGATAATTTATCTCACTATTTGACTTGTTCGCGGTCACTAGATCTGTTCGAGCATAGCATCTATGCCAACAACTCATCCCCGGCGGTGAAACTATAGCCATTGGATCTCGTTTGGTTGCTTCGTCTGCGACAAGGATGACTATGCCAACACCATCGTCAGTCAATGGCTGGCGAGCTCCCGAAAACTCAGCGAATGGAAGGGAGCCATCCGACAGTCAAAGAAAAGAGAGAGAAAAACATCAAATCGCGTTTGGGAGCTTTGTCTGCCTGAGGAAGACCATGCCGACAAATGGACACTGAAGGCATACCGTCGCACCTAGCTGTCAAAACGTCTGAAGCCCACCATAGCCTCTAACATTCTGATGCCCACAACGGCCACAACCATGTGCAAGCCAAAATTATCTTGCCAAATTTGCTCGCCTCATCTTCACCGATAGTGAAAAGCAGGCTACACGCCAAGGTTCGTAGCAGCCCTTTTTGTCCGTGAATCATTTCCCAATCAAAGCTCGCATTAAAGGTCAATTTGTACCAAGAAAGATAGTCACTAGAGCCCTGATGTCAAACGCAGACGACCGTGGGTCAAAGAGGTCAACAACCGGAGCTCAATATGTTGTTCTTCGTGCGCTGACAAAGATTACGGGTTAACTTTCGGCAGACAGTCATAGAGATATCTCACATCTTAGCAAAAAGGTTGGGGAAAGGGGTGAGAATGGAAAGAGAAATGACGGCGAGAGAAAAGAAAAAGTCACTGACAGTGAACGTGAACGTATCACATAATTGGAACGACTCTTTAGATGTTCCGTTGATCCAATAACTCACAGGACACGAACAAAAAGATTAAAAAATTATTTAATATGTTTGTACAAAATATTTAAAAAACATAATGTAAGAGTATAAATTTGAAGAATATAAAAAAAATGCTAGTTGAACGTATTGTGTTGGACCGATAAGTGAAAAATAATGATAATTAGTTACTTGTCACTTGAATAAGATACCTTATTTTTGAGTCACATGTAAGCAAATTTATTAGAGTTCTAAGATAAATGGATCCATGGTCTATAGTATTGTTGTAACAACTTTGATATTTTGATTAAGAGAATATTATTGTTTTTTGAGAATTTATCAATTTCTTGTAAATTCTTATCTACCTCAATTCGAGTCGTTTCGGAGTTTCGGAGTAATTTGTGTGAGTTGTGACGTACTCTCAGATATATTAATTATGGTCGTTTACATCAAGTTCTACTTGATATTCACCGCCACGTTAGCTCGAGTATTTTTAAACAGCTCACGTTCCTAGATTTGAATTCGAGTTGGACCATACCGTTATTATACTTTTTCAATTCTGTTCCGTGATTAATCAGGTAAGTCATGGTCAAACGAAGGACGGAGAAAATAATTTTGAAATAAAATTTCGTGGGAAAACGGGTTTCTTTTCTCTACAGTGCCAAACACATTTTCTCAGGGAGTGGGCGATCATCCAACCGCAGCCGAAGGTTTTCTTTGTTAAGTTTTGATTGTTCAATGTTGAATAATTATGAATATTGCAGCATTCATGGAATTAACTGCAAAGATTTTGATTGTTATATTTTTCATCAACCATGTATGATTGATCACCCTTTTTACCCTTTTTTTTAAAGCAAGAAAGTCGAATTTAGGATGAGCTGATGTTTCCAAGTGAGAGGGCTCGTTAGAGAATTGGTTTAGAAGTATTCATAGAAAATGATGGCTGAACTAATTGTTAATTTTACTTGAATTCATGGACTTTCTGGATGGAAGTTTTGTGCAGAATGAGAATTAGTACGAAAATCTAAAAATAATACAAAAAAAGAAAAAAATATATTTTAATAGATAATATATTCAAAAATGTACATTTTGATGGAAAAATAATTATACAAAACAAGAGGCAAACATAGCCATGCAAACTCAATTTTCAACAATCCTCTAGTAACGTTGCTTCTCGAAAAGATGAATGAACGAATTAAGAAAATAACATATAGATCTAGCAATCAATGCATGTCACTGTAACAACGCATCTAAAAATTTTACCACATTCATGGTTCTTTTATATTTGCCAATCAAACTGGGAATTTACTGTCTCCTAAAAGTTCAACAAAACACGAGTGTTTATATTTCTTTTTATATCCCTATTTACAATTAACATCGAGAGTGAAAAGAATGAAACCGGTAATCAAACCTCCAGTAATAAGAATTGAATTATCAATAAACACAAAAATGAGCATAAGAAGTGTATAAATCCTGAAGATCAATCAGAAGGACCAACTGGAACGGAGCATGAGGGCTGGAAATTGGGTAGGCCCATCCTTTACGTACGCTAAAGCTGGCTGCAATTTAAATTTGCCGCCCAAGTTGAAGTTTAGAAATGTTTCAACCTGAAAATGTTCTAAACTTTTTGGGCCTTGCAGCAACCCTCCCACGGTCAAACCCCATCCAAACTCGTTTTCAGGGATGTCGCTCATTGTAACTGCCCACTGAGAATATCTGGGATTTGAGTTTTTCATCTCTATCCAGCCTCCTATTCTTGTGCCATCATCACGTTCAGAGTCTAGCATCAGAGCAATGGATCCATCCAGGATGCGTCTTTCAGTACTTGTTGGGCTATCTTCTTCCACAGGTGTCTCGGAGAACCAATCACGTTTAAATATACAGAGAGGGAGAGCCAATGCTCCAAGATTGACATTTTGACCAGATGATCTAGACTCTCTGTGCACACCCAAGAGAGAGAGCTTCGTGTTTGCAGTGATTTGCCAGACAACTTGTCCAAAAGTACTCAAGGAACATGCAATTCCAGTAGAATTAACCCTCGTTCCTAGCCTGGAAGCAAATTGAGCCAAAGAGGCAATCATGTTAGATTTTCTAGCCATTATGCCAATGGCACTGCCATTATATTGGTTCAGAAGAGGAGGTCCAAATTCAGAATAATCAGTAAGAGCCCTTTCCTGCAAAAAAGAAAATAATAACTATTTCTATAAGCCAGGAGCACAACCTGATGCATTTGATTATGAATAATTGATCTTAATTCACAACAAGTGTGTATTAAATACAAAAGACAAAATAGAACACAATCTAACGGTAACAGACACAAGGTAAAACTAAATGTTCTTGAGAATGGATAAAGTATGACATATATATAGACATTCAACAGACAGACTGAAAAATGACAATGTTACCAAGCAAGTTTCACCTGGTGAGAACTTGTTGCAAATCCAACATCTCTACAACGTGCACCCATTGGAATAGCGACTGCAGACAGCCAATTGCTAACATGTGCAGTATACATAAGCTTTGTGAGAGAAAGTTGGCCACCCAACATATCACCTTGACCTTTTTCACTGGCCGTAAACTCTGCTGCCAATGTATCATTCTCACGAACACAAGTTTCGAATGTAAGTCTTGCATCAATACCAGTTCTAATACCTGATCTTTGAATAGCATCATATTTCTGCTCATCAACACCTTCCAATAAGAAAAATGCCCCTAGGACATCTACCTTTCCCTTAACGTGAGTGCTAGCTTCCTGGAATGGACTTCCTTTGGAAGTTTTATAGAAGGTCAGTAGTCTTTCCACCTTCTCTTGCCTATCCCTCAGTTTCATGATATCTGAAAATGCTTCTCTTTGCAACCTCTTCAAGATTTCAATCTGTAAATCAGATCATTTGAACAGTTGTAAAGCCCCATCACATAGCTTGTTTCTTCCTATGAAGCAACAAATTTGTTAAATCATAAACTCCCAGGTAAAGAAACAAGCAATACAAAAATTAAAGTTAAAGGTAATAAACAATCCCCATGCCTCAGCTTGTTACTCAATAGTGGTGAATTTAGTAATTAATCAAAATGGTGACAGATTAATTATCAAACCATCTAGGATCCCACTTAGACAACGATATAAACCCCAAACACTTATTAAAAAGAAGGATGGCGTCTAACTTACCATTCCTCTAAAAATGTACCATTAAGTTCCCCAGTTCAGACAAATTTGACAAGTGTCTCTATACATAAAAGTTGTTGAATTGAAAAAAGAAATACTCAAAGGGCAGCTCTTTGTTAACCTTTTAATTACATTAACAGAAGATGCGTCTGAATTTTATCCGGATCGAAATCCAATTATCACTAATAGGTGAGGGAGCAACAACAATTCGTCATGTTAACAGTCAAACATTCTTTCTCAATCTACATTTGCCAAGACGCAAATAACTAACCATCCCGAATAGTCTATAAGAATAATCTGCAATAAATAAGCAATTAAACTAATACAACCCAAAGACACGAGCGTAGCATTTGAAACTATTTCCATCGAATAAACCTTAATCAGAAGACAATCAAATTCTAACTTATCATCAAACACGTTCATACAACAAGCCCAAAGAAAACGTCATTTCAGTTAGGAATCCGAAAGTCATAGTCTCAATCATTACCTCGTCATAAAAGAACTGAAAGGAAAAAAGAAAAGAAAAGAAAGCGTTTTGAAACAGTACGACTACCGGCTTGCGGCGGTTGGAATTATGGCTCCCATTGATGAGGCCGTGAGCGAAGCCCTGCGCAGATTTCGCGAATCGATTTAGCTTGTCGATCACTGTAGTCACAGGCTCCATTTCCAAATTTCAAACCCTTGCAAATTCTCATGAATCAAAACGTGCGAAATTTATTTAAAGTTGAAAAAGAAAAGCGGGATTTTCCAACTCCTAAAGCGCGCCAGACAATAATGCGAGTTGATGATGTCGTCTTATTTAATTTTTCCCAGGGATCATCCCACTGATCTATCACGGGCTGGGCCATCGGTCATCCCTTGAAATTGGGCCTGAGACCATCAAAATTCTGGCCCATTAGTGTTGTGTAACAGTTTCTAAATAGGCCCAGGCCTCTATCCGGCATTGCAAATTTGCATAGATACGGGCCTATTGTCAATGGGAAACTTGATGTCATATGTCCATCTAATAAAAAATGAATTTAGAAAAATTTTAAATGCACTGTTGCTTGGAATTGGTGATGTGTATTATCTTATTTTAAGATACTTGAAATTATCTTAGACAACACATTTCCGTAATAAAATGCATATTAATAACCACTAGATGCAAATAACATTAATAAGCTACCAATCTTTCTAAAATCTGAATATCTAATTGCTGTTCTATTCTTACAAGCTATACAGCTAATGTGGTAGCAAAACTTGGTACAGATATTATTACAGTAGTGCAGTGTAATAAATATATGAATCATAAATAATTATGTGACAAGCACGTAGCACCTTACTACTCAATGACCAAGTAACCCTTAATTGTATCCCTCAACGAATTTATGAATGAACACTCTTACCTTGATAGATTATGAAAACTATTTTTTTAGAAAGGATTCCTACCCCAGTTTCTATATCAGCTGTCGGCAAATAGATAACCCTTCTTTTTAGGGTTTATTTCTATATGCAATTCAATATTTTTCTGGCAATACACACTGCATACTGATAAGGAATGCTAAATTTTAAGCTCTTCTGAGTTGCGATTTAAGCACACCACTGCAATGCCTTAAATGTCTTTTCCTTTCTGTCATTTCTTTTCAATGTACATCATTACTTCTTCAAAATTATTTTTTAAAAATAAATAAGTTTAGAAAAATAAAAAAAAATGGTGCATGTTTATGCGTTTGTTGATTCTGGGGGGACCAGGCAGATTTTTCAGATATTTAATTAATAATCGCACCGACATAATGCGACAATTGGATCTATGCATTTGGATTTGAAATGGACAATTTCTCGAATTTCAACTGGGGACATTATGTTTCTTACTTTAAACCGAGAAGTAATCAAACATCGGTCAACTTATTATTTCCATGTTTTCATTAAATTCGAAGAAAGTAATAAGATACTAATACGTAGTTTCTTGGCCCTCCGGCAGTGTACAGTAGTGAACTTGAGTTCCATCAGTTTGCAAGGACTAAAAGAAATCCAAATTTATATAAATATTTCTTTCTATCTTCAAACTGCAGACCGAGGGCCAGACTCAATCAGCACGTTGACGTCGATGACACGAAGCTGTTGAGGCACCGGCTGAGTATCTGACGCACCAGAATCCTGTATGCTTTCTCCGTGGGATGGAAGCTGTCCCAGAACACATGATCCGACACATCCGGACAGGCATACCTGCAAATCAAAGTTACTTCTATCGTCCCAGTTCCGCAGCATCCCCTGTCCGAGATCTTGAATCCTGTCACTCAAAAAGTTTACACATTTATTGGTTCTGTGTTTACTAAAATCTCAGCCGAATGGAATTTACTGGTGGAACGATCATATACCATATTTCTGAGGGTTGCGAATGATGTCCAGAGGAAGATTGTAAATATCTATGTAGACGAATCGTGCATCGGGGAACCGACTGCGGAGGGAGGCCAGTTCAGCCGACAGCTTCCGGTTGAACATCTCTGCAGCCTGATTGTATTCCTCCACGCATTTTCTCTCTGGGCCTCCCCTCAGAGTTCTCTGTGACGGCAGACATCCGGCCGGTGGCAGACCGAAGATGCCAATTCTGCGTAACCCGACTCGGTACAATTCCTTTCACAACATAGTTTGGAAACAAAGTATGTTACTACAATTGATTGTGGTGTGTTTATCCAAGTTTGATTGCATGGAATCTTTACCTGGGCGAAGTTGGAAGCGTAGCCGATTAGTAGCTTGATGTAAGAAGGAAGATCATACTGAGCACTTCTGAAGGGTGTAAGAAAATAGGTATTTGTGATGTCATTGCTTCCGACCACCACTGCCACAATGCTTTCCTTCAATATTTTGGATGTTCTTTCCTCTCCGGCAATCTTCTTCACCTTTGTTATGTATTCTTTGAACAAGTTCAACTGATCGGATAACGACAAGACTGTCTGCATTTATCAGAAGAACGATTGGGAGTGATCTGGCTTACAAGTGATCCTACAAGGGAATCTCGATAATCCTAACGTAACAAAAGGCGAAAGTGAAGTACCGATAGACCAGACGTTAGAGGGTCAAATCCTGCAGCTCCAGATGCAAAGTTTACCCCTGTCAAGAGATCCTGAGCTTGCAGAGATGGATCAAGATATGGAGGCAGAACAGGTTTAATGCCCAATTCTTCCACTGGAAAGTAGACATAAGGGCATCAATCAAATGTAGTTAGCACTAGGAGCAACTGGTACAACACATATTGTATATATATGTACAAAGACATGGGACATACCTAAAAGGTCAGCTGGAACTTTCCCATCAGAAAATCTTCCAGTGGCCTTTCCTCCCATGAAGTCCATGCCGTAAGGGGGGAAATTGCATTTAGCTATTGTGTTAATGTAGTTATTGTTACCAGTATCAACAATGGAATCTCCAAACACGAATACGGCTGGAACTGACACGTTTGGGGGCAGCCGAGTCAGTGCTCCAACAGTGCATGCCAGACATAGAAGACAGATGCTCCAACAAAACAACAAAGGAAGCTGTCCCAACTTGAAGAACATCCCCATTTCTGCTGCTTGTATTGCATACGTTTAGAGCAGTCTCCACATATTTATACATATGTGGAGACAAGAAATGCCAGCCTTGAGAGGTGTACTGCCCTTAATTCATTGCATTCTCATTTGAGTAATTAGCTTCATTATTTAGGTAGATCGGTAGTGAAGATGAATCTCTGGAACCGTACTGCTACATATTGATATAATATTCAATTATATTGTGGTTTCATGTCAAAACAATGCAATAAATGTGCTGTCAATGCCTTCATCGGGTGCACAAAACTGATGAATCTTCACTTTGAAAACTATAAAGAGGACATAGGAAAAGAGAAGGCTTGTTGAGTTTTACTGACCGGATATTGTTTATGTTAGATTAATGAAACAGATGATTTGTCAATTCAATTAAACCTAACAATTAATAATAGGGATGTAACTCCGAAATAGTTGGGGTTTATCATAGGCTAAATCAACAAAATGCATTAAAAATAACCTAAATAATCAAGAGAAAAAGCGTATATCCACTAATATCCACTAAAGAAAACGATTTTTCATGTTCTTCATAGAGTTATTGCATAGAAGAAAATCATGCCTTTGGACACTTAAGTGTCAGATCAGGCCAAATACCTATACTGATGCAGGCAAGAAACCCTTTATCCCAAATACTTCTTCTGAAAGAAGCCTCATTAATTTGGTAAAGATCACTTACGGAGAGATCTGGCTGTGTCTGTAAAATTAGAATTGAGTACACGTTAATTAATGACTGCGATTTGGTGAAGATATCACTCACATGGTGTGTCCCTTAGTTTCCCCCCACTCAACCACATACCGTCTTTTACTGGTGTTAGGTTCAAAATTATGTTGAACTATTTAGCATTATCGATGGAGTGTCGTGCCGTTTCAGTAATACTTTCAGTGCCTGAACTGTGTAGTTACTGAGTTGAGGATCCAGAAGAAGGTGGCTGCATCCGTCGTCACAACTTGAACATTGAAATCCTCTAAGCCATTTTTACACATCATGGGGTGCTTCACTTTTTAATAAAAAGTGAAATGTTTTTTAATCGCATTGACGTGTTTCAACAGTTCAACTTATTACAGAAGTTACGAGTTCTGGTGAATTGAAGAAACAAGCTTAGTGAAAGCATAAGGCGAACAATCCGGTTTGAGCCCAAGAACAAGACCAAACTGCCCTTCCGAATATAGTTTGTAAAACACAGTATAAGTCAAAACTATGGCATTCCATTGGAAAATTCTCCTGTATGTGAAAATGAAAATAAGTGAGGATAACTAAGATGCTGAAGCACACACTTGTGAATAAAATCATCAGAAATAGTTTTCTCAGAAGAAGCTGTTGATGGAGTCCTTGAGGAACTGATGCACGAGAAGCCTGTATGGTTTTTCTGTAAGATGAAAACTGTCCCAAAATACGTACTCAGACGCATCAGGACACGCATATTTGCAAAGAAATGCTACTTCTATTGTACCTGTTCCACAGCAACCCATGTCTGATATTGTGAATCCTGTCAAGGCAAACATAGAACAATTGAGCAACACACTGATTCGTTTTTTTTTTTATCTTATTCTATCAATAAAGATAAGGTGAACGCCTGTTCTAATCAGAATTGATTTTAGTTCAATCATGGGAAGTTCAAGTTAGTTGCATAAAGTTAATTTATATATGGATATATTATCTTAATTCTTTTTGCTCAAAGATATTTCATCAGCTAGGAGACAAATCGGCAAGCGTCGAGAAATATATATCTCAGTCCATATCTTGAAAATGAAAGCGACAGACTAATCAATTAAATGTCACAAACAAGTGCCCCCGCCTAAAAAAGTAGGCTGAAAGGTTCACTTCGATTGATCTACTTTGTGATTTTAATGGAGTGCGATATTTTTTCCCTCAGCAGCATAAAGAGAAAAAAAAAATTTACAAAACAGCCAACTCTATTAGTGAAACATTATCTTTTAAAGTCCAAATATTGATGGCCTACCATGTTTTTGTGGGTTATGGATAAGATCAAGGGGAAGATGATAAATATCTATGTATCTCGTCCTTGCTTCAGGGAATTGGGAGCTGACATAGTCCACTTCAGCTGACTACTTATGGTTGAACAATTCTGCCACTTGATTGTATACACCTATGCATTCCCTTTCAGCTCCTCCCCTCAATGTTCTTTGAGATTGAAGACATCCTAGAGGTGGCAAACCAAAAATACCGATTCGTCGTGCCCCCAATCTGTGTAGTTCCTAAAGAAACGGTGCAAGAAAAGCATATGTTTCATGGTTGTACACCTTTATTAATGCACAAAATGTGGCGTGCTAACGGCAGCCAGATTTAGTTACCTGCAAGAAGCTGGAAGCATAGTTGACAAGTACATCAGTGTATGAAGAAACATCATAGTGGGGTTTTCTTAGAGATTTGCCAAAGTAGGTATTAGTGATGTCACTGCTGCCGGTAACCACTATAACTAGACTTTCAGTTAATATTTTGTAATTTCTCTCATGCCCAGTTAATTGCTCCAGCTTTGTTAGGTAGTCCTTAAACATCTCCAACTGGTCCGATTATGACAGTACAGATTGCACTACCAGCGGCACATTGAAAGCTACCTTTGCAAAATGGAAGATACATCAGGCACCATCTCTAAGACCAAAGAAATACACTTGCGGCAAGATCAGACGTTAGAGGGTCGTAGCCTGCACCTCCGGAAGCAAAGTTAACTCGCGTCAAGAGATCCTGAGCTTGGAGAGTTGGATCAAAATATGCAGGCAAGAGGTCTTTAATTCCCAACTCTTCAGCTGAAGAAGTGAACAGACAGTGTTAGAATAAAATGTTGTTCAACACAAGGGACATCATCGGTAGCTCTCTTTTTTAAAGACAATAAAAATGCGAATACCGATAAGGTCTGGCGGAACTTTTCCATCAGAAAATCTTCCTGTTGGCTTTCCTCCCATGAAGTCCTTACCATAGGGAGGGTAATTGACTTTCACTATAGTTTGGATGTAATTATTGTTCCTAGTATCTACTATTGAATCTCCAAAGACTACAATTGCCGGGATTGTGCTGTTATGTGGTAGATTTATGACAGCTTCAGGAATATGCCCCAAAAGGGAAAGAAAAAGAACCACACATAGTGAGAATGGAAACAGTAGTTTGAATGGCAAGCACTGCATTGCTGTAGCACTAGATTAAGCTTTAACTAGTTCTTTTGGCCTTTCTTTTGCAATTTAGGGTATGGCTGTCTACATTTATCAATTGCACTATAAAATTCTAATAATTGTGTCATGCAATCAAGAATGGTAGGCAACGGCAGAGAAGGTGTGGGGGAACACTATGAATTTATGTATTTATGGCAGAGTGACCTGCACCCCCATCTAACAACTGCACACATTAAATGTTCAAAAATTGTAGTGGAGTGGACTGGTGTGAAAGTTAAACCATGTGCAATAATAATTCACATCAGTGACGCATCAGAAATTGGAAAGAATTTGGATAGTATGGACATGGTCAAATCAAATTAGACCGGTCAATAGCAACGACTTGCTTGGATTTTGACTCGGATATTTCGAACGTGAATATGCCTTAATCAATAGCGCAGATGAAATTGGATTTATTTCGGCTATATTTTGAAACTAGGGGAACGTTTGGCTACTTACTAGGGTGGGTAGATAAATTTTAATAATTTAAATGGATGAAAAATTTATGTTTGTGAGAAAGAACAAAAAAATAAATGTTAATTAGACTCTGAATAACTAAAATATACATAGTTATAAAAATTTTAAATTTGAATATAATTTGTATTATACGTTTATAATATTTTTGAGAGAAGGTGAATATTAAAAAACAAAGAATCAAACAAAGTCGTACTCTTAACAAATTTGTCTCTCATAACATCAATTTTATTTCACACGTCACAAACTCAATGAAAGAGGCTTGGTGTGGGCTACCTCAATTTTCATGACCACTAGAGCGATTATTTCATCTGTCTATTACCTTCTACATACCCGTCCAGAACGGCACATATGCACATCAAACTTAATTTACGTTTAAAGGTCAGTTAACTTAGAGAAGACGAGTGCAACGCACAAGAATTCTCATGTACAGAGGAGTATTGCAAAGCCAGCTCACTGACATCAACAGAAAAACAAATAAGTACATACCCAAAAAAACAAAAAAAAAACACAACTAAAATTGAAGCTGCAATTGTTTTTAGTAAAAAGCTCAACCCCATAATATGTGTTTAGATACACCAAGAATCATATAGTGGCATTTGAGCTCTCATGCCGAGACTAGGAAAGGCTGCTGGCAAACCCCACACTCAATTGTCTCTGAACCAGAACTGGGAACTTGGACCTACACCAGTTATACACAGCAGCAAGATGAAAATCGTGAAGTATGCAACGGCCTTCATATAAATTTCAAAAACTTGTAAAGAATTTTCTGAACCTGCAAGTGTACTGTACAAGTTGGACAGGCGACCTCTTTCATCCGCTTTCCCGAACCATCTGATCGGGAGCCTGAACAAAAGATAAATGATAAACTAGTATGACAACAGTAATGCGCTCCCCAAGCCAGCCAGCATAGCATACCATAAACAGTACGTATACAAAAGCCCATCTCATCCACAATCATTCAAACAAAAAATCTATCACTAATAAAACCAATTTGGTTATCTCAATCCACACCACCATTGCCATTTATGAGAACCCACAGCAAGATTTTAGAACCAACAGCAATTTAACAGCTAGAATAGAAAAACAGATCGGTAACAGATTAAAGATATAGCCAAGCAATTCAAACTAGAGAATAATCAGTCTTCAGCTCCTAAAGATTTCATGTGAGACGTACAGATGACAGTGAGTAAGAAAGTAGGTGCACTATGTCACATGTTAAATTTTAACAACTCCTATTTAAAAATTTGTACTACAAAATGCATAGGTAGTGGAATACCAATAGTTTTAATTTGTATTGCAAATAGTTCCTTCTTGCTCTTTTAATTAGTGCCTGCAGGCATGCGGCTATAATCTTTCAGAAAAAGGATGGGAATGGTGCATTTTTCTAAGGCAGAGGGAACCCGTTAGACCAAGTGAACACAGCAAAGTCTCCAAAATTAACAGGAGAAAATGCTTTTAGAACTAAATGAACTAATGCATGCAACGCAATGACAGGCAACAAGCTGGTATCACAACCATTTTTACATAATTCATTAAGATTTACCTGATGACACCTTACAGCTTCTCTCCATCTCCTCCTGTAAAAATAAAAAACGCATGCTGAAAACCATACAATATAAAGCATTCGAAAGTTGAAATAAACTGAAATTAAAGTCCTGAAAAACTTATGCACATAGTATCATCGTTGCAACCTTAACAACTTCACTAGCAGCTTATTTAATCAAGATGATTAAAACAACTAAATACTTAGTGATCCAGGAGAGGAAAACAACTAAAAGAGGGTAGACTCTGGCTCGGTTATAAGTTATAAATATCAAACATATTATAGACAGTCATTGAACTAACATTACCAGTACTAACACAAGAACATTATTCTTGACAAATAGAGGAGCAATATTATTGCATGTTCTCGCAATATTATTGCATGCTCTCCAAGCAAATTTCTTCACATGAAACTATATAAAAAAATTAGATCAATAATGTTGCTAGTTCCTCTATCGAGAAAGAACAACAAAAGGAGTAAACATGAGCAAGTGGCGGTGAGTTTACTGTGTCTGCATAAGTATGGTGACTCAATGTATGTGTTACCTGAAGTTTCTTAGCAAGATCTTCATGACTTTGAATGACAGTTGATCTGCCAGCAGCTTCCTTTCCATTACTCAATCTACGAGAAACTTCGGCCTATAAACAAATAGAATCTCTAAATTAAGTTTGCACAAATATTACATAAGAGCATCCAATCAAATGCCAACTATTACATGCACAAGAAATATTCAAACATCATTTTATGAAAAGCAAGATTCCACGCTTACAATTTTTGCCTGAAAGTGAGACTAAGTTTCACCAAGAATCTCTTTTATGTTACCAAAAAACATACTAAAATATTGCAGAAAGGCCAAAACAGGGTAAGAAACACAATTGTCACATACCAAGCATCGATCACAAACTCTGACAACAGGAGCATTCTCATCAGCAGTAAGAGCAGTTCTACCCGGAGTGCACTTGTCACAAAATATATCTCCACAGTTCCTGCAATGATGCTGAAAACAAAGGCCAGCATTATATTCAATATAATTAACATGTGTAATTACATTATCCAAGCACACACATAGCCAACATTGTATATGCAGAACGGATGACAAACCTAACAAATAAATTCCAACCAAAGGAAGGAAGTACATAAAGTGCAGAAAATTTTAAATTAGATAATACATACCCTCCGCACAAAAGCACCAAAGTCATTTCCACAGGCCGTGCATTTTGTTACTGCTTCATCAGGGACCTGTTCGAGTTCAAGAGAAAATGAGTAAGAACCTGGAGTTTCAACTGTAAGACAAAGCACAGCTAAGCTTCTGAAACACAAATTGAACTATAGGAATTGAGTCCTACAATTACAGGGTCTCACTGCAGAAGCAATGCATTAAAAATATAGCATACAGAAGGAAAATAGGTGTACACCACCTACTTTACACAAATAAAGATGAAACAAAACATTTTACCCAGTGATCTTTCTCCTCGTTGGCAGGCTTCATCAAATTTAAGAAATCAGCAAAACCTTTCTTCTTTTCTGTAGGTTGTTCGGGCATCTTTGGATATTCAGTAGGACGACTTCTTCCACCCATCTCCTTATACTGCAGTTCAAAAATTAACCAAACATCTCCTTTGAAACAGTTTCCTCTAAAATTTATTCTACTTTATTTTTTTCACATACATAAATGTGCATGGACGAGTGTCGCAATAAGGATGCCTTGCTGGGCAAGTACACAGTAAGTGAGAGACTACACAATGATGTGCCAGAGCATCACTACTTCAAAAAATCAGAACTACAAATATAAGTAGATGGCAAAGAGTAAACCGTTTTCTTATGATAAATAATTTCAAACCTGTACAATTGCAGCAGTAAATATGTCCAAAATGGTGTTGGTGGTATAACTATTAGACTGCAATCTGATACGCCTTGGTTCAATGTCCACAGAGCTTTTTGACCAGAAGGCAAATGTTGTTGAATTAATAGCCTAAACAAGGTAAACCACCAGTTTAGTAATCACTGGTCTAAAATAAGGAAGAATAAACAGGTAAACAAACTGAGACCAGACGCTCTCAGACAAGCCAAAGAAAATTTTATCCCATATACTTTCAGCAAAGCCAGAAATCTTAGGAGCGACAATTGACTAACTATATGTGGCAGCATGACCCATCTAGTCCAATTTTCTAATATACAAGGCCTGAAAGTCTTGGTAAATGTTATCGACAGCAAGCAATTACACACTAAATTCAAGCTTCTTAAGAGAAGGAGCTTCTAGTCATATCATTCTCAATTAAGAAGAATTAATGCACTTGAAATATTACAAGCACTTTTCATAAGACACAATTCACCCTCCCAAACCTCAAGCCCGTGTTGAAAAGGAAAATGAGTAAGATGAATCATACTTCGCATCTTGTTATTGAGTCAAGAAGATAAATTCTCAATATCCGACTGGTGCTCGGGTCCAACATACGAATTCCATCCAAGCCAATCTGAAAACACTCAAGAATATGTAAAATAAAATTTCATTTGATGCAACACAAATAAAACAAAAACAAAAGAAAAAAAATAACAAGAATGGTGAGATTGCTCATAAATGGAATACAAAAAATCAAAACATGTTTTTATTTCTTCAAATGAACAAAAATCTACAGCCCTAAAATTACACCTGTCATATAATAGTACCTGATTGCTCCACCAGGGAATATAAAGAGGAGAAAATCATCAAAATTAATAAGTGGAGCAAGCATTATTTAAAAGCATTATACTGAGTACTAAACATAAGGTGGTTGAACCATGATATGGGGGCGAGGCTGGCAAATTAAATGTTTCAGCATTTTCATATAACTTAGTGAAGAATAAAACATTCGCATACAAGTACATTTAGTGTCCCTAATTCTAGCCCTAGCTGGTTGTGTGAGTGCTAAAAAAAGTACACTTACAATTAATTCGAGTAAGCATTAAACAAATACAATTTCAAAGTTTTAAACAAATTAACAACATTACTAGATGTGTCTCAACCTCTCAAAGGAAAAGAAGATATCTCCCAAGCAACATTAAGCTTCCTTCAGCTGAATAGTTCAGCAATTCTCATAGATTTCTGAAGAAATGAATGTACTAAGCAATGTAACGAAGTAAAGTAATTTGATTGAAACTGAAAAACCTAACACTAACTGTTGCTCGTCTTGGTAGATCAAACAAAGCGTCGACGTAGCGATTGTGTATGTTAAATACAAACTGCCCATTCGCATATAATGGCAGAATCCCATGCGGCCTCTTCAATCCATAAATGTGAAAACAATAATTAAACTTTTCCAGGTTAGCTCTTCATAACAAACCTGGCAAAGAACATCCATGGTGCTTTGTCCACCACTCTCTGCCAGCAGCTTCACCCTAAACTTCTGAACCCCGCTCTTGGAATCCTGTTGAGCATCTGCCTTGGGAACAGCCCTCACAACCTTCAATCCAGAATTCGCAGATCGCTCTTTTCCAGAAGTGGAGGAAGTATACCCAATAGGCCTGCCAAAATCGTCAAAGCCAGACCAAGTTGAAGACTTTGGAGCTGTCCCCCGAGCTCCGTATGGCTCACTATTCCCCCTGTAAGCATAAACCCCTTCGGTGTTCCCATAGACGCTATCATTTTCATACCCACCGTATCCACTCGCGCCTCGTTTGCCATAGAATTCAGACCCCAAATCTGACCTGCTCCGACTCAAATTCGCATCACGATTATCATATGGGGCATCATAAATAGTATTCAATTGAGGGTATTGAGAAGAGGGATGAATCGACGGGTAACGCGAATTCGGGGACACAGGATTAAAATTCGCATTTGCAGTGTAATTTGGTGCCGGCTGATCGAAAGTCGGATGATAGGACGATGAATGGACCTGACTTTCAGCTTGGGACGGGGCTTGGTAGGTCCCATGGACTTCGAAATGGGGGAAAGCATACGAGGGTTGAGGTTGTGAATACGAGGGCGCTGTGGGGAAAGGATCGGGAGTTTGGCTAAAGGAAGGATAAGAAGGAGGGGGATTTTGATGGTACGTGGCGGAGTAGTCGGTGGAGGGAGGCGGACTGGGGTTATAGCTGTTGGGGGAGAACGGCGGGGCAGAGGCGTAAGACGGCGACGAGTGGTAAAGGGGTTCACTTGGGATCTGGGTTGGATTTGGATTATTGTGGGTTTGCGGATAGTGTGGCTGCTGGTAGAAGGGGACTGAGGTGTAATCGGCGTTTTGCATGTTGTTAACGGAGGAGAGACAGGTCAATCCGGCGACCGATCAATTGATTGATTTCTTCCACCACAGCGGACCGAATAATTGCGGAGAGAGGATTTTTGTCGTTGGAAAGAAGCAACGAGGGAGATAAGACTCAAAGGGGATTGACTTACAAAAATAGCAGAATTAGTGATTTCTTGATTTTGGGCCTTTGAGCGTTTGGGCTTGGATGTGACATATTTCTGGAAATTGGGAACTTCCTTGCTAAGGATTAGATTGAAATTCCGGTTTACCTTGGGGCTATGTTAAAAGTTATGAATAATACAAAAATAAGAGAGGAAACTCAAGAGAAAGTAAATTAAAAGGGTAGTACGTTAATATTTGATGGGATAAAAATATTTGATAAATATAAGTAAACATAGCGCTCTTGAATTTGTTTTATAAAGGACATTAATACCATGAAAAAAATGGTTTTATTATAAAAATGTGATATATCCTATTAGCAAAGTCCGTACTTCTTTTAAACAAAGAAAATGCAAATGCTATGTTTATAATTTATTTTTTATTTTTTGTCCCATCAAATTATATATACTTTCGGATCATATTGTTTATCAAGATAATGGTTTTTTTTTTCACTCTCTTTAATTTGTACACTATTTGTAATTTTTTCACCAATTTTCATCTTCAACAAGGATATACATCCAAAAAAGGCAAAAATATTTGGACATAAAACTTGTTGGGAGTACAAATTATATGTTGTAGAAGTAAAATCTAAAAATAGTGTAAAGAAAACGAATGAGATAGAAAAAGTCATTTGGGTAGATATTATGTTTGTTATGTTTTGACGGTCACATGTGGGTAGACAAGATTATGCTTTCAGTGGATTAGCATTTGTGCTGTATGACAGACGCTATGATTGAATTATTTGGTAAAAAGTAATAAATTTTTAAATATTATGACACACTTCATGATCTAATGTACCTCAAATGTTTGCACTAGATATATAATTTTAGGAAATGACAGCATGCAAAGAGTTAAAACTACAATCCTTGAAAAAAAGCAAGACGTGTAACAGTAAGCACAGCAATAAAGAAATAGTCAAGACAAACTAGATGAAAGACTCACCCAGCAAAGGTTATTAAATTACAAACCAAGGAGAGTCAATAAATCCATCTGGTATAAATAATTCTAAATAGAATGGAGGTCAAAAAGTAATCAAATGAACCAACAAGAAAAGGGAGCTTCCCACTCGTCACTAGTTGGACAACAAAATTTGGACCAGGCTCTCAATCAAATCTGTAAGAATCAAGACGATAATAGCATGAAAATATAAAAGAAAACATAAGGAAGGAAAGTGACAGCAAATTTTGAAAATAGAACTTACCTCTTCTTCTATCCATATTCTCCTCCCTTTCCTTCTTGCCTTCTTTCCCAATTCTTCGATTATTTCTTTTTACTTTTCCTGTGTTCTTTACATTGCAGCATCATAGCTCATGCTCACTGTAAAGTTCAGAGGTGTAGTATCTGTCAATAAGACCATCACCTCATCGTCACGGAGAAAGGCTCATTGGACAAAAGTTAGGCTCAATGCATGAAAGTTGATCGCAAACATAATCAGAGAAACTATTCTGATTAATCAGTAAATGGTCTCACGAGGGTCAAGAATCAATAGGTTTGAAGAAGAATAGGCCATCCTAGCCACCGACAACAACGTGGGAGACTTAGGGATTAATGACAGGAGAAGTCCAAAAAGAGGAAAAAGAACAACCTGTGTAACTAAGAAGGCTAAAGAGGTAATTAAGACAAACCCTCATAGTTGAATTTCCCATATTGCCCTCGCACGCAAGTGGAGAAAATCTCAGTCATTAATATATGCATATTACCTTATTTACATACTTCTAGAAGATTCTCTGCCATCCTCAAATTTTAAAACTGTCTTATGGAGTCGCTAATTTACTAAATTGTACTAGAATCATTATGCCATTTTTTATTTAAAACCATGTTGCAATTATTAGGTCAAGCCCTAGATAGAATTATACCATTACAATTGGTATTCATAGCACCTTCTTGGCACATAAATTGGCCAAAACGCGCTTACAACAAATGACAAAAAAAACCAGCAAAAAATAGATGCAAGAGCTCAAAAATAAACTGAAAAAATAGGATGGAAATGAAAATCAAAAAATTAAGAGAGGAATTTAGCCCATAAATTAGAGGATTTCAACAAAAAATAGAGAAATCTCAATTTGTAGTAGAGTAAAATGGAATAGATATTAGTTGAGGTCCAAATGATGGGTAACAAACTAATGGCATCTCACGCAACAATAGAGGAAAGATCATCCTCAGCATTAAAGGGGATTTTGCCCAACCCCCCAAATAATCCTGCATCACAAGTGTTCCAATCCAACAAACCACACACACTAATGTAGCTTTCACTAATTTTACCAAACAGAACCCACTAAACAACATTTCCAATCTATGCCCATAATTGAACTCACACTATTTGATGGAAAGAATGCTAGATTCTGGATAAGAAAATGCCAAGACATTTCTAGTATTACAATACTCCAAAGGAAGAAAAGGTTCAAATGGCTGAGTTATATTTTGACGAAAAAGTAGAACGTTGATTTAAAACTTTCTCATGGGAAAGCTGTATGTTAGTTGGAACAAGTTGCAAAGGGCTATTTTGGTCAAGTTTGATAAATAGGACTTAAGACGTATAATAGAGACTTTTAATAAGTTGAGACAGTATAGTAATATTTCAGAATACATTGAGGCTTTAAAGATTTAAAGCCTAGTATGCTTGAGTTCAACACACTTCTAACTGAACAATATTCTTTGCACACTTTTATTAGTGGTTTAAATGAAAAAATACATACACAATCACAACGTTTAGACCTCAAACATTGGAAGAGGCATTTTCTTTAGCTAAACGTGAAGATAAGAGTTGGAAGTCTTGAAGAAGTATAGAAACGCAGTTAAGCTTAACATAGGTGGCCGTAAAACAACTCGCACTAGAGTTAGACCAAACCACCTGAGAAGAAAAATGATGAGATAAAGAAATGACTGTGTTATAAATGTAAAGATAAGTGAAGCCTAAGTTATAAATGCTAAAAAAGGGATCTAAATTAGATGGAAGGAAATGAGGCATCAGAAGACCATCTTGAGGAATACGTGTGATATAGCATTACAAGGATAATGAGGCAGATGAAGAATTATCCCTCAATGTCCTATTAGAGCAGATTCTTCCAAGCACAATCAAAATCAAATAACATTCAAAGGTAAATTTACAATATTCTAATTGACTTAGGCAGCACACACAGTTTTATCAAGCTAGAAGCACTATATGATACAACTATTCCATCTACACATGCAAAACCACTAGTTGTAGTAGTAGTTGATAAGGAAAGGGTGTTAGGAATGCAAAGGTTTTTAATGACAATTATTGGTTATTGGTTTGAAACTAATGTTCACTTACTAAAACTAGACAATTGTAATATGGAGTAAACTGGTTGAGAAATGTGAGTCTAGTGACATTTGATTTCAACAAATTAACTCAATAGTTTCAACATATGGGTACCTTGGTTACATTGCATGGTAGTGGCAAAGAAACAACCTATAAGCTTTCCTGTCTTGAGTTAGTCCACTATTTACCTAATTGTTAAAAGGAAGAATGCTAAGTGCACTTGTTTAGTAGTGCTATTGAATGGTAAGAACAACCTATCCCAAAACCTATCCAATGATTTCGAATCGATTGCAACAAGTTTTTTCTAAACCATTAGGGTTACCCTCTCCAAAGAAGCATAATCACCAGATTTTGTTGAAACCTAATTTCCTACCTACTAATCAAAAATCTAATAAAAATTTATATCAAGAAAAAAGAAGATATAGAAAGACAAGCTAAGGAATTATTACAACAAGAGGTGATTAGACCCAACAAAAGCCCTTTTGTATCTCCTATTTTACTAGTTAAGATGAAAGACGGCACAATGAGAATGTGCATTGATTATAGGAAATTAAATGAAATGACTATCAAAAATAAATTTCCTATTTCAGTGATTAAAGATTTACTTATTGAGTTAATGATGGGCAACTTATTTCACTAAGCTGGACTTGAAATTACAATATTATCAAATTAAACAGGGTATGCCCTGAAGATATTTATAAAACAACATTCATAACTCATCATGGGCCTTATGAGTTCTTAGTTATGCTATTTGAACTGACTAATGCACCAACTATCTTTTAAAATTTAATGAATGGCATTCTATCTTAGTTTCTCCGGAGGTTCGTTCTAGTAATCTTTCATAATATTCTAATTTTTAGCAAATCAATGAAAGAACATTTCGGTTATTTGAGTGTGGTAATTCAAACACTTCTTTATAATTGGCTTTATGAAAAAATGAAGAAGTGTTATTTCAGACAATTTAAGGTTAAATACTTTGGACACATCATTTTTGCAAATAGGGTTGCGACAAATTTATAGAAAATGCAGGCCATGGTGCATTGGCCAACTCCTCTAATTATAAATTTGGTTGGGAGTTATTTTGGGCTAACTAGATATTATAGGTGATTTATAAAGGAATATGAGGGGCTCAACAAGGACCTAACAAATCTTTTAAAGAAAAATGTATTCGAATGGAGTAAAGAGGCAGAAGGGGCATTTGAAAATCTTGAAGGGGCATTTGAAAATCTTAAGGCAACCATGGTTACAACTCTTGCTTTGGCTATGCCATATTTCAAACAACCCCTTACTATGTAAACTAACACATCAAAAGTTGAGATTAATGTTGTTCTAATGCAAAATGCAAGACCTAACCTTCCTTAACAAGGCCTTATCTCAAAAACATTAAGGACTTTTAGTATATGAGAAAGAGTTCTTAACATTACTCATGGCCATTGGAAAATGGAGACATTACCTAAAATTAAGACCATTTATCATAAAAAAAACTAACCATGAAAGCTTGGAACACCTTCTCAACCAAAGGATTTCAACCCTAATTCAAAAGAAAGGCCTCACAAAACTATTAAGAGTAGATTAAAAATCCAATACAAAAAATGGAAAGAAAATAAGCCAACAAATGCCCTCTCTTGATGCTATGAAGACAATTCAATAACATTGAATAAAGTTCTATTAGTTTCAACCGATTGGCCAGAGGAAGTTAAAAATAGTTATTCAGAGGATGTTAGAACCCAACAAATTATAAGAGAGTTGAAAAATGGTAGTAAACCTTCCAACTATACATTCTCAAATGAAATTCTTAGGTACAAAAACAAAATATATGTTGGGAATGACAATCAAGCAAGGAACAGTTTGGTACAGGGCATTCATGAAGACTCAGTAAGGAAACATTCGGGCATTTTGGAACCTACAAAAAGGTAAAGTCAATATTTTATTAGAAGGGTCTTTTCAAATCAATGCAGTGAAAAGAGTGGTGATGGAATGCCAAACTTGTCCAAAATAAAAATAAAAAAAGCAAGACAAAACACTCTCTAAGTCTTTTACAACCATTACCCATCTCTTAAGACATATGGCTAGATATCTTTATGAACTTCATTGAAGAATTACCCAAATCTATGTAAAAGCACTAAATCATGGTAGTGGTGGAGAGGGTCGGCAATTATGCTCACTTCATAGTTTTGTCTCATCCCTACCCTACAAATCAAGTAGCCTTGGCATTCATTAGTAACATTTACAAATTATATACGTTATCCAAATCTATAGTATATGATAGAGATAAAGTGTTCACAAGTAATTTTTGGAGGCTACTATAACAAACAATTGGTGTCGGTTTGAACCTTTGTTCAACATATTATCCATAATCAAATGAGCAAACTGAAAGGGTAAACTAATGTCTAAAAACTTATTTGAAATGCATGATTGGTTCAACTCCCAAACAATGGGTGAGATGGTTACCACTAGTATAATGGTGGTATAACACCAACTACCATAGCAGTAATAACAGCACACCATTTAAAGTTTTATAAGAAATTGATCCTCGTATAGGGTTTGAAATTGTCGCAAAAATCTCAAATGAGAAGGCCAATCAATTCATTAGGGACCACAAATATGCCACGAGAAGCTTATGAAAGAATGAAAAGAAACGCTGACAAAGGAAGTGTTGATAAAAATTGTAACGTGGGTGATCATGTTTATTTGATGTTACAACCCTATAGGAAACAATTAATAGCAGCAAGGGCTAATCAAAATCTAGTAACCAGGTACAATAGGCCTTTTCCTATAATTGAGAAATAGGATCAGTAGCATTCAAGTTGTAATTATTTTCAAATTCTAGCACTCATCCGGTATTTCGCATTTCTTAGTTAAAGAAAATGATAAGATTAGATATATCTCCTAATCAGATATTGCCCATCATAGATAAGAATGGAGAAATAAAACCAGATCCTGTTGCTATTTTGGGCCAAAGATAGAAAAGAATGGGCAAGAGGATAGCTAAACAAGTCTTAGTACAGTAGTCCAACCTAAACTCGATAGAAGTTATCTAGTAGAACGTACAGCCCCTCAGGCAACAATTTCCCTCGGGCAACAATTTCTATCTTTAGTCCTTGAGAATAAGGACGATTTTCAAGGGGAGGGAACTGTAACAGCAAGCACAACAATAAATTAACAGCCAACACAGAACCGGATGGGAGAATTATACCACGAGGGTTATTAAATTAAAGACCAAGGGGAACCAACAAATCCTTTCCGTGCAAATAACTTTAAATAGAATAAAGGTCAAAAAGTAACTGAAGGACCCGACAAGAAAAAGGAGCCTCCTGCTCGTCACTAGCTGGACAGAAGATTTGAACCAAGCTCTCAATCAAATTTGCAAGAATCAAGGCCATGATAGCTTTGTAAATATAAAAGAAAACATAAGGAATGTAACAAAGCAAATTTTGAGAATAAAACCTTCTTTCTTCCCTTTTTTACCTATGATTATTTCCTTTTTCTTTTCTTGTGTTCTTTACGTCGCAGCATCATATTCCGTGCTTACTATAGGGTGCAGAGGTGGAATGTCTATCAATAAGACCATCACCTTATCATCACCTAATTAATGAAGCCAATTAATACAATAAAATTCAAATACATGTTTGGACGAATATTGAATTTGATTGATGTCCTTATGTCTACTACGCAGTGGAAGAAGTTGGGCATAAAACCTCTTCTGCCTCCATATCTTGATCCATCTCTGCAAGCTCGAGATCTCTTGACGAGTGAACTTTTCGTCTGCAGCTGTAGGATATGACCCTCTAACGTCTACTCTACTGGTATTTGATTTTTACTCTTTGTTCAGTTCGGATTGTCAAGATTTCCACGTGGGATCATTGCTAAACCAGATCACTTTCAATTTGGTATTAGTAAATCAATATTTCCTCCGAT
This sequence comes from Avicennia marina, assembly GCA_019155195.1. Lineage (NCBI taxonomy): Eukaryota > Viridiplantae > Streptophyta > Magnoliopsida > Lamiales > Acanthaceae > Avicennia > Avicennia marina. The sequence goes on along the minus strand of CM032781.1, from coordinate 4,530,002 downwards.
AAATGCAGTCCGTCTTCTCGCTATCGGATCAGTTAGAATTGTTGAAAGAATACCTAAAAAGAAGCTGGAGAAGATTGGTGGAGAGGAAAGAACATCGAAAATATTGAGTGAAAGCATAGTAGCACCGGTTGCTGGAAGCAATGACTTCACAAATAAATGCTTCGAGCTTCGTTCAGGTAAAGAATCTGATTACACTGCACAACTCAAAAACATGGATAAACACATTACCCAGTCAATTGCAGTAACATGATATCTTGTGAACTAAGGAATTGTACCAATTGTTGGGGGCACGTAGAGTGGTGTGCTAAGTTTCCACCGGTGGGGTGTCTGCCATCAGGAAGAATTCTAAGGGGAGGACCTGAGAGAAAATGCGTGGATGAATACGACCCAGTTGCGGAGCTATTCAACCAGAAGCTGTCAGCTGATGAATTGGCCTCTCTCGAACAATCGATTCTCCAATGTACGACTCGTCTACATTGATTTTTACAGTCTTCATCTAGACATCATTCGCGACCCTCAAAAATATGGTATTTGATAATCCTACCAGCTTCATCCATTCTACTGGAATTTTAGTGACACAAAACTGACAGCGTGGAAAATTTTTGAATGACAGGATTCAAGATTTGAAACGAGGGATGCTGCGGAACAGGGCCGCTGGAGGCATCCATACTCCGCAAGTATGCATGTTCAGAGGCGTCTGATCACGTGCTCTGGGACAACTTCTATCCGACGGAGAAAGCATACAGGATTCTGGTGCGTCAGATATTCGCTAGATGCATCAACAGCTTCTTGTCTGGAAGGTCGTCGTGCTGATTAATTTTGCCTTCAACTTCGATGCTAATATATACTCGGAAATATACCATGAATAATCATTTATAATTCATAAACCCGACATTTTTGACTTTCTTCCATATTATTTTTCTTCCAATTTAATGACTCAATGAAAATAATATGTGTGTGTATACACACACACATTAGTAATTTGCACACTTTATATGTCTCATTGCTTATAAAAAAAATATTACGATTTTAATAATTATAGTAAAATCTAAAATTATTATTTTTTAGTAATTCAACAATGCAATAAACCTATTCAATTATATATTTTTTAAAAAAATAAAAAATAGAGGTAATAAAAAAGATGAGGAAAGAAGAAAGTTAATTTTAGTTAAAAAGAGAGAGAAGATTTTAAATAAATAGTGATGAAGTGGTCAAAGGAAAAATAATGATATTTTAATTAATTTATAATTAAGAGTAAAAGTAGTTACTAAATAATGTAACTAAGTTTGTTAAGAAGAGTATTTTAACGAATTTATTAAAATGACAAATGTTGCTTATTAGGAGAGGCTTATAATACATATCGTAAAAGATAAAAGATAATTAAGTATAAAGGGTGTTTTAGGACAATCATTATAAAACTAATAGAGGTTTTAGTAATAATATAAATGCTTGTTTAGACTTGACAAATTAATTAATAAAATATGTTTATATATATATATATATATATATGTATGTATGTATGCATGTATATAATTGACAATTTCTCTCTTAAGAAAAAGAAAGAAAATTGTCAATTCAAATGCAAAGTCCATAACCAATTTTCTTCTTTTCAGCTTCTAATAATAGTTCTGATAAAGCGCTAAGAAATTGCTGCGGTCACAACTAACTAATTGCCAATTTTGGCAGAAAAAGAAACGCGATCATTGGCATCGCATTATTGTCGGCGCGATTTCAGTTAATGATTCAGGAACTCGCACAAAGACAGAGACCATAAATTTAATAATGTTATATATAAATTAAAATTTGTTGGCTGACATAATCAAGCAAAAGGGGGGTTGATCATTAAGTAGTTAGGTGTCACGTGTTTGGCCAATAATTGTTCTTGATTTATTTGTCGACTACACCAATATATAATAATATTTATACCAACTTTGGCTTTGAAGGACGATGTCACATTAACTATAGCTTAAAATTTATTAAAAGTGAACACATGCGAGATAATTCCGTGTTGTAGAGAAATTGTTGGGAGCATATTAATATTAATTTATGCTTAATATGTTAAAGCAACTATTCTCGATTATCCATAATTACCTTCATTTTAATTTCTTTTGTATTTTATTCCTTTTTATTCTTCTTCTTGAGTTAATATTTTTAATTTTATTTTCTCTCCATTTTCATTGTTCTTTTCAAAATTTTATTTTTATTTGTTCAATATTTTTATATTTTTATTAGGATAATTTTATTTTTTAATGTAGAATAATTTTATAGTTTATAAATAAAATTTTATTTTTATAAGTGTGCTCGAGTCCTGCAGATTTTTATTATGAAGCTATGTTATTGACATGATTGGTCAATTTATTAGCTATCAATAAAAGTCATGGCTCTCATGTGTTAATTTATTTATAAATTATAAAGTTATTTTATTTTATATTATAATAAATTGGAATATTTAAAATAAAAAGTATAAACGTGTTTAAAAGAAAATAAAGAAAGTTCAAAAATTAAAAATAAAAAACAAAAGAAAAGATTGAGAGAGAACACAAATAAATTAATAAATTAAGAGAAAGGCGAGGAATAGAAGAATGAAAAAATGAAAAGAATTTTTTTATAAAAGTAGTTATATAATTTTAATTAACAGTATAATATAGATATCTACTTGTCAATCGAGACACCTTACGCTTGAGAATTACAAAGTTTGAAGTGTGTCGTGATGTGTGTGTAATTGGAAGGATGCACAAAATGTTTAACTCGTTCGGAAATATTAAGTTATTTTATTAAAAAATAAAGGAAAATTTAAATGCATTGGAGATATGCTACATCATATTAAAACCCATTATAACAGTAGAGCTCTGCATTCAGATTGATGGATTTTAATTTGCTTTCGACCAATCACGATCTGTGGAAAAGAATAAGCATCAATTGAAATACTTGAAGGTGAATTGTCTGGAAAAAAACCTATGCATATTTAAGGTGTTTCTAATAAGAAACATGTCACATATTTAATTTATATTTCTCCGGCGTTGGGCTGGTATGAAGCCAGTGAAAATGTGTATCCATCTAAGCTATATTTGGGAGGGGGAATTTTGTTTGATATGATGTTTGGTAGGGGTTAAGTTGAGATGACTAATATATTTGAAAAGAATATTTTAATGAGATGAATAATATAATTTATTTAAATATTTGTATAAAATATATAATAATGATTGAATGATGTGATAGTTTGTAAGGATAATGATTATGTCATAAAATATAAATAAAAATAAATGTAAATATATATGTTATATATATACTTAGTGATTTAATTGTAAATAAGTGTAATAATTGAAAAATAATATGTTAGTTGTATATATAAGAGAGAGAGAGAGAGAGAGAGAGAGAGAGAATTTGAATTTGATGAAAATATTATTAAATGATATATTTTGTAGTGTAAAATTTGAGATGTTTATAGTTAAAAGTTAAGTTCCAAACATTTGCAACTGTGCATTCCACACAAGTAATGTAATAATGCAATCGTGTTTACTAAGTAATTAGTTGATGTCGTGTATTTTATATATATATATATATATATATATATATGTTGAATTATTTATAAATTATATAATTTTATGAATTAAAATATAGCTAAATAAAATATAAAAAATTTAAAAGTGTACTAAAAATTAAAAATATAAAGAGGGGTTGAAAATAAAAAAATAGAGTAATAAAAATAAAAAAAGTTGGGAGAAAAAGAAAGTATAATAGAACCAAAAATGTAAAGAGGGATAGGCTAAAAAGGAAACAATAAATATATCTTATTAAAATAAAGTATAGTTTACACACTTTGTATTGGCCCTCAGTGAATAAGTAGCATACTTTCGTGTGTAATAAAGTGTGAACAAAATATACTTTTTTATTGATTGGGGCAATGTAATTAAATTGATTGATTACAATTTATGTCGTACTTAAGAGAAAGATTTGCATGCCTCACATTAGTATAATGTTAATCTGTAAAGGTACACTCAATGTGTTTCAAAACACAAACGCACACGTACATATATATATTTATATGTATGTAAATATATATATATATATATATATATATAAATACAATGATAAAATAAACATGAATGAATAATAATTCTTGGATTTTAATAAAAAAGAAAATTGTACTACTACTAAAATAATACAACAATAGACAATTTTTTCTTGCAATTTTTTGTATTATGAGTGAAGTTCTGAAAAATTAGAAATTTACAAAGGGTAGACTTTTAAGTAAGTTTGCAAATTAAGCCTCATGTTTTTTATTTCACATTAAAAGAATATGATTATTTTTACAACAACGCTTTTGACAGCTAAAAGAAGACTTTATCCTTAGTAATATAATATAGATATAATCTACATTTATTTATTTATTTAAATATATTCATAAATATTTGGATGCACACATAAATCATAACAGTATCAGCCCAAATGGCTCGTAGTAACACATGTGACCAAAGTTATTTGTCCATTCATTTGATGAAATTACCAAAACAAATCGGGTTAGATTTAAATTTTAGAAAATTTTGAAATTTGTTGTATATGGTGATTGAGTATATTCTATTGGTGTTTATCACAATAATCATTGTCTAATTCGAGCTTCTTACTTTGTGTAAAATTATTCAGATTTTATTTTGCAAAAATAAGTTAATTTTTTCTAACTTATTTTCAAATATCTTATAAATTATTTCATTGTATATATTAAAAATAATATAAATATCTTTAATTACATTATATTAGTAATATATAATATATTTTTATCATTAATATATCAAAAAAATTATAATTATTTATAATTATAAATTTTAATAAAATATTATAAGATAATTTGACTAAATAATTTATTAGTTTATTTTTAAAATAAAATTTATAAACTTATAAGCACTAAAAATATTTAATAATCTACTTAATCTTATAAGTTAAAAAAAAAAAGCTCTGCCAAACACTCCCAAACATATGACGGGAAACACGTGTTAAGTAATTAAGAGGTTACGAATGATGGTCATTAAATTGGTTCGTGAAAGGACCACGGGAAACAAACATTATCGTGCGGTTCCAGTTGGAGAGCCAAACTTCAGGGCTACGTTTGGCTACTTATTTTAAATTATTAATCATCACTGAGTAATTTAACAAACCAAATACTCCACCTTATAAATTTTATCTAAATTCAAAATTTTCTATCTCTAAAATTTTATAACTAACTAATTATATTTTAATCATTATACCTATTTACGATTAAATTAACATCTATTCCTATAATATTTCTACTCATATTTATATATTTATGTCATATAAATCTATATACAATTATATTATCTAATTATTATTACATAATAAATATAAAGATAATTTAAATTTTTTTTTCTTTTTTTCCTACTTAATACCAAACATGTTTTTCTACTCACCCAGATCACCAAAATATTTTTATTCATCTTAATAAGTAACCAAACATGGCCCAAATTTCATATAAAAGAGAAAATTAAGTAAGTTTTTGTCTAATCCTTTTTAAAAAATTTTTTTTTAATCTTATATAGATTATAAGATGTGTTTTGAGTAAGTTTATATATCTTATTTTAAAAATAAGTGAATAAAATGTTTAAATAAAAATAATAAAATCATCTCATAAGATTTTGTAAAAATTTATAATTGTAGTTGATTATAATTTTTTAATGTGATAATGAAAAAGATAAATTAAAATCCTTAATAAAATATAATTTAAGGATATTTGTGTTATAAACTTGTGTTAATCCTTAAGTTTGTGTTATAAAATCCTTAAATTTGTGATATAAATTAAAATCCATAATTACCAAACAAACAAATCCCATATTTCTAGACCTTATAAACTCTCTTAATAAAAAAAAATTAGTATAAGCTTACTTCTCACCCAAACACCCTCGCAGTTCAATTAGAAAGCCCCTAATAAATGCTGCACCTTCAAATTAATGAAACAATCCAAAAATTATATAATTTTATTAATAATTAAAATATAAGCTCTTTACATTTAGAGTATTTTTAGTAATAAATATAAAATGAGAAAGAAAAAGAAAAGTGAGTAAAAATATGACAAAACGAGAAGAAATAAAAGAGATTAAACATTAATTTAACAGGGTTAAAAATAAAAAATGTAAAAACAGGTAAAGAGAAATTTTATATATATATATATATATATATATATATGTATACTTGGATAAGACCTAGATGGATAAATTTGAAACCTTTTTCAGAATATTTTTGAAGTGTTTTTTTTTTTGCAAAAGAAGAGGAATGGTTTCATAACTTTTTGAAATATGGATATCCCTTTCCTCAATTTTGATAACAAAATTATTTTTGAAGTTAAAAATATTTAATTTTTCATAAATCTCATACTTTTTGACTTATGGTATTTTCTAGATATCAAAAAAATAGGTATAAAAGAAATACTTTAATATATTTAAATAATATTTGGAGATACAAGCTTCAGACTAAGTCTGATACAAACCTTTTGAAGATAAAATATTTTGAAATCTTTGATAATAGGTGATACCCTTAGGATATTTGCTTCCTCTAAAAATAAGTATGGTGAAAGGTTTTTTAAAATATAGGGGAGGAAGAACATGGTTCCTACCTATCCTATCTATTACAAGGCTTTTTGGCTATTTCGGGTGAGAGCCATTTCGATGGCTCTCCAAGTAGCCCTTTAGGTTCACTCCAAGCTTTCCAAGCCCATTTTCGCTCTTCTCTTGAATGGAAGAGAGCCTCTCCTTTTATAGACTTTTGGAACGGTTTTTTTACAATTTTAAAAATTTTGAATAGTAACTACTTTTATGACTGCACAGTAAAAAGTGAACAATTCTACAATAGTGATTGTACTATTTTGTCCTTTTGCTCCATGCTTAAAGAGTTCTTATATTTTTAAACAGTAAAGAACAATAATTTTTTCTTCTTTTTCTTGTCTTTTTCTTTTTTATTTTTTCTTTTTTGCTTCTTTTCTTCTTCTTCTTCTTTTGTTTTTAGAAACCAGAATTCTTGAAGACTTCAAAGTTTGGGTTTATCTTATCCTCTTCCTCTGTGGAGGATTCAGTATCTTCAGGTGATTTTGATGTTCCAGCTTCTCCTTTCGGTGTAAATTGGGCAAGAATCTTGCAGCTTGCTCTGGAGTTTTTACTGTCACAATCATGGACTGCATCTTAAATTTTTTTATGAGGATTTTCAATTGTTTTTATTCTGATTTTAGGTGAGACCAAGGAAATGTTTCATTCCTTTTGGAGTAAGGTGTCTTGTTCATTGGAAATTTTCCCACATTTGGATTTTTAAATTTCTTCTAAGAAAGAAATGTTATTTTGTTTGTGGATGTCGAAATACCAACAAAGTACTCATGAGAGATATCTTTTTGAGCAAAAATTTGCCAAAGGAGAAAACCTTGCTTCCTCAGGTGATAGCTTGAAATTGGTTTTGAAAAGGTTATAGGTTACAAGGAGTTATCCTGTGATTACATTCTTGGTTAGACTGAAATAGGTCCACCAAAAATTTCACCAGTTTGGGAAAGATGCGATAGGCTCACTTTCTTTGAAGAATAGTAACCAAGCATGGGATTATTTGGGGTTTTAGATAAAGAAAGCATTATACCAGACTTGTTGGTAGTCCTAATAATTGAAGATGATTTTGCTTTGCTTATTATTTGCATTTTGGTAGCAAAAGAAATAGGCTTGATAAGGTTTTCTGCAGACCATGCTAATGGTGAGAATACTTTATATATTTTTGCAAGGGAGTAAGATGGCATTTGTTGATCTGGGATCCTTTTGTGATGAATAATAGTAACGAATTGAGTTACCTCAAGAATGGTTTGACAGTATTTTGCTATTTTTGCGGGGTCGATTGGTACAAAAAGATACTTTCCAAAATATTTTTGGGCGCACTTAAAATGGGTTCTGTATGATATTCCTTTTTCAAGAGGAATGATAGTTTGGAAGTTTGGTTTGGTGTAATATTTAGCTTGATAAGATTTTTGTGGAAAATTGGAACTTAGGGTTTCTGTTTTGACAATTGGTTTGGATATATTTCGGATTTTTGCTGGGGCTTTTGGTTTTTCAGAACTCTCACCAAAGTTACTCGTTTTTGAAAGGGCTTTTTGCAGTTTAGGGGATTGGCAAAATGCTAAAAATAATTTCTGAATTTCTAGGTCAAGGAATTCAAATCGTGTTGTATCCTTTAACTCTTTTGTTTCTTCTTCTTCTTTAACCATGACATCATGTCAAGTCAATGGTCTTACTCCTATTTGCTTGAGGTTGGAATCCTCCTATTTTGCAATTTGTTTGTCTTTGGCCATGGGCTTCTGTAGTAATTTGAGAGGCATCGCTTCTATTTTATAAAAATTCACGGGTTAAGAAATCAGGTAAAAAATTCAAATCGCCTTTGATAAACTTAATATCAAATTCAAAAATGGATAAAATTGCTTGCCATCTAGCAAAGATTTGCTTTGACGCAAAGTTTTGAATATCTTTTTTTAAAACTTCTTGGTGGATTTGCAATCTATGCTTAAAAGAAATTTTTGGTTAAGTAAGTCACTTTGAAATTTTTGTATGCACAAAACATACTCAAAATTTCTTTTTTGATAGTAGAATAGTTTTTCTGTGTTTGGTTCCAATGACTTAAGGTAAATTGGACAATACACTCTTTGTCTTTCTGGACTTGGAAAAGGATACCTCTAAAGCCGAATTCAGAAGTATCTGTTTCGACAATCTTTGGGAGACTCCGGTTTGCTATATGCAAACACGGAATATGAAGGATTTGACTTTTAAAAATGCTGGACAGTAGCTGTATACTCATTAGCCTAAGAGACTGGGATCTTTTTGAGAGAATCATGCAAAGATTTTGCTATCCTATTAATGTTGGGGAAGATCTAAAATATAATTTAAACATCCTAAAAATCTCTGAAATTGTTTTTTGTCAAGAATTTGTTCATGAAATTTTGAACCAAATTGTAAACATCTTTATATAAGGGTGATTGTGCCTTGTGTGATGTAATGTCCTAAGAATCTAATTTTTGTTTGGAAAAGAGAAATCTTTGATTTTAGGACAACAATACCATTTTTCTTAAAAACATAAAGAAATTTTTTTAAGCATTTGAAGTGTTCATTAATAGTTGTTGAAAAGATAAATACATCATCAATGTAGATAATGCAAAATTTTGAATAAGCAGAAAAAATATCATTCATAATTTTTTGGAATTCAGAAGACGCATTTTTGAGGCCAAAAGGCATAACATTCCATTCAAATTATCCAAATGAAACAGTGAAGGCGGTTTTATAACGATTCTGGGGAGAGATTTTTATCTGCCAGAATCCAGACTTCATATCAAATTTTGAAAAGATAAATGAATTAAATAATTTTTGGAACAAATCTTTTTTATTTGGAATAGGATATCGAATCCATTTGAGAGCATCATTAAGAGGTTTATAATTAATGACGAGTCTTGGGACTCTTCTTTCAATTTCAGAAGTTTTGTTGACATAAAAGACTGTACAACTCTATGGGAAGCGTAACTTGGAAATAAGTCATATGTCTAGAATATCCCATATTTCTTTTTTACAGTGTTCTTCTAATTCATGGTTCATTTGAATAGGACGGACTTTGGTAAAAATTTACTTTTCAGTGAAAGAACCATTGTAAGGAAGATCAACAATATGTTATTTTCTATTCCAAAAAGCATTTGGAAGATCAGCAAAAATTTCTTTTTCAATAGAATTTTGAAGATTTTTGATTTGCTTTTTGACAAAAGAGGTGTTTAGCTATTCTTGAATCCTTTTAAAGGATATATTTTTGCGAATATCTTGAAGTTGAAAATCTTTTACCTGAATAAGATTGTGCAAAGTATTTTGGTGAATAGAAAAAGCTTTTAAATAATTAAAATTTAGAGTTTTTGACTTATCAAGAAATAGGAAATGAAATTTTTTGTGATTGATTTTGAAAGAAATAGAATCGCATTTACCTTATAAGGACTTATAATGTTAATGAAGGGAGTTACAAGAATAATAGAATAATGCATTTTTTGGGCAACAACAGAGGCTGTTTTGATAAAAATATCATTATTGATGATATTGACAAATATTTAATACAGAGTTTTGCTTATTGGTAGCTGAAAGTTTTTCTTGTGTTTTCTTAAAAAATCAATTTGGAACCATGCCAAACTTAATGCAATTTAAATTTACACCTGTGTCAAGAGGGCCATGGTATCAAGGCGATAATCAGGAAAAAATTCAAAAGTAATTTTGATCATGCATTTTTTTTATTGTAATTTCTCTAAGAATAAAGAGAAATTCATTTGGTGTTTCATGAAGGGCTTGTATTTTTGTCTCAATGGGATTATATTCATCATTTGACAAAGATTCTTTATTAGATTGAATTTTGGAGATGATGTGTTTAATAGCTTCCTCATCTTGCTGTTGTTTTTGTTTGAGCTCTGTTAAATCTTAGATCTTGAGAATGCTATCCCAGCACAGCCTCTTGAGCATACTCGTCCAAATACTCAGGTCAAAAACATTCAGCAATTTGTTGTAGCCGTGTCAAACTCTCTTTCCACAGGAACTCATTTTTCAATTTTAGATCTGAAACATCTTCTGAAAAAAGTACCATTGATTTGGAAAGAATCTCCCAAATCTATTCTGTGATTGAAACAAAACCGAGGTTCTCCACTTCGAATCTTCTAAAAGATTTTCCTTCAACTTCAAATTTTAGAAATGCTGATTGCAGCACTCAAATTCCAAAACCAATTTATATGCAAATATTAAAAGACAACTCAAGTCTCCTTTTAAACAATCTGAGCTAGTTAGTCCTGATTTTTTTTGTTGTGACAGAAATCTAATGGCTAATGAACTCAATGTTCTTGAAGAAGAATTTGTTGTCAACAAACAATTTTTGCATAATGATTTCTATTTAGAAGAAAATTCTGAAAAAAGATTTTGATTTTTCAAAAATTTTCCTAAAACAAAAAAACAAATTCAAGAAGAGTACTATGATTTTATCATTAAAAAAAGCTCATATTTTCTTCTTTGATTGGTTTGAAATTTATGCTGTCAATAATGGTATTAAATATCCTTTCAGAAATTTCTTAAATCCAGTCACCATGAGAAACAAAAATTCTGACACTACAGAATGGGCAACCTCTGTAGGAACAAAAATCACTTCAAACCATCCTCCTTTGCAAAATGTCGAGCTTACTATTTTCAATAAAGCTATGGAAGCAACTCCTTTTAAAATTCCAAGAGATGATAATTTGAAAAAAAATTTCACTCAAAATAATTTTTCAAATATTCATTTTAGTATGATTGGGAAACAACTTGATTGTATTGAGAAACATATTCAAAATAGCCTATTTAACTCAGAAAAAAAATTTGAAAAATCCTATTTTCAAACCTTATTTAGTTTCCAAAAGTTCTGTTAGAAATATTCAAGAGAGTAGGAGTGACTTTCAAAATCAATTTTCAAAAATTTCAGCTGGTGATTTGAATGTTGTCCTTGAGACACCAATGTCTACTAGTAAGTTTCCAGTCATCAAACCCTTTCCCAAAAGTCAGAGATTGATAAAACTGTGACCAATTCAAAAATTGTCAAATAAATGTTTTGCCTATAATGCCAACCAGTACCCGGCATTGTTTTCTATTGAGAAGTTTCTTTAATATGGTTGCGAACCTTCTCACAAAGAAGTGTTCGAAGTCTAGTAAGGAATTTTTCTTTCCAAAATGGCTTATTAGAGTCTTCTCAAAGCATGATTCTAATAAGGAAGATATTTTTGTATGATTGAAAGTGACTAAGTTTTTTGCAATAAAGATTTGAAAGGAGTTCAGCATTTTTATCCTTGATATTCGAAGAATTTCCAATAAAATGGAAAGAAATGGTAATGATTAAAGTAGAGAGGGCATCCTGTTGAGGATTATCATCTTCATCAAGGATGAAGTTTTCCTCTTCATCTGTTTTGCATGCATTGAGAATTTCATTTTGTTATTCAAGAGTGAGATAATTATTTCATCATTCTTTAAGTTAACCCGAAAATCCTGCAATTAGGATTTCTATAATTGCTTTGTCAGAAACATTATTCTGAGCTCTATAAGCATTTCCAGCCATGGTTGTTTGCTGAAGAGTAAAAAGAACTTGATATTTAGAAAAGTTATCAATGTTCTATTTATAAACAGAGGAAGCATTGAAACGAAATTGAGAAATTGGCTTTGCCGAAACAATGTCATGCACTGAGACCATTGGCATTGCAGGCAAAACATTTATTTGACAATTTTCGAATTGGTTAGTAGTTTCATCAACCTCTGACTTTTAGGAAAGGGTATGGATGACTTGAGACTTACTGGTAGACGTTAATGTCTCAAGGACAACATTAGAATCACCAATTGAAATTTTTGAAAATTGATTCTGAGAGTCACTCCTGCTCTCTTGAATATTTCTAACAGAATTTTGGAAACTAAATAAGATTTGAAAATAGGATTTTTCAAATCTTTTTTTTTGAGCTAAATAGACTATTTTTGAATATGTTTCTCAATACGATCAAGTTGTTTCTCAATTGTACTAAGATAAATATTTGAAAAATTATTTTGAATAATAATTTTTTTCAAATCTAGAGTTTTAAAAGGAATTACTTCCACAACTTTATTGAAATAGTGAGCTTGACATTTTGCAAATGAGGATGGTTTGAAGTGAATTTTGTTCCTATAGAGATTTCTCATTTTGTAGTATCTGAATTTTTGTTCCTCATGGTAATTAGATTTGAGGAATTTTTGAAAGGATATTTAATACTATTATTGTTAGCATAAATTTTAAACAAATCAAAGAAGAAAATATGAGTTTTGTTTTGAATGATAAAATAATAGTATTCTTCTTGAATCTACTTTTTTGTTTTAAGAAAATTTTTAAAAAACCAAAATTTTTTTACAAAATTTTCTTCTGAATAGAAATCATTACGCAAAAGTTGTTTGTTGGATTCAAACCATTAATCAAAGAAGAACTAAATACTTCAATTATAGCAGTACTTCAAGACACTAGGTTCACAAATTTTACTAATTCACTCCTCAGCTCAATTAAGTTTAGCTTATGTTACGGTCTAACACCATTTGACTGTTATCCAAATTTGACAATCTACTAAAAAACAAGAATATCTCTCAAATATTTTGTTATTATGAGTTTGAATATGAAGTATATATATCTCTAGTTTTTTAAATTTAAATTCATAATTACAAAATGTTCGATGGATATTTTTCATTTTACTCAATTACACGACGGTCTCTTTTAGTAGTCAGGACAAAACCAGAAATATGTATAAAGTAAAGGACTAAAGCGCAAAACCGAAAATCTTGTCAAGTTTGGTAATCTCCTCGCCTATATATACCGCCTTTTGGCGTTGGGAAACCCTCGTTGTGGCATCGTTTCTTAGTTTGAGGGTCGAGAATTTTATGACTCTGCGTCTCTGGAACCCTAGCCCTAGTCTGCAAGAGATCTCGGTTAGCGATCATCTAGATCTGTTGGACTGCGGGGTTCTCGTGAATTATAAATAGAAATCTCGGGTATTTGTCAGCGAATTAGGGGACTTTAATTCTGTTGTCGGGAAAGTCTTCGATTCGAATTTGAAAGATGTCTCGTTGCTTTCCTCACCCACCACCAGGGTACATGCTGAGCGGAGCCAGCAAAGAGGCCTTGATCGAATCGATTGAGGTTTGTTGAATAAAGCACCTTCATTGATTTATGCGGTGTAATTAATGGCCTGGTGGTGGGTTTCTTTTGTATGGACAAAACGTAATTCCCCCTCGAAAAAAAGGGACCAATTATTGGTATTAGGTTGTTTCTTGAATGTGATGATTCACTTTGTACGTGACACTTGTGATTTGTTCATGTTCTTGGGCTGAGACTTGTGGTGTGGGGGTAGGTTAAGGTGGTTCAATCGATTCCCAAGTTATTGTTTTGCGTGCAAGGTACTTATGAGTCGATTCAATTGTCTTTTCTTTTCTTTTTTTGGGAACTAAACCGGGAAGTTCAATTTTCGGTGTTGATGGGGTTTTCTTGCCGATCTGGATCGAGCTGTAAGCTGACTGCTAAGATCGAACCTAAATTTAATTATGGAAGTCTAAGGATGTTTAAAAAAATTGAATGCTCCAGACAGTTAAGTTTATTTTCATCTTGGAGCAAAATTTTTTGTCCTAAAAGTGGATTTTGCACAACTGAGCCAGGTGAGGCTGGTCTGACCCGAAATTTGTTTTTGCGATTTTTAAATTTTGGGTACAAGAGTGGATAACAGAGCTGCTTTCCTGTTTAATTCAATTTATTTTTTTCTCATCATGGAGGAGAATTGGTGATTTAAGTTGGAAAGGACTAGAGGTGATCTGAATTTGGTATTCTAAAGCTAATGAGTGTTTTTGTGCCAAACAACTTTAGATTATCTACTGCAAAAGAAACATTGCGGTTATTTATTGTGCTTTTAATCATGCATTTGGTTTGTAATCCTCAAGCCTACGTTAGGCTTTTTTACTAGAAAAGAATGCAATCTTGAGCATTCTAGGCGATGTTCATTTGAATGTTCATGGAAGACTCCCAAACTGGCACACAAAGAGTTTTTCAGTGCTTTTAGGATGTTTTGGAAAAAATTTGAAGAAAAAATGTTAATAGAGCACGCTGTATGCACTGATTTTTCATGTATATTGTAAATTTTGCTAGGCTGTGTTTTATGCTTAATAGTTAAGTCGGGTTGGACAAACTTGCATGATCAAGTGAATGGTTGTGTGATTAATTGTTACTAGTCGACCAGCATTGGAACGCTGGCATGCTACCCTTATGGATTTTTTGAAGATTATTTATCTTCGTCATATGGAAGATCTCATTTGTGGTGGTTGTGGTGTTTGTTTTCCTTGGTTTGTTCCAAACCAGTCAGAGTACTTATTTTTTCTGAAAAACTGGCCAGTTAGTTTATTGATTCTGTTTTGTGTGTGGAGAATCTTCAAGTGTTGTCAACTAGGATAAGTGTGGAAACCTGACCCCGTTTATTAAATTACAACACTTCTTTTTCTTATGGCCAGCAAAATATAACACTGCTTTCAACCTTATTAACCAATGTGTGCTCCTTTTCATTCAACTTTCTCGAACTTTATATTTGTCAAATATACTTTTCTATTTTTACATAAAATCAGAGGGAATATAATTTAACATTTTCAAACACCTGTCTTGAAAGGAATCCCAGTTAAGCTATAAGCTTTGAGTTTCAATTTGAAAACTATCAACTTTCCTGATTTTGTTAAGAAATTTGATATATTATATATTTTATGCTCTTTACTTTGTGTTTCGTATTTAAACACATCATTGTGGCCTACAAGATTTTGTGATCACTAGGAGGTTGCTTATTGGTGAGTTCTGGAGAAAAGCTATTGCTCATTTTATGCTTCTGAGTGTATCAGTTGAGATGCATGATGATTTGGGTGATTGGCTTTGGTTTTGTACTATTACAATATGAAGTGAAATCATGATGAGGTCTCTATTCATGTCCTGGGCCGGTTTGTGCTCTTTGTGGCCCCAATTCTAAAATTGTTACTTTGGTGCTCTAAAGCTCCAAAAGGAAAGGGACAAAGCTAGGGACAAGGAACAAAGGAAGAAGGAGAAGAAAGAGAAAAAGAAAGAGAAGAAAGAGAAGAAAGAGAAAAAGAAAGAGAAGAAAGAGAAAAAGAAAGAGAAGAAAGACAAGGCAAGCAAGGACCTGGATGATTCAGGCACTGTCCAAGGCCATATTGGTGAAAAGTTATGGACAGATGCTAAAGGCGAGTTGTTTCACAAGGGAAGTAAAGCTGAGCCAGAGCAGTTAGAACGTAGCAGTCTGACCGAGGAGCATGGGCAGCCTGTTTGTTTGCATATACCCAGCTCTTCCTCTGATAGCACTGAAAATAGCAACAAGAGGAAGAGGCAATGCTCTCCCATAGATGTTACCTGTGGCCATGGTAAGTTTTCGTGCTATATGGATTTCATACATTTTATTCCATAGATGTGCATGATTTTTTGATTCTTTGTTGTCTATGAAACAGGAAAGATTATCCGGATTAGACTGTCTTCAAAGAAGCAGAATGAGTCTGATGCTTCAGCCAATGAAAAACAGCTCTGCTCTACATCTGGAAGGACAGACTCTCCTTCCCAAGATAAAGACGACTTTGGTTTCAGACACAGGCAGGAAGACTTTGGTTGCACGCTGGGGCGAACCAGCAACATTGGTCAAGGCTTTACTCTCAGAACTACTGATGGAGAGCAGATTTGTTGTACTTGTGAGCCGATCGATGCTGTTGCTCCTGGGAGAACTGGATTTCCATCTGAAACCAATGCAGTTACGACAACAATGCGGGGAATGGGGTTACAGTATAGGAATCTAATTGAGAACTGGGTTCCACCTCTGTCGCAAGGCGCTCCCCTTGATCCAGATGATCTAGATTGGCTCTTCCAGAGAAAGAATGGAGACATACGAGCTGAGACAAGACTGCTAACTGGAAATGACAACATTTCCTGCTCTTCTAGCAGCTTGACGTTGAGGACTCGTGCACAATACTTGCAAGAAGTTGACGTTTATGCCATGCCCTTCGCTGTTCCCTTTTGACTTTTTACTGATGTAAATCGAGATTAGTGAGATATGCTGCGGCTGCCAAATTTTTTTGTGCCAGTCTCCTTGGCTGAGATGTTTTAATCTTGGCGTGGTATCACTTGTATTGAAGAGGAGAAAAGGTTTGAGGATAAAGCTGGCGGTAAGGCTAGGGAGGTCTTGTTCCCGCTTGTAACTGAGGCAAAATATCTCATCTGCTGATTTTCTTATCAATGTTGGAAGTGATTCATCAGTGTTGGAGGACAAAGATATCTCTCTTTCAGATTCATGCACGGAAAAAATGCTGTTGACTTGTGAAGAGACTGCATGGAATGAATTGGGAATGAAATGATTTATTCTTATCAATGTTAGTTGGAAGTGATTCATCAATGTTGGACTAAGGCATCTCTCTTTCAGATTCATGCAAAGAAAAAATGCCGCGGACTTGTGGGGAGGGTATGCAGGAACGAATTGAAAATGTAATGAGTATTTTTAATATTTTTTTTTAAATTTTATAGTTGGTATAAATTTTACACAGAAATAGTTATTCTTGAAAGAATATTGATTCTTAGTGGTATATGATTTACTTTTTTTTTTTTTTAATATTATGAGTTTTTGTATTATCAATCTGTTAGGAATAAATATATATTTCATTTTAACGAAATTATTTTTCTACAATTAGCTATAGTTGTATAACATATAATTATTAAAATATTTTTAATTATTTATAAATTCTTTTTTTACTATATTCACATAATTTTTATTCATTTCATTTACTTCTATAAATTTATATTTTCTATTTTTAACTTTTTTTTAATCATCTTATGAATTATATAAATGGTATAAAATTTATGTGTAAAAATTATTATTATTATATGCATAGACAAAGGGTTTCTTTAAAATTTAATTTATTATATTTTTTTCTCTATATATTCCTTCAATTTTAATTTATTCTAGTTTTTCTTATTTTGACTTTTATTTTTTATCTTTTATTTTATAAAAAATGTAAATAATATATATTATAGTTAAGCACACATTTGGTTTTTGTTTTTTAATTCTGTGTCAATACAAAAAAAAACGTATCTCCTATAATTATGGTCTTATTTACAAGTTTTTCTTTTTATCTTCTTTTTAAATGTTGCAAGTCCTTTGTTTTTATTTGTTATTTTATATCAACTTTTTTTTTAAAATTATAAGTATCGATTAAATTTTAATATATAATTATATAAAAATTATTATTTAAAGATAATTTTGTTGTCACAAGTAAACTTATAGTATTTGTATGTTTATTTATATTTATCAATTATGAGAATGAATTTTTGAATAATAATTTGATTCTTTTTTCATTCTTTATACATACTAATTGTAAAATAACTTAAACAATATTCATTTTATTCTTATATTTATTCAATTCCTATTTTATTTTATTTATACATATCAACTATGCTTTAATGGAAACCGTAAGGCTCTGGCTATAGTAAGGTGTAGTTTTGGATATTAAATCTGAGATCATTCTATTCATAAAACATGTAGCCTGATGATGTGTCTGTTTTAATGTACTAATAATAAAATTTAAGCCACTGACGTTTTGGTGCTTACTGCTTATTTATTCTTGAAACTTATCATTACAATGAATTTTGAATTCCATTTTGACTCAACGTGGATTTCCAATTAACGTGTCAGAAAAAGCAAATTTTCTATTTGAGATTATCCTTACAAGTTATGGGTTTGAATAATTTAGAGATAATTTTGGTGGGATTGCTATAATAGAAAGTTAATTATGAATGTCAAGTTTTATTTTAAAAAATAAATCTTAGTAAGTCATGAAACGTAAATCGGCTATGAATCATAATGTTTTAAATATCATTATCTTATTTTTGTTTATTTTTACTTTTTTAATATTTTCTCTTTTTATTCTTTACAAATTATTCTAGCATTTTATAAAAAGATTTTCATTTTTGATGAATTATTTTGTATTTTTTTATAATATAATAAATTTGTGTTTTATTATCATGATTTTAATTTTAATAATTCACTTTTACTACTTAAAATCTTAAAATATGAATAATTATCTTTTACTATCATTAGTAAAAAAAATTAAGTACACATTAAAATAAATAATTTTGGCTAAAATATAAATTATAAAATAAAATATACAATATATTAACATATTTATATAATATAAATAGAATTTTATGTGTCATGAAAAATATTTTACTTTGAATTCCTACATACATGCGTTGAATGTGCAGTTCTAATAAGTTGCTGGATAGATAAGCACAAAACGTTGCCTAGTCAAACTATTCAAATTTTATTTATGCTTCTGACGTCTTCTGTTACAGCTATTTTTAAATTGAATTTACAGATGTAAAATATAATAAAATAATAAGTTTTCTTTGTTTTCATTATGTTTGGAACCAACTCTCAAATTCCGGAAACATGAATTCAAACTTAACACTGTAAAAATATTATTAACAAATTTTTTTATTTTTATTTAAATTTAAATTTCTATTTCACGCACACAGCTCAAATCAATACTTACGTATATAACACATTTATATTTATTTTTATTTATACTATAAAATATAATGATTATTTCTATACACCATCATTTAATTTGATCATTATACATATATTTATATTAATAATATTATTTATTCAATTAAATCATTTATTCTAATTGGCTTTTCAAATAGTTTATACTAAATATTTATTCCATTTTTTAAAATGTCCCAATTTAAAAATTGTTTATAAAAACTAACTCAATTTCGTGATTTAGAATTATAGAAAACCAATTCTGTAATTTAGAATCACAAAATTTCAAAATTAAAAATATAAAAATGCAAAAATAGTACTAAAAATAATACTTTCCGTTATACAAGTTCACTGAACTATTTTCGTAATCTTATATCACAAAATTGGTGTTTGATTCTATGATATGAATTCACAGAATCTGACGCCACCATTAATTATCTTTGATCATAAATATATACTCGATCACACTCACCCATCTTCCTCGCATGCTTGACTGACACTCCCACAAAACTTCTTCTCTTGGTCTTCTTCACTTCATCAACGTTAGTAGCAAGCAATTCTTCACTCTTTTATTGGTAGATATTACTCTTCCTCTTTTTCTTTTCAGAGGGCAGCACCCTACGGTAATTTTTTTTAATTTTAATTAAATTAATATTTTATATATACAAATTTGATTTAAAGTCTGATTTTTATAATTAAGATTTATAATTTTATTTATAACTTTAGGGTTGAAGTAAAGAAGTACGGATTGAAGTTATCTATGTTAAAGTATGACATAGTTTAAGGTGAGCTATTGAAATAGTGTATGACATGTGGGAGAGTTTAGTTTAGAACCTACCTGCGTGTATAGCTGCCATACAGAAGTACAATCTTAGGAGCATTGTGGAGTGACGCCACATTAAGAGTTAATACATATTAAGATATATTTTCTGGGCCTTCAGATCGTGTTTAAATGAGTACTAACACTGCCACAACGTAATTAGTATGGACGAGATGCATTTATATTTGAGGTACAAGCATAAAATGTTAATTTCTGTGGCATTGGATGCGAACCACAAGATGTTACCATGAGCTTTTGTTACTATGGATGAGGAGAGTATAGAATCATGGCAATAGTTTTTGAAGTTGATCAGTCATTATATTGTATATGATAGGGAGCACACCTATCTTATCTCTGATCATCATGCAAGTTCACTCATAGTAGTAGAAAAGATTCCTGCCTTTCAAGAACCACGTGTTTATTATTTGAGGCATCTTTGCTTGAATTTCAGTAAAGCATTCAGGAATCAAACTCTAAAAGGCTTATGTTGAAAGGTGGGTTTGAACATGAACTATTAAAGTATAATAAATGTAAAAGGAGATATACAAAATCAATTATGATGCATGGAATTGGCTGATGGTGATTAACCAGGCGAAGTGAACACTACTGCATGATGAAGGATGATGTACAGGGATTTTGATAACAAATATTTTAGAGTTCCTTAATGAAGTTTTGAAAGGTGCAAAACGTCTCCTAATTAGCTCACTTGTTTAGATTATATATGATTGTGTTATTAGATTCTTTTTAGATAGACTCACAAAAGTGACAAACATGAAGGCAGAGGATGTTGATTAGCCAACGTGGCTTGCAAATATGTACCTACTTTTAGAGAAGGAGTCAATTACGCATATCATTATTAATTGATAAGTGTGTACTTTTCTGCTGATATATGAATAGTGTACTACGATGGTCGTTATGGAACCAATTATGTTATTTGTCTTACGCAACACGAGTGCAATTATGGCAAATGGATTCAAGTGGAATTTCATGTTCTCATGCTATCCATGTGTGCCATCGATATTGTATTAACCTAAAAGAACTTGTTAATACTCATTACTCAATTAATATATAGGTGGAAACCTACTATAGCAAATTTCAAATAGCATGGCCCAAATATTATTAGGACCATGCACCGTTTCAGTAGGTATACAATGCGAAACATCGACAGGTTCAATGCAGAGGGCGAGATTGAACAACTCGCATTATAAATGAGATAGATTGTGGGCAAGTATTAACTAGACAGGCTCTTAGACATGTAGAGACAGTGAGTTTGCATATGAGAGTCTAAAGAGTCAAAAAGTCTCACGCTTATATTTTAATATATTGTTCACTTTAGTAAAGATATTTATTTGAAAAATGTATGGGGTATGTAATTTTATTCCTTAATAGAAATGATCAAATGCCTATTTTAATGGAAGACATTTACCTATTTAGCTCAAGTAAATTTTTATTTTCTATTTTTTTAATTTTTAATATATGAATCAATTTACATGAGTAATAAATATATTGCCTAGTAAGATATATATATTTGGTTGACATATATTTTCTGTCATTTTTTTTAAGTAAGCTGACACTTGTTTTTGCTAAATTATAGGATGTCAACAGATACCTTAACTCCTCCAGTCTGATTGACAGTTCAGTATTGCGTTTACAGAAGAATCATTGCTCGAAGGATGTTTGGGCTGACACCCTCGATAGATATCTTACTTCACAACTCTTGGATAGCTACTGGCTATATTTGAAAATGTAAACCGTAGAGTGCTTCATATCCTTCACTTCATTGGCTTGTGCAGCATTTGCAAATGTGGTGCGTTGCAACTAGATCATCATTTGATTGTGTTGTTAGTTGAAAGGTGGCGGTAAGAGACACACACGTTTCATTTTGTGCCACCATTACGCTAGATGACATAGCACTGATATAGCATGTACCGGTACAGAGCGATCCAGTCACTGGTAGAGAGTCCCGATTGACAAGTGCACAGTGGATGTAGATTTGTGTAAGGGCATTAGGTTGGGCAATTAGAGATTAAAATTTCAAATGTTACAATTTTTCCCTTACAAAGATCTCATGACACATGAACTTGCACCAATTATATGCATATAGTAAATGGTTAGATATATAATAGTGGGCACGTGGGTTTATTTTATTACTATTAGTTGGCAGATTATTTCGTGACTCGTCCAACAATTAGGTTAGATTGCTCTACCTGAACTTGATCATTGACTTAGATAGTGCCAATATAGTTGGGGTAGTACAATTTTAACATACCTGTACTGAAATCTCTACAATACTTGCGAGAGAGGGCGATCATCCATTTCTGACCTATTGTCCTTTCTATATGTACCTTTAGCATACTTTGTATTCAGATAATATAATTTCATTTTCAAGCATAAATTAAATTGTGATTGTAATCTCATTGTTAATGATGCATATATAGGCATGGTCTCGAATACCAGAACTTGTATCACAAATTGTAAGACACCATTCTAACTTAGGTCCATAGGCTCTACCTGATGGTGACGAGCTTCCAGCAGCGCCGTATGGTGCTGCACATGTTCCTGATAAACTTTTATTAATTTTTGAATCTTTCTCTCAAGAATCCATAATTGTTACTTTTACTTTTGCTTTTGTTGATAAATGTACTGATGGTTCTGTACATGGAGATAGATGATTGAGATCGATATTCACAGAGTACAAATTTTGGGAGATTTTAAATTTTGAGGTATACACCTAAGTCCATTAGTTGACGATTATATCATATTGTCAATAGGATATTTGATTGAAATGATCATCATAATGTCATTGTTGTAAACAATACGTAGTTTAACTAGTGGTCATATGCTCTTGAGTGGTATACCACCTTGCTAGCTAGGTTTGGGCACCATATATGGACATACTCGAGTCCACTCATCCTATATGATATTGTGGAGATGCACTGACCAAAGCAAGTTTTACAACAATTTATGATGATGTATAATATTCTACCTACCCCTCAACTCGATAAGGACTGCCTACATAGTGTTGACTGCATGGAGGGAGTTTGACAAGAGATTAGGTGACATATCATCAGTCATACGTAGATTATTAGTGGAGTCTAGTAGTGGTTGTACAAAAAAAAAGGCACTACCACCATATACCCCAAGTACTGATCGGGTACCTTAATTGGTATTATCAATTTACTCACTGCACGATTACTCCACCGACTGTTTTCGTAAAGTCTGAATTTCAACTCGAAAATGGTATCTAGATTGATTATGTGATATGTAATTTCAAATAGTATTCTTTTTGTACTTAATTTATATATATTTGATAATAAAAATTTATTATGTACTGAAACATATATCCATTTTAGTTTCATGAGATAAAGCAATTCCTTATAAACGGTGATACCAGTCTTTGTGCGTGGATTCTAAAGCGCAGTCATGCGAGGCAGATTAGGAGAATGTATGCCTATACTGATATGGATGTTACTCCTACTATGAACGATACATCTATAGAGATGCGCCATTTGACGAGTAGGCCTGTAGTCAAATAGGGTAGTAGACACCATTCTGTATCTCATAGTGTACTATCTTTAGATCTTAATAGTCTATCCACTTCGGTTTACTGTGTAGCATAGTTCTCTTACATGCCTACTGTATCACAGCAGCATAACGATATTTATACACCTGTTCCACTAGATTCATCTATATGGAGTTTATACTCACTGCAAGTGATGCATGGTCTTTACGGCTCAGCAGATAATGTTTAAATGCCCAGGTAGTATTTTGGGACATCGAAGGACTACAGGCGTATTTTTCATATAAAATTATTCTACAGAGTAATCACCGAATGCACGAGGATGTGCAGTAGCATGATGCGTTATAGTAGTCCACTGCATTGTTGCATAATAACACATCACAGCATGTGGATAATGCAGATTTGATATCTCATAGAGATCGACGCACTCCCAAGTGTGTACTATGGGACATAAGAGATTTGTATAAGATTATATTATACTATGCATTCATATGTTTATTAAAAATTACTTGGATAAATATACTTGTACGAATAATTTTAAATTATCATATTTTATAATTCATTACTTGCACATGTCAATATAAAAAACAAAAACAGGATGGTATACATAATTAAAATATATACATTAATTGTAATTAAACCTATACTAATTACTTAAAAACACATAATAATATTAAACTATAATTATAATCAACATAAAATTAATTCTTTTAATTTACTTTCTCTAACAATTTTTTTTATTAAATTAATATTATTATATATTATTTTAATAAAGACATTTCATGTAACACAAAATTTTTTAAACTAAATTTCAAACCCAATTACTTCATATTATAACCATTTTCTGGCTAGAGACTTATATTTACAAAAATAACTGAATTTAATTTTTTTTATGATTTTAGATTTGTAAATAATTTTAAAATTGACATATTTTGAAGAAGGAAATTTTTTTAAGGTATAAACTGTTAAAAAAGCCTTCCAAACTTCCATTATTATATTTTCGTTTTGCACTTTCTTCTATGAACTGTAATTAAGCATATATTTTCGTTTCAATTCTATTATTTTTATTTTTATTTTAATTTATTCAATTTTAATTCATTCTATCATAATATCTTTCTCTTTGAGTCTTTATAAATAAGATAAATTTTATATTTAATTTTTTACTTTATTTGTAATTACCTCTATTGAGTGTGATTTAATTTTAATTTTCTAATCATTTTTGTGAGTCCGTATCACGTGTTCCAATTCCATTAATAAAATGTATGAGAAAATGTCAAGGTGATATTTATTTGACTTGATATTGATGATAAATATGAAAATTAGTTTAATATATTATTTGAATTTTTCTAATTCTGTGATTCTAATCCCAAAAATGACATTTCCATAATTTTCAATCATGAAATAGTTTAAATTTTTTTACAAATAATTTTTAAATCAAAACATTTTGAAAAATAAAATAAATATTTAATATAAATTATTAAAAAACCTCATTCTAATCATTATTATTTATATGTATATTTATATTAATAATATTATCCATTCAATCAAATTATTCATTCTAAATATATTGCGAAATTATAACACATCTCCATCGGTTTAAAAAAGCCCCTCTAGCAAGCATAGCCTTTAGTTTTAACCACTTGCAAGTGCAAATTTATTCGTCACTGAAAAGTTAATCGCAAAATTATACCATCGCCCGCACAGTAAAATTGGTGATAATTCCTTTATTGCTTCTTGCCAGGCCTGCTCGCGTCATTATTCCAACTGAAATCTATTAACTGGAGTTTGGGTGGAGAGAGAGAAGTGGCGAAAATGATGATATCAAACGGAATCGAGGACGAGGAGAAATGGCTCGCCGAAGGCATCGCCGGAATTCAACACAACGCCTTCTACTTGCATCGCGCTTTGGTATATTCCGATTCGATTCTTTTCACTTCAACAATTTTTCCGCGCATCTTTTTTCTTTTTTTAGAAGTCACGGATGCAACTTCTCAGAACGAAGCAACTCAATTGCGATTCGCATTTCGTTCAATATAGGACTCGAATAATCTCCGAGAAGCACTCAAATACTCGGCGCAATTGTTGTCTGAGCTTCGTACTTCGAGACTCTCGCCTCACAAATATTATGAGCTCTGTAAAGTTCTTGGATCCATTCCTAAGTAATTGGTTAAAGTATATTGACTGTTATTTGTGAAAATTGACTTTATTATTTATAAACGATGACCTTATGCCTTTTTTTTTTTTTTGTACCTCGTGTTAGATATGCGTGCGTTTGATGAATTGAGGAGGTTGGAAATGTTCTTCAAGGACGAAGACCGGCACGGTTGTTCAGTGATTGACCTATATGAACTTGTTCAGCACGCTGGAAACATCCTTCCTAGATTGTAAGTTATCTATAATTAGGATGCAAATTGAGACGCTGCAATTTTCAATTTTAGTTTATTGAGCTTGTTTTAATATAGTAAATCATACCAGTCACTCTTGTTATACTGCATTATTTAAGGATTTTGACATGGGATCATGATAAAATGAGGGAATGGTTCCTTCTGGCTTTCCTATGAATTACTGCATGTTTTATCTGCATGTTTGCCTGTCTACGAATTCATGGCAGATGCTTGACAGCAATCTAATCATATATATTGGAGGTTTGAAATTATGGTCTAGAGATGGTATTTGAGAAAATAGCCATTCCTGCTGCTTTGACGAGCTGCTCACCTTGCTCAGTATTATCTTGAAAAATAGTGCCAACTTAATTGAATTTTAGATAGCTGAAAGCAATTACAGCCGGACAGTTTTAAAGGCAACAAATCAATACCTTTTTTGTACTTTCCAATTTTTTTTTCTCAGTTTGGTTGTGTAATTAACTGTAACAAAGAATTTGTTTTATCCGCATTATGGAGTAAAACAAATTCATTTTTGCAGTTCGTATGTACTGGCAACTCCATTTCATTACCAAATATTATAGGTTTACTTGACGCATATTTCATTTCCTTTGTTACTGTGTTAGATATCTTCTCTGTACTGTTGGATCTGTTTATATAAAGTCAAAGGAGGCTCCCGCTAAGGATGTTCTCAAAGACCTTGTTGAAATGTGTCGTGCCATTCAACATCCCATCCGTGGGCTCTTTTTAAGGAGTTATCTTGCACAAGTTAGTCGAGATAAGTTACCGGATATTGGTTCAGAGTATGAAGGGTAAAGCAACTTTCTTCAACTTGAATGAATTATTTATTTAACTGATTTTGACCATGTTCCCCTTTAACGTAGGAGAGAGAAACACTTCTCTTTTTATCTTTGAGATATAAAATGCATACCTGTAATCTGTTGCAGTAGAAAGTTCTTGTTATCATCACTCGCCCTATTTATCTTTGTAAGTTTCAGCTTGCTCATCTTTGATGCCTTAGAGCCTTCCAATCATCTTATGATAAAGTCAAAAAATTTTTGCTTTATATTCAACTTCTTATTAACTTGCTAATAAGAAACATACCATTGGCATTCAATTTTCTTGGGAATCATGTGATGTACTCCTGTTGCCCAACATTAATGCTTCTATTCCATGTTACGATGCCACCAGTAATATTATATTTCCTAGAATGGGAATTGCCTATCCAAAGGCACATCCAACATTAAATAATGATGTGGTTGTGCAAACTTCAAATCACTATTTTTTAGTGGAAAGCTATTAAGATACTCAGAACTTTGAACCATAACTTCCGTCTAAAAATCTATGCCAATTTACACATGAATACTCAAATTGGGATGGATGGAGTCTATGTTTACCCCTTTTGAATGTTCAACTATATATTTTAATTATATACACCAATGCTAAGATACATGCTAGCAGATTCACATGCATGCTTATACTAATAAAATGCCAGACTAAAAAACTTGAAATAAAATTTCCCTTTCTGTTGTAAGGGTTAAAATAATTTATGTAATCCGTTAATATTATGGATGCAGTAACTTTTCTGATTAAACCTCTAAATTTCTTAATTGATGTTTGATTTTGAAGTTTCAGATTTCTGTTTTTCTTGAATAACTGAGGCAATTTCTCTGCTTATAGTGAAGGTGATACTGTAATGGATGCTGTAGAGTTTGTGCTGCAGAATTTCACGGAGATGAATAAACTTTGGGTCCGGATGCAACACCAGGTTTGTGGAAATATATCAGAATTTTTGTTCACCTCTTTCTTTTGACATGCATGGTGCCTGGAACTAGCATGCCACCAAAGTGAAATAATTCATGAGGCATGTTTTGGGCATGCAGGAGTGATAATTCTTATGATGGACATATTTGCTTTGGTGATCCTGAGTTGAGGCCTTCTTTCTGGATTTCTGGTCTGCAGGGACCTCTCAGGGAGAAAGAGAAACATGAAAAAGAAAGAAATGAATTGCGAGATCTCGTAATGCCACTGTGCCCAAGCAGTTAGCTTATCCAAATCATACTTTATCACTTTTAGCTTTGATGAGAGTGTCATTCATCCATTTCTCTGTTGTTTTAGGTGGGAAAAAATTTACATGTTCTCAGTCAGATAGAGGGTGTTGACCTTGAATTATACAGAGATGCTGTTCTTCCTAGAGTCTTGGAGCAGGTTGGTTAATCTAGCTTGATGCACCTCTCTTTTGAAGATCTTAAAATATCTGATACACTTTTCTCTAATACATTCATTCAAAATCTAATGACAGATCGTCAATTGTAAGGATGAGCTTGCACAATATTATTTGATGGACTGCATAATTCAGGTCTTTCCAGATGAGTACCACTTGCAGACTCTTGAGACATTATTGGGTGCTTGTCCTCAACTCCAAGTGAGTGGTCAATTGTGCAATCACTATTATTAGGAATGTTCATTTATACGCCTGTCTTTCTAAACACGATGATGGGTATTGCGCAAGATGTGGCATCCCTTAACTATGCATGGAGTTCTTTTTAACATGGTTCGAACTATGGTGGAGCACAGTGAAGACTATCCATCTAAATAGGAGTATAGATTTCCTTAAAGTACTTGGGCTATGTTTCCATCAATTATTATAATGCAGCTTGTAACTGTAAACTTCTCCTAGAGATTGTATATGTGAGGATGGAATGCAATGGCTTTGTTTTACTGGAAATAATTCTTGAAGTTTAATTTTATTGGCTAGCAACATTTTGTTGCATGATACTTCTTGCATTTGGACTTATCTAATAAAGTCTAAGGCAATTGTGGAGGGTTGACAAATAATTTCATATCTAGGCATTGAGTATCTGGGTAGAAGTGGTTGACCTAAACTTTTAGTTTGTATTTATGATTGGACTTGAAAAGCTGAAAGTCTAGCTTATGTCAAGCAATGTTCGACATGGGAACTGATGCTGCTCTGTTTTAATTCTCAGCCTGCGGTTGACCTGAAAACTGTGTTATCACAATTGATGGACAGGTTGTCTAATTACGCTTCTTCGAGTCCTGAAGTGAGTCATTTACATACTCTTCAATAAATCCTAAGGTTTCATTAATTTACAATCTTTTGACTAATTTTTCCGTACAGTTGTTGCCGGAGTTTTTCCAAGTTGAAGCATTTTCCAAGCTGAGCAATGCAATCAGGAAGGTAAAATTTAGATTTTTAAACTAATCTAGTTCTGGCAAACTATATTTTTTTTTTTTTTGAAAACAAACAATTGAAAGAGTGGGATTTTTTTTTTTGTCCTGAAGAGATATGTATTTTATTGTGCATTTAACTATGAAACAGATTGTCAACATGCTAAAGTCTAATCTGGCTTATTAAGCGGTTATACCGTGGTTGAATTTGGTTTCTCTCTTTTCTATATTTATATCACAACAAAAAAATATATATATATAATTCAGGTTAATCTTTTAAAATATGATGAATTATTATCATATATGTTCAATTTTGGGGCAATTGGTATCTCAGTTTTGATCTAATAGTACAAGAGAGGAGGTTCTTACCTAAAACCCAAACCTCAAGGGAGGTTCCTGCTAAAAGCCAGAGCTTAATGCACATAACCCCATCTAAATCTATTACATATATTATCAAATAATGGTATAAAGACAAAATCAGTATATTTAATGGTGAGGACAATTTCATGACAGAGATACCTAACAATACTGTTGCAAGTATAAAAAATTGGGCTATTAAAATAATTGCCAATTTTGTCCTATGCCTTGCTAGCCAAATGGCTGATTACTTGTTCCATCACTTCTCACCAATACACACAGTTTACCGTATGCCGAACCTATGGTTGCATTGCAGCTTGTTTGACTGTCTACAATAATGACAAAAAATAATTATAATCTTCAAAAACATGATTGAATATGACTTAATCTTAAGAATTTTGATGCTAGAGATTGTATTTCAACGATGTGATTAATTTCTAAGCCTAGTATAATCTTAAGATAAGTTTTGTTGTTTTGTCTTTCTAGAGTATTCTGTGGTCTTTTAAATATTATTTTTGGAGCTGCTCAGGAAAAACGGGGAATCATATTTTCTTGTCATGAGAGAGTATATTAATGAATCAAAGGAAGTGTAAGTTTGCATAAAAAAAGGAAAACCTACTCTACACCCGAGATAAACATAACTACTTTTAGGGGTCTCTTTAATGTATAGAATATAATACAGATCCCAAACACATGCAGTTTTAAACTGAAAACCATAATGGAATTAACATATGGTAAATAAAGACATGCCTTGAGACTTAGGCTTGAGCAGTAAACTGTTTGACTCTGACCCCATGTCTGTCCTCAGGTATATGTACAAATTCACACTGTATTTAGCTAATGTAAAGCTAACCTACTTCGGTCATTAGTAGGATTTATACAAGACTAATTGTCCCTAGCTGTTGGTGCATTTGACACAATGTAATCACCATGCAATTGGGGCTTTAAATTTTCGAAATGTTCTGTTTGTTCTTCTCAATTTTTTATTTATTGTATACATTTTTTTTCTCACACCCACACCCCCCTAATGGCCAATGAAATTTGAACCTATGCCCTCCCTTTGAAGGTGTTGGGCCAGTAACCACTGGACTACACCCACACTCTCCCAGTGTCTATTGATACCGTTAAGAACAAACTTTTGAACATGTCATGTATAATGATTTTAATATTGCATCTCATTCACAATTTAAATTTCTCGAACGGTTTCTTATGCAGGTCATTGAAGCACAAATTGACATGCCTATTGTTGGAGCAATTACTTTATATGTATCTCTTCTGACTTTTACTCTCCGTGTTCATCCTGATCGTCTAGATTATGTGGATCACGTGCTGGTATGCTTTTTTTGAATTGATGATGCAGATGCTCCATCTCAGCATTTCGATAATAGTCTAACACCACCCCCTCCCCCTATGCCTTTCATTTGCTGCCTGCTGGATTCCATCAAATTCTTGGGTTTGTAGTACACTTACATTGATGAAGAGAGCATCATGCCTCATTTTAGTAAATTTCACCCACGAAGATTACAATTTGTTCATAAATATGTATTGGCAGTAATCATGCATGCATGAACTCAAAATTTCGAAGTATCTCACAAATTAGTACATAGCAATTGAATTTCAGTGTGTAAGTGCGGAATTGAAATTATAATTTGACTGCTTTGTGGCCTCTGATCTGGCAGGGAGCATGTGTCAAAATATTATCTGGGAAACCAAAGCTTGAAGATAGCAGAGCAACTAAACAAGTTGTTGCCCTTCTGAGTGCTCCACTAGATAAATATGATGATATTGTCACAGCCCTTACACTTTCTAACTATCCCCTTGTAATGGATCACCTTGATGCTGGAACAAATAAAGACATGGCACTGGTCATTATTAAAAGCATCATGAAAAGTAAAACTTGTGTTTCAACTTCTGACAAGGTATATCATTCCCAATTTTTCTGGCATTTTTTGTTTTTACGTGTCATAAATATTTGTCTGAATTTGCCTTCCAGGTTGATGTGCTGTTTGAACTGATTAAAGGCCTTATAAAGGATTTGGAAGGGATTTCTACAGATGAGGTACATAGAAAACATATCTCCAATTGCACTATTAGTTAAAGACCCGTCGCTTCAGAGATATCTTATTTTTCTCTATTCATATTCTGTTTTTATTTTTGTTATTCTGTCAGTATGAGCTTATAGAGATATATTTCCTCATTTCGCATGTTTTAACAAATAGCTTGATGAAGAAGATTTCAATGAGGAGCAAAATTCTGTTGCTTGCCTCATGCACATATTATATAATGATGATCCAGAGGAGATGCTAAAGGTGATGCATCTCATACTGTAATTCTGCTTTGTAACATGTTACTCCTTCCTTTTTCATGCTACTACTTTCTTCACAAAACTAGCTGACAATGTCCCCAGATTGACTGATGCAATTGTTACGTCTAATAGATTTCACAACTGGTTCTGGGTGACAGTGAGCTGTCCCATTTTGTTTCAAGAAATGGATGGTTGGGTAGGGCTTTTTCATTTCTTTGCCATGGTAGAATGTAGATTCTCTGTAGTTCCTGGATATGGTATTTGACTCTGACATGTAGAAGAATCATGGGTGCAGTTCAAATAAGTGCATGGCCAATTATGCTGAATATAAATTTAGTTGGCTGTTAAATGAATGAAACACTTATACAAATGACTACACATTTGGCAAACCATTGTAACGTAGTAGAAGACATGCTATATCACGATCAATTGAAAATTTCAAAGCAAAAAGAATTGTGGGAAGGGAAATATAAGTTTTGTTTCCTTGGATTATCATATAGTTACTAGTGAAAGGGCGTAGTGCTAGGGGATAGTAAGTGATGAGGAGACCTGGACAAGGAAGTGACAAGGGGAAGGGGGACTAAAATGAATTGAGAATAATGCTGAAGAGGCTGGAGTGGTAAGTGGACTATGTGAGTGGGTGGGCCATGTATTTGAAATTTATATGGTCTTCATGTATATCTGATTGTATACCGACTTTCACTGCATCTCTGATGCAATGTAAATAGTTCTTAATTTATGTTCTCTTGTAACTTTTGTATTATGACAGTGAAATTCTTCCATGCTACATATAGCTACTAATTAAATTTAAAATATTATTGTCCATTTTTTCTACTTTTTTTGTGCTTAAATTGGGTATTTCCTTTCTCCCTCATTAGATAATATGTACTGTATGGAAACACATAAAGGTTGGAGGCCCAAAACGCCTGCCTTTCACAGTTCCTCCTCTTGTTTTTTCTGCCCTCAAGGTATGCTCTTTTGGTTGGTTGAGTATGCCTGTATCTTTTTATTAGTTGAGAGTATGATAGTCCACGTGTTTAGGGGAAGGGTGGATATAGGGCACTGAAATATGTTTTAATTTTTCAAATATACTCTAGACTCATGAACACTTGTGGAGCATCTGGCAAGTGGCAATTTTTGCCAACATGCCAAATGCAAGTACCTTACATTTTCTGACATTAAAAACTAAATCCAAATGATGCTAAGTTGTCACTGTTGACTCAGACTTCAGCAGTCATGGCTCAGGACTGTTTGCTTGAAAACTATCATATCCATATATTCTGTACTTGCTTTTTGCTGTATTTTTCTCTGTATATGCCCTTGATAGATTAATTTGTACTTCAGCCTGATTATCTATTTTTCATGATTCCCTGATAAATTCTCAAATGGTCTGCCTTGGATTGTGCTGGGTAAATATTTGAAGATCTTGCTTGTAATTAGTGAGAGCTTGTCTAGTCTTGGATTGTACTTGGGTGAATGGCGGTCTGTGCAAGCCACTTTAATAGTCGTTTGCTTGCATAAAAGTTAAGGAGGGGTGCAACATATAAATCAAGCATACCTAGAGAAGAAACTTTATACCTTTGACGAGTTTTCCTGATGTAGTTGGTTAGGAGATTGCAAGGCCAAGATGGAGATGTTGCTGGAGAAGAAGTTCAGGCCACCCCAAAGAAAATATTTCAACTCCTAAATCAGGTAATAAATGTTACAAACTTTAAAATTTCTGGGATGAGGCCTCAGGTTATTTTTAGTAATTTTGATGTCATAACAAAGCCCCAAATATCTCTTCTATGAGAATTGGTTAAAGATTTTTTTTTGTTTTAAATTTAATCGTAATTCCTGAAGGTTTTTTGTCAGAGAAGTTTAAAAACCATCTTTACATTTGCTGATTAATTTCTGATTCATTAACATATTTCTTTTATTTGTTGCAGATTATCGAGTCTCTGTCATTTGTTCCGTCACCTGAATTGGCATTGAGGCTGTACTTGCAATGTGCTGAGGTAAAAAAAGGAAAGAACAAAAAGGAAAGAAAAGAAAAGCTTTAACAATGTCAAATACTGATAAGTGTATATTGGATATTTGTCAGGGAAGCTAGTACGATCACATTCTGAAAAAAAAGGATGATGACTCACGCTTGAATATGCTGGTTTGGATAGTTTGAAATTCATGCAAGATTTAGAACAAACAGCTTTGTAATTTAGCTTTGTAATTTGCCCTCAAAACCATTGACCACAAGGTTTTGTCAGTCCAAGATTCAATCAGAGAAGTGTTGTTTCTAGTATTTTTGGGAAAAATAGCAATTTTATTAATGACCCCAAAAAATTACCTGGACAATCTGAACATGGGAGGACAGAATAATTCTGTGCAGATAGTGAATAATGCCTTTATATAACCTTAAATTTCCAGTATGCATTGATGGATTTAAAATTTTACTGGTGTAACTTTCATTCTTATAGTGTCTTTTTAATTGTATGGGGGTGCTTATCCTTGATTACATCAATTGCACCGGTATTGTGTTTGTGCACTTCACTGCTTAGATACTAGTTATTCTGCTTCAAATTTTTGCAACATAAATGTTTATTTTGTGGCTTTTGTTTGAAAATTTATATATACAGGCAGCCAATGACTGTGATCTTGAACCGGTGGCTTATGAGTTTTTCACTCAAGCTTTTGTGCTATATGAGGAAGAAGTTGCGGTTCGCATCAAATACACAAAATATATTTCACGTTCCCCGAAGTTTTCAATTAGCCATTGTACTTTAACTTTAACTTTTTGTTCTTATATTTTTATGTGTTCTAGGATTCTAAAGCCCAGGTGACAGCTATACACCTAATAATTGGGACTCTGCAGAGAATGAATGTATTTGGTGTTGAGAATAGGGATACCTTGACTCATAAAGCCACAGGGGTAACTTTTTCATTTTCAAGCACTATTTTCAAAATGCCACCCCTGAACTGCATCCTAGCCTCATTGTGTTTTTTACTCTCAGTATTCAGCTAAACTTTTGAAGAAGCCAGATCAGTGCAGAGCAGTTTACGTGTGTTCACATCTTTTCTGGGTTGATGATCAAGATGGCATTAAAGATGGAGAAAGGTAGTGTTTGTGTGTATAATATGCGTTGTTAAAAAAGTGCGGGCATAATGTAAGTGAAGAAACTTGATTGTGTTTTCTCTTCATTGCATTTACAAATATTCATTTGATAATAGCTGATTCCTGGGCAAAACATGCATCCGCTGCAGTGTTTATAGTTTTCAGTCTTAGTCAACAAGGCATGCACATTCTCATCTTTTTGTGCCATAGTGTTCTTTCAGTTTTAGTACGAACATTCTGATCTTCCTGTGGTATAGGGTTCTACTTTGTTTGAAACGTTCGTTGAGGATTGCCAATGCTGCTCAACAAATGGCAAATGTTACCAGGGGTAGCAGTGGACCTGTAACGCTCTTTGTGGAAATACTCAACAAGTTAGTTGATCAATCTGCTGTGATCTAAATAATAGATACTAGATCTGATTTCTGGTTGTTCATGATGCTGTCTCTCTCTCCTCATCCTTCTCTTTGCTCTGTCTGCTTTAGGTACCTTTATTTTTTCGAGAAGGGAAACCCTCAGATAACAGCTTCTGTGATTCAGGGCCTCATAGAGTTAATTAAAACTGAGATGCAGAGTGACAATACAACCTCCAGTCCAGCTTCAGATGCATTTTTCACAAGCACTGTGCGGTATATTCAATTCCAAAAACAAAAAGGTGGTGCTATGGGTGAGAAATATGATCCCATTAAGTTATGACTAGTTGATACCTCATGTAAAATGCTCCGATTTTTCATACCGATCTGCTGTGGAGTTGGATCTTGGAGGATGATCAAGTCAATAAATGATCAACAGCCACCGCACCTCCAGATTACTTGCATGCAGAAATTGGCTGATTCATGTAGGCCCTTGTCCCTCTCTGTTTCATTCTCTTTTTCGTTTCCTATGATCTTGTTCATAATGTTTCAGAAGGTTGGGTTAGGCTGAATTAAAAACGTAAGTGATTTCCTTTTTTATCGTTTTGTTAATTTGAGACCATTAAATTGCTCGATGTTTAATGTGACATCGCATCCTGGTACTTAATTGGCTGTTCTTGTACCTCCATGGAAGCAACTGAGATTATTGGTGGATAAGAGACAGAGAAAGTAAGCTTTGGTTGTGCATAAGATACCGTATTTTGATCAGTGAGCAGAATTTGTTCTTTATTGTTCAATTTGCCATGCCTAGGAGCTCTTAACTCCCGCAGTTTACTTACCTCCAATAGGGTAACGTGTTAACTCATAATGGGCACCGCCAACGGCGCTGCATGATAATAGACGTGATGATGACCTATTGTGATTTTATGTTTCTACGGACTTTCATGCATGATTGTGTCACGGATACTCTAAGCAAGGTCGTTTTCACTTTATATGATTCTATATGTTTTTGCTGTTACTAATTACATTTATTTCTGAAAGACGCATGGTGTAATGCAGATTTTTAATAAATAATTAAAATGTTAGATAGATAATTAAATATAATAAAATAATGCTTAATAATCTTTTTACACTGAAAAAGCCTAAACCATTTGCAATAGTTTCTTTCATGGAAAATTTTTTTAAAAAAAATCCCTCTTATTTGGCAGTTTATTTTCCTCGGCTAATGTATTGTGTAACTCGTAATGGGCGTAAACAACTGCCAATTCATCTTCTGCGCTGCATGTGATTAGACATGAAGATGAGCTATTGTGACTTTATGTTTCTATGGACTTTCGCGCATGATTGTGTATCACATGTATCCCAAGCAAGGCCATTTTCACTTTAAACAACTCTATTAGTTCTATCCATGCTAATTACATTTATTTTTCAAAGATCTATTGGAAAATGCAAATATGTATAAAATTACTAAAATGTTAGATGGATAATTGACTATAATATAATAACGCTTAATAATCTTTTCGGCCTGAACATAGCCTATTCGATCTTCAATGGTTTCTTTCATGGAAAAAAGGAAATAAAATATTCCATCTCATTTGGGCATTTTAGATGTAATTTACTTAAAATTGAAATGATGGTTATAATTAATCCAAGCTGCGGAAGTATAGCTTGAATTTACCTAAAATTTACAATTTTATGCACCAAATCCAAAATAGAAGGGCCCTAATGGCTAATGGGATGGAGCCCCACACAAATGGGATTTTTCTTGGGAAAAATGGGCGACCCAGTGTGCGATAAATTAAAAATGAAAATTAAAAGCTTACGGTAGCCTTTGACAATCTTTTCAAGCTTGAAAAACGAGATTGGACAATAGACCTCAAGAACCTGATCCGTTATTTATTGCACACCTCGATTAAGAACAGGCATCAAGTGCTGCCAGCTGCCAACAGTACAAAAAACAATTGGACAGGACTAGGCATTGCAGATGAAGCCTGTAAGGATTGACAATCAAGTTGGGACTTCTACTCATGTGAGCACTATCTAAAGTTCCAGTTTAGTGACACTTGGAAACACCACGAGCATAAGATTCATATTAGTATCTAACATTCGAAAATTACATATCCATAGTCATAGTGTTTTTGGAAGAAACCGAACACTTCAAATCACACTGCTAAAATTAAGATATGTATTACTAAGGAATAACAGTCAGAAAATGCATATTATCCTCTTACCATAGAGGAAAACAGAAGAATGAAAAGGAGATGTAATACAACGCCATAGAAACAAAATCTGCTTAGGGGAGCACGGTTCACCTGATCCTTGGACAAAAGCTTCTTCTTTACATCATTCTTAAGAGACCAGGGTACTTGCATCCATTACCATAAGGTTGGGCGTACATGGATTTGACCACATTAACAGATGCCATCCTCCATGGATTTGGAATGCTGGGACTTCTTAACAATTTCTTTGTGCCAATGTTACAAGATGGAGCAGCCCTTGTGCCCTTTCTTCTTCTTCTGTTGTTTCGATGGTTGCAATACTATCTTAATGGCAGCATCAAACACTGCCTTCACATTCTGCAGTAAATATGAAAACATTCCATTTATTTTTTGGGGTTTTCCACGAACATAAATGGCATCGGTGTACCTGTTGTGTTTTTGAACTGCACTCAATGTAGACAGGAGCTCCAATCAGTTTC
Organism: Avicennia marina; assembly: GCA_019155195.1. NCBI lineage: Eukaryota > Viridiplantae > Streptophyta > Magnoliopsida > Lamiales > Acanthaceae > Avicennia > Avicennia marina. Next base: position 4,492,162 of record CM032781.1, on the reverse strand, counting down.
TTGAGTTCCTCTCCCTGCATGGAAATTTGTCAAATACATTTTGTGACCTCAGAGGCTCGAGACATGCTGTTGAGAGGGGTCAGATGTTAGTAATTTGCCTTGTTACCTGAGCTGTAGAAATTGGGACTGCTCCAGGATGATGGATAAAAAATTGCTTATCATCTCGAAGATCTGTGTATGGAAGTATCATTAAATCCAGGTGAGCTCTTGAATGAAATACATGGCCATGGCATGCTTCATTTTAGCACTTGAAAGATCACCAACCGTGTCAGTCTTCAAGGCGATGTAAAATCAATTGATAACATAATGTGTTACCGTCTTGCAGTTCAGACAGCTTTAGTAGTTAACGCTTGATAGTGTTATTCTTTGGTTTTTCAAAATTTTCTCAACCTATGAACTCACAACTGCCTACCGCATAAAGAAATAGACCAGACAACTAATTCATGGAAGACTAATGTTCAAGAAATGAAAATCTTACCAAGCTTCGTTCCAACAAGGATGATTGGAACACCCGGAGCATAATGCCTCAATTCTGGAATCCACTAAACAAAACCGAAAAACAGATAAGAGGGTGGCATCAGATTACTGAAACATAATGGACGAGTAAACCAATGACCCTAGAGATGCAGAACTTTAGAGCCATCTAAACAATTCTAACCTTCTTTGCAATGTTCTCATAGCTGGCCTTGCTGATGAGGGAAAACGCAAGAAGGAAAACATCCGCCCCTCGGTAGCTCAAGGGTCTTAATCTATTGTAATCCTCTTGACCTGATTCATGATGTAAACTGAAATCAAGAAATGCTTGAAGCACACTTGAAAATATATCGGAGAAAGTGGAGGTCATCCGAAGAATACCAGCGGTGTCCCACAATCCTAGATTGACCGTGCTACCATCCACAACTACATTTGCACTAAAGTTATCGAAAACAGTTGGAACATAATCCTGTAGATGAAAAAGGGAGAGAAATTTAAATCTGAAAGAGTAAATTTAGAGGTCTACTGGGGTTGGAGACAAGCGCCAGCATTAAAATATCCCAATTGCAGAGGCAAAAGCAGAACATGCGACAACAATCCAACCAAGAGAGCCACTTTACTGCAGAATACCACTTTACTAACCGTAGGAAATGTGTTGCTGGTATAAGAAATCAACATGCAGGTTTTTCCAACAGCTCCATCGCCCACAGTCACGCACTTTATGAACCTCGTTGCACTCATTTCGAGCACTCTTTTCCACGTCAAAGATCGCCAATTCTTCCTTCTTAATTCAAGTTGTAAAGAGTAGTTATTTCTTCAAATTTCATGCAACCGACATCAAGATTCAAGAAACTGAAAGAACCCCCATTTCAGGAATTTCACAGCACAGAGAATCAGAACGAAAATTGACACAAAACAATTCACCTGTCGCCCTGAAGTTGGAGACAGAATAGCAATGCCTGTACTTTGCTGGCCAAAAGACCCGACTTTTTGACAACTCTCCCAATCTCTCTTCAAACTTTATATTGGGGTGGAAGAAGGGAGCGTGGGGTTGCACTTTTTTGTTGAGAATTTGCTCGAGTTGTTTTCACTTACAATGGGACCAACTCCACCGTTAATTTGTCCTCTTTTCCCCCTAGATTAAGTAGATAACTTCGAATTCAAGAATTGGACAAGAGAAAAGGACAAGTACATTTAAGGACAAGAAATTATATAAATATGCAATGTTTATGCGGGACTAATTATCTCCATTAATGAAGTAATCACATGGGGTTGAAGCTCAAATCCAAAGCCCCATGTGCATCGAGTGACCCACGACCTACGTACCTTTAATTCCTCTTTTATCTTGTTCCCCCATCTTCCATTTGCAGTTTTGGTACCGTTATGATCTGGGTGAGATTCCACTGCTGGGCCCCTGTTAGGCAGCCGAGCCCGGAGTATGAGTACGATATGGTATCCCACTCACTGCTCCATTTTATCTCTTCAGGAAATCCGTACCCCACTGAGGGGTAAAACACAGGAATAAATTAGGGTGTGGGACATAATCTTGCATAAAATCCTTCTTCCATAACCATCCAAACGTATCTACTGCCATTCGCTTTTATTCTTTAACTACAGATTATAGTTTCATATTCTACAGAATCTATTTTCATACCTGATGCAATAAATCTATCCATCTATCTATCTATCTCTATACTATTATAAAAGTGCGATTTACAAGAACAATTTTTTTATAATTTTTGAACTCTTTAATTAATGTTTAATTAATAGTATAAAGTATTAAAAATATAGGATATAATTAAAATTTTGTAATATTTAATATTAAATTAATGTCTATTCATATGCAAACTTCTTTGTTTTTTCTCTTTTTAACACAATTTTTTAAATATTTTAAATTTTAAAATAAAACCAATTTTGTATAAAAGTATACTTCAAGATTTTTCAAACCATATTTTATATGACATATATTAGATTTTATATGAGAGAGTTATGATTATTTAATTTCTATTGTTATTCAAATTATGAATTTATAACAAAATAAAAAAGTTAATTGATGTGCAAAGTTATTAAATTATTAAACTTATATGTAAAGTATTAAAATGATAGGAAATTATTAAATATTTCAATCTATTTATATATTTATGCACGTGTCAAAAGTTTTAAAAAAAATCATTGATTCATATTTAAACAAAAGTTAGACATATTTAAGAATTTCTAGGAGATAATTATGATTATTTAGGTTTAATTGATATGATTATTAAACTTATATGTAATTATTAAAATGATAGAAAATTATAAAATATTTCAATATATCTATATATATTTATACACGTGTCAAAAGTATAAAATGAATTTTTTAAATTTCTTTGATACCTAATATCATATTTAAAAGAATTATCAAGAAGAATAAGAAGAAAACATTTCTTGAAATTTGTTTACCACACACAACATGCATATATATATATATATATATACATATATATATATATATATATTAGTGTACATAATGTGTGTGACACACAAGCTCACAAAAAGTTTGTTCGAATTTTTTAGTTTTTAATTTATTTTCAGTAATTAATATAAAATAACAAAAATACAAAGTCTAATTTTAAATCTTTATGACCATAATAAAAATTATTAAATACTTCATTTATGTACATTTATAGATTGTAATGTGTCAAAAATATAAATGACAGAAAAAATGTTTCTTAAATTTCTTGGTAGTAAAATATAAATGCATGTAAAAATATAATATAAAATAATAAAAAGTAATATTTTAAATTTAGTTATCTTTAATATTATGTTTCAAATTTAATTATATACTTTCATAACTCAATATTTTATAATTATAAAACAATTATGAATTTATAATAAAATAATAACATTTCTTTATTGATAGGCCCATATATATGCTAATCAGAATTTAATAATAAATTTTCAAATAATATTAATTTTGTACATAATTAGAATACTAGACTTTAAAACCTTCCTAATTTTATCACATGTATACAAGACTTTTTGCAAAAAAATTATGATTATCTGAAAATTTATTATTAAAAAATACTATAAATATATAGAAAAGATAATTAATTAATAAAGATGCTAACTCTTAATTGATAGGTCTACATATATGCTAATATGAATTTAATAATAAATTTTTAAAGAAATCCACTTTGGTATAAAATTAGATATATGAAAGGTCTATATATATGCACATGACATATGCGAACTTTAAAGGAGAAAATTAAGATTATTTAAAATGTATTAATATACAAAACTATGAATTTATAATAAAATAAAAAACTAAATTGATTAGTAATTGAGTTAATATTACTAAAATTATATCTAAAGTGTTAATATATTGGAAAAAATCTATGAGATACTTCATTCTATCTAATTATATATTTATATAATAAATTCATATTCAAATTTTGTTCTTTTTAATATCATATTTTAATATAACAGCTTATATTTAATATCATTAAATAATATATTAGTAATTTTTCACCAAAAAATTTTTCTTTTACTCTTTCTTACACAACTGTTTATTTAATTCGAATTTTGAAATAAAATTGGTTGCACATTAAAGTAGAATTTTAGATCTTCTAACTATATATAATAAAAAATTATTAAATACTTCAATATATTGATATATTGATACTTCAATATACTTTGTATATGTGTATATCTTCAATATGAAAGTATAAATGATGATAAAAGGGTTTCTTGAATTTCCTATAACTGATGATAAAAGGGTTTCTTGAATTTCCTTGGTGCATTGAGTAATTGCATTTAATAAAAGAATATGACACAAAAAATAAATCATATTTTTAAATTTAGTTATTTTTATATGTTTTTTTTAAATACAATAGTAAACTTTCATATATTATTTATTATTATTATAAGAAAGATGAATTTATATTAACGTGACTTTATTGATATTTCTTATATATATGATGATGGGAATTTGACAATAAATTGCTACCAAATATAGTGGTGTGATGTCAATTAAAATTTAATTTTATTCTTTAATATTATACTTTAAATGTAACATCATACTTGCATATTTAATTATTTATTGTCATGCAAACATATGAATTTGTAACTAAATTTAAAAAATCCTTAATTGATAGAACTACACATCCATGTTGAGGAGGATTCAGCAATTATACATGTACTATTTAAAGTTTTTGTTAAATATTTATATGTAACTTCACACACACATGTTGGTATGTATTATATATGCATATGTAGAGGTGTTGTTTTATTTAAAATTATATACAGAGTTTATGATAAAGAAAATTATTAAATAGTTTAACCTATCGACTTAGATGTCTATATGTACATGTTAGAAGTATAAGTTATAAAATAAAATATATCAAGAATCCTGTTTAATACCATTTATAATCATACTTAATAATATAAAATAATAAAAAAAATTTCCTATTTTGAATTTAGTTATCTTTAGTGTCTTGGTTTAAATAAAATACTGTACTTCTATATTTCAATTCCACTTTTATTCTATTCTCTTCAAACAATTTGAATTTTCAAATAATTTTCATATAAAAATTGATTATGGTATAGTTTAAATTTGTACTTTATTAAATAAAAAAACTATAGTAATATATATCAAAGTTTATGAGTTAAATTAAGATAATGAATACATATTATGCATAAAAAAGAATCTTTAAGTCTACACTGTAGAAATTAAAGTAATTTGGTTCTTATGAAATAAGAACAAATCCACAAATTGTTATACCATGAACTTCACTGTATATTCTTAAATAATCATATATTTTTACACTTAATAAGTTTTAATATTGCATATTATATAATATATATATATATATATGTGTGTGTGTGTGTTAGAAATTAGAGCACACATCGCTTGCATATAAAAATATAAATGCGCATAAATAAGTTTTTTTGTGAATAAGATAATACAGCTACATATAACTGTATATACATTTTCAAAATTTTAGTCATGAATGTAAAATGAAATTGAGAAAAAAAAATTGGTGAATTAAGTCTTCAAAGGGAAAGAAGACCTTAAACAACTTATAAAATGTTGCAGTAAAATATCAAAAACTATATAGGATAATGCAGATATTGCATTGAGATTGTCTTTTTATAAAAAGTTATACCATGTTAAATTATCGATAGAATAAATTTCAGTTGATCATATATATATATATATATATATATCATTTTCTTTAAATTTAGTTGCAATCATTATTATTAAACACAAGAACATTTGTAAAATATTTTGAAATTTAATTATGAGATTATTAAATTCATAATAACAACTCAAAAATATGGTACTGAAATTATAATTATTAGATAATTATAATTTTAAATCATAATCTAACACTCTTTTCTAATGTTGATCGTGAAAAACAAGATAAATAAATAAGATTTTATCCAATGTATTAATTTCTACTCTTGCTTCATGTACAAGATAACGATTTTTTTATTGGGAACTTTTTTTTTTTCATGAAATACTTAATTTATATACTTTGAAAATGAAAAATAATACTATAATATATTAGGTTTTAGAAAACACAAAAGACACATTTGTCTATCTATATTCAAAGTATATCCTGTGTAGAATGTAAAAATATTAACTAATTAGGTAAATTAGTTTTTTTATATTTAAATATAATCCGAGTATTAAATTACTATTAAGTAATAATCTCTTAGATATCTAATTAGGCTACATTATTTCAAAATATTTATAATTATATTTTAACATTATCCCAAATTCTAGAAGTCTATAATCGAAATCATAGATTAATAACCCTCAACAAGTAAGACATTTGCCCAATTTTCATTATTTTTATGATAATTCTAGCAATGCAAGGGAGATGAATTTATGAGAGTATATGTTAACTATTATTTATAAAATGTAGAAATTTAGACATAATAAGACTTGTCTCTTTAACATTCAAATTTTCAATAACATAATTCTGATAAAAAAAATCAATTTGAGTTCTTTCAAGTTAAAGCTCAAAAAGGAAAAAAGAAGCGTTGTAACTTTTTTTAAAAGGAAGGCACGAGAGAAAAATAATAGGAAAAATGTTGAATTAACTAAAAGGACCAAATAATTAATTGGTGGATAATGAAAGTTGAATATGTTCTTAAACAACTTATAAAATGTTGTGATAAGATATCTCTAATTATAAGAGATAATGCATGTAGTATGACAAGAATATCTTTATAGAGAAATTTATGTCACCATAGATTAATTTGATTAATTGATTATGTTATAGTATTTTCATAAAAAATTTTATAGTCATTAGATTATTGAATTGAATAATGCAAGAACTCAAGTAAAATATTTTGAAATTTACAAAATTATTCGGCGAATGTTAATGATTCAAAAATATGGTAGTTTAATTATCATTATGTTAAATTAAAAAGAAAACATTTTAAATTAAGATAATAAGAAATTTTGAGATGATAATTAGAGAAAAGATTCTTAATGTACTTTTCCTCTGATGATTATGAAAAATAGGAGAAACAAATAAGTTTTTGAATTTAATTTAGTGATTGTCATTTTGGCTTAATGACCTATAAATCTTATTCATATTAAAAAAATAGAACTATGATTTATAGCCCTTAATAAGAAAAAAAATTAAGTATCCACTTTTACTATTATATTTTAACAAAAAATGAAATAAATGCATATAAATATAAAATAATTATCTATGAAGTATATTTCAAGAATAAAATGAGATTCATCCTATAATATATACATTGTAAATAACTTAATTTTAAAAGTAAAATTCAATATAAATTTTTATACATGTCAAAAGTTGGGATAATGATTATTAATTTTTAAGAATGAATTACGCAAAAAAAACAATAAACTAGCTAAAACTCTAGATACTAATTGATAAAAATAAAATTGACAAGAGAAATTAGATAACATAGGGAAAGTTATAATTAAATATAAACAAGTGTGCATAGTTTGAGATTGCATTTATAAAAGAAAAGTCAATAATTATGAATTTATAATATCATTTATCTATATTACCATCACTCTTAGTTGATGGATGTATTATATTTCTTCTATCACAAATATCCAATTAACAATTTGAATAACATTGGTTCATTTAATATCTATAACTAAAATATAATTAAGATTTAAATCTTTCCAAATTTTAGTTAGTCTACATTGAAGTGATATTTAATGACGAAGTAAGATATAGACTTACAAGACATAGATATCTAATTTGTATTTACATCTCAAAAATTATAAATTTGTATTTGCATTGAATATTTTTTCATGTTAAATAGAATAAATGTTCTAACACTATTGAAAGAAGTCATGGTATGATGTAAATATTCTCTCCTCTTAGATGCTCACATGCCTATACTAACTCAAAAATTTAATTGATATGAAATGATATTACATTATTAAACTAACGTATTTATGTATTTATGCATGAGTCAAAAGAACTAAAAATCTTTAACACTTAATTTCATATTTAAACAAAAGTTAGACATGTATGAGAACTTGTAGGAGAGAAATTATGATCATTTAAAATTCATTGATGTAATTTAAACTTATACTTAAATAATAAAAATGATAGAAAATTATAAAATATTTAAATCCATCTATATTTTTATCCATGTGTCAAAAATATTTAAAAAATTTATTTCTTTGATACCTAATATCATATATAAAATATTATCAATAAGAAGAACAACAAAACATTTCTTGAAATTTGTTTATCATATACAACACGCACATGCACACACACACACGCACGCACATATATATATTGGTGTACACAATGAGTGTGACACACAAGTTCAAGAAAATAATTAGTTTGAATTTTGTAGTTTCTAATTTATTTTAGTAATTAAAATAAAATAAAAATATATAAAGTAGACTTTTGAATTTTTAGGACCATAATTAAATGTGATTATATACTTCATTTATATATATTTATAGATTATAAACCTGTAAAAATTACAAATGACAAAAAAAATGTTCTTAAATTTCTTAGATGCAAATTATAAATGCACTTAAAAACATAAAATAATAAAAAGTAATATTTTAAATTTAGTTATCTTTAATATTTTCAAATTTAGTGGTTTCATGACTCAATTTTTATAATTTTTAAAAATTATAATTTGTAATAAAATAAAAAACCATTCTTGATTGATAAGCCCATATATGCTAATCAAAATTCAATAATAACTTTTCAAATAATATTGGTTTTGTGCATAATTAAAATACTAAACTTTGAAACCTTTCTAACTTTATCACATATGGCATATACAAAACTTTCTGTAAAAAAATTATGATTATCTAAAATTAATTATTGAATAATGCTATGAGTTTATAAAAAAAATTAATTAATTAATTAATAAAGGTACTAACTCTTAATTGATAGGTCTGCGTATATGCTAATATGAATTCAGTAATAAATTGTTAAAGAAAACAACTTTGTTATAAATTAGATATATGAAAGGTCTATATATATATATATATATGCATATGACAAATATATGATTATTTAAATGTAAATTTATAATAAGATAAAAACTAAATTGATCAGTAAACGAGTTAATATTATAATAAATTCAAAGTCGGTTCTTTTATATTATATTTTAATATAACAGCTTATATTTAATATGATTAACGTTAATTATATTTGTAATTTTTGCCTACAAAGCTTTCTTTTACTCTTTCTAACATAACTTTTAAATTATTTTTAATTTTCAAATAAAATTGGTTCCATATTAAAGTAGAATTTTAGATCTTTCTAACTATAATAACAAATTATTAAATAATTCAACATATTGATGTATTTATACATTATATGTGTGTAAAAAGTATAAAGAATGGTGCAAGGTTTTTTGAATTTCTTAGGTGCATAGAATAATTGCATTTAACAATATAATATGACAAAAATAAATCATATTTTAAATTTAGTTATTTTTATATGATATTTTAAATATAATGGTAAACTTTCACATATCATTCTTTATAATTATAAGAAAGATGAATTCATACTAACATTAAAAATAAAATACATCATGATGGGAATTCAACAATAAGATGCTACCAAATATAATTATACCTAATGATGTCAATTCGAATTTAATTTTATTCTTTTAATATTATATTTTAAATGTAACATCATCTTGCATATTTCATTATTTATTATCATACAAAATATGAATTTGTAATAAAATAAAAAGTCCTTAATTGATAGGACTATGCTTCTGTATTGATGGGAATTCAACAATTATACATGGATTCTTCAACTTTTTAAAATTTTTGTTATATATTTATACGTACCTTCACACACACACACACACACACACTAGTCTGTGTTATTTATGCATGTGTAAAGGTGTTGTCTTAGTTAAAATTATGCACAGAGTATATCATAAAGAAGATGATTAGATAGTTTAATACCTCAATTTAGATGTTTACATGCACATGTCAAAATGTCAAAAGTATAAGTTATAAAATAAAATGTATTATGAATCTTCTTAACATCATTTATAATCATACATAATAATATAAAATAATAAAAAAATCTTGTATTTTGAATTTTTTTAGTACCTTAATTTAAATACAGTATTGTACTTCTATATTTCAATTCTACTTTTATTCTATTCTCTTTGAACACTTTTAATTTTTAAATAATTTTCATATAAATATTGATTATGGTATAATTAATTAAATAAACAAACTATTGTAGTATATTTCAAAGTTTGTATCAAATTAAGATAATGATTTATATATTTTGTATAAAAAAGAATCTGTAAGGATTTTATCTATACTATACAGATTAAAGTAATTTGATTCTTATAAAATAAGAATAAATTGATAGATTGTTACACTATAAACTTCATTATATATTCCTAAATAATCACATATTTTACACTTAACAAGTTTTAATATTGCATATTATATAAAATAGATATTAGCAATTGTGGCACACGCCAGTTGCACATGAAAATATAAATCTACATAAATAAGTTCTTTATGAATAAAATAATATAGCTAAATATGTTATATATAGCTATACATATGTTTTCAAAATTTTAGTCCTGAATGTAAAATGAAATTGATAAAGAAAACATGGTGAATTAAGTCTTCAAAATATTGAGAAAGAAGACCTAATTAAACAACTTATAAAATATTGTAGTAAAATATTAACAATTATAAGGGACTGTGTAGGTATTATGTCAAGATTTTCTTTTTACAAAAACTTATTCTATCATAGATCATTAATAGAAAAAGTTTCAATCAATGGTATATATTACATTTTTTTAAAATTTAGTTACAATCATTATTATTAAAGACAAGAAAATTTGTAAAATATGTTGAAATTTATGAGATTAATTAATGAATAATAATGATTCAAAAATATGGTAGTGCAAGTATAATTTTGTAAAAACTAACACAAAGTAAAACAATACAAATTATTTGAGAAGATAATTAGAGAAATAATCATGTTTTTAGTGAAAAACTCTAACCTGCTTTTCCATGTTGATCATGACAAATATGATAAATAATTAAGTTTCAGAATTTAATGTATTAATTACTACTCTGGCTTCGCATACAAGACAACTCTTTTTTTATTGGAACTATTTCATAAAATACTTAATTTATATACTTTTAAAATGAAAAAAAAATATCACAGAAATATTATTTTTAAAATCACAAAAGATACATTTGTCGATTCATATAAAAAATATATCTCGTGTACGATATAAAACTATTAACAACTTAGATAATTTATTTTTGTATATTTAAATATAATTAAAATACTAAATTACTATTAAGTACCAATCTCTTAGATATTCTAGTTATGCTCCATTATTTCAAAACATTTATAACTATATTTCAACATTATTCCAAATTCTAAAAGTTTATGATTGAAAACATAGAATAACAACTCTCAAATTTGTCCAATTTCATTTTTTTATAATAATTCTAGCAATGCAAGGGAGATAAATTTATGAGAGTATATGTTAATTATTATCTATAAAATGCAGAAATTAAGACATAATAAGACTTTCTCTGTAACACTCAAACTTTAAAAAACATAATTCTAACAAAAAAATCAATTTGAGTTCTTCCAAGTCAAAACTCAAAATGGAACAAAAATCTAAATTTTTAAAAAAAGTACGAGAGATAAATAATAGGAAACGTTGAATTAACTATAAGGTCCAAATAATTAATTGGTAGATAATAAAAGTTGATTAAGCAAACAACTTGCAAATTGTTGTAATAAGATATCACTGACTATAAGAGGCAATGCATATAGTATGGTAAGAACATCTTAACAATGAAATTTATGTCATGATGGATTAATTTGATTAATTGCCTATGTGATAGTTGATGGGTATTAGATTATTAAATTGAATACACAAGAACTTAAGCAAATTATATGAAATTTACAAAATTATTAAACGAAATGTTAATGATTCAAAAAAATGGTAGTTTAATTATCATTATGTTAAATTAAAAATAAATCATTCTTAAAGTTAGATAATACTAAATTTTTTAAATGATAATTAGAGAAAGGATTCTTAATGTACTTTTTCAATGATGAATATGAAGAATAAGAGAAACAACTAATTTTTGCATTTAATTTATTTATCGTCATTCTGGCTTAATGACCTATAAATCTTTTTCAAATTAAAAAATTACAATGATGATTTATAGCCCTTAATAAGAAAAAGATTAGTTAAGTATCTACTTTTACTATTATTTTTTAACAACAACATTAAATAAATGCATGTAAATATAAATTGATTATCTATAAAGTATATTTTAAGGATAAAATGAGATTGATCCCATAATATATACATTGTAAATAACTTAGTTTTTAAAGAAAATTTAAATTTAAATTTTTATTCATGTCAAAAGTTCAGATAAGATGAAAAGAAACAATAAACTAGCTAAAACATTGGACACTAATCAATAAAAATAAAAATTGACAAGAGAAATGAGACAAACAATGAGAAGCAATAATTAAATATAAACATGTATGCATATTTCAAGATTATATTCATAAAAGAAAAGTCAATAATTATTAATTGATAATATCATTTATTTATATTCTAATTACTCTTAGTTGATGGAAGTATCTATATTTCTTCGATCACAAATATCCAGTTGCTAATTTGACTAATGCAAGTTCATTTAATATCTATAAATAAAAATATAATTAAGATCTAATCCTTCCCAAGTTTTAGTTAGCCAACATAAAAGTGATGTTTAATGACAAAATAAAACATAAACTTACAAAATATAGATCTCTAATTTATATTTATTTCTCAAAAGTCATAAAATTGTATCCCCAAATATTTTCATGTAAAATAGAATAAATATCCTAACAATATTGAAATAAGTTGTGGTAAGATGTCAATATTCTCTCATCCTTGATGCTTACATGCCCTCACCAACTCAAAAATTTTTGTTTTCGTTCTTTTCTAAATTTACAAGTCAAAATTTAAAATCTTACTTATGTAGAAGTGCAATTTTTGAATATTTTAAATATGTTCTATAAATAAAATTTAATTTGACTCAAAATAACTTTTACTTTGAAAGTTACATTTTTTTAATATTGCATAAAAAATTAAGTGTTATGACAAATTAACTTAAAGTGATGAAGATAAGATGTGAATTTACATAATAAATTTTTTATTAAAATCTAATAAAATAAACAGTACAAAACAAGAATTAAATTGGATAAACTTGCCAAATGAATTAAAACAAAAAACACCTCAAAAGTACTTTATTTAATCTATACCAATTTCATACATAATAAAATTGATATTACATAAAACATTTTTTGATTCATTCATCCACAAAAGTATTTATGATAAAATTAATTTAGCAAAGTTACTCTTAAATGTCGTCATATTTAATTATACATATTTGATTTAAGTTTGGGGGTAAAGTATTCCTCAATTGTTAGTTAAAGAAAAAGAAAGAAATAAGTGGTTCACAATTACTTTTTACCGTTCCAATTTTATTTTCATTCATTTTTTTATGGCTAATATGATAGAAAAAAATTAAAAGAAGTAAGCGAGACAAGGAAAATGTGGACAATTAAAATTAGCATATATATATATATATATTTGTAAGTATTAATTATAAATATTTGTACTTAATTTTAATAAATAAAAAGCTCAATTTACTCTTTAATGTATGCAAGTAAATACTAAAAATTTGTGGTTCATTTTCTTTTTATTTTTCTTTCATATAATCAGGACTACTATATTATCAAATTAAAAATTCATGTATTATTTAAATAATTGAAAGATATTTATCAATTCATAATATGTAAAATTACTCAATTTAGTTGTATATCATTCACATACTAATAGATAATTTATGAATTTTATATGAAAAAAATTATAGTGATATTTAACTCTTATTTTTTCATGCACATTTATCTTTTTTAATGAATACTGAATATAAATATTTGTTATTTGACTAAAACATTATCAATTATGCACGTAATTAAATAGTTCATGTGCACAAATGATAGTTTTCTATTATTACTATATGGATTAGTTGGTTCTTGTTAAGGACAGATTCAGAGCTTAAAGTTTGGAGGGGTTGAATTACTATTTATTTATTGAATAAATATAATAATATAGAATGATTTTTAACATATTATAATAAAAAAATTACATAAAACAAAAAATATGTTTGTAGAATATTAAGATTCATATTTTATACTAAAAATGAAAATAATTGAATTGAATTGATAAAAAGAAAAAAAGATGATAAAAATGTAAGATTAAATTTTTAAAATGACCAAAAATATAAATAAAAAAATTAAAAGTGGATTTCCTTATTATTTGTAAATCTCTCATTTCTTAAGTTAATCGATAAAAAGGCCTGAGTTAATAAGTAGTTACTTTCTTATTTAGTAATTAAGCTCTTAAAATATATTGAGTCAATGACTTGTAACTCTAAATTCTATCAAAATTCGTTACAAAAGATAAAAAGTATATTTTTACATTCTTTTAAATTAATTATTTTGAACCCATAAATTTGTCAATGTTTAGAAATTTCTAACTAATTTTAATATATGATTTATTGATGTTTAAAATTTAAAAAGTCTAATAAAATATTCTGAAAGGGCTAACTAACATAAAAGTACGAAAATATGCCAAATTTAAAAGAAAAATTACAATTAAAGTACAAAGAGAAAATAACAAAATTTCAAAACTTTAGTGTGTGGGGCCAGCTTCCACCGGGCCCCCTCTCAACATGTCCTTGTTTTTTTTACAATTTTTTGACTTTTTAATTATAATTCTATAAACTATGAAATATTTAAAAAATATATTACACTTTAAAAAAAATAATAAGTTTTAGTAAGAAGAAAAATTTAAAAACTTCAGTTAATATTAGGTTGATATTTATGGTAAAATTCATATACTAATTAGGATATTTGTTAAAATAATTAACGTTAGAGTATTTATTAAAAAAATTCAAATATCATTTTGTACATAATTAATGCATATAGAAAGTTTGAGACGATAAAGTTGGCTTACTACTATTATAACCAGTAAATAAGAACTGTGATATGTAAAGAAACCTTGGAAATGGTCTTTAAAAGAACTAAAATTTCATAAAAAAGTGAGTATACAATCGAAATATTATATATAGCAAATTTATTTCAAAAATGGGTATTTTTATTTTTATTTCTTTTTGAGTTTGGGGAGATGACCTTTGCTATGCATTTTAATCGAATTAAAATTCTAAATATTTACTTTTGGAATTTAAATATATTTGCTAAAAGCCCCTAAATGGTTCGCAACAATATATAACAATTAAATATTTGTTTAATTAGAAACAAATCGCATTTATTAATCCTGCACATGAATCCTTAAGTTTTTAACTTATTCATATATTAATATTAATTATAGCAACATAAAGAGTTTTGGATGAGCTATTAAAATTAATGCAAAAAAACATATATCAAGAAAAAATTATTAATGTTCTTTTGTTCTTTACTCAATATAATAAATTTGAGAAATAAATTGATTGTAACAAGCAAATGAAAACAAAGTTGTAAATATTTTATAAATATTAATGAACTAATTAAATATTCTATTACCATATCTTCAACATCAATAATTTCTTCAAAAATATTAATAAATTATAGATTTCACACACACACACACACACAAACTATTACATATAATATATACAATTATTTTATAACAATAAAATAACTTGAATGTTATAAAATTTTAATCTTTTTATATTTAAAGTTCAAGAAAACATTAATTTTACTAAAATTTTAAACAATTTCTTAAGTATCCAAATATATTTTAATAAAAATGAAAAAAAATAAAAAATAAAATACCATGAAATTTGTTCAATAAAAAGGAAGTCTTCTATTTTGAAAAGTAAACAATTGTTTCACCTTAAAGAAAATTTTTTAATAAGAAATCTCAAACTTGAAATTTCTTAGAAGTATTTATTTGTAGTAAGTGTGAAAACAAGTTTCTTAATAATTTTTTTTTATTCTTAATAACTTGTTTATTCTAAAGTTTACACCATTACAATTTGCTACGAGAATAAATCTATGCTATTTGTACAAGCTCTATAACCTTTTATATACATTTAAAAAAAATTTTATTTAATAATTTACTTACAATTAAATTTAAAACCACAAATTCTAATTGCTATACATGCATCTAACTATATCTACATACATGTTATATTATATTATAGGGTTAATTACGAAGATTTCCTTTACAACTCAGTATAATACTAACTATGAAATTCTAAAACCCTCTCTTATGTGTTTACTTTATTTACTTGTGATTAAAAATTTTAAATTTATTATACAAGTGTATATTTATTTCTAAATTCCCTATAGTATATTACATTATTTATCTATTACACTACAATGGCAGATGAGGAACGTGATTCTTACTAAAGAATAACTTTTATCTACCTATAACAAGAAAACATAATCTAAAAGAACATAAACTATTAAGATGTTTATTTTCAACATTAGCATTCAAAGGGATGTATTAGGTTTTAAAGATGAAGCAAAAATAAATATCAAAAATTAGAATCACTTAATTATTTTATCCATAAAAAGTTATCACAAGCCTTACTATTCAGAACAAATTAACGTTAAATTATAAAAATATTAAAATTATTCCAAAAAAATAATGAGCAAATATGATATTCTTTCTAAATATGAAATGTAGATTAGCATGGTAGACAAAACACACAGTATGATTAATAGAAGGATTTATGACATTTTGCACGAAATGATAGATAAGGAAACACAAGAGACATAAGTAATGAAGAATTTCTATAACATTTTGAAAGTACACTAGGTTTTTTTCTTTTTTTTCATTTTTTTGTGTGTTGTCATTTTTTTGTTGTGAAACTGTAAAATTCTTTTTTTTTTTGTAAGTTAAAATATATTCATTGATAACATATATATAGTATAAGAGCTGTACAACATCATAAATATTGTTGAAACAAGCTCTTTTCAAATGAAAACTTGTGGTTTAGTTTATATGAGATGTTGGCACACCAAATGAAGTTTGTTGGACAAACATGGTTTAATGTTTTTTTTAGTTAATTGTGTCAAAGAACCTTATATAATTAGATTTGATATATCTTATGAGTAAAATAAAAAATGTTCTAAATCATGGTTGCTTCAAGAGTAAAAAATTTTTGAAATTAAAGATGGTGAAAAAAATAATTATGCTATTGATGGAAAATAAATATATTATCCAATTCATTTATTTTGTTAGCTCAAAGAAAATTTAATAAACCAATTGTTTTTTAGACTGGGTCTTTATTCTTTACATTTTAACATTAATTTGAATTTTAAAAAATCACCAAAATTTTATTTAATTAAGTACATAAATTCATACATATCCCGAGCCACGCACGTGATCTTTTCTAGTAGAACTAAAAACGGTAGAAAAATGCAACAGTTCATATCCATTGGAATAAAAACTCGAATGTAAGCATGCCTGTAATCATAACTTATTATGATACAACTTTCTGCTGATGATACTGATATCAACTTACATGAACAGACTTCTTTAGAAGAAAACATGCATAACCATGGATTGATCTATACAAAGCCATTGTCTGATAAGCACCTACATATAGCAGGAACTATGAATTATTCGAGTTTTACCAGCTCCTCAATCCAGATCATGCCAAGGTTCTTATAAGCCCTTCTCGTCGCATTGTAGCTTCACTAACTGGAAATATATGCTTCCAGGTTTGCTAAGTAGCTCTTCATGGCTGCCACTTTCTACAGCTTTGCCATTCTGCAGCACGGTGATAGTATCTGCATCCTGCACGGTAGACAGCCTGTGCGCTATCAGGATCGTTGTCCTTCCCTCCATAAGCTTATTAAGAGCTTCTTGGACCTGCATTTCTGATGCTGCATCCAGAGCACTTGTCGCTTCGTCCAGAAGGAGAATAGATGGATCCTTGAGTATTGCCCTTGCAATTGCGACCCTCTGCTTCTGTCCCCCTGATAACTGCACCCCCTTGTCACCAACTTGAGTGTCGTATCCCTCAGGCATTCTGCTGATGAATCCATGAGCATTTGCTGCTTTAGCAGCCTTCATTATCTCGATTTCTGATGCATTGCTGTTTCCATACTTGATGTTCTCATAAATGGTTGTGGAGAACAATACTGGCTCTTGCTGCACCAGACCTATTCTCAGCCGCAGTGACTTAAGGTTTAAGCTCTTAATATCTAATCCATCGATCAAAATCACTCCTGATGTAGGATCATAGAATCTTAACAACAGAGAAATCACAGTAGTCTTTCCCGAACCACTTTGACCTACGATTGCCATACTCTTCCCTTTCGACACTCTCAAGTTCAAATCTTGGATAACGGTTATGTCAGGTCTAGTGGGGTACTTAAAGCTCACATTCCTGAATTCAATGTCTCCTTTGATCTCAGTTACCATTGTCGACAACCGGTTGTCCGGGTCAATAGCTGTTCTTCTTTGAAGAATGTCAAAAACTGACCCAAGAACTTGTGATCCCTTAACAAGGTTAGGGGCCAGGGCAAGAGTTTCTGCCACCGCCAACGCAGTTATGATCAAAATCATGAAGGATTTCATAATGTTTCCAAACTCCGACTTCTTCTCCCTAATCAGAATAGATGCGTACCAAAGTCCCAGAGCATATGAAGAATATGCAAAGAGCAGCGATATGCCATAGCCAAAACCCAATACATGCCCACGCAGTAGGGCTCTCTTTCTTGGTGGTTCTAATTCAGATGCAAATTTGGCTGTTATCCGCTCTTCAGCACCAAAAGCGGCTATAGTGCGTATATTAGCTATGGCTTCACGTGCCACTTCTGTAGCTTGATAATATGCCCTCACATAATCTCCTCCAAAGCCCTTAAGAAATAGTTGCTGCAAATAAACATGATGGTAGTAAGTAACAGGACGATTCTGAGAAGTCTGCTGCGGCAATTACTGTGATATATTGAAGAGATGTGTCGAGTCATTGAGAAAGACTTGCCTCGGCTATGTTTGCAGCAATAAGAAGAGGAAAGGTGGCCACAACAACAGCAGCAATACGCCAACATAGTATAAAAGCAATCACAAATGCCGTTACGGCTAGTGCCATATTCTGCACAGCTGTGGATATACGGTCAGCTATTGCACTTCGTACTAATGTTGCATCTGTTGCTAACTTCGATGACAGCGAACCAGTTCTATTCTCATCCTTGTCAAACCAGCCAATTTCATGAGAGAGGATCGCTGTGAAATTCAGTAAAGGTAAGGATAATAAACAATTGTACTAAAACTAGCTGAACCAAGAATGGAACAAATGAGTAGCAATTAAATAGAGAAGAAAAGGAGACCTGAGAACATTAGCAAGCGAACTCGTGCAATAAGCCGCTCTCCCATTAATGTATAGAAATAGTGTTGCAGGAAGTATATCAATATCGACACTAATGCCGCCCCAATAAATATGAATGATATTTGTCTGACCTCTTGTTTTATCAGAGAATCATCATGAGAATAAAATACTGTTAAAATATGTGTTATTGCAAGTGCAAAAAGAGGAGCTTGCACGCCTGCCAGAATTGCCCCTATTGACCCCAATAAGGCACAGAGCCATTCTGGGGCATTAAGTTTGATTAATTCCCAAAATGGACTTGAAACGGGGCTTTGTTGCAGAAGGTTTTGATTGTTCTTCGGCAGATCACCACTAGTGATTGGCTTTAACTGCTGCTGATAGCTTTCAGGGTAAGGGTACACTTGAGCACTTCCAGGGATTGTTACATTGTCTGTGGTAGGAACAGCATGTTCTGATACTTGCACACTCACTAAAGATGCATATTCTCCTGCTTTAGACATCAGTCCGCTGTGAGTTCCCATCTCAACAACTTGACTGTTTCTAAGAACAATAATCATCTCAACATCTCGGATAGTGGATAAACGATGTGCAACAACAATTGTTGTCCTGTGAGACATGACTGAATTCAGTGCCTGCTGAACAATGGATTCTGACCCGGCATCAAGGGCACTGGTTGCCTCATCCAGAAGCAGAATTTTTGGGTTTCTCAATATAGCTCTTGCAATAGCGATTCTCTGCTTTTGGCCTCCTGAAAGTTGTGTTCCACCTTCTCCTACCTGTACCAACAAAATATCATGCAGGTTCATCAAAAACATCACATTGAGATATTTCAAGGAGTCACAGAAATTAACTAATATTATCCTCAACAGTGGTGTGCATAATTCTCTCTGGCAATATGACACCACATGCGTATTCAATTAATAAACAATCTTTTCAAATACAGTATTCTCTATGTTTTTCAACACTCTAATATGAATATCCATCAGGGACAGAAAGGCTTTTGCAAGAAACCCACCTGAGTGCAATAACCATCAGGCAAACCTTGAATGAAAGAATGTGCATTTGAAGCTTTTGCAGCTTCAATTATTTGGTCCATGTCTGCGCCTTCTTCACCGTATGAAATATTTTCAGCTATAGTGGTGGCAAACAGAGCTGGCTCTTGACTAACCAGTCCTATCTGTGACCTTAACCATTTCAATTGTAGCGTCTCAAGGTCATGCCCATCCAGCAAAATCTTTCCTGTTATATTGCACACAATATATTTTCAAGAGTTTGACAACTGATTAAAAACGTCAAAAATACTGATGCTCTCAAAACTATCTTCAATACCTGAAGTTGGCTTATAGAAGCGCTGGATCAAGGAGATTATGGTGCTCTTTCCAGAGCCACTAGGACCAACAACTGCTAATGATTTACCCGCACATACTGAGAAGTTCAGATCTTCAAAAATCTTTACTGCTCGAGAAGGGTAAGCAAAAGATACCTCACAAAAATCAATTTTTCCATTATTTTCTTGCAAAACTATCCCCTCATCCGGACTTTTGGAAAGATTATTATCGTCTTCAATCAAGTTTATGATACTCGCAATTGCACTGCGGCCTTTGGCAATGGCAGCAAGGTTGGGAGCAGCCTGACCAAGTGCACTACAGGAGAAGGAAGTCTGGTTTATATTTCAGTGGAGATGAATAATACAACAATACTAAATTTCTTTGCATATTCTATACTCACAATCCACTATAGATCACATTGATGATTGTAGTGAAGGCTTTCCCTCCATTTGTGTGCCCATGCCTAACGAGGATACTGGCATACCAAAGAAGAAATGCCCAAGAACAAAACAAAAGTCCATAAGTAAAGCCAATTCCAATTCCCTTTGCGATGCCTGTTTTCTTCGCCAGTTTGAGAGCATTTTTAAGGGACCTTGAGTACGTTTCAATGGCCTTCTCTTCCCCTACAAAAGAGTATACTGTGCGAACTTGCGAAATAACCTGATTAGAGAGCATGTATTAGTTAGTTTGTAGGTGAAATTCTTAGACAACATCAAGCTATCCAAATCAAGCATTTAATAAATCACGTGTGACGTAGGAGGGAAAGCCTGCCATTTACCTCTTCTGCCACCTTCCCTGCTTCAGCATAAGCTTCCTCACCTCTTTTAGACAAAGTGGACATGATTATTGTGTATGCTCCTCCGGCTACAGCCATTAAAGGAACTATAGCCAAGGTGAGAAGGGTAAGCTGCCATACCAAAGAGAATCCTAAGGAAAATCCAACCAAGAACTGGGAAAGATAACATAATCCGTGGCATATCTGCATCATGACTCAGAAGTTAACTATTAGATATTGGAGTAGGGAATAAATCAGTAAGATAGGCCTTGTTTCAATCTATTAGCTGTTTACCTTGTCGCCTATTGCATCCTGCACAAGTATGGCATCACTTGAAATGTGAAAAAGTAAATTTTTTTCTCCTGCTTCTGTATCAAAGAATTCAATATCCTTTTTCAGAACAGACTCGAGATACTTCAGTCGCAACCTTGCAGTCTGTCTTTCCCCAGTCTGAGCCCAACATGCAACTCCTGAAATTTATATTAATGACGAAGACTTTGTTGGCCCTTGACTATAAAAAATCATCTGTTTCAAAGGAAAAACGAAACCAAAAGATACCTATCCATGCTGACAACCAAACAACCAATCCAATGTAAACCAAGTAGAGAGCATACTGCATGGAAGAGAGAAAAACCAAGCACATTAGAGCACTGACGTTAGACCAGAATAGATTCCATATAAAAGTGTTCAGATCTAGTACTACGTTCTTACACTATAGAGATCCACCCATAATCAGAGCATCTACCTAATTGCTCCCATTTGACAACTTTAAAAGAATAATAGAAGTAGCATGATGACTCTAGTCATTCTACTAATGGGCTAATGTCAGAAACAGACCTTAGGCTACACCTAATCCATAAATGTAACAGAAGCTAAAAATGGCCTTCAAATGTCGAAATTAATTGGTTCCCCTATAATTAAGATAATTAAAACAATTGAAAACAGTGAATTATGAGAAACAATAACTGAAACAACTTCTTGTCCGAAAACACGTGAATTTGAAATCTAAAGTGTCCTGATTTGCAAGAACCTAATTGCGGTATGCGAGATTAACAGATATGCAGCAAATTTTAGTTATCTGTGTAGTGATGTATGCTTTCGACGTTCTTCCCCACATGCCCAAGACAACATAGACGACGGATGTTGGGAACAGAGGATATGCTCCTATAATTTTAATTTACCTTTGATACTTCTGAAGAAAACCTACGAGGGTCTGAGGACAGGCTTCCCAGAGAATCGATCAGACGGCCAAACAACAGAAAGAATACAGGAAGAGTAGCACCTTGTGCGCAAGCTCCAATGCTTCCAATGAACATCAAAACATAGTCAATCCTGTCGGCAGCAGCAAACAGACTAAGGAACGAAACTCTTTCTTCATTCTTAGCAGTTGTATCTGACGGTTGCTCTTTGCCCGCATACTCACCGTGCTTAGAGATCTCCTTTCTTGAAAGTTCAACCTCATCCATTAGCTCAAATGGTGAAGACCGGAGCGAGTCTTAGAGCAGGAGAAGGATATCTCATATGACTCATGAAAGATTTGTTCCCGCCAATAAATTATTAATATATGGTTGGCAAACCAACTACTATTCTTTTAACTGTGGTTTCAATTTATACAACATAACTTTTGAGACCAACTATCAGCCACTTTGTATTCAATTTGCATGAGAAAGGCTGTCACTAATTATACCTGTGTTACTTGAACGAAAGGGAATTGTCTCCCGATTTACAAGTATGGGCCCTTACCTAAATTACATTCCATTCTTGTGATAAACACAAGTTAGAAATCGGCTAGGGAGTCTTCATTTCCATTTCTGGCTTACAAAGATCTTGGCAATGCACATGACAGCCGCTCTAGCTGTCAAGAAAGCGACTTGATCCACAAACCTACAAAGCTATGGTGTTCGGATTTTCGTATTTAATGGGGCAATCTCTAAGAAACACACCATTTGGAGTTCATAAAATGGACTCTATGAACAGGCTCTTTGTCAGCCTACTAAAGTGAGGTGCTTTCCTCGTGATGCTATTGAAGCCAAGATCCAGTTGTCTTTGTTAATTACTGAAAAACTTTTAACTGAGAGAAAATATGTAGGATCAGTAAGTTCGTAGGATGGTAATGATCTTTACATTAAATCATTATGTCCCCTTTTTATCTAAGCAAGATGAGAATGAACTTTTTGAACCGAAAGTGACTCAGTGGAAACTAGAAGGCTAAAGTTGAGCTCCCACGTGATGCATTTACTCTCCCAACTGCCCCAGTCAACCTATGTGCGTCAGTGTTGTGCTCAGAATGTGGCCAGTTTTTCAAAGAAATACAATTGGAGAGATCTGGGCCATATCCATACCCGGGGTTGGATTTTCGTCAAAGCGGCGGCTTTACTGTAACTCCAAAAACATGGCAATCTAGACTCGGCCTCATTCCAATATGGGGCCGGGGAAATAGCCAACGCAGCCCATACCACATAAGTCTTGAGTGAATCTTGACTATTCGGTGCTCATTCGCATTAAAGACCGTAAGAAAGGGGCAATTAGAAAGTCGTGCGTGGACTCACTGAGACAAAAGGTCGACGAGCCGGTGGCTGCTAGTCTATTCTGAATTTGATGTCAAATTTTCAAATGTTCGGATAGTCTCTTAAATAAAAACTTAAACAAACATTTTGAGGAAAAGTCTCGTGGCATTCCAGCCGGACGTTTGAAACTTTTTACTTTTCTCTCATTGGCAAACCAACCCCACCATCAGATGCTGGAAATATACTCCATAATCTAATGATCTAGCAAATGAGATTAGGCCCAGGAAAGCAGGTTTAGGAAATTAAGAATTAAAGTCCAAGCCAATTGTATATTTCATAGCAAGACTGGATGAGTTCAGAGAAGACGAACACTAGGCCAATTTGGCTGTTCAGGCTGGCCACTTCAAATTCAATGCCTTGTGTATTGGGCTGGGCAGCTCGGTTTGTTGGCCCAAATAGATTTTCGAATTTCTAGTCTACACTTCTCTAAAGCCTAATCAAAAACTCTTCTCCTTGGGAGTGGGGGCTTGATTTTCCTACTAATGACAATACGCGTAACAAAATAATTAGTTTTGCTAAAAAAGTATGTGGCTTTGTTTGTTTCTTGATATTAGGCTATTCATCAACACTTAAAACTTATACAAACCAAACATCTTATTGTACAAATATTATTCAAATTTAAAATTTTCCATCTTTTATTTTTTATAATTAACTAATAATTTTTCAATCATTATACATATTCGTAATCAAATCAATACTTATTTCTATAATTTTCCTACTTACATTTATTTTTTTACACTCTGTGTAAACCTATATATCACATACTCAATCATTATTATATATTAAATGTGTACAAAAATAATTTTCTTACCCACCAAAATCTTAAAACCAAACATAAATTTCCTCCCACTCTAATTATCAAAATTTTCCCACCCACTCAAGGAATCGAACATACCCATTATAACAACCAATTTTCCTAGGGCTATGTTTGTCTTTAAATTTTAGAGCCTAAAAATGCATATTTAATCACTACACTTTTTAAATTTTTTCTATTTCTATTTTATTTTTATACAATTTTTTAAATAAAAATATTTTAAAATACGTCAAAATTGCAAAACAAACATAGCTTATAGAATTGTTGTACAATACATTATTCAAGGTAACATCATGAGCGGAGAGATGCTGTTGTTCTATTCCTCCGCCAAACGCTAGCAGCTACAGTTCTTGTAATATGCTTGAGTCGAGACAGAGAGGTGATTTTATTATTTCTAAACAATCATTTAAAGCATTACTAAATTTCATAACGTACAAGCGAAATTCATGTATGATTTAATTTATAGAAATTATAATGTTTTTTGTATTTTAAATAATTAAAGTAAAATTTTTAAAAACTAAAAGCATAAAAAGATATTTAAAATAAGAAAATAATTAAAGTTTCAATGAATTCGAAAGATAACAAATTTGATAGAAAACATAAATAAAAATCATAAGTTAAAAGAAATAAAAAGATAAAATAAAATAAAATAATTAAATAAGAGTGTGTGTATATAATTTGACTTTAAAAATTCTTATTAACAATAAAATAGCAGCTAGTGATAAGATGCTCACTCAATGCGCGTCCATCATAATATATATATATATATATAAATTAATATGATTTTATATAAAAATTTTATGTTATTTACAGAGGAAATTTGAAGAAAAAAACAAAATATAAGGGCATTTAATAGTTTAATATTGTGTAACCAAAAAGTGTATCATATCCTTAATATATACTATATAGATAGATAGATATATAATAATCTGCTTTAACCAGCAGAAGTACACCAATGCATTCAGGGCTGTGGGTATGTCTTCAAATTTATATTAACTTCTGATTCGTTCCTCTCGAAATGTTGCTGATTGTTGTCTGCTTGGACATGACTCTCCAACACATTGTTTATCTGTTAATTTCTTTGGTGTGATGGATAATGATGCAAAACACTTTGGTGACCCTTATCTGTTGCACAGAGGCTAAATCCCTCCTTGGCATGAAGTTTTTCTTTGTTCAGATAATTTCTGCTGACGAAGAGCTATCTCTACTGTGCAGTGTATGTAACTGAGTAGGCAGTATGAGAGAGAGAAGGAGTCATGTGCATGTGCCAAGCTGAAGCAACGATTACGTGATAAGCGCCAACTGATAAATACTATATGAATGAGACATAGAAAAGCAGCTCCACCAAATACAAAATAGAAACAGCACATCAGAAGCATGGATCTGTTTTATCTTACAATACCGAAGAAACGAAAATATGTATGTGGAGAAATGTTGCACACCCCATTTCAAAAACACGAGGTAATCACAATCACTCATCGCATGACAGAACTTCAAGGAATTTGAAAGAGCGTGAGACGGATGGAGAGAAGATCAAGATGGGAGGACTGAAGCACCGCCGTCGCAAAGCTACACAGTACCATGTGGATTTTTATTTATTAACCGATCGACGCTCCCATCAGGAAGAAAAATTAATTGAGGACATTCACCGGAGCCGGAGAAGTCGCCGCAGATTATCAGTGGCTCCAATGTCTATTCCGGCAGCCTCGGCTTTGCAGCCGAGCTTTGGCCTCAAAGAAAAAGTGGGCAAAGGCAAGCTGCTCGGTGGAGGAGAGATTGTACACACCACTGAACCGGAAAACTGGTCAACCTGATCTTCCGCTGCTTTAGACGAAAAGCTTAAACTGTTAATATTGATACAATCACTGGCATCACTGCATAAGTTACCTGATGAGACGAGAGGCAAAACTTTTGTAACATTCCTTGGCATCTCCTTCGGATCGGGTCCCAATGGAGCAGTTGATGATAAAACAGTAGTAGCATTCTCCAGAGATTTTTTAGGAGGATTTTTCTCCTTATTTTTGGGACTCTTGTGTGGAGATTTTGATTTCTTGGGGGTGAGAGAAGAGTCTCTATTTCTGCCACCATTGTTGGTTTTTCTATAGGAAGGAGGGCACGGGAGGCCGCTGATGGTGGCGCCACCGCGGGGATTGGCGGTGGGAAGAGGAAGCAGTGGTGGCTGAGAGTACGGAGGGTGGGAGTGGGAGAGAAAAGGCGGTGGAGGAGCTTGTAAAAGGCCTGCAGTCTGAAAATGTGATGCCAATAAGAAATTGTCTGGTGGCCTGTAAATGAAGGGATAATGTTGGGTCTTCTTGGGTTTTCTGACATGGGACTTGTATGGAGAGATTGATTGATCTACGGATCCATGCAACAGAACTGCCTCCATGAGATAATTCTTTTCCCTTGTTTTAGTTAAGCTAACGAAGAAAGGGTGAAAGATTTCGGAAGAAAATCAATAAAAAATTTAGGCAGTGAACTCAAATAAACAGGGATCAAATAGCCAGTATATCTTCAAGCAAAGAGCTATCTATATATATATAAATATATCCATAGGAGTACTACAAGAATATATATACAAAACAGCATAAAGATGAAATCTTTGGTGGTATTGGAAGAAAAGCTACGAGCAAACAGAAACCCAGATGGGGTTATTGTTCCAGAATGAAAATCTCAACGTTTCTGAAGCTTCGTCAGGGGTTTCTTCCTTTGTATATTGAAGGAGAAGCTTCTAACGGCTATATTTTATTGTCAATTTCTAATAAATGTGGTACCTTAAAGGAGAAATATTTTTCATGCTAATTAGCCGACAATGGTAGGCGGTCGGCTGATGCCAGACGTACGAGTTCCGATTTATCGTAACAGCAGGGCGGCAGCCGCCGATGCCCTTGTGACCGTTGGATTATTATGCCATATTTCGAAAACTAGCCGTTGTTTCGATGCGGACCATCGATCCTTCTCCCGGGGTTCCTCGAAGTGTTACGAGAGTGATGCTTGATGAAATCCTGGCCGTTCACGTAGATGGTGTAAAGTGATTGGCCCTCACGTGGAAGTTACTGAGGGTAGGCAAGACAGGGGAACAATTAAAATATTGGCAGTAATTCATCATTTCTCATGATTTTAATTGTTTGTCAATCCCCAAAGAAATTTAGGACCGAGTGAAAGGACGAAAAATATAAAAACAACGAATGAGGGGGCAAGTGATTGAATTGTATGCTCATTGACATTCTTATATCAATGTAACAATTGGAAAAATTAACTGTGACATTAAGATATAGTTTTCTGAATTCACCTTCACTATGATATGGTTTTTGTTGAAGGCAATATTTGGTATGAATACGAATAATATGTTTAATTATAAAATTTGATTAGATAAAAAATTTAATTTATTTAAATATATATACAAATT
Organism: Avicennia marina; assembly: GCA_019155195.1. Taxonomy (NCBI): domain Eukaryota; kingdom Viridiplantae; phylum Streptophyta; class Magnoliopsida; order Lamiales; family Acanthaceae; genus Avicennia; species Avicennia marina. The sequence goes on along the minus strand of CM032781.1, from coordinate 4,463,918 downwards.
ATATAATAATGATTAGATAACATGATCATATATAAAATAATGATTTGTTTTTAAAATATAAATAGTATATATGAGTATATGTATAATATATATATATTAATTTTATTATAAATAAGTATAATAATTAAAAAATAATTACTTGGTTATATATATATATATATAAGAAGAAACTTTTGAATTTAAATTTAAATGAAAATTTTATTAATTAATATAGTTGGTAGTGTAAAATTTAATAAAATGGTATGAATATTGGAAGTTAGGTTCCAATATTATGGTTGTTCCGTAGATTTATTGTGGTTATTTATCATATTGTCTACAATTCGTTTCAGTGAACAGTTATACATGTCAAAGTTAAAATTTATTAGAATAAGAGTACATTGTTATATACACCATGTTGCTAGGTTGTTAATAATTTAGTAAATCAATTGAATTGAACTAAAATTGACATTTTAATAATTGAGATCATGATAATTTTTAAAATTTTAGTTTTCAATTTGGTTTCAATATATTTTAGGTTTGGTATATCATGTTGAATTGGATACCTTTACTTAATTCTTTATTAATTTATTATGTATATTTATTATTTATTTTTCTGATTATTATATTTAATTTTTAAAAACTATATTATTATTTTATATTTGTTAAAAAAATACGTTTCTTTAAAAAAATCTAAATTAAAAAAATGAAAGATTAGAATAAAATATTTAATATTTATTTATAAGATATATAATTAAAATTTATAATTTTAATCATAAATTTATTTTCAAATATTTTTATTTTTTTAAAATTAAAAATCAATTTATCAAAATTCTAGATTGAATATACCAAAAAATTTTGACAAATAATCGAATTCAGTATGCAAATTTGATATATTGAAAATTCAGTTCAATCCAAATCCAATTCAAGTTTGTTGAATGCACACCCCTATCTAGTTATTATAAATTATTAAAATCTTGAGACTTAAATCACATGACATTACTATTCCTATCTAGTTCTTATAAATTATTAAAATCTTGAGACTTAAATCATATGCCATTACTATTCCGTGAGTGAACTGTACTTTAAGAAAATAATGGTCGTGTTTGGTTCTAATTTTAACAACACACACACACACACACACACACTTTAATCATAATATTTTATATTTTTTTCTCCTTCATTTTTATACAATTTTTAAAAAATACAAGTCAAAATTTGTAAAAGAACATAACCAATAGGCTTTCACCAGAAAACAAGCATTAACTATTTCGTTGAATTGGACTATTGGAGCTTAATTTGTGGCAAGAAATGTGACTAATTGCTCAGTAATCGAATGGGATAAACACCACTCAGCTCTTACACCGATTAGCAGATTGCCATGCATGCAAAGTACAAAGACGTGTAGTGTTTAGATTAGATACACACACGTGTCTGCCAATTGATGGAAAAATTCAATTCCACTCGGGATGCATGCAATTATTTGTTTGGCAAAAATGATAAAAATAACGCAAAAATTTGGGTTTATTTACCGGTAGAAGAGGGTGGTGGGACACACTTATGTCCTGTGAGGCCGTGAGCCCGTGACCACCGAAAGTTGATTTTTCTTGCCCGCCACAGTACGCCATGGGATTAATCTACACCACATGTAGCATTTGAAGACATAATTATTGGTAGCAGCAACGCTTGGCAAATTTTTCGCCATTGAGGGACAACAGCAGTGGATTGATTAATTATTTTACTTTAAATTATTTCAATTTTGTATCATTATTTTTTTTCTAATGTTCTTGGTGGTTAAGTAATCAGTCCCACAAACGCAGACACACAATATGTCATAATGTTTTTTTGTTGGTATCTACTGAAATAAAAGGCTGATTTTGTTATAATTTTGGTTCTCGAGATTATTTATACTACAAAAATGAACTGAAAAAAGTGGTACCTGAACAGAAATGTATAATCAATTATAAATTGAAGTAATTAATATAATATACTACATGTACGTTATGTCTCATTAAAGCCGGTCTCCAATCAACAAAAATAGACTATATATAATGTATAGAAAAATTCATATTAATTTGTGGTGTTTGTTTATCCATAGGAATTCATATATTGTGTATGTAGTGCTATTTTTTTTCATAGCTTTCACACTATAGCATATTAATTCCCATCGTGTAATTGGTCAAGACTAGTTAAAATGCATTACTTATAGAGAGGTTTTATCCAAAATAAATTTAAGTTCTACACCCCTATTCTCAATTTGACCGTTATTTTATTTATTTTGTACTTCTATACATATATATATAGATATATTCTGATTCCAAAAAATTATTTTGATGTATTTTATAAGTCTTTAACATAATTCAATTAAATTTGTTGCTTGAAAAAAACACTTTCCAGTTTAGCAATTTGGTTAATTTTTCAAGATTTTGGAATTAGAAAGTGAAGAGGGGCAGTAAAATAATCATGAATAAGGTATAGAAATTATTAAGGGAAGCAATCCCTCAACTTCTATATATTGTTGCTCGAAATCTTAAAGTATCTTCTTAGGAAGCGGCTTCGGTCACACCTAGCCTATATTTAACTTTGGTCGGCGCCCGCCTCGAATAGGAATGTTGTTTGTTTGTTGTCATCGGACAAAGTCAAATTTTGCTTCCAACGAATGAAAGGGCAACATGTGACGACTCGTATTAACTATTAATTAACAAGAAAATTTATTATTTATATTTTAAGAATTAAATTAAATATAATTTTAAAAATTAAATAATAAAATAAATTGATATTTTTTATAAATATGACCAACTAATCAAATTGTAATAATTTTCAATAATGACTAGTCAAATTGTGAAAAGTTTCAACACTAGCCAACCAAATTCTGTAAGTGAAAGAGTCGGCCAATTAAATCATATTATGTATCAAATCTTGTCAAGTTAGTAGTTAAATCAAAATTTCTCAAGTTATGGAAGGAGAATATTGATGTTTTGACAGAATAAAGCATAATCTAGTAAGTAAACAAAATTATGCCAAATTGAATGTTTTCAACCAACCAAGATTTGCCACATTGGCCTGTGAATATGGTAGGAATGTCTTCTCCATCCTCATAAACAGAGGCGACTTTCATAAATTCAAGATGTATCAAGAGAAAAAATCTTGAAAGAAGTTTCAAAATGCTCTCTACTACATTTGAAGAAGTTCTTTAACGTTCTTCATGGAATTATATCAAATTATACTGTTTGATTCAAATTTCGGCTGTTAAACCCATAAATTAACGTTTTTTTGGAGTTTTTAATAGCTCTTGAGAAGGTTAAAACCCCAAAACTCTTCGATGTTCTGTTGCATTATTTAAAAAATATTCAAATTATTCTTATAACATTCAAAACGTTCAAAATTCATTAAATTTTAATATTTAATTCAAAATTATAGTATTAAACCAAAATTTAATGTTTTATGGAAGCCCTGTGCACTTTATGGAAGATCAAAACTATCCAGACTTCCAAGAATTGTAAGAACATTGGAGTTTCTCTAAATTGAAAAAGGAATACAATAATTAAGTTAAAAATTGTATTCGTAGAAATTTATTTAATTCAAATTTTAATTGTACTGATACAAATTTCTTATTTATAAAAATTTAAATGAAAGAATTTTGTCTACAATCTTACAATTAATGCATGTCTCGGTTTGATCATCAGTGGCAGGAATGATGCATATATATGCTACTTTATATCATATTTTGATTGGTTAGTCTAATCCAAGATCTTGTATTTTAAGGTCAATTATAATGGTGGCAATTAATTTGAGCTGCCTCCCAGCTTGACCTCATTACACAATCAAAATAAATTATAATTAACCATGCAATAACATTGGCTAGTCTGCTGTTCCTTGGGGGTATTGTCAGTTGGAGTGTTGCTTGCAATTTTAATATTTTCTTCGTTGCTTATGTATAATGAAAATGATGGTTATTTGACATAAAATTTGACTATAGTTTTTTAGTTAATCTTTAAGGCTGTGTTTGAAATAGGGGTTTTCGTTAAATATGATATTTGATAGGAATTGTATCGAGATGAACAGTATATTTGAAAGAAATGCTTTAATATGATGAATAGTATATTTTATTTGAATATATGTATAAAATATATATATAATAATGATTGAATGATGTAATAGTTTATAGGAATCATGATTGAATGATGTGATAGTTTATGAGAATTATAATTATGTTAGAGAATATAAATAAAAATAAATGTAAGTATATATATACTCACGTTTATATATATATATACATGTATGTATTGATTTGACTGTGAATATATATAATAATTAAAAAATAATTAATTATATGAAAAAGAAAATTTTGAAATTTGAATATGAATAAAATTACTGTTGAATGATATGTTTGGTAGTGTAAAATTTGATAAGATATTTTAGAGTTGAAAGTTGACTTACAAACATAACCTAAATTATTTAGGTCGAACCCACCTGTCACTCATTATTAATTATATAACAGGGGTACAATCCTGCATAAAAATGTTATTTTAAGAAAATTAGGGTTATTGTTTAATTAATATTTTATAGCTTTAATCGACCACCAATTAAATGCGATGGAGGTCTTATGCATGTAGGGATCAGTCTCATGTATAAGGATGACCCTCCTCAATGAGGAGATTGTGAATTTAATTATCCATTAATAAGGTTATTATTTTAGCTTTTATGTAATAATTTTTTTTACTAATATTCAATATCTTGGTGCCTAGATGTTATTTTTTTATTTGAACTTATTGAACTGAACTTTAAAAAACTAATAAATCTACATTGAAAAGATATCATTCAATTTAAAGAAAGCATATTGAATTCCATATATTGAGTTAAAAGAAAAATAATTAGTTGGTTTTCTATTTCATTGTCAAAAACAAGTCACACTATCTTCTTATTGGAAAAAACCCAAAGAAAATTGATTTAGACAATGTGAAAAGAAAATGACAAAAAAAAAAACGAAGAAGAAGAAGAAGAAGAAGAAAGAAAAATACTTCTGCATTATTCATGAAAGCAAAGGCTCGTTGATGAGCCTTTTTCTCCACCAAAAAGTTGCACAGGGAAAGCACTAATTCAAATCTGATGTGTAAAACTCAAATAAAACGTTTTTGAAAGTAAGGAACCATTAATGGACACTTTTGTTTATGGCAAACACTTTTATTTTACATCCACTACTAAGAATTTTTTATAAAACTAATCTGATTACTTAACTGTGTGAGTATTAATACTAATGAATTCAAAGGTCATGAATAGTAGTTGTAACAACTCAACACAGATTGGACAATTATCCTTCCATCGTATTCATAGCCCATTCATAGCATAGCTTTTTTTTGACATAAGGGCTATGTTTGTTTTTCAACTTTCAATTTTCAAACTATCCATCAAATCCGATGTTATCAAATATACGATTCATCGAAATTTTCATTCAAATTTAAATTTAAAATTTTTTCATCTCTTATATATATAACTAATTAATTATTCATTAATAATTATATTTATTTGTAATCAAATCAATATCTATATATGCACGCACACTCAGATACTCACATATATGTATATATATTTATATCATAAAAATTAATTATTATCTTTGTACATTATCACACAATCTAATCATTATTATATATTATATATATATATATATTCGAATAAACCAAAGTTTTAAAAACATCAAAATCTTACGACTAAATATATTACTAATTTTTACACAATTCTCACCAAATATGATCTATAAAAAACTCATCTCCCAAACATGGCAAGAGAAGCATTCACATGATGCTATATTTGATGCTCCTGCAAATTAAATTGATGATTGAACAAAAGCCATCTCATGAGAGTGGGTGGGTGTTTGGCTTAGTTTATACCAAATATATTGTAAGCTTGTGCCGCGTAATGTGGGTTGAGACGAGTTTATTCACTTTTTTATCCCACAGAATTCTTTATTTAATTTATAAGTTTAAAAAAAAACTAAGGCAATGTTTGGATGTCTATTTGGATGGGGTTGAAAGTAATTGAGATTTTGAAGGGTATATAAATTATGTTTGATAATAACTTTTGATGGGTATAAAATTTTAAATGTATTTGAATTTGACTATTTTTATATATAATATGTAATAATAATTAGATAATATGATAGTATATAAATTTTTAATACATATATATATATATGAGTGTATTTGTATATGTACAAAAGTATTAAATTTGATTGTGAATATGTATAATAATTGAATTATAAATAGTTGGTTATATATGTAAAAATGAGAATATTTGAATTTGGATTTAGATAAAAATTTTATGGTGCTAGATGATTGATTTGGTAAAATTTTTGGTAAATTAGATTCAAAACAAAGCCTGTAGCGTTTCTTAGTGGAAATTTATAAAATATATAATAATTTGAAACTCTTATGCTATGTTTGTTTCCAAATTAGAATGGAAAAGGATAATTTGGGTGATTTGAATTAGGATGAAAATTATATTTAGTTTGTAAGATTTGAATGAGTAGAAAAATTAGTTTTTTGTATATTTAATATAAAATAATGATTGAATGATATAATAGTATATATGTTTATAAGTAGAAAAATTATAGGAATAAGTATTGATTTAATTGTAAATAAGTATAATGATTGAAAATTTATTAGTTGATTATAAAAGATAAAAAAATAAATAATTTGAATTTAAATTTGAATTTGAATAAAATGAACATGATAAAATATTTTGTTTGTAAAATTTTTTAATAGTAATAAATAGTAGATAAAAGGAAAACAAACATAGCCACAGTCTTGAATTGTGCCTGCAAGTTTGGGCTGCTCTCTCTGGTTTGGACTATTAGATATCAGCCATAGGGTTGTTGACCTGCATCTGTCGCAAGATGTATTATTCCCATATAGTGCTAGACACGGGATTTTCATTTCATGCATTTTAGTTATTTAGATATTTTATTTTATTTTATCTATACTATATTATTTTTACAAGAAAGCTTTTTTGTTGTTCAATATAAAACTATACAAATACTCTTTATTTTAAATTCTCTTATTTTTTTTATCATTTTATTTATCTCTTTTGTCATTTCTTCTAATTAATTACTTTCATTAATTTGTATTTTACTATCAAATTTCTCGCATTTCAAGTTATTTTATCTTTCTTTATTTTTTATTTTTTATACTTTTAACCTATATTTATACTATTTTATTCAAAAAAAAATAAGACATTTAGGTTGCACAAATATTGAATTCTTATAATTTGGATCTATTATTTCAAGATTAATCTATTAGCTAGGAATAGAACTACCTAATTATGGTTCATTTATATTAACATCAAATTGAATTTGTAAAGAAATTCTTGTGAATATAAATAGAAAAGTTAACAAAGTATATTAGATTTTTAAAAAAAAAAAAACCCTTTGAGTAAACGGGTGGGAGCTCCGTGGATTGCATGTAGTTATTCAAGGCCCTCACCAATTCAAATTGCATTTTTTTTTACTTGACACAAGAGACGAAGGAAAAACTTTTTTTTGATAAAGTTTTGTTTGCTTTTATTTTTTTTCATTCATAAAACAATCTATAAAATGAATTAGGTAGAGTAACTTCAACTTTTTGGACTAATAATGGAAGAATGAAATAAGGGTACATACCAATACCTTTTTTCTTCCTTCTCATTTAGTTTATCGTTTTATCTGTCTTCTCTCTCAAATTTTTCTCTTTTAAAATTCCGATGGTCTTTCTTATATTTTTTATTTCAAAATTTTTTATACTTTTTAAAATTATTTTGTATATGTTATTTAAAATATAATAACTTTATAATTTACATATAAATTCTAAATTGTGTAACTTTTACTAGTTTTATTTTATTACAAAAGATAACATTTGCACAACATTAAAGAAAATTATTCACAAAAATCAAAAGTTAAAGATGATTCGATCCAGATTTTTCCCATACCGAGTACATACATATAATTTACTGTCACATCAAATTTAGGGAAGATGAGTTGATGGAGTCTAAAGATACCGAAACTTCATTATTATGCAATTGGGTTAAAATCGCACTTTAAATCTATTAATATTGCTATTACATTGTTCATATTTGTCAGCTGAGTTACAGTCTCATCGCACCAAATTAATTACATGATCACCGTCACTCTGAACAACATTGTCTCCACCATGCGGTCTAAGTACTGAGGGTCGAATACGGTAATAATGCCATGTGTAGATTTATAATTTTGATGTTGCACCCAAAAATCTGAATGCTGTGGAACTTGATTTACCGCAATCATCGATCATCAAGTGACAAAGGGCCCACGTTCTGTGTTTTTATTGCTCACTTCATTTGTCACTCTCCCAATAGGCTCAATAGGAATTCATAACCCCTTCTAAAATTAGTCCTCTGATCAGTTGGGCCTCGCTTAAACACACCCAAGCCCTCAAATCTTTGAAGTGGGGAATTGAGTGAATGTTTTGAAATTTGGACTGTGAGGGGCTTGGAAATTGCAGTTCACTAGAAACCATGTGCACAAAGGTACGCACTCCAACTGACATACATGGCCCTCCTGCATGGTGGTGGGGGGGCAACTTCGGTCCAATTCCTGCTTAGTATTTGTCTGTATTTATGCCAACTAAAAGTGGGTCAAGCATTATTGAATGGTTTATCTTGTTTTTGCTCCTATTGGCGATAAGTTTGCTCACGGCAGACCTGCCTGAGTTATTGCAATCAAATTAGCAATAGTTTAGTTGCTTCATTCATGTCTAAAGGGAGATATGAGATCAAGATTCTAAGACAACGGTGTCACGACCACCATGGGGTTCCCACATGCCCACCATGATCAGTTGATCACTTTTGTACTTTGCAAGGCGAAAGGAAATAGAATACCATCACTAATTTATGTTTTTTCCGGATAACTTGATCTCGATAAGTTGAAGATTAAGAAATTAATGGAGGCAAAATTTGTTGTTATGAAGTTAAGCTCCCTGTCTTTTTTTTTTTTTAATCATCATTACTTTATCTTGGAAATGAATAAAAATCATGCAAAGGGCCTCTACGAGTGATATTTTCATTTTTCATAATTAATGCTGTTCCTCTTCTATCAAATTATTTCTGTCATTTTCTGTGTCTTCTTAGCTCCAAATCTTGACCAAATACCAGCACAACTACCCAGATCAGACAACCAACTCCAACACCTTAATTTCAGCCAACAAACTCTAATTTAATTCTCTGAATAAGTTACTTTTTTTTTGTCTATTTTTCTCGCCACGAGGCCATATTAGGCGGCGCCTGGGCAAATATACTGAAATTGGAGCAAAGACGTTGTTTTATCTCAAAGGCCCAGTTCAATGTTTTCCTGCAAAAATTTTCAGAGGGGATTTTTGTCAATTTCTCCTTTCTTAGGTGACGGAATACTTTCTAACCTTACGTTAAGTTTGAGATTTGATATTAAGAACATTTACCAATTACCATTTTCTGTAACAAAAGAAAATATTATTGACTCTGCAACGTTGCAGCAATTGTCTTTCTTTTTTTTAATCCTAAAAATCCCGATTCGGCAATGTTATTGATTCTGGAGGCCCCATATATCCAGTGGAATCACGGGGATATTTTTTCCACAACTGCGGGGGCTCTACATCGAAAGAAAAGACCAAGGCAAGGGTGGGGACGTTCCTGTATGTTACTCCGGTCTGCCGACATGCGTTAGAGCGCCTGCGCTCCACGCGCTTATATCTTTGAAAAAGCCGTTATGGGTGGATCCAACTGGGTCACATAGGCTAAGCATTTATGGTTCTTTATTGCTTTGCCCAGAGATGGTGATATTTTATTTTATCTCGTAAACTTCTAAATTTATTTCCCTCACTTCTTTCGTGTTTCTCCGTTAAGTTTTTGTTTGGGCTGATTTTTCTTTAAGAAAGATTGTTATGTTGTAATGCTTTATGGGGTTAGTTCGTTCTTGAACTTGACTCCCATTTCCTGATCGGGATTCGCAGGCTTTTATGGAAACTTGCGGGACCTTTTCTTGATTCCACTCTATCTTTTTCCTTGTGGGATTTTTCTTCGGAATTCTTGATACTTGGTGTGGTGGTTTGAAAGAAAAGAGAGATGGGTATCATTAGCACTGTTTTGGGGGTTTTCGGGTTTGGGATAGGGGCTACTATTGGCCTTGTGATCGGTTACTTTCTCTTCATCTACCATCAGCCAACTGATGTGAAGGTCTGTTTTCTATTTTCTGTTCTGTTTATGTTTCAACATAGTCTCTGTTCGTGGCCAAATTTAGTTTCTTGACGAACTGTGCATCTTGAAAGTTGTTTCAGCTTTCCTGCTTTTTTTATTGTTTTTATCTTGGTAAAAGTTTTCCTGAGTATTATTTTTTCTTGTTTCTGTGAATCTTTGCTCATTGATACACCAAAATTGACTTTTGGTGTTTGCTTCTCGATGAGTAGTGTTGATAACAAGGTAACTGTTGATGAATTTGCAAGTAGCTGCATTTGTTCATGGAATTGTTTACCCTCTCAATTTGGATTTTACGGTCGGTATCTTATGTTAATCTTGACTACAACTGCAGATTTGAAGTTTAATAATTTTCTATGTTAATCACTTTCTGTGTGGATAAGAACTCAAAATGTTTAGATTCCATTGTTAAGCATTCACTCAATGCTTTATGCAAAATTTCTAATATCTAGTCCAGGGAAAACACAACAGGTGGAAGAGATATAGTGAAGTATGGTTTGTTGGATGTGTGGAGTTGAAGCAAACCCACATCAATTGGCATGGAAAAGGGAATTTTTCGGTTTAGGAAGAACATCTTGGAGTTGAAACTTCTACACTACTAGACATCAATATAGTTGAATGCTACTTTATTTTCATCCTCTTTACAGAATATCGCTATTGAAGATGGATACAGAACACAAAAAATTCCCCAATTTCTTTTGAAGAATAACTAAGAATCTTTGTCATATGTAAATGGCATTGCGCATTCTACTTTTGAAAGCTTTTTACATGTGACAAGCTTCATTCAATGCACTCTTGGCAGAACCCTGAAATTCGTCCATTAGCTGAGAAAGATTCCAAAAGCCTTCAACAGATGCTATCAGAAATACCTGTTTGGATTAAAAATCCAGATTATGACCGGGTGAGTTCCATCTTAGTGTGGCCTGGCAGAACTCTTGTAGAAGAAATCACTTTTCATCCAGCAGCTCATGGTTTCTATTTCTAATTATCTCTCTGCAGGTTGATTGGCTGAACAAATTCATTGAATATATGTGGCCTTTTTTGGATAAGGTATGTTTATTTAATGCTTCAGTTGTAGTTTTGGATTTCTGATGGAATGCTGATATTCTATTGTCCTCAGGCAGTCTGCAAGATGGCAGAGAAGATAGCGGAACCCATCATAGCTGAGCAAATTCCAAAATACAAAATTGATTCAGTAGAATTTGAGAAACTAACTTTGGGCTGCTTACCTCCTACTTTTGAAGGTGCTTACTAATTCTTTCTTGCACTTACATCTACATGGTATCTGTTGGACAATGTTTATATTGCAAGTATTTTTCGCGGCACTTTTCACTTTATATTTCCTTAATAAAATCAACGTTCTCTTAGTTGTTTGCCTTCTGTTTATACCTTTTCTTCCTTCATACATCAATAATTGCTCTTAAATGTGTGTGCATCTTCATGTCAGGAATGAAAGTATACAATACTGAGGAAAAGGAATTGATAATGGAACTAGGCTTGAAGTGGGCAGCTAATCCCAACATCCTTGTTGCCATCAAGGCATTTGGACTGAAAGCTACTGTCCAGGTATGTTCTCTATATGATGATGTAACTTCACTCTGAGACTTGTGTCTCCTTTCTTATGCTCTTTTGCTTATATTTAGTTATAAAATATTTTCCACTTACCAATTTCCTTCTCTGAGTGGGCATTTTTACGTTTGGAGTATTTCAGGTGCTTGATTTGCAAGTATTTGCTTCCCCTCGTATCACATTGAAGCCATTGGTTCCAAGCTTTCCTTGTTTTGCTAACATATATGTTTCTCTAATGGAGAAGGTGAGTATTGATGGGTTCGTCCCTGTTGGTAATGTTGCTCTCTAGTAGAGATGAATATTATTCAAGTTGGACAAGTTTCATTTGTTTTAGCTATAGAACTCTTACTAAAATTATCAGTATTGTAGTCCTATTTAAAAATGACTCTGTTTGTGGAGGGAAGACCGTAATTGTCTGTAGTCAAGTCTATACTTCTTGATATATAGTTGCAGATCTGTATAATTTTTTTTCTTCAATTAATTCTTTTTGTAGCCTCATGTCGACTTTGGAGTTAAGCTGCTTGGTGCAGATGCCATGTCCATTCCGGGAGCATACAGAATTGTGCAGGTATATTTTATGTGCACTTTTATTTAAACTGTTGGCTGCTATATTCTATTTACAGCTTATATTGCTTTTGAAAATCATAGTTACAGATTTTCTGGTAATCTTTTCACTCTTTGGTCTGCTAAGATTTGAATTTTGTATAGTTTCTAGTCTTCATGGATTTTATGCTTGTTCAGGAAATTATCAAAGATCAGGTTGCAAATATGTATTTATGGCCTAAAAGACTTGAAATTCAGATAATGGATCCTGCAAAGTAAGATTGGTTTTCTAGACCTTGACACCAAAGTGTGTCCAACTAAATCAATTTTTTCATTTTCTGATCATATTCTGCTTTTCCAATTGACAGAGCAATGAAGAAACCTGTCGGAATTCTTCATGTTAAAGTCATCAGAGCAATAAAGCTGAAGAAGAAAGATCTTTTAGGGGCATCTGACCCTTATGTAAAGATAAAGCTCACTGAAGACAAACTCCCATCCAAGAAAACAACAGTGAAATATAAAAACTTGAACCCTGAATGGAATGAGGAATTCACATTTGTTGTGAAGGACCCTGAAGCTCAAGTTTTAGAGCTCGTCGTTTATGATTGGGAACAGGTATATTTGTTTCTTCTATTGAACTTGAGAATGCATTGAGCTGTTTCCCTGCCTTTAGCTTTGTTTCATCTGACCACACTAATACATGAGTGGGATAAAGTTAATTTTACTATTTCGCCAAGCCAATTCCTATCTTTTCTTCTTGCTTTAAGTTTCTTATGCTGATCGCATTTGCTTAGGTTGGCTCACATGAGAAGATGGGGCTGAATGCAATCCCATTGAAAGAACTGACTCCAGAGGAGCCAAAAACCATGACTCTCGATCTTCTTAAGAATATGAATCTAGATGATGCTCAGAATGAGAAGTCACGAGGCCAGCTTGTAGTTGAAGTCAATTACAAGCCTTTCAAGGATGATGAGATACCAACCAATGTAGAGGATTTAGATGCAGTACAGAAGGCTCCTGAAGGAACGCCAGATGGCGGTGGCTTGCTTGTCATTCATGTGCATGAAGCTCAGGATTTGGAAGGAAAGAACCACACTAATCCTTCAGTGCGTCTGCTGTTTCGTGGGGAGGAAAGAAAAACTAAGGTAAAAACATTGTTGAAGAGGTGGAACTATTTGACTTGTCTAGGTATCAATTATCCTGTCACGTGCATCTGGCAGGTTGTGAAGAAGAACAGAGATCCGAGATGGGACGAGGAGTTTCAGTTCATGCTGGAGGAGCCACCACCCACCAATGACAGGGTTCATGTCGAAGTCATAAGCACTTCAAAAAGAAGCATATTGCACCCCAAGGTACTCAGCTCCTTGGCACATCATTTGTATTGAATCTGAACTGGAATTATGTAATGTATAAATAAAAGCACATCATTTGGTTGACTGGTTCTCTCTGGCCTTATTTCTCCCAGGAAACTTTGGGCTATGTGGATATATACCTATCGGATGTTGTGAGCAACAAGAGGATCAATGAGAGGTACCACCTTATCGACTCAAAGAATGGTAGGATTCAGATTGAGATGCAATGGAGAACTGCATCTTGATGGTTTGTGAATAAATGGTGTCCAATGCTATGCAGCAGACGTGAAGGCCTTTTTATTTTTTGTATTTTGTTGATTTACGATAGCAAGTAATTAAGTCTCTTCTTCTGAATTTCAGCAGCTGCTTACATTTATCCCCTCTTTGTTTTCAAGCGAGGCTTTTTAGCAACAAGACGTGATCTGTTTAAAATTTGAATAATATGCTTGCTGTGATCATCACCATTTTAGTTTTATGGATGAACTCATTTTCTTTTTCAAGAAAATCACGTCCAAAATAAATATCTTTTAGGATGAGTAATATAAACATATTTTGTCCTTTTCAGGCGGAGAATGTTTGCACACTAAAAAGTCTGTCATAAACAATGACCCGGAAAACAGTCCCAAGTTTGGATGCCAAATTTCAACCTCTAAAATTAATTCTTTCAGTCACATCAGTTATCAAAGTAACATTTTTCACTCTATTTTTACCTTTTTTCTCTGTTTCTCTATTATTTTTATATTATTTTTAAATTATCGCCTTAACCTTTTTTCCAAATAAACATATGCATCCAAACAGTGCCTAAGAATTGAGACAGGAGACCATGGTAATCTCAGCACGTCACGTGCTCCTTCTCAACTCCGTTGGACCGGCGAGTAAAACGCCGTCGTTGCAGATTGCGTATTCCAACTGCGATCCACAGTCGCTCCTAAAACAAAAAGCAGTCGTTTCATGGGCTTCGTTCCTTTTAGCAGGCCGGTTCTAACACACCTACAAGCCCAATTGATAGGCAGGCCCAATTCGCCGAGGCAACTCCAGTACGAGAAATCTCCTTCCACGCAGTATTTGTTATTACCTAATAATATTCATCCACTTTTCTTTCCATATTTCCTTAAACAAACGGTAACCGAGTCATAAAATTCATTCGAGTAAATTAATTTGAATCATTTTCTTACTCGAAAAAAGGAAATAGAGAATAGCTCTTGTTATGAACATCAGCAAAGCTTGGCTTGGATGCAAAATTGTTGTCACTGTAATAAACTTTTGCCACGGGGCCTGCAGGCAATTGTTTCAGTGGAAACTCGAGAAAGAAAACAGAGATTCTTGTCCATCGTAGGGTTCAGATCCACTGTCGTAGGCCATTGCTGGCTGTGAAGCAGGAAGAGGTTTGAGGCGATTGAGAAGGGCCTGGCATTGAAAAGCCGGCTCCCGCAGCACTCTGGATATCTGTCTGTGTGAAGTTTCGATTGAACTGCCAAGATAAGCCAATGGAATGGGTTCCTCCTTTCCTAGTATGAAAGAGTAGGTCATCGTAACCGGTCTTTTCCCTACCTAGCTGCTCCATTAGCAGTAATTTTTCCCTTTCACCTAGTTTTTAATCTTGGTGCTTTTTCATTTTCTTGATACGTGGGTCCAGCTAGAATTGGACAGAGAACGTACTTTGTTGTTGCACTTGTTGACCAGGAAAATCATGTGGCTTTATTTCGACGTCAACTTTGTGGTTATATTTCGAATCCAAGTTTCAACTTCGAACAATCAATTTATATTATTTAATAATATTTTTATTTATATTTAAATTATATATATATAATTAATTATTTTTCAATCATTAAATATATTCACATTCAAATTAATACACACACACACATATATATATATATATTATAAATATATTTATATTTATTTTTATTTATATTTTAAAATATAATTATTATACTTATTATACACCATTAAATCATCCAATCATTATTATATATTTTATACATATATAAACTAATAAATTAACTATTCATTCCATCAAACCTTTTATTTTAAAAACACTACTTATTTTAATACAACTTTTGCTAAATGTAACGTGTGACAAAAACCCTTCTCCCAAACATAGCTTGCAGGAAAATAAATTTAGTATGATATGATTTTATACAATGGTTATTTGGAACAAGGTTTTACGTGGGAGACTATGTTTAGTAAAATTTGTGTTTGAATGAATAGACATGGTTAATTATAAAATTTTGATTTATGTAAATATATGTCTAAATATGTAATAATAATTGAATAATATGATAGTATGTAAGAAAAATGATTAATTTTTAAAGTATAAATATATATATATATATATATATATATATAGATGTGAATATGTGTATAGATATAAAGATTGATTTGATTGTAAATATATATAATTATTGAAAAATAATTAGTTAATTATATATATAAATGATGTAAAATTTAAATTTAAATTTAAATAAAAATATTTTTGAGTTATATGTTTAGTAGTATTGAGTTTAATGGGTTGTGTGAAATTAAAAAGATGGAAACAACCATGGCCAAACAGTAACAAAATAAAAAAAATTAAATTAGAATAATAAAATAAATAATATGTGGAACATGTAGATCTAATGAAATGGAAGTATTGCCCAAAAAGAGTATTAGAACATATGTCATCAGATGGGCAAAATACTAAGGCTCCGTTTAGAGGTATATTTTGTTGCGGAGAATAGTTTAAAAATAAAGAAGAAAATAAGATAAAAAAAAGTGTGATTGTGATAAATTATATGTGTTTGGAAATATAATATTTTTGGGGTGTTGAAAACTGTTGAAAATTGAGATACCGACATAGTATTAGTCTGAATATGTATTTTATATTATTCTCGACACAACAAAATACACAAAGTTAAATGCACTACCAATTATAATTTTTTTTTCTTTTTTTCTCTTTACTTTTACATTATTTTGAATTTTCACATCAACTTTCATTTTATCAAAATTTACATCCAATCAAAGCCAAGAAATTTTCGAACAAACTAATTGAATTATTTCATTTAGATTTATTTTTTCATTAGTGTATTGATTATAAATGATTGTAAATTGATCAAGAAAAGAGCTCTCAATATAAAATCGCGCCTGTAATTCAAGCAAAGCACCAAGCATACTGAGTGGTTATTTCTATGATGATGCTAATTTCACCATTAATAATTTGCCTAGGGTTGGCAAACTCTATTGATGTCTGGTGAATTTCATACCAACCACTGCAAAATTTCAAACCTTAATAATTAGAATCTTAAAGGCTATGTTTGGGAGATGGGTTTTTATTTGACGTGATGTTTAAGTAAAAATTGTATTAAAATAAATAATATATTTAAAAAGAATATATTAATGGAGTGAATAGTGTAATTTTTTTAAATATAAGTACAAATATATAATAATAATGATAGTTTATATGAATAATGATTATGCTATAAGGTATAAATAAAAATAAATGTTAATATATATCATATAGATAAATATCGATTTGATTGTAAATAAATATAATAATTGAAAAATAATTGGTTAGTTAGTTATACGTATAAAAGTGATAAATTTTAAATTTGAATTTGAATCAAAATAAAAATATTGTTAAATGATATATTTGATGATGTAAAATTTAATAGATTGTTTTGCTGCTGAAAGTTGGGTTACAAACATAACCAAAAAGTCTTTGTGCCCTATATTTATTTTCTACTAAATTGGACCTCAATCCGACTTTGTAATTGGCTATCTCAAAATGCTGTCTATCAATAACATGACAATACTTTTAAATGTCAAGTTAACAAAAAAAAATGATGAAAACGAAGAACAATAACTGAGAAAAGAGCAGCCACATCAATCGTCCAAATTGGGGTTCTTGTTTTGGGGGAAAAAAGAAATAAAAATAATCTTTATTTACTCTTCACATCACTCTCACTAGATTCTAGTCCTCCATTGTATAAACTTTAATTGGGAATGTGAATTTGTTCTGTTTTCATAGTGGACAATTTTGAGGTCAGAGAATATATGCTACCCTTTTTTTCCTCCACAACTTGTGCGGCTTTCAATTTCTATTCAATAATTTAATTCCCACACAAAGTGACTTTATCAAACACTAGGAATGCAGTTTTGGTGCGATAGTATCTCTTGCTATTTTAACCCAAACCCCTTTTGTAAAGGTCCAAGAAATATAAAAATTGACCCACCCATTCATCTCCTACAGGTGGCTGATTAAGTCGTGCTCCCACTCAGCAATCATGGCTACAGAAAGTGGGTTCATCCGGGACACAATCCTTGGTTGAGTCTGCAAACACCAGTTCGAAGTCAAGCAAGGGTGAGTGGGCCCCGTTTAAATGATGGGGTTGGGGACTCATTTCCGATCAGCAGAGCTCAAAGGCAAAAGCAAGGGTAGACTTTGTGCTTGACAACAAAATAGAGTCAGAGGGTGAAGACACACCCAGACTTTGGCCCGGTCCCATTTGCCCAGATCCGTTCCTGGTAAAGCACAAAAAGGCGCCTTGTTCGTATGGCCCACAACCCGAAACTGATTCTGGGCGGCAGTCTGCAGGACAGTGGCGGAGAGTCAGCTACGCTATAATAAGGCCGTCACTCGAAGTGTCCAATCATGTATCTGTGTCATTGGAGAGGGAGGTTATGGCTCCGTTGGTTTTGGATGGATTTTTTCAGATTTTATTTTAAAATTTATATAAAAATAAAATTATAAAATATAATAGTTAAATGTGTACTTATAAAATATAGAATTACAAAAAAATTTTAATGATTTCACAAGAATTAAAAGTTATGCTTGATTTTAAAAAATATAACAAGGATTATATAATATGATAATATATAAATTTATAAAAAATTAATATATATAAATATGAATAAATTAATTAAAAAGATATGTTGTGATTTAATTATAAATAAATATAGTGATTAAAAAATATTTATTTAGTTCCTTAGTTATGAGAAGGGATGAGATAATGAAATTTATATTTGAATTTAAATAAAATTTTATAAATTAAAATATTTAGTTTATAAAATTTTTTAATGGAAATGAACAGTTAAAAATGAGCAACCAAACATAGTCAAACTAACTGGCGTTCTAAGTACATTTCTAAAATATTTTTTTAATTATAATTATTTTATTTTCACTTTTTATTGTTTATTTATACAGCAAACTCATAATTTCTTTCTTTTGCTAACTCAAGTCCTTTTAAATTATAATAGTATTTAATTCATATGCATTTTATTACTATATTTATGATATATGTATAGTTATTTATATTTTAATTCATGCCTTTTATTTTAATATTGTACTTCTAAAAATATAATAATCTTATATTTTATTCTAATTAATAATTTTTTTATAAGTGCATAGGCATACAGTGTATGCAAGTTTAACTAATATTTAATAATTCATTTGACTAGCTCAGTTTTATAATAGTGAACTTTGATGGTTTTAATAAATTTTTCAAACGACACTTTTAATTTACACTATTTAATAATTATTTTGATTGTAAATATAAATTAATACCATACGTTATAACTTTATTTCTGTAATAAAAAATTGATTATTTTAATAAAATTTTAAAATATCTATTTATATAAATCTGTTTGTACCATTTAATAACTATTATTGATCTTAAGTATAAATGAATTAAAATACTTCCATTTTTTTCCTCGGTCCCCTTCATTATTATTATTATTTTAAAATTATTTCTTTTTTATAATTAACATTTAAATGCTCCTTTTTTTTAATCCATTTTGTTGCTTCTATTTTTTCCTTCTATCCTTTTTGAAAAATTATAAGTATGAAATTTTAATTTGTTATTAAACTAATAAATATGTATAATAATTTTATATTTTGTGATAATTAATTGAATCATATAATTTTGTAAGTACACACATTGAATGTACAAGTTTGAATAGTATTTAATAAATCTACAAATTTAGAAACCAGTTTCTCATTCATATAATTTTATTTAATACTTATATATATTTACAAGACAGCCGAGGTTCATACTTCTTGTGGGGAATTATTTATCATATTTTATCCAATGTTTATAATTAAAACATATCGAACAATATCTGTACGTTATGTATTTTTTTCAATTTTCTGCTAAATCATATGTTTATAAAAACATTATAAGAATCATTTTACTGAAAATAAAGCTACACATGTTGTGTATAGGCTATATATAATATATAAAATAACACGTAGAAATTTTTGACACATTGAGGATAAATTTAAGCATATCCTCATAAAATGTTTAGTTATTAGCAAAAGTAATATAGAACCAAGGTTAATTCTTTGTACGGTGTATTTGGTTAACATACTAATCTAAGGATTTTTATATAAAATGCTTGGCTGTGTTTGTTTAGATTAAAAACAAATACTCAATAATTATATTTTTAAAATTTTATTTATGTGTAATTATCAGCACACGTCAAAAACAAACATGACCAAAATAATAGAGAACCACGTCAGTTTAACAAATAGCATTTTTCTTGTTTTATTATGCAATTCGTTATTTTATATATTACTTACATCCTGCATTAACAATTTAATATTCATTTTATATTCTAATCATTACGAAGCTAAATTGCGTATTTTAAAAAATGATCCATTTTTTACTTTTTTAAAACAAGTTATATCCACGTTCTTTCTTTTCAAAAATAAAATATCTTTCAATTTCTTTGAAACAGCCGTCACCAATATTTCTCAAACGAATAATAAAACCCTAACGGCGTTATGAAAATAACGGTGGCAACCGCCGAAGACCCGCGGAGAGAACAACAGAAGACTCTCAGAAGAAGAAACCGTTTCTTACGTTTGTGGTCATATAATATGGATTCCACAAATATTTTCTTCATAATATTTTATGTTATCTCTTCTTCATTGTTTCGTTCATTTCCCGCATACCTCAACGGCCTATAAAACCTCTGCCTCGTTCGTACAAGTTCTGGGCATCCATCCTCACAGTACTCCTCGATACAAAGGAAAAAATCATGATGAAATCTCTTCTTCTTTTCGTCCTCCTCGTCTTTTACTGGTCGGTCTTTCTGCATGCATACTCGGATCTAGAAGCCCTTCTGAAGCTGAAAGCATCCCTCCTCGGGCCATCGGGTTCCGGCCTCCACGACTGGGAAGCCCCGCCTTCTCCATCCGCCTCAGCCCACTGTTCGTTTTCAGGCGTCAAGTGCGATGCGGACGTCCGGGTGACGTCACTCAACGTGACCAACGTCACGCTCTTTGGCACGCTTCCCCCGGCGATTGGGCTGCTCAGCAAGCTCGTCAACCTGACACTTGCCGCCGATAACCTAACGGGCCCTCTGCCGACGGAACTGTCTAATTTAACTTCGTTGAAATATCTCAATCTCAGCCACAACGTGTTCAACGATACGTTCCCCGCAGAGATTGTGCCGTACCTCACTGAGCTGGAAACCTTCGACGTTTACGACAACAACTTCACGGGGATCCTGCCGACGGAGTTTGTGAGGTTGAAGAAGCTCAAGTTGCTCAAGCTCGCGGGGAATTACTTTTCCGGGAACATCCCGGAGATCTATTCCGAGTTCGAGAACTTGACTCATTTGGCCTTGCAGGGAAACTGTCTGACAGGAAAAATTCCTCCCAGCTTATCTAAGATTCCAAACCTCCAGGAGCTGTACCTTGGCTATTTCAACAACTACGAGGGCGGTATTCCGCCGGAGTTTGGTTCCATATCTACTCTTCAGCTGCTTGATCTCGGCATGTGCAGTCTCAACGGTGAAATTCCGGCTACTCTTGGAAATCTCAAGCATTTGCATTCTTTATTTCTTCAGGTTGCGTTATTACTTACCCTCACTAAATACTGAAGCTTGTAATGATTTCTCTATTCAGATAGTCATTATTATGTTTCTGTTATAGGTAAATAACTTGACGGGCCAAATCCCTACGGAGCTGTCGGGTTTGACGAGCTTGAAGTCGTTAGATCTTTCCATTAACTATCTCAGTGGGGAAATACCCGAAAGTTTTTCTGAACTGAAGAACCTGACGTTACTGAATTTGTTCCAGAACAAATTCCAGGGACCTCTCCCGGAGTTCATCGGCGACCTTCCGAACCTCGAAGTTTTACAGATTTGGAACAATAATTTCACGCTCGGTTTGCCGGAGAATCTCGGCAGGAGCGGAAGGTTGATGTTGCTCGATGTCACGAATAATCATCTGACGGGGACCATACCGAAGGACTTATGCAAAGGAGGGAGACTGAAAACTTTGATTTTGATGGATAATTACCTTTATGGCCCTTTGCCTGAAGAGTTGGGGGAGTGCAAGTGCCTGACGAGGATACGGATCAAGAAGAATTTCCTCAACGGCACGATTCCGGCGGGATTTTTCTCCTTGCCGTTGCTGGAGATCCTTGAGCTGAATGATAATTACTTTACTGGCGAGCTGCCTGAGGAGATCTCTGCAAATACTTTAGCAAGTCTTGCGTTGTCCAACAATTGGATTGCAGGGAAGATACCTCCGTCAATTGAGAATTTGATGAATCTTGAGATTTTGTCACTTGATATGAACAAGTTGTCGGGGGAGATTCCGAATGAAGTTTTCAATCTCAAGAAGCTCTCGAAGCTGAACTTCAGTGGCAACAGCCTGACAGGTAAAATTCCCGCGTCCGTTGCGCAAAGTTCCCATTTGACATTTATTGATCTGAGCCAAAACAACTTGAATGGTGAAATTCCAAGAAGCGTTTCCGAGCTGCAGAATTTGAATGTGCTCAACCTGTCTGGAAATCGACTGGACGGCCCAATTCCGGGAGATATTGGGCTAATGGAAAGCTTGACAGTGTTAGACCTTTCTTACAATGACTTCTCCGGCAGAAGGCCAACAATCGGGCTGCTAAAGGACCTCGATGATCGGTTTTTTTCTGGCAATCCTAATCTTTGTCCGGCTCGTGGCAGCTTCTGCCCGTCGGCTTTGAGTCCATCGGAGGATTCTCACAAGAGGCATACATCAAGGATTGCTGTAATGATCATAGTATTAGTTACTCTCTTATTATTGCTACCTGGGACTCGGATTATATTTAGGAGATGGCAACTTGAGAAATCAAAAGCCTGGAAGCTGACTGTCTTCCACAGGCTGGATTTCAGGGCAGAGGATGTTCTGGAATGCTTGAAGGAAGAGAACATCATTGGCAAAGGCGGAGCTGGAGTTGTCTACCGGGGATCGACGCCTAATGGGATTGACATCGCGATCAAACGTCTAACAGGGCGCAGTAACAGCTGCAATGATCGCGGATTCATGGCAGAAATCCAGACTCTTGGCGGAATCAGGCACCGGAATATTGTCCGACTCCTGGGTTACCTGTCTAACAAGGATACAAACTTGTTGGTGTACGAATATATGTCGCATGGAAGCTTGGGAGAGATGTTACATGGATCGAAGGGGGCGCATTTGCAGTGGGAATCGAGGCACCGGATTGCAGTGGAGGCGGCAAAGGGATTGTGTTACTTGCACCACGACTGTTCGCCTTCGATCATACACAGGGATGTGAAATCGAATAACATTTTGCTGGATTCTGATTATGAGGCTCATGTGGCTGACTTTGGTCTTGCCAAGTTCTTGCATGATGCAGGTGCATCTGAGTGTATGTCCTCCATTGCTGGCTCCTACGGCTACATTGCACCAGGTGACTCTTCTTTCTTTGAACACATCTACATTTGGTTTCAATAAAGAATATTGCCTGATTCTAACTTGTGCATGTAATTGATCGAGAAAATATTATATGTCTCAAATGTTAGATTTCTGTTAGATATTTGGCCCTGTTTCACTTGATGGCTGTT
The DNA here is from genome assembly GCA_019155195.1 of Avicennia marina. Classification (NCBI taxonomy): domain Eukaryota; kingdom Viridiplantae; phylum Streptophyta; class Magnoliopsida; order Lamiales; family Acanthaceae; genus Avicennia; species Avicennia marina. Next base: position 4,440,411 of record CM032781.1, on the reverse strand, counting down.
ATTTAGCTATCGAATTAGTGATCAGAATGATCTAAACCTTTATCAAGATCCGTATCATGAACGAACTAGTGACGGAATTTATTACATCTCGGTAATTGCTCTTTTTTTCCGAATGAGCTATGTATTGATGCTTTCCCAACTAGATAAGAATTACCACGGGGATAACGACTCCATCACTAACTTGTGATGTTGTTATGTCTTTAAACAGAGTATGCCTACACACTGAAAGTCGACCAGAAGAGTGACGTGTACAGTTTTGGAGTGGTGCTGCTGGAACTTATCACAGGCCGGAAGCCAGTGGGGGAGTTTGGGGAGGGCGTGGACATCGTGAGGTGGGTGAGGAAAACAACATCCGAGCTGTCTCACCCATCTGATGCCGCCTCAGTCCTGGCGGTGGTGGACTCCAGGCTCACCGGCTACCCACTGTCCGAGGTGGTGAATATGTTCAAGATTGCAATTCTGTGCGTGGAGGACGAGAGCTCCGACCGACCCACGATGCGGGAAGTTGTTCACATGCTCTCTAATCCTCCACAGCCTGCCCCTAACCTCATCAATCTTTGATGCCATTGTCACAGGAATGGAGTCTGTATAGAACTTGTATTTTGAGGAAATAAAATGGTAGGTGTAGCTGTGGTAATGGCTTAAGGTACTGCTTCGGTCTATACCTAATATGTAAATTATTAGGAGGGGCTTGATTAGTTCTGCGATCAAAATGTAAGAAATTGGTGTCTTTTATCATTTGCTGGATGTGTCGAATGGAACTGGTTTGTATTCAAGAAAATTGTTGTTCCTGTCTCGTCTATTGAAAACCATGACAATGCTTAGGCCACTTTTCCTAGAGATAACATACTCCGCACAAAAGACAAAACAAGATATGCTGTAATGAATGGTTTTGTTCTGACCTTCAACACCATACCAATTCTACTCGAAGGGGAGTTTAATTACGTGTACTGTCATCTCCATTTAACTTTCCACATGCTATGTAAGTGCAATCTCATAAAGTAGGGGCATGCCTCGCCAAAATGTGGCGTTATTTTCTCATCTTTGTCCAAGAAGTGGGAACCACGTAAGGTTTTATTAAAAGTTGGGCTTCTCGGGCTTTGTTTATTTTCTGGTTTAAACCATTTTCATCTACTGATATTTTACTTATCAAATATTTTACTACATAAATTTTTTATTTAAATTTAAATTTAAATTTTTAATCTCTAAATATATAACTAATTAATTATTACATTTATCCACAAAAAATTAACACTTGTGCATGTGCATAAATACATTCATATTCATGTACACTCTCTAAATTTATATATTATTACATCAATGATTATTAAAAATACTCAAATTTAAACAATTTTAATTTTTCACTTCCTGTTACATCTTGTCATCAAACATAAAGTTCATACACACCAAAATTTTCGTCAATTCCACCCCGCTCAAATCAACAACTATACATACCGTTGACGTTTTGATGAGTATAAGCCTCTTTATTCCCCGCGTCACTTTCTTGAATAGTTCTTATTGTGAGCTTCAATCCACTGGAGCTTGTCGCCGGGAATGTGCATTAGTTCCTCTTTTTAATCCATAGGTGGGTAAATGTCCAAGTTTGAGGAATACGTGCTACCCTTTTCTTTACTCTTTGCAACTTTGAAATTCTCTTCAACTTGTTAGGACCAAATCTGTGTCTCTTGTGTTTCTAGAACCAGAACACAGAAAAAAGGGGGCATAAAAGGCACTTTTCAAAGTAACTAAGGATACGCATATGCAATTGTTTATCTTCTTATTTTTTGGGGATTACCAGCTGATATGCATATGCAAGTTTGGTCTGTTGTTATTTTATTGGGGAAGTTTAGGCTGGGGGAACTATCTTGGCTAGAGTGCATCTTGTAATGGGATGATTATTTTGGATACAAACCATGCAAAATTCCTTGGGTTGTAGGCATCTTGGGTTGTATTTGTGTGTGTGAAAGAGATTGGAGATATATGTGTGTATTTGTGTTTAAAAACAATTATAATCAATGAATTCATCTATTTGAATATTCAATTAGATAAAGGTTGAAAGAATAAGAATTAATTTTGTAAATATGGTTATGTATGTAGATATTTTAAGTGATATCATAAAAAATATTTCACTTATCTGTGTAGTTTAATGCTTTGTTCAGACTGTGGATATTTTTGGGTTGGCTCTTTTAACGTAAAGAACAAAATAATAATAATAATAAATATATATATATATACATATACATATAGAGAGAGAGAGAGAGTTGGGTGTTTGAATGTGTGTGCGTGTATAAAGTATCAAATTATATTTAGTTAGTTGATAATATATGTAATTGATGCAATATAAAAATATATAAATTACACAAAATAAATGTTAGAAATTGGATGAAAAATCAGAAACTCCGTCGCTGACTGAGAAAACAAGCAGAAGAAAAGCAATGCTCTCTTCTTTTCATCACCAATATATATATATATATATATATATAAAGACTATGTAATCTTATTTTAATGTAAAAATGAGTGGTCATTTTGAGGGGTGATGTGGCCACATTTGGTATACAATACTGCTCTTCCCATCGTGAGATCAAATTGAGGCAAGAATCAATGTTAAATTATCTTCTAATTTGCTTTTATCTTAGTTTAAGTTAGACAGTAAAATAAATTAACTATTAATTCTAAGTTCAAGTGTGAGATACATAGAAGCTATACAAAATATCATAATCACAAGTAATGAAAAATCCATAAGTTATCAAATATATCTGAGCTATATGTTAAAAACAATCACAGATGTGCAGCCACAATTGAAACTGTAGCAATAAGGAATTAATCAATTAGGCCAGTTACGAAGACCTATAACTTGCAATAATTAAAAATTTTAATAGGCCAGCCATGAAGATTTATTAGTCTAAATAATCTAACTAGCATATCTACTTGTAATAATTAAATAATTCAACAAAGCGATTATAAAGACTCACCAACCCACAACTCATAATAAAACATTGACAACGTCTAGTCCCAAAATTGATACAACTCATAATAAAACATTGACAACGTCTAGTCCCAAAATTGATAGTGCAACATTCGATTTTTAAGCAACTTTTTTTGCTCGAGATAGGGTGATGTTTTGCCTATTTTAATGAGCAAATTTAATTCATTCCTTAAATATTCTTGAACAATATTTAACTTGAGGTGGAACAACATTTTACACTCTTGGGTAAGCAAGTTTAGTTTATCACTTAAATATTTTGAGTAATTTTTAGTTCAGATTGGACAACATTTTGCTTTTTTAGGTGAGCAAATCAAATTCATTCTTTAAATATTTTGCGTAATTTTTAACTGAGTAAGACAATGTTTTGCCTTCTTGAATGAACGAATTTGACTAATCATTTAAAGATTTTGAGCAATTTTTAGCTTGCAAAAAGCAATATCTTGCCAAGGAAGCTCAGCAACGTAAAACTCATAGTTACTGACAAAGAAAATGGAGAAATCATGTTCAATGCATCACTTTAACGATCAAACTAGCCAAGGAACTATCAAACTAATAGAAATCAAAAGTTGACAATACAGTTCACCAAGAACTTCGCAATCCTACAGCAGGAGTTCACAAAAGGTATGATGTAAATTTTAGGAATAGGAAGGCATTCCCCAATTTGATATCTAACAGAATCAATTCATTCAAAGAGTTCCATCAAAGTCACCAAATTCTGTAGTCATAATTTCCAGATATAATCTATTTGCACATATCACATTTCTGGAAATAGCCAAAGTTTACATAATGCAATCCTTTTCAACCTATAAAAAAAACCAATAATCCAGTGATTCATGCTTTCTGGGTGAGACATATAAAACAAATTACTGTCTCCTTGAAAGAGTTGCTTTGAAAGAATGAAGGGTGATTTGTACGAGTAAAGAATAAGAACAAACTTAACAACACAAATGCTATTTTGGAATGACTATGCAAAACATGTCCAGCAGAATTAAAACAAACTCTAAACAGGGCAAAGTCTAAAGTCTAGCATACACTAACCTTGAAAGCAGAAACACTCACCTTTATCTCAGGACGATGATAAGAAGAGAATAAAAGTAAAAGGAAGAAGCAAATGCAACATTTGTCAGTCATTTTTTATTCTCTCTCACATGACAACAACACCACCCAATGCTGCAACCTACACATAAAATTTTATTAATTACACCAAATATAAGACAGAGATGGAGAAATTTTCCCTTTTGGGAAGAAGATGAACAGTGCAAAGCAGGGATAGGAATCGAGGTGATGAAGATGGAAAAAATATCTTCTTCTAAGTTTTTCCTTTCTGTCCCTTGCCCTTCTAAGCTCCAGGCATTCCTGATCTAGATGATTTAGCTGCTTCGAAACGCGATTTAGCTCTTTCTTTAGTCTATCGATTTCCCGCCCCGCGGCAAAGTGGGGGACACGAGAGGCAAGAGAATCTAAACAATCGGTAATGCCCCCCATGTAGGAGGCTTAATGAGGTTGCTGGGACAGTTCGCGAGAAGGGGAATAACAGATGTCACACGGCGGCGGCGATGGTCGCGAGTCGCGACGGTTCTAGCGGAAGTGATGGATGCTGGTGGAGAGAAAACCGGGTGAACAAGGTAAGTTCCTTAGCTTTGACAAGTTGGTCTAAGAAATCGGCATCACATGCTTCCGCGCCGAAACCCTCACTCTCCATTGTTGTACTGTGGCTTAAATGGTTTTGTCCGCCACTCCTTTTTCTACAAAGAAGCAAACCATAAACCCCGAAAGCCTGCTCTCCCCCCATCACTGTAAAGCCAAAGTCCGTGAGACAAAAATCGTTTTCCAGCGACGGCGCCAACAATGCAATCTACACATAAAAATGTATGTTGGATGGAAAGTCAAAAACTCCGTTGCGGAGTAAGAAGACAGGCAGAGTGTGAGAGCAAGAAGAAGAAAACTCTCTCGTCATCTGCTCCAATTTATATAGAGACTATATAATCTTATTTCAAGTGGTCAATTTGAAAGATGAGTGGTCATTTGGTATACAACAGTAATGTTGTATAAAAATATGAGATGACATTATTATTTAAGTATAGTGATTAGATTTCAAAAATATAAGCATTTGTCACCACATGTGTGTATGTCTATGCCTTATATGAAGCAAATAAAAATATTTGCCTACATATCTTTAAACACACGTGTGTATAAACATTTAAATAGCTTTAATTTTTTACATATTATTTTTTACTATACTAATTCAAACTTCATTTATTTCATTTACTTTCTAATCTTAATTTATTCTAATTTCTTTCAATTTTCTTGGTATCTTTTATCTGTTGTCTATTCTATTTATAACACACCCTATATATTAAGTCACCAGTGAAAATGGGTTATACCATGTGTAATTACTTAATACTCACATTTCTTTGTCCATTATCTTTTCGCTGTACATTCTCAATTTTCATTTATTTTACTTGTTTTTTAATTTTAACTTAATATTTTTCTTCTTTTAATTAATTTATTTTTATGTAATTTATATTTTTCTATACTATATATTAAGGATAAATATATGATTTAGCTACACCGGATTTTTATTTTTAATTCCTTACTTGCTTTCTTTTAATGAATTATATTTTTATTTTGTATCTTTCATATTTTGCAATTCACTCGTTTCATTTTTTTTTTGTTTTCAAATATAATTTATTACAAAAATTATGATATTATAATTTATAAATAAATTTATCCCCATATTAACTGCGTGCTTGTATTACTAATAAGTAACTCGTTCATTTTGCGTAAAATAATGATCAAGTTTTAATATGAGTTTGCACAAACAAAAACACACAAATGAAGCAAAAAATATGCATTTTTGAGTGTTTTAATTTTAGTGACATTAAAAATATTTTTGAAAATTGGCGAAAAAATGCCGTCGGAACATTTTAAAGTATCTAAAATATAAAAACGCGTTGGAAATAGACATAGCAAATGTCTATGGTCGGTTGGAGTTTTTTGGATCGGAAAAACACACACACAAAAATACACGTACCAAAAATTTGCTTAGTTTGAGGTGTTGGGACATGATGCAATATCATGGGATTTGTCAAAATTATGTCTTGTTATAAAATTTTGACAAGACAAAAAATTTAATTTGTTGGAGTTAAGTAATTATATTTAATATATAATAATAATTTAATAACATGATAACATATAAATACAATAAATTATTTTTAGGGCCTGTGTTTGTGTATATATATTTGTGATATGGGTATGAACGTACAATTATTGGAACTTGGTAACTTTGGCGAATATGTAAGTGAGAAAATAGTTTGGATTTAAATTTTAAATGTAAATTTTGTTATATTATGTCTCTAGGCTAAGTAAATTTGATGGGATAAAAAGGAAAGAAAATAATTAACAAAATGATTAAATATGAGAATAAGTGGGAATATATGTAATAATTTAAAATTAATTAATTAATTATATATAAAAAATAGAAAATTTAAATTTAAATAAATTTTTATAAATATAATATTTGACGAGGAGTAGGGGTGAGGCTCAACCTATTGAGTAGCTCATCTCATAGCTCAACTCGAGTTCGTAGAGATTTGTCAAGTTGAGTTGGAATATCAATTTTTTTGTAATCAAAACTTGAATATTCGAGTGTTCGATGATAATTTTATAGTTTTATTGAATTTTAATCTTAATTTTTAAATACCTTTATTTTTTTTCTTTTTCATCACTCTAGCTTATTTATTCATAACTTATGAATAACTTTTTTTAAGCCAAAAAATTGATCATAACTTGAACTTAACTCAAATTTGCACTCAATCGAATTTGAGCCCTTATACTCAACTCAAAACAAGAAAATTTTATATAGTCAAACTCAAGTAGAGTGTTACTCGAGTTGAACTTGACTACACTCCTAAATTGGGGAGTGAAGGCTAAGTTTGTTTTTTAATTAGAATGGGGGATAATGATTTGAATGATTTGAGTAGAAATTGAAATTATGATTAATTTGTAAGATTTGAATAAATAGAAAAATTATATATATACATATAAGTTTATAAAATTATAAAAAATAAATATGAGTAAAAAAATTATGGTAATAAGTGTTAATTTAATTGTGAATAAGTATAATAATTGAAAAATTGTTAGTTAATTATAAAAAATAAGAGAAAAAATGTTAAATTTAAATATAATTTGTACAGTAAAGTGTTTAATTTGTAAAATATTTTAAGTGATAGATGAATAATGTTTGGAAACAAACATAGCCGAAGAGATTGACAAAATTCTTCCGAACATAAGACAAAACCCGACCCGTTTCCTTGCCTTTCAAATTCCTTTCAGCAAAAGTCCCTCTCTCTCAGGAATTCAAATCTTCTTTTTTTTCTCAAAAAAAAAAAAAAAAAAGGTTTAACGGCTCTGTCTAGTCGTCGAAAATGGAGATGAAATCGCCTCCACCGTGTCCCCCTACCGTCACCATCCGCCGAAACCCACCGCGAAAAGCACGAGCGACGCCCTCGTCTGCCATCCGCCTCCGCGAACCTCTGTCGTCGCCATCTCCCTCAAGAGACATTTCCTCTCCTGAGCTTCCTGAAGACCATAGCAACACTGATGCTAATAATGCAGATCCTGCCGCCAGAATTCTCTCCGAAAACCTCAAGATATATTTGAGAATCCGTCCGCCAGCAGTGCAGAAAAATTGCAAGGTTATAACAGAATTGAAGAATGCTTGGCCCAAAAATCCAAAAATCAAGTGTAATTTGAAGCCGAAAACAAAGAAGGGAAGGGATGTATGCGTAAAAGTCAACGAAGATTTGTGTTCGGTCACAGTCTCGACTCCTCAAGCGTTGCAAGAAACGAAGAGAAGCAAGTCGGAGGTGTATGAAGGGTTTTCTCACGTGTTTACTTCTGAAGCGTCTCAGGTAATTACATTTTATTATCATTTTGTCTTTATGTCGATTTAAGTTCTAGACTCTGATATTTTTCTATATTGTTCTGTAGGGTGATGTGTACGACAAAATGGTGAAACCCTTGGTTGATGATTTCCTAAAGGGGAAAAGTGGGATGTTGGCGGCGATGGGGCCAAGTGGTTCTGGGAAGACTCACACCGTTTTTGGGTGTGCTAGGGATCCTGGTATGGTATCTCTTGCACTTCGTCACATTTTCATCGAAAAGGAAAGCAATCAAACTCAATTGTCGAGGTACAATATAATTGAGAATCTGCTTTCAGTGACAAGAACAAAAAAATTGTTAAACGACCGTTTTTTGGTTTATCTTATATTCTACTTGCCTCTATAATTTCATGTTTTTGCAAATATCAGAAAATAACAACGCTTTCAAATGCAAGCTTCTTGATCTTTAAAACATTCTGTGGACAGGATATTCTATCTGTCGATGTTTGAAATCTCTTCGGAGAGGAGAAAGGCTGAGAGAATGATCGATTTACTACATGACGGAGGTGACATATACATGCAAAATTCAGTTCTCAAAGGACTTCAGGAGGTCTTATGATATGTTTTTTGGGCCAAAGTTTACATTTCACATTAAAAATTTCCTTTTTTTTGTATTTGCTTCCATTTGAAATCTATCACTGAATCATTCACAATTTTCTTTTCACTTTGGATCATTTAAATAGGTTGTGATTTCTGATGCTCAGCAAGCTGAGTCTTTAATTGCACATGGAATGCTTAAACGTGCAACAGCAATAACTAATTCTAATTGCCAGTCGAGGTTTGTGTTAAGCCACATTGTTTTGCAGCCGTCATAGTGGCTATGTAATGATATGCCATTCATATTAAGCAAGACTGCCATTTCTTATCATTGTGCTTAACATCACTAAAGATAAATTTTTGGTGGTGCTTTCTTGAACAAACTTCTGATTCGCCTGATATTTGATTCTTTTTGGTCAGTAATTTGTCTTTTGATATGCCAATACAATTAAGGCAGTGCGTTTTTCAATTAAACTAAGGGGTGGAAGTGCCTAGAGCTATTCTTAATGTAAGGACAAATCTACTTTTCATTTTTAAGTCAACATAAACACTGGTCATAGCCCTCACTACGTTGTGTTTCTCAAAATCATAGTGCAGTAACTCACGAAACAGAAACCTGCTGAATTATTAATTTTGGGGAATTAAAGAAATGAGAGAGTTCCGCCAGGATCAAGGCATCTCTTTGTTTTGTGAATGAATCATGTATGGCTCAGTTATTTTCCCTAAAGTTTGTTCTAGGTCTAGAAAATGTGAAGTCATGTAGACCATGCATATTGGCCTTAACAAGGTAGTTCAATCATGGTTTAGTTTGTGTATGCTATCTCCTTGATTCCCCTTCCGTCCGTTATGCCTTTCTTATTGTTTATTTTGAGCTTTGCGTTAATTTTGCTGTAGCAGTAATTGCCCATTTTGGTTTCCATGGTGGAACATTTACTTTCTGACATATTCTGTAGTCGCTCCCAGTGCATCATAAACATTCGTTGTGTTTCGGAGGATAGTGATGAAGAAGTTGGTAGGAATGGAAGATGTGGTACGTTGACAATTGTGGACCTTGCTGGAGCTGAGAGAGAGAAGAAGAATGGCAATCAGGTAGAATCTCAATCTTGTAAAACTGGGTGAAAAATGTTTGCTGGCTAGAAGATCTTTATTAAATTTTATCTGAGTGCTTGTATTCATACGTTTTTCAAAAATATTCACCTTCTTATTTTATATACAATTTAGACCTTAGGGCTAGCTGTCTTTGAATCCTCTATCATCAGTTATAATGTATAGGGCTGTTCAATCGGTAAAACCGAACCGAATCTAACCAAAAAATTCGGTTCGGTTCAATATGTATCGAATTATTTTCGGTTGGTTTTAGTATGGTTTTTCAGTAAACCGAATTTTAGCAAAAAAAACTGAAAAGTATAAATTAAATTCTTAATTGCTAATTCATTATTTATCATTGATAAATTAAAAAAATATGTTAAAAAATTAAAAAATATATTAAAAAGAAGTAAAAAATATATTTTTTTAAAAAAATTGGTATTTGATTCGATACAGAATACCAAACTCAAGTACCAATACCAAATTGAAAACTGAATTTTTAAAAAATGATGTACTGAATATTGAATCGAAAATTAGGTTTGGTATTCGGTACTTACCGTAATTTCAGCTTCGGCATGGTTCCAACGGTATACTGAATTGTGCATTGTCCTAACAATGGAGGTATTTGAAATATACAATGCATTTTCCTTTTTCAAAATACAATTGAAAAAATATATTAAAAAAGAAGTAAAAAATATATTAAAAAATAAAAAAATTGATATTCGATTTGGTACAGTATACCAGACCCAAATACTAATATCGAACCGAAAACTGAATTTTTAAAAAATGATGTACTGAATATCGAATTGAAAATTCGGTTTGGTATTCGGTACTTAGCAAATTTCGGTTTCGGCATGGTTCGGTTGGTATACTGAACTTTGCACAACCCTAACAATGGAGGTATTTGAAAGATACAATGCATTTTCCTTTTTCAAAATACAATTGACATGGTATGCCAAGTAAGGTTTAATGACATAAGAAATTAATTCACTGGCAAGTTCCTGAGTTTTGGTTTAATTTCAGATTATTATATCTTAGTGTTTAGATAGTAAACGTGAGAGGCTTGTGAAATTGCGAGAATTCTTGGACTTTTTTAGTTTAGTGGGAAGGGAGTGTTGGCAAAAGATATGCCCTCTTTGCCCTAGATATTTTGCACTTCATTTGCATCAGATAAGATATGGGTAACCACAAATAGTATTTGCTATTTTCCTTGCTTGTTTTTGTTAGTTTCAGCCGAGAGTAGTATTTTTTGAAGCCTTAGGCTAGCATACTCTGAGGTTTGACATTCATATTGATATTTTGAATAAATGCATATAAAGAGAAGTTGGGAGTTAGCATACTATTTGTATTGTTTATCTAAGAGTTCTTTACAAATTATATCTTCAAGAGAGCAGTATACCTTATACCACCAAACTTGTTTGACATGTGGCATCCATGTAATGAAGCTGATGTTGTTATTTCCAGGGGGCTAGATTGCTTGAGAGCAATTTTATCAACAATACCTCAATGGTATTTGGTCTATGCTTGAGGGTATGTAAGACTTATTTTCTTATTTTTTTCATTTTTCTGTTACACTTGTCCCAAAGACTTATTTACTTACTTTTTTCATTTATTTTTCTGTTACATTTGTCCCTTGACCTCTAACTTTACATGCATGGATGAATATGCAATCAATTGCATGTCCCTGTACTCAAACCAGAATCCGCCCTCTATAGTTACTTAGCTTTGTTTTTGACTTTCAGTCACTGTTGGAGCACCAGAAGAATCGAAATAAGCCACTGCAGAAGCATTACAAAAACTCCTTGGTAGTCTGAGTTGCTAATGTTCATCATATAGTTTGGATCTGTTATCCTGAATTTGCATATTAGTTCTGTTGAATACAGTATTCAAATTTGATTCTTTTGATCAGCTAACGAGATATATGCAAGACTATATGGAAGGCAAGAAGAGGATGATGTTGGTATGCTCTTTACAGTTCTCTGGATCTATGCAGCATATTATGCTTTTACATTATTCTCAGCACTTTTTTATGAGATCCTGTTATCAGTCAATAAATTTTTGATTCCTGCAGATTTTAACTGTCAAACCCAGCGTAGAAGATTATCTTGACACATCCTTTCTATTGAGGCAGGCTTCTCCATTTACAAAAATTAAGTAAGAATCTCTGCAAGATTGTTATTTCATAGCCTGTTGGGCTTTTCTCAATTAGTTAAAGTATCTTGACATTGAATGTAGGTTTCAAACCGTACAAGAAACAGTAAATTTGACTTGCAACAAGAGGTACAACCAAACAATGCCTCGAGCTGAGCAACTTAAGAAAATGAAGCTTGGCAACCATGAAGATTCTTTGGTATTTTTTGCATAATTGAACACTCATCTATTATAAAAATATAGGAGTGTGCTATTGTCTGGACAACTTAAAAAAATAGTAGCATTGTTTGCCTTGTAACTGGTAATGAGACTCACTATAGTTTCAATGTGCTGATATTCTTACAAAAGCGATAGATCCACCAGCAATCTTCATTATTTAGAAATATTTTTTAGATTGATAAATAATAACATTTTTGTATATGTATATTGTAATTTACTATTTAAATGAATTCATATTGAACTTGCATGATTCTTGCAGTTAAATGAGCTTAATTACCAGGAACTACTTGCGATATCGGGGGGCTATGGCCTAATTTCTCTCAGATGCCAATTTGTAACTGAACAAACTCTGCTTGAGTATTACAGTTTTTTTCCTTAATTACTACAAACTTGAATGGGGCATGGCCTAATTCTTGGGCATATTAGCATACCAATTTGTAATTTAAGTTCTATGCAAACGGTTAAGGTGGGGTCAATTTGATAATCTTGTTAGGCTCCCCAACATTCTGAAACTGAAACCATGTGTAATGTTATTAGCTTCTTATTTTTAAATCTGAGAAGGCATGGAGTTTGGCTTTAGAAATTTTTGCATTTTAATAAGTGAATTGTCTGTGTGCCATATGTTTATATTATTGGATAACCGTATATTTAAGTCGCAATTTATTAGTTTGACCATTCCCTTGAAATTATGGATAAGTTTTTTTGTATTGTCTACTGTTTGATGCCTTTACCTTTTTTTTTTCCCAGATTGATGGAGGAAAATTTGACCGAGGTTTTCAATTTAATATGCCTAAAGGTTGTTCTAATATATCTGTTTTATTATTGACTCATACTGTTGTTTTCTTTGTGTGATTCAGTGTTATCCTTGGTGAAGTCTTATTCTATTTAAACTTCCTTGTGTGGCAATAATTGCTTGGACAGAGATTGCTGGAAAAGTGGTTAAGGATGGCCTTGATCAAAACTCTAAGGAAATTAATGATGAAAACTTAAATGAGCTTCATGTTCTATCTGATGGATTGGGCTATCAGGAGAAACCATCTACAACAGGAAATTATGATAGATACATGGCTGAAAAGGATCGTGAATACCAAATTATGCAAGGACTTTCAAAAGCTTTATGGACTGTTTTGAAACAGTACAAGAAAAAGCTAGAGGTAATGTGTGATTGCAATAGGAACAGAAGTAATATTATCTGTTTGTGTTTTCTGGATTTTGTCCACCCTTTACATAAAGTTAGGTTCATCATAACCTTGACTTGTGCTGTTCCTCAACAGGGGATTGAAATTGAAAATTGCCATCTCAGGGACAACTTGACCAATGAAAAAACAAGAAACTTGAACCTTGAGAATGAACTGGGCAGTGAAAAGAACAGGGTCCTTGATCTTGAAAATGAACTGCAGGAGTTGAAGTCTCAATGTACATGTTGCAGAAAAGCTTCAGCTGGTTTGTTCCCACTTGCATCCCATGATGCTAGTTCCAATCTTTCAGAGTACCAAACCTCTGAATTGCAGGAGGTACTCGTTGTGTGTAACTATTTCTAGATCTAATACCTGGCTCGTTTGATTGCTGTACCTCCAACTTTTCTATTCTTGAAATTCAGGCGGAAGATGTCATGGAAAAATCAGTTCGCTGAAGGACATCTAAATATGTCTTTGTTTTGTTTATTGCATTGTTTTGGTGACTAGCTTATTGTTTTCTGTCAATTATTTAGTAGAGATATAAGTGATTTACATCCTTCAGAGATGCACCATAATTTATTGAAACTGTCGAATTTATTTTCTTGTGAACCTATGTCCTCAACCTTATGGAATGTGCTCTTTTTCTCTGATTCATGTAGCTCAAGTAGATTTTCTAATATATTTTGTAAATATGCTCATGTTCAGGTGAACTCAGAGGTTTCATCTTATTCCATGAAAGAGCTGGAACAAACTGAAAATGATAAGAAGACTGATCCTTTAGTAAGCCATTTGCATTTGCTAAAATTTAAATGCCATTTATATAGCTGCTTTTATGGATTGAATACACATGTCTATTGATCAGCTTAGAGATTCAGATGAGACTTTTGCTTCATGCTCTGGTGAAGCAGAGGATCATAGCCACCAGGGACAAAGCTGTAGCTGCTCATTGGTAATTTTCTTTTGGCAGTAGTAACTTGCTGAAATTTGTTCACAAAATGTCATGCTTATGTGTCATGGCTTAATCATCAGCTACTTGAAGACTTCTCAGACAGTAGTAATGCTGCTCAAGATGCAAGGGAATTTAATCATACCAGTGCTGTGGTGATATGTGCCAGAAGTCAGGAACTTTCAATGAGTAATGATTATGCCCAAGATTTACATCGCTTTGATATGGGTGGAGAATATATGTCTTCCGGAAGTGAACCAACTATTCAGTTGATGAGTGCATGCCCCCACTCACATAACAAGTCTGAGCAACATGCTACAAATGTTGTGGGAAATTCAAAGAGTTTGGAACCCCAGAGTGAATTTCCATCAAATGGATCTTGTCTTGCTACTTCTCTGGAATGTGAAAGCAGTAACAGTTCTGAAGATCATGGAAACCTAAAAGATCCTAGAACAGAGACAATTCAGCTTAAAGATGAAGCAACAGGTTCAGTTGTCAAATTGTGCTTCCATATATAAGTTTCTAATCCTGCTTAAGTGCTTTAGGTTTTATGTTGTCAAAATCCTAGGTTTCTAAATAACATATGTGGTCAAAACCAAAATGAAGTTTTTGTATTCAAGGTTGCATACTGCTTATACTTCACATAAATACTCCTCTGCCCTAACAGTTAAATGATTCTCTTAGCAACATGAACATGGTCTGGGAATTATTTTGCTTCTAAGATGAAACCATACTAAATTATGTTGTGGATTCTTTTTTTTGTTCTGTTGTTCCTACTTTCTGATTTGAATTATGTTTTTCGAACCTTCTGCATTTCCTCTTTTTTGAGATATGCTACACCCCTTCCTTAACTGTTACATTTATCTACTTTTAAATTTGTTTTTGGAAGTTGTATAATTCAGTCATTGAATCTTCTGCTCTAACAACTCAATTTTTTTTCAGATAATGTTTCATCGTTGGTTGAGGACCAGATTGTTTCTGTTGTAGCCCATTCACACATTGTCCATAGCACTTCCGAGTATCCTCAGAAAGATGACACGTGTTCTCTTGTGGATGAAGAAAAACTCAATAAT
Organism: Avicennia marina; assembly: GCA_019155195.1. Classification (NCBI taxonomy): domain Eukaryota; kingdom Viridiplantae; phylum Streptophyta; class Magnoliopsida; order Lamiales; family Acanthaceae; genus Avicennia; species Avicennia marina. The sequence goes on along the minus strand of CM032781.1, from coordinate 4,425,292 downwards.
AAAGAGGGCAAGGTTAGTTTGATGCTTCTAGAATTTAGAAATTATGATGTGATATTCTTGTATTCATTGTCCTATTGAAATCCTGCTTGATTATCTCCTTGGTTGCCATTATCTTCTTGAAAGTTTATTCAATTACTAGTCTGGCTCTGGCTTTGTGGCTTATTTAGTCAAAAATTAACTGTTGAAGATTAATACTTTGGATTAATGTCTTTTCTGTGTAACAGCCGTTGATTACCAGTGTGTGCATGGGGGATATTTTCAAGAATTTTCTTGTGATCCATTAGTCAAGAGAAAGATGTAATACTTGATGATTTAACCTTTTCAACCTATGAACACCTCATCTCTGTTCTATTGCAAATTCTTGAAAGATAATTTTTGCTTTAGTGGGACAGCGAATGCTCAAGCTATGAAACTTAAATTCTCTTCTATTATGTGCATTTGCACACGTCTCTGTTCTTAATTCTTTAGTGGAAACAGCATGAGGTGGACGCAAAGTTCTTGACATGATTTGGGAATATATTTGGAAAGTTTTTTTAACCCTCTAACTCACACACCCTATGAACAGTAAAGGTTTGAACACCTGATCTCAAGTTTTGAAAGTTTGAAAAGCCACCACTGATCCACGCATACCCAGCCCCGTATATTTGGTAGTTTGTGCCTGTTAAGGTCCTTAAACTGTTCTTGAAAATTGTGTTCTATAAATTCACTGCAGATATGCATGACGTCAAGTCCTAATAGCTTTTGCATTTTTTTGTTATATGAAATAGTTCTATAAGTTTGGTCCTACCTTGGTGGTCGTTGTTGTGCTCACTCTTGTCCCTTCGTTTCACTGCACGCATCACTACTCACGGTATATCATTCCTTTTCAATGTGTCTTAATACGTATGCTTGTTAAAGTTTCAGAGAATGCACTGCAAAACGCATTTTCGTTTACACGTCAACTTAATTTAACTTGCAACTAAGCTGGTAATCTGCTTCAATACAGTATTGAACTGATGCCTTTCTGCTTATAGCTACTTGCTTTTGATCTCTTGATGGATTTTGGATCAATGAGACATAAGTAGGGCTTCATATTTCTTAAATTACATTTTGATCTGCCTCCGTTTTGTGAAAAAAATTGTCAGTTTGGGTTGACCAATGTAACTACTTGAAGTACTGTGTGACTTGCTATAGTAGGCAAGATTGAGAGCAGTCCCGCAACTTGATAAAATGAATTTTGGAGTTCATTGCTTGAGTATCACCCTACAATTGTCTTGGGGAATTATTATTTTTTTACAAGGTTGCTATTAGAATTTGAGGGAATAGTTGTTGTATTCTACTATTAAAGAGAAGTCTCAATTTAGTAGTGGTGATTAAAACCATATCAAAAATAAAAAGATAATATAAATTAGTCTTACAAACTGGTAAACCAAATATTCTCTTAACTTATACTAGGAAAGACAATAAAATAAACTATTACTAAATATTTCAAAATATTTTCTATCACTTTCCCTTAAGTTGAACGTAGGGTAACTTTTGAATTATTCAACTTGAATTATATTCTACAGACACCAATAGAGAAGTCACGTTTTACGTAATACTTAGTAGGCAATTCTCATGATGCACTAATGGTGATGTCATGCTTAACGCGTAATGATAGTTGATAAAAAGCTATTTTTAGTTGATCATGTTGCCATGACTTTTCTTTGTTTGCATGATTCAAGCTTGACTTATAGGTGTCATTAGTGACGACAACCACTTAAAAAAGTCTTTTATGAAACCATAGGTGTCATAGACTTGGAAAGACATAGCTTTACTATTTACACAGGCATAATAACATGGATAACATTAATACAAATATTTATGACAATAGAAAGCTAGCTATACAAAAGTCACTAACACCAAACTACAAAGGTACACGACGCACTTTGTGAGTCACTAATTTAATTACACTTAAGGTTTACCTACAAAAGAACCCAAACAAAACATACTCAGAAACTATCCTATATTATCCTATTCAAACAAAATTAGCCCACAAACATTTAACCCACAAATTAGCCCACAGTACCTAGCCTAATTTAACCCAAAATAAAACATTTTAGCTTTAGCCTAAAATGTAGAAAAATAACAGCTTTGTTTGTTTTCAAATTATCTATTCTCCAAAAATACACATTCAATTATTACAATTTTTTTTTTATATCTTTCTCTCTTACTTTTTGTATAATTCTCAAGATAAAAACACCTAAAAACACATACTATAATTACAAAACAAACAAAGATAACGAGTTTGAGCCCAACAACTTAAGTCTCACAACCCAACCTACTAGTTCAAAACACAATCAATCAAAATTAGAGCACTAGCCCATTCTTTGCTTTCAACCACACACGGCAGCGGGGAACACGGGCGTACAAGTTTTTCCATTGATGAACAAGATGCCGACTAGGTTTTCTAGGCATTACACACGGAGTTGCAAAGAACAAGTGGCGGTGCGATGGGGTATAGACTTACATTTCGGCTGCACATGACTATGAAAGGGCACTGAAGATGGGACAAAGAGGAGCGTAGCTCATGACAGTAGAAGACAATGACCGAGTTCCCCCTTCCCCCTTCCCCATTTTTTTTGAGTTTTTGAGTTTTCTCTCCGTTAGGGGCTTAATGGTTGTGAGAGGGAAGACACCACTCGTGATAGTATCAGGAAGGACAACGGGCAACACATGGCTTAGAGAGTCTTAGGCAGTGGGTGGCGGTGTGGCCAACACTGGTGAAGGAGGAGGACCATTCTTGGTAGCTTGATTTAGGTAGAAAGGTTGAGGTGACTATAGTGTACGGTTAAGCTCAAAATTGGGATTAAGGGCACGTTTGGGTACTAACAAAATGAGTGTTTTCTGATTTTTGATTTTTTTTAGGAAGACAAAAAGTTGTTAGCCCCATGCACAATGGTGCTGGCAGCGGATGGATGTTAAATTGCAACTAAAGTAGAGTTTCAAGAAAGAATCCACTCTGATACTATGCTAGAATTTGAGGGAATAGGTGGCATATTCCACTACTAAAGAGAAGTCCTAATTAGGGTTGTTAAAGAACTATGATACTCGAGCTTGGTTCCACAAGTTGTACTTCCTGATACTGTATTTGAAGCAATTGTTCGAATGCCTTATGATAAGACTCGATTGAAAAATTTTAGAGCTTTAAACTTGAGCTTGAAATACTAATTTAAAGTTGAGCTTAGCTCAAGCTCAAGTTATACTTCAGCATTAAGGGGTTCTAAATTTTGATTAATTTGAAGTGGGGAGAGGACAAATTACATATCTATCCCTCGTCAAGCTACTTAACTCACTGAGCTGTCGAGCTTGGTAGGAGTAGACTTGGGGCTTGGCTTGATTCAACAAGTCAAGCTCTGACTGAGGCTTCGATCAACTTACTCTATCAAGCTGAGTCAAGTAGCTCGATTTCCTACCATCTCTAGTCTCAATTTATAGTAGAGACGATTACAATTATGCTAAAAATAAAAAGATGACATAAATTAGTCCTACAAATTAGTAAATTAAATATTCTCTCAACCTACCCTAGAAAAGACAATAATATTAAATATCACCAAATATTTAAGAATATTCTCTAATAGTTGCATATCTAATAACTGATCAATGAAGGAATCAACTTACTAGAATATGTGATTGTGCTTAAATTAGATGAGTTTTTTTTTTTTATTTTTTGATGAAGCTTGGATTTTCACTATGCGGGAAAAGTTAATAAATAATTACACTTTTGCCTACTGTAGGAGCAGCTGGAGCAACCGGTTGCGGTTATTCCTCGGGAAGGATGGGATGCCAAAACTAGGCCCCAATTTTTACCAAAGCTTTCTACCTGCAGCAATGTCCAGCATACAGAGAAACCCAAGAGGTGTTTAATGATTACATCATGCTATCTTTTCCCTAGTCCTAGTTTGAGATCAAGATAAATGATAATCTTTTCTGTTTCAGTGTCATTCGATTACTCGTTACTAGGATTATTTTCAATTTGTTCAGGAGACTACTACCAGCCTCGTCTGTATTGCTAAAAGATATCAGCATACTGGACATCAAGGACGGAAACGAGAAACCAAAGGTGAAAGAAATAGTCTGTTGTCATATCATTCCACAAACGTACTATTATGTATGCATTAGGAGGTTCGCTATTTGTATGTCTAAGTCTCTGAGATGATTCCAACCGAGTTTATTTCAATTTCAGGGTGGCAGGGGTGGGAAGAGAGTGCCCTTGTATGACAAGAACAGAACTCAAGGCAGCTTATCTCTGCTTAATCTGCTTACAAGTAAACTTGACAGATGAGAATAGTCTCGTTCTCTATCTCTAACATGTTCTGTATATGTTCTTGTACATGCATGTGTGGGAATTTCTGCTCATTGAAGTCACTGCAGTCAATCTCTACCTGTTCGCAGAGCATTTTATTACAAAGGCCACATTTCATAAAAGTAAAACTTGACAGATGAGAATGGTCTCATTCTCTATATCTAATATGTTCTGTGTATGATTGTACTTGCATGTGTGGGAATTTCTACTCATTGAAGTCACTACAGTCAATCTCGACCTGTTCGTTTGAAATATTTTTTCTTCTAATTTTAGCATGATACTGTGTTTGTCCATCCAATTGAAATTTTAAGGTGAAGGGATGAAATTAATTTAGTCCTAAATTTTATAAGTGTCAAAGGTAAGAATATGGTAATCAAATACTAAATGAACCATAATCTGAACTTTTTAATCAAATTCAAAACATTGAAATGAATATTTATCCTGCGATTCATTGACATTAATGTGACACGTTTTCCTCACATGCCTAATGGGGAACTATAGCGTGTTTTTATTCATTAGCTTGTCCTTTTTTCTTTCTTTACGTGTAGGAGTATTCTATACACGACAGGTTAAGTCAAATGTTACAAGTACTGTTATTAATACCAAATTCTTGTTAAATTCTTCAATCCTGTGGTACGTTCGTATATATGTATCTATCCTATTTAATTATGGCTAAGCCCCTTTAACTACTTTCGGTTGCCACATGTTGATTTCCTAAAATATATTTATTTTCATTTTATTTTTAATATTTTCTTAATTTATCATTTTCTTCGTAAACATATTTTTATTTGATTCTCGTTTTTTTCACTCTTCCATCAATCTTATTTTTTCTCCTAATTCTATGCATGAGGTTTGAATTTTTTTAAGAAATAATAGTAATTTACAAATATTAAAAGCCGCCATATTTGAGTTGGGTGGTGAGTTTAATAATTACAATTTGCTTAATTCATAATTTGATTGCTTGTATTAGTTTAATAATATGCATTGGTATCTTTTAGGTTTGCGTTTGTCTTTTGGTTTAAATTATTACTGCACTTTCTTATTTTTAACTTATGATATATATATATATATTTGAATGAAATTAATAGTATATTCATTAAATTTGTTGGTTAATTCAAATATTTTACTATATTTAAGTTGATTTTTAATTTTTAATTTTAAATTATTTGATACTTTATGTTCATAATATTTTAATAAAATAATTTTTTTATTATTTTGATATAATGTGTTTAAATTTTATACTAATAATTTGATTTATGTACAAATGTTTTGAAGAATCAAGTAATTTCAAAATTTTTCATTGTTAATGTAAATGTTTGTTTAAATTTATGAAACATTTTAAAATCTATATATAGAATTGATTATAGAGGAGATAAAATTGAATGTAAGATTGATAAAAAATTATTAAGCTTTACATAATTAAAATATTTCAATTCTTTTTTAAATAATAGACATAAAATTTGTAATTTGCTAATCTGCGAACTCGACTGACAGATAGTATCAAATTGATCAACCCATCCAGTTGATTTGAAAAAAATTTTGACTTGTTATGGTCCAAATTTTTATTAAACTGTTTATATTGAATTGGATAGAATTTTGATTATTATACCCGCCTCAATTTTCACTTATTTTCTTTTTTAAAAAGAAAGAATTCCTTTTTTCTTTTATTTTGTAAATAGCATAAAATTTATATTTAAAAGTTTATGCACATGCATCAAATATACTTTTTTTTTTTTTATCACTGATATATTATTAAGGATATAGGACTTTTTGTTGTACATTGAGAAATTGTACAATTATTCTTATTTTAAATTCTTTTACTTTTTTATCTTTTGTTTTTTATTTTCTTTTAAGATATTGTTATTTGTGTTTCCTTTAGATTTTTTATCATGACCTTCCGTCATTCTTTTATTTTATATTTTCATACTTTTAATTTTAAATAATTTTCATTTTTGCGATTCAAAATAATTGATTTTATAATTACAAATAATTTTATACGGGGATGAAATGTACGTTTTCTGTCAGTGTGTATTAGTGAAATACGTCAATCAATAATGGTGATTTAATATCAAGCGTGGTGTATATTACGATGAATGTTCGTTCATTAACAATGATCTCATATATTTAATCAGTAATTTCCTCTGTGCTATGACGGGGTCACGGATGGCTTTAATTTCTCAAGCTCATAAATATATTTATACACACATATATAATTATCAATAGAAAAACTAGTGAAGTGTATTTATATTTAATGCAAAGAGTGTATATAATATATACTTATATATATATATATATATATCACAAAGAATTTATGCATGAAATATATGTATTTATCTGTCTAAGAAAATGCATAATATATATAAAACTTAGTGTTAGTTAATTAGGATATTTTAATGTTTTTATTCATTTATGCTATTTATTACGGTTAAATTAGAATACCTATTTTTGTTCTCACATATATAACTACAAATATGAATATCAAGCAAAATCAGTTTCAATCCAAATATGAATTTGAAAAACATTCCACAGTTTTGGACTCTTTGGAATAATATAAAGTAACTAATAAATTAAGATTTCGAAAAATAATGCTCAAAATGGGCACCAATATATTGAATAGTAAACTAACAAGAATTTTAATTAATATATCTATTGTCAGGGCACTTCTAAATTCTACAAATATTTATGTTTGTTCATGACGATTTCCTTTTTTTTTTTTTAATTTGGTATTTATTATCTAAATACCAAATAGTATATTAATTTATACATTATAGATTTGATAAAAAAAAATAACGATCCATATATGTTAGTTCTTTATTCTTTAAAAAAAATAAACAAAAAAATGAACAAATTATGAATACACAAAACCCTAAATGATAATGACTAACTTGGTGGGGCTTTTTTTAAAAAATTCTAATTTTTTTTAAAAATTCTAAATTACATAATAAATTTAAAAAATAACAAAAAATAAAAATATGTTCTTATGCCAGAAACGGAGTTTTTGGATCTATCAGTTTCTAGCTCTATCAAAAAAATAAATAAATAAATAAATAAATAGAGCTGGAAACTAGGTTTCCAACACTATGAAAAAAACAAAACATTAAATCTCTAATAAAAAATTAAACCCAAAAAAATAAATGTAAAAGAAAATTATAAATAATTTATGTTAAAAAATAAATAATAAATAAATAAAATCTATATATAAAGTTTTATTTCTTAAAAAAATAAAATGCCAGACCGCATAAATTATTTTTTAAAAATATAAATTTTTCGACTTTCAATTTATACAATAATCCTTATATTAATTACTTATTTTTCAATACTTTGCAATCATTTAATCAGGCTGTAGAATTTATATTTATATTTTACAAATTGTATTATTTGTTAAATGATTTTGATATTATGTTGAATTTAAAATATATATTCGTGAGTAACATAGATAATGAAATATAAGTAAAAAATTCATGAAATGAATTATTACATAAATCTTGATTTGCACAATTAAATGAGGTAATAAATCATAACAAAACAAAAAAAAAAATAACTATAATATATACAACAATAAATGTGTAGGTCAATGAAGATGAGCCTCAGTCCCACGTTGACTGCAATGTACTGCTCAACGAGGTCACAAAAAGGGCTCGTCACTGCCATGCACGTCATTTAAATCATATTAAGGTGAATGCACTTGTGAAACCTAACATCCATCATGCTATCCTAATACCTCATACGACCATGGGTTAGGCGATGGGTCAATGGCCATATATATGACATCTACATATTTGAATACTATATTGGAGAGCCCATTGTGTCATTTAGTGTATGAAGTCTTCACTATGTATGCATATGAAATATGTGGTGAGTATAACTATAGGTTTGAAGGTGCAGGATTGTAAACATCATTTGAAGCCAGATGCTACAAGGACAATGGCAAGTCCTGTGATTGGGACAATGGTCTAGGTATGTTCATAGATGACTATAGAGCCGGAGTATCCACCTATACATATTGATTGAAGGACCTAGTTAAATGATCACTAATAAGTTTGCTGATGTCACATATTATGTTGAAATCCTTTGTAAAATAGCATCTCGCAATTTACGGCACTATTATAATGATAAAATACAAAAATAATTACTTGCTTTTATACATATAACATAAAAAACGTTAAGGGAATTAATATGTACGTATCACGTATTGCAAAAAATTTCATTCTCCCTGCTAAAAACCACTACAAACATGTAGAGCATGGGACTTGATGATGCATTAAATGACCTAATGATACCAATTTGGGTATCCGTGTGCCACGCAAGGCACGTGATCATCATAACAGATACCCTCATGGACCCGAACTCTGCCCCTTTACATAGCAATGTATTTGCGATGATATATCTCTTTATTTCTACCATAAGTGTCTCTGCAGTCAATCATATGCAAATAGTCTTTTGGAAAATGGGAATTATTTGAAATAGCCTGCAGCATCTTGAACTATCGTAGCACTCGATCTGCTCAATGCATCTCCACTATATCATAAAATATTAATAGTCCTCGATACGTCCACGTATCACGACCGGCCCATGGTGGCAATGGTGCATACGTCTCAAGGGTGTAGAGTTACAAATTAGGTAATTATAAATTATGAAAATATTACAATAAGTGTAAGAGAAGTATTGTTGAATGTTAATTATGCAGCATTATTGTGATACCTGTGCCCAGGCCTTGAGGTCTAAAATTTTTTAAAGTATGTGTACACTATTTCTCCTAGTTTCCATCAACTACTGTTTACAACTCATCCACCTGAAAAGAAAAGAAAAGTGCAATTATGTATATATGCATAAAATCTTTTGAGATTACGAATTAGTATGTAAACAATTTTTATCCAAGGACTTACATGGAACCATAAGGTGCAGCAGGAAATGCAACACCTCCGTTCATCTCCAAGGCCTTATGTCGAAGTACTGTACCAAGAGACGTGGGCATACCCTTCGAATGTATGTCCAAGCCCATATTTACATGTAGAATTTCAATATATTTTTATATAGATAATGTTAAAAGTAGTAATAGTATGCATATCATCATATGTAAATTTATCTATAGTAGTAAAGCTGACCCTGTCAATGTGGACCTTTGTGCATACATGCAACTAGGGTTGTTAGGTAATCAAGTTGCTCGACTCAACTCAGTCGAGCAACTCGGTCAAAGCTCGACTCGATATAGTCACCAAGTCGAGCTCGAGTATTTCATGGGGATACTCAAGCTCGATTCTTTTTTTTTTCATATATAATTTACACTCTGCAGTGCACTCAACTTGAACTCGAGCTCGACTTGACTCGATAAGCTCGAGCTCTAAGCCTAGCGACAACTAGACTTGAGTTTGAGCTCGAGTCGAGCTCGTCAAAAATTAACTTAAATCGAGCTCGACTCGGTTCGATTCCACCCCTACATGCAACACATAGCCCTCGATAAACACATGCTAAGGCCGTACTCCCTCAACTCCATAATGGCTCACAATTCCATCGCAGAGGATAGCTTAAATATAGTAAGTTGACCCGAACCTTTGACATATCCAAGAATACAATGCCACCCAAATAAGCAAAGCAAATCCTCATGCCCATCTCTTGACTTCTACCTAGGAGCTATGTATGTGTATACAGTGATAACGAAGTTGGATGTAAATTATCATTAGGGATATAGAGGAACCCCTTAGATACCTAACATTTGGATGCCATCCTAGGGCATCCTTGCATTGGGTTCGTTGGTCAAATTGTGTGCACTCAAATTGTATGCCCATCAACTTTCTCTAGTGATCAGCAAATGTCAAATGACTGCGACATTCTTGAGAGTAATGGTTGCCTCAACTGATACAAAATGGAGCATGTGCATCTCCTGATGCGATATCTCAATAAGAGCGGTGATGAGATAATGATCTAATAGTATAGTATCACATCTGTAGAGGCCGTACAAGCTAATATGATGCAAAATATCTAGTACACAATGGTTAATCTCTTGAAACTTTGTCTAATAATTATCAGGTACAGCCAGTGTCATTATGTCATCAATTTGTCTTGCCCAATTGCCCTTTGAATGGTGCTTCGATTGCAACCGAAGCAATGATTCATCAATTAAATCAGGATGTATACAAGAGCCAGTAGACATCCTATTAGTAGAAAAATATTTGTTTGTATTAGACCACATGGTGAACTATTGCATTATTTTTCAAATGTACAACAATAATGAAATTAAAGTTCAATATACATCTTATTAGTCAAATAATGTTTGTTTATGCTGGCTAATATAGTGAACTATTATAGTATTACAAAATAAAGATAAATTGCGAATGACTTATTACTATATGAGGAACAATGGAGAGCTGAAAAGGAAATTGCGTCAAGTTACATATACCAAATGGAATACATATAATAGCATCAAATATGAAATAATTATTCTAACTTGAGATAGCTGAAATACATATCTTACACAAATATTCATAAATAAAAATAAGAAGTAGCCTTATAAATGTCAGAAACTTGGTGTTCCACGATTAATATCTCTATGTTGCACTCTCTACTGAGCTCACACTTACCAAAATCCATCTATGTATAAGTGTTGTCTGGTCCCAACCTTGTTGTCGCCACTGCCAATGCTCTATGTTGTACAGCAGTACAAATAATGGACGGTCCTATTTCTCTTCGCTCACTATGGCCTAGAACTCAATTGAATACGTGGCCACCTATCGGTCAACAAAATAAAAAGGAATCACAAATTCTTTGAGATTCATATTGTACTTTCTACAAACGTGCATCATATGCGAGTAGGAATACTCATTCTATATGCAACAGAATTACATGAAAACTAGGATATAGAGTATTCCTCTATTGACCGTGAAAAGTGGGCTCTTGTACATGATAGTAGAGTCTTCCTTGGTAAGAGCCTTCTATAGCACTGACTCTTTAGGAATACTCTATATGCAGTGGGATTACGTGTAGTGTTCTCCAACAAAGGAGGAGTAGCTAGGTTGTACCTTGGCAAGGCGACCTTTGGGTTTAGCAGTACTGGCATGCTTAGGCAAAAATTTTCGCCTTCTCAGTGCCATATCTCAACAGGTTCTGAGCTGTATTTGTGTTGACATGGTTGTTGAATTTTGGTGATGTTAGGTTGTTGCTCATGTTTTGTTTAGTTAGGTATTGCAATTTTTAGCACTTGCTATGCCAAGGTTGGTCAACGAGTGCTGTAACTGGTGAAGAGAATTTTTAGTGGACTATACCATATGTGTGCGCATATTTGTTAAAAATTTATCAATTTTTTCAATTGCATTTGAAAGTAAATGAGTTTTATTTTGAGCATATTTAAAGTATGAAAATAAATTTTTCATAAATTAACTTACATTAATAAGTTTGATAAAAGAGAGAAGATGAAGTAGAAGAGAGATTAATGTAAAACGGAAAAATGATTTTATATTAAGAAAAATTAGAACAAAATTAAAAATATATAATAACAGAGAAAAGGAAAATACTTAAGAACCAGATAATGGGTGGGAACAAAATACTCTTTTAAACATTATACACCCCCGTGGAAACAGAGCAGATTTATCCGGTTGTCTTATCTTGGGATCAGACTAGGACCAGCCGGAGCAGGCTAGTGGATTTTAGAGCATTAGTTAACCTAAGGGGAGGAATAGAGTCATACATTGACATGGCAGGAAAGGGGCTCATAGAACCTAAATAATCATGGGAATTGCATGGTATAATTTGATTCTTGAGGGTAAGTTATCAAAAGAGGAGAAATACAAAAGGTAGGATTAATCGTTTAAACTGTTCATTCTTTGTCTTTCATCCTTAATACGAACCACAGGAAACTTGTTGTATTGTAGTCTTCATCTGTTGCATTCAGTGAAACGTCGCCATCAAGGAAGGCTCTTGTGTATATTGTTCTATTCGTTTGTTTTAAACAGTAATTCTTTTTGTGATTCCTTGAAATCAAGATTAACTGGTACACTGCATGAGACTGGCATAGTTTTGGAGCTTTTATGACATTACATGTTTCCCACAATGTTATTACTGTACAGGACATCTACCAGACTTCTGAAAATGCACAAACATGGAGCTCAAGTGCAGATGGGATTACATTCCACCAGCCAAAGCATTATTGTAATTGGTTATGTAGAAAATTAACCTGCTGAGATGCCCCTTACTGATTTCCAGAAAAAGGTGAAGGTAAGGAAAAGGAAAAATGTGGTATTTTTGTTGATTTAAATTAACGGCCTACTTCAGTAAAAATCATTGTAAGAGAATTTCAGCCCCAAGCTACCAGCCGGGTTAGAAAGAATGGCAAATCATGTCTGACAAATAAGGCTTGAACTTGAATTGCCGTGATTTTGTAAGTTAAATAAATGTACTTAAGATCTAAATTATATTTATTTTGAATTTATTTTACGTAATTCCCACAGTTATAGTTGTAGGATCATCCAAAAGACAAAGTAAAGAAATTAAAGGGAATTGTATCAAAGAGAGACATGAATGGCACAACAACAAACCCTAGAAGCACTTGCAGATGAGGAAAATATTTTGTAGGGGGACAATTAATTAAAAAAATTAAAATATATTTGTCTCCTCCTACGTATTGTTTCTCTGGTAAGTTGATGATTTAAAATTAATTAACATATGTGAATTTGTGAAACCCTATGGCTATGTTTGTTTTTAAATTTGGTTATGTGTTTTTAGGTGTTTTTATTTTAAGGATTGTACAAATATATGAAATAGAAAGAGATAAAATTTAAAAAATTGCAATCAGTTGAGTGTGTGTTTTTATGGTAGAGAATTGCAAAATACCTGTCTTGGAATTACCTTAAATCAAGCTTTATGTCAAAGTCAATCCATAAAAATATCTAATAATTAAATTATTCTTGACGTTCAACTAATTTGCAAATTCACTTTGTATGCACTCAACTAATATACGCGCATATTGTTAAGGTGAATTGGCTATAATTGTTTTTCTATTAAAGTAGTAAATTGCATGTGCTTTACACATAAATTATTAATACTTATTTATTTTTAAAAAGGTTAATTTAATTTTAAGTAGAATTGTCACACAATCTGACTATTCAGAGTTGTTTCATAATTTGTTCATTGTTCATGAAAATTAAATGTGTCACGTTTTATGTTTTGATTTAAGCTAAGGATAAAAATTCCCAACCCTGTCGTTTGTTATTTTGTTTAACTAATGTTTAAATTTATAAATTTTCTGTATATTAATTTCTTTTTTATTTATTCTCTAATGGCTTTATCCCTAGGGTTTAGATATATAATCATGAAATTATAATTCAATTATCTATCTTTAATTATGCACTCTTATATCTAGCATAAATAATTTATAATTATTAATAATAATATAATTAATTTGGATACTTCGAAATTTCATAATTTTATTGATTTTACTTAATATTTAGATAACAAGGTAAATATTTTAAATAAGTTAGGATTCTATTAATTTACAATTACCAAAAAATATTGTTTTACATGGAATTTGATTTTCACATAACCGACCTTATTTATTAATACATATAAATATTTGATTAAGGTTAAAAATTCTTTTTCATAATTGGCAAAAATATACGTACTTTTTTAAGTATAGTATAGATAATTTTGTGAGAAGAGAAAATTGAGAGAAATGAGAAATAATGTGTGTGTGTTTGTGTATGTATCTTCGTAAGGATTGATTTTTATATAACAAACATAATGATAACTAATAATGTGATGCGCTTTTTAGAATAAAGGATTTACGTAGAATAGAGAAATCTTAAAAAAAAATTTAAAAAACCCGTAGGTGGTATGTTTTAATATTTTCAAAAAAAATGGATGAAAAATATATTATGAGAAACTGATATCCCTAATTTTTGAAGAAAAAAAATTCTCTAAGATACATTTTTTATCAGATAATCGACTGTTCAATAGCAACCAACCTTAGCATTCCGTTCGTCCACCAAATGAATTTTTCATCAAAGTTCCAAGTGCAATTGCGTGATTTATAGAAGTAACCACTTCTGTTCATTTGTTCCATCAACGGGGTAGAACTCATTTAATATAGAATTTATACTGGCATTTCTGCCGATAATGACATCTATCCGTTGTCCCTATATGAGCGTGACATCTCATCCATTGCTCCAACCACCAATGCATCTATAATATTTATATATTGAGCTTGTAAATGTATTACAGATATTTCAGGATCGCGGCTTATCCCCTGTTTCATTGATAAGACAAACCAAAAAGAAAGGGTATTCCCCTGTTTCAGTTCCAGCATCCTTTTCAAATCACAGATGTAAAGTCTCCTTTGAGACATTGGCCTTCCGTGTGTAAAATGGAAGTAAATTCAAAGGTTCAAAGTTCCCTGTTTCAGTTCCAAGCATCCTTTTCCAACCACTGATGAAATGTCTCCTTTGAGACATTGGCTATCATGTGGAAAATGGAACTAACTTCAAAGATAAGAAGTTCAGATTCCTGGTAAGATCAAGATCCAGAGTGAGGTGACACGCAAGAAAGGAGAGCTACCCCATTAGAGACAGAAAAATCGTCCACACTTCGTACGAACGAGCTAGAAATGTCCCATTTGCCCGTCCAGAATGGGCTCATTGAACCTACCCATGGAATTTAACTATGTAATTCACCTGAAGTTAGGCCCAGGTAAATGACTACAGGAAATATTTGGTGAAAAAGGTTGATGAAATACCAATGAAGGAAACCGCATTTAGGAAACACGGTAGGCATAATCTTGACCCTAGTGCAACAAAAGTCCGCAAGGAGAGCATATGAACGTCGCTGATCAAGTCCTGCATTCAATATTACCAGATATTTCTTCACAAATTAATGAAATTTAATCCCCATTTTGGAAAGGGCGAACTCCGCCCCTCCACGCTCCCAACCAACCCAAAAAACGAAAGTATGAGAGATGTTTCCTCCCCACCAGAAACAAGCAATAAAAAGAAACACTGGATCCCCCTTGACCGCAACTTCTTCTAATCAAGGGAATAAAAAGGCTTGACTCGGACGCTTGTTCTCTCAATTTCAAGTTGACTGCAAGCCACAGTAAGAATATTTGTTTTATTCAGTGGAAGCTAACAGGTGGATTGAACCCAGAAGAACATCCTTACACCTTTGAAACATGCTAAAAAGAAAATTCCAGCACAACACCGCCGAAAAACAATAAAGCATAGCATTTCATAGTCACATTAAATAAGGAAGCCCTGATCAAAAAATACAGTGATCCGTGTAATTCGCATTTGAAATCATTGTTTCCATCAATGCACCAAGAAGTGGCACCACAATTCCACTGCACCACTAACTCGCCCCTTTTCTTTCTAATCTTCAATGTCCCGCTTAAAATAGTTACAAAGTCGTGAAACAGAAATGGCAACTTTAAGTCATTCCCGTTGATTGAACACAGAAGCATGTCTAATTTTCTATGCACAATACATTCCATTTCATATATACACAAATTGCATTTCTATATTACAGAATGACCGAACAAACGTAAATTCACTCCAAAATCTTCTATAATTCGTCATTTAGGCACAATCCACTAAGTTCGATAAAGAAATTTTGCGTAATTACAAAGCAAATATATAAAAATTTTATGAACTCGCTCACTATTTTTATGTGACAAAGGGAACAATTTTATGTATCTTGTAGGTTACAGTCAAACGACATGAGATGATGATATTGTGTTCCAAAATTACTCGACCAGTCCAAGTTCGATTGCTCCGATTGCTTTATTTTGATAGTGTCTACTAAAATTTTGGAGCTCCAATATCATCACCCTTATATTTCAAGGATTGTGATGCTGAGGGAGGCGGAATCGGACCTGAGACGCCGGCGATTTCACGGCAACCCCGTGCCAGCAGATGCCGCCGCGGCACATTTCGTGGCCGTGATCGCGCGTCATGAGCGCGCGCGTAGCCTTGCGCGACACATCCCAGGTGAGGCTCGCGATCAGGATCACCGCTACGACCGCCGTGGAGAGCACGAGTACGCATCCGCCGCTGAAGCTCCGCCCAACCGCCAGTCCGTAAGCCTTCATGGCGGCAATGACCATCAGGTAAATAGTGGTCAAATTCCCCACCACCGCATCGGAAATCGCCATTAACCGGAATTTTCTAGAGCATTCGGTGAGAGATAGGTGGATAGAATTTAATGGTGGGAGTAGGGGCTTCTTCTAAGCGTCCATGGAAATTATTGTGTGACAATTACGAAAGGGCATTGGGATTGGGCTGGTGGGGTTTTGGAAAGGGTAGGGTTCAGTCACTTCGAGCTTATCTGCTTTTTATTTCGATACAGATACGTTCGGTGTTTTCGAGAAAGTGAAAGTTTGACACGTCATCCCACCTTAACCACTGTTCCATTTTCTTTTCTTTTTTAGGGTGGTGTGGGGCTTGCTGTGTAATTATTTGGGCTATGTTTGGTTTAGAGTTTGTGATTGCATGAAATTGATGAGCTGTGCTTGTTTGGTGATTTTAACGAATTTTGAAGTTTAAATTTTAAATTTTAACGAATTTTGAGGTATTACTCTATAGTTTTTTTTAATCTAAATTTAAATTTAAATTATCTTCTCCTTTTATATATTTCTAAATATTTAAAATTTAATTATTATACTTATTAACAATCAAATTATCATTAGACACATGTACAATCTTATTTATATATTAATGTTTATACTATAAAAATAATCATTATCATCATATAGTATTATATTGTCTGATCGTTGTTATAATGCCTTTGCTATTATTGAATGCACACTCTCCTTTTTATTTACACAATATTAAATTTTTATAATGCCCTTACTTTTTAAAATTTTTATATTTTTGTTTTCTAAATTATCATTTATTTCATTCTTTTTTCGTCATTTCTAGTGTATTATCTTCTTTAATCTCTTCTATCAAATTTATTTTATTTTATTTATCTCCTTAATTTTTTCTTTATTTTATAAATGATATAAGACTTAAAATGAAAAATGTTATTAATTCATTTTTATAATTAAGTATGCCCCTAACTACTAGTTAATCAAGGGTAAGAATATATGATTACTACTTTAATCTTAAATGTAGTTATCCTATTTTATTAATCCTTCTTTCTTATTTTTAAATTAACATTTGAATTTTTATTTTCTCATCTTCATCTGACCCTCAACCTTTTTTCTTTTTTTTTAATCTAAAATAAATAATATAAATTTAGTTTTAAATGATTTTATTTCATTATCAAAAATTTTAAAAATATATAACATTTCTATATTTTATTATAATTAACGTAAATATATAAATTTTTTTATAATTGTGCACACCCGTGGAGTATGCAATTTTAACATGTATAATATATATATATATATGTGAATTATACTTATATTTAAAATTGAAAAACAAACATTGCCTTAATTATACTTGATTATATAATATTTGGAAAGGGAAATAATTCCAAGTTTTATCCATATTTGATAAAAATAATGGCTCTGGTTGATTCAAATTTGAGATGATTTTGCACCAATTAAAATACACGTAAAAATGTATAATCTATTAGAATAATCTTTTTTTTTGTCATTTTTCTTTCATATTTATAGTATTTCTAAATTTTCTCGTCAACTTGCATCTATAAAAAAATTTGTATCCAAACAAAGTCATATTTTTTAAATTCTAGTAGCCGTGTGGTTCCATTTGGATATTTTGGTGAAATTGATAAGGACGAAATTTTGTTGTAGATGAAAATTATATTTAATTATAAAATTTTAATATAATTAAAAAATCAATTTATTTGAAATTTTGGAGTCATATGTGCATTAAAAATATAATAATGATTTATTTGTAGAGGATAAATATATATAAAATTGAGTGTACTTGCATACCTCACACACATTTATACATTCAATTGATTGTCGAATTGAATTTTTGGCAATGTTTGTTTCACGCTTAAAAAATATACATGTATCAATCATTATATTTTATAATTTTTTTTTTATTTTTACATAAGTTTTTTAAAAATTGTATTTTAAAATATATGTCTAAAAATCAAAACAAACATACCCTTAAATATTTGTGTGTGTATATTTATATATATATAAAAGAGATAAAATAATTTAAAATAAAATTTAAATAAAAATTTTATGGGATAATATATTTAATCTGTACCAACAAGAATTGCCGTCAACTTCGGACTCCACGAGAGATCGAGGCATATACGGTAAGAATTAAATCATCGAATTGTCAGAGCCAATATCCGTTTTTAAATGGGTTAATGTTATGTATTCCCACCTTTGCTAAATTAGTTATGGGAGATAAAATTGGAGTTCATTGATTTTAAAAACTAATTAATTAGTACTATTTATAATATATATGTATATTAATATATATTATTTTAATAAAAAAATTTAAAATATGTTAATAATATTTTAGAATTGTATAATTAATATGTATACTAATCAATATATAATTATTAAGTGAGTAAAAAATATATAATTAATTAATTATTTTTAAAAGTAAAACAAATTAAAAAAATAATAATTCATTTATTAGTTCTTAATTAATAACTTATTTATTGTGTACAAATTAAGTACATAATTATATACAAAGATAAAAAATAATAAATACTTATCTAAGCCATTGTTATAGAATAAAGTTTTTTCTTTTTATACATTTTATTTTTTATTTATTTATTTTCTGTTATGTCTCAATCTGATTATTTATTTTTATTTTTTTAATCTCTCCTCTATTTTTTCCCCTCCCGTTCCTTTTTCTCTGCCAGTGACTCGGACTGACCGACTGGTTCCTGATTAACCCTGTTTGATCAGTCGAGCGAGTTGGTTTTAACAATACTGTTATTAACATTGGTAACGAAATAAGATTGAAATAAATAAAAATAATCAGAATCAAGTAAAATTGAGAGAAGATGATAAATTAAAAAAAAAACATAGTAAAACCAAAGTACTTGTCCATTATTAAAAATCATGACACATCATGCTTCATGTCTCGTGAGTCCAAAGTAAATAATTCTTTTTGGTTATTTCGAGTTGCTTTCTCCACACTTGATCATTTTGTTTTGTGAAGGTTGTTAGCATGATTTATCAGCACCAACAAATCCCCCAATGTAAGTGGTAGGTTTAGATCCAATAATAAATTACAATTATGGTTTCACTTTTAAAAAATATAATAAAAATTCCCATTTTCAAATTGGAGATATTTGGGGAGTGAAATCAGAATCAAACCTCTCACATTTGTATCTGTGCACTCTTTGGTGACGCTCATTTTCAAGGATGAAATTGAGGTTTGTTAAAATTATTTTGTAAGATTAATTTATAGTATGTTTATGTGAGATTAATGATATATTTTTTTAGTTATTTTGTATCAGTCTTATTTTTTTTAATAAAAAATTTTAATTTATTATACAAAATATATAAAAATTTGGTGAAATAATCTATCTAACTTAATTATTTAAATACCCTCTAAGCTTTTTGTGATTACGTAGTCAAATTACGCCACTGCCTCTCTCCTGTTATGGAGATGTCCTCTGATCTACTCCAAAATCATTACATTGCACAAGTAAACAATAATAAAAATAAAAACAATAATTTATGCTTATATATTAAGGCTTAAAGGCCTAATATTAATTTCATGATAATACTCTTATTTTAATGTTTTATGTTTTTTCTTTGTTTTTTTGATATTTCAATATTATTCTATATTTTTCTTTCATATTCACCAAATCTTTCAAATCAATCTTTATATATGCATGCAACATAATTAAGTTAATAATACTTTTTGGTTGTATCAATAATTACTGTTATTTTAATTCTTTTTATTTTTTATCATTTTCTTTTTTATCTCTTCTTCTATCTCATTATTTTTATATATATTTTCTATCTAATTTTATCTTTTTTAATGTTGATTGTATTCATTCAAGTGACACGTACGACCAAGCAGATCAAAATATTTGAGGTTATGTTTGTTTTTGTTTTAGCAATTATTCATTTCTACAATAATTATTTACAATTAAATTAATAATTATTTTTATAATTTTTCTATTCACATTTATTTTTTATTACCTCGTAAACATATATACTTTCATATCATTCAATCATTATTATATATTATATGTAAAAATAATTTTTTTACTTACTAAAATATTACAAATCAAAAATAAAATCACTCAAACTTTTCTCCCACTTCTCAATTTGGAAACAAACATATATATACCATACAAACACATTAAGGCCATACCTATCGTTTAAGATAAAAAAAATATAAAACGACCAACTAAAGAAACATACCTATTGTTTAAGATAAAAAAAATATAAAACGACCAACTAAAGAAACATTTCTATAAGCATTAGTTGTTATCTGATTCATGCAGCTCGCATAAATTGTCCGATGACAGTCCTCGCATAAATTGTTTGATGACGGTCCTCGGAAATGCATCTGTAAGATTCATGTGACAATGGGGAGAAGGAAGACTGGCGTAACTAATGGTTTGCCCTTGGTCAACTTGCCGCTTCACATACGTTCTTTTCTACCCAATCGATATTCGACACGTGTAACCCTGACTCATACGTCTGCAAATGGAAACACTTGGTTTTCCCCCACTCTGTAGACCCATTGCACTGGAAAGAGGCACAAGTCTTCCCGGTCTTCTCGATGGAGCCTTCCAGAACCCTACAGCATCACCACGTCTAATAAGCCAAGAAACTCCAATCAAAACGTTCCACGTAGCAATAAAATCACTATAACCGTCAGATATTCCACGCTGGCAAAATCGAGCCAATCAAAACGCTCATCCTCGTGGCAGTCGAAGACAGTCCCGCAAAACGATTCTCACTATATATACCCAGTCCCATCCAGTTTCACTTAGAATCCGAATATTTCGAATTTACAGTCTAGAGTAGAACTTTCATAGCAAATCCAACAATGAGGAAGTGGACGATCCCTTCCGTTCTTTTCCTGTTATGCCTCCTGTTTCTTCTCCCAGATCTAGGTACTTAGTTGCGGTTTAATCATTTGCAGTATTTTTTTTAAAAATTCTATGGGCTTTTATACTATATTTCGACGGGTGATCTGTTTACTATGCTTGGTTTAGTGCTTTACGCTACAGCTTTTGGTTTAAATAGATCAATTTTCTGACACAAATTGAAAATTTCTAGGTAGGAAAATACAGGCAAACGCAGAAGTCGATTCAGATGCGCCGGCAGATCCGCCTAAGGTGGAAGAGAAGATCGGCGCCGTTCCACATGGATTATCTACGGATTCTGATGTCGCTAAGAGGTATTTGATATTTTAATTAATTAAACCTAGTTCATATCTAGCCTATCACAATTTATATTGATGAAGATTGTTTTCGTAATTTAGAGAAGCTGAGTCGATGTCGAGAAGAACGCTCCGCGCAAATGCGGAGAAGTTCCAGTTTCAGGCCGAAGTGTCACGTCTGATGGACATTATTATCAACTCTCTTTACAGCAATAAAGATATTTTCTTGAGAGAGTTGATCTCCAATGCTTCAGATGTGAGTTTTTCTATTGTTGTGTGATTAGTAGTTAAGAGCTTGTTCGGGAACATACTTAAGTTTGATTCTTAAACATTGTTAACAATCCAGGCACTGGACAAGATTAGGTTCTTATCACTGACTGATAAGGAAGTTTTGGGTGAAGGTGACAATACCAAGCTCGAAATTCAGGTTCGTATGAACTGTAAAATGATTTTGCCTAAGCGTGCTTATTGCCTTCTGAGAAGCTTTGCAATTTGATGATATTACGGTTGTTTACAGATAAGAAGTGTCTTATCACCATTCTTCATAAAATTGTCAAGATTCATCTAGTCCGATGGATTCAGTTATTTATAAATTACAAAATGGCGCCTGAATAATATTGATTGTACGCAGGAGCTCAATATAATTTGAACATTTAATCAGTTCAGTGCTTGTTATATGTTTTAGCAAAATTAAGTTAAATCGACGTAAGTATTTGTCATAGGATAGAATAATTTATAGCTAAAGTTACTTTTATTGATAAATGCAGATTAAGTTGGACAAAGAAAAGAAAACACTTTCAATCCGTGATAGAGGTATAGGAATGACCAAGGAGGATTTGATCAAGAATTTGGGTACTATTGCTAAATCTGGCACTTCAGGTACACATAAACTGTTCTGGAGCAAATCTGATGGTTATTACAAAAGCTTGTGCTTGTTTATGTTGCTGGTTAGTTTTTGTGGCTAATTATGCGTCGTATGTTATGTCCAGCGTTCGTGGAAAAAATGCAGACAAGTGGTGATCTGAACCTTATTGGGCAATTTGGTGTTGGATTCTACTCGGTTTATCTTGTAGCAGACTATGTTGAAGTGATAAGCAAACATAATGATGATAAACAGTATGGTTTTTGGACCTTAGTCCTGTAGTCTGAATTATTCTTTCTAGAGGTTTCTAGTAAAAAATTATTTATAATGTGATGGCCTGTGTGATTGTGACCCCGCTCAGGTATGTATGGGAGTCAAAAGCTGATGGAGCTTTTGCCATTTCGGAAGATCAGTGGAATGAGCCACTTGGCCGGGGAACTGAAATCAGATTACATCTCAGAGATGAGGCCCAGGAGTACCTGGATGAATACAAACTAAAGGTTAACTATACATTCTCTTTATTCTTCTGCACAAATAGTTTTTGAGTATTCTTTTTCATCCCTTTTTACAACTATGATTTATCCCATGGGCTGTTGTGCTGGTGGTTTTAATTATCTCGCCGAAATTTGGATTTTTAGTCTAGAAACGTGCATGCATCCTTCAGTTCCTCCTCTTATTTCATGCTATTAGTCGCAATTGTTCTAATTGTGGAGACAACTATGTCAATTGTTCTATGATTTGATATCTGAAGATTTGCAGATCAATAAAAATATTTTGAGTGGGAAAATCCATGTCAATTAAACTTTTCTTGAATGAAATCGTTTTTGAATTGAACACACACCTAGATGGCATCTAGCTGTGCGAATTTCTCTCCCCTTCCAATAGCATTGTGATGATGTACTCATTTTCCTTGGTCTTTGTCTAAATTCCCCTCCTGAATAAATCCTTCTTATGATGGTTATTTGTTCTCTCTAACTTGGAAGACTCACCGAAAATGTAGTTTTGTTGGTCTGTTTGTGAAAATATTCTGAGTCACTATGTTCCTGGGATTTGTTGTTAAAAAGCCTCCAGTCTGGCTTGAGTGAAGCAATTGTCACTATCATGCGTTTGGCCCATTTACTTCCCTATGGGTTCCTTAATGATGCTGTTGCTATGTCCAGTGATGATTCAAGTTACATTCTGCTTTAGCTGGTCAGAGCCTTATCTCCAATATTAGATATGCCAAATTATGAATCCTTCTGCATGTTCATTGTACTTCATTTATTTTACCAGATGCCATTATAAGGTACCAGTGGAGGACAAATCTAAGGTGTAGAGCATATATTTCAGGAATTAATATTTGACCTTTATTGGCACTTGAGAACCCTCTTTATGCCATTCACTTTTCTCGATCAAAATCTCTTCGATATTATCAAAGAATGATCATTATCGTGCTTATAATGTTTGTATTGAAGAATTACTTGTTTTTCAATTGTTCAAGGGAATGTGCCAAAAGTGACAGTGCCTAAGCTTTAAATGGATGCCAATTGGAAGAAAGCTGTGATGGTTTTGTATTGTGTTTGATATGTGTTGTACAAATTGTCCAGAGAGGATGTAGGATATAATGATCAATTTTATGGACAACTTTTGAATTTCTTTTTATGGAAACCTACTTTCTTAGCTGAAATTTTGACTTTGAAAATGACTCTTTGTTGGCGTCTTATTTTCGCTTGTTTTGTTCTTTACATGTGTTCCACTCTGTTCTGGTTAATGATATCATTTTTCAAATTATAACGTGCAGGAATTGGTGAAAAAGTACTCTGAATTTATCAACTTCCCGATACACCTTTGGGCTAGCAAAGAAGTGGATGAGGAGGTTCCTGCTGATGAAGACGATGAGTCTGCTGATGATGAAGAAACGTGTATGTGTGATATCCTTGCAAAGTGTTCCCTTATTTTGCATATTCTGTCATTGATTTTTAATTACATGTGAGGAATAACTTGGCATGTCTTCTAGTTCTAGCTCATATCTCTCACCATAATGTGTACCAAAACAGCTGACAAGTCTTCTGAGGAAGGAGAGGAAGAAGACGCAGAGAAAGAAGAAGAGGAGAACAAACCCAAGACAAAGACAGTTAAGAAAACTACATATGAGTGGGAACTTTTGAATGACGTGAAAGCTATATGGTTACGCAATCCAAAGGAGGTGACAGATGAAGAATACACAAAGTTCTATCACTCTTTGGCAAAGGTAGATGCCGTATACAGTCCCATAGGCTTCACGCTTGTTACTGCAGTGTTTCTTTTCTCCCCTTCTGAACACAAATTTGTATTTGAATCATCATCTTAAATTCTACTTGCAGGACTTTAGTGATGAGAAGCCATTAGCGTGGAGCCACTTTACTGCTGAAGGTGATGTTGAATTCAAGGCTGTGTTGTTTGTGCCGCCCAAGGCTCCTCATGATTTGTATGAGAGCTACTACAATTCAAATAAATCCAACTTGAAATTATATGTCAGACGGGTCTTTATCTCTGATGAATTTGATGAGCTTCTGCCTAAGTATTTGAACTTCTTGAAGGTAACTTTGTTTTCTCAAAGCCACGGAACTGTTACTCCTGACACAAAATTGTGCTTTGGTGGCATTTGGTTCTTATTATTTTGGATATGCAACAGGGTCTTGTTGATTCTGACACCTTGCCTCTGAATGTTTCAAGAGAAATGCTACAACAGCATAGCAGCTTGAAAACAATTAAGAAGAAACTCATTCGCAAGGCCCTTGATATGATCCGCAAACTTGCTGATGAGGATCCAGATGAATCTAATGACAAAGATAAGAAAGGTATGCCATTCAGGAATGAATGCATGTGGTTGCAGTGCTTCTTTTGCCTAAAGTTTGCAAGTGAACCAAATAAGCTGGAGATGCTTAATGGGTTATCTTTGTAATAAAACATTTATTAAACTGAAACAATGCAGTGGTTTTATTATTTTTACTCGACATGAAGAATTTAATGTTGCAACTGTGCAGATGTCGAAGAATCCAGTGATGACAATGAGAAGAAAGGTCAGTATGCCAAATTTTGGAATGAATATGGTAAATCAATTAAGCTTGGGATTATAGAGGATGCAACCAACAGAAACCGCCTGGCAAAACTTCTTCGGTTTGAGACGTAAGCAGATTTTGAGAATAAAACATAATTTGTTGGGATGGATGATTATTTGGTTTAAGAGAATATTTTTGTGGTGTTTTGCTATTGCAGCACTAAATCAGATGGCAAGTTAACTTCATTGGATCAATATATCTCAAGAATGAAGCCTGAACAGAAAGATATCTTTTATATTACCGGCACAAGCAAGGAACAGTTGGAAAAATCTCCATTCCTTGAGAGACTAACAAAGAAGAATTATGAGGTATGCATTAAACTAAATATTCCCATTGCCACTAGTTTGCTGCCGCAGGTAGCTTATCTGGGTGTTTATCCTGCCATCTCACAACCAATTTCACATTTTGCTTGCAGGTTATTTTCTTCACCGATCCGGTAGATGAGTATCTGATGCAATATCTGATGGATTATGAAGACAAGAAATTCCAGAATGTCTCCAAAGAGGGACTGAAAATTGGGAAGGGTTCAAAAGACAAAGAACTCAAGGAATCATTCAAGGAGTTGACAAAATGGTGGAAGGATGCCCTTGCCAGCGAAAATGTTGATGAGGTGAAGATAAGCAACCGCCTGGCTGACTCCCCCTGTGTGGTAGTGACTTCAAAGTATGGTTGGAGTGCAAACATGGAAAGGATCATGCAGTCTCAAACTCTATCCGATTCTAGCAAGCAGGCTTACATGCGCGGGAAGAGGGTGCTTGAAATTAACCCGAGACACCCTATCATCAAGGAGCTTCGGGAGAGAGTGGTGAAAGATTCTGAGGTCTGATGCGGACTCAAAACATCCTAACTGGTTTCCTGTTTGCCTTTTGGATTTAAGTTAATCTTGATTGATTGTGTCCTTGTACAGGATGAAAATGTAAAGCAAACAGCACGACTCATGTACCAAACAGCCCTGATGGAGAGTGGCTTTTCGCTGAACGATCCTAAGGATTTTGCTTCTGGAATCTACGGCTCCGTGAAGAGCAGTCTAAACATTAGCCCGGATGCTACAGTTGAGGAGGAAGATGATGTAGAAGAAGTGGAGACGGAATCAAGTGCAAAAGAAACCGAACCTTCCTCGAAGACTGAAGAGGCTCCTGTTGAGGATGTTAAAGATGAGTTATAGGTTGACAAACATCCAAGAAGGTTGAATGGCCTCCAAGGAGGAGGAATTAGTTCAAATTTGCCCCCTTATCCCAAAATCCTTTTGATGTTGCGTGTCTATTAGCTGCGCTAAGTCGGGTTTTTATAATGTTGTCGGAATGATCAAGAATTTTTGCCTGATGTGTTTGGAGGACAGAAATGCGGGTTTCTTATGAAGTTTAAATTCTTAGTTTGTCTTTATTATGTGGTTTTTGGGGTTTCTTCGTTTGAACGTGCATTTAGAAAACTCCTGAGGAAATTATCAAATGATTAAATTGCGTGGCAATACCATCTTGAAAGCAAAGAGGCGATATATCTTTGAAATTAGATTTACATTTCTGCCTACGGTTTTGTGGCCTTGGAATTGAGCCACGAAACTGGGGTTCAGCAGCTTAATTTGTGGTATGTGGGCATCAAGCAATATCACTCTGCCAAGCATTATTGTTTCAATGCCCCATTGTAGGGCGATTGTTAAGTGGCAAACGGCTTTATTTATAACCAACTAACTTTAGAACCGAAGTTTGAATAATAAAATTATTTTTATTTATTCCCCCTTCTGACACATCCCAGTGTGCAAATATTCTGATCAAAATTATAAGGCCTCCTTGACCAACTTTGCTAAAGCAATGTAGTGAGGATGATAGGCCCCATCATCCCCACAACATATCCGAGCAGCTAACTATTAGCAACGTGCAATTAAATACGAAATTATGATGCTTAACATTCACAAGCCATTAAAACATCTCACATTTGTAGTGGTCAAACTCACTAATTCATGTCATTTGAGATTCTAAACTAGGTAATTTACGGCAAGTTTCTTTCTAGCTTTCTCTCATTATTGATGACACCAAGACATCGACTATACTATTTTGACGTGTGTGCTTAAGGAGTAACATCACCTAAAATTCATTATTGCTACTTAGTTGTTAGACGCACACTATTTCGACGTATGTGCATAATTATGCAAATGATTTATAATATTTTTTACATAAAAAATTAAAAGAGAAGATTGAAAAAACCACAGCAAGTTAAAATTGAGGACAAAATAAAATAAATTAAGATTGAGGGAAAGAAAATTTTTTTAAAAAATAAAGAAGTGAGGGCATTATAGTGATTTAATGTTGTATAAGAAAAAAGTGGCACATATATCATTAATATATAGTATACATAAGAAAAGGCAAAAAGGAAAAGATTAAAATAATGAAACAGAATATTAGTTAAGAATACATGTTTAATTTTATATCCTGCAATTAAAAAAAGTTTTACCTTCATAATAATATAATTCAGTATAGTACATATAAGAACTGATGAGTGTGTTTAGATTACATAATTAAGGTTAGTAGAGTAAATTTACCAAGGGTTTAATTGTAAATTGACAATGTGTGACTAACTTAGGCTAAAACTATTAATAACTAGTAAAATTTGTACACTGCATACATGTGCAAATTTATTTACATATTATAAAATTATTGTATTTAAATTAATAAAAATAAGATTATTTAACATTAAAAAGTATAAAGAATATTTAAAATAATAAAATATAGACATATCAAGAGAATTTGAGCAAAAGCGAGAAAATTTTAGAGAGAGCACAAATAAAAAAGTTAAGAGAAAAAGAAAATTAAAAATTGAAAAACGAAAATTATGTAATTTTACAATGTGCAAAAATATTATAAATAAAAATGATGGAATATCAAAAGAACTTAAAAATTGATCAAATTTAAGAGAACATATAAATATAAATTATAAGTTGGATGAAAAGAGAGAAGAAAATAATTAAAAGAATGAAGATAATTGTGTAAATTCATTTTATGCAACTAACAATTCTTATTGAAATAATAATATAGTATAAATAAAGTAAGGCAATAAAAAAAAAACCCTACAAATTCCTTTTAACATATAGATACGTACGATGCAAAACGCACACCAGAATCATGAGAAAATTCGGGAAAAAATGTCCAAATTCTCAACGAAACAATAATATTAAATGCTGAGATGAGTTGAAAACAGACAGTTCAATTATAAATGTTAGTTTTTGTTACTAACATTAATATGTGCTGTAGTTATAGAAAAAGAAAGAAAAAACAAGTAATTAGTTCGATCTTAGTCAGGCTGGAATCTCACAACGAATCATGATTTTAAATTTCCCTAAAATGATAATCTAAACATACACGCACTACCAATAAAGTTTTTTTTTTTTTTTTTGGATACAAAAGTAGGATTGTGATATATAAAACAAGGTCGATGATTGTCTTTCTTTTTTTTGCCCTTTATATCTGGAAAATTATAGGTCCAGAGTTTATTTATACGTATTAAAATCCAAGATCCAACATAATTAACCTATCACAATGCTACACAACATAGTACGTAGACACTACGAGACCTTCTGAAAAATATAAGGTGCCTCTTTGCCTGATCATCACGAAGAATACTTCCATCTGAACTGTTCTTGTGCTTTACATATAGATGCAGATAAGGTGGATGTGTATAAACAAGTGGTAGCTTTCTAAACTTTCAAATTTAAGGTTAAGGGTTTAAACCTTTCACTATTTATTCTATTTATTATGTGTGTGTGTGAGTGGTAAAAAAATAAAAAATAAAAAATAAAAAATAAAAAAATATATATATAGATAAAGATAGAGTTTGCTCTGTGTGTGTGTGGTCTTTGGAACTGAATATTAATTGTTCAAATATTTAATGTTGCATTTGGTATCATCATACCAAAAATCGAAGTGAACTATGTTAAATACAATTGCTTGAGAGTGAAACCGGAAAGCATGGATTCATGTCCATGGAGGCTCGACTAAAACCATGAACATGGCCAAAATCAAAGTGAATTATGTTAAATACTTTTTTAGACAATTTCTGTTAATTTTTTTCCTTTCTAACCACAATTTACTTGAAAAGGAGACAGCTTATACGAATTAATTAGTTACCTAAAGTATATCCACTAGTTTCTAATGGTGACACATAATAGAATTCCATCGTTTAAACTTTAAAGCGAAAAGAAGAATCACATAACTAGGAAGCCTTCGTAATATTCCAGCAAAGCTTTGCTAGAGCAATTGCTCCCAACTACAACTCTCAAAACAAGTTTCATCATGAAGCAATCGCTTATGTTCCCTAATTTTGCTTAATTAATCCGAATCCTTTGCACGGCATGCAATAGAAAAACTAACTTTACGAATTGAAGTTCAATTTTCTGTAGTCTTGGAGGGCATCTGATTGACAAAATCAAATAATTGACCTCACATTTATGTACTCAAATGAATGAGAATCCCCAGTTTATGAATAAGGGATGACAAATTTTGGGAAGCTCTCTTTAAAATTGAAGAAATGAGAGTGTGATAAAGATGGTTGCTAGCCAAATAATGAGATAATTATTAGAGCGTAATGTTGATTTCGATGTACCCCCATTGACTAAATTTGACAGCCACGAGGTCAGGTTATCTTCCAGCCCGGAATCAGAGCCGTCCGCTCCCGGCGGCGGTAGCAATCCCGCTGTCATTGCCGATGACTCTCTTGAAGATTTCTGACTGCAGAGAAAGAATCCCAAGAAAATGAGGATCGCTTAATGTTCGATATATTGCTTAACATATGTATATATATGATCACTCAAACTATAAATGTTGTGGAATTTGTTGCATTACACATTCAACCTGTTAACAATAAAACATGGGAGAAAGATAAAAAAGGATAATTTGCAAGAAAAGTTAAACCAGTTACACATTGCATAAAGGGGCACAAAATTAAAGACATCTTGTGAAACCACAGAAAGCAAGGCCACTAAAAGATTCCTCTCTTTTGCCACTGCACTCATACTATGGTAGGTTATACTGCTTGACTATATCTATATAATATAGACTGAAAACGAAATTGAAAATTTACCACATTATTGAACGAATATTTATGTATGTGAAAAGAAATCAACTCTGAAGAATATAGAATAGAATAGGAATAATTATGACGGTGTATACCTGGTGAGTGAAGGGCAGAATATAATCGTATAGTCCCCCCCACTACACGTAAAAGTACTCGTAGCATCATCGTACGCGTAGCTGTACGATCTGGGGCAAGCATTCTTAAACATCTCCGAGTACTTCGACGGCCGGCAGGCGGCGGGAGAGCCGTAATCGCCGCTGCAACAGTACTCCGGGGTGCCAAACGCTTCGCATGCACTCTTGCAGCCCTGCCCGTCCCCGACCCGGAGCTCCTTCGGGCACATCCGGTTCAGATCGCTTATGCAGCCGGTCAGGCCGCAGGCGCCAGAACCGCCGGCGGGCTCTATGATCATGGGCAAGTTGTAGCCGTCCACCAGGCTGACATCGTAGAAATCCTGGGCGCCCGATCCGATGGTGAATTCAGCTAAGGTGGCGGGTGGGGATGCGCCGGCGCCATTGCATTCAATCTGGTTGGAGCCGCAATCGCCTGTGGCACAGCGGCCCTGGCCGGTGCTGGGGTCGAATGAGCAGCCAGTTCGGCCCCAGAACCGGCCGGACCAACCCGCTTCAGCTTGGAAGGACCTGGTGGCGCGGCGCGAGAGTTCGAAACCGGTGGTGCCCAAACCAGAGCTGCCGGAATTGGATAGAATTCCTGGCCATACTGTGTAGTCGCATCTGTTCACCAGGGTAAACGTTGTCCCGAAACTAGCTGGAAAAGTACAAAGAAAATTGAACAAAACCCTTAATTCTTTAGCTGAAATAAAAATCCCATGAACAACATATATATGAATATAACGTAAAACTCCAATTAAGATTAGTGTACCTTTGGCCACGAGAAGAAAAATGAGGGTGACGATGTAGAAAACCTGGTAAAACGAAGAATAATGAACCGAAGACATTTGTAGATGAAGAATGATGTGGATTGAATTGGGAAATTAATGAGAAGGCAATAAAATTATGTTGAATGCACAGGAGAGTGAAGGGAGTTTATTAGATCCAGTGCATCCTCATATATACACACACTTGTGCATGCAAATTAATGAATAAAGGGAAAATGCGAAAAAGCACGAAAAATTAATAGATGAATTAAAATAAGATATGTGTTATCCCACAAAACGTGAGTTGGGAAGTGGTATGAGTCAGCGTGGCCGGGGTGTCAAGTTGAGGAAAGTAAATTCATTCCCTACATTAGATGATCAAAATAGTTTTAGCTGGGGTTGAATTAATTAAAGAAACTTTCTATAAATAGATGGTCAGATATAAGTTTGACATATTTTCAGAAGCCCCAAAGGCCAAACCATTCTTAATTGAAGGGATCCCAGTAAAGTTGTTCAAAGAGGGTTACATTTAGCTAGAATCAATGTTATTAGAGCTGGATTTTACGACTCAGTTCAACCGTTTAATTGGAAACCAATTCAAGGTCCGGTTTGAGTATTGACAATAATTGATCAATATTGAAAATCAAAATGAACTAGCTAGAACTAGTAAAAAATTGGTGATTTGATTAAACCAGTCCAGTCAGTTCATTATTAAAAAAAAAAAAAAAAAAAAAGATAAAAGAAAAGGAAAAAAAGAAGGTAAACAGGGAGGGAACCGATGGACCACCAATGAGGATTTATTATTAGTTTTTAATGTTAATTAGCCTTGAAATTTGTTCATGTATTTATTGCATATGCAAATTCTATTCTTCAATTTTAGAGTAATATTTTTAATGTAATTTTTTCCAATTCATGAAGGCCAAAATCAAGTAAATATAATGAAATTAAAAAATATATATAATCTCTAGAAATTGTTCTCTCTCTTTTTGTCTCCAAAAATTATGATATAGTGATTAGCATTTAAATTCACAATTTAGTTCCACATTCAATAAGTTTTTTCTCGTTGCTAATCGTTTAAAACCTTTAAAAAATTAAAAGTAAGATAATATTATAACAGATCATTTCTTGAGTAATCAAAATGAATTCATATTGAAACGATGAATATTTATTTGTACAAGGACAATTTTTTTCAGGGTGCACATTGGGCAATTTTTTGCATTATTCTATATTTTTTATTTTTCTTAAAAATAATATATTTTACACTAAATTTGATGGTTTATTTTAATTTAACATTTTCTTTTATTTTTTATTAAATCAATTCATGCTTAAAATATTTTTTGTATGAGTTTTCACATATATACCTTTTATAGGGCTATATATATAGTACATGTGTATCTAGTTTGGACTACTCGAACAAGTGACCAATTAACTAGTAAATTTGAACAGTTGAATGTTTTAAAAACATGGACTACAATCAAGGCATTTGTGTCATACTTATCTGAGAGATAAATTATTTTAACTCTTTGCATGCATGCAACAAAATAATTGACAGAATCACTTAGCTCAGTTCAGAAAGCATGCAGAAATAATTAGTTGCAGAAACAATAAAGGTAAACATTTTCAAATTGACCCGAATAAAACTGCTAAACTCGTATCAGAAATGTATAATAAATACAATAATGTAACGTTACCACAAATTGCGATATCATATGCTTAGTAATTGGAAATGATTGTCATCGATTAACTGTTTATTGTGTTAACGAACACCTAGGCTATGTTAATTTGGGAGAGGGTTTTCTTTGGATACCATATTTAGTAAGAGTTGTGTGAAAATGAATATTTTAATGAGATGAATAGTATAATTTATTTGAATATATAAAAATAAAATATATAAAAATGATTAGATAATTTTAAAGTATAAATAAAAATAAATATAAATATATATATATGTATTGATTTGATTGTTAATATGTGTAACAATAGAAAAATAATTATTTAATTATATATATATATATAATTTTAAATTTAAATTTTGATAAAAATATTATTAAATTATGTATTTAGTGATATAAAATTTGAAATAATATTTTAAAATTGTCACTTAGGTTCCAAAAAACTTTCAATTTATGACCCCAAAAGCCTTTAGAAGTAATTATGATGCTGTACTTCCTGGAAGTCATGGTCGTTGCAAGTTTATCTGACCCACGTTCCAAACGTCAGACATAATAGTAGAAGACGCGTAAAAATAATAAACGTGCATGGGTCAGAGAGGTATAATTTTTTAAGGATAAATTATATATAGGGTCTCGGTGTAAAAAATCGCAGTTCGTTTAGGTTTTGCACAGTTTATCAAATATAAAAAAATCATGCATGTCTTGTTTCAAGTAAGGCATATGTTATTTTTTAAAAAAACTAATATGTAGAAAGTTCAACTGCTATGGACTTAAATATTAGTTGAATATGAAATTAAAAGAATATAATTTTTCATATTTGAGAAGCTAATTTGTGTAAAATTTGAATCTCAAAAGAGAATGCTATAATTTGTCCTCCTTTTAATGTCATGGTAGCAAAACAACACAAGAAAACGAGTACTTGGAATTTGAAATTGCGTAGTTATTTTAGTGTGAACGCTTGGAAAGCAGATGAGAGAAGATGTAATAAAATTTCATTGGGACTTTTTCTCTACTTTTTTTGGTCAATTAAAGAAAAATGTCTTCTCTCTCTGTTCTTTTTAATCTTTTTTCTCCTCTTCATAAAGGTAATTTCATGCCCCCCTCGAAAAAAGGGGCCATACTATTTAAAAATAAATAAATAATAAATTTTTTATATTCATTCAATGTCCAAATATTGTCAAAATAAATTACTCTATTTTAAAATGAAGGAAAACTGTAAGCTTCAAGTACAATATAAAATTTTTTCTTGATAATTATCATCAACATGTGTATTTTTCCTTCTTTTTACCTCTAGAAAGAGAAAACTACACACAGTAGAAGAGAAAATTTTAATGTAATTTGAGGAGGCAATGGCAATGTTTGGATGCTAATTTTTCTCCATTTTCTTTTCATCAAAATTTACACTTTCAAACACATTATTCACAAAATTTTTTTTTTTATAGTTTCTTTTTATTTCTCTTATATGATTTTTAAATCTTTATTCCAACTTCCAACTTTACCCTATACCAAAATGTGCATCCAAAATGAGCCATGAGAAATTAGAACTAGCAACAGCAACCAAATAGTCGTGTTGGGCTCGTGCAAACTAAACTCTTGTCGACGTGGACTACACTTCGTAAATGGGCCCTACCAAATATGGTCACCCCGTTCGGTGCAACATATGCGAGAATCCAAAGAAGATTTAATTCCATCCCATTTTCTTAAAAGTTTAGTACAACTTTACTCTGGGATTGAGAGCTGTTTAAGATTAATTATGATTGAGATTGATGAACTGCAGATTCTTATTTTTTTGGGACTACCTGTGGAAGAAGTTTGTCTCCATACCAGGCTATATATATATATATATATATATATATGTATGTATGTGTATGTATGTATGTATGTATGCATGTGTATCTCTTTAATACTGTAACTGTTATCGGAATATAGTAGAACATATCTTAGACACATTGAAATTTTGTACCCAATCAAATAATGTCACTTGGAAAATATAGCAGTAAAATATTTAATTAAATCATCTTTTTTTAATTTATTTAGAAATTTAAATAAATGTCATTCCTATGATAAATAAATAAATAATTAATTATTTTAATCGATCAATTAAATGACGTCAAATGATAAAATCCTGTTAAAAGTTTGGGACATAAAAATTTTACGAGATTAAATCTATCCATTAACGTTGTTAAATAGTTCCAAAGTTGTGACAACAAATAAAATTGTCTCACATTAGTAAGATGATGTAGTCAGTCACTTTATCTATTTTCCAGATATTAATAAATTGATTTGTTGAGGAATGATTTCTATCAACTTTAAAGTAGGCATGAAAATTTAAATTCAAAATAATGAAATATTTATACTAGGTAATTTACATAATATAAGGGTCAGGATGGCCGAGTGGTCTAAGGCGCCAGACTCAAGTTCTGGTCTTCGTGAGAGGGCGTGGGTTCAAATCCCACTTCTGACAATACTTTTCTAATTTTTATTCTCCGCTATAGATTTTGGGCAAACGTGACAATTCCCTCATACCAGGCTTAGCTCCATGAATGCTGTGAATTTCTGAATAACATAGCAAACGTTTCCACTTTATGTTTCAACAGTCTACACTTGGGAATACTCCAAACTCACCACATACAATGCTGCTTTCCTGTAAAAGCAAATCTTTTCTGCTAGTTTTCACCTACTGATCTGAGCATAGTCGACTTTCTAAAACAACCAAGAACAGAAGAAATCCCCATATACAGTTAGCTCTTGCAGTTCATATTTGAAGATGCTGGTTTCATTGTTATTATGCAGCAGTAGTCAGCTTCTTAGCTTTTTCATAGGTGGAAAGATGAGGAACGACCATCATTCATGTTTAAAGTGAGTAATTAACTACCAATATCCAAATTTGTCATCACGATTTTTTATCTTATCAATTTTGACTATTTCAAATTAATTTATCCAAATGGTGCATGCAACACTCATTGAATAATCAATAATCTTTATTTGTGGATTAATTTAATCAAGTTTGACGTGTATCTATGCATCTTTCTAATCGGGACTCAAATAGAAGCTGGTTATCAGATTCAGCAGCTAAGGAAAATTCAAAACACTAGAGGTGCTATCTGGCATTGTTTAGAGGATAAGATTAGGGTAAAGTGGCAGACACAAAATCTGGTAATTTATCAATCTGAGAGAGAGAGAGAGAGAGAGAGAGAGAGAGAAATTCATGCCCTTAATTGATAGGTCTACTTTCTTTCTTTTCTCCTGATTTGTTTCACCTTTCTAGTGCAGCGAAAAGAATTCGAAAGCGTCAAATCTTGATCAACTTTGGACCCTTACCGTTTAGGGAGATGATAATCTTTGTTCTTCATACACGTACTATATTGTTAAGAGTTATACCCTTCTTCAACTAAATCATGCCAAAGTTATTTTTTTTAGTTTTATTTTTATTTATTTATTTTTGGGTAAGTATAAGATCATATTTAAATAAACTAATATCCTTTACAAATGAAATAAATTAAATATTTGTTTTTAGAATTTATATTGCATAAATTTAAGTATTCAACACGTAGAGTGAGCAAAAATTATTTTTGTGTTTGCTTGTGTGTTCATCTTTTGATGATGGCAATCATCATTACCAAATATCCAAAAAGGACCAGAAATTAACAAGATGTTCTTTCTGGTGAAGTTCCTATCAGAAATCAGGAACGTGCATGTACATGTTGTCTGCCGTGTAAAGTCCCATTAGAATAATTCTATCGCTTCCTATGCTTTTACTTTTCACTATTATCTTCTTCTCTTTAAATCTTTAATTGTTAAAAAGAAATATTGCTTGTGTAATCTAAGCAAAAGCCCCAGCAATGGAAAACTTCATATTATGAGGAGGACGATGACTAATGCTGTCCCATTGAGTCTGCTTAGGAATTTATAAGCCATTCATATGATTAATGAGTCATATCTTCACCGGCACTTTAATAATTAATAACCATATCTTGTTGTGGTTCTTTATGGCTATAACGCAAATTCGTAGCTAAATTTAATTGAGAATATTACAATACTAAAAAAATATAAAAGAGTGGAAAATGGGACCGGACTATATTAGTTGGATTACTCCAAAATTAATTTGGAGCAAAGTTTCATCTTGTTACAAGGAGATTAGATGAAAAATCAAAAGTAATGTGTAGTTAACTATTAAGGGACATCATAATTTTGTAAACTCAACGACAAAATCTTATGTAAAGACAATTCAAAATTTCCCCCCTTTTCCTATGGGGAAAGAAGGTCTCTCATTAGTATTTAGAACAGTGCATGAAATGAGAACGTCCATATTCTTGTCTGCTACTCTCATCTAAGCCTCAATTAAACCCTAAACACGATAGGGAAAAGTCTACATAGGTGATGTAAAGTTTCCCAATGGTAGATATGTGAGCAGTGTGGAGATATACAAAGATAATGTAACGAAATGCTGAAAAAGGTAATCGTAGCTAGCACCAACTAAGACGGTTAGCTATTCGGTATACTAAAGTAGAACAGACCATGCGTCGCACGTATTTGCATGGGCGTTAAGTAATGCCACGTTAAAGGAAACTGCAGCAGCATGGATGACGTGGAGCACACACACAGAGTTGATTGAAAATCTCAGATGATAAGGCTCTTCATCAGTTTTATTATTTTCCAGTGAAAAGCTCCCTCTTAGGTGGCAGTAGCCAAGCTATCACCATGGCGAAATGAAAATAGAGGTCAAAAAGGAAGGATCTTTGGTCTGGACATTGATGTATACACATCACACACACCCGCACAAATATATCATTTCAATTTTTTATTTTTTTATTTTTTTGAGGGGGTTTGAATTTATATAAAAATATAAGAAAATATTTAGAGATAAGGATTTACAGTGCACGTATTTGTGTACTAAACCAAGACACCGAAAAGCACACAAAAACACATGTGGGTCCGTGCGCGCGAGTAAGCAGAGTGATAGTGATGAAGAATGTTGGAGGATTTCGACCTTTACAGCTATTTTTAATTATATACAGAGACGTATATGTGACTTTTACTTTTCATCAAAACTTTTTGATCCCATAGAAGAGATAAATAATTAAAAGAATATCTGGTCTAGTTAATTTCTTCTTAGCTAAGTAATCTTGTCTTATTATAATTAAGGATATAGACATAGACCGTAGTTGCATGGATTTGAATGGGAGAAGGAGATTATAGAACGGTGGATGAGCTATGGAGTAACTTTAAGCTAAAGAAGATTGCGTGTTTATAGTCAAGTTGATGGGCATTAGAAGACCACTTTCATCTGAAGACACTCAGTTAAAACTTAACGCAAAATTAATCAAATTATTCCACCTTTGATTACTAGAGAAAAAAGTGATACTAAAATATTTGTTATCTATTGGCTTGGGATGTATTGTAATTATAGTATTTATTTTTAGGTGTTTTTATTTTAAAAATTAAAAAATAATACTTAAATATATATTTTTAAAAGATTCATAAAACAAATATTGCCAATCATATCTGAATCAGATAGCATTATTTTTGTAAATGTTGTTTTGCAGTAATTTAATAATTAATTAGAGGTCGTGCAAACATGGAAGTATCCAATTTTGCATGATGTGACAGTCGTGACAGTAGTTTGGAGTTCTGATCATATCCTTTTAGATTTTAATGCATTATCGTTGGCTTTACACTGTGGATTACGATATTGTTAACAACGGCATTTGCAGAATTAGAAAGGTGATAAGGGATTTTTTTTTTGCCTTCGTCTTGCAAAGATTAGTCTATGCTATCCATGCTAAGTGCTTGAATCCATTTTGGTTGTAAAATGATACATTCACTCTTAATTTAAGTTCTTTTGCTCTTTTTTATATTTTTGTTTCTCTCTTCTCTTTTAATTTGTCATTATTTGTGTTTGTTTCAATTTTCTCATTTTCAATTTCTTTTCATCTTTTTTCATTTTCTTATTTTAAATATTTTGTATCCTAACATTTAAATGATATCTTTAATGTTCAAAATACAGTAATTTTATGATTCACTAATATTTTTACACACATCGGTGTGCATTTTTACTTGTTTTAATTAATCCAGTGGTTTGTGGGACACCAGATTGTTGCAACATGGTCAATAGGTCAAAGTTCAAGTTTTAGAAATGCTGACTAAGAGAGTTCGTTTCGGATTAGTTGTTTTTTGTATTTGATTTATTTGTGTTGTGAATAATGCAATAATTTTCTTATTTAAATTATATAATTTTGATACAAATCATATATAATATATAATTGCACATTGGTGTTTGACCAATTTTGAATTCTCAGAATTTTGGGAATTTTTAATAATAAATATTAGATAATTGATTTACTTAAATTAAACATATATGTGGTGATTAGTTTTTGTAGCTTCCTTTTTGTGCTTCAGTTTATTTAATTAGTTAAGTTTGGACATAGCCGACCATATATATATATATATATATTAATTTTCTGTAAGAATAATAAATTGGTTGTATTTTTAGGATAATTATTCAGTGCAACTTCATTTCCCTTGTGTGTTTTAATTTATATATTGCAAGTTTATTGTGGAATAATTAATTTCTAAAATTTCCTATTAATAAATGATAAATGATGGAAGATTGTAATTTATTTAGGGTATAAATTTAAGATCAACTTTATGAAATTATCTATTTTTTAATTTATTTGGATTATATGTTATATTAATTTGATTTTCTTCAATAAAACATATTTGGTTAATTTATTTACATTTAACATATGACAGAATTATTAATTTGTGCAATTCATTTTTTGTGTCAAATTCATATTTTTTTCCAGTTATATTAATAAATTGGTTGTATTTTTAGGATAATTATTTAGTGCAACTTCATTAATAATTAATTTCTACAATTTCCATTTTATGTCATGTTAAATGATGGAAGATCGCAATTTACTTAGGGTATATATGTTTAAGATGAACCTTATGAAAGTTTCCATTTTTATTTTAATTTATTTGGATTATATGTTAAATTAATTTGCTTTTCAATGTTTAATAAAAGATATTTGTTTAACTTATTTAAATTTAACATGTGAGAGAATTATTAATTTGTGCAATTCATTTTTTTTGTGTCATATTTAAAATAGAAGGAGATTATCAAATATAGAATATTATAATAATTAATTTTAGTAATATTTTTGGTTTTTAATGTTTTGATTCACTTAGAGTAAACCTTTTTGTAAAATAATTACTTTATGCAGTTTCTCTTTTTATATCATGTTAAATGATGGAAGATCACAATTTATTTAGGGTATATATATATATATATATATCTATATTTATTTATTTATATATATATGTTTAATATCAACTTTGTGAATTTTTTCATTTTCATTTTAATTTATTCGGATTGTATGTTAGATTGATATGATTTCCAATTTTTGATAAAAGATATTTGGTTAATATATTTACATTTAACATATGACAGAATTATTAATTTATTCATTTTTCGTGTTATATTCAGAATACTTTTATTTTCTGTAAGAATAACAAATTTGTTGTATTTTAGGGTTTATTAATTAGTGCAACTTTATTTTCCTTTTTGTGTTGTAGATTATTTATAGTAAGTTTATTGTCGAATAATTAATTTTTACAAGTTCCTTCTTCTGTCATTTTAAATGATAGAAGATCGCAATTTATTTAGGGTATATATGTTTTAGATTGATTTTATGGAATTTTGCATTTTTTTAATTTATTCAAAATAATTACTTTATTCAACCTGTACGTAATACAAAAGGAAAATAAAGCACTCTTCTACTTTTAATTTAATTCATTTTCGTGTCTTTTAAAATAATGCTAATCGTTTACCAACATATTGATATCATATTAAAAGTTCACAAACTTCCTTTTCAACCGGTTATATCTCAATCCTTTTCACTCGGGTTCTTTTCTTTATTTTTTAATTTTCAAGTTTTTCAGTCACTTTTACATATATGATTTGATCTATGATTTAATTTTGTTTATTGTTTTAATTTCTTTCGCAAAGAATTACCACGCTCATACAAGAAGGTGTTCTCTCACTTGTTTATATCCTTTTATTCTTTTAGAATTATTCTAATTTGGATAAGTAGTCATTGTGATTAGTTCATTTTAAACGAATACAAATCCAATAAAATAAAATCATGATTTTCAATAACGAGTATATGAATTTTTAATTCAATAATTCAAGCGGACCTCGTAAGTTCCTTGCAATCAATAATTAAATAAAAAATAAACTTAATGTATCACTATACTTTGGGCATGAGATTTCTTAATGAAATGTGAATGCAATTTCCACATACCTCAATGCATTCAGCAAATCCATAAGATAAATTCGTAAAACCAAAAAAGAAAAAAAAATCCATGCACTAAATCTATATATTTCTCTGGTCCACAAAATGAAATCTTTCAGAATCAAACTAAAGTGAATGACATTTGAAGAAAAAATATCTTTTATATGAAGAAAAAAAATATTTCAGGCATATCTGATTGCATCGGGCGCAAGCATGTTTCAATATAATGTTGCCTTAACTATTTATGGAATTATTATTAGCTATAGCGAGAAGTATAATTTTTATTAATGAATTTGCAGCATGTAATATCAAATTAATTTCTGTTATTTAAATATTAAATATAATTCGGATGAGGTCCCACTTTGATTTTGAACAGAATTTCTATGATTCTTCTTAATATGGATTTTGACATTTATCACCTGTCCAAATTTATCTGAATAAAATATGCAATTATATATAAATTGTCGTATTTCATATTACAAAGAGCAACGGCTAGTTTGGATTGCTTAGTTTTTATGTGTTCATATTTTAATTTTCATTATTTTGCTTTGAGCTCTGGCATCGTAATCCAGTTTCTGTAAGATCAATATCTTCCTCTGAATAGTTATTATTCTTTAAGTTTTGATGGAAAAAATTGCTCCCTCTTGAAAATATATAGTTGTTTCTAATTATTTGATTTTAAGATATTAATAAAATAATTATAATTTAGACACACACACACATCAATTAGGTGCCCGACAAATCAATTCGGTGCCCGACATTAATTATTGGTAAGAAACATTAATAAATAATTAGGTGCCCGACAATATCAATTCGAGAAGTTGCCTAAACAAATATTATCATTTCTCTTACAAAGTAGAAGAATTGATAAAAAACAAGTCGAAGTTATGGAAAGAAAGGAACCTATTTTCCCACCAAAGGAATTGTTTCGAGCACAGGTCCCTTCGGTGTAGATTTTAAGGCTATGATTGGTTACATATTTTTCACTATGAAGGCACACACTTCAATCATGCTTTTTAAAAAAAAAAAATAATAATTTCTTTCTCTTTTTTACTATCACACAACTCATGAAAAATATATATTTAAAAACACACACATAGAAATGAAAATAAATATAGCCTAACTGTTTTTGGTAATATTTGGATGCAAAATTTACATCATTCGTATTTCTTCAATATTCAACTCTACAATATACTATTCATCAAATAATACCTTTTTTTTTAATCTCTTTTTCTCTCTTAGTTATGTTTACATTCATTATGAGTTAATTTAATTACAAGTAATACCTCGCTTCCTTTTAACATTACAAAGACTCTAGCTAAGTTTGTTTTGCTTCACATTCAAAAAATACACATATTTCAATCATTATACTTTTTAAATTTTATCTCTTTTTCTTTTTTACTTTTAAATATTTTTTGAAAAAAAAAAAACATACTCGACACTTCTTTGTTTCAAGTATTAACACCCTTCTTTTTCTATTTAGGTTTTAAATGAATATTCATTCATGACATCATTAAAAAGTTTAACTAGCTTTTTGTTTTGTTATGTCACCTAAATTCAATTTTTGGTTAAAAATTTAAAAAATTGGCTCAAATACTAAGAGTTTATCGGTTCAAAAATTAATTATAATTTATTGAAAAAAATATATTTTTGAACTCGACATATTATTAAGAACATTATTTTCCTTAGAAAAACA
Source organism: Avicennia marina (assembly GCA_019155195.1). Classification (NCBI taxonomy): domain Eukaryota; kingdom Viridiplantae; phylum Streptophyta; class Magnoliopsida; order Lamiales; family Acanthaceae; genus Avicennia; species Avicennia marina. Next base: position 4,382,152 of record CM032781.1, on the reverse strand, counting down.
AAAAATTCAAAAATTTTATCGCCTATTTCTTTTTCTTACTCTTTTGCTATTTTTTAAATTTTTACACCTTAAACACATAATTTACTTTCCTAACAAAATTTACATTCAGATATAACCTTAAAATCTGGAATTGGTAGTAAACTGTATCTACATTTTTTGTTATTGTTTTCAGTATCAGTTTCGCATTTGGGATCAGTACATTTTTTCTTGTCCCTTTTCCCCGTTTTTGTTACTTTCAAATGCTAAAATTTGCAGCACAAGTGGAATGCAGGAGGATACAATTATTTTCCCTCGTAGACAGCTACCTTAGCATGAAAGTTCTAAGGCATGAAATGAATTTGACGTCCGCCAATTTGTATGTTTGTTGCAACTTGACCATGAATTGCCCCTTTCTTATTAGCCCATGATAAGGTCTTATCGTGGGACAAATCCAAATTTGCTCAATTATTCGCAAGAAATAATAACAAAATAATTAGGTGCCCAACAACATCAATTCGAGAAGTTTCATAAAAATATTATAATTCTTCTTACTAAGAAAAGAATTGATAAAAAGTCAAAGATGTGAAACGAAAGGAACCTATTTTCCTTACCGCAAAAATTGTTTAAGCACAGGTCCATTCTGGTGTAGCTATTGACTTTGCGGGTATATTTTTTGTCCAAATAAATTACTGTCATGGTGTAGAGACGATGTGGCGACATTGAAAGGGTGGAGAGTTTGTTCCACGGTCTCATGCCACGTAGGAAGGCTAAAGGATTTTGGAAATAGCGGGGGCACACGTGTAAGGAACTTTTATAAATTATAATATATTTTATTAATGGTAACAAATCGTATTAAAATAAAAATTTAATTTAAAACTAAAAGCATAACAAAATTAAAATAAAAAAATAAATAGAGTGAATTAAAAGGTATAAAAAAATATTGAAGATAAAAAATCAAATTGCATAAAAAATGAAACATATGAAAAATAAAAAAATATTTGAATAAAGTCATTATAATAATCTAGTGCAAGTAGAATCAAGTATTTAACATTAATATACGTTGTAGAATATAGAAAAAAGAAAGAAAGAAATAAATAAAGAAAGAAAAAACAGAAAAAATTATATTGAAAAGAGAATGAAATACATAAAAATCGAGAAGTAAATTGAAAATGTAATATATAAGGAATTAACAGTAGTTTTAGTAATTAGAATCAAAGATATTTTCAATACAGCAGTACATATAGATTAATGATAAAAGACACACTCGACGTGTGTATATAATTAAATAAATTGAATAATGGTATTTTGTAAGTATATGTTTTATATTATTCGAAAAATAATAAAGAAAATGAAACGTAAGAAACAAAATAAAATAGAATAAATTTAAAGTTAAGAGAAAACATTAGGGAGAAAATAAAACATAATAAATTAATATGGAAGGAATATAATTAAATAAACAAAATTAGAGAAGAAGAGTGAAAATATAATATATAAAATATATTCTTGCGCTATTTTTCTTCTGTTAATAAATTTTATTTTGTTTCTATTTTCTGGACGGTCCAATTTTAATTCCCAATTCAGTATTTACAAAATACTTGAGGGAGACGTGTGGTTTTATATATTTTTATGTCACTTATCATGAAAATTACACATTGGTTTATTTATTTTGTGGTCTGAATGATTTGGCAAGTCCTATAAAGGTGTCCCGTCTGAGTTTGCTTTTCATATGTGTGGTTATGTACATGGACATATATAAATTAGAATAAAAGTCCTTTTTTTAAAATATGAAAAGAAAAATGGAAAAATTGTATTCCATTAAAAGAGTTTCATTTTTGAATGAAGTTACATGATCCAGTTCGTGTTATTGTTTTTTGTTCAATGACTCCGTTGACAGGAAACGTTCTGTAGAATCAAAGATATTTTTAATAGGAAAAGTCAAAATATTTAGCAAAACAAATAAACGAAATGGTATTAGTAAGTCATAAGTCAATAATGTCCCAATTTATTTTGGGACGTCAACGTCTAGAATTATAAACTGTATTATTTGAGCCCACCAGACAGTTTGTTAATCTGTAGAATGATTAATTAGATGATCGTTTGTGGTTATTTCGTTGAGTATATTATGATAAACTGTTACTTAGATATTAATAGTACAATCATATCATGCCGTATTGTGAATGATTGTAGTATTAATATTTAAGTAACAGCACCTATCAATATAAAACACTATTGTGTATGTTATCTTGCCTCTGAATTTATAATTGAAAACTGGAGAGAAGGAGAGCAAAGGACAAGAGCAAGAAAAGGAAATTTATCGTTTTCTTGATGGTGATAAATGAATCAGCACCACAGGCTTGCATAGTGATGAATCTCTTGCGTCGCGAGTCACGATTTTCATCACAACATCGCAGGCAAACTAATCTTCTTGCAGTGAGAGTGAGTGATCGCCGATTTTCGCTGTCTTTGATGTTTGTTTGAGTGATCGTCAATTTTCCATTTATTTTGCTCATTCAGCAAATAAACTTATGTCACAAACTTCAATATTCGAGACGGTTTCAACAACAGGAGCCCGATTGGAACATAATAGACGAAGGCATGATTAATTGGATCATATTTATTTGTGTCACCAATCACGAGTTTTGTTGGGTGTTGTATGCTTTAGAGATTTAGAGGGTGTTTTGGCTAAGCTTATTTTAAATAATTTATAAAATTTTACAACTCATCTTATTTTTAAAATAAATTAGATAAATATATCTTATAAAATTTTATATAAATTTATAATTTGTATGACAAAAACAAATTAAAAATTATTAACATAATATAACTCAATATACTTATACCATTTTTGAGAGAGAGAGAGAGAGAGAGATATATATATATATATATATATATAAAGAATTAACTTATTTATAAAAAACTTACAAATTTCAAACATATTATTTAAAGAGTTTATAAACTCTTTTACCAAAATAATTATCAAACAATTTTTAGAAATTTATAAGTTTAAAAATATTTTATAAGATATTTTGATAAATTTATAAACTCTCGGCCAACCAAACACCCTCCATAAAAAAGAGAATGATATTTCTCTTTTCTATACCGTGATATAGTATTGTATGATGATACCCCTACCCCTCCCATGGTTGTCGGCAAAGCTCTCTAGCTAATAATACAACAGCGTGCAGGCATCACCATCCCATCCATTATTAGCATTTAATGGCATTTCTTTACGTTATCACCCCACTATTATTCTAGTTGCTTTCTTGCGTACTCCACAAACGTCGCTTCGATTCACTCCGAAATTCGTAAATGAAAACCACGGTGGTGTGATGCGCATGTAAACGTTATAATATTTCATCAAGCAAAATAATATCCCTGACCTGGTAAATGAATCTCAAATCTGCACCCCCAATCTTAATAAATTGAAAACTAACAATAATAACGTCTAATAAATAACGATTCGTCTAACAAGAGTAATTTCCTTGTAATTTTCTTCAATCTTGCATGTGGGTTGTCTTGCACATGGACCATATTAATGGACCCAATGTGATGCACCATCCAAAGTCCAACAAAATCGGTGGGGCCCGCATCCTACAGAACGGGTTAGGGGAGTCTACCACAAAACCCCCATAGTGTTGCCGCCGTGGCTATGGCTGCGGCCAACACGTGCGCGCACGTGGAAGGCGCCGCGCTCGCCTCCCACGCACCCTCGTAAAGCATGTTGCTGTCAAGGGGTGATTTGCCGTTGTCTTCCAACACAGGTAATGATTTCTGGCTGCAGTAATAAAAAGCCAAACCAACGTTATTATTTCTAAATTAACAGAGAAACTTGTCATCATCGCATCCGCTGCTGAGCCGTAGCCGACCGTTGCGCTAACGGCACAGAACAGCCGACCTAGTAACAAAAAACGACGTCGTCCAACCCAAAAGAAACACAGCAGTTTCAAGACCCTACTGGCCTTGGATTTGAGGAACATAGCTGGCTAGCATATGGACTGTCCCAAGTCTTATCCTCAATTACATAAACAAAGATGCAAAATATCACCATCGCATTGGCTGCTGTGCCGTAGCCGACCGTTGCGCCAACGGCACGAAAGAGCCGACCTAGTAACAAAAAACGACGTCGTCCAACCCAAAGGAAGCACGCACAGCAGGTTGAAGGACCTACTGGCCTTGGGACTTGAGGAACATAGGCTGATAACATATGGACTGTCCCCAGGTCTTATCCTCAATTACATAAACAAAGATGAAAAATATTATTATTATTTTTTTAATGTCAGATATTGTATTAGCCCCATCCTCATGAAACTTTTATCTAATTTCCCTTCTACTCAAGTTACCAAATCTTTCAAAGCTGGCGGGTATCAAACTGTGAAAAAGAAATTAAATTATCTACTCTGATTTTCCTTATTCTCTAACGCAATTGTTCCAAGGCAGTATATAACCATTGATTTTTGTTGACAGACAGAATTGCCATTAGAGGGAAAAGAGGATTAGGCAAGGGGATTTAGGGGAAATTACCTCGTGTTTGGCGAAGGGCAGAACGTTATGGTATAGTCGGCCCCCGTGCAAGTGAAGGTGCTAGTCCCATCATCGTACGCGTAGCTGTAAGCGTGGGGGCACGCGTTCTTGAACGCCTGTGAATATTGAGTGGGCTTGCAGGCATCAGGCGTGCCATAGGCCCCCCTGCAGCAGTACTGGTCCTTACGGAATGCTTCGCACGCGCTCTTGCATGCGACGCGCTGTCCGGTGTTGCTCGTCACGCGCAGCTCCAAAGGGCAAGCACCGTTCAAATCGTTTATGCATCCCGTCTTCGTACAGTTAGCCCCCGAACCGTCCCGAGGTACGACCAGCATCGGCAGATTGTACCCGTCGACGAGGCTGACGTCATAGAAGTCCTTCCCAGCATCACCGTTCAGCGTGAACTCCGCAAGCGTGGCAGGGGGCGCCGCGCCACCCCCGGCGCATTCCAACTTCCCGGAGCCACAATCGCCAGTTAAGCAGGAAAATTTTCCCGAGGAGTCCTCGCTGCAGTGCGTCCGACCCCAGAAACGGCCTCCCCACGACGACGGCGCGTTGATAGTTTTGGTTTCGCCAGCCTGCAAAGCGAAACCAGTAGTGGGAAGCGGCGAAACTCCAGCGTTCGATAAAATGCCCGGCCAGACTGCGAACTCGCACTTGTTTACTAACGTAAATTTGGCCGACGGATAAACTCCTGCAAAAGAATCGTACAAAATCGTTAAATTCCGTAAATCCATTAATTAAACTGAAATATAGCAACACCAAGGCGTGCTGCCAAAATTTAATTAATGAGAACGGGAGGAGATTGTTACGTGCTATAAGCAAATTAAAGAGAATCAGGTAGAGGGTTTGAAAACAGAGTCTTCCCATTACGGTTTGTGACTATATGAATAAGAGATGTTTATGTTAAAATCAGAAGAAAGAGGAAGATGTGAAGGAAAAAAACAGCCTCCTTGTAGGCAGAATGGAGGCGCAGGGGAATAGAAGAAGAGCGAGTGGGAGAGTACAGGTAGGATGAATATATATATATATATATATATAGAGAGAGAGAGAGAGAGAGAGAGACGTAGGGAGGCCGGCGAATTGGGGGTGACACTAGTCCTGCGTGTTCTGCTCTGCGGTACTTGGATGGGGGACGGGTAAATTTGTGCCGTTGCACTTGTACTGCATGCACTGACTCCACCTAGATATAATACTAGAAAATTAATTTTGTTAAAATAATAATAATAATAATAATTCTTCGAGTATTGATTTAGATATAATTTACATTTATTGTTTGCGCCAATGGATTAGAGTTGTCATGGTCGGCTTATGTGACAATTGATTTGGAATTAACTATTGCTTTAACATAAGTTTACAGTCAGCATATAGAAATTTTAGATTTTAAAATGCTCAAATTGATAAAGATTTAACTTTTATTTTGAGATTAACCAAGTTATGGCAATTGATGGACTTCAATTTAGAGAAAAATCACAATACATCTTGAATATAAGAAAATTTTGAAAGTGTGTATAAAAGATTTACCATCAAAGATATATTTACTGGGATTTTTATTTATTTTATTCAAATCACTATTAAATTTTATCAAAATAATCTCCTTTTTTAAGAATTTGATTATATGACATATCTTATTGTTTAAGAGGGCAAGATGACGTCAATATACGTCATCTCGTCAATATACGTCATCTCGTCGTTTGAAACGGTGAAATAAATTCTTAAAAAAAAAACATAAACAAAATGTTCTATATACAAACGGCGATATTATCTCATCGTTCATCATTTCACTATAAAATATATATTTTTTTAAAAAAATAAAATAACATGTCTCGTATACATACGGTAATGTCATTGCCGTTTAAAACAGCGAGATGACATTAGCCCATAATTTAAATCCAAACTCAACTCGTTGTTGGCCAAACACAGTCTTCTTCCAAGTGCATCTCATCGGCGGATCTCCAGCTGCTGCAATGACCTTCTTCCTCTCCATATCGCGCCTCCAATAAAATGATCTGAAGATGCCTTTTTCAACTGGCGACCCAAACACGTCTTCCCGATGATTTGTCCTTTGGGTGTCCAAAGTCCAAACACTATTCAACTGGTGATTTTGCAACGGCGGCGGTAGCGGCGAAGGTAGCAACTGTGCAAAACTAAATCTAAAAATGGGTAAGTGTATTTTTATCTTTTTGTTTGCCAAAAATTAATTTGAGTGCCTATATTTATTTTTTTGTCAAATTGCATGTTGAATTTTTTTTCTTTTTCTTTCATTTATTGCTCTTGATTTTGTTGATTCTAATTGATTACTGTCACTTAAAAGGCATGTAAATTGATGTAATGAATCGATTAATTATGGTTAGTGGAGGGTTTGTTGATTTTGTGACATTGCTGTTGACATAAATTGCATAATCAATAGTTTAATTTTTGTGATATTGAGCTTTTAAAAATAATGATAAAATAGAAAATGTATGTTTGATTGATAGTTTTTTATGTATAAAATATTGATTGTATTTATAATTTAAATTTTTTTTATACAAATATAGTTTTTTATTGTAGTAAAAGATATATTTATTAGATTTTAAAAATTTGAATAATAAAATTTAAATATTGAAAATTAAAATTAAATTGAAAAATGGAAAGTAGTAGATGTGACTAAATATAAGAGAGAAAATAAGTTAAGAAGATAGGTCAAAAAAATTAAGAAATAGGTAAAATAATATAAAATAAAGAAACGAAGGAGAATGTAGTACAATATTAATTAAGTACCAAAAGTAGTTGTTAAAATTTTAAAATCTCACACTATTTATCAACAAGAGCCTTGCTGTCATTGGATGTCGCCTGGGTTTAATATTAAATGCATTTTATTAAAGAAAATATTAATTTCACATATATTAGCATTAAAGGCACATGTGTAAAATTTCAAATTAATTTAATACAGAAAATAAAAATTAGAAAATTCTACAATAAAAGGCAATTAAAAATATGCACCACAAAAATAAAAAATGCAGAAATATAAATATATTAATTTTTATTTTGTTAAATGAAAATATATGATTATTCTGTTTTCATGCCTAATAATTTTTTAAAAAAAAAATACAAACAAAAATTTAAAGGTTACATGTCCAATTTTTAAACAATTTGTTTGTAATGTTTAAAATTTTAATATGGATTACAAAAAGTAATGCTTATATTTTAATAGTCTGAAAAAATTATTTGTATTTTAATATGTTCAAAAAAATTTAATTAGTTAGACTATTAAAATATATTATGTGTAATTAAATATGAGCTTGTAAATTTAACTTTGTCATATTATGTAGTGGCAATGTTAGGCTATATGCGACGTATTCACAATGATCAAATTTAATTTGTTGGGTTATGCATGTTAATTGTTTATTTTGAAGATATGACATTTAAAGATGATATTGTGTTATATTAGGGGGCTTGTTGTGTAAAACTCAAATAATATAAGTTACAGCATTGGGTTTCATTATTTACAAAATAAATTCTCGAAGTACCAGTTTTGTGGGGTTAGAGATAATGGTGTATAATTTGACTAGAGTAAATCGGAATCGTTTTATCATTCATTTAAAAAAGAAGTTTGTGTTGAGAGATGAGTTCAAAGGACATGATGTTCTATTAGCAATTTAAAATGACATAAATTTGCAATTTCTGTTGAATCCAATGAATCAGGTAATGTATTTAGATTTATACATAAAAATAGAACAACAATAACTTGATAATGTGCCATGTGTGTGATGTGTGGAGGGTGAAATGGGTCAAAACTCCCACCAATTTATTTTTTAGACCACAACAATTGAGTAGCATACCTTGGATCACTAAAGCGTTGAGTCATGTGGACATTCAGGAGGGTGCCATATTACTTGATCTTAACACACAAGTATCATTTTTTGAACAAAAATATGGAGGGAGGCCTTATATTCTGTCGCTGTCTGTAGCAACTGTTGCCATGAGAATAAGGATAAGGGAGGATGATGCTCACGAGATAAGTTGTGATGTCCATGAGTAACATGTATACCAATCAATATTTGACATCAATGATAAGGATTATGGAAACAAGGGAGATGATGAGGATGAAAAAGATGAGGATTTAGTCGATATCAGTTGGATGCAGCATGCATTGCATGCAACAGATGCTGGCCCATCAGGCTGTCCATGCCTCCAAAATATGATAGAGCCATCAAACACCATGCCATGGTAAAATTCCAACAAATGAAAGTGGTGTAGAGCCATCGATCGTGCCACTTTGTTCATCAACCTTTCTAGTTTCTAAACATGTGACAGAGTTATCGACTGTGCCATTATATGTCTATGCCCTTCTTCTCACAGTTGCATCCAAAAATAATTGCTAACAATTTTGAAAACTCCAGTAACCGATGGAGCATGTATTATGACGATAACAAAAGAGAGTTTCATTTGGACATGGTGTTTAAGGGTAAGAGTTATGTCCAGACAGTTATGAATGATTACTCTGTGACACATTCAAAGCGTGAGTACCCTATGATAAAGATCACATCGAATACGTGGAAGGTTAAATGTAATCACAATACAGTTGATGAACCTTGTGATTGCCACCTTAGGACTTCTTTGAGGCAAAAAATGGTGTTGTGGAAGATAATAAGTTATGGCAGAACCCACACTTATTTTCTGAGGGATCTACACATGGATCATGCAAATTTAGATAAAAAGATGGTAACGGCACTTCTCATAGGGTTGTCTTGTTAGAACCCTAGAGATATAAAAAAAATGTCATTTAGCTTGCTAAAAATCGGTACGGTTATAAAATTAATTACGTGAGAGCATGGTATAACTTAAAATGTGCCATTGAGAATGTGTATGGCACGTGGGAGAATTCAATGAAGAAGTTACCATCATACATGACCACACTACAAAAATAGAACTCAGACACTATTATTAAGTGGAGACACATTGACACAGGAGTGCTTAATAGGATGATGCTCTTTTATTTCTTTTGGGCTTTTAAACTTTGCATTGATGGATTTATGCATTGCAGGCCGATGATTAGTGTGGATGTCACACACTTGTATACAAAGTATCGTCATAAGCTATTTATTGCAGTTATCATTGATGCTACTCAGCAGGTGTTACCCTTTGCCTATGTCTTAGTTGATGATGAAAACACGGAGTCATGGCGTTGGTTCTTGTAGATGTTGAACAAACACATTAATTGTAGTGGAGACTATAATTATCTCGTATCTGATAGACACCCTGGCATTCTTTCTGCTGTTGAGGACATTGGTGCGTTCAAAGTCCCACGAGGAAGGCACTGATTTTGTCTTCGGCATGTGTGTACAAACATTCTGAAATTTTTCAAATCTCGACACTTACATGACTAGTGTTGGAGGACTGGTGTAGAGAATCGCGAGAAAAAGTTTTTCTAGACTTTAGACCATATAAAACAGATTAATTTGGAAGCCTATAACTACTTGCAAGAAATTGATACGGAGAAGTGGGATCTGTCATTTGATGGAGGTTGGAGATATGGGGTGCCAACAACTAATATATCAGAAGACATTAATAGGTAATGAAGGGAACACGACAATTGCCAATATGCTCAATTGTGCAGATGATGTTTGATCAGGTCATAGCTAAATTCAGGCAAAGAAGAGTTGAGGGTGAAGCTATGATTGCAAAAGGGGATGAATGACCCACTTGGCCTACAAAAACATATACAACGACAAAGCACAAATTTGTGAGGCATTTGGTGTAGTTGTATGATAGACATGTATAGTTAGGTTGGGTGATCACAGCATAAGATAGAGGAAGAGTGAAGGGAATGTGCATGCTGTAAAGATATGCAATAGGGATTACACATGTCAGAAGTGGTTGTTGCGTGGTGTTCCATGCTCATACACGATTTCTGTCTGCAAAAAAATATGGTGTGAATCCTAAAAGGTTAGTAATGTTATACTTTTCTATTTGAAGCTATGTACACATATATGCGAGGAGATTCAATCCTATTTAGACCGAAGATTATTGGAATGATCTATCATTTGAATTGTTCCACATCCCTCACAGGCGTATGATTAGGCGTGCTGGAAGAGAGCTATCATGCCGAATACCAAATGAAATGAATTGGGCATGACATTAGACTCGACAGCAATCGCATCAGAAGGCTTAACGTTGATTGTAGAATTTAGGCATGCCCTTATCTTCTGGACGTCGTCGTTAGTTCGACATGTGTCTAAATCTTACATTTGTAAGTAGTTCATATACACAGATGTATGGTTGTGCATTATAGATAAAGATAAAAATTATGTCTCAAATGAGTGAATTATTTAGTTGCATTAGGCAAGTAAATTTAACTTTTTATTACTTTCTTCTTGTAAGTGGATTTCTCTTATTATTGTTTATATAAATAATTATTTTTGTTGAAATAGATTCTTCTTTTTAGTGTTTTATCACAATGACTTTACCGAATAGGCGCCACATTTCCTTCTATTTTTTGGCAATTTATGTTTATAAAAATATGTATTATTTATAATAAGATTGTTAACATTGTTATTAAAGTTAAAATAAGTTAATGAATTTTATCATCCTTATGCAATTGCTATTAATTCGGTGTCCAATCATTGTAGGCAATTCTTGAGCTGATTTGAGCCCATTAGATTGCAGTATGCTCTACTTACAACACAACCATAGGTTGGAAGTTGTATGGCTTTGAGACATAAACACTATACTTCTGTTATAATACCAGACAAGGGCATTAGCCAGGATTCTTGACTTGGATGACCAGGTTGTACTTTTGCTACATAAGCTAGGTTTTCATGAGGTATACAAGTATAGATAATGTAGCACTTGACTGGTACTTGATCACAACGATGGGCAAGAGGTGGCATCGTGAGACTCACACATTTCATTTGCTGACTGGGGAAACCACTCTCACATTGAAGGATGGGACATTGATTTAGCAGTTTCCAGTGGAAGGTACCCCAATTACAAGAGTCAATAAGCGTTGGGATATTAGTGTTTGGCAGGAGTATTGCATGGAGTATTTAAGGTTTGCACTTGCCATGGATGCACTCAATGGTGCCACTATACTGTTTTCAATTTTAGTTAGGGAGGTCCAGCATCGAGCGCTCACAGCCGATAGTACAGATGATGACATCACCTGATACACTTGTTGTTACGTGTTGCTGTTATTAGGTTGCAGGCTTTTTTCCGATTCATCCAAAGATAGAGTGAAGCTATTGTACCTGCACATGTTAGAAGATATCACTAGGTCCCAATTATATAGCTGGAGGAGCGTGATGTCGGCATACATGCAAATAGAGTTGTGCTTCACGTGCACGCAAGGCAGACAAACAATAGATGGCCCACTAGAACTTTCACAGATATAGACCTGGATTAGGATTCCGGGGTTAGGACCACAGACTCACAATCGTGGCCTTTACAATAGCCCACTAACTGTAGTTGATGATGTATAGTTGCCTCTCGCACCCTTTGGAGTACGGTATGTCCTACCAAATTACATTCTTTATTGCATCATCATCATGCAAGTGTTAAATTCATCTTTTTTATTCTTTTCCCATGCATACAATTAAACCACAGCAAGGAGGAGTAACACATCAAATGCATCTCACTTTATTCGCATGATATGTGATACGTTAGATAGAAATGCGGAATGTTAAGTATGAGTAAATTATTTCATGTTAAAAACTTCATTGAGTCATTTTGTTGTGTGTACCATCAATTCCATATACACTACATATTTCATTTCAGTTTCAATGGCGATTTTACCCTAATGAGGCATACGAGATGCTACTTGACCATTATGGGCGATAATTGTGGACATTTTGTGGTCCATTTATTTGTTACAAGATAATTGAAATGCATCGCATTAATCAGGTACTAAGGCAGTTTGGAATACCACAGGGCATCCCCGCTGATTCATCATAGCACGAGGATACACTTCATAATGACCAGCGATGTGGGCGCCTAGGGACTAATTGGGCTTAATACCACATTGTATACGCTCGAACGTGGGGTAGCAACGATCATATCATAAGAAGCCCTATCTCTTCGGATATATGAGTGTCACGAGATTACTTAGAATGGTACCCTAGAGTCACACGCTGGTTCATCACACTCGGACATGTATTCATGCACACCAGATATCAGCTTGGCCACGTCACTTATTTATCTTACATGGTATATTTCATGTTATCCCTTTCAATACATCATTGATTGTCCTTAGTTTTAATGCTTATATATATATATATATATATTTGTATGTATGCATGTATGTTGTGTGTGTGTGTCACTCCATAATATGTACATGATTGATTATAGGCACAACAGATACAAGAATTACATACTGGTGGATGTAATCAGTAGATTGTGGATGGTGTGGAGCGATTATCACAGCAACAAGTCCAACTAGATTTTCCACCATACTTCTAGATAAGAGACATGGCATCTACGTAGCCTAGTCTAGGACCTAGAACATCATATTATCATGATGCAGTAGGTCTTAGCACATCATACCACCATGATGTAATAGGTCCTAGCACTGTATATCAAGAGGAAATGTACATGCCTCAACCACCAGATCAAAGTACCCACTCTCCATACACTCCACAAGCCGAATCTCCTTATACGATACTCCCCAAGTCCCTTTACACACTCCTTTACACACTCCTTCAAGAGTACAATCCACATAAGTGACATTGATATTACCATGAATCTCCAGTGCCATTCCAGTAAGACCCAGTAAATATGGGAACACAGCAACATCATACTATGCAGGATCTCTAGGAAGATCTAGCACCACAGAGAGAACGTTGTACTAAACGGCCGACACATTGTGGCATCAGTAGTTGCTTAGGGGATGAGAATAGCATGTAGCATGTATTAGCTCCTTTTGCATGTATTAGATATTCTGTTGAATGAGATTGAATAATACTCTTTTTTCTATTGTTAAAAATTATATAAATACGCTTATTTATAAATGATCAAGTTATACAGTGGTAATAATAAAAATGGATAACATTAAACTTCTATAAATATAAATTGAATTTATAATTAATATTACATAAATCTCACTAGTACTATTGAAATAAAGTTAAACAAAAGTATAGTACATACATATTGCCTACATATCCCATAGAAAGTTCATACCTAGTAAAAAAGTGTATAAATATCAAAATAGTGCATAAATATATTAAATAACAATAATTATATGTCAAATGATATAATTTTTAAATTAGAAACATAATTTCTAAGTTGTTTAAAAATAGAGAAAAGTGCTAAACTATAATTGTAATTTAACATAAAGGTAATTTTCTTAATTTACTTTCTCCAACAAATATTTATTATTCAAATACTATTGTAGTATATTATTATACAATAAATTAATTTAAATCTTAATTTGTTGAAATATAAGGATATTTAGTTAAATAAAAATTCCAATTTTATTTCAAATTATAATAATTTTATTTAAAAACAAAGAAAAGTGTTAAACCTAATTATAATGAACACAAAAGTAATTTTCTTAATTTATTTTCTCTAACAAATATTCATTATTAAAATATCATTGAAGTATTTTTTTTATATATAACAAATTAAGCAAATTAATTTAAATATCAATTTATGGATTTTTTAAAAAGAATGACATCATCTAGCCGTATCAAATGGAGAGATGACGTTTGCATAGGCTTCCCATATGTCTTCTCCCAAAATATGGGACATTTTATTTTATTTTTTTAAAAAAACTTATCTCGCCGTTTTAGATGGCCAAATGATGTATGCTGACATCATATCACCGTCTAGAATGGCGAGAAAAGTCATTTAATTAACCCTTTTAAAATGAGATTATTTTGACAAAGTTTAATATTAATTTGAATAAAAAAATAAAAAACCCTATACTTATCTAATCATTTAATAATAATAACAAAATTTTAAGAAAACAGAATCCTGAATCCTGTTTTAACTTGAAGACAGATTCCAGGGTTGATTTTTCTTTCAATTCTTAGTTTACTCATTAGGCTCTATATTAGATGTTTATTACCAACCAGCATGAGTTTTGTAGACGTCAAAATTTGCATTCAACCAAAAAAAAATCCAAATTCTATCTAATTATGCTATTATTGATTTTTTTTTTAAAATCCTTAATAGGATGGAGTTCTAGTTCGCACCATTGAAAGTTAAGACCGGAAGAGAATTTTGCTTTAACCAAAGATTTTAAAAATTTTTTGACATCGATGCATGTTTGGTTATAAATGCTTAAGACTAATTGAGACCAGAAAATCTTGCATAAGGCTTGGCTTAGAGAATCTGAAAGTGCATGTAATGAAAGTTTGTTATATAGAAAATATTTGTTATTGTGGATTATTTTTATAGATGTGATCCTATAAAAATTGAACTACATACTAGGATTGAGCTACTTGATTCAAATTTAATTATAATCAAGTTAGAGCCGAATTCAAATATATCTTGTGTAGGTTTGTTGAGCTACTTGAGTTCAAATGTGTGTATATTTATGCTATAACGTTTGGATACTAATGTTTGTAGTCTAAATGGTCATTGGGTAGTCATAGGTTCAAATTTTTGTTTTTTTGTTTTTTTTTATTCTTTCATTCTTTCTTATAATTAAAAGTGGAAAGATAATTAATCATTTTTTTGTTTTAACGGTGAATGTTTTTTGGTGCAAATGTAAGGTCACAGTTTCAGTTTTGTTTGCTACAAAATGTGTTTTTTCCTTTATTTTCAAATAGAGCTGGAGTGAGCTTGAACTCGACTTAACTCGACTACATTCCTATGTACTGCATATCAATTTTGTGTCTTATTCTTATTACATTCTTTTTGTGTGTAGATATGTTATACCATATCAAACAACATTGCAACCATGCTCACCTTTATTAGTTTGTACAAGATTTCTATACATATATTAATTTTGTATATGCAAGATGTTAATTTTACAATAAAAAACAAGTTAACAAATATCAATATTAATATAACATATTTTAGAAATTATATACATGTATAAAAATAAATTTGTATTTTAGTTTACCAATTGTTCATTGATCAAGCATCACAATATCTTCCATGCGAGCGCATTAGATTATGTATATGTAGATACAAAAATTTTGGTGTCAAATTGGGCCACGTGGAAAATATGGTATAAAATATCAATTGAATAATTATATTTATATTTTAAGAATTTAAATAAATATAATTATTAAAATAAATAAATAGATAATTGATATTTTAATCGACCAATTAAATGGTGACAAATGGTGTAACCTTGTTAGAAGCAGACAAGACAGAGACTTTACAAAATTGAGCATATTGGTTAAATTCTTAGATAAACTTCAGGGGGTAATAGCCAATAAAATTATGTCTCATCAGCAGGTTGATGCAGTCGCACTATCTCTCCTACAAGTATAAATAGGAGTCAAACATCATGAAGAAAGTACAATGGAGACAACAGAAAATAGAATTGAAGTAACTAAAAATTTGAAAAAGTAAAAGCTCTCTCCAAATTTTCTAAGATTTCCAAAAACATTTAAAGCATTCTTTATCAAATTTAAGGAGTTTGTCATCGAATTCAAGATGTTTTTCATCAAAACTCTCCAAATTTAATATTTGATTCAAAGTCGTGGTGTAAAACTTGAAAATCAAAGTTATTGAAGATGTAACAATTCTCAAGAAAAATCAAGCACAAGCTATTTCTTTTAAAATTATTTAAATTTCAAGCACCGTTGTTAAAGAAAGAATCAGAGAATTGAAATTAAAAAATAAAACTTTCTAAATTTTGATTCGATCCAAATTATTCACTTTTATATCAATTTTCTTACTATTCAACAATTTTACCGTACAATATAATAAATGTCAAACATGAAAATTTAATTAGTGGATAATGTTCCATTAATTAAAATAGTAAAAGCAATAAGTTTTTATAATTTTTTCAATTCTTTTTATTTTCATTTTAAGCAATAATCGAAATTGTTTCATACATTTGTTTTATAATTAGTCCGTTGATTGATATATCATAAATGGCGCACTAAGGTTAACGGACGATGGATACTAAAGCCCGCATTCTCTATGATTCGTCATTTTGTTTGCTTCAACTCTGCACAAGAAAAAACAGCCAAAAATTATTTTTAAAATCAAGAAAAACTTTTTGCCAATAAGACGAACATGTCCATCAAATGATTCAACTAAAAATGATATTTGTAGGACCTAAATTTTTTTAATCCCTTCTTTCCTTATCTTTTTTTTTTTTTTTTGTGATTCCAATTTGTCCATGATATTGATGGCAATTGCCAATGGCCACCATTTGATCTGATTGCACTGGATTAAATTAATTCAAGTGGGTCTTTTATTTATCAAACAACAACTATTGCGAGAACAATGATAAAAAGCACAAGTAAAATTGCACACTTTGTTCACGTGCAAATTTATGTATAAATTAAAGTTATTGTATTTTAAATAAAAGAAATAAAATCATTTAAAATTAAAGGTGTAAAAATATTTGAAACAAGAAAAAAATGATCAGAAAGAATTTGGAAAGAGAAAAATTTGAGAGAGAATACATGTAAAAATAAAAAGTTAAAAAAAGCAATGGAGAAGTAAAAATATTTAAAAAATAAAATAGTTTAAGAAAAGGGTCATTTTGTAATTTGATGTTGTTTAACCAAAAAATCTTATTTATAATAACATATAGTATAAAAAAAAAGTAATGGTATATTAGTATTTATATTTGAATAATTGAACGTTTGGGCCAAAGATTAAGGGAAATGGAGTAAATTTGTTAATTAAAGACAATTTTACAAATTTATAATGTGTAATTAAATTAGCCTTCAACTTTTAATAATACAATAAAAGTAGGTTACACTTTCTTGTTGCATCGGCTCTCAGAGCTTCAGGTGAATCCATCGCTACAACATCCTCCTATTGGTCACGCTTTTGACGCCCCAAAAACAAGTGCAAACGCGACTTTAACAGCAGGCATGCATTTCTCTTTTTATTTCTTTCTTTTTTCTCTTTTCCTGTTTTTGCTTGGGGCCAAAGCATTCACCTTTTCATTTCTTCATTCGTTATTTCTGATCTTTTTGGGTCCTCAAAGAAAGTTGTGATTTTAAAGCAGTGCCATGTTGCGTTGCAAGGGACACGAACGGCTCAAAAACACGACTTATGACAAAAGAGTTTAGAGTTCAGCAGGAAAAGTAACGAGTGCAGCTGTTATTCTGATATTGTGAGAAAGAAGACGGTAGGGCTCCGAAGTGGATGACGTTCTTAAGCCCAGTTCTTTTTCTTTTACCTTTTTCTTTTTTGATATTTTTTGTCTCTTTTTGCATCATCTTAATTTTTTTAGACTAAACAAGAAAATGCGATTTGGTTCACTCGCAAATTTTCTACTGTATTTGTTGGGATTTTACAATATAGAGAATGAATACAAATGAAATGTTATGTGGAGTGGTCACTAGAGAAAAATATAAAATTTAACTAGTAAAATTTGTATACTTTATGTGTGTGCAATGTTTTAGTATTTTAATTAATATAAATTAAATTATTTATTGTTGCAATGTATGATGAATAATTAAAATAATAAAATAAACACATACCAAAAAAAATTTTAAAAAAAGAAAAAAATTGAGAAAAAAAACTTAAATAAAAACAACAATGGTGTAGTCACTACACCACACACATGTCAAATGTAGAAACATGCATTAGGGAATGGCAAAGCTAACTTAGGAGTGTTTTTTGCTTGATTTCTTCCCGAATTTGTGGCACAAAAATATAATTGTGGCCTAACTATAAATACACCTACTCCGAAATAAAAGAAACAGATTGAGATAGAATGATAAAAACAAATTGGCATCGTGTGTGGGAACAAAATTTCTCCCATGCACTCTAATTTTGCACCGGTAGTGAAGTGAAATTGGGTTTCGAAGAAGATGGAAGAGGAGATTGGTCTTGTTCTTATTTGATTTTCTCGCTCTATAGCATTAACTAAGTGAAAAACATGGTGAAGAGTGGAGATGGGATCTGGGTCAAGCAAGCTTAAACATATTTTGTTGATCTCTCCAAGTTGTTGTTGATTTGCCCAGTAATTTCTACCTCTTTCAACACAAATTTGCAATTGAGATTTTGCAAGTCTTTTGACTTCTCTTCATTCTTAGTTTTATTTTCTTCCATTCGAATAAACCTTGAGACTTGTGAGATAAAGATCTGTGCAAGGCAGTACTTGTTGAGCTATTTTATTTTATTTTGGACGTTGAATAAGCATTTCAAGATGATCCTTTTCTAACTATTCATTTCAAACTTGATTATTTACGAACCTAATAAATTTATTTTTACAAGACAAGGTTTTCTTGACTATCGACAAGGACAACTGTTCATGGCAACATTTGCAAGAAATTTTACCTTTAAATTTGGTGAATTGTGGATTTTGATTTGGCCAATGTGAAACATTAGGAAGCCATTATACCACTAAAGAAAGTCTTTGATTAGCAAATAAGTTTGGTGGACAGATCGAGCTACACGAAGCTCTTATGAGACAAAACTAAGTCTACCAGAGAGAGAAAGAGATATAAAAAAATAATAAAAGAAAAGGAGAGAGGTATTTTGTATGGCGAAACTAAGTCTAACTCAAATTGGAACAAAACTAAGTTTGCTTTGAGTTGGGACCAAATTAAGTGCACCTCGAGGTGGGACAAAACTAAGTGTACCTTAAGTTGGAATAAAATGAAGTTCTCCTTGAGTTGGTATGAAACTAAATTCATTACGAGTTGAAACGAAACTAAGTTCATCTTGGGTTAAATAAAGTTCACATGGGCCCAAAGTAAGTCCACCATTCTTGTGGAATGAAATTAGGTCAACACCAAAAGAGAGAGAGAAGAAGAATAAGAGAAAGAAGAAAAAGAAAGAGTCTCCTATGGGACAAAACTAAGTCCACCTCATTCTTTTAAAAAAAAAAATCAATATAAATAGAGTACAAGGCTAAAACTTTGTTGACATTAATTTGAATGGATAAAAAGGTAATTTAGAGAGGACTAGCAAACTACAGTGACTCTTACTCTCAAAATTAAACAAAAGAAAAGGACTTTATCAGACAGAATTATTAAAGGAAAACATTTTATTTACCCTCCATACTTATATCTCTCTGCATATACATACACATACAAGTAAATTCACACACTTGCACTCTCTCTCATAGATAATTTCTTTATTCTAAAGTAATTGGCGTTTAGGTGTGCCATCAAAAGTACTTTTGGTGAAGGCAAGTGGTTGACCTAAAAATAACGAGTGGCCAACCTAGACGACAACGAATAGCTGGCCTAAGCCATGATAGATGGAAAAAGGCAAAGGAAAATCAAATAGTGTGCACGAGACATTGATGGAAAATAGTGGTTTAGTCACTACATGACACACACGCCACTTGTAGAAACATGCAAAAAAAGATAATAGGAAATGGCCTAGCTATATTAGAGTATGGCTTACTAGATTTTTTCATGAATTTACGGCACAATATAATAACTGTGGTCCAATTATAAATTTGCCTACTCCATAATCAAGGATACAGGTTGAGATAAAGTGACAAAAACACACAAGTTAAAAGTATGTATGTGTGTGTATATATATATAATAATTTAATGATGTGATATTATATAAAAATAATAATTATTTTTGAAAGTATAAATATGCATGTAAGAATAAATTTGTATATATATAGATATTAATTTAATTTTGATTAGATGTAAAGCATTAAAAAATAATTAGTTTATTTTATACCAAAAAGAAGAAAAAACTAATTATAGTTTAAGATATTTGATTGGATGATATTCACGAGATGAGAAGGGTGAGAGGTGAGTAACAAACATAGCCCAAATGGGCAATTGCCAACTCTTTCAGTGGACGGGCAATTAATAATTTTAGGGTTCCTCAATTTTGAAATGTATACTTTTGTTCCGATGAGATCTTGAGTCAATTATAAAGTATGAATTCCATAATATTGTACACACACACACGTGCACAAAAATTGTTATAATTTATAAAATTTTATTCATTGAAGTAAATTATAATAAACAATACAGTATTTTAAAAGTATATGAAAATTTTTTAAAAAATAAGGAAGATATATAGAAGGAATGAATTGAAAATTGTAGTTAACATGAAAGAAAGTACATAAAATTATATTAAAATAGAATGGACCAATAAAGAAAATTATAAATATTAAAATAAGGATGTTATAGTAATTTATGAATATGCAATCAAAATCAAACCTTAGACTTAATATATAAAGAGTGTGTGTGTGTGTGTGTGTGTGTGTGTAAAGAATGAATTGAAAGATATATTCAATATGAAAGAAAAATTATACAATATTAAAATAAGAGTCTTATAGTAATTTAATAATGTGTAACTATATAAAATAATATCATGAAGAACGACCAAAAGAATTTGAAACAAAAAAATTGAGAGAAAATATAAATATATATGATTAATAAGTTAAAAGAAAAGAGAAAGAAAATGATAGAAAAATATAAAATTTAAAATAAGAATAATTGTTTAATTTGACATTGCAACAAAAACAAATTATTAACTTAATGATATATAATATTTAGTTTATTAATAGTACATGATGTAGGAGATTAATATATAATTTACGGTATACCTGTATGTGTGATAGTAGAATGATGGGAAGAATTAATACCTGTTTAATTCCCTTTTAGGAATTGTCTTAATTAAAGGAATATAAAAATAATCGCAGTTATATCATAAAACTAAACTAGTGAATATGGAATAAAAGATTTCTAAATTTATCCTAGGTAACAAAATATTTAAAATATCAAACTAAATATTCTCAAATATTTTAATAAATATTTTAAAATGATTATTATTATTATTGTCTGTGTTGTTATTTTTATTTTTTGGGGCCACCAATTATGGTATAATTACTGTCCATAGACTAAAACTCCAAGAAAACTGGGCAGACATCTTCAAACTAAGCAAATTTAGGTAAAACTTTTCTTTCGACATAAAGTGACCGACTGACGCCAAATATTACGAAATGTAATAAAAAAAATTCCTTTTATTTTAATTATTTTATGGATGTATTTTCTCATTCTAATAAAAAATAAAAAAAATTCTTTATTTAAAATATAAAAAAAGATAAAAGACAAAAGTAAAGAGTCTGTATATAATTACTTATGGATTAAAACAAGAAACAAGTTAGACGTAAGCAGAACAAAACCTATTTCCATCTGCTTCTCGGATTTTTTTCTAAATAATACTAATTTCTTTATAAATACCAAGAAATTTTTTCTATTTTTATAAAATTCTCTCTTTTATTTCTCAGTATTATTTATTTTCAAACACTCCCTGCTGTATTAATTTTGAACTTAATTTCTCTAAATAACAAACTAATAAAATTAAATTTTGAACAACCACTTTTTCGCGAGGGGGCTCACAACCTGAATTGAATAAAAATCAGAACATTTCCTACAAGTATTAAGTGAGAATGAGTAGGAAGAGAAATCGGATAGAAAAAAAAATGTTCTCTCTTTTTTACTATGAGAATAATATATATATATATATATATATATATATATATATAACCTAAGCCTTCCACTAAGTAAACTAACAGAACTTAATTAACTAACTTAATGCAATAACCATCATTTTTAACTGTAACAAATATCTTCAACCAACTTAACACATAAGTGGTTGGTCGACACATTAGCTGCTAGTTAATACTTAACTACACACATCAGCTAGTAGTTGACTACACATAAACAACAACATCCACTCTCAGCTTGTATGCTCATTACCCCATACTCCCATCTCACTTAGATGTTTCTTCAATACTTCAAAAGACAATGCTTTTGTGAAAAGATTTGCAATTTGTTCTTTTGTCCTAACGAACTTGGTGGCAATAACTCCGTCTTTCATCATATCACGCACAATATGATAATCTAGCTTTATGTGTTTCGTTCTTTCATGAAACGTAGGATTGAAGGCTATGTGCAAAGTCACTTGATTATCATAATAAACCTCTACAAGGGCATCATGTTTAATCTGCAAGGCGCCCAACACATATTTGATCCAAGTAATTTCCATGCGTAAACTGACTAGTGTTTGGTATTCTGCTTTAGTAGAAGATTTTGAGCTACTGTTTGTTTCTTAGCCTTCCAAGATAACAAAGAATCTCCTAACAAAACACAAAAACCTATAATTGATCTTCTTGTGTCCAAACAAACTCCCCAATCAGCATCACAAAAACCTTTCAACCCTAGTCCATCCATTATTGATAAGAAAATTCCTTATGTTAAGGTTCCTTTTATGTCCTACAAAACTTTGTGTGTTGCTCTCATATGGAGTTTGGATGGCCTTTCCATAAATTAACTTAGTATATGACTATTGCAACTGATCTCTGGTCTAGTTGTTATTAGGTAGAGTAAGCTTCCAATTAGCCTCCTATAGCAACTAGCATCCACCAGCTCATCTTGTTATACTTTACTCAACTTTAGATTTTGTTCCATAGGGATCTTTGTGGGCTTGCAATTAATCATCCCTGCATTTTTAAGGGTTTCCAAAGCATATTTCCTTTGACTAAGGTAGATTCTTTGCTCTATTCTACTAATTTCAATGCTAAGTAAGTGAGTTTTCCAAGATCTTTAATCTTGAATGCATCATCCATGTAGCTCTTTAGTTTTCTTATAGTCTTTGGATCATAATCTACCAAAATTATATCATCCACATACACAAGTAAAGCAGTAAAGTCAGTTCTTTTTGTCATAGTAAAGAGACTATAGTTTGCCCTACTTTGATGAAAACCAAATTTGGTTAAGGCTACAGAGAAAGTTGAGTTCCATTATCTAGAGGCTTATTTAAACCCATATATGCTTTTATTTAGTCTATATACCTAATCAGGTAAACCCTTTTCATACTCGGGTGGTTTGTGCATATAAATATCCTCTTTTAGGGTGCTATGCAAGAAGGCATTGTTGATGTCTAATTGTTCAAGAATCTAGTTTTTCTTTATTGCCATTGCTAGCAAAATTCTCATGGTGCTCAATTTTGCAACTAGAGATAAAGTGTCTTGATAATCTGTTCCCTCTTGTTGTGTGTACCTTTTAGCTATTTATCTAGTCTTATATCTTTCAATTCAATGTTGTATTTTATTTTATAAACGTACTTGCATCCTATTACCTTTTTGTTTGGAGGTAAATTAGTCGTGCACCAAGTGTCATTTTCTTCTAAAGCAGTTATTTCTTTTCTCATTACTTTACACTAATTGGGTCCTTTGAAACTTCTTGATATCAATTTGTTGGCAGTTTGTTGACAATAGAAGTCTTTTAAATATCATGGTGCCTTCCTAGCTCTAGTTGATCTCCTAGGCAAAGTGTGAGGTAAGTCAGTGTCCTATGATTGAGAATGTGTAAGGTTCACAATAGGTTAATGAGAATAATCGTGAATTTCCTCACCTGACTATTGTGAATGAGATTGAACAACGGGTGTTGATTGTTTTAAAATTTGATTTGAAGTGCTAGGAGAAGGAAAAATCACCTCATCATTATTAGGAGTAGGAAAGTCTACAAACTTATATGAGCTCCTTGGGATACAACTATTATAACCATTTCCTTAATCTTCTCAAAGAAAGGAAAGATGGGTTTATGAAATATTACATCCCTAGAAACAAATATTGCATTTGGTGCGAGCTCCAGGGGCTTAAATCCTTTCATGCCATAATAATAGCCTATAAAGACACATTTTCTCCGTCTCGCATCAAACTTCTTTCTTCTTACTTTAAGTGTAGTAGCAAAACACAAACATCTAAACACTTTCATATGTTCATAGTAGGGTTTAGCTTTGAATAGTCTTTCAAAAGGAGTTTTATTTTCAAGGACCTATGAAGGTAGTCTATTCACTTTGTAAGTGATTACAAAAACACATTCACTCCAATAAATGAGTGGTATTTGAGACTAAAATCTTAATGCCCTAGCACCATTTAACAAGTGTTGATATTTTCTTTCTACAATACCATTTTGTTGAGGTGTTTCAACACAAGATTTTTGATGTATTATGCCATTTTCATGACAAAATATCTTTAAATGAAATTCAAAACCATGGTCAATTCTAATTATTTTGATTTTACTCTCAAAATTGATTTTCCATCATGTTACTAAAATTCTAGATAAATATTAAAGTCTTATTTTTGAGCAAGTACACTCCCTAGAAAATCCATAAACTATTGTAAAAAAAAATACTTGCTACCATCATAGGCCGTTACATTGAAGGGTGCCCAGAAATCACACATCACATTTTCAAATGGACTAGATAGCATGTAGAAACTAACAATGAAAGGTAATTTATGCAGTTTAGTAAGTGGACAAACATTACAAGGTTTATTTTCAAAGTTGCAAAAATGAATGTGTAAGCTCTCTTTACAAATATACTTCAGCTTATCATCTGTAAGATGCCCTAATCTCCGGTGTCAAAGATCATAAATTGAATGAGTTATTGCTGTAAATACTTTATGCAATGATAAATCAAAGTAGGAAGCTTTCAGATTATTTAACATACTACCATCACACTATTCATATCTCTCTAAACAATATAGGCCATGTTTTACCTCATCTTGACAAATTGTTTTCCAAAACACTAAGTCCCAAACAAGGCACTGCTCATGGAAGAAAAATATGCAGCAATGTAAGTCAGATGCAAACCTCCTTACTGAGATAAGATTAAAAGTGAAGTTCGGAACATATAGAACATTCTACAAAATAATCTTGTGATTAAGTTTCACATCTCCTAAAAGAAAGGCATGAGTAGTAGAACCATCAAGCAACCTTGCCACATAATTGCAACTTTTACACCTATTAGTAGACAAAGATAAATCACATATCAAATGATTAGAAGCCCCTATATCTAAAATCCAAAAATCCAAATCCTTGTGTAGATTTTAAGATTGTACAACATTGTGGAAAGTTGCTTTACCCAAATTAGTATAACAACCTACAACAAAATTGACTGTGGATTCACTGGCTTCTTCTATTGAGTTTTCATCTACCTCACGTGTTGAATCTTGTTTGTTGCTAAGCATCCCCATTAATTGTTGAAGCTATGCCTTTGTGAAGGTAATATTGTCCTCAGAAATCCTACTTTCCCCATAAACAATATGTCCTACAAGAGAAGCATTGTTAGCTAATTTTTGATGAAGCTTATGTCCAAGAGGGTACCCTTTTTAACTTGCAGCATTTTTAAACCATATCTGAGCATTTTGCAGTGTGTACACCTTGGTGCTTATGCATTCCTTGCTTTGAAACATCTATCCAACATGTGACTGGTGATTGTACAATATGAACAAAAGGGCCTTTCTTTTCTAGTTGTTTGTTTAGAAGCACTGCTTATCTTGTTTACTACCATAGCCATAACATCTGCACCATTCACCTCTCCTACCACTAAGTGATTCCTTTCTTGCTGTTTTATTATTGCAAATACTTTGTTGTCTAGAGGCAATGGTTCTATCATCAAAATTTGATCATTATCCTATGAGTAGACATCATTAAGCCCCATGAGGTCTGGTGTCTCTCCATCAAAACCTTCATCTGAGCACAACTACACTGCAGCATATCATCGTATAACTGTAGTTCATCCCACACTGCCTTTAACTTCCCACAGTAAGATATAACAAATTCAGGTCCCTGCTCTAGGCTTACCAATCGTATTCTTCAGTTGAAATATCTTGGCATCATTATGATGCAATATTCGCTTGTGGAGCTCGTCCCAAAGCTCCCAAGCATTATCAACAAAAATTAAAACTAGATTTAATGGAAGAACTTATGGAATTTAATATCCACAACACTACCATATAGTTGTAATGCTCCCAATGTTCAAACAAAGGATCAGTGGTGTCAAAGGATTTGGAAACCTAACCTGTCACAAAATCGATTTTGTTCTTTGCTCTGAGCGCACATCTGACGTTCCTGCTCCAGCTTCCATAAGTCTCTATGCTCAAAAGGTCAGTCACTAGCGGCACCATTAGATTATTGCCATTATCAGTTAGATTTAGGTGAAAGTTTGGCGGAGAATTATTATGGTTTTCTATAGCCGAAGTTGAAGCCACCATGGTTGAGTCGATTGAGAAATTATTCAATTGAAGAAAAATTCGAAGAAGGAACGATTTGTGAGATTTAAGGTTAGAAGAAAATCGAAGCAAAAATTGACGTGGTGTAAGGATCGAATTAGGGCTCTGATACCATTTCACAACCTAAATTGAACAAAAATCGAAACATTTTCTACAAGTATTATGTGAGAATGAGTAGAAAGAGAAATCGAAGGGAGAAGAAAAGGTTCTCTCGCTTTTTTACTCTCGAGAATAAGTCTCTATTTTTGATAATTGACTAAGTTAACATAGTAACTATCATTTATAACTATAATAAATATTTTCAACTAACTTGACACATTAGCGATTGGTCAAGACTCGTTGCACACCTCAACTCCACCTCAACTAACTGACTGCACATAAACAACTTCAACTCTCAGCTTGTATTCTCAATTAATGGTTTCGAATTATACTACCAGTAAATACATAATAGAAGACATTTCAAATCTTATGATAATATATCCTAAACTTGTTGAAATTTCAAATTCAATAAAGTTTACAATTTAAATCCTCTACGGCAAGTTTGCATTTATATCTTGTATATATATTTAGTACAAATAAAATAAGTAGATTAATTTTTACTTCTTATATATTATTTTTTTACATACGTATCATTTATAGACATCAAATACATTGTCAAATACAACATTATTTTGGAATAAATGATTTAAATCCTAAAATATGTCGTCTTGGACTTCTCCTATATGCCGCTGCCGCCCCCCGTCTCTTTGTTTTTGGTCTAAAAATAATATAAGAATTGCAGTTATCCAAACCAACCACTAGCATGATTTCATTTTGGTAAAATATGATTAATTTTGTCTTTTGTTATGAGGACAAATTTTGGAGTGGCGATAGGGTTTATAGCAACACTCTCCCACAACATGAAGACAACCATAGCAAGTTATTATAGGTATATATATAGTTAAGTACCTAAATTTTATAGTTAACCCTTTATTTTGAATACTTATATTGGATAAATTATTTTATTAAAGCCAATTATATATTTTTTTATGGATAAAATTCTTGATAAAAAATTCAATATAAAATAATTAAAATAATAAATATGTAATTTAATGCAATAAATACAACAAAATAATATTTAAAAGTAATTCTCATCATATTTATTCCATCAATGAAATTAAAAATAATAATAAAGTCAAGCATAAATCATAATCTTCACTCTTAAGAGTTGTGTCGATTTCTTAATTTAATGCTTCTGCTGTAACCCTCGAGAACTGCCTGCAATGCGTCTATTATTTGATAAAGATCAAGTTAAATGTCCTCTCATGAAGGGATTCAGTTCAATAATTTATAAAATCTTTTAATGTTTTTGAGTGAGATTACACTAAAGAGCTAAATTAAAAGAATAAAAATCCAAGTTGCATGAAATGTCAGGGGCCAAAAATTATAAAAAAATGATTAAGTTGTGGCTAATGAAATTTTAAAAGTCAAAAAATTATTTAAGAATAGTGTAAAAGTATGAGAAAAAAAAAAGATAAAAATATTATTTTAATATATAATACGGTTTGAAAAAATTAATTTTTGATGCCTATGCAAAATTACTTCCAAACATAATCAAATTCCATATTATGAGAGTTGCTGATCACCAGCTGGCCTCATTAAATGAGTTTACAGACAAACTTTGTGCTATTTGTTTCGTGTGGTTGCATCAATAAAGCAAATTACTGTATCTGACAAATCAATCCAATGTGGTAACTTTATATCAAATCCAAAGAAAATGATTCGATCACCATTTATTCTCCCATTGACAAACCCTTGAAAAAATCTAAATAAAAGTATCTTTTAGGGCGACCCATAATTAAGATATGGACATAATGGCTGTGTTTGGAACCAACTTTTTAATCGTCTAATATTTGGTTTAACTGTACTTTTAAATATATAATTCAATAAAAAAAATTAAATTTAAATTTTTTTCTCTCTTAAACTTATAACTAAAAAATTATTTTCTAATCATTACACTTGTTAACAATCAAATCGATACATGTATCTACTATGCCTACATTTATATATATTTATATTTTATAAATTAATAATTATTCTTATATATTATCATATTATTTAATTATTATAATTATATAATATCATATTAATTTACTTTTTAAATAAATCAAAATATTTAAAACAATATTTCGACAAAATCTACTGCTCACTGAAGTACCAATTTCACCTAGCATCACTCCTAACAAAAGCCATCTACCTAACATAGCCTGGGCCAATGCCCAATCTAATTAAAGTGGTTTACGGAAATGAGATTTTTCTTCTTAATTATAACCTTTTTTTCAATTGATTCCACCAGCCTCCTCATTATTGCTGACCAGTTCATTAACGATAACCTCAAATTAGAAGGTGTCTGAAGGAATTCATAAGCCCTTCAAGATATATTATAAAGTGTTTAAGAAATTTATAAATTTTTATTAAGTATTTAATAATTATTTAGATAAAAAATTTATAAACTCTAAAAATTATAATTTTTTTTAAAATAAATTAATTATTTCTAACTTATTTTTAAACATCATACAAATAATTGTATTTTATATATTAAAAATAATATAAATATTCATTATTATTATATAACACATTATAATTAAATATAATTATAAATTTTAATAAAATTTTATTATAAAATATTTTTAAAACTTATTTTAAAAGTAAAAACTTTTAAAAAAATCTTATGAATTATATATTATATAAACTCTTAAAAAGTGAGCTTGCGAAACCAGCCTTCAAGTCTTTTAACACCTGCTGAGTTTTGCAAACAATTCTATGTTCTTGTAAGGCTCTGTAGAACCAGGACAGAAGATCCTTCACAGAATCAATGAAACAATCATGGCATATTTTGATATCACTATCGTGAGGGAGAAAAATCGTGACCTTTCTTGTAGCCCGTGACTTTTGCATCATAAGCGCCATCTAGTAATGATTAGTGTTTGATAGGATGTACCTTATCCCAATAATTGGGCACCAGTAACGCTGTTAAAACGACCAAGAAAAGCAAAGGCTTTGTTTTTAAATTTTAAAGTGTGTTTTTATATATTTTTATTTTAAAAATAAAAAAAATAAGAAAAATAAATAATAACTAAATTTGTGTTTTTAAAAAATAGAATAATTATAAAATAAATACTGTAAAAAGAATTGGATTCGCATTGCCGCCCCACTCTATGTGAATGTGGAGGATGTTCCATCGTTGATATTGCAGGGTCCACTGGCTGATTACCAGGTGTTGGCGGCATCTGTATTGCCTACACTTGAAATTCAGCAGTATTTATGTCACTATGGATGGTACTCCTGGGTAGTTGACATGTTGTCCGGATGATGTTCTCCTTGAAACCATAGGAGGACCAGAACCTCGTCCAGCTACTGAATCTGGGATAAAGGATCTTCCCGCTGTTCTAGCAAGTATTTGCAACAGAAAATTATATGCTCATCTCCCAAACATGAAATTCATGGAGAGAGAAACATGATTTTAGCTCCTAGAAACTGCTAAGTGTGACAACATTTCAGTACCTTTCAGCTTCTTAACATTTTCCTCCAACAGCAACGGCAAGGATTATCTCATTTAGTAAAAAATACCCATCATCCAGAGAGACTTATTAGCAAAAAAAATAAAAAATGGATGGGTGTGCATGACCATTTTTTTTTTAATTCAAAAACGGATCGATCACGAGTGAACTTCGAAAATCTAAAATCAAATCTAAACTCAAAAATATTTGAGTTAACTTGAAAGTTCACTAGAGGGTTGTGGGTAACGTGTTTGATGAAATGACTGAAAACATATTCAGTTATAATGCATATTATCCTCCCAAATAAATTAGACTATCTGTCATTTTTGCATCTCCAACGGCAGATTTTGAAGGAAAAAAACTTTAATCTATTAAAAAAAAAAAAAACCCTTGAAAATCGGGGGAAATCGTATCATTCTCATAAATCATGAGCCTTTATATGCATCGAAAAGTAGAAAAAAATGAAAAGGCAGGTAAAGGTTCAGCTTACGGGACATCCGCCCGTCTTTCAAAGGATAAGCATCGAAGAATTGGAAGCTTTAAGCTTTAAGGATTTTCACACTGGCGAATATTTTCATAGTCAGTGTTTCACACAACGAAAGAATCCGTTCAGAAAGGTTTTGTGAATAGCTACAATTTTTTTCAAATGATAATAACATCAGCCAAAAAAATTCAAAAACAGATGTATAATTATTATGACAGTTTGACGTCCCCGATAGATGACTTGTTTCTTACACTTACTCTGGCCGATGGCCTGAAGGAAGAAAGAACATGTGGCCCTGCCCATACGTCATGGCTACTGATTTTTTCACCTCAAGACGTGCGAGCTATTGCCCTCCTGTCACAATCGACAACTTCCAAAAACCACCTACCATTCTGGAGAATGCAAGAGCGGCATCGTATTAAGCCTTCATTACTCAAAATGTACACCTGTTCCACACCTGGGGAGGGGAGTTGGTGGATATAATCAATAGACAGGGCAGGCAATGCATTCCAAGCATAATTTGTTCAAAGACCAATAATGATACCCGCAAGGCAATATCCGCACACTATTCAGTTGGAAGTTGCTTTGCAAGACGTCGGAGAAACCGAGCGAGAGATCTTCTAGCATTCACAGCAGCAACATTTGGTTTTCCATTATCCTCTAAACTGGCTTCACGCTCCAGGGTAGAATGCACTTTCCGAACCAATAGTCGAAGCTCCTAGTATAGCAAGACATGGAGACCAGACACCATCAATGAAAGAGAATTTTAAAAGCAGCAATTATCCAAGCATATTAATGAATGATTATGCTCAAATGCTGGCATATATTTAGTACTGCCAAAATTGCAGCAGAGTCCCTTTCCCCCAGTTTCAGTGCTGTTGCGAAACATCAAAAGATGACAAAAGATGGTTTGAAAACAGAAACAGCTGTCTTATCCAAGCATCTTCCAAAATAGCATCTTCCAAAATAACGAGACTTAAAATGGGTGATTGAGTAAGCTTAAACTCCTCAAAACACCTTATAAGATGCTTGAGGCTACAAACTTTTCAAAAATGTTTAGCAAATGTTAAAATAAAAAAATTTATAAATTTTTTAAAAATAAATTAATTTTTTTCAATTTATTTTTAAACATCTTATAAATTATTTCATTACATATATTAAAAATAGTATCGATATCTTTAATTACGTTATACTATTAATATATAAGTTATTTCTGGTGTGCAATGGCGCGCCACAATGAAGTTGATTTAAAAAAAAAAAAAAAAACCAATTTTTGAAGCGTGTTTGGCCTAAAAACAAAACCAGAAAATCGTTCGTGCCAAACAGCCCCTACCTAATTCACCTTTCTGCGCAACGGGAGTCCCTAACTTCAAGACACGCACGCACGATCAGGTGTACTTGGGCTTTGATTATTTTCGATTTCCCCGTTCAATCGCGGTTTCTTGTAAGTTAATTTCTGAAAAATTTGTGGTTTTATTTTTGCCATTCACCGTTTTCCCATGCGATTTCTTCTCTTTCCTAATTTCTGACAATCTCACTTGCGGTCAGCGGCGGCCAGCAGTATAGTGTGTACTGTGTAGTATGTATGCCGTGTGTATCTGTGTACTGTGTATGCTGTGTTGTCGTTTTTTCGCGTGTATGCTATGTGTAGCTGTGTGTGTATCTGTGTACTGTGTAGTGTATATGTTGTGTGTAGCCGTGTGTATGCCGTGTTGTGTGTTACTGTGTTATGTGTATTATGTGTGTAATGTTTATATAATAATTAATTATTGAATTATTGAATAAAGAGTAAGATACAGTATCAAAATGTCAATTTCTGATGCGTCGAATTCAAATCAAAAGAATCCAACTTAGAATTATGCGACATTAATCAATCCAAAAAACACAAACGACTCAAATGTGTTTTTTGTGATAAAGTTTCTAAAGGAGGGATCACACAGCACAAACAACACCTTGTTTGAAGCCTTTGAAATACAGAAATGTATCAAAAATGTCTCAAGCATGTGAAGGAAAAGATTAGAAATTTAATGGAGAAGAAAAACAAAATGATGCAATTCCTTATTTTGATTTTGTGACTGAAGAATTTGAGAGAGGTGATGAATACAGTGAATGCTCTACTGGTTCATCAACTGCATCAACTAAAAAAATGAAGCAAATGAGTCTCATTAACATGTTTTTTATGCATAATGCTAATGAAATACTGAAACGTATCAGCAGTAAATGTGCTTTAAAGTTTGATGAAGCTATAAAAATAAAGAGAGTATATGGTACAATGGCTTGCACTGGGGGCATATGACAACATAATACTTTTTAATGTTGTCAATTCTGATACTTTACTTTTAGACATATGTTAGAAGGTTGTTTTCAATGTAATCCTAGCAGAAAACCACCAAATTATCATGAATTAAGGAAGACCTGTTTAAGAAGTTGGAACACACGAGTGGCCTTTTGAAAACTCATAACAAGACAATAGAAAAATATGGCTGCTCATTGATGGTAGATGATTGGACCGATTAAAAGAATAAAATATTGATTAATTTTTTGATGAATTGTCTAAAAGAGAGCAAATTTATTGAATCAGTTGAAACTTCGTAGTATTCACACTGATGAGAAAATGTGTGAGTTGTTATCAAAATATATTGAATAAATTAGTGAGAAAATATAGTACAAATACTTACTGATAGTGCAAGTGCATATGTTGTTGCTGGTAAGAAAATTTCAATACATCTGTTATTTATATTAATTACATTAGTAATTATTTATAAAATATTAAATTTTTTTTTCTTTTGAATCAATAAGAAAACTTTTAGAAACTAAATATAAGCATTTATTCTAGACTCCTTGCACCGCTAATTGCATAGATCTTATTTTTGAAGATATCTTCAAAGTTTCTACTTTGAAAAAGATATATGAATAAGCAATGATAATTAATGGATATATATATATATATATATATATATATAATAGGTACAATCTACTGAACATGATGAGAGAATTCACTAAACTAAAGGAGATGATCCGAACATGGAAAACTAGATTTGCTACTACTTTTTTAACTTTGAAATGCTTTCAAGTAGAGAAGGCAAATTTGAGAAATGTGTTTACTTCAAAACAGTGAGCTAAGTGCAAATATTCAAAAGAAACACAAGGTAAGTTGATGGCAAGTGTTATTTTGGAATACTATTGTCTATGCACTCAAAATTGGTAGGCCATTATTAGCTGTGTTACAATTGGTGGATGATGAGACTAAACCTCCAATAATATATATATATATATATATATATATATAAGGCTATAAATAGGGCGATAAAAGCAATAATGGCCTCTTTAACAACAATAAAAAAAAGTATAAGATCATATTTAAAATTATTGACAGAAGATGGGCGACGCAACTTTATCGACCTTCACATGCAGTAGACAATTTTTTGAATTCAAAATTCTTTTATAAAAACACCAATATTAAAAATGATTCATAGATTACAAATGACCTGAACAAATGCATAGTAAAATTGTTTCCAGATGATGTACAAGATAAAATTTATCAAGAGCTTTCTTTGTACAGAAATGCTGACGGCCAATTTGGATTTACATCGGTTGTTAGACAAAGAAAAATGAGAGCATTGAGTATTTGTTATATTAATTTAAAAATATTTATTGTTTTATAGAACGATAAATAACTATTGTATCTTGATGCTTATTTTGTGAAGTCAAATGGTCAAAAGATTTTGGAAACAACACTCCAAATTTACAAAACTTCACAATTAGAATTCTTAGTCTTACTTGCAATGCATCGGGTTGCGAAAGGAATTAGAGTGTATTTAAAAATGTAAGTACATAATTTATATATATTTATAAATATTATTATTTCATTAATTAAAGATTTTAATTTTTGCAACTTCACTCCAAGAAGAGGAATAAATTGGCTCAAAAGTGCATGAATGATTTGGTTTAAATCAAGTATAACTTGGTTTTGAGACATTTTGAGAAACGTCATGAACTTGATCCTATCAGTTTAAAGAATGTTGATGAATCCAATGAATGGTTGGTTGAAAGATTCAATTCTGATGAGGAGGACACCTTTGTGTACGAAGGAGATGACTTAACTTGAGATGATGTTGCTAAAGTTTCTGGGGTTGAAAAACAAGCATATAATTTTTGATTTAGGACAACGATGAGGGTATAATCAAGTTCAAAAGACGTTATATCTAAATATAGACCATATCAATTAATGGATGAAGATAATGATGAAGACGCTTATGAAGAGAATGAACCTGAGTTTAAATCCAATGATAGGAATGAAGATGAAAATGATGTGGAGAGTGATTGTGATTTTTTTGATATTGATGATTAACATTTGTAATATTTACATAGTTTATAATGTTTATTTAGTTGTATTTTGAACTTGAAATATTGATTGTCAAATTTTATTAAGATGATTTTGTAGTTGACACTTGAAATGAATTATTTATACATTTATCAATGCATTTGTTTTTTTTTTAATTAAAGTTGATTCTTTTATGATTATTTTATATTTCAAATATATATATTAAAGATATAAATATTTTTAATTAATTTAATTTATTATGAGCCATACTTCAAAATGACGCGCACCATATGTCATGGCTCTAGTAAAAGTTAACACCATACCGCGCCATTCACCTTTTAGAATTATGCTTCTTTGGGTAAACTTATAAGCTCCTCTAAACATTTTATAAAATGTTTGACAGTTTAAAAACTCTTTTTAAGTTTTGGTAAATTTTTTCATAAAAGAGCTTATAAACTCTCAATATAAAATTTTAGAACTTATAGGTTCTTTAAAAATAAATTGGACTTTCCTAAATTATTTTTAAATATTTTGTAAGTTATTTCATTATATATATTGAAAATAGCATAAATATCTTCAATTACATTATATTAATAATATTTAATTTATTTTTATTATTATTACAACAAAAAATAATAATTAATTATAATTATAAATTAACAAAATCTTATAATATAATTTTACCCAATACTTTATTAATATATTTTTAAAATAAGATTTATTAGTTTATAAATTCTAAACATATCTTATAAGCTCATATAATTTATAAAGTAAGAAAAATATGCGTAGCCAAACACCCTCTAAATTCTACTTTCATTCCCCTTTCTCATTTAAGTTTAACAGGAAAGACCGGGTTATGTAGTTCATTCTTGCTAAAACAAGAACGCAAGCAGAGTTCTGCATATCAGACTAATAAGGTTCATGCTCTGATGCATTCCAGATTCAGAGAACAAACTGACCTGACGATCAAACTCAACTTCTCGAAGTGAATAAATTTCATTGGTAATGCTGACGTCCTTACTGATGAGGCCTTCATACCATCTGCTTACAACAGAAATGTTCATGGAATCCTGTGAAGCAAAGCAGTGGTAAAGTGTGTTTATACAGAGCAAATAAATTCAATAAATAAAGTAAATTAAAACGTGATGTACGGGGATGACCATGGGATGTTCTGCAGAACTATAAATTATGTGTTCATTGTTCTTTGGATAACACAGTACAAAGAACTAAGAAAAATGAAAAAACAAGAAATTAAAAAATAGAACTTGTCTGCCCCTTTGTGCCATCCACCTATTAACTGCAGTAAAACAGCTATAAAGTTTCACATTTATTAATACCTCTTCTTCACATTCATTTGCAAATTCTTCTCCTCCCTCTTCGTCATCATCAATAATCAATGTTTCTGTACCAGATAAATCTTGAAACTTGCTTTGGTCCCCTTCTTTTGTGGCCTGAATTAAGCCATCCATTAGTTCAGGCTCCACTTCCCGTAGCAGTCTTCCTACCACATTCGTTGGTTTAGTTGCATAGAAAGGTGGGATATACCATGCACTCTCAAAAACACCACAAACATTATTAGAATCAAGTCTTGGTTTAGTGAACTAAATATTGTGAACATCTGTTCTCAAAGACAAGAAATATATTTCAATATCACCAAGATGGCATATTGCAACCCTAAAAAGGCCTAATGGGACATACAGCAAATATTAAATATCATGTGACATTGTATTGCATTACATGCTTCTTGAGTGAAAACTGTAGGTCTGTGAAAGTCGAGAAACATAAAACCTTTCCCGAATGCTTCCTTTTGAAATTAAATTACAGTTACAACTTAATTCAACACTTGGCAAATCTTTGGTCTTCTAGCAATGTCTCCAATACGTGCTTTACGGCCTCTTGCGACGAGAAAATTTTCTAAACTCATATAGTTCTTATAATAAGCACATGCAACATCAACAATAAAGAGGGTCCTCATATAGTCCTTTCTCACCGATAAAGTTAAATTGTCTTCGCTTTCCTTCTCGAACATCACGGCCTAGTCTCTGCGACAAAAAATCAAACATCTTATATTCTTCCACGACACGAACAAAGTACAGAAATAAAAAATGAATCACAGAAATTTCAGCTAATAGAAACAAATCAGTTATTTCAATTAACGGATAAAGACAATATGAAGAATATTAATTGATCACCTTCACTAACATGAGAGCATCGAACACCTCTTGCTCAAGAGCAGCCACTCTGCGCATAAACACAAGAGGGAACTAATCTCTGATATTCTTACTCTAATTTTCAAAAAATAATTAAAAAAGAAGAGTTGATAACCGCACCTAAGAATGCGTTTGATTTGAGGAGGAGAGAAGCTAGCTAGCTCCATACCCCATCGTACAGCGCGCCGAGCCTCCCGCTTTCTCTCGTTACGGCTCCTCTTTGCTGCGCTGCTATCAGAGGAGTCATCATCGCTCGGATTAGATTCGGATGGCACAGGAACGTCGCGCAACTTAAGAGCGCGTGACCGGAAGTCGACTTCGCGGTGTCTAGTGGAGAAGAATGCGAATAACGAAAGATTCGCGGCGGCGGTAGTTGAAGATGAATGAAGGCTGGGGAGATGAGCGACCATCGAGTGACGGTGGCGCCACCGAGGCCACTGAATTAGCGCTCTCGCTAAGTGAGCCATCGTCTCCGTTCGGTTCTACGCTATGGACTCACTGCTCGCAGTTGCCCCTGTTCTTGTACGGTTCGTTCAAGTGTCTCGACAATGGCCCAGCGACCTTGTCGGTCCTCGGTGGGCTCAATCAATGAAAATATGGAGGGCCCATCAATGGACCAATAAAAATGCAGGGCCCAAGTGATGTGTCTTCAATACATATGAACTACAGAAAGGCCCATATTATTTATTTGCAATATTATCCTTAGTGACGCAGTACACGGTGCGCTTGCTACTTTGATCCACTGCTCAATAATAGTTCAAGGTAGAGGGATAATGACATAATTAATTTATAGTTAATTGAATTTTACCCATAATTAAGAAACTCTATTTACCCCTTAAGCTAGCCCATGTGGCCATGTTGTTGGCCCTTGAATCATTTCTTATTCTCTAAATTTACTTTCCACCATAATTATTTTTATAGAAGGAACTTTATAACAATACACGACAGTCTTAAGACGAAAAGAAAACTTGAAATCTAGAGATTTTGCATTTTTTTTACTTTTTTTATTTTAAAAGAATTGATTAAAAAAACGTTCCATAAATCTCTCTTAAATTTTGGTAATATTTCCAGTAAAAATATTATATAAAGTTAAAGAACAAATGTTCTATCAATTATCTTGTAACATTTTATTTAGAAATGTTATATAAGGACGATTGTGTGTGTGTGTGTGTGTGTATCAGTTTTTAATTTAAACAATAATTTAGGCAGCATTGCTATATAATAAGAGTTAAAGTTTGGGACGCAAGCAGAAAGAGTGAGTTTAAATCAAAGTTGAATGATTTGCAAGTTTTTTATTTTTATTTTTTTGTCAATTTAAATTGCAAAAATTGTAAATTGAATGAAGTAAAAGTGGACATGAAGAATGGAATGTCTAACAGTAGTAGTGACAATGTCAAAGGAAAAATTCAAGAGGCCTGAGGTTAAGCTCATCAACTAATTATCACGGTTGGTTTATGACATTTTAATACATGTTTCATTTTTGTTAGTTTAGTGGTCATAAACAATAGTCATTTTTTACATGTTCGGAGTAGAAACTATATTGTATTATGATTTGATAATGTTTAATAAGTATATAGTAGATTTTGATGAATGGATATTGTGCATTTTTTATTTAAATATTTTAGATTTGCTTCCAATTCAATTTTTATATGCATAATTGTTTACTAATGTATATATTAGCTATTTATCTGTTGACTTAATTTGTAAAAATGAAAACCAACATATAGTATGTAAATTTTTATATTTCTTTTTTATTATAAGTATCATTTTGCTTTAAAAAACTTATTACTTTTTATTTTAACTTTAATTAAATCTTTTTTTTAGTTCACCTTATATTACTTTGAGTTATAACTCTCATTATCCACATCTTTAACAATCATTTTCTTAGTTTTAGCAGTCAATTACTAATTATTTTTTATACCCAATAATTATTTTTTCTTCATTACTAATGTAAATAAATATTTTTATCTGTTTCTTATTGTGTCAATCATTATTTAATTTTTTATTTTATAAATACCTTTCCTTAATTATTTTCCTATTTTACTTTTAAATTATGTTGCCGAACTAATTTTACCTTTCATTATAATCATCATCTAAAAGCTTTATCTTCTCAAATATGATCATTGATACTTATGTCTTGGAATTTCTTTTATTTATGTGCATTATATTTTTGATTTTTTATTTTTTCATCTCTTTGATGCTTTAAAATTAATACTTCAAATGAATTTTATTTGTTGTAACGATTATTTACCAAATTTATCATATTTAACATTTAATTTTTAATAAAATAATAAAAATCTTCATGTTAGTTTTTTTATACAAATATCAACATTCATAAGAATTAATGAATTTTAGTTTTATTTTTTAGGCGATGTTGTAATTTCTTCAATCTCTATTATAACTTTTACTACCATATGTTTATATGTTAATTGTTCCGTAAAATTACTAGTTATTACTAATAAATGTATATGTTAATTGATTTCATAAATTATCATAAACTTCAATGTTGAAAAATATATAAACAATATATTTATTTATTAAATAATTTTAGCCTACTAAGCAATTTTATTTTACTTATTGATTGGTATGATTGTTATTCAATTCTTCCAAGAATATGATATTATGTACATATAAAATTATGAATATCATTTCATTATATATTTAATAAACTTTTTGTTCTATCTTGGCAA
Organism: Avicennia marina; assembly: GCA_019155195.1. Lineage (NCBI taxonomy): Eukaryota > Viridiplantae > Streptophyta > Magnoliopsida > Lamiales > Acanthaceae > Avicennia > Avicennia marina. The sequence goes on along the minus strand of CM032781.1, from coordinate 4,342,279 downwards.
AACTAATTCACTTATGTATTACATTGTAATATTAGCTAAAATTTTTGGTGTTATTTCAATAGTATCAACTTTTAATTAGTTACTTCAATAATTATTTGATATGTAGCTTTTTTTTTATTTTAAAACTCAATGTAAAAGATTTGAATGTGTTGAAATCTAGTATATCATAGAATCAATAATTTAAATTATAATTAAATTTAACATATACATATATATTCTTCTTATTATTATTATTATTATTATTATTATTGCAAAATGATGACAATGCTTTCTGTTTGGACTTAATGCTTTGTATATGTGAAATATAATTTTGAATTTTTTAATTAATTTTGTTTTGCTATCCTGTTGAAAATAATTTCAAACCGTGAACAAGATTCAATAAAATAAAAAATCAATTCATTTTTAAAGTTTATACATAAATAATAATAAATAAAATATGATTTTCCGTAAATAGCATGAGTCACACTTTAGTTATTATTGAGGTATAACAATTAAAAGGCTACTGGCTATGATCAGGTAAAATTATTAAAATTTCCAAAAGAAAAGGAAAATATTTATCAATCCCTCAATGAACTAAGACCAAAAATTAATTTTGATAGCATAGACAAACAACAAAATAAGCATTGTTAAGTAAGTAGACTCAGAAATTAAGGACTATGTATCAATATAACAACTTGTAAACTTCCAAAAAAATTGTACACCTTGGCTCAATTATTCCTTTCAAATAGATTTATTAGATAGGAATTTCAGTGGAGATTAGCCAAAAATAAAGGTTATTTTTGAAGAATGATTCATATATAATGATTGATTAGTTTCATTTCTAACACAACATCAATAGAAAATTTGCAAGAATTATTAATTATATAATATATTTACTTCAATTAATTAAAATGTAATGAAAATTTATCCATAACTATATATGGGAAACTAACAAATTTTCCTAAATCAGAGAGAATATAATTTAATTCATAATCGAAAAATATTTTTTAAAAAGGCAATTATTAGAGCTCTGTATATGGAAGCCTACAAAATCAACTAAGATGTGAGTGCGTGTGTGTGTGTGTGTGTCTCTCTCTCTCTCTCTCTCAAAAACAACTAAGAGTGAGTGTGTGTGTGTGTGTGTCTCTCTCTCTCTCTCTCTCTCTCTCTCTCTCTCTATATATATATATATATATATATATAGACACACACACACTAGCAACTTGACACGCTCAATACGCGTGTAAAAAGTTAAATATTGAACCATACAAATGTATTTATGCACATACAAACATCACAATGCCCAAAATTTGAATTTAAGAATTCAATATGAACTCCGTCATTGTCCATGTTTAATGCAAGGTTATAGATACCATACTTATACGTGTGTATGAACTCTCATGATCAAAAGTTTACTCTTGCTCCATTAATTAACCTGTCACCATAACTACTGCAATGATCATCTAAAAGATCCATGAAGAATTTCAAAAAAATGATTTGCAAATATCGAGTGGAAAGTCAATTTTGCCATAAGTGAGGAAAAATGCAAATCTATCATATATCCATCTCACGTGACATATATCTCATCGGAAAAATCTTTCGAGTGAAAGAAATGCATCTAAATAACGAAAACTGAAATTAATATAAGGAATGTTTTTAATTGAGAAAATTCAATTTTAATTTCAAACTTTCCATTTCCTTTCTGAATTATCTAATTTTTTGTTATTTTATAACCAGTAGGGTTTGATAGTAGTCAGTATCAATAAATTTAAATTAAACATTTTAATACACTTACATAAAAATTATTGAAATCATTCTGATAAAAATAAAAAATCATCGAATCTCTACTATAAAGAAAGCGTGAATCCCCTATAGTCTTTCTAAGTGAGTTTCCAAAAATATCCTTGATGTTAATGAAGAAAATAAGGACGTGGAGCGCTCTTGAGTTACCAAAAATGTAATTACAAAAATGACTATCTTTCCTTTAATTCATTCTTTCAAGTTAAAATATATTCTATTATACTAATGGTGAAACACACATAGTAAATACTTTTTATTCTCTAAATAGAATTATCAAACTATGCTTAGTTATCTTTTTTTTATATATATTTTTTATTTAGTATTCCACCGTCTCTTCATGTATTATATTATTTTTCATATATATTTGTCATCCATTTTATTTCTTTTTCCTTTCAAAGTAATGCCAATTAATATAAATATTTTATTCATATTATTGTATTTGTGAAATAATTTTTTTCGATTGCACACGCTACGAGTATACCTAAAATACTAGTTTTAAGAATGTAAGATTCAGTCAAAATTGCAAGTTTTATAGACAAATTAAAAAACAATTATGAGAGTTCTGATATATGGAAGCTAATAAAATCAACTAAGAAACAATATAAAAAAGTATTTAGTTAAAATCAATTTTGTTATCGTTAGACAATTAAGAGAAAGTAAAATCTAGAAGCCAATAAAATCGGCTTTAATTAGGCAATTGAGCGAAATATAAATTAAATCTTACAAGCCTAAACCCAATACTATGCAAGGATTTATCATAATATAATATTTTATAAATTATAAAAATATTTTTATTATTTTTACATCTTCACCAAAAGCAAAAAAGCAGGTATAAATTTTTTAAAGAATTCTTAGAGTAGATCTAAATATATATATATATATATATGTATGTATGTATGTGTATGTATATATCATATAATGACAACTAGTATATATGTATGCATGTATATACGTATATTTATATATCATATAATGACAACTAGCATTTAACATATATATATATATTACAAAAGATAAAAATGGATATACAAATTTCATTCCCAATTTCATATTTGATTTTTTTTATTATTATTCTTTTGCAGAATATGGTATCTTTATGAAAACTACTTTGAATTAATTTATAGGGTAAACGTGCTAATTATTTTGAAAGCGTTTGTGCAAAATAATTGTTTGGTAGATTTTTTATTGAATTTGTATAGGATATGAAACAAGATATATTACAAATATGCATGTCATACATTAAAAAAATAATAAAACAACAAATTTTATTAAAAAAATATCATGAAAAAGTTTTGCAATAGAATTCAACAAAAAATTAAGCAATGTTTTAAAAGTGATGCAAAAATGACATGAACGTTGTTTTGAAAAATATAAAATCCCAGTTTTAGTTATTAATATTATTTATAGGTATAAATATAAAAACAATAAAACAGTTACCCATTTTTGGTAAGTTTGAAATAGATTATCAAATGAAATTGTTAAATTAGTATTACTATTAATTTAAATTTTATCGACATGAATACCATTAGTGAAATAAATAGCAACTTATAAAAGTACCCATAACATTAACGTGGTTTAAATAAATAAATTTATAATAAGTATTTTAACTTAATGATATTATTGGATTTATATAGGCTATCAAACAGAACAGTTTATGATTTAAACACCATATATTACTCAATAAAAATGAACAGATTTTACTAAAAAATAAGTAAAAAATCATAAATATTAAACAATGTTTTCGAGGTAATGAGAAAATGATGTGAATGTGGTTAAGAAAAATATAAAATCTCAAATATAGTACTTATTCATATTCGTGTAAAGATTAAAATGCAATAAATTAGTTAACATTTTTTGGGAGACTTGAATAGAAGATCAAGTAAAAAATTTTAGAATACTATTTGTATTAATGCAAATCATGTCAACAAAAATAATATTAGTGAAGTATATAACAAAGTATTTCTTCAAAATTATTTGAAACATATTTGTTTTATAATTATCCATCATCTAAAAACATACATTCAATTATTACATTTCTTTTTTTTTTATCTTTTTTTTCTCGTACTTTTACACAATTTTCGAAGTAAAATCATCAAAAAACATACATCAAAATTTGAAAACAAAGAAAGCAATAAGATCTGTATAGTTAAATTGGGCTCAAATAAATATAAATAGTTCAAATGAATAGAATTATAATAAGTTTTTTTTTATCTTTATTAAATTATTCTTAAAATGAATTAATATTATAATATAAAGATAAATATATAAGATCACACAGAATTTGTCCTGGTATGTAAAAGAAAACATATAAACTATGTAAATTTGAAATTAATTACAACAAAAGATATCATACATAAATGGAAATTAGAATATTTTGAATATTGAATGGATTTCAAAAATAAAATTACAAAGATGAAAATAATAAAAAGAATGCTCCAAAACATTTTGCAATTTAGAATAAAATAATAGTTTTAAAAAATATATTTATGAACAAAATATTATTATCAAATACTTTGAAATGCAAAAGTTCATCAACAATATCTATTTTCATTTTTCCTTTTTTGACTTACACTCTATCTTATTTTCATTCTTTAGTTTTTAACTTTTTATTTAATACAATATTATAAAGTGGACATCAGTAACAAGCAAATAACATTATAAAATATAATAATATCATTGCAACTTATAAAAATATAGATTTTAAACCATTAAAATTTATGGTATGAAATGGATGGCAGTGAAAGTACATGACTCCTATGACCAACATATTCATAAGTATTTTAATTCGAATTAATGGATTGTATTAAAATAAATGAAGAATAATGCACAAAATCTGATAGATATTACATTCACATATGAAAATGCAAGTGAATCATGAAAAAAAAGAAAATACAACAAAAACCTTCAAAAATGTTAAAATTCTGAATATTGAAACATAAAAATATGAAAATAGAAAAAATAGTGCTGCAATGAAATTTTGAAAGTAAAAAATTGCTATTAAGAAAATATTTTATAAATAAAGTTCACATTACTAAAAGTCCACAAGATGCAAAAGTTTACCAACTTTAAATTTGGAACCTCATCCTTTTATTATATCATAATTTTCCTATTTCAAGTTTCGTGACGTCCTAATTTATGCATACTTGCTCGTGTCATTAAATATGAAACATTTTATTTTAGTAAAAAAATGACCATTTCTTATATATATATGGAGCCCTCTGATTTCCTATATTAACAAGTTTAATTAGTAACATTTATTGTGCTATAGTGAAGTTCAGTCCTAATATTTCCTTGTGTTATCTTGCACTTTTTTTAGTCAAGCTTTATTATTTCTTGATTTATTATCTTACAAAGTATGTATACGTACAAATATTTTTTACGTGTCAGATTCAGTAATCCTTGTTATTTTATTTTTTAAAAATTATTTTTTGAATCTTCACTTCCAATAAGATCCATATTTTCAATTAGAGTCAAAGTTAATTTCTTAATTAGGGATACCTCAAGTAGAGGGATTCTTGTTTCCATATATTCAACTTGAATTTTTGTTAATATCTGAATTAGGAATTTTAATTTAAATTGATTATAATTTCCATATATTCGGTTGAAATTTTTGTTCATATCTTCTTTAGGTATATTTTTCTGTTTAAATTTAAGTTAATAAAAAATATTTTATTTATTAAAAAAACTCAAAATTCTATAAATTCAGAATTGTAGTCAAAATTAGTCAAATACCAATGTGATATTTTATAAGATATAAGATGATATGATATGATTTTTCTCCTGTTGTCCCCGATTTATTGTTAGTTACCATTACTTTCGATATTTGTTTTCAAAATCAGCATTTCTAAGTAGAGTATTTTAATTAACCCATCATATATTTATATGTATTTACAAAATTAAAGGTTAAATAAGTAATTGTACTTTGTGACAACCAAAATTTGAACTTTAAGCAGTCATAACCATTGTAAAAAAGTATTACTGACAAGTAAAATTGTCAGTGTATTTTAAATAATAGAAATAACATTGCTTAAAACTAAAATATAGAAACTACTTAAAATAAAAATAAAAATGATAAAAAAGAGAAAGTGAAAAAATTGAACAGAATACGTAGATAGAAACAAAATAAAAAAGAGAGGAAAAAGAAGAACTAAAAAATTAAAAGTTAAATATGTAATTTTATATTATATAATTAAAATTTAAAATAAAGTAAATAACCTAAATAGTTGACAATCTTATATGGTATAGATAGATACATGTACATGTATATCTGTTCATCGCACCACTAATTCCATGGCAAATTAGTACTACTTTTCCATTTACAATTTTTAAAACATTTTAAAAACGTAAATAAAATTATGTTATTATGAATAAAATCCAAGCATTATGTTGAGATCATAACAAAATTCGGGAGTAATGTCATTGCTATATATACACTCCACTTTCTATTTACAGATACAGTAATTCGTCTGCAGACTACAGCTGTTGCACTATTGAAATACTCAGAGAATCCTCGGTGAAAAATACGTACAGCCCACATCGAATATGAATTCCTCCGAAGTTCGATCAGTTCAATTCACTACCAGCACTGATCGGTCTCCCAGGTCCGCGTCCGCCGGTAATAACCACTGGGCGACGAAATCTCCGCCCCGTGGGGTTGCCGGAACAGCGCGCTGTCGTACAACGCACGCTTCTCCGGGTCGGAAAGAGTAGCGTACGCCGCGTGCACCCGCATGAACTCCTCCGCCGACGACGCGTCTTTGCTGTCGTCGTCGTGTCCGTGGTTGGAGGCCGCGACGTCGGGATGCAGGACCCTGGCCAGTTTTCTGTAGGCGGATTTAATCTCCCGAGAGGTGGCCCACGTTTGAATCCCCAGCACCTCGTACAAGGACGCCGCCTGAGAGGAGGCTTCTTGGATTCTCCTCTCTGCGGTGGCGAAACCAGCGGAGATGCGGAGAGCAGGCGAATGTGACGGCGGGATGGCGGAGAATTTTCGGCCGATTATGTGATTAGAGGGAAGGAACGGCGTGGAAGCCATGAAACAAGCTCGCGTTTGATTTGGAGTGCGATTTTGCGTGTCTGACTGTGAATTGCAGAAAAATTGATGAATTGAAGCTTGGAATGGCGATATATGTATAGGATGGATCGTGGGGCAACGAAGTGCTTATCCAGAAGTTGTGGAGCCTTTGGCGATATGGATAAAATGCTGATTTGTTGACTCAATAATTAAATAAGAAATACTAAAGTGAGGAATAGGGTAGGAGAAAAGTACCAAATACAAAATCAATTTTTAAGTTGTTCAAAATTTAATTACATAATTACATTTATTTAAACAAATAAAAATATTAACATATAAATAATAAAATTATCAGTCGTTTTCTAGTATTCCATAAATTTCTTTTGGTAGTTGGAGGCGTTAAAAGTTTAGTCAGTGGCGTGAATTATTACTTTAATAAATGTAAGATTAAAAAAAAAGCTTAACAATATAATAATTTAAAATGGGCGTACCATACTTCCACAATGAGATATAATTTTTTTTTAATTTTAACCTTGAATTATATAAAATTAAAAACTAAATGATAGAAAATAAACTTTACATATATAAAATATTTATAAATTTTATATTTTATTAATTATCATATATTATAAAATGATTTTTTAAATAATAATATGAAAGAAAACTGTATGCTATACAATAATAAAAAAGAGAGAAGAAAAAGAAATAATTGGTTAGCTTAAAACTCTCGAGCATAATTTAATAATATATAAAATAATTTGGATGAAAAACTCAAAGAATTAATAAGAGAGATAAATCGAAGTAAAATGGTGACTAGAGAAAAACTAAAAAAAAAGTGAACGAAATATATTAAATGATGGAAGAAAAATAAAAAAGTTAAAAAATAAAAATAAGTCAAATGAAAGGTAGAGAAAAATATTAGAAAAAAGAAAAAAATACATTTAAAAAGAGAGAAAAACAAAAAAAAAATTAATAAGGCCAATTTAGTAATTTTATATAAAATTAAATAAACATACACCATATTTTATTTATATAATTTATGCATTACATCCTTATTAAATTAATGTGATTAATTGCATTGGAATCAATCTTGGGTTTTACTCAAAACCCTCCACTTAAGTTTAGTTTGGTAAACCCTAATTTTTTTTATATGATTTTCAAATTTTAATTCTTACAATAATAATTTAATTTAAACAATAATTATAGATTTCATTTCAATTTTCAATTCTAAAACCCTCTTACTAAGTGCACCAACATGCCTTGCGAAAATGTGGACTTCATCTTCCCTAAGAATATATCCACATTAATTATTGTACGTGTGTAAAAAGAATTGATGAAATGATAAGTATGTATGTTTGTATATATCATGTATCCAGCTCTTGCCTCTAATAGATATGTTTTTGTGGCCACAAGTGCAAATTTATTTGACATTTCTAAATGAGTGATATTTTATTTATTCTTAATATTGCATTTATTTTGTATATTAGATCGTGTTTTCCCATGTTCTAATTTCTCACTAGTTTCTATGTTATATATTAAGAGGAATATTTTGATTACATCAAGTAAAATTTACACATATACTGTTACTCAACTTACCTATATTTATATTCTGTTATCAAGAATTTGTGATAACTTTGGTTGTACTAAATAAATGAACATATATATCATTCTTAAACTCAACAATTGCAAGTTATCTTTTTTAGTTATTTTTCCTTCTTTATTTTTTATTTCTTTTTAATTATCATATTTTTCAGGAGAACAAAATAAATATTTAAATAAATTAATATATTGTATAAATAAATCAAACTAAATATTTTTTAATTTTATATTATAAAAATTAAAGAACACACATAGAGTATGCAAAAATTACTAGTTATGTCTTAAGGATATGGGATAATTTTTGGTTATCAGATTGTGGTTTTACAAAAATTACCTCATGCCTTGAATCCATTCTTATAATTTGTAAGCTATTCTATTTTATTCTATAATTTAATTGCTAAGACATTAAGAATGACTACTTTTTATTTTGAAAATAGAAATACCAAATTATCCTTAATTATCTTTGCTTTTTCTTTATTGTTTGTTTATTTTTAAACCATATTTTAATATATTTTATTTTTCATATTTTGACTTCTGTTACAATAATAATATGCATATTATTAACTATAAAATATGTGTCTTAAGTTTGAAACAAAATTATAATAATTTAATCTGCTTAAATTATTGGTTGATATAAAATATTTTTACTCATGCAACTTTATCTGTGAAACAATTTTCTTTGTTTACACAAGTTATGAGGCAACGACTTATGTATAAAATGTAAGGGGCAGTAATAGTAACTTCCATGTTAATTTAATAAAATACCACTCTTTTTTTATTTATTTTCCTTAGACTTGTTTTTTTTTTTTTTCTCGTTATACCCATAAATTTTTCATTTATTTTACTTTATTTTAACAATTTTCTCAATCAACTTTAATTTATTACATTTAGTTCTTCTAAGTTCATTTTTTATTATTTACTTTTAATTTACTTCTAAAAGAATTTTAGATATATTTTTAACTTTTTATTTACTTCTCTTTTACTTTTTAATATTTTATAAATTGTTTATTCATTCTCTAACCTGAATTTGGCCTTACTTTATCTCTGTTATTTTCTTTTTAAGTTTTTTCATTTGATTTTAATTTTGAATAATTTCATTTTATATTAAAAAAATTTTTTTATGTTATTAGTTATTGATGTTTTTCTCAGATTTGACATAAATTTTTAGTCAACCAACATAATTAAACTATACCGATTAATACCAAATATAATTTATTTATATATTTTTATTTATATGATTTTTTGAATGCAAACACGACAAATGTAGAATTTGATGACAATGATGAAATTTACTCCGATATACTGTCAATCTATGTCAAGTAACGTGCACTCGCTTGGGCATTTTCTAGACAGTAATTGTTTTTTTAATTTATATTGACTAAATTAAATGTCTTATATAAATTCACTTAAATTATATTTTAATTTTCTCAACTTACACTTTTCCCGCAAACTTTCCATAATTTATTTTTTAACTATTGTGTTCATTAACCTTAATTTATTTATTTTTCTTCTTTCGAATTTTTATTATTTTAATATTTTATTTTATTTTATTTTCATGTATAAGATTATTTATATGATAAAACAATTTTAAATAATATATTAAACTAGGAGTGTTATTAAGACAAGTCATTTGATTCGAATTCAACTATTTGACAATATTTTAAAATCTAATTAAATTCGAATTTAAACTTAATACTGTTATTTACTTCAAATTTTAGATTGAATTTGAATTTTTCAAAATTAAGACAATTAATTGTCCAGCTCGAGCTACACTCATCAACACTCCAAATTTCAAATAAATATATCTATTATGAATGGTGAAAACATTTCTCCATCGTATTCAATTTTTGAAAAATAGATTTCTAACATGTTTTAAATATTAAAAGTGAACCCTTACGGGCACTCAAGAATAGAAATGATGGGGCCTTCGTGGCTGGTCGATGGTAAAATAGTCGACCTGCAATCGAGAATAATTACACAAGTGGGCGGCTTCTACGTGATGCCGAATGTTTGTTTTTGTTTTTTACCTCAAAAGTTATTATATTTTCTTAATTTTATATATTTAATAAAAAAAACATTTAAAAATACAGAGTAAAAAATAAAAACAAACATAGAACATCTAAACCAGTTTTTTTATGCGAGAGAGTATATTATGTTCGTTTTAATTTTTAAGAGTGTATTTTCATACGTATATTTTTTAAATTATTTAAAATTAAAAAGAAAATTTAAAATAAAAATATATATAATAATTGATGTATACATTTTATTTAGATAGAAAGCAAAACAAACATAGCTTCGCTAATCTATCAATATGTAATTAAGAATATAAAACAACTTGTTTGAACAGTTCATAGTTATTAAAATATATATTTTATTGCGTTATCTCAATTTTATTTATGTTGTCCTTTTTTAAAATTTATTAATTTTTTTTCTAAATTTCTTCATATGTAAAAATATTATTAATTAATTTATACATACAAGCGGTAAATGTTTCTCTATTTTAGTTCATTATATTTTTATTTTATTTAAATCATTTGAATCTATTCTATATCTATTTTTCTTTTCAAATTTATCCATTGTCTTATTTTATAAATAATATAAAATGTCACTATACATAATTACATGCACACATCAAATATCTTTCATCAGCAATAATAATTTATTTTTTTAACAAAACTCACATCATCAACCACTTTTGTGGAATAACAGAGTAGAAAGTTACCAATATTCAGTAAAAACAAAAATTAAAATTTTTAGAGTATAAATATTTAATTATTATATTTTTTAAATTTTATTTGTTATTTATTTTATTTTTACATAATTTTTAAAATAAAAATTCTTGAATCCGCATCTCTCAAAATACACAAAATCATTCGAAAAGGTAAATTGAAATTTGCGGTGCAAGGGGGACAGGGGCACGTGGATTCATATCCTGTTCCGGGTAAGCCCAAAGCTCCTCTCTGACGTTGGATCATTAGTACAACAACGTCACGCCACGTACTCCCGACACAGAAAAACAGGAGACAGGATTTCACGAAATAAGAGGCTGTCTTGAAACCAAACCAAATTTAAAAAATAGTAAATAATAACTAATGGAATCGTGTACGTGGAATGCACCACCCGATTATGGAAACGAGTGGAGAAAAAAGAAATAATACAATCGATCTAGTTTTATTCATTTGCCTCAAAATATGGGAATATTAACTAAAATAACATTAACGTGCTTTCGTTAATATTGTTAGAAAGGCGTCCCTTTAAACTTACGAGAAATTGGGGTCGAGTGTAGACAAGAATCGGTCAAAGATAAGGTGGGAAATTTCAACACACGACGTAGAAATTTTGGGAGAGTGAGACTTTTAGGATGTTAATTGGAGTTATGTACATAATTACACAAGAAAAACGGACACGCACGCTTAGGGTTGAATTCAAATGGGCTCCAAAGTTTGAGGGGAACAATGAACAATTAATATATTCTGATATTATTTTTATTAATATATGCATATGTATCATCCAATACATATATACAGAAGAAAAAGAGTTTGATTATCAGTCTATACTATATAGTATTAAGGGAATAAGATTTTCTGGTTACGTAATATTAATTTGTCATAACTGTTTTTATTTTAAATTCTTTTACTTTTTTTTTTTTTTTTATTTTCTCCTTTGCTATTGACTTGTTGTTTGTATCTGTATTTTCTCTATTTTTTTTCAAATTATTTTTTATTTCTTATTTTAGATATTTTTGTTATACTTATAATCCATACTATATTATTAAGTAGATAAGACTCATTTTTGTATACCTCAATGAAAAATTACATAACTACTTTTATTTTGATTTTTTTTTTTTTATTTTTCTATCCTTTCTAATTCTCCCTTTCTTTTAACTTCTTATTTTTATTTGTATTTTCTTTCACTTTCTCTGTTTTCAAGTTCTTTTGATTTTTTATTTTTATTTTTTATATTTTAAATATTCATAATAGTATAATTATCTTTAATTTACTTTTTGTTAAAAGTGTAACAATTGTAATTTATTAATAATAATAAATAAATAAAAACACACACACACACAGAGTTTATGTGCCCAATTTTTACTAAATTTAAAATAATTGGCGTGTCATGGAATTCAATGTTGATTTTTTTAGTGAATTTCCAACACAAAGAAAATGACATTGGAGTAGGGATCCAAACTGTTGACCTTTGGTCTACTGCTTGCCAATTACCAGTTGGAGACAATTTGCAGCAGGCTGGCGCTTTCTCCACACCTGAAAGGAATTCCTTGAATCTCGATTTAGAAATAGGATTCCACGAGGACAACGTAGTCGCTGTTAATTCTAGGAGGGCTTATTGAAATAGCAGAAAAACAATGAACCAACTAAGACTTTACAAAGATAGAAGAATTCTTGTCATGTAATGATTGGCCAGCCTAGGCTTGTGCCCTTTAATTTTCAAGGTACAAGGGCCCTTCGTGCAATCATGAATAATATATTTGATTGTTATTAAACATCACATCAATTTCATGTTCGCTAAATCTATATTTGGAGATCCAATTTTGCAACAATTTAAATCATTTCTTCTAAACATACAACACGTTAAAATACCACTTTTTATCTATTTTTTTTTTCTTATTTTCACATTATTTCTAAATTTCCATACCAAATTTTTATCCTCTATAAATTGAATCCAAGCATAGCCTAAACATTTCTTTGTTAAGGCCGAGTGGAAAAATTATTAATTCAGAGGGAGGTGGTGATTAATTCATAGAGAGTTGCCCCAAGACAGCATTTTCTTCGTGAAGACGTATTTGCCAACTTTTCAAAGGCTTGGAGATGTATTTGAAGCAGAGAGTGATTATGATAAGAGATTCTCAATATACCATAAAATTCTTGCTCTTGAAAATCCACATCATAGATTTTCATCCTTAAAAGGGTAGAGGTGGCTAAAAATTTCTTCCATACAAAAAATTTCCAATATAATATATGTGTGCATATATCACGCTAGATATAGCATATTACCCACAACGAGGCTATACACTAAAACGGCCTAAATTCATACATTCGAGCAGAGAATTAAAGAATGAAGTACTTCATCTGGGAACTGAGAAGGACGAATCTAAACCATCCAACGTATCCAAAACATCAACGTTTTCCGGTCTGAGTGCTCTTCGCGGGGAGCTCCCTGTGCTCCTACTCAATGTCAAAATCTTGTTCTTATTGTTCTTTACCACCCCGAATTCCTGGCTTTTGCTCAGTCCAGGGACCAAGTTTCTTCTCTTCATGGCATCGTCCAGCAGATTTCTGTCCTCAGTTGTGATCTGGGCTCCTGGGGTTTTGGCATTGTTGTCTAATTCCTCAGAGTTCATGTTCGATCGTCTGCAAGTTGAAGAACGTGCTGGCAGAGGCTCAAGTCCGTTATCTCTATATCTTATGAGACAGACGAGGCGATGAAGCCAGGTTACGAGCTCGAGGATGCAAGATTCCACCTTGTGCTTGTCAGCATGATAGAGGGTCTGCAAGGGAATCAGGTTGTTTGGGGTGCTTGCTTCCTTGCCCAAATCATGGCTATCAGAGAGAACACAAAGTGATTTAAATTCCACACAACAGAAGAAAATTTACGAGAGAGAGAGAGAGAGAGAGAGAGGGAGAGGCATTGCGCCATTGACTGACCCTGTGTTCGCCCACTCTCCAACCCATCCAAACCCCTGATGTGCCCTGATTTCAGTTCCCAACAGTTGACAACATATTTGATTAGTTAATCGGCAAAGGAAGCCTCTTAAAGTTTGAGACAGATTGTACATGGAAAATGGAAGGAAACAGGGAACTTTCATAGAATGAATGCGTTTATCTAAACACTCTGAAAGTAATCATACTTTATAGTATCTGTTGCTAAGGGAACAAGCCACTGGAGAGATCTTTCCATCTCTGCTTTAATTCGAGGAACCGTGAGCTGCAAAAGGGACAATAAAGCAGCTAATTAGTGGGGGAGACCGAACAACCAAAAATGATCTGAATATGAATGGGCGGGGCGAAATTTGAATGCTATGTGAGACAAACAAATGAGCTCCACTTAAGACTTTTAAGAGCAGGCCAACAAGGACAAATCATATGGGAATTACACCAAGTATAAAAATTTGGAGGAATGATCCAAAAAAAAACCTCAGAAGTAGACAAAGCGTCATCAAGTCCCTCTGATAGAACTACTAAAAAATCAGAGGGGAAGAAACAGATATCCTATGTGGTATTCAGGAGATCAAAAAGCAAAAGGAAGCATATGAAATTCACGTCCCAAACTCACGAGTCGCAAGCACAAACCAAAAAAATTTCAAATCCGCATAAGAAAATCTGAATGACAAACATTAAGAAAATGAATGTGCACCCACAGTAATTAAACTGTTGCCATGTACAGATGAAATATTGTCATTTCATATTTTTTTCAACATTGAAATGCAAGCGAAAGTTCCTCAATATTTTCAATAAGAACTCGAGATCCAAATGAAACCTAAAGAGGAAGTAATGGAAAGACAAAGTGATGAAGTCGTCGAAGTAGTGTACCACTTCCTTGGCTTCAATCTGTAGCCGGGAGCGCAGAGCTGTCTTCACAACTGGTGGCAAACTACTGTACAATGTATCTCTCATGTTTCGGGGAAGAGAAGTAGGGCGTGATGCCTTCAATAAAGATAAATTCTATAAGTAAAAGTCAATGGACATGTATTAGACTATAAAAGGACTAAATTCTATATGAACTCACAATGTTGTCAATTTGAGTAACTATGTTAGCATAATGTAAATCAAGACCATTAGCACCTAGTCTCTCTGGTCCATTAGCAAAAACCTTTTCAGCTGACGGCAACTCTGCCATGTTAAGAAACAAAACGTAAGATACATATGCGAGTTTGTATATATACACACACAAATAAGGGCATAAAAGATTGCACGAGAGAGAAAGGAAAGCCAAAATAAGGGCCATTTAGAGTGAATATATAGATAAGAGGACATTCTGGCTCCTCATTGAAACAACCGAATTGCTTCACTTCATCATGGCTTCGGCAATCCAATATTCAATTCTATCAAAGACGGAGTGAGTTGAATCCAGGAAATTAGGACAATCTCAACACGTGATAAATAAGGAAGGAGTTCTCAAACAGTGTTTATTATCCCACGAGAGAATTGCATGAGAGAAAAGGGGAAGACAAATAAGGGCAATATAGAGTGAATATGCAGATAAGAGAGCATTCACTTCCTTGTTGAAATTTGAATTTCTATATTATGCATCTTTAGCAATGCAATATTCAACGACTACATGTTTTTACCAATGAACGAGTTGCATCCCGGAAATAGAAACAATCCCAACACAAATAAAGGTGAGAAATAGGGAAGGAGTTCTCAACACTTGATTATCTAGCGTAAATTAAGCTTGAAAACCAGAACTTCATGCAAGAAAATAACAATACAAGACCAACTCAACAAAATGTTTAGCTAATTCCAAAAGGAAATACACAACCAGGATGCCTTATTTACAGCTTTCAAGGGAGTCCTAACAGTCATGTAAAGAATCCAGTGGATAAATTAATTAATTACAAATTAGTCTATTGAGTTTTGGAGCAGGAATATGCTTAATCCAAAGCATATACAATTCTGGGCCCAACGAGGTAGCATCAACAAGATGATGGAAAGTATGACTTCTCTTCGCAATTCATATAATTTCGGTTCCTTAATGCCCATCATCCCACTTTTTGCAATATCATAGAACAATTAAGGAAAAGAAGAAACAAAATGAATAAATCATATACTCTTACCATTTTTTCCAAGTACTTCTGAAATTTCTTGATGAATAAATGTAACAATGTCCACAAGCTTCTCCACAACCTGCACACAATAAAATAGATGTGTAAGCTATAGTGAAGTTTATCACCACTACATTGAATTACACATCTTTGCCTATTTTTTAATTACCTAAATGCTCATCAGATGATGGTTTAAAG
Source organism: Avicennia marina (assembly GCA_019155195.1). Taxonomy (NCBI): domain Eukaryota; kingdom Viridiplantae; phylum Streptophyta; class Magnoliopsida; order Lamiales; family Acanthaceae; genus Avicennia; species Avicennia marina. Next base: position 4,325,909 of record CM032781.1, on the reverse strand, counting down.
CATCATGCGAGCAACAATCCTCAAAAAAATTCCCGATCAATTGTATTTCAATCATTACATACTAAAATAGCAAAGGAGATTAAGTGTGTACCTGCTCCATACTTTTTGACCAAAGAGATCTCTTTTTCAAGCTCCTTACGAGTTTTCGTTCATGTTTTAGCTCACTATGCAACATTGCAAGACTCTCTCCTACAATTACAAAAAAGGCAAGACAACAATATTAAGACTTAACTTTTGGCGGAAGAAGAAAGAGGTGAACATAAAATAACAGGGAACACACAAGCATGTCCGTTTGAAAAGTTGGTCAAAAGAATTTCAGTCTAAGAATTTTCTTCAAATGCAGAAACATTACAAACCTGTTCGAGGAAGGTGCAACGAATTTACTTCTTCTAGCTTATGATGATAATCTTGCTCAAATCTGTCCAAAGCATGAAATTCATGATACAATTCCTGCAGATGCAGCAGCATCGAGTTTTCACCATCAGCAGATGCATTCAACTTTTTAGTATATACAATCACAAGTGTCTGTGATCTTCAATAATTGCACATGGCTGGCTTAATTTGGTTTACTGATACAAATAACTAGTGTTTTTCATTTTATTCATGAAAGTTTGTGCCACAATCACCTTGGAGGAATAATTATTGAAGTTTATCACTCAACAATTTCTTTTCACATACAAGAAATTAGTACAATTAACACATTGATCACGGTAACAACTCTAAAATTGCAAACATTGGGGGAAGAAAGATAAAACCGTCAGCTGTCTTTTCTAAGTCACTCAGCATGCAGAGTATACATCAACATCCGTCAGCGGTCTTTTCTAAGTCACACTGCATGCAGAGTATATGTCAACATCTTTGAGTCTTGACAGATTATACCATACATGAAAAAGTAAATGTTTGATCAGAAAATAAATGAGCCCGTTTCACTCTCTCTTCTCCATAGAAAGGTTATTTGGCTGTGTGCATAAATTTTTCAGGTGATTAGGCAAACCATAAGCCTCAACAACTCCAACACACACATTTTAACAGAATATAATGGCAAAATATACTTTTGTAGAACATGTATATCTTTTTTAACAACATATTCAAGTGGAAAGAAATAACAGATTATATGAAAATGAACTATATCCACTTGAATGGAGTAACCACGGTGAGTAGGCATCCACTGAAAGAAATGGAAGAGAAGAACAGTAATTAGAACCGCTGAAGCAGGATTAAACTTACATAGGTATACTGGGCCAGAGTGGTCAGTTCTCGCATAGTCATTTGAGCCTCTTCTTTTAACTGTTTATGAACGTCAGGTTCGAAATCCAATCTAACAGTCCAAGAGGTGTCTCAGTAAATATCAATCATAACGATCTTGAATGCAGAAATGAGCAGGCTTACCACAAAGGAAGAGCTACTTACTTATCAAAAAATCTACCTAGGTTGTGCCATTGTGGGTCTTTACACATATTTCCAAATCTGACAACCTCATGAGAAAAGACATCAAATTCTTGCCTGCAACAAGAGTGGGAAATAGCCAACAAATGGAAACCACTCAAAGATGTCATCATAGAGGAATAACTAGGCAGATGACGATGTACACACGCACAGAGAGAGAACGAGGGAGAGAGAGAGAGAGAGAGACCAATTGGCAAAGAACATAATACCTTTTGTCAGCAGCAGCAATACTGAGGAGCTCATCTATATCTGTTGAAACCAGCTGCCGGACACCTTTTGAATATAAAATGTTGGTTTTCAAAAACTCGACGTTTTCTTCAGACAGAGACTGCAACAAGGTTGCACCTTTGGCTATCGTATTTGCAACTTCAAATGCTAGTATAGATACTTTATTTCCCCTAGAAGTCACACCGGTTGTAAATCCACCAGAATTCAAACTTGTCATGCTGCTGCCCAAAGTATCCAGGACTTCAACTGCTTTCTCTAGGCCAACTATGCCCGCCTTTCCAAGAAAGGATGTCACTTGAGGAGCCTATAATAAGAAATGACGATTATTAAAGAAAGTGCAGTATCTTGCAAGCAAACAGAACTTAGTTTTACCCAATTCTTTTCAAACAAGTAAAAGAATTATGTATCCTATGTTCTGCTAACAAAAGAAGTCCCTATGTTCTGCTTGAAAAGAATAATGTATCGAATTAATAAGGCAAAACAACAAGGAAAGCATTTTGGCAATCATCTTAGTCTGTCCAACGAATCATGGAACATAGTAGATGTGAGTCGAGACATTCTTCTGGCATTCATCTCTGTCTATCCACCAAAGCATGGACCAACAGTAGGTGTGAGATGCTAAATGTCTCCCACATATACATATTTTGCAAATCATGGATTATCTAATTAGAATTGAACAGGGATACCAACAGCAATTGCCAAAGCTCATTCTAACCCTAAAATTCAGCCCATGCAACCACCAGTGTACTCAATCAAGATAGTAGAAACACCCTCATTTCTATTTTCATCTCCCTTGCTCTGTAAATGCACAGTCTACTCTGCGAGTTTAGAAAAAGAATAGAATCAACCAGATTGTAGATTGTGGGTGATGATGTCTGGACATGATGGTCAGTCTGATATAAGCTCTTTCCCAGGGCCACCATACATGCTCATTCTTTCCTATAAGACTAAATTATCATCCTATCAATCAACCAAATTAACAGGCTTACCGTACTAAATCTGATATGATCCAAAACAATAGCCATAATATAGTCAAACCTCTTTTTTCCCTCCTCCTCTTTCGTATACTTTTATTCTATCCCTTTAGCCACATAACATCTCTCCTGTTGCGGAAGCTTAGCTAGAATCAAATTTGTTTGTTTAGATCTTCACAACTCACAACTACAACTACAGCTCAGAATTTTTCAATTTACATGAAAAAATTCCACATCCCAGCAGACATCCACACTCCAACCATTGGATTCTCTTTTCACAATCAAACAGCATCACGTCGAACTGCAATCAATACCACAAACGGAACACACCAAAAACATATTGTACACATATCTTACAGGCAGATACCTTGTTAGCTAGTGTTCTGGTTGGCGTCGATGGCTTCAACTCACGGGAAATCGACAGATGCAGCTCCCCGGAATCATACAAATTGTGCGGCGCCTTCTCAAAGACATCAATTTCACGAGAAAATGCGTAGAAATCATCACTGTTCTGCTTTTCGAAGCTCGACATGGATTTCAGCTTCCCTGAAAACCTCGAACTCTTCCCATGCTCAACATCTATGGATTTCCCACTTCCCTTAATTGTTCCTCCAGGACAAACCCCTCCCATTGCATATACCAGTCCAAACCTATTCACGTAAACTTCAACCCCAAGAACAGAATCAGTTCCAAAAAAACACTATAACTCAACAAATCTTAAAATCTTGAAGTCACTAAACATGCCTGTATAATAAACAAGTTAGGGAAATGGGAAAGCAGGACGAGGGTATCTGATTGGGACTTAGGAGTAAAACCGCGTGATCCGATGGCAGTATGTCTGGTGGGAGAATGCGACTAGATTGGTTCTGATTAAAGTAAAACAAATTCGTTGAATTTAAGGAACGGGGAAAAAGAACGCCCAATATAAGGGATACAAAACACGGCGGGGTCACCAGTAGTGTAGCCTTCCTTGACTTTTTTCCCCTCGAATTCTTCCTTTTTTCTTTTGTCGATGTTGTAAATACTAAAGAAATTTCCAGTCTGAAAACCGATGGGGGTTTAGGAATTTTTTTTTCTGTACATCTGTGAAGCAGTACGAAGTCAGCCGCCGCGGGTCGTCGGGGGATATTTGGCTGACTGTTCTGCCCCTTGGTGTTTCGCTCACGCAATATTAGCTTTGTCCGCTCTAATCATTTCAAGGTTTGACACCTTTTTGGCGTTATTACATGTAATTAATCCCGCTGTCTTGTCTGTTTCGCCATTAGTTTTTTAAACTTGCCGAGATCTCTTCCACACCAGTACCCGAGTGATTCTTGCGCAGCCCCAGGACCACTGCTCCTCAAACACAGGGCGTGGGGCCAATTACTTATGTGATTGGCGGGGGCAGTATTCCCGTCAGTAGGCAACAATGACTCCAGTCCCACCATTTGTACGGTTAGACGTATCGTGTCACCTACCCATTATAAGGATCCTAGCGAACAAGTCAGGAACTTGTAATAACTAGACTAAGAGGCTGTTTGGCTGTACTAATAAAATTTTTATAAAATAGTTTAAGAGGGTATATTCACTTTAAAATGTTTCCTAAAATTTTTAATAAAAGAGTTTGTAAGTTTTTAAAATAAGATGTTTGAATTTATACACTCCTTAAAAATAAGTTAATTTTTTTAATTTATTTTTAAATATATTATAAACTATTTCATTATATATATTAAAATCAATATAAATATCTTCTATTACTTTATATTAAAAATACTTAATTTATTTTTATTATTATTACATTAAAAAAATTATAATTATTTATAAATATAAATTTTAACAAAATTTTATAAGATATATTTTATCTAAACATCTTAAAAGCTTATTTTAGAAATAAGATATATAAGCTTATAAATTTTAAAAACATCTTATAAGCTATTTGAAAGGAGCTTAGCCATCACCCTCTAAATTGGTATGTATTATTTTTTGATGAAAAAATTTTAAAAAAAATCATCAATTTTTAATAAAATTGAAAACACAGAGTATGCAATTTCATCAGTAATTTATGCACTTTGCATATGTTGGCAAAATTGATAAAATTATTTGTTGTAGAAGGATTGCCAACAATCGTGCCACTTTTTAAGTATTTTTTCCTAGTTCAAATGTGACCACAATGCACCCAAAATGGAGTAAAGACAATAGGTGCCGTTTGACCAAACCCATGAACTTTGTCTGCAATTTAATACGTTCCTCACATTTCATCAAATTATATAAATAGAAAAGTTTGATTATGGTGACTCTGACCAGTTCATATTTTGGTCTTTGTTGCAAAGCAGTATTAATGAGACTTATCGTTTACCCACGCAACTTTGGCCAAAGGGAACGCCTGTAATTTCACTTTTCAGCTGCTGTCGATGATACTAAACATTATGGGTCTGTTTGGTTGTTGATTCGGATGGGATTTGAAAATAATAGATCCTTTGAGAGTTGTGAACATTATGTTTGGTAATAAAATTCTAATGAGAATAAAAATTTAAATTTGTTAGAAATTGGGTATATGATGTAATAGTATATATATTTATAAAGTATAAATATATCTATATTATATACTATATTATTAAGAGTTTGATACTAACTTGATCACACATTATAAATTGTTAATATTACCCTTATGAAGTAAATTTACACCATCGTCTTTAATTAAAATGACTAAGCACTTGCAATTATAATCGATAATGAACCATTGCCTTGTCATATGCAATACATAAACCATATCTTTATCGAAATAAGAAATTTTTGTTTCATAGTGGTAAAATTACAAAATTATAATTATTTTAAATTAACTTTATTTTTTAAGCCTTTCCTTTCTTTGTTTTTTTTTATATTTTTATTTTTATGTATCATATATGTTATCTTTCTAAATTTCTTTTTTTATCATTTGTTTTGAATTAAATATTTTTATACCATTAATTTTAGATATTTGTATGTATACTATATAAAATATAATCATTTTATAATTTATAAATAAATGTGTACACACCCAAAGTATGCAATTTTATTAGTATAAATGTGTGTGTGTGTGTAAATATTAATTTAACTATGGATAGATGATATGATTGAACAACAATTAGTTACTTATAAATGTAAGAGATAAAATTTTTGAATTTAATTTTTAATGCAAGCTATGTGATTGATAAAAATTTGAGTGACTTAAAAATACTCCAACTAAGGTTAAAATCAAAGCCACACACACTAAATTTTATGTCAACGAGGGTTTCTTATTTCACATTGTGCAATTATTTAATTACTCTTATTTTAAATTCTTTTATCATTTTATCCATTTTCTTTTCTTTTAACTTATTACTTTTGTTTGTGTTTTCTCTTTTTTATTTTTCTTATATATTTAATTTCTATTTTATAAACAATCCTTCATTTCTCTCACAATTTTTATCCATGACTAATAATAGCATTATTGGTATCATAAAGTGAAAATCTTTTATAACTTTAAAAATTGGGTGTGTCTAGTTGTTAATTTAAGTGCGGCAAAAATAATGGGGATTTTGATGGGTCTGAAAATTATGTTAAGTTAGAAGATATAGCGTAGAGGGGAAATTTAATAATGCTTGAATTTGAATGTTTTTACATGTATATAATGTGTAATAGTAACTGAATGATATGATAGTAAAGAAGTTTACAAAGTATAAGCTTCTATATGTGAGTGCGAGCATGCATTTGATTTAATTGTTGATAAATGTAATAATTATCAAACAATTTTACTAAGTTATATGTGCAAAAATTTCAATTTGACATTGGATGAAATTTTTTCCATGTAAAATATTTGGTTGGTAAAAATTTAGTCACGTAAAAATAGCACAAAATGAGAAAACAAACAACCCGTGTTATTGGCAATAAATTCGCCCATGAAATCTTGTGTCTTCATTTGTAGTCTCTCTCCTTCTATTTTATATAATTGTCATGTCTATTATCTTGTGTTATATGTCAATTGTACAAATACTGTCCATACTCGTTTGGTTTTTCCATATATCATACAACCTACTAATTAAAAGAATTGTTGTGAACCAGTAAAGAACTTGCAAAATCCGAACAAATTTGGTATATGCTATTTTTTGATTTAAAATGCAAAAAAAAAAAAAACAAAAACAAAATTTTACCAATTTATAATAAAATTGAAAAAAATATATTTTTTAACTTTCCTTATATTCCCAACATTTTTTTGATTAGTGTGTATAATTCTATTACTTACTTTTTATTTTAATTCTATTTATTTAATTACTTTTATTTACATATTATTCTAATTGAATTTAAATACTGCAACTTAAAGTTAAAAAATCTTCTTATTAATTGATTTTCTTTTACTTGACAAAATTAAATTTTCAATATTTATATTTTTGCTTTGAATTTAGTTAAGTTTCTTTTAAGTTTTATAATACTTTTTGATTATTGTGGAGTTGTTAAATTTTTAATGTTACATTTAAAATTTATCAATTGGTATATTAACAACTTGAGCTGAATTTTTGTTGCAAATTTGATTTAATACTATTATATTTGTGTACATATAACATATTATATAATTTAAAACAGCTATTTTTTTTTACAAACAATCAACATTTGAATCAATAACCTGGTTTGTCCTCCATTCAATGATCCGTCTGGTTTTAAAAACAGTACAATTCATCTACCCATTATTATCTGTTGTTAGCTCCATTCATTTGTCATTTGTTCTTGTCATGAGCAAGAATTCGTTGGGTGGATTGGCATAATTTGAACAAACTGCTCCAAACTTTAAGGCTTCTTTCAATTTTAAGGATAAACTTAAGAGCCATCGAAACTATTTTGAATGATTATTTTCTCATATTTATTGTATCTGATTAATTATTTTTTATTTTAATTATTTTATACTTATTAAAAGTTTTTACCTATAATAAAGGACATGTGGTTAAACTTAATAAAATAATTTATATTACCTAATTATTTAAAGTCAACGTGGCATAAAAAGGGCTGCCAACATTCATGCCACTTTTTAAGTATTTTTCTAGATCAAATATGACAACAATGCACCCAAAATGGAGTAAAGAGAGGAGGTGCCCTTGGACCAAATCCATGAACTTTGTCTTCAATTTAATACGTTCCTTACATTTCATCAAATTATATAAATAATAAAGTTTGTTGTTATAGTGACTGTAATAAGCACGTATTTGGGTCTTCGTTGCAAAGCAATATTAGCGAGACTTCTCGTCTACCCACGCTACTTTGGGCAAAGGGAACACCTATAATTTCACTTTTCAACTGCTGCAATAACTCGATGACGCTAAATATTATGGCTATGTTTGTAAGGAGGTTTTTGATATGAGATAATGTTTGGTTGTTTGGTTGGAATTGCGTTGAACGAGTAGTTTGTTTGGTTGTATTTGTTTTATATTTTAAAAATTGTAATTTATTTAAATATATATATATATATAATATTATTATAATTGTCTGATATAATAATATATATGTATAATTGTTGATTTATACGATATAAATATAGAAATACGAGTGTGTATATGTATAAATGTATATATTGATTTGATTGTAAATATATGTAATGATAAAAAAATAATTATTTGATTATATATAAAAGATAGGAAAATTTAAATTGAGCATTGGGAGTTGAAGAATGGATTCCAAACGTGGCCTGTGTCTACTTGGTTGTGGATTCGGATGGGATTTCACAGTAATAGACCTTTTGAAAGTTGTGAACGCTACGTTTGGTAATAAAATTTTAACGAGAATAAAAATTTCAAATTGTTATAATTTGAGTATCTTTATATGCATATAATATATAATAAAGAAGATTATATGATGTGATAATATGTGTGTTTATAGGATATAAATATATCTATATCATATACTATATTATTAATAGTCTAAAATTAACTCAGTCACACCTTATAAATTTATAATGTTACCCTTATTAAGTAAATTTACATCATCGTCTTTAATTATGGATAAGCGATATGATTAAAAAATAATTATTTAATTATATATAAAAGGGATAAAAAATATTTAATTTAAATTTTTGTAAAAAAATTGTAATGTAAGATATTTGATGGGTAAAAATTTGAATACTTGAAAAATACTCCGACGGGGGATTACAATCAAAGCTATACACACACACAACACTACATTATCATGTAAATAACCATTTCTTGTTGCACATTGTGTAACTTAATTACCCTTTTTTACAATTCTTTTATCATTTTATCCCTTTTTCCTTTACTTTTGCTTGTGTTTTTACTCATTTTTTATCTCCTTTTAATTTATTTTTATTTTTATTTTTCTTATATATTTATTTTTTCTATTTTATAAGTGACACTTAATTTATTTCTCTCAATTTTAACTTATTTTTTTTTGTTCCCTCAATTTAACTTATTTGCTTTTTCAATATCATCTTTCAAATTTAAATGATTCTACTTCTTTTTTTAAGTTTATTTCTCCTTCTTACTTTGTAAATGACATAAAATTTATATTTTAAAATACTAATTTATTATATAATTATGTATAATCATTAGGGCTAAGTTTGGAAGATACTTTCCAACCCTAAACTCCTCACCAAATTTTATATTACCAAATATATACTCGACAAAAGTTTCATTAAAATTTAAATTTAAAATTTTAATCTTTTATATGTATAATTAATTAATTATTTTTTTATTATTACACATGTTTACAATAAAATCAACACACATATCATCACATTTATATATTACTATATAAATTAATCATTATTCGAACGTAATCAATGTGTGTGCGTGACAAGTCCCACACCAAATCCATGCAGGGACAGAAAGGTAATTTTATGCAAGCCACAGTACCCCTCATTTAATTTTAAAATCACCTAGACTTCTCCGGGCGGGGCCCTTTTTTGAATTGAAGCGGTCAGATGAATGGCAATCATGGAAAGCAGCCAAGTCACGCGTCCGTGCATGGTGGATTTTAACACGTCGACTGTGGTGACGTTGTGGCAAATTTAGCTGGCGGATTCTCATTGACGGTGGTTCCTTTGGAGTCTCCAAGCTTCAACCGACGTGGCCCACTCAAGACTCCAACCTCTCTTGCATTCACATTTCCTTATAATAGAGTTCCTCGATTAATCCTAACAAGAATGTATTCACCCTTGATTGGTTGGAAATTAGAGGTCTTAATCCTTTTAAATCTCCATAATGGATGCACATAATGAGTGTGAAAATCGTTTTAACAAGAATTGAGATGTATTATCACAGTAAGCGTGCAATAGATATATACTCTATCGAAGCTTGTTTAAGCCATGCGAGTGTTGCGAATAATTAATTTATTAACTCAAGCAAGTCGATAAAGACAAGAATCGCTTGCATTTACAGAAAAATTAAATCCACTTGTTTCACTATGTTTGTTTAATTTACCCAACTTTCTTTGCCACGGCTAAATTTCATATTTTCTTTCCAATTATTCAATGAAAACTTGTGTAAATTAATGGAAACACAAGTTATAATTATTATATTTTTAAAATTTTATCTGTATCGATATTTTATTTTTATATTATTTCTGGTAAAAATACACTTAAATTGATTTTTTCTTGTTCTATCTTAAAAATTAACTCAAGCCCAAACAGTACAAACATATATTTTGTTGGACTGAGTTTAAGTTAGATCAAGCCCAAATACAATAGGGCTTCTGCCAATTGTCCCAAACTCAAACTCAAGCTCATATATTTTATTATTTCAGTTATCTAATATTTTCTTTTGAACTTGATTGAAGTAATGTTAAATAAAATTACATATGTAATAATATTTATAAAAAAAACTTGCATATTACGTATAATTTTATTTATTTTGCAACAATAGTGATTTTCAATCATATGTAATTTATCTATTTGAAATTTCTCTCATTGTTGTAACTTTTATTAATGTTCTCTATTTATTTTGTTTTTCTTGTAATTCTGCTTCATTGATATTTATTTTTATGATTTTTAATCACATTAATCTATTTTATAGTTATTAAGGGTTAATTCTGACGTCTATGTATCCCAACAAATTTGTTATTTGCCAAATAACCAAGCACTTTATATGGTATAAATAACTGATAATTATTATTAACTATATAATTAGTTTATATAATTTAGGGTTCTATTAAGTTTCTTGATTTTGATTAATTTATGTAACTGTACAAGTAGTTTAAATGAGTTAGAATTTTATTAGTTTTTCACTACTAAAATATTTATATTTTAGATGGAATTTTGTTTTTACTTAACTAACCTTATGTTTATTACAAATATGTATATTTAAATAAGGATATGCATGTCTTTTTGTAATGGACAAGCAGTTTAGCTGAGTTAGAATTTGTCCAGATTTTAAATAGATTTTTTTTTACTTAACAAACCTTATTTTTATTAAATATTTATATGTAATTAAGGATATGCATGTTTTTTCACAATGAGCTAAAAATACACGAAAAGGATACATATTTTTTATATAGTGCGCGCACACACACACACACACACGTTAGATTGGGTTAGATTTATATCATAAAAATTAATTAGTATCCGTTATCACATCATCGAACCATTTTCATATATTTTATTTATATATTCAAATAAATTAAAAATTTTGTCCCATTAAAATTTTATATTTAAATATATTATTTATTCTTATACAATTTCCATCAATCATTAATTCCAACAAAAAAAAAAAACCCTCTCCCAAACACAGTGAAAGTCCTAGGTATTAAAATTTAAAAGATATATGATTTCATCAGATGCAATACTTTGCCCCATTCTCCTCTACTAGCCTATTAGGCACACTTGTTGTGTGCGTGTCAAATATTTTATTGTATAAAACAATTTTTGAAACAACATAAATTAGAAAAAATGTAAAAATATGATGAAAAATCCAAATAATTGTTGCTATTTCAACATTAGAGAATATGCAATAATAAAGAGCTAAAAGATAATATTATAGACAATACCTTAAATACCATGTTATGATTCGATTTGTGAAGTGGTATTTATTATATGCTATTTCCACTTTTGTCCCTTCCATCTACAATCAACAACTACTAAGGTGATAAACATGAGAATTTTTGGTTTCTACATAAGCAAATGCAGTTGGTTGTTTTCAAGTTTTTTCCTTGCTCCTAAGCTCTTTTTGCATTCCCAAGCAAATTACTATCATTCTCTAGTATAAGTCGAGGCAATTCTTATCTAAAAGAGTGATGCATTACGTATAAAATTAACTTTAGAGCTTCTTTTTATTATTATAAAATGCAACAAAACTATTCTTTTTCTTTCTTTCATCAAGGCTCCAAACCCTCCACCTCGTTCTTTACCTCTATTATTCTCCAAAACGAACACAACCCACTACCCAAGGAAAGAGAGGTCACATTTTTCTTTCGTAAAACCACAATGAACTGCCCCAATGAGAGGAAGTGAAAGAAAAGTATCAATCTTATTTTTAATGTGAGAAACTAAATGTCATCTAACGTCAAACTTTCCTAGCCTTTGCACTGCAGCAACATCTTTATTTAGGTCTTGAAGGTTTGCATCATTTGTCCTTATTCGGTGAATAAATTAATTTCGTTGGTCATGTTTGATGTTTGTTTTCTGGGCGTATCATCAAAATAGCCATTTTTAGGCTGCTTTTACTCGTTCAAAGGGTTCAAACCTTTGGGATTCTCAACTCTCGTGTGCCCATATTCCGACTGCACTTCAAGAATTGTTCCCTGTTTCCGTTCCGTACGTTCACACATGCAGTCCACAGTTGTCCGCGTTACTTGTGCCGTGAGAGGTAACATTCCAAGTCTTCAATATCCAGAGATGATCTGCTTGTGTTAGTGTGCTTGTTGAGCTGCGTTCTTGTTAGATTATGGTGTATGTATGTCTTGATTTTTGCCGTCCACTATGTTATTATCAGTGTATCTTTCCCCTATACACTGATGTTCCTCCTCACGCTTTGTTGCTGAGGTTTTTTTGCCATGATTTTTTTCCTTAATAAAATGAAACGCTTTATAGGCAAATTTAGTGATTTTTTGGGACGTGTTTACATGTAATGCTCCTTGTTGTAGTCTCATTACCAGTGGTGGTTAGAGCTGGCAACTATTTGAAGCAGTTGAGGCTTTCTTATGATTCATGCATGTTCAAAGTTACCTGTTGCTAGGTAATGTATGTAGTGACCATGACCTGTGTATGTTTCTGTGACAGGTAGACAGGCAGTCTAGAAATGAGTTCTTGAACTGGGCTTCAGCTTCTGTGGCACAAAAGGTCAAATGGCTGGTAATTGCAGGCTTGAAATGGAACAAAATGACATAGTTAGATCACTGATCACCACAGTTGGAAGCTTCGTTCAAGACAGACTGATAGATAAAGACCAAAGAACCCAACACAAAGAGCAATGCGCCGAGAGGTTAGCAGCCGCGGATGGAAACCCTGATAAAGACAGGGAAGTCCGCTGCTCTGATCAAGCAGTTTTAGCTAATCTGGACTGGGGGATTGATGCCCTCGAAGAGGCAATCAACACATCCAATGTGGAAACCAAGATGACTCGACTTGACTATGCAGAGAAGATGCTGCAAGTGTGTGCCATGTTAAATTCTAGCCACAAAACAGCTGGAGTCCCTAACTTTTACCTCTCGGCTTGGGCACACTTGAACCTCTCCTACTTGTGGATGTTAAGAAATAACTTAGGCAATGCAGCACTTCATGTTCTGGAGATGTTCATCGTGGACCCTTTCTTCTCACGGATCGATTTTGCTCCTGAGCTTTGGAATCATCGTTCCTTCCTCATATGAGCTCCATTGTTGGGTGGTACACAGAGGAAAGGAGAAGAATTGTGATGGATGTGATGCTGGACACCTCTGATCTGTCCTTCACTGTGGACTTTAATCAGTACTTCAATGAATCTTTGATTTTGTCAGTGAGGCCTGAGCAAGCAGAGAGAATTCAACAATTGGAACAACTGTATGGCCAGTCTTTGGATGAGAATACAAGGCTTTATGCAAAGTATTATAAGGATAGTATGAGCTATGATTCTGCCACGAACAGGAGGCTATTCCCATGTTGCCCATAGCAGAGCCACCTATGACTTCTTTGCATGAGGTCAGTGGCCGTTCAATGCCAGATTATGTGAAGTTTGGGCCGATTTTGCCCAAGAGTGCTGGCTTTTTCCCTGTCCTGAAGCCTACAGAAAATACAAGCGATGCTTCCAGGTTGCTACTTCATTTCACATTTTATTCTGCTTCTTTTCTCCAGGTTGATAGCACTGTTGTTACGTCACTTCTACAGCATTACTTCTACGACATTCTATTAATCATCCATATGTTGTGTTAAAGCTTCTTGAAAATTTATGCTGCTGGTCTTATCTTTTCTTATCTTCAAGCAGATCGAAGGCAACATCTTCATCAGAGAATCTTGAATATTCTGCTGACTGGGATGCTCTGGTAAGGTCATTGTGAATTTATGATATGATTCTTGAAAATCAATTATGCTTACCTTGTTCGTAGCCTGCACCTGTAATCCTGAATGGCTAGATCTTCTCTGGCTGTGCATTCTGATTTTCAGGGGGAAATTCCTGAGGAGTGCGAAGATTCTAGTGTGGATTCTGATGCAGTTGTTAGAGCTCAAGATAGACCACATCAAATTGTATCCAATAGCTTTCAGGCTGAAAGGGATGAGGACAGTAGGTCGATTGCATCTAACAGAAGCATCAGACTTAAGAAGAATAATTAGGAGACCACTGCCAGCAGACAAGTTCAGGTAAAGGATCACAGGCAGTCTTCTCAGAATGGTTCTCCTGTGCATTCTCCAAAGACTCCTTCCACAAAGACTTCATCTCCGAAAGCTGCCACAGATTCTGGAAAGACACAAGCATCTATGCTGCACCTTCTCTTCACTCACACCATGGACCCCTCAATCTCCAATTCTGTCTGCTTCTCCACTTTCATGCTGTGACAATTCAAGTATTAGCTCAACAGATTCTGATGGAGAAATGACAGTATGTTTCAAACCTTATTATCTCAGTTTAAGCTAAAATAGTTGTGTGTATTGTTTTTTGGAGCTTACACTGAAAGTGGCATAGACAATCAGGGACAGTTGAAAATCATGAGCAAAAATGTTCGTCATGCTAAAAGTGCTAAACAAGTATTTCCAAAGAGGTTTGTTTAACTTCTCTTCACTTCTTTAAAGCTCTTTTCTTTTCATTGAATTGAATAAGGAATGATTATAGGTTGAGCAGCAACATGCTTTTTCTCCTGTCCTATGAAACTGATTTCTACTCAATGCACATATTTGTTGTAGTAGTCTTAAACAAAGTGATGACAGATGCCTGAACCATGCATCTTCTCCTGCATCAGAGGTTTTGACTCCTCAGTCAAGGCCACCAAAAGATTTTGTCTGCCCCATTACTGGCCAAATCTTCAATGTTCCAGTCACCCTTGAAACTGGACAGACATATGAAAGAAGAGCCATTCAAGAATGGATGAATCGTGAAAACACTACGTGCCCTATCACAAGGCAGCCTCTCTCTGCAGCTTCACTACCCGAAACAAACTATGTTCTGAAGAGGCTAATTACCACATGGAAAGATCAAAATCCTGACCTTGCTCAGGAATTTTCAAGCACCAATACACCACGAAATTATCTAAGCAACATGTCCTTAAATGACATGCCTTCAGAATTCATTCTCTTTGGAGCATCCAATCCACCCTGTCAAAGAAGCATTAGCAATGAAGCTGATTCTAGACCTCAGAGATTCGTGAGAGCTGCATTGTCTACATCACCAACCAGTGTAATATCTCAAGCTTCCGTTGAAACAGTGATCAATGCATTGAAGCCTTATATTCTCTGTCTTTGTGATTCTGAAGACTGAAAGACTGTGAAGGAGCTATTTTGACGATAGTCAAAATTTGGGAGGATTAGCGCGTAGACTCTAGAATTCATTCCTATTTGTCCTCCCCAACTATACTAAATGGATTTATGGAAATACTATCTGCTTCTTTGAACAGGGATGTGCCCATGACAACATTGTATATTCTGTCCAAGCTGATATGTGCAGATGATCATGTTGGTGAACTTCTGTCAAGCATAGATTCTGATTTCTATTGCTTGGCCGAATTACTGAAAAAGGGACTTGCTGAAGCTGCTGTTTTTCTGTTCCTTCTCAGGCCTTCATTCTCTCATCTGTCTTCTCACAATTTAATCACCACCCTTATCCTTATAATTTCTAACAAAAATGAAGTTCGTGCAGATTTTCTGTACCCCATGGCACCTAAAGATGCTGCTATAGCATTGCTTGAACAAATTGTTGTGGGTGGAGATGAAAGTGACTCATTGCACAATGCAATGAATGTAATACAAGAGAATGGAATTCCAGCTCTGCTAAATTGCCTATATGGGGTTGATGGGAGGCGGTCCATTGTTTCAATCCTTCTATGCTGCATCAGAGCTGATGTAGCAGGCAGGAATCTAATAGCAAACAGAATTGAATTGTCGCCTGTTCTTGAATTATTTCATGGTGGAAATGATAGTGTGAGAGGCCTATGCATAGAGTTTCTCTGTGAGTTGGTTCAACTCGGCAGGTACATCACCATTTTTCCATTATAATGTGTCTTAAAGTCGATTTACTCCTTAGGAGTTCAATTATTACATTTTTTCTTATCCAAGAAAGTTTTCTGAGTTATCCTTAGTGTTTCAGGAGAACATTGGGCAACCAGATTTTGCAGATAATTAAGGAAGAAGGAACATTCAACACTATGCACACTCTTTTGGTTTATCTACAGATGTGCCCAATGGAGCAGAAACCTGACACTGCTACCCTTCTTCTTCAGCTGATCTGCTGGTTTGTTTTTCTTTGTTACAATAATTTAACTTTGAACTATACATATGCTGAAATATCTGGGACTGTTGTTAAATTTTTGCATCCCAGGCTTCTCCCAGGAAGATGAGCATCTATAGGGAAGAGGCCATTGATGCACTGATAGAAGCACTTCAAAGAAAAGACTTTCCATCTTCTCAAATTAGGGCTCTGGGCGCCCTGTCACCACTCTCAGGGCATCTGAAAGCTTCAAAGAAATCATACATGGAATCTTGGTTGCTAAAGTTAGCAGGTTTTGACCAACCTTATATTGCTATGACCAAAGATGAGGAAATGAAAACCAATGAAACAGAATACTGTGAAATTGTATTTTTAGTTTGTTAATTATTCCTTACGAACTTCATGGTTCTTTGGTGTGTTTACTTTATTTCATGAACATGTATTTAGAAAGAGGAAGAGAAAGCAGCAAGAACCTGGGAGAAGAGAATAGCCTTTGTGCTTTGCTTACATGAGAGAGGCATAATTTTTAAAGCTCTGGAGGAATGTTTCAAAAGCAATTCAATAGAGATAGCAAAGTCCTGTCTTGTTGTGGCCACATGGCTTGTGCACATGCTTTATAGTTCACCTGATTGTGGCATAAGAGATGTTGCCTGCAAAACATTGCTTGACAAGTTCATAAGTGTGCTACAATCATCGAAAAGCATTGAAGAGAAGGTACTGGCTACCCTTGCTTTGAGAGGTTTTGTGTCTGAACCAGGTAAATTTTGATTTATTCAGCAGATTTTCCATTGCTTTTATTCTGGTCTATTTACTAAAAATGCATGGCCAATGTTAAAGGAGGGCTGAATGAAATTGGTGTGTATGCAACCTTGAGGAGGCTTAAGAGGAGCTGTGCAGTGGCACATGATATAATGAAAGCATTGATGAACTTACCATCTCTTGATGCTGTGAGTTCCTGCATTAAAATCTCCTTCCTTTGTGATGTTGATACAAAATTATACTCAAACAACACTAAATCAACGACATGCAGGCAGAGTTGTGACGTCCCTTTACATTCCACCTTCGTGCGATAAGCTATATAGCGGATCTTTGGACAAAACCATCCGTGTAAGCGTCCACATATATCATTCTCAAATCTGGAATTAAAAACAATGAAGCATATTAGTTCAATAAGCATTGGCTATAGATTAGAGCAACAGAACAAGGTTCCAGAATGTATGTCATGAAAAAAATGAATATCTTCCAACTAACATCTCTTAGCTGCCAGCCAAACTCTAAAGAAATGCTTTGTAATTTATCCTCACAGGTTTGGTCAATTAAACACGAGGAAATTCATTGTATTCAGGTGCACGATGTGAAAGAGGGAGTACTGGCATCGACAGCCAATGCTAGTGTTGCGTGCTTCTCATCTCTAGGAAATGGGGTGAAGGTTGGTATCCTTGACTTATTGAAGTAATCTTGGGTGCATAGAAAACCTTAATGCTCAAAAGACTTCAAATTTGTGTAGGTTTACAATTGGTCAGGGGTTCCAAAAAGCATTGTCTTCAACAAACAAGTCAGCTGCATGGCACTGGACAGAGATAAACTCTACTGGGTTGTTCTGGTTTCTCTGTCCAGGTAATCTGTTTCATGTCAAGTTTAAGTACTTAAACCAACAATTACTCTCAAACGTACAAACCCTGCTACTGCCTTTGTGGTAGCAGGAAGTTTGTGTTACTTATTGTCCATATCCACTGTTGAAATTTTTGAACATGATGACAGGAGGTGGATTTAAGAACAAAGACATCATCTACATTCTACACTGGTGCCAATAAATTATTAGGCAAACAAACAATCTACTCAGTAGAAATCCACAACTGCATACTATATGCCAGCGGTTCATCAATTGATGATGTAGCAGGAAAGGTATGAACTTCTTTGCTATCTCAACATCAAACTCCAAAATGTTTCAAGTAATTACCAACCGTACTGAATTCTTTTCACTAAAATCACATTGCATCAGGTTTTTAAACTCTCCAGCAAGGCTGTTATGGGATCTCTGGCAACAGGTTTGGACATTCAACAAACTACCGTAAACGATGACTTCATATTTACGGCCACAAAATGTGGAATCATAGAAGTATGGCTGAAAGAAAGATTGACAAAGATTGCTTACATCAAAATGGGTAGTGGAGGGAATCTAAGAATCATGTCCATTGCTTCAGATGGCGATGGACAAAAGCTTTTTGCTGGAACCTCTGATGGCAGACTCCAGGTACCATCTCAACTATTTCTGCATTTTTTACATGAAAAATGCCAGTCTTTGGCACTCATTCTTTCTTTATGGGCTCAATACAGGTTTGGAGTTTGGAGTGAGAAGAATAATTGGGCGGTTCTAGTTATGCAACATTCACAGAATCCAATGTAATGGCATTAATAATTTAGTAATTGAATTGGAGTTTGCATTAGATGTTTTCCTTCGGGATGTTCTGATAATTTGTGATAAATTTATCTGAATTCATCTGAGGAAGAAATTAATGTAGGGTGCTGTATTCATCCCAAAGGCATAGTACTCAGCGCCAGAGAGGCAAACTCCAGCCCCATGACAGGAATTAACCATCATCTTTTTCTCGACATCTTCTTGGGCAGAAATTTTAATCACAGAATAAAATTATATTTGTACTTTGGTTAATTTGTTGTAGCCCGCAGAATGGAAACGACTGTCAAGGATCGAACCTATTGATTTGATTTCATCAGATTTAATGCCAATCTCTTCTAAAATAATTCACGTTTTATCAAAATAAAAAATGCTTGGAGAAAGCGTATTTGACAAATTTCAACAAAAATCGAATTTCAAACATATTTTATTTAGAAGGGCTGAAATTTTTGGATAGAAAAAGAGGAGGCATTCAGAATGAGTAGGAGGCAAACATTCCCTCACAAATTGATCGGAATATTAAAAATTTACCCAATCAAATTCCCAAACCCACAGAAAGATATAACTAGAAAGTTCTCAATTTTCAAAATTATATAAAAAAGGTTAATCAGAGAAAGAGAGAGTGGCAGCACATCAAAGGCAGCACTGAATCGTGCCTCAGACGACTATCGTGAGATATTCTAATCCACATTCATCCTTTGGCTCCAAGCATTCGATCGAGAAATAAGCAAAAACTGGAAAAGGAATACGAAGATTAAAACTGTTTTAGGCTAAATCTCAGATCCGTGACCATAGAGAGAAACTTGGATATGCAGATTGTAGCCCATCAAATGACCAGATAACTACAGACACATTGGCTGCTTTCACGACACTAAAGCAATGCAGAAGCCAAACGTAATTTACAGGGAGAGCCGTTGTTAAAGCAGGGTTGTTGTTGCGTCATTCCGTTTTGCCCCTCGTTCCATGAGAAGGAATTTATGTTTGTTTTCATATTTGTTATAGACAATTATTATATTTTTAATTTTTTAAAATAATTTTTAATAAAAATATACTCTTAAAAATAACATTAGATAATTGGGTAAGAGCCACTCTGCCCAGACCCTTCTTACGCTGCACTCGACTCTGGGAGCCCAAACAAAGCTGGCCGGGGTGGCCCATTTCAAATTTCTACTCTTCCTCGGTTTTCAGTTGTTTCAAACCTCGGTTTCTCAAGTGCTTGCTGATCCATTAAACCACCACAGGTATGGCGATCGACGCCGTCCCGCCGCTCATCTCCGCGCAGCTCAATTATCTCGTTAATCACTGTCCCTTCTCAGTCAAGGTAGGCAACAAAATATATGTATGCAACACTGAACTTATATATTTGTTTTTGTTGTGCGTACGGAGAGAATTAGGGTTATCTTGGATTACGATGTTTTAATTCGAAAGAAAATGAGATACTGTTGTAGGTGGAGCAAATGTGGTCTGGCTGCAAAAACCCTAGCTTGCTCGATCGCTTCACCTTAGTCATCCCGTACTGCCTCGATTATATCAAATGTTAGTCAGTGTGTTTTTTTTTTCTTCTCTAAGTTCAATTCTATATATGTATATATTTCTCTGATTCTGTGATTTCAACTATGAAATTAGGGGATGTTATATACAATGCTACATATCCATTGGCTGGCCCAGATATAATATTCGGACCTGAAGATGAAAGTTTCCAGCCATTTAATGGCAGAACTGAAAAATCATGTAAAAATAGCTTGGCTGATTGGAACAGCAGAGATCCAACTCGGTTGTTGTCTCTTATTATCGAGCTTAGGTGGAGATTTTTTATTTTTTTAAAATTATATCTGATTTCAGTTTAGGGGAAAGCATTGGTTTCTTGGTTGTTACTTATGGGACGGTGGCTCTAATTATATTCTAGGAATGCATATGTGGCATACCAAAGAAGACGCATAGGGGAGGTTGATGATGACAGGTTGAAATTCGAAATCAGCACCATGCTTTCTAGAGAGGTCTGTGTTTCTATGAGTTTTCACGTAGAGAAAGGTTGAGCATATGTAAGCTTGGTGGTTGCTCTCCAGATACATAAAAGGATCATGTCTCCATGCTATTGGATCATTGATCTTTGTCTTTTCCTTTGTCTACTTCTGCCTAAAACTGTGTACATCTCTCCAAATGCTGCTCGACGATCTTTTACTGTATCAGGTTTTTTCGATAGAAAATTTTACATGTGAAGTTTACTTTGTTCTTCTAGGCTAATGTGGCAACTGGCCATACGAACACATAACCCAATTGTTGAGGACCTTATTGATTCTTTGATCCTTGTTTTTCGTTGTTAGTTTAGAGCATGCATGTTTCTGCCATGGGTAACTTGCAATATCATGTCTCTAGGCCCAAAGAATGAGGCATTTACATATCTTGTCAACTATATCAACTTGAAGCTTTGAGTTGTATCTGACATTTGAATTGAACGGAAATGTTAGCTAAACCTTTATGCTTGTTTATAAGTTTTATTCCTAATCAATAAATTGATGAAAGTTTGCTTCCCTGTTTGACTTTGGTCGCATGTGTTACTTGTTCTCATACAGCTGGCTTTGTAAATGTGTTTTGGGTTTCTTGCATTTGTTTGAATTCTACTGGACTAATGGTCAATGTCAAATGTTTTTTCTTCTTCATAATGGAGTGGACACTTTACCTGTCTTACCCTATTTGCGTCTTTCAAATAATGCCAGTGGATGTTTTGGGTTTGGAGGAGCCTGTTTGGTGGGATTAATCCTATAACAAAAATAATTTTGAGAATGTTGTGAATAACTAATTTCTCTTGGCTACGCATAACTTCTTAGGCATTACAATGGAAATTTAATGGTCTGCAATGGATATATTTCTAGTTGCCTAATGTTTTTTCCAATTATTTATCAATATATTTTGCTCCAAGAACTTCTGTTGACCCATATTATTTGTATTTAGGAAATTGTGCTTCTGTTTTGTTTTTGTTTTTGTTTTGTCAACTTTGGGGTGCACCTCAATTGGTGTTTTGTTTCCTACTTTGTCTTAAAAATTGCGAAATTCATCCATATTTATTGCAGGGAATTGAAATGTATATGAGTTCAGGCATGGAGAAGGTAACTAAATATGAAAAACATGTTTGCAAGTACTCTTCTTGTATACGAGTTTCTATATGAGTTTTAACCACCTGTGGTTTTTTGGCCATTTGATTTTAGTGTAGCCAGAAGAGGTCAAATTTGCTGTTCCTTTATTGGATATGGATTTAAATAAATTGGTTGCTGGATCCACCTGGAGGCACCCACAGAAGATATACTTACAGGTGGGTTTGTAAAAAATGATTAGTGTTATGCCCAGAATATATTCCCAGAAAATGCAATAGTGTATGCAATGAATTTTTATTTGAGCTGAACTTTGCCACATGAAATAGTACAACAGATTAAAACCCCATGTGGGGCTGAACATTGTAATTTTCTTCCTTATCTATTTTCTGAAAGAAAAATAAAATGAAATCAAGCCAGATAATGACACTGTTGTGGAAATATGGGGAGGAGCAGGTGCTGAACAGATCTTGTCTTGTGAAATGCTGAAATCTGGAGGTGAAGAGCTAAAGGGATCATATTTGTCTATCACTCTATGTTGTAAGCTCATTAGGGGGGAAAGATTTACTTTCGAACGTTTAAAAAGTAAGTTTATTAGTGGAACCGATATAACTTTTTATTTGGAAACTGCCGTACTCAACTTATGAATTATGTTTTTATTTATTATAGTCTTAAGAAATGTGCTAGAAGCTGGAAACCTTTTGAGCAAAACTTTTATAACACCACCATTCTTCCTTAAACCATACAATCACTTGTACATTTATATATAGGGACCTCATGGTTGCTTTTCAAGTGCATAGTTTGGGCAAGACTATATATGTATACATGTATATATATGTCACTTAACACATCAACTTATTTCACATATACTCTTTGTTTTCCCTTCTGTTTGGTGCCTTCATCAAGTCATCATTCTATGTTAAGAAATATCCACTTGAAATACTTGTAGGTTATATTTCCAGTTGGTAAAAAGTCCTCTACTGCTCCACCACCGCGTCTGAAGTTGATTTCTTCTGCGGAATTGAAAGCTTTATTTTCTATTGAAGATTTCAAACTTCCTCCTTGGTTGGATGGGATGTAAGTATATATGTTCTTTTCTGTTATATGCTTTTGATTGTTCTACCCAATCCGACTTTCCTTGGTCAAGGCTGTTTCTTTTGTTGCCTGATTGGTATCCCTTTACAGGTGCACAGCTGAATATCTTCCCACGTTGGAGGAGATGCTGGAATCACAGGTTTGCTTTATTTTTCATACAGTGATATTTCTTCACAAGATAACCATTCTTCAAGTTAATGCTATCTAAATCAATGAAATGAAAAAAAGATGTTAGTGGTAGTTGTGGCTGGTTGTTCAGATCTTTTATAGTATAGTTCTTCCTTGATAGATTAAAGATGCAGTCTCATCCATTGAAACAAGACGGAGCTTTATCATGGCATTGGCACCTCATTTTGGAAGACCAATAGAAGCCGATCCGGTGTGTCTTCTTTACCTTTTAGCATTGAAACTGCATCTGGTTGGTTATTGCTTAATGGATGGATTTAGATAAAAAAAATTGCGCTAAAGTCTGATCTCAGTTGGTGCCCAGGTCTTTTGCAGGAGGGCATCATTCTTGGCTTCTTCTGGAGTATTTACTTTTCTGGTAGGATATTCTTTTTAAAATCCGGATGTGTTCCTATTTTTCTTTTCCTTTTTTTTTTTTTGCAATTTTTGCATTGTATATCCGATGCCCAATCCTCCTGGTACAGTGGATAATATATTGTATATATGGTAACTGCTCCAAAATTTTTACAAATATTTGTTCTCTTTCATGTTCCTTGTAGTGAACTTTTTTATTTTATTGAAGTCATTATTCACTTGTCTTTTGGACTGGTTTGCACTTATTCTTTGAAGTTTTTAGCCTTTAAACCTCCACTTGGTGCCTGACCTTTCTGGCCCCCCCAAAAAAATTTCACAAAATTTCCCATTCTCAAATAAGCAGCTGCCAAGTTGATTAGTTTTGCATGATTGAGGAAGTGGTCCAAGATATGATTTGTTTTAACATCCAAGATATTAACATATTTATAATAGTTTTATCATGGGTGGACTTTCTTTAATGGTGAGTTGAAAGCTGTCACCAGTTAGTGCTGGTATTTTTATGGCTGGCTATTAGAAAAACTTAGTTGTTTTCATATCTTTTTTTGGATGTTAACTTTTCCATCCATTTATTTCCTTAAAAATTATATTAGTAGGTGATGATTCCATACTTGTTAGTGAGGATTTTTTTGGGATGCAGTTTGTAATTGGATGCATCTACTGATTGTAATCCTTTGGTAGAATGGCCTCTTATCTATTTGTTTGTGAGTGTCTAGAGCAAGCACTCTAGTCTTTTGTTATGGGACACACTGGTTTCCTTTTCAGTTACTTATCATTACATAGTTGGGCTTGTGATTTATTTAGCTATTTTTAATTCTTTTAATCTTGTTCTGTTAGGTCCATTTTTCTCTCTCTCTTCAGTTCCCTAAACAGCAACCCGCTTTAACACTGCAGAGTTCTCAGGTAAGAGTTTGTCCACTTACATTAGTGGCTTGTAGGCTGACACTTGTTTTGTTGGTATTGATACATGGTTTATTACATATGGCAATTATGGCTAAATGTTACATTTTGCGAATTTTGATGGATGATTGAAGCAGCCTTTGTTAAATCTGGCAATAGATGTACTGCCAGTATTGTGCCTTCTTTCAGTTATTCTCGTGTAACCTAATGACATTCACTTATGCATACGCAGCATTTCAATTCTCATGGTGTGCCCGTGAAATCTCCCACTATAACAGAATATCCATGGAGTCCGAGATGGGAACCATCAGCGATGGGTGATCGAATCTTGTAAGCAGCTTTTGTTAGGGAAAAAAACTATGGACGATAAAATATTCCTGAATAACATTTCTGTGAATTGTTGTGGCAGCGATTTCCTGGCTGACGAGTGTTGGAACTTCAAGAAGTACTGCAATCAGTTGAATCAGCAATGTGCGTAAGCTTCGGCAGCGTTAGGGCCACGTGCAGTGAAGGTGCTTTTGCCTTTTGAGGACTGCTGCAATTATGTGCCTTAAGCATGTTCGTCCCTGTTTCTATGGTGGAAGTTGTGACTGTAACTTGCCGAATTAGATGGCCTTTCTGTATGTGAAGTGGAACACCTGGAATCCTTGAGTTGAACAATGGATTCTCGTGGCCTTACATGTGCTTAAGGTGTCTGTGTATGTGCTTCCAGGGAGACAAATGCATTGGCAAAGTAAAGATTGGAGAACCATGTATATAATCTGGTTGGCCAATCCGCCTCCGCAGGAATGTCACTTGTCAAATGTTCCTCTTTTGAGGGATTTTAGTAATTATTTATTATGTAAAACGGTGCATTTTTATAAAATTTGGAGTGATGCAATAATTATTTAAACAAAGGGAACAAAAGAGATGAAGGCCTTATGTTGAAAATTTTCAATTTCTCAACATTGTGATTATTTGCTTCGAAAGCGCAAGCAAAACCTATAAATTAACTTTCTCGAAACTAAGTAAGTGCAATTTACTAATTATTATCAAATATTGAATTGTAATATTGTTTGAGCCGATAGGGGCCAACTCTTTGCTGATGGGATGGAAGTTATTGTGAAGCAATAAAATATTGGAACGGTCGGATACAAATTAGACTGCTTAATCACAAAAAATTGTAATTTGGATTATAATTCTCTTTGTGCTAACCTCTTCTTGAAGTAGAGTAATATAAAAAATGTCAAATAAGCTCAATAGTGTAGCAGTAATCAACTACAAAGAATTTACTCGGGTAATATCCTTAGCGCAAGTAAAAGGGGTCAAACAAAGCTGCGTGTCGTGGCATTATTTCAGTGGATGGTTCTCAACCAACGATAGAGGACGACACAGACAATCCTAATCCCCTCCGAAACCCTAAACTGCTTGGGGCAGGGGCATTTCCACCCTGGTAGTCGGTCCACGCCGAACACGCACAAAGTAAAATTATTACATGCATCATAAATAATAATAACAACAATAATACACTGATGAATTGCTCACAATTTGGTCTTTTACTTCCGCCGGTTTTCGCCCCTCTGCAATTCAGTCGCCTCTGCCTCCTTAACCCTCACTCGCCCACTTTCTTATCTGTCAACTGTAAGGTTCTCCCTCCATGGCTTGCATGTGTTAGAGAATATTCCTTTGTTTGTGTTGTTTAAGGGATTACGAATAATGAAAATTAATGATTGAATTGGAAAATGTGAATAGGTTTTGAATTTGCAGGTTAAAAATAGGATAGGGATGCTTGAATTTAGGTTCAGAGCTAGTTTGAATTTCACAAAATGAAAAAAAAATGGAGTAGTTTCATTTTTTTTTTTTTTGTTTTTATCTGTCATTATGCCAGTTATAGTGGTTCTATCATCGGTATCTCATTTCAAGTGAGGGTGGCGGCTTTATCGGACAATCTTGTTTAGAATTGGGAGGCTTTTTCATTTTTTGCCTCTTAACGGAAAGTAATTTTTGATATGAACAAAATCAAGATTCCTCAAAACGTTCATTGATGATGCGTGGTATAATTTGGAAGAGTGATGGGTAAAAAAGTGAAATTTGGAAAGATTTTCGAGATAGGAACAAACGAGTATCACTTTTCCTGATGTTTGTAACTCCATGCTAGCCACCGTTAATAGACGCCAGCAGAATCATTTCTCGATTTCTTCTAGAGGGAGTTTTTGACATCTTAATGTTAGCATGCGAGTGAAAAGTAGTCAACGGTGGAGTAATGCCTTGAGTTCTCATGTTTATGCAAGCAGTCACAATTTAATATATGCAGTTTTAGTTTGGGAACACAGAAATGAGGTGGAACTGTAAACAAAAAGAAAGAGTAAATGTGAAATTTATAGACACTATATATAGTGAAATAATTTTTTTGGAAACTAGAAGTATACATCACCCTCAACAGTAGTGTGTGGAAAATTAGGAGCCTTCATTACCTTCTTTTGGCAATGCTCGGTTTTTGATGAGTAAGTCCTTCCATTAAACAACTTTCTTCGTCTTTTACCGTCTTTGTCATGCTTGTGAAAATGTTTCAACAGCTTTAGTTTAAATGGACTGTCTTGGTCTCTACTGACTATGTCGAGTAGTTGTTTCATTGGTCTGTGGTCCACCCGCATATAACAATTCCAGTGCTTAAATTCCAATGTACTGTATTCATTTGACTTTTGAGGTTCGCATGTGATTACCGTGAGTAAAAACTATGGGTAACTTGTTCTGGAAAAAGTTGCATCAAGTAAATGCTGTGACCAATGTAGAAAAACTTGCGGGCGTGATTTTGCGATATTTTTCTATATATTTAACTTGTTGATGCTATTTTCCAGTAACTTTTCCCCAATATTATTTTTTAATTGGGATGTTACCTTTATTGGTGCTTTTAGTAATTTTCTTGTTCTCCTGAAACTAGACAGGTACTCTTAGAAATTCCCATAGAGTTTCCCTCAGAGTTAAGAGCTCGTCCCGGACAAGTATGGCAAATGTAAGTTTGTTCAAATTTTATATGGAAACTTCCTTTCTAAGTGAAAAAAGAATGGGAATTTATACGCTCGGAGACAATTATCGATATTTTAGTTTAAAACACATGCATATGCATTTGCTACACTTGAGAAAGCCTAAAAAGGCTACAAATGTGGCAAACCTGTCATAAATCTTGTTTAATGTATCCTCAAACAGGAGGAAGAGATCGTTGGAAGTCTTAAACAACGACTTGCAAAGTTATTTGAACAATCACTGAGAGTTACAGTACCTGAGGAGTTGGCTGTAGATCCTGCTATTGCTCCATGTCAAAATGCTAAATTTGGTGACTATCAATGGTATTGCTTGTTCTTTCTTAGGAAATTATGCAAATTCTTTTCCTCGCGTGCCTTATAGAAACGTTATTTTACCTTTAATATATTGCAATAGGCAGTCATTTTGTCCTTACTTTCCTCATGATTACTAAATGTGAAATTCTTTCTTCTTGTTACAGCAATAATGCCATGGGTTTGTGGTCAAAAATTAAAGCAAAGGGTACCCAGTTCAGGGGTCCGCAACCAATAGGACAGGTGCTGATAATCGTAGTTTTTCTTTCAATTCCCTTTGTGTTGTAAGTATTATATGCTAAACATCATGTGTATAGAGCCATGCTGTAAATGGCTTATCTCAAGTTGATGCCTGATGGCATGAAATGTTCATTAATTATGTTTACTCTGTAGGCTATTATGAATAATCTGCCTGCATCAGAAATGATAGATTCTTGCTCAATTGCTGGACCTGGTTTTGTAAATGTTGTATTGTCTCGGCAATGGATTGCCAAGGTAATTTTCTGTTTGCACTTATCTTATTTTAGCTGAGGTTTCTTCATCACATATATTTAAATCGTACTCAAATGGTGCAGAGCGTTCAAAAGATGCTAGTCAATGGTATTGAAACATGGGCCCCTAAGCTTCCCGTTAAAAGGGCTGTGGTTGACTTCTCCTCTCCCAATATAGCAAAAGAAATGCATGTTGGTCACTTAAGATCAACAATAATTGGTGATACCCTGGCCCGTATGCTGGAATATTCGAATGTGGAGGTTCTTAGGAGAAACCATGTTGGAGATTGGGGAACACAGGTATGTGATTGTTCGCTTGTTGCTAATTATAAGTGGTCGTATCCCTGTCTTTCTAAAATGTAATTTCTTTTCTTGTTACAGATAGTCACTTAGAAACTAGTAAATGTTTGTAGTGGAAAACCTATGTATATTGAAACTGTGCGGCAAACTAAATTTTTGCAATTGTAAAAGTAAATACTGAACATTCAATTCAGCAAATTAATATCTGTGATGCTTAAAAAATCATTGTTCAGTTCGCTGATGTCCTTTTTAGGAAACGAGGCCAACAAGTCTTATTGAATTTTTATATGGAATTACTCTGTGTTTGGTATTAAAACATGAGGAACATTCTCATATGGTCCTGGTGCTGATATGAAGCATTCTCTTAATATTCAAGTGCAATTTCCTCAAAATAATGATTGTTCCTTGGAAATTTTATCATGCATGCTAATGCTGTTCGAGTGCTTTCCAGTTTGGTATGCTGATTGAATACTTATTTGAAAATTTTCCGAGTGGGGAAGTTGCCAATGAACAAGCCATTGGAGACCTGGAGGTAAGAGGAAAATTTTGAATGCCATTGGTTCTTGCACATCTTGTGGAGTTACATTGTTTATTCCTTTCACTTTGAGTTGTAATAGCATGTGATTATACACAAATCAAATAAATATTTAGTGAATTATCTTACTCAATTAATTGTGTGAACAGTCATATTGCATCACATAAAAAAGCCCTTTTTCACGAGTAGCCAAAGATAGAACACTTGAAATGTATAACTTAGAGCATTTCTCTGTTGCAACGTGTTATATAATGCCAAAAAAGTTACAAGTAGAGTCTTCTGTCATCCTCTCTTTCTTTCTCTCTCACACACACGGTAGCTGGATGTTCACATTATTTGGTTGCTACCTATAATATGATAACTGATATCCTACTCATACATTGATTCCAGATTTTTTATTCTCTGTTTCATTTAACTATTGTCCTAAATACAACTCAATCCATACTCGTTACCGTGCTAGATGGTTTGCTAAATTCAGCATTCATAGTTCAGTTTTTGGGCTTTTGTTGTTTTCAAACCTGGTTCATAGAAGTCTGGCTAAAGACAAGTGTTTGTTATGTAGTTTTATGCGTGTTGTATTGCCCATAAAACTAAATATAGGTGCTGCATTCTTTTGAAAGAATAATGAATATATATTTTACTGGGGTTCCATTCACTCAAGCGCTACTTTTTTAGGCATTTTATAAGGCATCAAAGCAGAGATTTGACAGTGACCCTGCTTTCAAGGAGAGGGCCCAACGGGCTGTTGTCAGTCTTCAGGTAAATGACTGGATAGCTCAAAGATTGTTCAGATTTATTCTTTATCATTGTTCTGTTTCTTCTTTCAGAACAATCCTCAAGAAGTAATTATGATGCCATTTTCTAAGTTGCAAAAAGATAAAATCATTTTTGATCATTTAGATAATCCACAAATATCTCTGTTTGTACTTTTTGTACATGATGGTGTATTATTTGCATGTCACAGGCTGGAGTGGAGAAGTACAGAAATGCATGGGCTCATATTTGTGAAATTAGTCGAAGAGGATATGAAAAGGTCTATCAACGATTAGGTGTTCATTTGGAGGAAAAGGTACTGACTTACTATCTTTCCTTTAAGTTGCACATGCTATCCATACTTGAAGATGTTTATCAAGGTCTAGTTAATGTCTGCATTATGGGATTCATAGAGGGCAATGTGGGAGCTAAAGCTTTGTAGGTTGTTGATTTTTCCATTAACAGTGTCCGTGAGATGTTGTTTTCTGCTAACTTATTAATTTTTGAGCTGACATACAATCCAGGGGGAAAGCTTCTACAATCCATATATTCCTGGGGTTCTGGAGTTATTGAATGAAAAGGGATTAATTGAAGAAAGTGAAGGTGCACGTGTTATCTTTATTCAAGGGAAAAATATACCATTAATTGTTGTGAAAAGGGATGGTGGCTACAATTATGCTTCAACTGATCTTTCTGCTTTGTGGTGAGTTTCCACAATTTTCCCATTCGCTAATTCATCTTTCGTTGGTTGACAGTCTATCTAATCCTTTCTATTCCTTTGTTATATCATGTGTACCACTTGCTCTTCCGAGATTTTTTTCTTGTTTAGAATAGGACCAGATCATTTCGATTCACGGAGTCACCTATCTTCACTTCATGTGTTTATAAGGGTTCTGCCTTTTACGCCAATCATTTTTTCAGGACTTGTGTAGTGCAATTTTTAATGCTTTTTCTCCATCTAAGCCATATAAAGTGCCTTTGTTTCAAGACTTGCACCCACAATTTGCAGGTATCGGCTGAATGAGGAAAAGGCTGCGTGGATTATATATGTAACTGATGTTGGCCAAAGGGAGCACTTTGAAATGTTGTTTGCTGTAAGTTTGAACATCTAGCATGCTTATATATGGTGTATTATATGCAAGTTTCATGAAGCTTTTCAGAATGTTCTTTCAGGCTGCCAAACGAGCTGGTTGGCTTCCAGCTGAGGATAGTAAGTATCCTAGAGCTAGCCACGTGGGGTTTGGACTAGTTCTAGGGGAGGATGGAAAGCGGTTCCGTACTCGCAGTACTGAAACGGTCAAACTGGTCGATTTACTTGATGAAGCCAAAAGTAAATGCAGAACAGCTTTGATTGAAAGAGGCTAGTTGCTCTCCTCCTGTTCTAGTTATATCACACTACGTACTTACTCTTGAAATATGAACCTGACAACTGATTCAAATGTATGCCAGGCAAGGCTAAAGAGTGGACTGAAGAGGAGCTTGATAAAACTGCTGAAGCAGTTGGATATGGGGCTGTTAAGTAAGTAACTTTCTCTATGCATGGTTCTCCTGATCGATTTTTTTTCCTGTCCAAGAAGACAGCAAAACACTTGTACTATCTATTTATTTGAATGATAATGGTCATTTAGCTCTGTGTACAAATTTGATCCATATTCGGTACACTGGATCTATCTGCTGTTTTTTCTAGCTTTATGCTGTTATTTTTATGATGCATTTGCAGGTGCTAGTTTGTTTGGTTTGACAGAAAGTTCACTATTCTCTTCTTACAGTACATCTTATTAAAGTATATTATTTGTTCTTTTTACTTATTTCTGTATATAAAACAGATATGCTGATCTGAAGAATAACAGAACCACCAACTACACCTTTAGTTTTGATCAGATGCTCAATGATAAGGTGCGTTCTTCAAACGACATGAACTGCATATTAATAGATGAAGAAAAAGATACCAGTAACTATTTTATGGTTAAGCGATATGACAAGAGTATACCTTTTTCTGAAACTTTTTTCTTAAACAAACTCCTTAGAAAGTCTTGTCTGCTGTGTATCTCATTGGTTGATGATGGAAATATGATTTGCTATTGATTATCAAGATGTGAAAGCTTCTATAACTGCCTTCAGTTTGTTGGTTTTGGTCTCCGTTGTCTACAGAATTCTGTGTTTTTGTTTTTCAATTTATTTCTTTTTTCATTTTTTGGGGCAGGGAAATACTGCCGTATATTTGTTGTACGCACATGCTCGGATCTGCTCAATTATCAGAAAATCGGGTAAAGATATAGAAGAATTGAAAAAGGTAGCCCTACTCCTTTTAAAATTTAGGGTTTAGGATTTCCTATGATGCCTTCCACTAGGCCAAGTAGTCTAATTAATTTTAACCTTCACCTAATATTTTGTTAAATGGTTATCTTCAATTATATATTCTTATCTTTAAATGATGTCAAGTTTATGACTACTGCCGCAAGAAACCTGGAAATAATTAGCAATTTAGGTATCATGTATGAATTTTATGATTCACTGTAACGGCTCTTGTTTATGTGTGCAACAGATTGGGACGTTAGACTTGGCTCATCCTGATGAACGTGTGTTGGGACTTCATTTGCTCCAGTTTGCAGAGGTAATAACCTTTTTATGGATTTTCCTTTCAGATTAGATTCCTTGGTCCTCCAGCATTCTAAATGCTTAGTGTCTTACTGTCTTTTGCTTAATTTATGCGCCTTGGATCTTATTCTGCTTCTGCTTCTTAGTTTGTTGAGGAGGCATGCAACAATCTTTTGCCAAACGTGTTGTGTGAATATTTATACAATATATCGGAAGATTTCACAAGATTTTATACCAACTGTCAGGTATGAATTCTGCCTTTGATTCAATATGCTCTTAATAAAAGTGTCTTGGTCAGAGCTCCAAGTTCAAAATCTTGAAACAATGCACAGCCATAAGGAATATATCCTGATTTTGGGTTGATATGTACGTGTTACCCGAATCTTGTTATGTGCAAAATTTTACAGGTTGTGGGATCGGCAGAGGAGACAAGTAGACTCTTGCTGTGCGAGGCTACAGCAGTCGTCATGAGAAAATGTTTCCATTTGCTCGGAATCACTCCTGTTTACAAAATTTAAACCCGCCTCAAAATTTTTAAATCTTCTATATATAGGGAGGAATTTGACTTCCATCAACTTTGTATATCAAAACCCCCGATTTTGGAGATTTCAACAACTAGAACGACTTTAGCCAAGAAAAAGATCTAAGAAAAGGTAAAGAATGGCATTTAAATACGTCCACGGGCTCTTTCGTAGAACGCCCATCATTTTTATTGAATCAAGGTTGAG
Organism: Avicennia marina; assembly: GCA_019155195.1. NCBI lineage: Eukaryota > Viridiplantae > Streptophyta > Magnoliopsida > Lamiales > Acanthaceae > Avicennia > Avicennia marina. The sequence continues at coordinate 4,292,688 of CM032781.1, read as the reverse complement.
CTGAATGTTGCATGTATTTGATCCTTCACTATGTGTTTCTTTCCCATCAATTTGAAAGCATTAACGCTCGGGGAAAATACCTTAAATTCATACATGTATTTCCAAATATGTCCTTTTAAAAGCGACGTTCACTACATTGTTTTTGTGTGTTTATATATTTTGATTCGCGGTAAGGATTTCTCAAAAAATTGCGGGACTTTTCAGTTCTCTGATTCCCTCTATTCCTCTCATATCTCATTGGCCTTTCATATAGCAAAAATATCACGAGTCCTACCTGTTCTCAAAGAATTGGTATTTCAGAGAGGGGGATGGTTCAGGGCTTGGAGATAGTTTGCACGTATGTTAGTGTAGACTAATGTAGAACTGTTTTCAAAATTGAACTTGGTAGTGGGGTCACATTTTTCTCTACTTAAAACCCACGTGCGTTTTTGTGCATGCATTGTCACCCCTGCAGTGTTTGATTTTCTCAAGTTTTTCTCAGGTACAAAGCATTTGTTAACTTATTTTTTTGATTTGCTACACATTAGGATCACATATGTGCTAACTCTTTCTCGGAGTCACTCGTACAGGTTTCTCTTTTGGTTACTAATATATTAGTTGGACTCTGATATCTAAAATGTCAAACGGTTCCATCTGTTCTCAAAGTTTAATTAACTATCAACATTTCACAATCACCACAAGCTCAAAATAAAAGTAACTATCGACATTTCACAGTCATTACAAGCTCACAAGTGCAAGCATTGGGAGAATAAAAGAATTGAAAGAATCATAAATTTATAAAAAGAAAAAAAAAAAAAAACCGTCCAAACAAACGGAGGGGAGATCTTGAACATTAAAGGAGGGTAACGCAGGAACTAGGCTGGATCAAAATTTGGGAAGCGATTTTTGAGTAGCTCGGCGTCAAGCCGACGATCAAGCAATGCGTCTTCCGAAACGCAGTTGGAGCGAATTAACGTGTATTTCAACAAGGCCTGTGGTGCGAATTTTCATTTCTTGGATACATGCTGAAATTGCAGCTTTCGACTGTTTAACATAATCTTCTATGGCGTAATGGTAAGCAATTATTAGCTGGTCCATTTCACGTTAGTAAAACTTCATATTACTAGCATTGCCGTTTTTCTCTTGTGTGGTGATTAGCAGGTTTTAGACTGTCTTCCCCACAGGACTGAAGATATGGAATTAACTTACGTGGGAAATTCAGCATCCATCCGGGAAACTTTCACCGCCATGTTTTCACTGGTTTTACGTGTTCTTCTCTGCTGTCTTCCTATTGGTTTTTATTTGTAACAATAATTTTGTTGTTGGTATATATATATTGGTGGCACACTAAGATTTTCCTTAATGCATTATCTCCACTTAACTCCTTTTTGATTTTCCTTGCATAATGCATCATCTCCACTTAACTCTTCTTGATTTTCCTTGCATAATGCATCATCTCCACTGAACTCTTTTTTTTTTAAAATGTAAATATATCCGCGTATCCCCAAGCATTGCATTAAATTTGGCTAAATTCCATACATAGGACTATGGTAAATAAGGGTTAGTTAAACACCTCAAAGCGACCACTCGAAGGAGGACTTTATTAACTCATGAAGCTCTACCAATTTACACTTGTAGAATGCGAAGTTATATCAATCTGAAAGGATGGCCTACGAGAATGGACAAATAGACAACTAACCCAACCTACAAAACTCTTGCTAATGACGTAATAACCAGACAGATCCAAACGTTAAACACCAACGTGGACGGACAACTACCTCACCCTGCAAAAATTCTTACTAATCGTAGAATAAAAAAACAAAAACGTGTAGCACCACCCTATCTTGGTCCACGAGCTTTCCTCGTAGACTTAGTCTTGATCAACCCCCTTCTCCTCCTCCTAGCTTCGGCGAATCTAGCGCGTCTATCAGCAAGCTCTCTGCTCACATCCAACGGCTGAGATGGGTTCCCGAATGCCTCGCTAGCAGACATGTTCAGATCAGGTATCCCAAGTAAGCCCACATGGTTCACCGATCCAAGCCCATTATTAGACGAGTAGATTTGGGCTCCAAATGGGCCTGATGAATGCAAAAAATTCCCCGCCATCCGATCCGGAACGAGCGGCTGCGGATGAGTCGCCACACTTGTTTGAGGATAATGGTTTGATTCTAGTCCAACATTCATCCCTCTACTTGGCTCTTCTTTCATTGGGCAAGAATTCAGAACCTGTGTGAAGATTGGAAAAAGAAAGATCCCTATTAAGCCAGGATTCTTACCCTGAATATACCCTCAATATATAAAGTAAATGAAAACGAGAAAAAAGATGGTTAATCTTGAGAATATCAAGCAATTAATAATCCCCACACCTCTTGTTTTGCTGCTTTCAACTGCGAATTCAAGGCTGTCAACTTCTTGTAATAGTTGGTCACATTTTCTATTTCCTGTTTGGTTCACAGAATAGGTCCAAGTTGAGAGAAAAAAAAATTCCAAACAAGGAATTAAGTGTGGCCCAATTCAAATTAGTCTTGTGAAGAAATGTTGCAGATAATGTGGAAGAACTTAAAGAAAAAGACAATTATGTCAACAAAGGATTCTGCAAACTCACCTTTCTAAGCAGATCCCTTCTCTCGGTTAATTCTTCTATCATATCTATATAATCCTCCCTTGACTGCAAATCAACGAAATTTTTGTGAAAATCAGTGAAAAAACAAAAACAAAAACAAAAACAGTAAATATATTATTTCATACCTATAGACGCACGCAAACATAAAATTTTTGTGAAAATCAGTAAAATTAAAACAAAAACAGTAAATAAAATCCGTATATATACACACGCACACACATATTTTTTCAAAACAACATAAAACTAAAAACTCCAACATTGCAACCAAAGATAAGGTTACAGGCAATGAAACAGGCCAAAGAGAAACAGTAGAGAACACAAAATACATACCCTTTTCTTGAAACTTTTCTTGACAGTATGCGCCGACTTTCCTTCAGATTCACTGGGCGAGAAAGCGAGAGGAGTGACCGGACTGGCGGTGGCTGTAGCGGCGGCGGCGGAAACCTCCTCCGCTTTGACTGATGGCTTTCTCTCTTCAATTGCCGCATCCGTCCTCGGTGCAAGAGAAGACGATGCACCCTGAGACAGGCAAGATCTCCTCCTCTTTCTCCCCCATTTAGAACCCGGAAGCGATTCAACAATATCGACCCTGTAGCGAAGATCGAGTAGAATTTGAGCGACAATTAGTTCGTCCGCGGTGGAAGAAGCAAGCAGACGACAGGGATAACTCCCGCTCGCCGCTGTACCCTCTTTCATCGTCTTCCGCTCTCCACTTCTGACTCCGGTTATGAGAAGGAGAAACCTAGAGAGAAGAGGAAGAGTTTGAAGGGAGAGAGTTGAGAGGGTAGAAGTGAAGGTTGGAGACTTGCAGGGGAAGGATTAATCCTTTAATACGGAGAAGATCCATGGCGAGAGAGGGGCGCTGGTGCTGCCACGTGCCCCCCCGTTAGAGATGAAGGGTCGTCTAGGGTTTGATGTGTGATTTAATTTTTAATTTCCTTTTTCTTTTCCACCTTGAATTCATTGACCCGATATTTAATTGTTATTTATTTAGTGATTAATTGTCTTATCATTGTGATTATTTATTTATTTTTTTTTTAAAAAAAACGTGGGTGTTAAAACCCAATTGGCGTTAGTGAATTCTTTGATCCATAGCTATTGTCCAAGATATGAGGTGAATTAACATATTATGACAAGAATAAATTTGTTAGAATAGTTGGGAGGTTTTTCCATTAAAATTCTAAAGAAACAAATTCAAAAAAGAAATATTGACAAGTGGCATGGTCTATTGACTCATGTAACCAATATCTCCAAATTTCTTTGATCACAAGTAAAGTTACAATAACACCCATAAGTACACTATGTCATGGTAATCCCAATGTTAGATGATCATTAATATTTAGAACTTGGGATTAAAGATGGAAATGATGAAATTAGTAATTAAGGAGTATAAAAATTAGGACATTAGCATACACGACATTGACATGGGTGGATTTTTCTGGGCCTAGGATTTTCTGTCCCTAAAATCATCGTAATCATGTGTCTTCTATTTCAATGTACGCACACCTATAACGTGTAACAGTTCCGTACATCTGACAGTTTGTTTCAAAATGGGACAATTGATTACGTGTGAGAAAGAAGGGACTCCGACTTTATTTGGTATCATCAATGTTTTAAAAATTGTCGAGAGTTTTAAAAACCATCTGGTTAGATCATTGACGTAAAAAAGTCTAAAAATCAAAATTTCAACAAATAAAACTACTAAACTCTAAGAACCAATTCCAATTCATGAAAATTAAATAATTTAAATTAATAAATAAGTAGACTCTTAAATCTTAATTTACTTTTCCTTCTCTTTATTGTAATATATAAAGATTTTTTTTTTGACTTAAACTCACATTCAACATATAGAAATTTATTGACATTCTATTATATTTTGATTAAAAAATTTACTAAGACATAATAATTTTGTGTATTATACATTTTATTTATTTAATTAATATTAAATATTTTTGTGCTATTTTTTTATTTATTAGTACAATGAATTTAACTATTAACATTGATTAAAAATGTTTTAAATTGTATTCAAAAAATTTCTTAATATTCATTATCTTATGTATTCTTAGCATATTGATTGATATTTGTAATATAAATATTGTGTCATCACGATTGAACCACTAATTAAATTCATAACTTTTAAACTGATAATTTTTTCAATTTGACGAAGATATGGTTCTTAAAGCAGTAGTATTATCCCTCTTGCTATAGCATTTACCATCACGCTGTTGTGGACATGGAAATGTCATAGGAGCAATAATAACAATAATAATTTTCCTTTGAACATAACATTTTTTTAAGAAAAATATAGGCCTTGATTGGAGGCATATTTAAGTGGGGAGAAAATTTGTGATAAAAATTTTAAAATAGTATAAAAGTGAATTAAAAAAAAATAAAAAAATTAATTTGATAGATAATGCAATTGAAATTAGGTAGAAAATTTTGAGCAATTGATAACTAAAACATAGCCTTGGGCATTTATAATTCAGATAGAATAGTACCTATTTCTGTCACCCATAACAACTAAAGAGATGCCACACAGTGTAAAGTCAATGGATGATGGCAGGTAAATACTAATTTACACAACACACGTGCTTGGTCCAAACGCCAATGACAAGAAAGTTTGGTGCATGAAACGCGGGTAGTGTCTTTTTCTGAAGTATTATTATTATTATTATTTTTTTTTTTTTGGTTTGAAAGATATGGTATGGATGCTGTACTCTCTTAGTACATCTATTTTGAAAATAGCATGAAATTGAACCATGGCTATGTTTGGAACCATATTTTCAATACAGTCGCTTGTGATCAAAATTTATGCTACCAAATATTTTATTTAATAAAATTTTTCTTTTATTACACACACACACACACACACATATATATATAAGTAATTAATTATTATTTAATTATTATAATGATTGACAATTAAATCAATACACACACGTAATCATATTTATATTTATTTATTCATAAAATTAATTATTATTTCTATATACTATTACATCATCAAATCATTTTCATATTTTTTATTCATATATTTATATAAATTAAAATTTTAATCTATCAAATTCTTACAATCAAATATATTATTTATTCTAACACAATTTCCATCAAACATTATATATAATAAAAACCGCTCTCCCAAACATAGTGTATAAGTTTAATGGTTTTTTTTTTTATATATTTTTGAAGACATAAATTACTATCAAATCATATTTGATCAATAAAATTTATGTATAATATTAATAATAATAATAATTGAATAATTTGATTTTATACATATATGTAAAATCGAACTCCCAAACAAGATTATTAAAGTGACTTTTCTCTCTTTCTTTTCTTTTTATTTTTTGAGAATTTATTTATTAATAGAAGGAGTGCATATGTTTTAAGGTTTTGAGGATATCAACATGGACCATGGAGATCCATAATAATCCCCAATTTATGGAAGGAGCCCAAGAATCTCTCTCATAAGATATATATAGCCTTTTCCGTTTCAATAGTTCGCTGCTAATCCTTTCTCTTTTCCTTTTTTTTTTTTTTTTGATTTTTTTTTTCCGAAAAATCCACTTAGGTATAAAATATTGGGATTTGGAAGAGTAAGAACGAATAATGTGAAATTCATATGCATGGAAAACCAACTCATACAAGGTTGATGGAATTGCAACCACCAAATATGATCATTTCACTAGGAAATGTTAATTTGAATGTTTCTTTCATGCCAATGAAAGATGGAAGAACAAAACTGTCCCAACAGTTGTATTCAATGAGGTCTGTTATCCTATTTTGAGAAGCGTTGTACAGCAAAAAGTTACAGACCCATGTATCAAAATAGGCAACCACAAAAGACATCATACGGAACGAAATAGCTTCTGTCTGAACCCATTAGTCCTCATGAAATGTGTAAATCAATGGAAAGAGACAAACCTATCCTATGGACATGCATGACGGGAAAAAACTTAAAAAGGGTGGCAAGAAGGACAACCAAGTACACTTTTGTTGAGACCTTTTCCCTTTTCTTAACATCCACACTGTCCTTGTCTGAGAGTCATCTCTTTTCCCTTGTTCTTTCAATGGCAGCAAAATCCAAGAACAATATATGTTGAATCCAAGCTCTTTATTTATTCCATTATATTACGAAAGTCTTATTTGTTCTTTTAACGATTATCCTAAAAGACCAAAGAATCTATCTATACAATATTAGTAAACCCCAGTCGGCCAGTCCTTATAATTAATAACCACCCTTTAGTCCATAAATGTTTTAATGTTTTGACACTTAATTTATACTACATTTTTAAACTCACACCCATCATACTAACTATCTTTTATCTTTTAATGATTTAACAAAGATACATCACTATTTTTATTTAATTAACTAACACAAACTACGCATCATAAATTTTTTAAAAATTTGAATTGAAAGTCAATGAATTTTATTGTATGGTTTTTTGTTAATTCATTTTCAATTATCAAAACACAAAACTCATTTTTCTTTTTGGCATGCACTCTCACATATTATGTAACAAAAATTTATAATGATATACTTAGTAAACCTTTGTATTTGTATTTAAAAGAAAAGCATGATTTAAACCTTCTGCATTTATAATAAATGTCAAATAAAAATAACTACAATATTTGCATATTATCTATCTTAAATTATTATGAAAATTTTATTATATCAATAAATTTATTTTTTTCATTTATTTTTTTACACACATAGACCATGAAAGATTTTGCTTAATGGGCCTGATAATCCAATCTGAACACAATTAATCACAGTTGATCATAGTAAATTCTACAAATATCAAATTAGTTAGATTCATATCTCATCATACCCGCAGCATTAGTACCATTATGTTATACACTAATCATACTCATTTCGTTGTTTTTTGCAATGAAATGAATATTAATTACTACAAATCATTGTACGAGTGGTTCGTTGCAGAGCTTTATCGAACAATACTGCTCCTACAAAGTGTATTTGGTCATGCCACTGTATTTTCGTGCAGCCCACTTTTCTCCCCTTTGAAACTTGGCTGTCATTTGTTGGTTGATTAACGAGACAACAAGAGGATCTTTTCATGCATATATTTAATAAAATTTCCAACGGAACTAGAAAAGAATCAATCACAATTAACATTAAAAGCAACAGAGAGCTTCAAATTAGCTTAAGCAAAATCGTCACTCTTCCATAACTATGTAATGCAACATCTTCTTTCCCTTGAATGTCTGCCACGTGTCCTGTTAAAACTTCAGCATAAGAAAAGATTTGGTGAAATTATAATGGAAAACTTCTCATACAAATTCAGGGATACTCTGTACAAAACAACCTACTTTCTTTGCAATTTTGCATTAATTAGTTAGTGATTGAATGATTGAATAAATTTCAATCAATATTTTTTGCAATCAAGACTTGTGACCACCCAAATTGAGTTTCCATATTATAATATCCACCATAAGAATATGGAATTCCCCTATATATATATATATATATATAGATCTCTAGTACGAGTGTTCGTTGCATGATTACAGCCGTTGATTGGTGGGTGAATATATTCGCTTGCCTTTTGCTATGTTCATTAAATATGTTCGCTAAAAAAGTATACAGCTTCGCTCTCTTTTTTCATGTCGATCCCTTTTGATAGTGTTCTTGAATCCAATAGGGAAAGTGGGTTTTTCATTTGCCACCAATCATAAAGAACTTATGCTTAATCATTAAGCACAGACGCGCATATATATATATATGTGTGTGTGTGTGTGTGTGTGTGCTTTACATTCAACTCCAAGAACCAAATAATTGAGAGAAACATGGGGTGGTTTGTAAGAGAAAGAAGGGCCGTGAGCTGGAAGGACCGAACCCTAGACTCAACATCCTTACCTCCTTTGCCATTGGTGGTGTTTTTTGGGGTGTTCATCATGTTGATGTGTCTTGCAGGTTACTCGGATTTCCAGGGGAGATTGGAGAGGAGTAAGACGGGGTTTAGGTTCGGTCTCCTGCTGCTGCCGCTGCTGGGGTTTCTAACGGTGAACGTGATGATGCTCCGCCACAGGTGGTGGTGGTATATGCCGAGGCCGGTGTACGAAACGGTGGCGTACGAGGGAAGTTGGCCGTGGGGGTTGTTGCTGGTCATGGTGCTGCTGCTTGTCTTGGCTTACAATCAGCCCTCCTTTCAGTCTTCTTGGTTTAGATCCATTTAGGGGTTTTTAAGCCCTTTGTTGTCTAGGAATATATCAATTAAATGCCCATATATATACTTTCTTCAAACGAGTGCCTACCGTTCGATTTGTATGCATGATTTATTTGGAACCAATTACATCATTGCAAAGAGGAAATTAATTTGTTTGTTGTTGGCTGGGATTGAATTTTCCATTTTTTTTTTGTGGTAGGTTTTAACGTGGGAAAATATTCCCACTCCTAACAGTACATTTGATATCCATTCGTTGATATACACGAATAGACATCTCTTATAATTATCTCGTTACTGTTGTAGCTCAAATCATAGGTTTGCTACGTCTTATTTATCTTGAGAGGATAACAGGTCGATATACTAGTGTATTTTTTAAAAAAAAATTTTTTCCTCGTATACCTGCTCTTCCTATTTAATTTGATAAAAAGGTACAACAGAGTTTTCACAAAGTCCGGATTATTTATTCAAATCAAACAGGCAATATTACCATATGAAAATAAAGAGATTCTTGAGGAGGTAATAGAGAATATGAAATACCAATATGCGACCACATTTTCGAAAGTGCTAAATAATTAGTTTGGAAACGCAAAAACATGTTTAATTTCATTTATTTTCGGTTGAAATTGTTTTCACGTTTGTGTGTGTGTGTGTGTGAGAGAGAGAGAGAGAGAGAGACTAAATTTAAATAAATTATTCGCTCAATCAAACAAAAATAAACACTTCAGAGGAACGTCAAATATGATGCTACTAATGACCCTGACAAAAAAAGAAAAAAATCAACTATCAATTTTCATTTAAATAAAAAATGCATATCCGATGACAAATGCAAATGCATTCCAATTCACACAAAGATCAATACGGCAAAGAAAGACGTTGAAAATTGAAGGTGAAAATGCAATCGAATACCACTAACTTCTTACAAAATGACAATAGCTCAGAAAACAGGGTCCAACCTAAATATCATCTCCAGACTTCAACGTTTTAAGAAATTAAGCATCAGACTACACTTGAATGCCAGCAACCTTAAAATGAATTTTACAGACAGGACTGAAGAATCGTATAATTATCACACAAAACAATTAGAGCTAATATATGTACACAGCTAGACTTTCAAAATACAAGGCAGGAGACAACACCAAGAGAGGTCAAACTATCTGAGGAGAAGATGAAAGCTTCAATTTGGGAACTTTGAATGAGGATGAGAAAAGTTTCGGAGTATCCGGGATCATAATAACACCAGTTGACTTTCTCTTCAAACTCTTGCTTTTCGAACTACTGCTTCTTGCACTACCGCTCTCCTGCACAAACCATAAGAACTTATGAATCAAACTCTATCAAGGCTAATTCTTGTTTTGTCACATTATTAATGTCACATGGGATAGCCAAATGCATCCTTTAGTTTCTCCAATGTGCCCCAGAAGTGACCATAAAAATGACAATAATGAAAATCTGATGGAAAGCCAACCCTCACTAACTTTTGCTTCCCAAACATGAGAACCACTTGCAAAAGGCAAATCAATTTTACAGTTTCCCATGAACTAATTTAATTTCTACTCATGCATAGAAACAGGCAGAAAGAACTCATACTCAGTCCTTCGACTGCTCAAGGTGCCCAATCAGCAGCCACCTCAGGCTTTTAGGTCTTCTTCACAACAAATTCTGCAGAACTCATTTTACTTTATTTTCCCCCTCCAAATCCTCCAAAACAACTTTGTCTGTTATTTTCCCAAAATTTTGTGAATGTTTACAGTATAGGGAATGGGTAGAATTATGCTCATAACGGTTAGGAGAAACCTTTGTAATGAATTGCTTCCTAGGAGCCTATCCTCCAGTTGAAACGCAAAAGGTTTAATTAAAATAAAGTTCAAGTTATGGAGCACAAGAGATGCAGAGACACAAAAGGTATTTCAAAGGCATTAGGTGTATTTTACTACTCTTAACACTAGATGACATTTGACATGCATACAAGTAAAATATAAAGACACTGGGAAGAAGAAACCTTTGTAATGAATTGCTTCCTAGGAGCCTTTCCTCCAGTTGACTTATGAGCATGTGGCCTGGTGCGAGCTGTCTGCAGATACACAAAATACAAATTTACATTTCCCAAGCCAAACAAGAGAATTTTACATAAAATAGTTGCAACTGCAAAGAAAATTTAAATAAGGACCAACAAAGACAACGTTGGCTACAAGCATCCAAAGATCCTTAACAGATGTACTAGTCAACCATTTTTAATTCTTCTTACTAACACAGACTACGAAAAAAATTGTCACCAACACATAAGGGGCAAATATTTCCAGTAGAGAACCAAAAGTTAGCAAGAAATCCAAACAACCAAATTGTCAAACAATGAGAGATAATTTACTGAATTTGATCACTGCAATCCCTAGACATCACAATCTTAGACAAAATCCTTATATTAATATAGATCATAGAAATAATGCACAATAATTTCAATTTCTCAACAGTGAAAAGAATTTGAACTGCCTAAGAAAGTAGTACGTAGAGAAATGGATTGTTCATCAATCCACATTGCAACATATTTTTAGCACACACTTAAATGCCAATAAGAGAGGTTTCAGTTATGATTCTGAATGATGCAATGTAAAAAAGTTTCTCTAAAGATTAGCTAGTTGGAGTTCACTCATGATGTCTAGTCTGAATCTATTTATTCCTCCAGATTCCAACCAATAGACTTAGCATTTTTACTTGTCAGGCCAGGCAGTTTCAAGCATCTTATTTTTCCAAAAAGTGTTGCCACTGAAGACCCTTTAATACTTGGGTTTGGCTTTTGTAGTTCCAGTTAGCTGGTATTCTCCTTCCATACAATTCCACCACTAAAAGCCAGCAATATTAGTTGTCCCACCAACTCAGACTCCTGTCAGAGGCAACTTGAATGCACCATCACCCATAATCTAAGAGTGACCAGCAAGCCCATTGGCTTCCCTCCTACATGCTTTAAAAACACCCAATTCTCTACCAAACCACATCACTAAACTTTCTAAAGGGGATTCACATATAAAACCTGAAAGAGACAGGGCTTCCCCTTCTTGAAAAGGACAAGGCTTCCCCTTCTCCATTTGCAAGATCTCCAGACACCTCCTGGAGATCACCAGCAAAATTTGCCTACCTGTCAACTATCACCATACGAGCAGAAGATGCAAAACTTTCATTCCTATTCTTGATCAGGATCTTGAGCAACTAAAAACCATCAAATTTATATTACAGAAACACAGCAACAGAGATTGTATACGCACTTAGAGAAAACTTGTTTTTTCAAATCATTTCATATGTAATCAAATAAATGGAAGAGTAATATGTCATCCCACTGAAATGTACAGCAACAAGCCAATCTTACAGGATGACATCCAAAAGCCATCAAAATAAATTGAAAATAGGATACAAAGAATAGAAGCGTAAAATAAACATTGAAGAACCAATGCACCTTCTCAAAGTTGTGTGGAGGATCTGATTCTTTATTGACTGTTGTAACCCTTCCATTAGCAGTACTATTCTTGCCTCCCTTGTGGGATGCCACTGCTTCCGCCCTACAAGAGCGCAATGAAGGTGATACCAACTCGGATCTATCTTTTAAGAGTTTAATTTCCTCCAAAAGTCTGGAAATTTCGTCACTCTTCTGAACTGAGTTAGACTCCATCTTGGCAAAGTCAGTTCTTAACTGTTCATTTGAGAATTGTAATTGCTCTGCTCTGTCTACAAGTAGCTGCACCTTTTCATTAGCATGCTCAACTTCTTCACATTTCTTCTTTAATTGTTTAGTGAAGTCACTCTCCATTTTTTGATACTGATTCCAAACAAAATTCTTCTCTTCCAAGAGAGCAGCAATCTCAGAGTTCTTCTCCAATTTATATTTCTCAAATTCACTTTTGAGCTTCCTGACCTCATCTTGAAGTGCCTTGTTTTGCGAGCCCTCCCCTTTATTACTAACATCATTTTTCGTAATCTGCACATTATCATATATATTTTGTAAACAACATTTCAATTGGAAAGTCGTTATACCTAAAAAGGAAAAAAAATACCTTTGGCTCTGAACATTTTTGAGAGAGATAGTCAACGCATTCTTTAAAGTCAACTAGTTCATTGTCTGCATTCTCTGCATTTCCCAAAAACAAGTTGTAAAGATAAGAAAAGGAGAAAAATGAAATTTTCTCGTCTAAATTTCATGTTCCAGAAAGAGACTGCTTATATAAGAGGTGAATCAGGAAGCTGGTCAGATTAAACATGATGAATTTATCTAAATTTTCCATTTTGACTGTGAGGCACTCAGTGAGTCTCCGTAAAACACTTCCAGACCTCTTGATGAAGCTGTTTGCTGTACACACCAATATTAAAGTAAGTGCATGTTATGATTCACAAACTGCAAGCAATCTGTTTAAGACGTAAAAATCCTAACAGAACTCCACCGCTCAAACTAAGAAACCAGAGACCATTTTATATTAATGCTCACACTATTCCTAAAATAGTAAAGATAGAATTCAAGTTCCCATGATATAAAGATTTTCATGGCTTTGGAATAGGGAATTGTATAGCTGCTTCAACATATTGAAATTCATTAAAATAAAGGGATTCTTAAAAATAACGATTGCTTGAAATCTGTCCAACACCTATGTACCGAAAGGCAAGTTTGAACATTCTCGCACAACTCCATTATGAGATATTTGTGAGGCCAGTGAGACAAAGTAATCTAATTCATGGAATTTGCCTTTTTCAGAAACCAGGAGCTTAGCAGTGTTTGCAATTTGGAAAGAATACAGTAGTTCCATTTTTCAGAGTCATTCTACGTGTCAGTAGAACCCTTCTATTGATTTAATTTAAAATTATTCCAGTATATTCTAAAATTTCCAACAGTCAAACGGGTTATAACAAAATCAAGAAAAAAATGTGTGTGTGTGTGTGTGTGTGTGTGTGTGTCAGGCAAAACAAGGAAAACTAAAAGAAAAAAATGCTAAATCTTTTTCAGGTTAAAATCAAATGAAAATAAAAATAAAAAACTCACCATGTCTATGCTTATAAATGAAAGTCTCTCTCTCCTTCAAACCCAACATAAGTTCTGCTTTCGAAGACTCAACTTTCTGCTCCAGCTTCATCTGCATCAAAAATTCCCAATCATCCACAATTTTCAAAACCCTAGTTCAATTTCCTCGAAAGGATTAGGCTTTAAAAGGACTACTCGAACAAAAGGAATTTTGCCTTATAAATAACTCCGTTCAAAGACTTGATTCTTTCTTCAAGAAACTGTCGATCTTTCTGCAGATTCTGGGACAACTTCACTAATGCGTTGAAAACTTTATCCCATTTTTCTTCCCGGTCGGGTGCTTTGTTTAGGGACTTGCGTCTCGCCATTGCGAGGACTGAGCAAATATATAAAATGCGCAGAGGATAGAAGAAAGGAAAACCAGAATTATACAGTAGGATTTTGGGTTTTTGACAGCGAAGAAGAAAAAGGAGCGCTCTTCAGCAGAATAAAGACCAACGGTCGAAATTTTCCATTTATAATACGCAGCCCGCTTGCACGACGAAGTCACGTGAGTTTTTGCACTTTTTCTTTTCTATTTTTTTTCTCCTCCCATGACATCAATGAAACCCTAAAAAAAAAAAGAAGAAAAAAAAGTTATGATTATTTTTATTTTTTTCATTTGTGTTTTTAGATATATTTTTTTGTGAATTTTGTAAAAATATGTAAGAGATAACATAAATTTAAAAAGTATAATAATTATTATGTGCATTTTTAAGTTAAAAAATGAAAGCAAAAATATAATAACTAAAATTCAGCATTTTATACGTGTATAAATATATTGATCATGTATAAAATTATTGAATTTTAAATAATAGAAATACAATTGTGTAAAATTAATAATATAATAATATTTTAAATAAGAAAATAAATAGTGATAAAGAGAATTTCAACAAAAGAGAATATTTGAGAGATAATATATATAAACATAAGAAATTAAAAATTAAGAGAAAAAATGATAAAAAAATAAAATAAATTTAAATAAAATAATTTTTAATTTTACATTTTGTAACAAAAAAATCTTATTTCAAGAATAATATAGTATAAATAAAAAATAATAGTATATTATTAATGATATTTGAAGATATTTAGTTTCTTTGATTAAGGGTAATGGTACAGATTTAGTAATTAAAAGTGATATTTTTAATTTCAAAATAAGTATCCAAATTAGTTCAAGGGGTTGTTTAATTTAAAATTACATTTTTATTTTTTCAAAATAACCAAATTTTAAAATCTTTGATGGAATCTAGTAATTCCCTCATTTAAAAAGATGGAATTTAAAATAAAAATCTATAGGGCAGAATTTACAATTGTTAAAAAATTTAGAGTAGAATGTTCAATTATAGAAAAGTTTAGGGTGTAATTTACAAATATAGAAAAGTTTAGGGTATTATTTTCAAGTACAAAATTTGTAAGATAGAATTTACAAATATAGAAAATTTTATGGTAAAATTTTCTATTTTGAAAAATTTATGCCAATATTTACAAATATAGTAAAGTTTATTGTTGATTGTTTGCCATATTTATTTGTTAGTTTAATTTCATATATTGGTATAAAAGTTTAATTTAATATATTGTGTTATGATGTAATATATTTTCTTATTATTGACATAAATTATATTTTATGAATATTTTATTGATGCATCACATCTTTTTGATTGCGCGTTACATTTGTTTGTTATTTTAATTTCATGTATTGATATAAGATTTTAATTTAGTATAATACATTATGATTTAATATATTTTCATAATATAGACATAGGTTATGTTTTGTAAATATTTTATTAATGTGTTACTTCTTATTGATTGTGCATTATATTTATTAGTTAGTTTAATTTCAAGTATGGTTGTATGATTTTGATTTAATGTATTAGGAAAAATGTAATTTTATTTTTTTATAATATTGACATATATCTTGTTTTGTGAATATTTTTATTGGTGTAATTATATCATCTGAAAGTAAGATATAGATTGTTTTATATTAAAGAGGTGTTGTCTTATAAAAATCAACTTCTATAAGTTATAAGAGGTCTATCAACAGTGACATTTATGCCCCGTGAAACTGTTTTTGATCAATTTTTGGCTATTATATATCAGTTGTCTTAATTTTACAATATTATGGTTGCACTTAAAATTTACTCTAATTACATATTTATAAATCAATTTGACAAGCAGAGGTTAACAGTGTTTCCTATTGAGGCTGAGGTAAATTTAAGCTTCTTGTTAAATCCTGTAAACTTGTTGAATTTGTATTTACAAACAGAGCCTAAATAATCTGGTGATTAGTCTATGTATGCCATAGAGTACTAGATATAGGTACGTCGTTACAGCAACCTTTCTCAATTGGCAATTACGTAGCTAACGTGCGAGGAGTCGTTGAGGCGCTATCTCAATTCGTTCTTTACGACTCAACTGAGGCGCTTGATCTGAATGTTGAACCTTATTTATATAAAGCACTGGCCAACATATGGCGAGCCATTATGTGGTATGCGGACATATGACATGCAAACATATAAGGCGATGCAGGTAGAGCACTAACAGATGAAGATACTGATTTGGAGTATGTAGATGAGCACGACCATTGAATAATACAAACTACACCCGAGGGAGAGTGTGCTAGAGGTACTGCATTCAAGCAGCAGCACATTAGTTTGGAGAAAAACGTGCTCCTAATTTAACGCCAACGCCGTATGGCAGAGTGTCGATGAAAGAGGGCATCAACGACTTGTCGGGAGGAAGACGACGATTGCCAAGAATGAGGGGGTCAACATAAAACGGAAAGAAAAGGAGCAAGCTTGGTGGGAGCATTGCTCCCGTCAATGGCTAGGAATAACCCCATCTGATTTCAGCCACGTGGCATCCACGCATCCCCCTCCTAGACGAGGCCATACGAGCAACTCCAAGTTAGTATAGGCCGAGAAGATCTGACCTGCCCGTCATGGAAGACGTCGCTGTATTTGCACAAATAGAAAGTAGGGCACATAAATCCCCTCCGAGTATCGCGGCAATAATATGCGCGTGTGAAACCCTCTGCTGTCTCTATTCGAAGGGCACCCAACGGTTTTCTTACAAACCAAGCGAGTGAGAATAATTATGTACTCTAGCGGCAACAGGCATTTTCCAGCAGTGCAGATAATTTTAAGTCATGGAGGATTCCCCAAACCACAGTTCGG
Source organism: Avicennia marina (assembly GCA_019155195.1). NCBI lineage: Eukaryota > Viridiplantae > Streptophyta > Magnoliopsida > Lamiales > Acanthaceae > Avicennia > Avicennia marina. The sequence continues at coordinate 4,275,693 of CM032781.1, read as the reverse complement.
ACCTTCCCATAAAGTCCGACGTGGCGGCCCCCTCTCCCTTTCGGTAGGTAGAATTGTCAACCGGATTGTTGGCTTCCAATTTTCCATACGTACGCCAATAAAAGTAACATATAGTCATTCGGCCTAAAGTCTTCCTCCTCTCATTTGAGCAACTCTTTGGGTCTTCCTTATGTTCTGCAACAACAGAATTCTGTAGTCAACCCCCCGCTTAAGGTTTGCTTTTGAATTTTTCCTTCCTTCGCCGGATGTTTTCGTTATTTTTGACGTTCATGTTGGGCTTCATGATTCATTACAGTAAATCTCCTGTTTCTTTCTTTTACCTGCGTTTGGTTGGTTTTCTAGTTGTGCAGTGTCTTCATAATCTCCTTTGCTGAAGCTGCAAGATTTAAAGAAGATAATTAGATTTTTGGTGTTAAGTAATTGATTCCTGTAAGTTCAGTTGATTATGGGATTAATAAGCTGGATTATCAAAATTAAATGCTGATGTTTCTTTTGCTGTGGTTGGTAATGAGGTGTCGATTGGGTGATGTCCTTGGTTTTTGGATTGGGTTTAGATATAGGAATAATGACTCAATTTTACATTTTCCGAATTAGATTAACGTGTTACTGATCAACTGAAGATATCTATCTCTTCGTTGTCCATGTCAAGGTTAGATGTTAATGATAGAAGAGTATTTAATCTCTAATTAAAAATGCTCTGCTAGATGTTTGGTCCTTTCTGTTTGTTGCTGACTTATATTGCATATGCAATAGTTTTCATGTTTATATGCTTATTCTAGGCAAAAATATCAGTATCATATGGCGGAGGGCTGGCTGTTCCATCTGATTTATTGTTATTACATAAGCATCTCCGACCTCATATATTAATTGTCAATGCCTGTGAGTTGACTTTGGGTGAGGTAGTGTTGCTTCTTATTATCAATCATTGGTTTGACATTAGTATTCAAGTTCAAGTTGATTGCTGATCTTTGCATCCAACAATTTTTGTTCAACAATCTTGGGACAAGCAAAAGCTGTACGGGATGCCTTATACTGAGGTTTCTCAAAATGGAACTGCCAGACATCACGACTCCAACGCATCGATTTTTGAAATTGGAGAATCGGAGTTGTCAAGATTATCAGAAAGGCCAAGGCCCCTCAATATAGAAAGGAAGAGATCGTTCGATGAGAGATCCTTCGGTGAGATGTCAATCTCATCGCCGCCTCGCCAATTTTACTGAAACAGGGAGAACTCATCTTGTGTTTTTGACCATTGTGGGAGCATTCATTCCGCTGGCAGGTCCATCATAGCACTCCGAGATCATTTACTTGTGCGGAGCCACATCCAATAGTTACTGAGGCATGGGCAGCCTTGCAGCGATCAATAGTTCACTTTGGGGGGCGACCTGTGGGGACTATTGCTGCTCTGGATCATTCAACTGAAGAACAAAACTATGATCAGGTGAAGCTTTCATTGTTCAAGCATTACTGCTAATTACACATTGTCTATCCCTAAATATGAGATGAGGTCTTTGTCAGAGACTTTGTGATAGGTCTTTGTCAGAGACTATGATTTTGGTGACAGGTCTTTGTCAGATACTTTTTTCCTCGTGCTATAGCCATCCTGATAAATGGCGAATCTGAAATTGTCAAGAAATTTCTCCAAGTACACATTGTCTATCCCTAAATATGAGATGAGAACTCATTCAAAACTCAGAATCCACTCATTTTCGTTTTAGATGTGCTGTAGATGATACACAAAATTGATGCTTTCAATAGTTGAAAGCGTGAGGATCTGTGTGAGAATTTTGATATTTCCTCATTGAATTAGATGAAGCTAAAAATTTAGTTGGTGACAGGTCTTTGTCAAAGACTTTTTTCCTCGTGCTATAGCCATCCTGATAAATGGCGAATCTGAAATTGTCAAGAAATTTCTCCAAGTACACATTGTCTATCCCTAAATATGAGATGAGAACTCATTCACAACTCAAAATCCACTCATTTTCATTTTGGATGTGTCATAGATGATACACAAAACTAATGCTTTATATAGTTGAAAGCATGAGGATCTGTGTGAGAATTTTGATATTCCCTCATTAAATTATATGAAGCTAAAAAGTTAGTTGGTGACAGGTCTTTGTTAGAGACTTTGTTCCTAGTGCTATAACCTTCCAGATAAATGGCGAATCTGAAATTGTCAAGAATTTTCTACAATTACACATTGTCTATCCCTAAATATGAGATGAGAACTCACTCACAACTTAGAATCCACTCATTTTCGTTTTAGATGTGTCGTAGATGATACACAAAACTGATGCTTTATATAGTTGAAAGCGTGAGGATCTGTGTAAGAATTTTGATATTCCCTCATTGAATTATATGAAGCTAAAAATTTAGTTGATGATAGGTCTTTGTCAGAGACTTTTTTCCTAGTGCTACAGCCTTCTTGATAAATGGCGAATCTGAAATTGTCAAGAATTTTCTCCAATTACACATTGTCTATCCCTAAATATGAGATGAGAACTCACTCACAACTCAGAATCCACTCATTTTCGTTTTAGATGTGTCATAGATGATACACAAAATTGATGCTTTATATAGTTGAAAGCGTAGAGATCTGTGTGAGAATTTTGATATTCCCTCGTTGAATTATATGAAGCTAAAAATTTAGTTGGTGACAGGCCTTTGTCAGAGACTTTGTTCCCAGTGCTATAGCCTTCCTGATAAATGGCCAATCTGAAATTGTTAAGCATTTTCTCCAAAAAACACTGTGGCTTCAATCGTGGGAGAAAAAGGTGGATAATTTCACTTTAGGGACGGGGTGATGCCAGCAAGTTTTAAGGTACTTCATGATCCCGTAAGGAACAATGAAACTATAATTGCAGATTTTGGGGAATGTGCTATAGGTAGAGTTGCTCCTGTTGATTCTGGATTTTGGTGGATTATTCTGCTGCGAGCGTTTACAAAGTCCACAGGGGACACTTCGCTGGCTGAAAAGCCAGAATTCCAGAGGGGCATCAGACTAATCCTCACTCTATGCCTGTCTGAAGGCTTCGATACCTTCCCAACCCTGTTGTGCGCTGATGGCTGCAGCATGATTGACCGTCAAATGGTGAGTATCGTGAAATCCATCGTCTTTCACTGATAAAATACATGTGTTCTATCATCTCCCTGATCAATTAAAGTAGAGTTCTTACAGGAACTTTCTGGACAGTATATAAGCTCCTTCAAACTCAGTAAATAGGTGTCTAGAGCCTTTCTTCATTCTACTTTATTTACATCCATTATGAGCTTATTACTACTTAGTCCTATCACTGCTTGTTGCTCTTCCAGATCTTAATAAATTGGTAATTATGGTACAAAACATTCAAAGTTTTTCAACCCGTCCAATTTTCAGGGTGTTTATGGGTATTCAATAGAGATTCAGGCCCTATTCTTTATGGGCTTGAGGTGCGCTTTGCTTCTCCTGAAGCAAGATGAAGAGGGCAAGGAATGCACTGACAGAATAGTCAAACGCCTGCATGCACTGAGCTATCACATGAGAAACTACTTCTGGCTCGACATCAAACAGCTCAACTATACATACTGTTACAAGACAGAAGAGTATTCAAACACTGCCGTGAACAAGTTCAATGTCATGCCTGATTCCCTTCCAGACGGGGTGTTTGATTTTATGCCAGAGTATGGTGGTTATTTCATAGGGAATGTGAGCCATGCAAGAATGGATTTTCGTTGGTTTTGCTTGGGAAACTGCATCGCGATTTTGCCATGTTTGGCAACTCCCGAGCAAGCTTCAGCTATAATGGATCTCATCGAATCACGCTGGCAAGAGTTGGTGGGAGAAATGCCGTTAAAAGTTTGCTATCCGGCCATGGAAAATCATGAAAGGAGAATAGTAACAGGCTGCAATCCAAAGAACACTAGCTGGAGTTACCACAATGACGGTTCTTGGCCAGGTAATTAACTTTCCGTAACTCTTCTTCTCAATCGTTGGGTGGCAAATGGATGTTTCAACCCACCTGGATAAGATTTCTATTCATGCGTGGGACATTCTAGTAATAAATTCAACTCCCTCCTGGTGCTTCATTGCATGTGGATGCATGTTCTCTCTAAAACTCTGTTCTCTACTTGCTCGATATTGATTCTAAGAGCTTACCTTTGTATGTTGGTTGTAGTGCTCTCATGGCTTCTAACAGCGGCATGCATCAAGTCAGGACGACCCAATTAGCAAGACGTGCAATTGAACTAGCCGAAACCCGACTGTTGAAGGATCATTGGCCTGAATATTATGATGGAAAGCTGGGGCGTTACGTGGGAAAGCAGTCTCGGAAGAACCAGACCTGGTCCGTTGCAGGTTATTTGGTGGCCAAAATGATGCTGGATGACACCTCCCATTTAGGTATGATCTCACTTGAGGAAGACAAACAGATGAAACCACACATGGAAAGATCAGCTTCTTGGGTGTGCTGACACTTGACAGCATATTATACTTGTATTAAAAATGTTCAATTGTTAAACTGGACGCAGCACTACACTTTTTCCTCTTCCAAAATGTACGGACATTTCTAGTATGGGCCTAAGGCGGGCTCTTTCGTGAATAGATTGTCTGAAATATTTTGGCCATTGATGTGGGAGACCGATGGTCATGATTTCTCAGGACCTCCGTTCGCGGGACCTCCCAAGAACCCAGATTTTTCTACCATCATTCTGATGTTTTTAGAAAATACAACTCTGCAGATTAATGCAATACACACGGTTTTTGTCCTCTCTCTTTTACAGATTTGGTATTAAAAGATGCTATGTTTCTGTTTGTTTTCTTTTTGGCATTTTTATATAGCAACAACAATAATAGATGTGGTAAGTCCTGGATTTCGTTCCGATTTGTTGCTAGGCGTATCTTCACAATAGGCATTCTGTTTTAAACTGGGGGAAAAAAATACTCAAATTGATTTGTATTAGCAGGCAGATAGTGGACTGATGTTAGTTTTCTTGTATGTATGATAATAAAGCGAGGAAGTAATTCCTCCATTTCCCATCCTTCAAAATTCAAATTGGCTGATTCATCATTTGGTCCATTATTCCATGCAATGGCGATAACGGTTTCATGTTTCATACATTCATGAATATGATGACACATTCATTAAGTTTAGGTCATGGATGATGGGCGATGGCCTTCCTTTATACTACTTTATGATGAAATTGTCCACACATTTTATCCTGGCCGATTTTCTGCTACTACTATGTTAAGTGGCAGGTTATTTGATTGTTAAAAGCAATCCTTCCTGTCCTAGAATTACAGTAGAAAACATGACATATTGAATCCTTTTTCTCGTATTTTAGGCATCTGTTTATCGCCTGTAGAGGTGACAGGTTAGGAGAGGGATGGCTGTTATCATCCTAATTGATGCTGGAAAAACAAAAGATGATTCAGACCAGTGGTTTCCATTTAGGCCACAACTGATTGACCAAATACCAAACACTATTCAAGAATGGCATTAGGGATACGCTGTCTGCTTTACACAGTTCGAAGTGCAATAGTTGGAATCTTAGGTTTGCCCAACCTTTGATTGTTCCATTCTCTTCTCCATTTGGCGATGGAAGTGACATTCCATGCAAACTTCTTTTCGTTTTCTCTTTCCATATTTTGAATTCAGACAGGCATTGAGGTGACTAATCCCATCCACTAGTTGAAAATACCTTTGTAAAACCTGGGCAAAAAAGCGAAGTTTTTGCCCTTACTTCTTAATAAACAAGATAATGTTTTACAAAAATTCTGACTCAGATAGCAACAACCCGTTAATATCCTTTTTCCCCCACACTAAATTTATTACCACAAAAAGGATAAGATTTCATTTAAGCACCAAGCAATGCACAGTTTCATGCAGTGACCAAACTAGAGGCGCAGCAGCTAGCTGAAAATTTGGTGCGAAGCTATTTACATAAATATAATCATAATTTGGCATGCAGTGATGAGATCTGATTTTTGTTTGATGAATAACTGTCAATTAAATTGTTGGAAATATACAGCTAGTTATCAATTGATTGCAATCATGCTGATAGGATTTGATGCACAACTAACCTGGTACATCTGTCCGAAGCCACCCCAAAAGGGAAAAAGAATCCTGGTCTATATTGATTACATTAGGCATTGGTCTACATCGAAATATTAATTATTCTTTTTAATTTTATTTTATTGGGATCGAAACTAATGGCATATGAACGCGTATCATCTTCTTATATATAGGCACTGCCCACATTCTTTCACTACACAAGCAAATTAGAATTAGCCCTCGTATTGTAAATATGACCATCTCCAAAAGTTTCATTCCTTCTATACTTATCTTCCTTGCACTCGTTCATTTTGTTCAAGGAGAAGAAAAGGTAGGCACTTCTTTTCTTCATTGAAACTATTTTTATAAACTTCATTATGATGGCGTTTCAATCACTTCTTCTCTCTAACATGTACTCAATCTTCCTCTAATTAGGTACTCAATGGAGCAGTTGACACAGCTGCCCTTCAGAAAATAGGTAAAACCAACCTGATGCATTATTTACAGTCGAGAAGAAATTTAATCTATTCTGATTTCAGCTAAGAAAAGCAAAAATCGAAGATTTAATTTGAATTAGATTTGGGCACGTGGAACGCTCTGCGTGACTTGACTGACATAGCTAGTTCTTGCATGGTGCATTTAGACTGTGGAGCAGCGTGTGCCAACAGATGCAGATTTTCGTCAAGGCAGCGGCTGTGCCGCCGCGCGTGTGGAACGTGCTGTGCTCGCTGCAACTGTGTGCCGCCGGGGACCTCCGGCCACCGGGAGGTCTGCCCATGCTACGCCAAAATGACCACCCATGGAAATAGGCTTAAGTGCCCTTAAATATATATATATATATATATATGTATGTGAGAGTCTGTCCTCGTACGAATATATCTACCATTATATATATACATATGTTCGATGAGTTGATATAATAATCATAAAGAATAAATGAATTTTCATGCATGAATTAAGTAGAGTTGTGGCAGTTGTCTGTACTTTATAAGGATCTTAACAGTTGTTCCGTCCTGATGGAGGGGATGCTTTCCATATATTATTATGGTATGTAAAAATATGTATTATGCATCAAAATTTCTTATTTTGCTGTTTTTCAAAGTAACATCAAGAGTAGCCCATGAAATCTTCTCGTCTTTTATTTTATTTTATTTTTGTCTCTTGATCTCCACTGACATATAATTGTTAAGTGTATTATTTTTTATCATGTGATAATGATATAAGCCGTTAGTGGCTAAGAAGGAAAGAAAAAGTATGTGCATAGTAAAGAAACAACGAGCAATAACATGTTAATACGGGTTCTGTTCGTTTTTCGGATTGTGTCATGTGTTTTTAAATATTTTTATTTTAAAAATTGTGTAAAAGTAAGAGAGAAAAAGAGATAAAGGCTATGTTTGTTTTACAATTATGCACTCTTTAAAAACACATTTTTAATTATTACTCTTCTTTTTTATTTCTTTCTCTTTCTTACTTTACACAATTCTCCAGACAAAAACACTTAAATACATAAATCAAAATTTAAAAATAAATAAAATTAAATTTAAAAATTATAATAATTAAATGTGTGTTTTTTAAAGTAAATAATTTAAAAACAAACATAAGTCGAATAGAAATTATTGAAACTATGCAATTTCTATTGTTGTTGTTATCGTTCTTATTAAATATTATTCTTTGACAAAATTTCAAAGGAAGAATGTTCACTAGTTCAATCCAAGACTAATTTGTCGAAATTAAACTTAAATTTCTCGCAAGATAAAACTGAAATTGAGAATATCTTGCTTGTATCGTCGCGGAGAGAGATACTACAATAAATGATTTAAAAAAAACTCTTTCTTAGATTAAAAAAAATGGAAAAAAAAATAGAGTAGAGAGGTAGGAATTTTTATTTTCATTTTCTTCAGGTAGGAAATTACAGGAGGCCAGCCACATTGTCATGTGCTTTTTGTGTTTATGTGTAGTATACTTATATTTTGTATATTGAGATCATTGGGATGAGAATGGTCCAATCAAATTTGAGTTTATTAATGTAAGACAGGTGGCTAATAGTAAGTGGCTATAGACTAATAAATGCATCTATCAAAATTTCTTTTGTCTGAACATCAGATGAGACAATTATTGCTAGAAGCTAGTAAAAAGGTTTCCTACTGGCATCCACTTTTAGATAGAATTTTTAAACAATAATTTAAATAAATAAATAATAATATGATACGGAAGAAGACGTGTCGAGCTATTTCACGGGAAAAAGGAATATATGTATGTAACCGGGCTTTGGGCCACGGCCGCGCCTAACAATTTAACAAAGCCCAAAAATACGACAAACTAAAAATTAAAACTCGTGATGTCAAAATTTAAAATTTAAATTTTATTCATTTTTATTTAATTTATTAAAATTTTTTAGAATTAGGACAATAATATCATTTATCTTATAATGAACAGAAGAAAGTAAATATATGAACTCAAATTTTAAAAAATAAGTAAACTATATAAATAAAAAATTTTAAATGATTAAGTATTTAAATTGTATAATTTGATTTTAGCACATATTCTATAATATACATGTTTTACTATTTTCTAATTAAATGAAAATGCTTATTGCATAAAATATCTTATAAACTGTAAATTGGGTATTAAAATGTAGAAGGCACTTGCAAGTTGGCTTTGAGTAAGATAATGAGATCGAGCACTGATATCGCTCTCTTTTCCAATATGAAAACGTGATTGTGCTAAAGTATGTCTAATTAGACAGCTCGAAAAATAGAATATAAGTCTTTACGACTAGTTTGCCTCTTAATTATTTTTAAACTAAAATTACACTCAAAACTCATCATGATTTACCTTTTTCCATCTTTGTTTTTTTGTCACTTTTTCATTATAAAAATCACCAAAAAAATTATTAATATCAATCATAAATACATCACATATAGTTGTATTTTCATGGCAAATAATATTAATTTTAGTATACAAATAGATTAATTAGTTGTGAATGACATAACTTTAAGCGATTGTAGAAGTTGAAATCCAAAATTTCAAATCTTGTAACATTGGTTCCCGACAAAATGATTTTAGGAATAAATAAGTTTTCGCTAAATTTATATTGTTTGTACCACTTCATTTCTTAATTTAGCCTATATTCTGACAACATTTTTGTTTAGTGTTAGTCTTAATTTTTTCCCTTAATTTCACTTATAAGTTAAGCAAAATCTTTCATAATATTTTTCTAGCACTGTCAGTGATTGAAAATGTAATTACGGACTATCATATTTTCACTGTAAAACAATATTTGTTGTTTAAAAATATTAATTAAGTGGAGATAAATATCCACAAAATGATGAATATATCAAGTTTTTTAAAATGGAAAATTAAAAAAAGGACAAAAACATATTTGAAAAAATTATGAAATTGTTTATGTGACAGTGTTTAATTGTAGAATTTGTTTATAAATTCATTTGGAGGCAAAGTACATTAAAATTGTGTTAATTTTAGGAGGTAAAGTGCATTTAATTTATTTACAGTAATTGATGTGCTAAAATTAATCACTTTAGAAGTGAAGTGCCATTAGCCTTATTGTTACATAGTGATTTTAGTTTAATCCAATTTTGGACTTTATGAAGTTGCTCCTGCATAACACTCCTTAGATTTTTTTTTTCTTTAATAAACAAAAATAACAGGAAATCAAACGCAACATGTAAAAGCTAAAGATTTCGACTTTAATTTACACACACTTAATTGTCCATAGGCTAACAAGTGCATGGCTCAACATGTCCAACAAAATGCTTATTCGAATAAGTCATTGTAAAATCTCGAAGACCACAATTAAGAACTTGGTTCTGAACCATCTGTTTCTGTGGTTTGCAAGAATACATTACAAGATTGCAGCTGACATCCTCGTACAGAACCAAAATGCAACAACAAACCGATGGGCAGTGAGTCAAGTTCCATAAATCAATGCTCATACATGGAGTTTGTAGCAGCCAAGAGAGCAGCTCCAATGCCAGACCCATCCTTGGAGTGTTCTATAACTACATTCTTGGATAACTCAGATCCCAGAAGCTCTGTGACAGCATCTAGGAGGTATCTCCTGTACTGGGGGTAATGCTCATACAGGCCGCCATCCATCGCCACCACTGTCCTCTTTCCTAACACGAGCCCTTGCGAATCCTCCTCCATCTTCTGGAGAATCCCAACAATTCCTGCACCCGCCAAGCGCCCGCCCCTTCTGGCAATGGTGTCACAAACGTCTATTACCGTCTTCCTTGCACTCGAACTGGAAGTCACCTGAAATCAAGTTGGGAAGGGTGCAATAAGATCATCTCTAGTCAATGGCGTTCTTGAGAAGTATGAGGTGTGTAAGTCGAAGCATATTAGAAATTTAGAAGAGCCCCCATTGGTGTCTCCAACATTTTCGGCAAGCATTTGATTGTTTGGGAGCGATAAAATAAGCTTAAATTCTATCCTAAATTCAATGTTTAAAGAGGGAAGTGGGTTTGTGTAAGGATGCTCTTTACCCCAGCCATATTGTAGAGGATTGATCCGACGACTTCAAAATCCTTGGAAAAGTCCTGCTGCATGGCACACACATCTGGTGTCCTGCAAAATAAAATGAATACATTTAAGTACGGGATTTCAGAGCTAGTTCAACCTAAATTTCTGGCATGCTAACATGTCCAGAGTAAATTCTTCTTTCGGATGCAATTGAGCACCAAAGCTTCCTGAATTAGGACAGATATGAATTACGGGTGACTTTACAAGTGGAGTACAAAGACGAATGACTTTTGGTACCGTGAATTCAAATCAACTAGATGAACAATCAGGTCCTCAGACGTGTATGGCTGTTGCCTGACCCCTCGTGCCGATACACAAGTTAAGAGTTTTTGTGGAAGTTACCCAAGAAAAGAAATTAAGAAGGGAAGTTCAGCCATTTTGTTAGAAAGCAACAAAAGAAGAAATATCCACGTCTTCTTTTGTGTCCAATAAGAATGGTTAGTGTTGCCCCTCACGTCAATGCAGAGGCCCTTAGGCTTACACCCAATGGTGGCGGACAAGAGGAATTCATACCTGAGAGAAATGGCATCTGTAGCTTCTCCGAAACAGAGTCACCAAATAACCCGTCGTCTTCAGCCATTCTGAGCAACACTCGTCTTACAATTTCTCCGAGATACATGCCAGAAATTGTTTTCTCGAATCTCTGTTTTCATTACATTATGACCATTTGAAAGGTAAACAGCACTTATGGAAGTATATAATCAACCAGGGAGGAAAATATCGACCTCCTCGAGCTAAAGAAAGTTACCTGCTCAGCAGGATTGATGCTCTCGGCATCCATTGCTCTATCAAACTCAGTCAGGCGAAGACCTTTTGAGAATGCTCCCCACTCAGTATTCACAATCTGGCAGTTATTTCCATGTCAACTGATAAAACTCGGGGTTGAGTAAGCATGAAAATTCTCAAACAGATACTCATAAGACGCACGTACCGTTCTTCCACACGTTCCACATAGCAAGCATTGGTTCCTGTTCCCAGAATGACGGCAACCATGACATCATCGTCCCAGTATCTAGATCCAGCCAATGTTCCCACAGTGTCGTTCACCTATCTTAACAGCAGAAGAACTTGCCACAAGTACATAAACAATAAGCAATAATCTGGCATTCCAGGTCCATAATTTATGTTAGAAGGGTATGAACGAGAATATACCAGCGCAGACACCAGCCTGTTTTGCCCCTGCCTTAGCTTCATTCAAGCAAGCAACTACATCTTTCCCTGCCTGAAATGAAAGGTATTCCTATAAAGCTTACGCTAAGAAGTAAATTTCTATATTACATTGCTGGATTTATGACCAATTCAGAACTTCAATTTGTGTTTGCAGAGTAAAGAAATACTGACAGTTCCAGAGATTGCAAATCCCTTAGTCTACTTGATGTGGATCGACGTTTGCTTCACTGGAAAAGAGAAGAGTAAATCCTAATTCCCTTGTCCTGCCCTGGGGTGGATGGAACTTTCCAGCTTCCGTCTGAGCAAACTTCGACAGCCCAAAAACAATGAAATCGAAAGGCTCCTAAAGAAACAACAATATACACACCAACAGATCATTGTGCTTATGTAGAAGCCATTCGTCCATTAACCAAGATACTGTGCCAAATCTACCTCAGAGGTGCCAAACGTCAGTTCATGAGGAATAGAAACTTTCTCAAATTCTGTGGCGACCACTCGTTCATCCTTTCCTCCTCATTGTACTCCTAGCACTCGAAAATTTGTACCCCCAAGATCCAAAGCATAGAACAACCCCTTTTCGTTCCTTAAAAAGACAAGATGAACTACTAATCACATCAACCTAGCTCATTGCGACTTGCAATCAATAATAGAAGGTAGAAGATCAAATTATGCACATTCATTTTCAGTTCTCCAGCAAACAGCCCCAATTAGCAATCAAGGCAAGCGCAATCTGGTGTCTGCAACATTCTGGTTGTTGAAGAACTGTACAGGTCATCTACACAAATTTATCCAACTGCACATGATCAAAGTCGCCTATTTCTCATCATAATACAGCTGAGAAGAAATGGGGCTACTAAAATCATGAAAGTTGCATTTACATATAGATCGTTCATGCAGAAACTAAGTTCAAAACAAGTAATAGCGACAGTTGCACAGCTAAAAGCATCTGGTTTTTCAGTTTGTCGATATTGAAATGATGATGGCCTCCTTAATGTTACAAGTCTTTGCAGAGTCTTAATTCCATGTGATAAAATGCAAACATTCTAAAAATCAGGAAACTGAAACGTACTTATTTCCACTGCAGGAGCCTATACCATTCTTACAAAGCCCCTTAACACAATGACTGATTAGTTCTTGATAAATGTGGAATAATGCAAAGAGTTCAATAAGTTCAACCAGCAGCTTTTAGGCACTGTAATTAATATGAATAAATGAAGGAAATGGACGAAAAATGCATACCCCGTTGGCAGAGCATCAACATAACTAAGAATCATTTTCAGATCACTGCCATCATCCCCTTCCAGCCCGGCCCGCATATCGGCCGCCATGGCATCCGCCACTTTGCGCAGCACAGGCAAGGGGGTGGCGCAGTCCCTCTGCAACTTAGTGAGAATCTGAACTGCTGAGAGTGTGTTGGGTGATCGGACGGTCATGACAACTCCGTGGAGTGGGGCCTCTCTAGCCGATCGCCCGGAACAGAATAATGAGCGTTGGGCAGGTGAGCTGGCGGTGACCGACATTGTTGGTTTCCTGGACAAGAAAAATGTAGGAGACAAGGCAGCAGAAAGTTGGTTGAACAATGTGAGAGGTCAAGAGGAGAACGTGAAGCTTTATGGGATTCAAGACCCACAAACTCTGTACCGCCAACGGTGGGTAGTTTTATGAAACAGTTAGTTAGAATTCGTTGAGTTTAAGAAAGAAGGAAAGTTCTTAAAAAATTTTGGATTATTAACAGTTGTATTGGCGTTGCAGAACACATTTGATATTGTGGGAACAAGAATTGAGCTATGTGGAGACAGGGTTGAGGTTGGGCGGAGAAGACGATGTTGACGGACGACACAGGTCTGCATTGTTTTCTCTGTTTTTGGGCGAACCCACGTTAGTCAAACGAGGCATCCATGTAATAATATTCTGTTAAGAACCATCAAAAACGGAACGAGGGAGCAATTAGATCCATTTCTACAGAGTACAGAGTGCACTAAAGTACTTGGGACCAAAACTCTGGCACACGTGTGAATTTGGATCATGATATCAAGGCTCAAGCCCAAGAGAACTGGACTTAACCTGATCTTGGACGAATTCTATCTCGTCTCATTTTGTTGTTGCCAGAAAAAAATGGGAATCGAAACTAGGGCTATGTTTGGTTTCATCTTTCTCACAAAAAATTAAAATCCAAAGCTTGTTTAGAGTATGGATCGAACAAATCTTTCCCATTTTCGGTCTCTGTTCTTTCTATTTCCATTTTCTCACCAATTATTTGTCATGAATTTATGTAATTATCTCATCAAAAATAACATATGTTGTCACGTATTTATGTAATTATCTCATCAAAAATAATATACGTGACTGCTTTACGCTATTAGAGATTAAAAAAAAATTAAAAAAAACAGTGATAAAATGAAAGACGTGGACATACGTTCAACCATGGACTGTTATTTAATAAATTCAAGTGAGAGTGTGATAATTGAGAAGACGATGGTACGTAGACAAGTGACGAGGCATTCAAAACATATAACCCAAAATCTTAAATATCAATTAGTTATCTTTTCAAAATGCATAAAATACATCAAAGGAAAAAATAAAAAGACACCAAATAAAATAAATATTGCAAATAATTAGAAAGAAAATAAAATATGAAAATATTTGAAATGTTTAAAATAAATAAATCACTCGTGATTAAATTTTCGACCATATGAAAAAAAAAATTGGTGTTAAAATACTTTTTGTTTCATATATATGTTTTATTTATTGAGCATTGTTATATAAAAAAATTATTAAAAACTACTTTTTTACCTTATATTATTTTTATTTTATTTTAATATATTTTTTATATTGAAAACAAAAAATATAACAAATATAATTAATTTAAGTTTTCAAATTTTGCCACGAGGCAAAATCTCGTGATCTAGTCTGCTTCACCTGGGAATGATCTAGAGTGATTGTAGAATAGCCTACAAAATACAAAATACAAGGGTGCCATATGTTCCACGCGGACCAGCCTGTAATAATTGATGACAGCTGTTGTTTGATATTAAAGCTAAAGGCAATGTTTGGGAGATGGGATTTAGTTAGACGTAATTTTTAGTAGGAGTTATGGTAAAACGAATAGTATATTTAAAAAGAATATTTTAATAAAATAAATAATATAATTTATTTAAATATATAATATAATAATAATTAAATGATGTGATAGTATATATGAAATATTTTAAAGTAAAAATAAAAAAAGATGCAAATATATATATTATATATATTAATTTAATTATTAACAGATTCAATAATTGAAAAATAATTAATTAATTGTATATATAAGAGATGAAAATTTTGAATTTGAATTTGAATGAATATTTTGTCAAATTATATATTTGATAGTGTAAAATATGAGATGATTTTAAATTAAAAATTTGGTTCCAAACATGACCAAATTGTTTTGCTACAATTTATGCATACCAATTAGTAAATGATGCCTATATGGCCACATTTGTTTCCAAATTTTTGGTTAAAAAATATTTTTAAAATTTGGTCTCTTTTTACTTTTTTACTTTTACACAAATTTTAAAGTAAAAACGTTTAAAAACACGTGCCAAAATTTAAAAATAAACGTATCAAGCATATCTAATACATATCTAGTTAATTTTATAATTCTGCACCTATCTATATCTATACCATAGTATATTGTTGAGTAAGAAGAGCAAAGTTTACTTGTACAATGTAACTTTACTTGAATATACATTTTTGAAAGACAATTTGAAATCAAATAATCAGAATAGGGAAAGCATATCCACCCTAACATGCCACTGCGACAAATTTCTTTTCTAATTTTGACTTTCACTTGCCCACATACTTACGAACATATGAGTGCAACTATAAGTTACAAGAGGTAATTTTCCTTCTGGTTTGCATCTTACATGATTATTTATATTTGTAGTGGTATATTAATACTCAAATGTCATTTATATTTTTATATTACAAGTTCACATTCAAGGTCTTTGCTACTAGAAAATTGGGCCATATAAAAATACTTTTTTATTGTAATTTGGGTCTATACGTTTTTGTGATATAGTTAAATTTTTTATGTTAATTTGATTGATGTAGCAGTAAGATTCATATTCAGTTTTTTTTTACTATTTGTAAGTATTTATATAAAACACTCATGTTTTTCCATCTTAATTTGCTCACACACATTTGAGTAATCTATCTATATTATATTGTTATGTTTAAATGCCATTTTTGGTTGTACAAATTACATTTACAGGTATCTTTATTGAAAAATTTCAAAATTATATTGAAGTATTGAAACATGGGTAAAGTGATAATTTCGTATTAATAATTAAATTTCACATTCATTTACTCAATTAACTCTTCCACTTGTTGTTTTTCAATTTCTCTCTCAGCATTTTTCATTTTTACAATTGCCTTTTCATTTCCTTCACATCTCTTGTCAACTTATAAAAAAATTTTATTACTTATTCTTTCATTTTTTTTCTCTAACTTCTTCACTTTTACCTTTTGATTTATCTCAACTCTAAAATTATAGAACTTTAATTTGACAAAAAAAAAAAAAAAAAACCAGGACTTGTCATAATTTCAAAAATCTCATTCTATCTACATTTTTTATTAAAATTTTATTATATTTATTGTGTATATTTTATTGTTTTTTTCACACAAGCATCAAGTGTATCTCCATCACTAGTTATTTATTATGATTAGGTTTTCTTGCCACTCGAAGTGAAAATACTAAAACGCCTCTCTTTCATTTATTTTTTACTGTTTTCCCCATTTTGTTCTTCTTTTTAATCCATTTCAATTAAGTTATTTCTGCTTATTTAATTTTTTTCTCTTAACTTTTTCTCTGATTTTATATACTGGTTTTAATGCAGTTATAAACAACAATTATGTTTATTGACATTAATAAAATCATATGACTTTATTATATTTAAAATAGATGGTTTTTGTTAGATGATTAACTATATATACTAGCATATAATTCAAATATTTATATAACAAAATGTAAACATAATAAATCATATTTTAAATATTATAATCACATGCATTGGGTATGGTACTATCATTAGTCGCGTTATCATGGAAGCAAAGTTTTTTAATTTCATATTGCAAAATTACATAACTATTCTTAATTTTGTGTTTTTATTTCTCTCTTTTCTCTTAACTTATTATGTTTATTTTTTTTTCTCATTCTGTTTTTTCTTATTTGAAATACTCTTTATATTTTAAATGTTAATTATTTTTTATTAATAGAAATACAATAATTTTATAATTTATAAAAAAAAGGTTATATTTGGAACTCAATTTTCAACTCAAAAATATTTTCTCAAACTTCACATTACAAAATATAACATTTAACAATATTTTCATACAAATTAAAATTCAAAATTTCCTATCTCTTGTATATAATTAACTAATTATTTTTTAATTATGTCATTTATTTACAATCAAATTAATATATATCTATATTACACATATACAAACATTTATTTTTATTTATACAATAAAATATAATTATTATTTATATAAAATATTATATTATTTAATAATTATTATGTATTTTATTCATATTTTTAAATAAATTAAACTATTAAAATATTTTTTTCAAAAATATTATTCATTTCAACACAACTCCTATCAAATAACAAAAATCCCTTTCTCAAACCTAGCCAAAGTTGTATACAGGTAGAATATGTGACTTTTAATATTAAAAATTATGATACATTCACTTGAATCTCAATTATTTTAATAATTATCTATACTATATATTATGATTCTGTCCCGCGCCTCGTGTGATCAAATTTTGATAATTTTAATAGATTTTTAAAAATTACTCCCTTAATAAATTTATTTATACTATTTAATAACTAATTTTTTATTTTAAATAAAAATGAATTAAAATACCATTAATGGTTTTTCTTTTTTCCCTTTATCACCAACATCTTAAATTGTTTCTCTTTCCTTTTTCAATTAACATTTAATTTCTTATTTAATTAACATTTTCGTAGTTTTTGACCCCTAGCCCCTTCTTTTTTTTCACATTTTTTTGTTTCCTCTATTTTTTCTCTTTCTATCAATTTTTTTAATAATGTACAGTTAAATAATTTATTATTATTAAATTATTAAACATATAATATTTTTATAAGTAGTGTGAAAATTTTACGGTTATGCTTGTTTCCATTTTACAATCTATTTGCCTTTATTAAAAAATCTTACAAATCAAACATTTTTTTCATATAAATTTTATTTAAATTTAAATTCAAAATTTTTTCTTTTATCTTTTATAACTAATTAATATTTTTTATATTATTATCCCTATTTACAATCAAATCAAACCTTATTCATATAATTTTTCTACTTACATTTATTTTTCTATTATCCTATAAATATATATACTATCACATCATTTAATTATTATTATATATTATATATATATATATATAATTTTTTTCTCTATTTAAATTTTATAAATTAAATATAATTTTTATCTCTACTCAAATCACCCACTTACCCTTCTTAGTTTGGAAACAAACATAGCCTTCTAGTTTTAAATAATTGGACTGCAAGGTTGTCTGCTTTTTACAAGTACCTGAGTCGAACGTTGATGGAAACGTAACTCCCATTAAACACGATTTCGGTCAAAAAGAGCTAAAGACGTTATTTCCGAGTAAAACTGAGGTAATTGCAGAAAGGAATTTCCAGCAGTCAAACACACGCTTATACAACAAACACCGCGCATCGCTTAATAATTTGTGAGAGTTTTCCCGTGGGGCTGCGGTGACTGAAGATTGAAGACGACAGAGGAGACACCATTGGTCTGGATTAACTGGTAAAGAAACACCAACCACGAACTGCAGGAGGCCCGGGGAGGATAATTGCAATTCAAATCGTCGAAAACAGGGTAGACGAGTTAGCTTGGAATTTCTGGAATCTTTGAGGTAAAGCTCTCTCGGTTTTATTCAAACTAGTGACGGTGAAAGTTGTTTCTGTGAGTATATCTGTATAGGTTTATATTTTTGTAATGGAATGCCTATAATTGTGTATGGAGGATGTAGTGGGCGATATGCCCTGGAAGTTTGGATTGTAGCTTAGGATTGTTTCGAGCACAGGCGAACAGGGTTTATGTGCTTGTGTTGTCTTTGAACTGATAAAATTGTCTCATTACAAAATTTTTTTACGATTGATTGGAATACGAAGCACAAGTCCAAATATACGTGAAAAATAAGTTATGATGCTTTTCTTCTATCTTTTAAGTTCATCCCTCTCGATTCCACCGCCCTACTTGGATCTAATGCCATGGATGTAATTTCTGCTTTTAAATGCATATACCGTTATCATTTGTTAGAAATTTCACGTGCTCCGTGTACTTGAAAATGAAGTAGTTCTTAATATAAAAAGATGCACAAGCAACAATGAACAAGATCTATTGAGAGGAGAATGTGGAATGCCGGTATCATTTCTTTTGCTCTCATTTGCAGTTACACAAGTAGTCAAAGGAAATTGATGCACTGAAGTTGGTGATATCACAAATTCAGAACCTCAGCTTCAATTTTCAACCTCTTATAAGCCAACAACTGGATAGGCGATAATGACAACAAATTTGTTCCAACCAGCGATCGCAGCAGTACTCTCAGCTGCAATCTCCATCAGATCGTATAGGAAGAAGTCCCTTGACCTTTCTGGAGCTATTTCTGGCTTTGCTGTCATGACTATTCACATTGCTGTCAATTACAGGTTCTTAGTCTCTTATGTTAAGAAAAATATTTAATTCATAAGATGTCTGTGCATCTAAAGGCATGCAGACATAAATATATCGTGTTTAGATGCCCATAATCTTTTATATCTGTGGTGTTGATATGAGTTGTAGGCTCGGTGCTGTTCTACTTGTTTTCTTTTTCACCTCTTCATTATTCACAAAATTTGGAGAGGAGAAAAAACGAAGAGTTGATGCTGATTTCAAGGAGGGTGGTCAACGGAATTGGTATCCTCCTCTCTTTCTCTCTATGAAAACACACTTCCTCTCACTCACAAAGATACGTGAGCATAAGTGTCTGGTGATTAATGAAATAAAGATGGTTTTGTCCGCAGGCACCTGCTCCTTTCTTATATATAAGAATTCAGTATTTGTCTTTCATGTATTCCAGAAGTTTTGTGATTTTATGTTTTCTATGAAGTGGTTTCTCTATCATGTTGGATAAAACAACTAATAATTCCATGATATGTTAGGAACTATCTCCAAATAGGAAAACTAGGAACTTGAATTTTCTCTACTTTGAAGAATACTAATCAAAAAATTCCCCGATTTGTGCCTGGTTGTGAACCATTATCAGATTTTCTTTAAGCAACACTGCTTCGAGAAGTTCCAATTTTCACTATCCTAATAAGCAAATTTGTTGTTCAATTGGCTGAAGGGCTGGTGATTATTTTTATTAGCTGTGGATTCTTAGTTATTACGATACTTGTCCCCACACCATAGGAACTAGGGCTGTGAGCTTGACTCGAGCTTGAGCAGGAATTATGGAGGCTTGGTACTGATCAAGTAGCTCAACTCGATTCATACAAAAAACTACGAGTTAATGGGTTCCAGCTTCTTGTTATGGGGTTGGGGTTCAAATCTCACATACTCTATCATGTTCCCTTTTTATTAAGTTTATCTATTAAATATTTAACCATATAAAAATATGATAAGAGATAAGAGTTTGGCCTGTTAATAACATGGCACCTCAACATGAGGATAAGGGTTTGAGTTATGCACTTTCAGCTTTTTTTAAAAAAAAAAATTTGGAACTTGAGCTTGAGTCGAGTGGTAAAACATGTGTCAATTCGAGTTGAAGTAGCAAGCTACTCAAGCTCAACTTGATAGCACTTCTAATAGGAATCCTGCAATAGTATAATGTTCAATGACATCCTCATTCTCCCACATATTGTCTATCGTTTGAATACTACAATGGCTTCTAGTTTTGAAGTATCACAAACAAGTTAATGTATGTATTGTATATTATCATCTTGTCCGACCTAATTATTGAGCTTGATGGATATCCGAGCCAGAAGTTTATGAAAATTATTTGAAGCTTCTTTATTGTTAACCATCTTTCTTCACGCATTTCTAATACATCTGGATTGAGCTCTATAGTCTGCGAATGGCTTCTTTTTGCAAAGTCTGACATGGAATCCTGCTTATTTGCTGTTTTTTAGAATATTATAAATGTTACCAGTTTTCCCGTACAGGGAACAAGTTCTATTTAACAGTGGCATTGCAACACTACTGGTCTTGATGGCGTGGAAGTTGATGGGTACTCGGGATTATTGTCTAGATTCAAAAGAATCGGGTCCTATAACCTCTCTCCTTGGTGCTATCATTGGTCACTACTGTTGCTGCAATGGAGACACATGGTCCTCTGAGCTTGGAATTCTAAGCGAGGAGCAGCCACGGTTGATCACTACCTTCAAGGTGGATATGCACTGCTATAATAGTGTTGGCTAACCTTCATCTCCATCTCTTTATCCCATTTATTTTAGTTACTCTATGGATTTTGGTTATAACTCCTAGTACAATTATCAATCTCACATCTGAAGTCATGCTTCTTGCTAGAAATGCTCCCATTCCATTTTCAGCCCGTGCTCTTTGGTTTTCTTCAAAGTCATTGTATCCAATGAGTTTATTCCATGTACTAAGGTTAAAAGTTAAAGAAGGGGAAAAAATGACATCTTCAAGATGAAAACAAGTTTGAACTTCAGTTGTGCATTCTAACACCTCAGCCTTCTCTTTTGCTTCAATCAGCCAGTTCGGAGGGGCACGAATGGTGGTGTGACAAAGACAGGACTTCTAGCAGCGGTAGCAGGGGGCAGCGTGATTGGTCTGACATTTGTTGTCTCAGGATATCTCACTACCAACTGCTCTTTCAATATAGCTATGAAGCAACTATTATTAATTCCAGTTTCAGCAGTTGCTGGATTCTGTGGAAGTGTCATAGATTCTTTACTGGGAGCAACCCTCCAATACAGTGGTTTTTGCAGCGTTCGCAATAAGGTGGTACTTTTATGAGTGTCGTTTTTATTTCAAAATCCCCTATTGAGTATGTCATTCGCAGGTAGAATGCATTCAACGATTGTTCCAGTATTAGTTGAATCCCTGGATTCCCTTTTGTCTGTTGAATTTTATTTTGGAGACGTTAAAGGTGAGTGACTTGGATCCTCAAACCCTGCAGGTCGTTGGAAAGCCAGGGCCAACTGTGAAGAAGATCTCTGGACTTAGCATACTCGACAACAACGCAGTTAATCTCGTTTCCATATTGATGACGACTCTGCTGACTGCCGTGGCTTGCTTGTACATTTTCTGAGAGAGTTCACTCAAAGAATTAGCGTTGCCTGCCATTGATGCCGGATGACAGAGGTCAAGTCAACGAGATTGTTGTATTAATTTTCGAGCAATAAAGTACCTATACTGCTAAACTATTGGGAGACAGACCAGCATACCAAATGATGTCCCACTAGTTTCATGTTTGATCATATGTAAAAATGATGGTACTTTTTACAATGGCCCCTTTACCGACCTGGGTTACTTTCCCCTGTTGCATCCAGTGGCCGAAAGGCCAACTAGTCACTGTTGCTGCCTTTTTAGTTTTTCAAGAACTGAAACTAGTTCTGTCGTGAAACGGTTTATTTATGAAGTTTAGGGTTTATGAAATTTACTAAGCTAATTGAAGTTTATAAAAAGCGCAGTTCCACAAGCCAAACTTATACCAACTATGTCGAGAACCACATCTAGCACATAACAAAACAACATACAGATTGCATAGTTCTCCCGATGGGTAAAATATGCATCAAGAGTGAATTACTTCGAAAAATACATCATAATATCTGAAGACCTGCCCTAATAAAAGCACACGAGAAGTCTGTTTATTTATTTTATTTAATAGTGCATCCAGATCTGGTCACCAGATCAAGGGCAGCAACAGCACAAGCAGTCCAAGCAGCATTCGCAAGTCTCGTAGCAACAGAAACAGCAGCACAGCGCGAACAAGCTGCACCGCATAAAACGAACGTCAATTTTTCGTACTACAGTTAACAAAATTCATCGAGAAAGGGAAAAATTGGGCGAAGAAAACTAGAAAGAAACTACAAACCAGGCATAAAGGTTGCCTTTCTCTTCACGGCGTCGTCGGACATGATCGTAATACGACATCTCTTGATAAGACGGAGGGGCATACATTTTCTGTCTCCTGCTGGCTTCTGCGGCTGTAGAAAGAGGATAATTATTATTGGTGAAGGAGGAAGACACCACGCGGCAGTGGAGGGGCATATAAAGAGAGACCGAGAGAAAACATTATCGAGTGGGGATTGAGGACCAGTGATACAGAGACGCGTGGCACACTGATGTTGATAAAAATGTTGGCACAGTAAGTCATGCAGGCTGAACATAAGTTAAGAAAAATGGGTGGTTGCTAGATTGATTGCGTTCAATATGTAGACTTGTACAATTAATTAACATCAACACACCATTTATTTAATTGTTAATTGCTCGTGCTTTGCGTGATTTTTATTTTTATTTTTTTAAGATTTGAAATTCTAATATAAAGAAAATATGTATAGGACGACTTTTCTTTATTTTCTTCCTTTATTTATTAATTATTAGTTAAGTTAATTTCATCTGGAAATTTAGGATCCAAAGAAACGAACAAAACTCTGACCGTTCCGTTTGAAAATAAAGAGGAAATAAATCTATTCTTCGAGATTAAGGTATTGAATTGACTTATTGTCCTTTTCTTGATGTCATTAATGAATAACGTAGGTGACAATTAGGGCAAAAATATTTAAGAACTGAAAACAGGCGAAAAGCAATATAATTTTTTTTTTTTAAAAATAATAATAAACAAATAAATAATAAGAGTAGATTTTTGACAGCCAATCAATAGTGACTATAATTGGGCTGGCCCATGAATGATGGGCCCAGAAGTTTGATGGATGAGATAGCGATTTAGTATTGTTGGCCTGTCAAATTCAAAAGAAAACGGCCCATTTAATGGAACAAACCCAAAGAAACTATACACTTGGCGGGAATTCTAGCGAAGTGGACGCGAAGAAACGAACCTCTCCCCTCTTCCAACTAAAATTAAATCCAGTTTGCAACAATCGCCCAGACAGAGTGATTGGTAGAATCGATCGATAGTCGGAAATGGAAGGGGCGGAATGATGATGAATAACAGAGATCGTCACGACGGGGCCCTTCCGGTCGGTCAAAGAGGCGGGGATGGAGTTCTCGCCAATGAGCTGTACGCCCACAGATTCAAAGAGGTAAGCGCCCATCCCTCACGAAACTCCATTCTTAATTGCCTACTTCTGATTACGCAATAACTGATATCTGTGTGTGTGAGAAAGATACATTGCTGTTTGTATTATCAAAAGTGATCTTCCGAGATATGTCATTAGATTGGGATGAAGTGGTTTTTGTTTGAACTCTGCTTACTCTCCTATCAAATAACATAACTGATCATGATGAATAAAAAGGGTATATAAGAGACAAACAAAGGATCATTATGCAAAATGCGCGTTAGCTATTCGTTGGAACAAAAATCCAGTGTCGTGCCAACTCTTCTGTTGAATTGATTTCTTTCTTTTTCTTGTTTTGGTATCAATACTATATTATTAAGAATTGAAGTTAATTTAGTCCGTGAATTTACAATATTATCTTTAATAAATTTATACTATTGACACTAATTAAGGAGATCAAATATATTCAAATATAATTATCTATACACCATTTCTTTTCTTTTTTTCTGTACTATATATTTAATTAAAATAGGACATTTTTGTTATACAATATGAAATTTTTTCTCTCTTTTTCTTTTTAACTTCTTATTTTGGTACATGTCATCTCTCAAATTTTCTCTTTTTCAAATTCTCTTTGATCATTTTCCATTTTCTTATTTTAAATATTTTTTTACCTTCTAGTCTAAATAACTGTAATTTAATTAATGAAAAGATAATAATTTTATAATTTATAAATGAATTTGAACATGTATAAAATGTGTAATTCTACTAGTGTGCGCGCGCGTGCATCTGGATCATGACTAGAGATCAACTATTGTTTATAGTTAGGAAGCGCGTGTGAATATGTTATGCTTGTTAATTGTATATTTATACTATATTACTAAGAGTTTGAGATTATTTAGTTTTACAATGTGAATTTATAGCATTACTCTTAAATAGTAAATTTACATTATTACCTTATTTTATCTTCTTTTATTTCTTTCATCTTTTTCTCTCTCCCTCTATTTTTGGCTTCTTATTTTTATTTGTATCATTTTTCAAAATTTCTCTTTTCAATTCTTTTTTACCTTTCTTTATGTTGAATTTTATTATACCTTTAATTCTAAATAATATTTTTATAATTTATAAATAAATTTACACATATAGAATTTTCCTTGTATTATATTATGAGTGAGTCGCGTCTTACCTCAAGTTTTTATCATAAATTATCGAGAATAATTCTTTAAAAAAACCTAAAAGAAAAAAACATGACCAAGAATAACTTGCAGATGTGGAATATGCTATAACTAAAAGTAAGAAAACAGTACAGTCGCTAGACTGGACATAGAAACAGATATATACACACTAGAAGTTTATGCACATTCAATGCATGTTCATATAAAATTTAAAAAATAATTTATCATGTTCCTATAGAGTTTTGCTTTTATTGTATAAATATTTTGAATGTGCATATTTTATTTTATACTTGATTACCTAACAAGAATGCCTATTTTATATATAACGAAACTATTTGCTTTTATCAATGACAAAAAAATATAAATTATTATGTTTTAAAATGAATAAACATGTATATAAAATCAGCGACAGAGGAGAAAGGTTAAAGAGAGAAAAATAAATAAATTAAATAAAATTTAATTGGGAAGGATAAAAATATAAAATAGAAAGAAATTAAAAATAAATAGAAGAGATGTATTTTAGGCTTTCTATCTTAGTAGCTAAAGCCCAAAAGTAATTAGTCATAACAAATAATATAGTTTTAGGTTTATTTAATATTTAATAGGAACATTTTAGAAATTTATTAAAATGACCAAAGTTAATTATTTTACAATCTTACACATAACATGTATATATATATATATATATATATATCTGTGGTAATACCTCGTATCCAAAATCTTATTTGAAGCCCTTTAATGCAAAAGCAGACCTTTAATTACAATTCAAGGGAGAATCAATTTTATGCTTGCTTGATCTGGAGAGATGCCCGAAACACGTAATAAACACATATTAATATTGCAACAAGCTGTAGAATTTATTTTTGTTTTAAAAATTATATAAAAGTAAAAGAATAAATAGATAGAATTTCTAAATATAATAATTAAATATATGTTTTTAGGGTCTATGATTTGAAAACAAACATAGCCATGGCATTTTAATTAATTATATGTAATAAAAAAAATTACTCCATTAACCAAATATGAAAAATTTTCCCACACAAGTTGATCGGATTTTCAAATTAATATTTTGATCAGACTGGTGCAATTTAATCGTCCTCAAGTTCCCTAAATTAACAGCCCAAATATCCCTACCAACTACAAATAGAAAAATGACTAAACTGGTTATTAATTTTTCTTCCTCGTATTGGTGAAACAGATGCAGGACCGCAGTAGCTCAGAGGGTGATGAAGCAGAGTCATAATCCGAGCTGGAGGAGAGAGCATCCACATAGCTCGATGCCTCTTCACCTTACAACAAGAGCTCGAACAAACCGAAGGGGAGCTTCTCCACTTCAAAAACAGACACCTCTTGGGTAATAACCTAGAGGTAGATGACGAAGACCTCAGATTCGTGGAAGATGTGAAAAGGGAGACCACCATGAGTCGTCCAAGAGTTGAGTTCCACAAGATCAAGTACGTGAAGTCTGCAAGCCCTCCCGCGGATGATCAAGTTTTCGTGCCATCGCCGCCGCCGCCGCCCACTGACGCTGTTTTCCAAAGGCACCCTCCTCTTAGACTGAAGCAGCAGCCCGTCGCATTTATCGGTGGGATTTTTTCCCGGAAGAAGTTATCGCTCGCATGATCAGTATGAGTGTTGAATGTTGGGGGCAAGTTTTAGGGGTGATATGGTTTCGGTTGTTTCATAAAAATTTTCAAATTGAATTGCTGCATAGGTTTGGTGTAATGAAAAATCGAAATTGCAGTTTAAAAATAGAAGCTAAAGCTGCGGTTTTAAGCGGTTTGCAAATAAATTTAATTTGAATATAAATAATCAAAGTACAATATTTACATGTGCTACAGATTAGCACGTCATGTAGGAAATTTCAATATTCCAATATAATCATTCATTAGTACTCTTAATAATACTCAATAGCATCTACAAAATCCAATTTAATTTTAATAAATAGATGTTATGTGCATCTAACTCAAAAAAACGAGATATTGAATCGTTTACAACATGAAGACTACATTGCATCAAAATAAAGTTTTTGTAATTAATAATATAATCATCATCTCATTTGTCTACCAATAAGATGTCCTAGAAAATAAAATTTTGGTAGGCGTCAATATCATTAAATGATTTTTCTCGAAAAATGAAATAAATAAACTAATAAAAAAAGTAGGAAAAAAATATTACAAATCGAATGCAAACCTAAGATTAGCTCATATTTTAAATTTGACCCTTCAAAATTTATATTTTTATTGTTTTTATCTAAAGTCATTGCTCAATTTTTTCATAATTTGATGTGATTTGAGATATTTATATTATATGTAAAAATAGTTTTTGTTCAAAAATGAATTGTATTAATTCAAAATAACCCAGATTTTAAATAAAATTTAATAATCAACCATATTTTATTTATTTATTTAGCAATGTGGTTTTCTTATTTCAAAATTGCCACCAAATCATAAATTGCGGTTCGATTTTATTAAAATTTTAAAACTACAGTTTATGTCTTCAAATTTTAACAACGGTGCAGATTGAGCCTGTGTGGACGGTTAGGCCAGTTTTTAATTTTATTTATTTATTTATTTTTATCATAAGTTTATAATTTTACATGTGCTCTATGAATTCTTACAGATAGGAATGGACATGGAAGGGGGGGATGGGGGGGCCCGGGGCCCCCACAAAGTTCGATTATCCTACAATTTTTTCTATATATTACATATATAAAAAAGTATACAGAATATATATTTCTAGGCACTGGCTTACTCCAAAAATTTCATTATACTATATTTTCTAGATTTAATATTATATATATATATTTCCTAAATATACTTATATTAACTTTTTATTCAATCTTTTTTAAAATTTGAGCATGTACTGTGTTTCCATAATAATTTCACATACATTACCTTAAATTGAAATGGAAAATCTACTGAAATAGTACTAATTTATCTCTCTAGTAAGTTATCTGAACTTGAATTTTTAACATAATCCATATTTCATTGACTAATAATGCATATAACAACAATAACAACAATGATAATCAATTAACTAGAGAAAATTTAAATTATCACGATAAAAGTCCTAAACTAATCACCAAAATAGAAAATTTCAAATTTATGGACGCGAAATTTCCTTTGGAAACTCAAATATAATCAATTTTCAACTATACTCTTTAATACACTCTTATGAAATTTTAAGCTATTTATACGATTTAAATAGTATTTTAAAATGTATTTATTTTATATTTTTTAAATTTGCATTTGTTATGGTAATGTCAAACATTCTACATATTCATCTAAATTTAATTCATACTAAAAAATAAATGTGAGAAGATTAAATTCATTACATGTTTGGTGTTGTAGTTTATATTATATTTGAATTTATTAAAATTTAAGTTGCACATTCTACACAATACATACAAACATATATATATATATATATATATATTTATATTTATATTTATCTCACCAGCATGTAACAACTTGCGACTAATTAATTTGGAAGTCTTATAAATTACCTGGCCTTGAGGGACAAAATTGTAGAAAAAATTTCATAAAAATCTATTAACTATAAACAAATTTTAATATAATAAAGAATGTCATGCATTTTTAGATATAATGACTTGTATAACATTATATGTTTATTATTTGTATGAAAAATATTTTATTACATATATTTATTGTTATTTTGTCCATTTGTTTATTAAAATTCAGTTTATTTTTCTATCTAAATATTGCAAAAGTGTTCTTTAATTGTAAGTCGCCCCCAATCTGGACCCTTACCTGGAAAAATTGTGCATTCTGCGGGCTTTTGGGAGATAGCAAAAACAATCTCTTTCCACATAGAAACAGAATGATTGCCATCATGTATTCATGTTCTTATTGGAATGTTGGATGGATAATTGTTTAATTAATTTGTTATAATATAACAATAATTCATTGAAATCCGGTGAAGATTAATAATCTACTACTAATTAAATCAACACCTATCTTTATAATTTTCTACGTACATTTATTTTTTTATTACTTTTTAAATTTATATACTATCACATCATTTAATTATTATTAAATATTATATATGTATATATATATATATATATAATTTTCCCACCAAACCAAATCTTATAAACCAAACATAATTTTCATTTAAATCCAAATCACCCAAATTTTACTCTCCTATCAGTTTTCAAGAATGATGGGCCCAGGAAGTTTGATGGATTCGGTGACGTTT
Source organism: Avicennia marina (assembly GCA_019155195.1). Classification (NCBI taxonomy): domain Eukaryota; kingdom Viridiplantae; phylum Streptophyta; class Magnoliopsida; order Lamiales; family Acanthaceae; genus Avicennia; species Avicennia marina. The sequence goes on along the minus strand of CM032781.1, from coordinate 4,246,280 downwards.
ATGGGCCTTTTAAATCCAAAGAAGAAGGCCCTTTAAGGAAACAAACCCAATATAAATAAATACTTGGCGGGAATTCCGGTGAAGTGGACGCCAAGAAACGAACCTTTCCCATCTCCAACTAAAATAAAATCCACTCCACTCGTCGCAACAATCGCCCAGAGACAGAGAAATTGGCAGAATTGATCAGTGATTGCGGATGGGAGGTGCTGGAATGATGATGAATAATGCGGAGATCGACACGGCGGCACCCTTCCGTTCGGTAAAGGAGGCAGTGACAATGTTTGGGGATAGAGTTATCGCCAACGAGCTCTACGCCAACAGATTCAAAGAGGTGAGCTTCATCCCTCGCGCTACTCCATTCTTAATTGCCTACTTATAATTACCCTATAACTGGTATCTGTGTGTATGTGTGTGCGATACATTGCCGTTTGTATTATTAACACCGATCTTCAGAGATAATGTCATTAGATTTGGATCTAAGTGGTTTTTGTTTGAACCTTGAACTGTACTTAATTAATTATCAAATAATGTAATCGATTGTAAATAAAAGGGATATATAAAAGGAGGATAAATCATTATGCAAAATGCGCTAAACAAATTGGTACAACAAAAATCCAACGTCATGAATTGCGTGCAAAGGCTTCTGTTCCCCCTCTTGTTCTGAATTCTGATCAATACCAGTATACACACACGCACATTTAATTTGGTCTGAGATAAGAATTATGATCATGACTAGATGGGAAGCCCTGAAGGTAAATATCTTGAACTTTTTAGTTGTTTATAATAAGTGAATCGTGTTTTACCGCAAGTTTTCATTGTAAACGATCAAGAATAATTCTTTGAAAAAAGCTGAGAAGAAAAAACATGATCGAGAATAACTTGCAGGTGTGGAATACCTGCTTTTCCTCAAATATGCAATAACTAAAAGAAATAAAACAGTACAGTCGCAAGTATAGAAAACAGATTTATATAGATATATATAATTTATGCACACTAAAATGTAACTTAAAATGCATGTACATAATTTATGCATACTCAATGTATGTTCATATAGAATTTAAAATGTAGTTTACCTTGTGCGTATAGAGTTGTGTTTTTATTATATAAATATTTTGAATATGCATATTTTATTTTATAATTTATCATTCAACAAGAATGTCTATTTTAATATAGTAAAATTATATAATTTTATTAATGACAATAAAAAATAAATTTTTATATTTAATATGTATAAAACATGCATATAAAATGAGAGAAAAGAGAAATGTTTGAAAGAGCAAAATAAATAAGAAGAAATAAATAAAATAAAATTTAATTAGAAGGGACAAAAACAAATATATTTAATCTTCCTATGTTAGGTAGCTAAAAGTAATTAGTCATGATAATTACCATCGATTTAGTTTTATTAATAGGGATATTTTAGAAAATTTACTAAAATGACCAAAAGTAATTAATTACTTTATAATCTTTACCTTAATATTACATACACATGTATGGTAATACCTCGTAGTACACCCAGTTGACGGGAGAATCACTTTTATCCTTGCTTGTTCTGCGGAGATGCCCAAAACATCGTAACACTTACACACACATCCCCACTGCACCAAGCTGCAAAACCCAGTGGTATTTCGGTTAATCATTGTGAAAAGAATACTTTATTAATTAAAGTGAAAAATTTTTTTTGCCACGCATATATGTTGATCAGACGTTCAAATTAATATTTTGTTCAAACTAGTAAAAGTTTAATCGTTCATCCTCTAACAAAGTCTCTAATAATAATCCAAATTTCTTTCCCAACTTAAAATACTAAAACGACGAGACTGGTAATTAATTTTTCGTTATCATTGATCACAAAATGAGTGTTATTTTATGTATATGTCAACAAGAAATATTAGTGAAACAGATGCAGGATCGAATTAGCTCATCCGACGAAGAAGCAGAGACAGTGCACGAGCTGGAGGAGACAAAGCAAAGCCTCCAAAAGGCCCGCGAAGAGAGCATCCACATGGCTCGATGCCTCTCTTCCTTGCAGCAAGAGCTCGAACAAACCAAAATGGAGCTTCTCCACTTCAAAAACAGGCACCTCTTTGGTAATAACCTAGAGGTAGACAACGAAGACCTCAAATTCGTGGAAGATATGAAAAGGGAGGCAACCATGAGTCGTCAAAGAGTTGAGTTCCACAAGAGCAAGTACGTGAGGTCGGCAAACCCTCCAGTGGATGATCATGTTATCGTGCCGCCGCCGCCGGCGGCGGCGGTGCCCACTGAGGCTGTTTTCCAAAGGCACCCTTCTCTTAGAATGAAGAGGAAGAAGCAGCAGCTTATCGCATTTATCGGTGGGATATTTTCCAAGATGAAGGGAAGTTCTCGTGGCGTTGCACTCGCATGATCAGTATTAATATTGATGATGTATTTGTGAGGAATTTTTAATTTTCAATAATCAATAATGTGCCGAGTGTCGCGGAACAGTGTTCAGCATATGATGGTTACATTTTCTACGTCCAATAAGATAAAAAAAATTTTCAATTATATAATATGTACTTTTGCGTTTCTAATATGTTTTGATTGTAAACTGCAAAAATTCAACAAAATGTGCTCTATGAAATTCTTATAGATTACTAGTGGATAAAATGTGCAGTCAACGGGCTTTGGGAGACAGCAAGAAAGCTTTCTAAAGGCTGCTGGCCATCGTGTTCTCGTTGATAGATAATTATTTAATTAATTTCTCATAAGATAACAATAATAATAATAATAATAATAATAATAATAATTCATTGAAACCCAGTAAAAATGAACGACACAACGTAGAAGGTAAGAAATCCATGAAAAACTACATCAGCTGTTTTTTAAGGTGTAAGTATACCGACCAGACCTTCGATCATATATCAAGGCTTCATAAAATAATATTTCGAGACCCAGTTAAATTTTCATGATGTGATAAATTATTTTATACAATCTAATGAACCCATTCAGACTAGAAATCCAAATCAGATAGATGAGATAAAGTAATTCAAGAGATGGGCACCCTAATATTAAGTAATCCCATTTAAATAGAAAAATTAGGCAATTCATTCATTCAAAAATCTACTATTGTTTTTTTTATCCATACCCCGTACTCCTCAGAGCATGCATCCCTCATGCTTGTTGCTACTTATCTATACATACTATATATTAAAAATGTGTATATATATCTTTTTAATTTGTTAATGACAAATTAATCATTTTTGTCATTATTTTTTCTTTTCCTTTTATTGTTCGGTTTGCTTCATTCTCTAATTATAAATTTTTTTGCATAAGTATAAAATAAATGTTTAAATAAACAAATATATACCATAACAAAAAATTAAATATTTTTTGATGCTATATTATATAAAGTTAATCTATCTACACTTTTATACTATATATTAAAAGTTTAGCCCCTATTAATTGCATTAAGTAGATTTTCGCACACACTCCCCTTCAACTACTAACGGCAACTGTATCTTTTTTGTTATTATTTTTTATTTTTATCTCTTTTTTAATTATAATACTTTTTGCTTAAAGATAAAATATATTTAAATAAACAGATACATGCATGCCACAGATAAAATAAATTAAAAAATAAATTAAATAATTATTTTTTAATTTTATATTATATAAATTCAAGTACACATAAAAGTGTGACATAATTACTAGAACTAATAACGATTTTGTCATGGATTGTTGTACATTTCCACCATCTTCCCCACGTTCACAGAACCAAAGGAGTAAGTCATGCATATTTGAGTGGGAATGAAATTTGTGTGAAAAATTTAAATTGGTTTGAAAATTAATAGGACATTTGGAAAGCTTACGTTAATTGGATGAAAACAATGTAAAAATTGCTAGACATGAATAGAGTTTATTTTGATTGAAAGATAAATGATGTAAAGTATGCATCAAATAGCACACTGAAACCGTGAAAGAAATTGGTATTATGTACGAGACAGTACTTGATTTCCGAAATAAAATATGAGCTGTGAAATGTCTGAATTAGCCCTCTCCCCTAACATTCCACCGCTTTGTAAATCACCACAAAGCATGGCAAAATTGCCCTTGAATTGAACACATGTAATAATTCCTCCAGATTCGAGTAAATCCCCGCGCCGCCGGCCACCGAATCATACGAGCCCCCCGGCGGCGATGCGCCTCCATTCTCATCCTCCGCCGCGGGCTTAACTCTCCCCGCGATCACGCGGCAGACTAGCATCGCCAGCCGCGCGCCGGGCCCGCCCAGGCAGTCGTGGGCACCCCGGCTGCTGGCGGTCGTGATGATCCCTCTCCTTTTAATGCCTTGAAAGCCGTGTCGGATGATGGTGCAGACGCCGCAAGTCGGCATCGACCCGCACAGGCTGGACGAGCCGCGGGCGCCGAGGGAGCACCCTAGCGTGGTGCAGTGGAATCTCAGGAGCTCGTTCCCGTCGGCGGCGCACCTGGCGTTGCCGTTGGCGCGTGTCTTCACGGCGTGCCTGCAGTCCTCGAACCGTTGGATCGTGCGTTGCGGGTTGTGGACTTTTAGTATCCGTTCGACCTTGCAGATTAGGCTGTCCCTCTTAAGCCAGCTTGATTTGAAGATCATTTCCACTACGTTGCGGCTCGGATCCTCTGGACCCAACTCAGACACTGTAAAGGTATAGATGATCAAATTTTCCAGCAGTGATCAAGAAACCCAGTGTTTTCTACAAGTAATTTTCCAGACTCTGTGCCAATCTTATGGAGTCCGATGAAACAATGACATTACTGCTTACTGGCACATGACCAAGAAAAGATAGATCACAAGTACACGAAAAACGTAACTCAGCAATAGTGAGGGCCAATCAGAAAGCGCCACGCCATGTTGAATGATGCCTTTTCATTTGATGAAATGGAGGCTGTGAAATTTATTTGGTATGGCCCGTTAGATAGCGAAGTGGTAGACAGAGCAGGGAAAGGGAAAGAGAAGGGTTAATGGGAGTTCATGCAATGGCGCCACAAATGGCCTGCTTTTAACTTTTAAGATAGTTTATAGGACACTAAAATGTTGTTTGCTTGGACTTGCAACTTCAAACTTCAAATTCCCAAATTCAAATGCATGTAGATATTTCTTTTTACATTTGAAGAGGGAACTGTGGAGCAGGCAGAAATGTAAGGAAAAATTGAGAAGCAAATCTTTCATGTAGAAGAGAATCACTTGTACTGTTGCATGCATTGATTAGTAATGGATAATGCATATGTAAGGTAGATTTCCCAGAAGGATTAAAAGGCCAAGAAAATTAAGGGGCAACGTCCCATAATAGCTGGGTCGACACGGCCAAATAAGTAGGTAAAATGGAATTAATACTTGGCAAAACTAATTAAATGCCATCATAAATGTTAACCTTTACTGCAATGCTAACATGATTATAACAATTAACAAAAATCTATGACGATTTAAAATCACATGCGGTTGCTATCCAACTTGTGAAAATATAAATATAAAAACTAGGATTGTGAGAAGTAACAAGGACGATAAATCAAAGGCATCAAAAGAAACTAAAAGAAAATGAATTTACCTGCATGCTTGACAGCCTGATGATGCTCCAAGCTCTCAATTTTGGGGAAAACCTCTCCACATTCTGAGCAAGTACACACTGTCGTCCTTGTCATTGGATGCCTGAGCAGAGTTTTGTCAGTTTCGCTTCATCACAATAAAAAAAAAAATAATCAAAATTAATGATTTACAAGAGGCTGATGATTTTACCTGCTAGGGCCATCAACGGCACGACACTCATCACACCCTGAAAGCTTCCTCAACTGCATGCCTCGGCCGCCGCTGCATGATGCATACGATGCACCGGTGGATGATGCCGGGCGAGTCATGTTGCGGTCGGGCCTTGCTTCCTGCCCCAACGCGCTGCTCTCCGGCGAGTTATCTGCGCGGTGTGCTACCCTTGTGTTGCCACGAACGTCGTCTCTGAGCGTGCAGAGAGAGCCGCAGGAGGACGAAATGGCTGAAGGGTTTCTTGAGGGATCGTGAACGCTTGAATCTTCAGAGTCTTTGCACTTGAGTAGGTTCTTGATTTGATCCCACGAACAGCAGTTCTTCGTTTGTTGCTTTTTCTTGCGCCTGGAGGAGTTGGATGCGTGCGGGTCTGATAAGGAGGTGGATGTGGCCATGAAAACGAGTGCTAGGAGTTGAAAGAGGGATGCTGGTAGATTAGTACTTCTCTCTGTCATGAAGAAAACAACAAACGGAGAAACAGACAGACAGACAGAGAGATGGTCTAATTAATTAATAAGATTGTTTTTTCATAATTGAGGGAGGGATCCAAGACAGGAGGCGATGGGGATTTTTGGTGATTTTGGTTATTTACTAGTGTTGACATTTTGTGACTGAAAAATTAAACCCAATTAATCCCATAATCTGCGTGCCATTAATTGCCCTGAAAGAAATATCAAGTTGAAACCATTACCATCAAGGCACCAATAACACACACACACGTGTACGCTATAGACAATACAAATGGCTATGCTTGTATTTTTGAATAATACTTGACTAGACAAGAAAGAAGATGCCAACAAATCAATCATTGTCTGAAATTGCAATAATAATGCTGGACTCTGTCACGGATATTGATAAATGACCAGAAATATCTTATTTTATCTTTTTCATCATTAAAGAATGATGAATACTTGGTTAGGATCTTAGTTTTGGGGTGGGCCCATAATTATATAAATTAGAAAGGAAGGATATATAAAACCTTGCATGTGACGCTTTGGAGAACAAAATTTGGCTTATGCTAAAGTAACATGGCATGTGTACAGGGGCACATTTGGAACTTTTCCCACTTCCTTCTCTCCGTTTTTTTAAACTAGTAATTCATCCACGAGGGTGCATATAAAATTTAAAATATAATTAATAATGTATATGCATAAAATTAGATTTTTATTATATAAATATTTGAAATTATGTGCTAAGTCATTTATTGTATAATTTATCATGTAACAAAAATCTTTTGTTTTAATTGTAATCAAAAGATATAATTTTATCAGTTATAATAAAATATAAATTATTTTGTTTTCAAATTTTTATTAAAAATTCATTTAAAATTTGAGAAAAATTAAAAAATTAGAAAAAAGAAATAATTTAAATAAAATTTAATTGAAAATGATAACAAAAGGAGAAAATATTTAAAAGGATGAAAATAGTAAAAATAAACCAAGTTAATTATTTTAGGAGACTTACTTATAATAAATTGTATAGATTATGTGCTATATATATATACACATAATCAGCTTAATCTTTTGTTTTTTTTTTCCTGAATAAATTTAGAGTCAATATTGCAATTCTTTACAACTGTCATATAGGAAAGTAAACTGATCGAGATAAATAAATTTATACTACTTATTGAAAAAAGGAAGTTTAGAATAATTATTTAATTCTTATTATAAGCGTTGGTGTACTCACTGCTTTTGTGGCCTAACATAACTGATGGATTTGTGTCAGAACTTCCATGCACAATAATAAATCAAAGTAGCAATTCATGCACATTCAACACGCATGGGAATAAAATTTAAAACATAATTTATTATGTATAAACATTAAATTGTGTATTTTTTGTAAAAGTGTTTTGACTAAGGAACATGAGTTTTTATTTTTTAATTTATCATTCAACAAAAATAGTTTATTTTGAATATAATAATATTATATAATTTTTTAATGATAATAAAATAAAAATTATTATGATTTAAAATGTATATAAAGAGAGAAAAATTTTAAAAGTTAGGTAAGAATAGAAAAATTAAATAACATTTAATTGGGAATGATAAAAAGGTGAAAATATAAATAAGAATGAAAAAGTTAAAAAAAAGATAAATAAATAAATAAATAAAATAGAGGTCTTTTATTTTTTTTATATTTGAAGTAATAGTAGATAGTTATTATAGGGGTTAGTAGTTATAATAAATGGTAAATAGTTATTTTAGGGGTCTCTTCCACAAGAAATGGTGTAGAGTATAGATAAAGCACAAAGTAATTCATTGTTCTAAGCCATCCCAGTGTGAATTTACACTTGAAATTTTCATTTGATTATTTCACCACCTAAACCCATGGTTTGTGCATTTGAGCATGTTATCTGATTATGTATTATCATTTATTAACATTGGTTCATAATTAGTAATAACAAATATTCATGATGCAATAGTATATTCAGTGAATTCACCAAAATTTAATTTAATTTGGATTGAGACCCTGCAAGCATCAGAACATCAATCGAGATGGCATATGTGTAATTACAATGGTCCTTAATAAGGTTAATTAGTAGTTAGCAATGCCAGTTTAACTTTCCTCCACATTGTCTTTAAAGGGCATAATAATTGTTGAGATTTATCCACTAAGAGATCCCAATTTATCAATATGCATATGTTTATTTATTTATTCTTGCTATATTAAGCATAAATACGTGGAAAAAATTTAGAATCGGAAGCCGAAATGAATATGGTGGATGAAGTTCATTTTTAAGCCTTTGGCTTGACGTGAAATAAAGGAAGTCTATTTTGGTTCATTATATGTTTCTTGCCACAATTGTTTTTGGTTGAATCCTTGATTTCCTCAGTTGTTTATAGGCAAATCATCACCATCATCTAACATAACGCGAAAACCACACCCCTCACAATCGAAATTTGCATTCAAAGTTATGGAGCCAATTGAATCGACAATAATCGTCCCTTGGTCCCTGCAAAATATTGAAGAAAATGAAAGCCTTTTCAAATGTTTTAACATGATGCGAAAACCATGCTCCTCACAACAGAAATTTGTGTTCAGAGTTATGGAACCAATTAAAACATGGTTCAACAATAACAACAGTTTGTGCAATGCAGAAAAGCAAATGCAATAGATGACTGTTCGGAGCTACGAAACCAATTAATACATGCTTCAACAATAATAGTCGCTAAATCCACACACAGTCACAGTCCCTTCTGCACCGTCGTTTAACACAAACGAAATTGGAACCTTATCAAGGACAATAGAGAAAAGACTCGTTTCTTTCCCAGTTCTCTGTTTTTCCACCCTCTTCTTTTCTAATTTTTATTAAATTTAATATATTAACTTTGAACGAACTTTATTCAAAGAACACAATCAAGTCTCTAGACGGGGTAACCATTATGGTAGAAGTTTTAAATTGTGTTATGATATTCGATTTGAACCTTTTTAAATGTTCTAACACAACGCAAAAAACTATGCTTTCGGAGCCATGGAACCAATTAAATCAACAATACAGAATCAGTAACACATAGTAACTGTGTATAATTCGTTCCATAGCTCCAAGCAGTTATCAATTTAGAGCAATGATGTATTGGTTCCATAGCTATGGATGACAGTTCCAATACACCATACTGAATTAACACAAGTTTACGTTCATACTTCAATAGTAATAACATACACATATAATCATCGCATTTTTTGCTTAGTCAGCAGGCACATACAGAAGGCACTCGCTTTAAATTGTATTATGATATTGAATCGAAACCTTCAAATGTTCTAACAGAACTCGGAAACACAACAGAAAATCTGTACGGAACCAATTAAATCAACCCGTCCGCACGCATATAATATTGAAGAAAATGAACATGTTCTTTCCTTTGAGTCCCTCCTTTGATCGCGCCTGTTAGTTCCTGAAATAAGCGACAATGGGCTCTCGCGTGGAAAATGCCAATGAGGGTTTTGTTGTCCTGCTCCCATTGTCACGATCCGCTTCTTGTTTTCTTTTTTTTTAAAAAAAAAAAAATTGTCTGTTCTTTGTTTTTACTGTTTTCAATAGATTGTTAATTATACTTTGTCGAAGATTTTAATTTAAAATTCTGTTTCGTATTCTATTTTTTATTTTCATTAACTTAATAAATTATTTGAGTTTTAGGACAAGTTTTATATCCCATGTCTTTTCTTTTCTCTTTTCGATTTTTAAATGTAGTGTTAATATAATTAGTATTTTTATTAATTACACTTATTATTTTAATTTCGTTAAAATTTTAAAAAATTTAATTATTTTATAATTTAACGATTGTATAAATACATAAAAACGAATTACAATAAAATGTGACATGCATATATTAAAATCATATTGTATGTAATTTTATTTTATATTTGGTATCAATTCAAGATAATTAATATCCACATACAAATGGAAGTTAAAAAAAATGATCTTTTTTAATTTATAATTTTTGTACATTAACTTTACTATTGAAGTAAAAATTTTTAGTGTTTTATATTTTAATTGAGACAATATAATTTAATGTATAAAAAGTATTGGTAAAACAATGAAACTTGTTCTAAATCTCAAACAAAAAGTTAGGTTAATAACATAAAAAATTAAAAATTAAATTAAAATTTTAATTAATTATAATTGATATGGTCCTTAATAGGGTTAATTAGTGGTTAACAATTTCAATTTAACTTTCCTACACAATTTTTTAAGGGACATAATAATTGTTGTGATTCACCCACTACTAAGACATCCCAATTTATTAATTTACTTAAATTTATTTATTTATTCTTGCCATATTAAGTATAAATCCCCATGGAAAAAACGTAGAATTGGAAGCCGAAATGAATATGGCGGATGAAGTTTATTTTTTAGCCTTTGGCTTTGATGTGAAATAAAGGAAACTTATTTTGGTTCGTTATATGTTTCGTGCCACAATTGTTTTTTTGTTGAATTTTGATTTCCTCAGTTGTTTGTGGGTGAATCGTCATCGTCATCGTCACCGTCACGTAAGAACTGATGAGTTACCACATCACAATTAATTGGTTAATGTTGCGTGCCTCACTGGATTTAATAAATTATAATCATAAAGTGACAAATTAAAATTTTATCATTTTTTCATATTTAATTTATGAACTCGACAAGAAAAGATTTGGAAGGATGAATTTAATTGGAAGTCTGTCCCTCTCCCAATTTTATGTATTGATAGTGTTGGTTTCCATCAACAAAAACAATTAATTAATTGTATGCTATAATTGGCGTACTTATCTGTCAAACGTTGGCTGGGGCAATTCGTTCCTTGTCATTCTTACAACAGTCCACAGATATTTGGTTGATTCCGTAATTCCTCGTTGTCAAACATGTGAATGAATGTGGTTCGTCAACCACATGGGGCTAGTTTGGGAGAGGGGCTATAGTTTTTCACATATTATATTAAAATAAATAATATATTTTTTAAAAAATATTTTTGATGAAATGAATAATATATGTATTTAATATATATATATATATATATATATAAAATATATAATGATAATTGAATAATACGATAGTATATAAAGATAGTGTTTATATTTTAAATTGTATATAAAAAGATGTAATTATACGTGTGATATATATAAATATTGATTTGATTGTTAACATGTACAGTGATTAAAAGATAATTAATTATATATATATATAAATATATATAAGAGAAAACATTTAAATTTAAATTTAGATGAATATTTTATTAAATTATATATTTAAGTTTGAAAGGTAGTTTTGAATTGAAAATTAGATTCCAAACATAACCCACTTGACTCATGTCGCCATTAATCAGTTAACAAATTTTTTTCTATATAATTAAATAGGGGATGATTCTCAAGTAACTTCCCAATTTATGTTTAACCCTCCAAGCCACAAAGAATGCCTTTAATAATAAGTATCTAAAATTTATAAACAAAATAAAATAAAACTGGTTTGTAGCAAAATGTAATAGACTAGGATTTTATCCCTACTTGCTTGGCGTCAAATCTGAAAACAATTGGCTAGTAACTTCTTGAAATATTATTGATATTTTTATAATTTACATTATAGATCACGTCAACTGCACAGAACAATAAATAGGCGGAAGGAGTAACGTTCACTTAAATAATTCCAAAAGTTACTATTTAATTATTCATTGCATCATTTAGTTAATGGTGTGTTTGGATAACGCTCCATCTGTTCAGCGATTGAGAGTATAATGTACAATATTTTTGATTCTTGGAATTTAGAGAGAAAAAAATATATATATATTTGTAGTTGTTGGATAAGAAAAAAAATTTTACAGAAAAGAAAATTAAAAGGAAATTGTAGTTTACTGGTGGAAAAATCATTTTACTCACAAGGAAACTATTTTGACTCTTATTCTTTCCCCAAAATTTTACCAATTCTATTTCTTTTATTTATTTTTTCCACCAATTATGAAATTTTCATTTTAAGTTTTTGTTGATTTTATTTCTTTCTTTAAAATTTTTTATTTCTTTATTGGAACTCTTTCAACCAAACATTATGTGAAATTTTGAATTTCTTTCATTTTCTTTTATTTTTTCTATTATTTTTCTTTCTACTCTATATTTCTAAAACCAAACATACTTTTACTATTCTTAAAAAGTAGAAAAGGTCTTATCAATTTTTTTTTAGAATTATTTTCTAAAAAATGTAGCCTAATTTTTTTTTCTCTCTCCACCGATGTGCTTATTGCCTACAACTCTTTTATTTTAATAAATTCAAAAAATACTACATTCTACTCGTTAAATTACATGCGTATTCGTATCAATATATTATGTCAATAATAAAAAATTTACATAACAACCTTTCTCACTACGTAATAATTAATATTTCCATAAAAACACCTCACCATTATTTTTTTTTCTTACAAAACTTATTCAATCACACCCAAACTTCAACTCGTTATCCCAAAAAATTTATTTTACCATACCACTTACAAATAAATGTGTAATATAGAGTTGTCACCTAATTACATCTTAATTTAGTGGTGAGAATGTGAGTCTGAGATTTTTGCACTTTGTTTGGATGCAAATTTGTTGGGGAAAAAAGTTGCCGTAAAAATTTAAAAATATAGGAAATATAAAAAGTGTGAATTTAATTGATAGCACGTTTGGGGAAAAAATATATATTTATTGATGGGCAATATTAATAATCTATTTATAGGCTATATTTTTCGTGCCATTGGACGACCTCTTCTTCTGAAGCTCAATATTGTCCTGTTATGGTCCATGGGCATATGTGGAAGAAAATCAGTTTTAACAATTTAAGTCTAATCTAATTAAATAATATTTGAAAACTTGCTCAGAGAGCCTAAGCGCCACTCCAATCCTTCTTTAACCTACCAACAATAAGGACCTTATTAGACAAGTAAAACTTGTATTTTTTTGGCAATGTTGGTATCTAAATTTTGGAGGTAAGAAGTTTGACAAGTGGATTTAAGAACAGGAGACAAAAAAAGATAAAAAATGTTATTTTAGTCCTTATTATGTTTGGAAGAATAAATTTGGAAGGTGGCAAATTTGCAACCAAGGAAAAAGAAACATTGGCTATGTTTGGGAGAGGGGTTTTTGTTTGATATGATGTTTTATTGAGAGGAATAATATATTTGGAAAAATATTTTAATGAGATGAATAGTATAATTTATTTGAATATATGTATAAAATATGTAAAAATAATTAGATGGTGTGATAATTTTTAGGGATAATAATTATGTTATAGTAAATAAATAAATAAAAATGTGTGTGTGTGTGTGTGTATGAAATATATGGGTATTGATTTGATTGTAAATAATTATAATGATTTAAAAATAATTAATTAGTTATATATACAAGAAAGGAAAACTTTAAATTAGAATTTAGATAAAAATATTGTTGAATAATTTGTTTGACAGTGTAAAATTTGAAATATTGTTTTTATAGTTAAAAGTTGGGTTCCAAACATTTTGTTTTGGTTAATGTTGTCGTTCTCATTCTTAAACGGTTGATAAATGAAGTCTGTTTCTGTGGGCCCGTTTGAAGCCCAACGGCTACCCCACTAGAGGCCCACACAAACTGAATCAAAGTACATTGCCATGTACGATAACAATGGGGAAGGGGCAGGCGGGCGGGCCGTCGATATTCGAACTCACCGCCTCCACTCGCGCTGCAAAACCCCTCCTAAATCTTTGCTTATTGCGAGGAGATTAGTTTGTAGATATGTCGACTTCCGGGGAGAATTTGGACCTGAATCTGAGCCTAAATCTGCCGCTTTCTAGAATGCATTTGGCGGCGCAGACTCAGTCACCGGTGGCGCGCCTCGAGCAAGTGCGGCAGAAGCCTTCCGCGCTCCTTCCGCCACCTAGCAAACCTACCAACTCTTGTACACTTACCTCTAATAAATTTGTTACGGATTACGACAATGGCATGAACACCCAGCGACCTCGGGTCCCCCTCCCAATCTCTGAGTCTGTGCCTCGAAGCAGAGCTGTGAGCACCATTCCTAATCATCCATGTTATATTTCGGGATTGATGCTTGTTTCTGAACCTACGATGTTTCTGTGTTGCTAATGTTTTAAATAGAAGACACGTTATGGTATTAAACGCTATTTTTTTCTTTGTGATCTAACGAAAATCGGGAATTTTTGACTTTTTCCTGTTGGTTGATGCTTGGAAGTATGTTAAAGTTAGATTCGATGATTAAAGTACTTATCGGGTTTTTCTTATGGAAGCTAATTATGGCATAAAATGGAGAGGAAGCTCATTGATGTCACAATGACACTAGTGGCATTTCAATCACATGCAATGGATATAGTTGGAAGATGCTATGTATGTTGCGAAAGGAATATAATCAATGCTATTAACGCGTTCTTACAGCTACATGATTGAAGTGTATTTGCAGCTCTTCTGCTGTGATTGCTTGAATAACGCAAGTGTCCTGCTATAATTTAATATCATGAGATGTATGCTTTTTGAACTTCTATAACATAGATTCTGATGCTCTAAGTATACTTGAAACAGTTAAATGCATTGGTCCAAGTTCCTAAAAAGGAGGAAGCAGTGAACAATGTTTCACCTGGACCTGCATCTTATGTGAGTGCTAGACGTAGCACAAAGGCTAAACCTGAAAAACATGTCAAGACTGTAGTCCAGGAAGCAAAGTCCGGTAAACTGAAGTCATGACCTGCGGCCATGTTTGATTGCTTATTAATTAAAGGGTAATTTATTTCCTCAATGGTATCTCTTCTCTTGCAGAGCCAGTTAACTTCAATCAAACTGGCTGCTGTCGGTATGACAGTTCTTTAGGTGAGTTGTTCTTTTGGAAACGAAGTTTTTACTGCAACTAGATTTTAGGAAGTGCTAAACAGAAAATGCATTTTCACAGGCTTGTTGACAAAGAAATTTATCAAGCTGATCCAGGAGGCAAAGGATGGTACTCTTGATCTAAACAGAACAGCAGATATTTTGGAGGTAGGTATTTGCTTTTACTTATTTTGATGCTTGTAAACTTGTATTCGGTCATTGAAGTACACTGCTAAGACCATGCATATATGCCGAACTACCTTATTTTTGGCTGATTATTGTACAGGTTCAGAAGAGGAGAATTTATGATATTACAAATGTTCTTGAAGGGATCGGTTTGATAGAGAAAACCACTAAAAATCACATACGTTGGAAGTATGTTGCTATCATCAGCATTTATATGTATCTTTCTCATCTAGTTGTTTTCTTATAATCCATGGAGTCTCATTGTTACAGAGGATTTGAGATTTTTGGACATAAAGAGCTTGATGATGAGGTCTCTCACTTGAAGGTGCATTTATTATTCTTCAATTGATTGCAATTGTTTATTTTATATTTTGTTGTGTGATGATATTCAAAAAGTATATGCCATACCCCTGCGCATGTATATTTCATTATCATGCTTGCTGGTAAAATATTCTACAGTTGAACAATTGATGAATTTGAATTTATGGCTCATGTAACTGGGCTTGTTTTTTGCTGCACCATGTCAAGCTACTTTATCTGATCATTTTCTCAGACCATGTGCTAATTTTGCTAGATGGAGCTTCTACTTGCTAATAACTAATGTTACTTCTGACTTTTGGCATGACGTTTGGCATTATCTTGTGAAGAAAATATGTCGGTCTCTCTCCAGCTACTTCTTACACACTATGCAGTTGATCTTCTTTCAATAATATAGGTTGCATGTGCTATTTATTTGTTCATTTTGTCGATCTTTTTGTGTGTGAGAGTGATACTTTTGGATGACTCCTATATAAGCTTTCAACTCTACAAAAAAACTGTACTATAAAACTGTAGCTAATGGATAAGAATACACATAGAATTAATCTTGACAGGATATGAGAAAGCAGTTTAGGTATTGTTGGAGTAATAAATGTAGATATGAATATTCTTGTTATTTTTTGAATTTAATACATTTATTAGAGAAACTTCATGCTTTCTCAACAAATGATATGGCTATGTTTGTTTTTATTTTTTTTCATCCTAAAAATTTATTCTATAATCATTACATTTTTTAAATTTTATATCTCTCTTTTTTACTATTACACACTTTTCAATAAAAATACACATAAAAGCACATGCCAAAAAAATGAAAACAAACACAACCTATGTTTTGAGGTTGAATGTGTACATGAAAGGTGTGATATAAAGTTCGTAAAATTTGCATTTCACAAGAGAATTATTTATTGTCACGACAGGCTGAAATTAAGCGTCTATGTGCAGAAGATTGCAGGCTTGATGATTGCATAAGGTTTGATCAAGAACTGGTCTTTTATAATTGAATATCTTAAAGTGCTTCGCTAACACCTGATCTTTACACAGGGACAAACTAGAGAGCCTGAAGGAACTGATGTCTAGTCAAAATAGTCAAAAGTATGCCGGGAATCTTCCCTGACAAAGTTTTCTGCATTTTAGCCGTGAGATTTGGTTTCCCAACTTTCTGAAAACTTGACTTCTGCAGGCATCTTTTTTTGACTGAGGAAGATATTATGAACCTTCCACGTCTCAGGGTTTGCAATTATAAAAATCTCCAGATGTGCTTTAATAATTCAAATCTGTTTTCTTCTAACTATGCATATTTATGTAGCACCAATCACAGAATCAAACTGTTATTGCTGTTCAAGCTCCTCGGGCAAGCTCAGTAGAAGTCCCAGATCCTGATGAGGTTGGAATTTTTGATAACCCTTGTTACCGAATTTGCTTTATGGTGATTTTTTTTGGTATTATTCCCACAGGACATTGGTTTTTGTCAGAAGCAGTACAGACTTATTGTAAGAAGCACCACTGGACCAATTGGGGTGTATCTTGTGAGGTATTGCAAGATTATGAGATAATGAGGTGTAGCTTTAAAATTGTTTTCTTGAAATATTTTATTTATGTATCCTCTCCCACATCCATTTGCGTGTCACCTGGACAGATGCATATGGAAGGAAACTAGTTGGAACAATTATTGTGGGGCAATCCTGTAAACCCATCTAATAGTCAATCTATGACAATTTCAGCAAAAATGAGCATAAAGGCCAGGATATATTTGTCAAGCGCACAAAATTATCGGATCCTTTGATGTGGATCAGTAGCCAAACGGTTGAGGATGCAGATCTGTCTTCAGGTCTTAATACTTTGGCAAGTTCAAAAGTGTATGGTATTCAGAAACTAGTCCCATCAGATAGTGGCGTAAGTTCACCTTAGGTCTCAGTCATTGTTTTCTTTTCTTTGCACAGCTGAAGGTGCTCCTACCATTTTTGCTTGACATGATTTTTCTATATGCAGATTGATGATGACTACTGGTTGAGATCGGAACATGAGGTGAGTGCATCAGATTTATGGAGCACAGAAGAGTTGTAGCACTTAATACTTGTTAATGTACTGCTGATTCTGGGAATTCCAATTATAGATCCATTAGTCATTGTAAATAATAACTTTCCTTAAACTCCTAATAAAGAATGGTGAATATGGGTAGACATTTGTTAAATCCGTAGTGGTAGCTCACCATTAGGTAGGAAATAAGCGAGGCCTTAGCTGAAGCTTTTTACATTTGAAAAACTAATGTTAATCTGTATCAACTGAGGCCTAATTGTCGCATTTTCTTAAGGTATATTCGTAGCAATCAGGGCCTAGTGTTTCCATTTTCTTGTCTGGTGTTTCAGCTTTCGTTTTCGCTTATTTCATACTATATTTTTCAAATACTAGAGTGTTGGCTACAAGGTAAGGAAGGTGGGAAAAGAAAATCTTTATTTTGACGTGGACATCCATTACCACACGGTGTTTTACTGTAATAAATTTCAACAGCTGCGGGAAATTTGTGGGGTTTGTTGAAGTAATGGCTGTCACAAATATCCGGTGGGTGAGCACTGGGGCTCAATGTTGGCGACTGCACTATTAGTTTTCTTAATGCTGAATGTTTTAGGTTTATCATTAGTACATCAAGTTTCTGTCTCGTGTCGTTTCCCGTATTTCTCTAAGAGAAATCCAGTGAAAAAAGATCTTCAGAGAGTTATCATTGATTTCGACCTAATGCATTGTGGCTGGGAATTGGAAAGAAAATAAGAGCCAACAATGCAAGGTCACGAGAAATTGAAAAGAAGACCAGAGCCGTCGTCCCGCGCTTTATGTCGTTTCAATTCGATTAGTTATAAATTTCTATTACTAAATCAATTGTCAAAAGTTTAGATGATAGCGCCAAGAACTCCAGTCCATAATTCCCATAGAAAGAGATCATAATGTCTGTTCTGTTTCTAATTGAAAGAACAGAAGGCATTGACAATCGAATTTATCACTTCGTATTGACGAATCGTGAAAAACTATAGCCACTTGAAAATCACGTGTACAAGAGCAGCATTGCTAATTCACAGAATGTCTATTCAGCTACTGCGTAAATTACAAGTGGGATCAATTCTTTGTCGAGCGGTTTGATGCAGAACGTGTCCTCCTAGGCATTGCTCGTCTCACTCTTGCGCCTTCATCCAAGACCACATCTTGTGAAGGAGGTTGAGCGTTTTCAGTTGCAGGTGCAGGCACCATATCAATTTGCATTACTTGCTCTTCATTGGATGTTGAAGTTAGACTTTTGCTGCCCTCAACAAGTGATGGTGTTGTCTTTTGTTCATTCATGGTTGCGGGAGCAGGAGTTGCTTTTGAATCCTCTGAAGGTTTTACTTCTTCTGTTGTGTCCTCTTGCTGCTCACTTGAGGATGCCATAGAAGGAGATGGGGGTTGTCCATCCTGAGAGGCAGCGGCTGATCTGTGGTTGGATGGCACGTTGGGGTTCTTGTCTCTGGTGCCTTGTTGCCGTGGCTGCAGTTCAAGATAAAGGTTCCAATTGAGAAAGAAAGATTTAAATGCTAAAATAATGAGGCAAAGAGTTTGAGGTGATAGAACAAAATCGACAAAATGGCAACATCATACAAAAGCACCACAATCTGAAGATGCAAAATCATATTACAGGAATGATCTGAGACAAAAAGAAACACGCCACGTAAAACATTTGTCAGAAGAAAAATTATCACTCAGAAATACAGGGAATTCATGACAATATTTATCTCAAAGCGGGTGCTATATTTATAAGAACTTCAGACCAAGAAACTGGATTTACAACCACCTACACACATAAAACATAATTTGGTCTGAATATTCACAATGACCAAAAGAACAAGTAAATAAAAGAAATTAAGGGTTAAACTTAATATGCTGAATTTATGGGTTTGGATTTTTAATAGTCTGGAGCAACAGAATAAAACCTTATGCATATGACATTACCAGATAGGAGTTCCAAATCTAGATACAGATGGAATGCTCAAACATGATATATTGTATTCCAGCCAATACCTGAGCTGGTTGAGGGGGAGTTGATTGTGAAGCAATATACTGCAAAATTTCGAAAATTCTAGTCTGACCATAGCTTGCAGCCTTCTGCCAGTACACGATTGCCACATCTCCAGCTCTTGCCCTCAACTCTAGCAGATTTCGATCAATTTCTGTCTCATGCTTTGCCACATAAGGTCTAAAAAAGGAGCTATAAACATATGTTGTTCCCTGACATCAATTCAGTAAAGAAAATAAAAAAATTAGAATAAACAATCAAGATATTGATGGAACTCCACAATGATCCCTTAAGGAGATTACAAACCTTAGTTTTAGGAAACCACAAGTATATAAAGAAAGCCAGCTTAGCTTCCCCATACATTGGAACCCTTCATGACAATTTTACAAAACAAGGTCTTTAACTTGAACCTGAAAAGGCATAAAATCTCCAAGTGTCTGCATGGTTAAAATATTTACCAGCCAATGAATGTATCACCAATCCTTTCACAAACTGTCAAGCCAGCCACCAAGATCCTGAAAATTAAAGATGAAGCGAAATCCAAAACTTAGCAACTAAGTAATATGGAAGGTAAATAGAATATGCAGCATACCAATACTGGCACCAAAATTGAAGTTGCTCAATGTCAGGTTTATTCAATTCCACGGTTTTATAGCATTCATATGCAGGATAAACATAACCAAAAATCAGCCTGCAACAAGTGTAGAAAGTGAGAAACTTCTGCAATGGAAATGAAGAGGACTGATTTTTTAATGGACCAAAGGACAGAATGTGACACATACAGAAGTCCTCTAGTGATAAAAGATCCAATCATTTTGAATCCCTGTCAAAGACAAACACATTCTTCAGGTCTGCAGATTTGTGTGGCAGAAATTGTCAAAAAGAAATAGAAACTTGAAAGCATCCACTTCGTTAATTGTAAGTCTCAAATTTAAACAAACAAAACAATTCCTACTATGTACATTTTTCACTTCCAAATACCACTTTTTTCAAAAATTATCAAGTACTCTACTCTTTCATTTCCATCACTAGAAACTAAGATCCAAAAAACACATCATAAGAAATAGTGAATTCAAGTTTCTCTATTACTTTCATCTTCTAAATTATTTATCATTCAGTTATCTGTCAAACTATAATTCAAAACTGAGACACAGTTAGGAATAAAAACATCAATGCAATTTTTAACACTAAGTTTGTGAAATTATGCTTTATTTTAAAATTTTGTTTGTGAAATTATGTTTCTTTTACTTGTAAAGACCGATAAATCCAAGTGTAACAAATAAATTATCAACAATCCTCTTTGAATAACCTGATCCTCAACTTCCTCCAAGGCGCCAGAATCAAACGAAGCACTTAGTACATTACCAACAAGACTAGGAGAATGAGAGCAGAAATTTTTACATTGAAAATGAACACCGTTTCTGGTTAACAAGAGATACGAGAAAAGAAAAACACTATGTCAAACCTTCAAGCCGCAATTCACACCCATCGTGCTAGTCACTCACATAAAGATTCAACTATTCGTCAAAACATATACATACACCAAAAATAAAAGAGGCATTTATCAGCCAAAGAAAACCATTTGTACAGATTTCTCGGAGAACACCCTATAAACAAAAAAACTGCAAACAAAAATTTGAAAAACGAAAATAAAATGGCCAACGAAAAACCGTTGATTGAAAATAAGACGTTTCAGTGACATCTAAGATCATCACCTATATAACGCACAGATTCTAAGGCGAAAAGATGGGAAATAGCCGTTTACCCGTTTCTTGAGCACCGCAACGAAGAAAGGTTCAGAGGTTAATCAATGAAATCTTGTTGAGAGACTATCGAAGATCATACAGCCTTGCGTACTAGTGCCGCCGCCGATGAACGACGGTGAGCCCTTACTACGTCGGCGGGGAGAATGGCCGGACTGTGCAGTGTCGCATTGAATTTCCGTTTCCACGGTTCAATTTATTTGCTCAAGTTTCTCAACGATGAGTTGTGAAGTCAGTGTGCGGGAGGGTGCACCATTTTAGCGTGAGCTTCTGTGATTTGCTGCCGTTCGATATTCACGGATCACTCACGAGTCATGTTAATTTCACACTAAAATATTGGGCAGAATTAAATCTTATCCGGTTGTCGACGAATGTCGCGATAAAATATTGCCACCGCATAAGTTTACAATATTGCCCTCGTAAATTGGGGCCAATTTATGATATCCTAAAATTTAAAATTGTTATTTATTCATTACCTAATTACTTAACCCTCACTTAATATGATAAAAAATTATACACCCGCAAACGACCGCTTAACCGGTAGACAATAATGTCGATTTAAGAAATTATTTTTCGGATAACTATTTTTCCAAATTTTATATTTGATACGTTTATTTTTTACAATATTTGCTTTCGGTCCCGTTTCCAATTCGCATAATTACCCCAAACCAATTCTTCAAAATTAGTAAAATTACACAATCTAAGCCTACGAAATTTTATATATAAATAATAAAGTGATTTTGTTTTAAAAGAAATAAGCAAAATAATTTTAAATTAAATTATATAAATATTTAAAATAAAAAATAAAAAATAATTAGAAAGAATTTGAAAAGAGAGAAAACTTAAGATAGAACACATATAAAAATAAAAAGTCAAAAAGAAATGGGGAAAAAAAGATAAAAAAATAAAAAATAAAGATAAAGATAATTGTACAATTTACATTCTATAATCAAAATAATTTTATTTATAATAATATAGTTTAACAAAAAGTAATGAAATATTAGTATTATTATTTGAATAATTGAATTTGATTCTTTAATTTAAGATAATGGAGTAAATTTACTATTTAAAGATAATTTTATAAATTTATAATGTGTGATCAAATTAACTCCAAATTTATAATACACGGTATGTTTGTTTTTGTTTTGTTTTGTTTCACTATTAAAAAAATACCCACTTAAACTTTTAAAAAAAAAATTTTCTATATAATTTTTGAAAAGACTATACTTAAAAATATACAATCAAGAGCCAAATCAAGCGCACCCCTGGCATAGATAGATTAAGAAAATCACCATTTCACCTACCCTCAATTCTAAAAAAAAAAAAAAAAAACACGTCGTATAAATTAAAGTCGTAATTGCATCTTTTTCCCGAAAAAAAACCCGTCACTTTTAAATTTACTAAAATGATTACTACACAAGATGCGCGAATCTACTGCGAATCTCGAGCACATGAAGGGAAATTTCATTTATGAAATATTTACATGATTTTTAACTTTAAAAGAAAATTCTGCTAATATGCGCGCGGGCGCCCGCATTGAATGCACCGCACATGCTATGGAAGAAGAGGCCATGTGCCTGTTGTTTGGATATCTTGGTAATGGAATAAAGTGCACGAAGGGTGACTTTGTGACACAGTACCAGCTGCAAAAATAATAATCATTATGTCAGCTCCTTTTTCCGTCGCCAATCACTTAATAAGAATCTATGATGTATAATTAGATTAATAAGAATTTTTTGATTGTATAATATCACTGTTTTTCTTCTTCTTCTTCTTCTTTTTTGTTTTTTTTTTTTAATTTTAGTTTTTCTCTTTTTCTTTTGACTTATTAATTATTTATATTTTTTTTCTCAATTTTCCTTTTTTCAAGTTCTTTTGGTTGTTCTCTATTTTATTATTTTAAATATTTTTTATGCTTCTAATTTAAGTGCTTTTTTCTATTATTTAAATATAATATCTTTATAATTTATAAATAAATTTATTAGTATTAATCATTGCAGGTTTGGACTAAGCATGCAGAGTTAAATGATTGCTTTAACGAGTCTAATGATTGCTAGGTGAAAATGTCATGGCGAAGATGGAAGTGATTAAGGGATTATACCAAATACCCTGCTTCATTTGACAATACAATTTGGGTGCAATATGACTAATTATCTTAGATTTTTTGTCCTGATTTCTAAGAATAAAAGGTAAGGATCAATGTTGCAAGAAGGTCCACGTCACAAACCCCTTGGGCCCATAACATTTAATTTCATTGGGTATCTGGTGGATGTGGTTGCAGAGCAAAGTATATTATTGAACCAACCAAAAAGCAACAAAACCAGCAGATTCTCCCTTTAAGTTAATTTCTTAATAAATAATGGTAAATTTACCCACTTTAATTACCTTATCCAGTCTCATCTATCCTCAAGTTCTCGTTTCTCCTTGCTTTCTTGTCACTCCTTCACCTTTACTATTTTGTATATAGATTCCAAGCATGCATGCAACACTTTCCACGGCCATTCGTAGAAAAAGAATTAACTTCAACCCAGGGTTAATTTTAACGTGGTATTAATCATAATTCATAATTATCATCGTCTGCATGCTGTGAAATTCTTGTCTCTGATGAACATATATTAGTGAATAAGATCAATGGTTTAAGCAGTGGTCTTCCTACAGCGGCAATATTCCGATAACCCAAGAATTAATTACGTGCTAACTTTAACATTAATGAGTTTGACTTTGTGCTACTTTTGGTGGGAGGGAACAAAGGCAACCCTCATTTTCTAAAGCAAGGATCTTCATTGATTGTCACGATCCAAACCATTATGACATCATCTGTTCATCAAACCTGTGGACCTTTTGCACGATAAGGTTAAGGCTATATTCTTTTTTATTAAATATAATAATAATTTAAAGCAACGGCTATATATATGGGGACATTCACGACGGCAGCGGTGGCCTCGGAATAAGGCATTTTTAATTAAACGTGCTTTAAGATAAATTAATCGAGTGAGTATACTTACCATAACCAACAATATTAAACTAATTAAACGACTTGCATTAATTATCTTGAGAGGCATTTTTTAAAATGCATTTTCAATTGAAAGCAAACGTCAGCTGCAATACTGTAGTTCAACTATAATTTCTTTGCTCAATTGATGGGCATGGAACATATGTACTTATTTATTAACCTGCCAAATGCTCTCGCAGTCACATCCCACGATCTATGGCTCAAAACAAACAAGATTTAACACAATTCTGGTTTCTGCATGTATTACCAAGTGGTGCCACTTTTCAATAGCCGATTTGGTTGGTGAATAATTATTAGGGTCACCAAAGTCTAACCACTAATGATAAGACTCGGGAGGCCAGAAAAAGCTAAAAATGCCGTGGGGATTTATATTGTAAATTAATAACACTGTTGTGTTTAAAGAAACGAAAAAATGCTAGGTAAAAATCCCAGGGGAAAAAGCTCAAATCTCAGTTCACCCACTCTTGGATTCTACGTCTTCTTCAAACAAGAAAGGACCGTCGAAGGACCCTTTGGTCGAGGGGTTGGTCACTCCATCACGTGCTTTACAATGATGGAAAGGTTGTTTGCTTGTCACTCTCGTGTCCGTCCACAATGCACACACAACGGCTCAATCCACGACCCATCTCTAATTTTTCAATATGACTATCAATTTTCCAATACATAAGAGTTAAAAAACAGTTGCGAATCTGTTTAGGATTACTTGGACATTGAATTTTGGTTTTTTGGGAAGGATATGGCCCCGTATCTTGGACGTTGGAGGAAGAAGGCGGTGCATTTGGATCAAGACAAATTTTCGCCTATAAGCCCACTATTAATTAATGGGCTTTCTGAATTTTAATACCCAAGAACTTAGCCCACTAACAACCACAATGTTCTATTTCTGAAACTGATCTTGCGAACTTATTCAAGCCCAAAGTCTACCATTTAGAAC
The DNA here is from genome assembly GCA_019155195.1 of Avicennia marina. Lineage (NCBI taxonomy): Eukaryota > Viridiplantae > Streptophyta > Magnoliopsida > Lamiales > Acanthaceae > Avicennia > Avicennia marina. The sequence continues at coordinate 4,220,978 of CM032781.1, read as the reverse complement.
CGAAAAAAACAAACATGGGCTGAGACCGAAGTTGTCAGCCCATTAAAATGTCTATGGTGCTAATATTTTCCTGATTCCCTGGTTAGGATTGAAGCCGACCCCACACGATCCAGAATCCGCCATTGAAGCAACACCACCCGAAATTCTCCATGCAATTTTCTACCACGTTTGTTTTGCTTTATTTCCTGTAATAAACAGAACCCACAAATATAGGAGGCGAATGTTCATAGGGAAAAAAAGGGGAAATGAAAATGTTGACTGCACCTTCAGCTTTTCGCCTGGACACTCCCTTTCTCTACTTCCCGCCTCAGCTTTCATCAACATTTTCTTTTTCAAGAAAATCCCTTAAGACTAAACGCTCTCCAGCTTCGTATCCATGTGTCAGAGCTGCTGATCTCGACCAGAACACAGTAACCGACCGTGTTCTTGACCCTGCTCCAATATCATGCTAGTTTTATTTTGTTGTTTTTTGACTCTTTGGAGTTACAGATCGTGGCGATTGTGTTGTTTGCAGATAGTTGCGATAACAGTTGGGGTGGTCAGCGTTGCGGTTGGGATTGGAATTCCTGTTTTCTATGAAGTCCAAATTGACAGTGCTGTAGGTTTCCTTTTTTTTTTTTTTTTTTTGCCCTTTTCATCCTATGCTATGTATAGAATTGCATAATGTGAATATGAAATGATGTATTCGTGAAATTTACTTGAATTGGTGAAATTAGGGCATTGATGTGGCCTTCTTATTGTTTCAGGCCAAGAGAGAAAACACTCAGCCCTGTTTCCCCTGTGATGGCAGCGGCGCACGTAATGAATTCGTTCTCTTCTTTGCTTTATTGTTCTTATAGCTTTGTGTCTTTTATAGTTGCGAAGAAATATGCACCATGAGACTACTAAACTGATGCAATAAAACCTTCCGAACTTCCAAAATAATTAGTTTCATGGGAAGCAGACAAGCCGAATAAAGGTTCACAATTTACTGAATAGCACAAATCAATATTAGGGTTATATCAAGACACTGGTCGCAATGTGCCGGTAAAAGGAAACTTGGTAGGACTGATTCTCCTTGTGCTAGGAAAATTAACTGAGACGCCAACTTAAAATGTTGGACATACTGAATTGCTTGTAATGTTCTTGAAACACTCCTTGAAATTCATGGTGCAACAGCATGTCTCTTTCTAATCGTATAATACCGCTAAATTTCTGTGTCCATGTATCTATGCTCTCTCTGGGAGCGTACTTCTATTTGGTTGCTTTCTGTGGTTTCTTCCACCTTTTATTGCAATCTACTAAAGAAGTCTTATCCGTTTCGGAGTTCTATTTTGTGCACTTCCACTCTTCTACAATGTGACTTGCTGGCAGAAAAATGAAACATGTGCCCTTTGGCGCCTATTTGAAATTTTGAAACATAGGCGGCCTGCAGAAAAGTTTAGGACAGTTTGATTTGTTATCATTGGAATCTCAATCAAATCCATCTTTTTCCTTCACCGTCATCAATGTGTATATATGATAAAGTGCACGTAGAGTACTGTTAAGATCACCACGCAGTTTACCAAAATTTCTGCAGAGAAATGTAGATTTTGCGTGGGTACTGGCTCTGTGAGTGTTGAGCTTGGTGGAGGTGAGAAAGAAGTCTCACGATGCATCAACTGTGATGGAGTTGGTTCTTTGACATGCACCACATGCCAAGGCACTGGCATTCAACCTCGGTACCTTGATAGGAGGTGAGTCCTCTGACACTATATTGATGCCTTCTTGGCAATGGATTTACTCCCACCACAGTCTCTCCTTAATTGTGACATCTAATTCTGGCCACTATAAGCCTGCAGAACTGTGGGAACCATCTGCACTGACATTATAATTGCACACACGCACACTCACAAACTTCAACAGTTTCACATGCGTCTTTTCCCTACTAATAGGGCATCAAGATGCAAACCTTGCAAAACTATATATTGTTAGAGCTATATCTGTCTTTGTATCTCTGATGATAAATATTAAGAATATTTTTGGGTGAAACAGAGAATTCAAGGATGATGACTAAACGCCGTAGAAGACATGGGTACAAACAGAGTAATTCTTTGGTGCCTTATTGAGGAAATGTGTGAATGGGCGTTGACAATTTTTCATTTGAACAGCTTTTCCTTTGTAGTTTCTTGAGTTGGATGTCAAGATCATTCATTACGTGTAATGGCATTTTACTAAATCCAGTGGCTTTGTTTACTTGAAACTGATTGTAGTTTGACGTACGTTGGAGCACTTCAATTGAATGTCAGATTGAGCTTTTCTATCTCTGTATGAGAGTTTCGTGTGCTGAAATACTCTTCTCCACAAGGAAGGAACGAACAAACGCTGCTCTTAAGAAAAACTCCTGGGGAAAAGAAAATACTTGAAGAATGAAGAGAAGAGGGATTTAGTTAATGAGCTAAGGACATGAAAAACTCTTGCATCAAACTATAGAAAATTGTAGGGTAATTTTTTTCTGCCTAATTAAGATTGTTGTCATCGCCAATCAAAGCACAAAAAAGATTATTGTCTTACTTGGGGGTTTTCGGAATTGTAAAATCAATAATGAATTTTCAATAGTTAAATAATGACAATTATTATATGGATGGCAATGGAACAGCAGTGGGGGCGATGGATGCCTCTCCGACCTCTGGCTTAATTGTCAAAACCTTTTCCCTGCTTTCGTCCCATTCTCTGTTTTCAATTCCCCCGTTTTTGTTTCAGTCCTATCATCAGTTCTGATTCCTCCCCAAGTGTTTTGTTAGACGAAATTTTTTTAATTTTTAATTTAATTTAATTTATTATTAATATTAAAACTAAAAATTACTATTTTATATTTATAATAATTAATTAATTGGTTTAATGTAGTAAAAAATGAGTTTCAATCTTTATATCTCTTAAAATAAACACTTTTATACTTTTATTTGTTGTAATTAATTTGATATTTTCACATTTTAAGATTTTTTATTGTAAGAAAAAAGTATTAAGTTTGTGAGAAAGTGCATATTTCATCAAAATTAAAATGTATATTTATTCAAAATTAATTCTTTTTATATACTTTATTCTTTTAATTCTAAATAAATTGATCAAATAACGAATTCAGTGTACTAATTTTTAAACTAATCAAACTTAAAAGTATATATAAATTTAAATTATTTAACATTGGGTAAAAACTAATTTTAATTTATAATTTATTATAGTTAGAATTATGTTTATTATTTAATTAATGTGAAGGGTGAGGTGTAAGTTCTCCCATTCCCGTCCTATTTAGAAGTAGGGGGGAGATACCTCCTCGCCCCCATCCTGCTCCAACACTTGCTTTATATGTCATCTCTATTATTAATTTTTTCTTATATTTAGATGTCAAGTTAAATATTTTATCTCCATTATTATTTTATTCTTATGTTTAGATGTCAAGTTAAATATTAAATATTTTATCACTTCGTTAAATTTTCAAAGAGTAATGGCCGTATTTTACATCTTCATAGGATTAAACTACCATGTTCAATGAATTTTCTTTATTCATTAACGAAAAGATGAAGAGAGGAAACATTTGAAAAGGCTATATATGTAAGACGTCGACAGCAGGGTTCGAACCTGCGCGGGCGAAGCCCAACAGATTTCAAGTCTGTCTCCTTAACCACTCGGACATATCGACCGTGGCTTCTACCTTGCAGACATTAACAATTAAAGATTATAATTGCCGCAAAATGGTTGGAACGTTTTCGAGTCCGTCTTCTTTCTGATTTTCCATTTCCTGGAAATTCTAAAATCAAAAAACGGTCATTGCCGCAAAGTGGTTGGAACACTCAATTATAAATCATTTTCTTTAAAACGGAAATCCGAGCACCACACTCACATTTCTCTCTTCATTGCCGGAATCTAATCATAAGCTAAGCTTTCTTAATTCCATAGAGATATGTTTGCAGCATACCAAGACAGGCAACAATAACTGCAACAGAAGACATTAAAAATTAAAAATTGTTATCTGCAAAGTCATGGACTAAACGTTTCAAATGACTACACAAGGTTGTAGCACTGCTATACGGAACTTCTGTCATCCCCAAAACATACTTCCACACTTTCCCCACAGCCACGTTAAGCGTACATGATTGCTATTAAGAGAGATGAATGTCTCCCTAGAACTAGGATTTTCAAACAGGTCTAAGGCAGAATAATAAATATTGTCTCCAACACCTCCAATCTCGTCCAGGACTTTTATGCAGTTGCTAATTGAGAATCTATCATCAATCGTAGGCTTTGTAGCATTTCTCAACTTTGAGGAATTGATCATATCTAAAATGGCTTCTGCTGTAGCATTTCTCAACTTTGAGGAATTGATCATATCTAAAATGGCTTCTGCCATGGTATTACTCAATTCTTGACTCCAACCACCTTGTTCAGGTGTTAAGCCTGCTTCTGATAGGCACTTTCTCTTATTATTGGTGGCCTTCTGGATAATATTTTGGGGTGAAGATTCGTCCCCTTCAAGTAATTTTGATGCCGATAGGGTTTCAGGATGTGGATTTACACCTTCTGTACTAGAAGGGTCAATACCTGTAGACCTGTCCAGTTCCTCAGTGACTAGATTGGGCATATTTTCCATCCACGTTCGTATCTGCAAATATCGTATGTAACTGCTCGTAAATAGGACACTCCTTGGTCTTTGCAGATTCAATCTTGGATCGTGCCTGTAATAATGATCGTTTAAAATGCAGAGTAGCTGCAAACTGTATGTACAATAATACGTGCACATATTGTTTCAACTGTACAGTTGAAGAGACAGGGAGAAGAGTGATACCCCAATATCTTCCCACAGATCAAATCCCATATAGCAAGGATCCTGCATTGATTCATTCTGGTTAAAAGCAGATTGTAGATTGTGATAGCGTGTCTTGAGAACATCAAGATGTTTCCTCAATTGATTGTTATTGAAGCTGAGATAGGTTTGTCCATTAAATTCATCCAGGATCTGGTTCCAAGTTTTCTTGTCAAAAGCATTGTTTGGCCTGCTCCCCTGTAGAACCTGCTGCACAACTATGTCAGCAAAAATCTTATCAAGGGCTGGTGTCCATCTTGTCCTCAAACGCTCTTGTTTGGCTTGCTGGTCATGACTTTCACTATCCATCTGTAGAATCAGGTATTTAAAAAAATCCACTTACTACCATTTCAAATGGAAGAAATAAGACTTTGAAGGAAAATTAGCTAGAATTACAGATTAACACGGATAACCACTCTAAGAAGTGCCAATATGTTTCAGTTAGGAAATAGTTGCGACAAACCTACCTTAGGCTGATCGTCGCCCCAAAACTTGCATATGCGATTAAAGTATTGGCTCTGCTCCTGTGCAAGCGTGTGCCACATCACACCGATCACAATCTAGTTGCAAGTATACATTCTTAAATTGGAATTATTCATTCATATATTCGACCATTTGGATAAATTACAAGCACATCATTTCCAAGGAAATAACAAGAAGAAAAAAGGATACAATTTCACATCATATGTCTACCATATTCATAGACTTTCTGTTACTCCATGTCATATTGTGGGAAAATAGACAAAACGAGAAGTTAATTCAACTTGATATGGTAATACTCTAAAAAAACACAACTTCACATAGAAAGTATACAACTAGACAATAAAACCTCGGCCTATATTTCTATTGTATTACCGTCAAATTCTGGGTCTCAGTATTAAAATTACAAAAGGAACAAATGACCGAAAAAAGCCTGGCAAATGCAACAGCTCATTTCGAATCTCTCTCTTTGTCAGCAGAAATTCATCGTATTCCAATGTTTTAGAATCAATCCGCTTGTGGAACCTCTCTATTTCTCTTAATATATTCCATGCCAATAGTATACAAGGATGGTGGTGATCATACTCGCATTGTCGCCTAACCCCAAAATTACGAGGGTTTTAAACTAAAATGATTCGTTGAAATTAATTATTCACAAGTAATTTTTCCAATCAATGACAAAACAACATTCACGCCTCAGATAGATACATCCATTGAAAAAATGCAAAATTAAAAAGAAGAAAAAAACGGATTTAACACGAACCTCATCTTAGAGAACCCACAGCAGATTTGAATTTCGTAAACAACGGCGACACGACCGAAAATTGAAGGGGTTACGTTTAGCTTGAGAGCAGGTAATGTTTATGGGCAAAATAGGCGGAAAATATGAATGCATTAAATATGATTTTACTTTCGAGAGACGGTTCTGTTATTAAGGGCTTGTAAATGGGCCCACTGGGGCATTATAAAGCTAAAGGCCCAGAAAACATTGGACAAGGAATGAAGCCCATCTGGATATCAGGCTTCAATTTGTACGAGTGAATCCTACCCATTAATTTACTTTGCATGAAAATAAAACCAATTTCAATTTTGTGCATGATGCATAAATAAAGAAACAATTAAATTGGTTATTTGCTTAATTTAAGACTGAAAAATGATGGCCTATGTTTCTTTTCTAATTTTTTTGAATAACCGTGGCATACTCTCATAAAATCAATTATAAGAGGTTACTTAATCATTAACCGATGATATGATCAGCAACAAGTGAAACCATCAACCAACTGAACTAACATGTGCATTCTAATCTAATTCAGACAAAAGTTTCTGTAAGAAAGAAGGAAGAAAAAATAATCAGCGTTGAGCAGCATTTTTCGGTGCTCTGTTGTATCCATGCAGAATCCCACCGTCTTCAGATCACTAATTCCATTAAACTATCAACATTTTCCTCCAAATTTTCCGAAGAAAAATGTCATCTCTCTCTACTTTCCATTTGAAATTTTTAACCACATTAACAAGATTTCCCTTTTACCTCCTCAAATCTTTCAAAAAAGGGTGCTTTGCATGATAATAACCCCGTATCTATTTTGCCTTGCCACCTTAATATTTTCCCTTTCCACCTAATTTAAAGAATTAACCACCCAGGCATTAGAACAACAATTTATTCTGGGAATTCAATAAAAAGAAATCTTTGAGCGTCGAGAAGAATGAAGGAGAGAAAGAAGCCGAGATCTCTGTGGGGTTGGTGTTTGATGACATTGGTTTTGGCAGGAATTGGCGCCGCAGTTTTCCTCATTTTGAAGTATAAAAACAGAATGTTACCGTCAGAGGCCGCCCCACCTGTTCCTGGTCCTCCAGGCGCCGTTACAAAGAAATACGAGGATGCTCTCAAAACAGCAATGCAGTTTTTCGACATACAAAAATGTAACCTTCCATCTCTGCTTTCTTTTTTTGTCTACCGTCACTCTTTTGATTCAACTCTGTAACGGTATTACTCCCATATGGGAAGATCATGTCTCAAAGAGACTTTTTATTTTTGCCTTGAATGTTGCAGCTGGGAAGTTGGAGGAAAACCCGATACCCTGGAGAGGGGATTCAGCATTGAAGGATGGGAGTCCAGCAAAATTGGATCTTTCCAAGGGGATGTACGATGCCGGAGACTGTATGAAGTTTGGATTCCCCATGGCTTTCACTGCCACCGTGTTGTCATGGACCATTCTAGAGTATGGGGATCAAATGGAGGTGGTGAATCAGTTGGAGCCTGCCCAAAAGTCTCTTAGGTGGATTACTGAATTCCTGATAAATGCTCATCCCAAGGATAATGTCCTCTACATTCAGGTTAAGTCAATCTTCTTCTTGTTTTTCTCTTTAATCACCCAGTTAAATACTTTTATAGCTAATAACTTGGTTCGTAAGTTAGTGTCACATTTGAAGAGGCCCAATAGAAGTTGATTAGAGAAAATGTTATGTTGGAAAGATGTCTCAGGAACTTTATCTTGCAAACCTTGATCTTTGAAGACTATATGTTCCTTAGTAGATATATAACTTGTGTTGCTTAACCGTGTCAAATGTTTGGCAGGTAGGCGATGGTAAGGTAGACCATGGTTGTTGGAACAGACCGGAGGACATGAGAGAGGACAGGCCCCTTACACAAGTGAATACCTCTGCTCCGGGAACTGACATTGCTGCTGAAACCGCAGCAGCTCTTGCATCAGCATATCTGGTTTTGAAGTCCTCTGATCCTACGTATTCAAGTTCACTTCTCAAGCACGCCGAACAGTTGTTTAAATTTGCTGATGAATATAGAGAATCTTACAGTGTTAGCGTTCCTGACGTGCACGACTTCTATAATTCTACTGGCTATGGAGACGAGCTCCTGTGGGCAGCCAGCTGGCTCTATCACGCAACGGGGGATATGTCGTACTTTGAATTTGTGACGGGGGAAAACGCCGACGAGTTTGGTAATTGGGGAAATCCAACATGGTTTAGCTGGGACAACAAGCTGGCTGGTGCTCAGGTAACTTTTATCTTTGCACTTCCATTTTCAAATTTGGATAGTGGAAGGATCTAATCATTGATATCAAACATGTGTACTTTTCCTCGACATCATATAACATACAGTTGAACAATTATTGTTGTGGGATCCTGATAATTCTTAACATCATGTCGCAGTCAAATCATGCTAATAGATTGGTAAGAAAAACCTGACCGTGTCATTCTGTGCAGGTGCTGCTGTCCAGGGTCAGCTTCTTCGGGCCTAAAGATGTCTCCAATTATGATGTCCTCCAGAAGTATAGGAACTCAGCAGAAGCTGTCATGTGTGGCCTTTTACCAAATTCCCCATCTGCCACCACCAGCAGAACTAAAAGTAAGCACCCTCTGGTGCTTCAACTTGACTCAGGCTCTTACATTGGTTTATCAGATTCATTCACGATGGCCTATTTGTCATTTTCCGCTTCCATGATTCTTGAGCTCAGATCATTTGATATCACTTGCTCCAAAAGTTTTGCTAATGTAAACATACACATGCAGGTGGTTTAATATGGGTAAATGAATGGAACGCTTTGCAGCATCCAGTAGCATCAGCCTTTTTAGCCCTTGTTTACAGTGATTACATGCTTACGTCTCAAACCGCAACGATATCTTGTAGTGGAAAAAGGTTTATGGCCTCGGACCTCCGGGAGTTTGCAATCTCACAGGTACACTTGCTACCTTTGCTACCATACAACATTGTCAAATCTCTCCCCAATTCATTGCGCAGCCGATTCATCTTATGAATCTTCTCAGGTGGACTATGTCTTGGGCAACAATCCTATGGAGATGAGTTACCTTGTGGGCTATGGGGATAAGTATCCAAAATATGTCCATTACAGAGGAGCCTCAGTTCCAGCCGATGCAAAGGCCACCTGCAAAGGTGGTTTCAAGTGGCTTGAATCGAGAAAACCCAATCCAAACGTTGCAACGGGGGCACTCGTTGGTGGGCCTTTTCTTAATGAAACATACATTGATTCGAGGAACAACTCGATGCAAGGTGAACCAACAACATACAATAGTGCTGTCGTCGTTGGACTTCTTTCTGGTTTGGTGACCACATCATCCGTCGCGAAATCGTTTACATAAGGTCCCATTACTACTCTATGCCGTATATTGTTTTATTCAGAAAATGAGCAAAAAATCGTTCGAGGAATTCCCATCCCACATTGATTAAGAAATGGTCGCATAAATAGTGGGTTACCTTCTTCCTAAAATAACTTATTTTCCAAGGATTGGACCAGGTGTGACAAGGTTCTGCCATAATATAATATAACTGTGGTAGCAATTCTCTAGCTATCTTGGGGAAAAGATCAAATACTTCTTTGAATGGCCCCTGATTTCGTTTTATGAGTGCTTAAAATGTCTCTGTTTTCATCTTCCATGAACTGTAGCCATAATATGAAGATCCCAAGTACTAATAGTAAAAACAAACCCCATCCAGCATTCACTACTGTATGAAATTGTACTATAAGAGGCGATTTTATCGTGTAGGGACGACGGAACACTGTTGTATTCTTAAAGTCAAGACAAGTCTGAGGGAAACCTTGAATGTCAGCCTACATATAGTTAGGTTAGAAAATTGCAACGTACCCCTTTCTAGTAAAGCAGGAACCATTGGGTCAGTGCACTGCATGCGCACTAGGCGGCATTCACACTGTTTGTCATTCTTATCTACTTTACCTGCCATCTGCTAAAACACTATGCATGTGCACACTAAGAGGGCCACTCCTACTCTGCCCACACACACCCTCGATCCCTTTTTGGTACACACAATATTTAAACCAACTTCCGATTCCCCATTGAACTAATGGAAAAGTGTCTGGCCTACTTGGGTACTGCATACTGCTGTGGACCCTTTTTGGTGCTTCATCAGTTAATGGAATAGTTTGGTGCATTCACTGTTGGACTTGGAGTGTACGTTTTGTGCTTCATGCACATGCTTAGCATGGCATTGTAAGAACAATTGCGAACAGTCAGAGTCCTATCTCTTATGCGTGGGGATATGATTAAAAATTAAATATACTGTTCTTGCGAAACCTGGGCATGGCGCCAATTATGTGCCCAACAAAGTCAAACCGCACTTCTTTATACAAATACCATAGGAATGGAAAAACGGCTGTTTTGGAGTAGGACACCTGTAACGCAGTCAAACAGATCCCATTAAGGATATATGAGTGTTGTGATGGTTATTGATAGGTGGGAATGTGGGCTTATGTCTGCAAAGAAATTTCTTGGTCAAATTTGGGAAATGGAGAGACTTTTGGGGCCTTTCGGCTAAAGCAAGCAAACTGTGACATTCTGATCCAGAGTGGAAAAGATTTTCAATATGCTCCATGTAATTTCTAAGTGAGTTCAAATGGGTGAGTTCTCGCCCATCAGCCATTTGTCGGCAAGGAGAACTTGTTCAATTTTGGTATTTTTGTTCAATTCTAGTATTGTTGCCCCCGTAGCTCTCAACTTGTACGTTCTGTCGGCACTTCAATTTTATATCATTTTTTCAAAGAGAGGAAACTTGATGCGTATTATGACATTATTTCTTTTAGGACTATATCATTTGAATATATTAGTCAGCCAAAAAAAAATCGGGGTGGTTGAATTTTTTGTGTGAAGTTATTAACTTATTATGGTACTTCTTGATTTGAATTTTCCATCAAATTCATCTACAACTGTTGATTTTATGACACATTTCAGGTTAAAATTTATATTTATAGACCAAGTATACAAAATGAACCAGTTCAAATAAATTTTATATATCTGACGAAAATCAAGTTCCTATTAGTTCAAGTTAACCCAAATAGACAAAACAAGAAGACGAAACATCTGATACATCATGTAAAAAAATTCGTTGTTTGTGACTACATACCGACCAACCCTAGACCTTAGCCTCTATTATATATATATAAATATATATATATATATTTGTTGCCTGTGTCAAACTGATGAGAGTTCACGTTATGTACGTACGTTGTCCAAACACTTGAAGCTTATACCAAACCTAGGGTTCAACGAGCTATTTCTGATTTTGTAATAAAACCCAATTGTTGCTCCATCTCCCAACTCAGCTTTGCTGCAGCTTCGTTTTCCGTCGGAACATAATCCTGCAGGAAATTAAGAATGATTAAGAAAAAGGAAATAATTAACTACAGTACTTACTGTATACATGAAAAACCAATAGTATAATGTGAATATTCTAAATCAATCATCAAAGAATGTGATGCCCATGCATTCCATTCATGTGCATGATATGAATTTTTTTGTCATTCATGAGTGAAGCACCCGTGAGTGAGGAGCGAAATTATGTCGTTTGTACTTGACAGTTCATGTCATAATTGCTTTATTTTTAAATGTCATGGCATATATTATGATATAAAATAATTTTCGTATTTTCACAGAGTACATAATCTAATGAACCGTACTCGACAATGTTAGTAGTACGTGGGGAGCTAGCCGTGGTAGCAGATAGGCAAGAAAATTCTTATGTACCTCAAGGTCAAGTAGAACATGCAAATGGGACGACGAGTTTAAAATTACAAAGAATATCACAAATTTTATATTGAAAAATTAATTAAATATTAAAATTGTTACAATTTTATTTCATGATGCCTTTGCACTAGATGGTGCAATGTAGAAGACCGTACCTCAAGCTTGGACACAAGTTCCTGGGCAGTTTGGGCAGAGACAATAATGTGACGGGCAGATGGTGCAATGAACCCCTCGTCAACAGCCTTGTCTATGAAAGACAACAGTGAGTTGTAGTACCCATCCACGTTCAGTAAGCCCACCTGTAAATATCCAAATTAAATAAATTAATCATGAAAAACAAAAAAAAACAAATCTACTTGCGTCGACAGGCCTTGCCAAAGGAGATGGGTCTTGTAAATTAAATAAACGAAAACATACAAAAAGAAATGAAACACAGGTGTAGCAAGTTGTGACATTACTGGTTTGTCATGGATTCCCAGTTGAGCCCAAGTGATGACTTCTAGCAACTCCTCCAATGTACCATAGCCACCTGTAGATTAAATTATTAGCTCCATGCACCCAATTTGTGAGTACTAAAACACTTCGCATAATTTTCCCCACTTGGGGTTCACAGTTTCTGTTGATTGCATCCAGTTGAGTAACATGGGGAAACTCCAATTAACAAATGACATTGAAAGCAACTTGAGCCCAAGACAATGATAACAACTCCAAGGACACAAATGATGAAGCGAAGAGAAATAATTAATGCAAATTAATTACCAGGCAAGGCTATGAATGCATCAGCTTGTCTGGCCATTTCTGCCTTCCTTTGGTGCATACCCGCAACTGCCCTCACTTCTCCAACAGGCTCTCCAGTGATCTGGAAGCACACAATTGCCCTCCATTTAACTAATGCAACTCTTATTTATTTCTGTTAAAATAACAAAGCAATACTAATCTATACTATTTTAGGACATCCCTAATTCCAGAAGTACTCCTATTTTAAGTGTAAAATAAGCTCAACCCTCATCCCACTGTAACACCCACTCATACAAATCGATAGCTAAAATAAAGAAATGGGTTTGGCTAAAATAGCTGTTATTAATTTTACTGAGTCTGAGAACATTTGCAGACGGTGGAAGTTATATTCCTTATGCAGGTAGCAAAAAAGTACCTCTCTGGGCATTAGAGTCGTCGGAATCACTCTGCACAAAGGGGAGATTAATATTAGTAAAAATTAATGATAAAGAGTATACTGCAAATGTTTAATCCTTGTAAGAAAATAACAAAGGGAAATAGTTATACCCTAAGACGTGGCGGCCACCGTCATACACAGCTTGGGAGACAAGGCCCATCAACCCGATACTTCCCCCTCCATAAACCAGGTCTATGTTCCTTTCAACCTGTCCACAATTAATGCCTTGTTTTTTTACACATATTTATATCCGCAGATTTCTCGCATTGACACGCAAAATTATACTATTCCAAAGGGAGCAACATATTATTTATAATTAGTGAACTCATGATGTAAGAAAAACGTTTTCACGTTAATCTTGCTGATCCAAACAGTATTAATCCACTTTCTTAATTATGCTTATACAATAAGCCTTTTATATCACTCATAATCCCACACTGTTCTTCCAAACCAATTGAAATATCGAGGAGAGGAGATTGGAAAGGGAAGCATGCAAAATTTTTGAATTTCTTGACTGATACTCTTAACTCTGTTAGTACTTCTTCAAGTTCTTGGTGATGAAGATACATGATTGATTACATAACTGAAAGGGCGAACAGATAATTGATTGATTAATTACCAGTTGTTTCCCAAGCTGTATAGCTGCAAGCTGGTAGCTTGGGTTCTTGCCTGGGCTGCTGCCACAGAAGACACAAATTCTCTTGAATCTTGATGGCTTTGTGGGCTGTTGCTCTTTGATATTTTCCATTGGAACAATCACTTGATATTGAAGCCGCTGTTCTCTTTTGAAAATGGACCTTTTTTATTATTTTTTTTTCCCACCTTTAATCTTTTTCAGTGTGTGAAAAAGGAGTGTGGAGTGGATGGTTTTCTGAATTCTACTCTGCTCTTCGGAATAAGGAAAGGTAGGAAATTATGTAGAAAGGAATGGAGAGATGGTACTTTGGTTTGTGGTTGGTTCCCTTTTATATCCAAATGGCCATGGCTTCTCCAATCACATCTCCACACGTGGCATTTGTTTTTTCCTATTTATTTTAATTTATATTTGTAAATTATTTTGCCTAATTTGTGTCGTTGTCAATCTAAAGGCCACAGAAAGAAAGGAAGTTGGAAGGGGTAGGTGCTGTGTATGCCTTCACATTTCTTCTTATGGGTTTTTCCTTGTTCATGGGATTTTGATTTTATGCCTCTTCTATGACCCATTTTTCTTTGATCATCCTTAAACATTAATAAATGGGTGGGCTGTGTGAATTCAGCAATGAATTAGTTCTTTCCCCTTTATTTATTTTCACTATTAATTTGAACTCCAGGGTCACTTTTTTTTAAAAAAATTTTTTACGATCTAGAAAAAGTATGGCTATGTTTATTTTCAAATTATGGACCTTAAAAATACACACATACACACTCAATTATCATATTTTTTAAATTTTATTTCTTTTTCATTCTTATTTTTATATAATTCTCGAAACAAAAATACCAAAAAAGCATATCAAAATTTAAAAATAAACAAAGCTTTCATGTGTCAAAAGTATTTTGGGTTATTATAATATTCTTGAGACATGCACTAAGAATATTTGTTGTACTAGAATTCCCTCAACCATAATAACGAGAATTGATACTAAAGTGAAAATACATTTAAATGTAATTAATTTGCACGATTTATACTTTATTCTATACCTTTTCCTCATGCAACGCGTGTAAGCAAAATATATTGGAAGAAACGGAGTCAACTTTGATAGTTAGTTATATATTCTTTCTAACCATAGTTGCGTTTGTCCATAATAAACTTCCTCAAATATAGAATGTTCAATTTGTTCATTGTATTTAACACCAAACAAATTGCTTATCGTATAATTATATTTGTATATTCCAAAATTCAAAGCACTGCATCTTTTCAACAACAATAATACAAGGTGGTGTGATAACACGTGACAATGTCTTCCTACGTGATCTCGAATGAGAAAATTCCAATCAAAAAGTTATTTGGAGGAGTTCAATTCGCAAGGGTTATGCTCTCGGAATCTAATTTTCAACTCAAAATTATTATTTTAAATTTTATATTACTAAATATATAATTCAACAAAAAATTCATTCCAAATCCAAATTCAAAAATTTCTTCTTTTATAATTAATATATATATATATATTTATATAAATAACTAATTATTTTTTAATCGTTATCCATGTTAATAATCAAATCAATACCTGTATATACCACATATATACTTACATTTTTTTCTTATTTACACCTTAAAACATAATCATTATTCCTAGATTTTATCATACTATGTAATTATTATTATATATTATATACATATATTCAAATAAATTATACTATTAATCTCATTAAAACATTTATTCCAAATTACTATTATCTTAAGATAACTCTTATCAAACATTATCTCTAACAAAAACCTCTCTCCCAAACATAGCAAAAACCCCATGAATTTATGTTCAAAAGAACCATAAACATAGTCTCCTTTATTCTGCGACACTCTGGTAGACGCTACACTTGAAGTAATTACATCAAATATTTTATCATGTAACATTCATTACTACTTAATTAATTTTTAAATTGTATAAATCATATACATGTCTCACATGACAAAACACTCAATATAATTACACTTTACATCTAATGTAATATTTTCTGGACTTCGTAATACATTTGCCACTTGAAGGTGTTCAACCGGTAAAATTATATCATATCAAATCAAAATTTTAATATATCAAGTTTGTGTCTTGAATATTACATAAGTTTACAGTTTTGGTATTGAATCGAAATTCTCAAATTGGTTCAATTTTTTGTTAAACAAATTTTATTAAAAAAACAAAAAAAAATCTTTAATTATTTATCACTAATTCACTATTCAAATGAAGAAATAAAAAGTTGACTTATGTAAACACAAAAACGAAAAAAAGAAGGAATTAAAAATTAAAAAATGAAAATATTAATAAAAAACAAAAACTACCAATAGAAAACAAAAAATAACAAAATAAAATAAATTAAAATTCGACATTTAGTTTGATAATCCAAATTTCAATTTCGACACCGAATTTAAATGACCTCTAATTTTCCTCCTCCTTCTATTTTTTGTTTTTTTAATTATATATGGGTCCAATAATGGGCAGACACGATGGTGTGAGTGAGCATTGAGTAATTGAACGTGGGGTAATGAATGGCGCGTGGTGAAGTGCACGTGGATTTGAAATCAAAGCAAGCATCACCGTTCAATACGGCTCGAGTGGCGAACCTCCAAACCAGCAATTCCAGAGCCCTTCAACCCCAGGCCTCCTGCTACTGTTCCCACTTTCCTTCTGCTAACAGCTAACCTATCAGGGATCTTCCATCAAAGCCAATTTTGCTACTTCGTCTTGTTACAGTTTTTTATCTTTTCAGAAATTACTGTCTTTTCTTATCTTTACTGCATGAGCATGTTCGCCGTGGTAAATAGGATTGTAATCCACAAAATTATTTTAAAAGATAAAAAAACTTATAAGGAATGATTAAGCATTTGTAATTATGTTTGATAAACATTTTGTTTAAAGTAAATATGTTTACTTTCCTATGACAACTTCAGTTAATAGACAAATAATTCAATTATAAATATGAGGTTAACATAGTCTTATAAACTTGGTAAATTTATCCCAGGCTCTTAATATATTATGAGTTTTAATCAGCCGAAAAGCATATTTGTTTAGGCTATATAAAATAATAAATTCCATTTTTTCATGCAAGGCGAGCATGTAATATCATGGAGGTTAGAGCTTCTGTAGTACAAAGTGAATGTAAAGTTCCATAATTGGTCATTTTTTATTTTCTTTCTCGTTTTTTGTCTTACTTATAATTTATATTTATATTTTCTCTCAATTTTTTTATATTTTTACACAATATAAAATCACATAGTTTTTTTAATTTATTTTTTATTCTCTATAGTTTTGTTCTTCTTTTACCTTATTATATATTATCTGTATTTTCTTTCAACTTTTCTCTTTTTTCAATGTCTTTTGATATTTCTTTATGTTAGTATGCTAAATACTCTTTATATTTTTTTAATTTTAAATAATTTTATCTCAATCAATTAAACATACGACAACTTTATAATTTATAAATAAATTTGTACTCACACGTCATGTTTAACTTTTAGTAATATGTAGAGATTGCCAAGAAAATAAAAAAAAAAGGACTTTTTCCCCTAGATTTTATGCTCATGAAAATCATATGCGAAACTAGTATGAGGCATGCTGCTCACACACGGACGCACAAAGAAAAAATATGATAATTTGCTTATTTTCTATTTTTGAATTTTTGCGTGGTAATTGTGTTTTATAGTTTTGTATATTTGGTTTAATTTGTTATGGTATTTTTTTTAATGTTTAGGAAGTTTGATGTGATTATATTATTTGAATTTTGTACAACGTGAACCACTATATATGTCTTCTTGATGCCTAAAAGAATAAGTATAATTCGAATTCTTGAAATATCAATATTAAAAATTAAAATATGGAATTAGGAATCCTTAACGATTAATTGATCCGCACTTTTTGAAAGTAGATGCATCTAACTACTTCATAGTGGTCGATATAAACATTAAACATTAAATATAATTTGGCTTAATATATGTTCGTCAATCAACACAACATTAATTGAGCGTTACCCCGTTTTAGTAGATTGAATATTACCTAATTATGGGTTGCTTAATATTGAAATCAAATTTTTGGAAGCTTTTTCTGGACTTAGCCGGACATCACTCCATTGAAAATTTGTTTTCGGATACGTTTTTCGTCCACCCGATAGGACTATAATTACAAGGACATAACATGCACCATGAATAATGAAGTAATTAACCAATATAACTCACACTATATATCAAAAGTCAAAGGCTTATTTATTCTTGATAAAAGCACAATAACTGATATACTTTTTTTTATATATATGTTCTTTTATTATTTCAAACTAATTTTTATTTATTTTATTTTCTTCCCTTCATTTTAGTTTATTTATTGTATCTTTTCTTCATTTTTTCTCTCAAGTTTAAATTATTCTATTTTTTATATTTTTTTAATTTTTTCTCTCTTTTAAATGATATATGATTTGTGTTTAAAAAACATTATCAATCTAGTTATACAATTTTACACACGCAACAAATGTGCTTTTTTTTTTTTAACTATGAGTTATGAGTTGATTGTCCAACATTGTAAAAAGATGGTAAAAAGTGACTTGTTATGCTAGTGGAAAAGACCCATCTAATGTCTTAAAATTTTAGATTGCAATACAATATCAGACCCACAAATATATGTACTCATGTATAGGCTCATGGATGTTGCTATCTCATTTGGTTGGATTCTCAAGTGCCTCCTGTATTGTGTTGGATTTAGACGAATTTAAAGAGTTGGACTACATTATAAAAAGATAATAAAAAATGACTTTTACACACACACACACACACACACGAGAGAATATCTATAAATAGACATGGACATTCTTTACCCTAACAATTGTGATTTGTTGTAACTAATCTATAACCTTTAATATATATATATACACGAGAGAATATCTATAAATAGACATGGGCATTCTTTACCCTAACAATTTTGATTTGTTGTGACTAATCTATAACCTTTAACTTCGAGCATGCGAGAACAATTTTATTTCAATTAATTTGTAGCACTTTTGCTGCTTGAGGTACATAAACTCATCATCGTTCAGTCCTATGATACATGCATTTGTATCACTAGAACTATGAAATTTGACGTTTTCGGCAACCTAGACTAGCTAGCAAGGGATTTCAATAGAGACAAAATTAATGGGAGATATTTTTGTGGGGATCGGCATTATTAAATGACATGATTAGAGGGCTATCACTTCATCATGTAATGTGGGAACTACATATGAATATTATTCAATCAATCACCACATAAAAGAATACATAAGTTATTATTAATGGTGTTTCTTTTAGCTTCAATATATTAATATTAATACTAGCGATTGTGACTCATCACATGTTTGCACACAGAAACCAAATAGAAAACAATTTATTGATCTAATAACTTTTTTGTAGTAATTTAAGATTTACAAAATACAAAAATAATTGAAAGTATTTTATATATGCTCTAATGTAGACACCAAAAGGTTAACATGTCTTTTTTTATTTAAATAAAAAATACAAAAATTATAATAAAATTTCATTTTATATTTTGATTGTATATGTGTGTGCCTGTGGTGAAAAATAAATAACTTTGGTCATGTGTTGATAATTAAAAATAAATTAGTAAATAAAAGTAATTACCTCTATTCAAACTTAAAAAGATATATAATAAGCTAGTTGCCATTAATTTATTAATTGAAAGGTAAG
Organism: Avicennia marina; assembly: GCA_019155195.1. NCBI lineage: Eukaryota > Viridiplantae > Streptophyta > Magnoliopsida > Lamiales > Acanthaceae > Avicennia > Avicennia marina. The sequence continues at coordinate 4,201,640 of CM032781.1, read as the reverse complement.
TTTGGTAAAATATTTAAAGACCAATAAATAGGATACGTTTGTTAGGCATAGTACCATGCATCTCTCAATATTCCATCAAATTTTACACAATCAAACATATTATTTAATAAAATTTCTGTTTAAATTTAAATTTAAATTTAAATTTTTATTCTCTTACGTCTATAACTAACTAATTATTTTTTAATTATTAAACTTATTTATAATCAAATCAATATCTATATTCACCAACATTAATATTTACACACACACACACCTTGAAAGTTAATCATTATTTCTATATATTATTACATCATGAAATTATCATTATAAATTTTATTTGAGTAAATCAAAGTTTTCATCCTATCAAAATCTTATAACCAAATAAACTATTTTTTCTAATATAACTCCAATCAAACATCGTCTCAATTAAACCCCTCTCCCAAACATAACTCTAATTATTATAAGATATTGATTTAAGAATATTACTATTAATTCTCATATTTCCACTGATCTAGTTATATACGTGCTGCCGTTGCCAGCCAATTATCATGATGACGTCGAAATTCATAGAGTCCACATTATATGGCTTGTTAATAAATTTAATTAATCGTGATTGTTGAATTAATGTCGAGTTAACATTCCTTTATATAGCTATAAAATATTTCATCTGGTCAACTTCAGAAGTAGGAATAATATATCTTTTCATGTCATTCTCCTCGATGGCGTTTGAATGCTTGCAGACGCAAAGTCGTGTGAAACATTGATTTGAAATGTCAGAGAAATATAATTATAACAAAGAATGTTCAATTTTGGCTTTTGAAGGTGATAATTGGCTGTTGTGGAAATCCTATCCCAAATTCTGATTAGCATTTTCTGATATAGATTTAATTCCCATTGGGAATTAATAAAAATTTTAAATTAAATATAAAATTCGTGGTCACGTAATGTGAACGATGGATGGCTAATCAAACTCCTCTATTTTGTGGTGACAAAAAGTCTTGGGATCAGAAAAACGAAAAAGAATAATTGAAAGCAACTCATAGGAAAGAAGAAGACTATTGTCTCTGGAAACCTTTTTTTATAATTGTTTATGGAGACTTAAAAGCATGGGTACCGACTCATGACACCAAACATCTCTTGACAATTTGGTTTTTCTATCTAAAATTCCCTGTAAGAATTTCAACATAAAGTAACTTTAAACTATCGAATCTTGTCCCCCCTTGCCGCCAATCCCTAATGTAATTTTTATTACTACCTAAGACTTTGGGGAATATTCCAACTGAAAAAAGACCTACCCCATCTTTATCAGTGTGCCCTAAAGTCATTGCTTTCCTTTTCAGATACGAAGTAATTAATTCCGTGTCTCGGACCATTGAATCCTTCAATCTTTTACACTCAAATCGCGTTGAACATCAAACCCTTCACATAATATTGTGAATTATATATATGTTTGAGGAAGATTTTTGTTAAGTTATATATTCATGTGAGGTGATGGGACCTATTTTGTTTTTGTGTGTATAATTTCATGGCGTGGGAGTTGAGAAACCTGACATACTTGTGACACTGTAATGACAGGAATTAGGGTTGTCTGGATAAGACTTCTAAAAAGAAAAGAGTGTGCACGTGGAAGTATCTCTGTCTTTGCCAAAGTCTTGCCTCCTTCAATCCAGCCGTGCCACAACCCCAAGTTTTCATAATAAAATTTTTTAGTCTTCCTTCAATTCAGTGCTTCTTATCCAACCACACAAACTTTAATTCATACTTCACAAATCATGTGTAAATCATGTGTATGTATGTACAAATGAGTATGGCTGGTGAACTCACGAGATCCTATAACATATATAGATATACAATGACATGAATGTAGGGGAGGCTGGTGGGCACATACGCATTCATTGTCTTCCATAAAATGAGGGTTTAGATTGATTGGTTTTATGACTAATGACCAACTTTTTGTTTCATTAACATTAATTTAATGGTATAAGGATAATTAGTTTGTGTCACAATGCCTTGATTGTGTGTGGCTAAGAGAAGTGCACGCCTTCAAAAGGGAACAGGAAGAGGTGGTGGTGGGGGAGGTGGGGGAAGTGTACTTTTCATCTTTTAGAATAATGGAAGGTAGGAGAAGAGATGACACCTAATCACACCCCTCAAAACAAAAGGCTGGAATCTTCAAATGGGACTGTGAGTGTGTGTGTGTGTGTATATTAATATACGTGTATATTGATGAGTAATGGAAACTGCTAGTGATGAGTGACAAAATAATTTTGGAATTTGTATGACCTTTTGAAGAATCGAAATCGAGAAGCATCAATCCCTCCATTTTACTTTGATTTCTGGCTCACGTAGCTTTCTGAAAAGACAGATATTAATATTGTCAATGGCCGAATTCTATGACTTGATTGATGATGCAAAGTCGCACCCGCGCCTTCTGTCGTGTGTTATTGGGCAACAAATTGAAAAAAAAAAAAAACTTGAAAATTATTCATTAGAAGATTAGCATTCAACGGCATCCTTATATTTATCTGTCTTCTGTCCTGATCATAACCAAATTATTGATTTATTATTTTTTTTTATTCTTGTGCATGCACGTTCTATGGTTTCAATTTCAACAAGTGCATGTATATTAGCATGAAGCACTTGATAATAAAACATAAGCCTATAACTTTTCGGCTTTACAGTTGTGGGACACGTGAGAAATGATTATCACCCTCTCGTGGAGGGAATTAATGCACAAAATGATATATTAAGCAAGCAAGCATATGTGGGAGGCTTGTGAGAGTTCCCATGATAATCAAGTTACAGCACAGTAGGAGATGACAAAACGAGAAAAGTTTGTCCAGATTCTATGGCAATCAAACGTCTACAAGTTTATGAGGATAATTATTGCTTCACCAAGACAAGAAAAGATGACACTTAATTATTAATCATTAGTTTGCTTACCCTATGCAATATCATGTAATTATGATTCTTATTTTTCGTCTTTTGAAAAATGGGACACACAACTTCACCTTGATTTGCCAAAGTTTTTATGTGGAGAGGTTAACATCTCATTCAACATCACTGTTTTGTTCAGCTGCACGTATAAAAATATTGGTTATTCTCGATTGGAAGCTCAACCCTACAGCCCTGCATTTGCCTTTGAGCTTTCTCATAAAAATTAATGATAAATTGGGAACCTTATATGTGTGTGTATCACTTTCTCAAAAAAAATAAATAAATATATAATGACATTAAAAGGATAAGTTCAAGTCTTTTTTGAGATGTTCATTCGTGATTGTCGTTGATACCTAAACCTGTGGAAATTCTCACATTAAATTTGAAAAGTCAATTTCATGTGTTTCTAATAAAGTAAAAGGTTACTTCAACATCAATAATATTAGTCAATTTATGTCCACGAAAGTTCATTATAAATTATCAATATATTCCTCTCGATCTCATTAGTATTATTATTATTATTATTATTATTATTATTTACTTTTAGAAAATTAATGACCATGCAATGAGAGCTCTATACAATGGGAGTTTCTTTGGCACCCTAAATTCTACGTTCTTATCTCGGAAATATAGAATTTGCATTTATTCAATTGGCTATGATCAAAGGGTATAGCAAGTAAGCAACTGCTATTGACTGCTTAAAGAAAATGTACTGTAAGAAGCTAGCTTCGTCGCTCTTTGGTTCCATGTTATGCAAAAGACACTAAATAATCAATAAATAAGACAATCAATTTGGCTACCATTAATACAAACATCCTATATATTTTTTGCCATTCTAAATTAGCAATTTGCTTCGAATATTAGACACACAAAAAATATATATTTCTTTTTTAACACTTGTCATGGGCCTCATTTATGTACGCGGTCTTGGTCGGTCTGCGCCATATATATTTATAATTAATCTTTTCTGTTTCCCATAAAGATGCGTCACCTGTGACTTCATAGTGGATGCATGTGTAAGGTTATTGTTAGCATGCATTAATCAATTTAGAGCAAAAGTCCTGTGTTTCACATCTTTTCTTTGTATTGTGCAATTTCTTTTGGACGAGTGAAAGTGACCTAATTTTGTTCACAAATGCTCCAAACATTGATAATATTGTACACGAGTGTTTCGTCACTGGTCGCAACCAATTTCCATAATTGACCAACAAGGTTACTTTATTTACTTGTTAACAAGTGATTTCTTTATTCACCCAATGCATTTATATTTCCCCTCTTGTTATTCTTAATAAGCTTCTATTTCGAAATTGAGAACGATAATAAGAGTTTATGGTTGTGGCTCTCTTTGTTCAAGTCAAAGGTTCAATTCTCAAACATCGTAGGGAGTACGAGCAATCACAGCTGTTGGATTACACACACATGTGTACGTACGTATGTATGTATGTATGTACAAGTACATACATGATACGCCCACACATGTGACAAATGATTTGTGTAGTACTTGTGAAATACTTAATTAGTTGAATATTCTTTCCAACATACGATAGATATTATGTTGTAAATATCTTGTGTCCCGTAACATTGTCTTAGCAAATTTAGTCTTATTGTTGGAGGCACTTGATTGAATAATTTATAGATTTGAATTTAAATTCGATGCGTACCTTGTTTGAACGATCTTTAGATTGTCATTGAAATGACAAGTTTAAATGCCTGGAGTAGTGCCAATGAGACGACCATAATCTCAATGCAAGATTGATGTTCCAAGGCTCTTCATTAATAATTTGTTTCTTTTGTATTTGGTGTTTTAATTTTTTATTATAACGTTGATGCTATAAACAATAAATAATGTAATCAGTTACTTCTACGTGACCCAAAAAAGCCCACGACTTTGAGATGAAAATTTGTAGGAGAGAGTAGATCTCTTGTGATTGGATGGGATGTCCACCCATGTTGAAAGATTGGGTGTTATTTAATTTTCAAACATCACAGTAAAAAATTTGAAATGAATTTTGTAAAAAAACCAAAAAAGAAAGATCTTTTTATAGGATGGTGTATAGGATTTTTTGATGTGATAGATTGTTATATTATTTTGTAAGAATAACATTATCGTATTGTGATTGAATAAAATATTATTAATGTAATACATTGATTGATTAAAATATTATTATTAGATGATGAATGAAGAAGGGATAGTCACGAGGCAAAAAAATAATTTGAAAAAGTATGAATTTTGTCAAAACAACGAAGCAAATTATTCAATTGTTGTAAGTCAACAATTTACTGTTCACTTAAGTAGTTACTAAAGTACAGCATTTATGTGTAAAATGATGAATTGATGAGACGTTATTTTACATCGAAAGTTGATTTCTCGACACGTACACAGAAAAAAGATTAAAAAAAAAAAGAGGAAAGTTTTTTAACACTTGTATACTAACCTTGAAAATGAACGCGAAAAATAGTATGTACTGGGCTTGACATTTAAAGGACTCAAAACTGTCTGTGTATGAGCATCACGCTTGATCCCATCACCCACCAAAATTCCGACAACCACCACTCTTTTCTTGATCAGGTCGAATGTTAAGCCAAAAAAAATAATCCAAATGCAACAACAAAATTGATCTACTAAGAAGTGGTGCATGCGATCCCAACAAAATTTATTATTGTTGATACACAAGCGAACAGAGGCACTTGAAACTTCGAGAGTCGAATTTTCTGTCAAGAAAACCAAGATAGATAGATAGATATATTTTCCTTTTAAAAAAAAAAGGAAAAAGCAACTCAAATTGGACATGACAAGATGTTTTACATCATAATGCATCATATGTAGAGTGGAAACTTCAGACATTGAAAAAAAAAAACAAAAACAAAAGAGTCCCAAAAATTATGGACCGTCCAAGTGTTGCAAGTGGGCATTCATGGGCGATGTACAGAATTGGGTAGGCTCCAACAATCATGCATCCGTGTTTCCCTTTGACCAAGGGGATTAATTTCCACGAGGCCCTATGCTGCCTACCTTCTTTCAATTATTAATCTAATTTTGGCCTCTTTCTTTCCTCTGTCTACTTCATCACACCGATATCGCTTCTTCCACAACTCACTATATTGTTGGCCAGAAGTTTGGTATACTCCAAGAGACGATAACGCGTTGATTCGCCGATGCACTATGGAGCACGCGCTTTCTAAATTGTTTCCATTTAATTATTCCTTTGTCTTCATTCTGCATATGCACTCGCAATTATGTATAGCCAGTGGCGCTTAACTCACGAGATATGAGGGGGTCGTTATTTAATTTAGTTTTCATAATTTTTCGTGCCCACAGTTATTATTACAACTCAATAGCTTTCTCAGGACTTCCAAAAACAATTTGATCGTATGTCCTCCTTTCAAAGATTTTCATTAAAGGACGCGTGCACCAAACACAGGTTTCATCTCTAATAAATTCCTGGCACGCAGATATTATACATATACGCGCTGTAGTCAATGTGGCAAAGTCATATATTACATGCAAATATCAAGCAAACACTTGCATGCGGCTTCTCTTATCAATGATTTCACAAAATAGCACATCGTTCCAGAAATGACTGTTCTCTCTCTGGAGGAAATTTGTCACTCTCACCAACTCAATTAGAACTCACACTTCCATTTCCAAGCACTCTAATTATCATGGAAACCAATCAAAAATTTGCATCTGGAAACAACTTGGAATATATGGTGCTGGGGGGGGCGGGGGGGGGGGGGGGGTGGGTGGGGAGAGAGAGAGCAATATTTTCAAAGGCTTAAATACGCATTGTACAACACAGTTGAGGGAAAGAATGCACACCTCAACTAATATAAAGAATCAGAGGAAGAAGATCCTTACGGCAAGCCTATTCCGGAGCATTAGCAACTTTATCCTATATCTGGTATTGGCCTTCGCCACTTTGGCAGTAAAGATAATATACGGTGTAAAACACCAATGTTCATCACTATTGAACTTTTATGGCTAACCCTCTTACAGCATTGCTGTTCAGACAACCACGAGCTAGGCTAGGGAAAGACAACAATGGCTCTATCTGCGATAATCTGACTGTGGGGGCTGTCTGCCTCCTCTCCCCGAAGCTGAGAACTGATCTGACCGTGGGGGCTGTCTGCCTCCTCTCCCCGAAGCTGAGAACTGATCGCCTGACTGACGATAATGATTGTATCCGCTGCCAGCATTCAAGTTAACTGATCTACCAACTGCATGGTTATAGCTACCCCCAGAAGACCGACCAGTTTCTGAATTATTGTATCCACTTTGGTGATGAAAATAAGCACCTGGGCGAATTGAAGCATCACCTACATTGCCTGGAGGATATGGGGGGTAACCGCGTCCATGTGGTGGTGGACCTTGCGCATAGTATCCATGTCGGGGGTAATCCCTAGCATGGGGTGCAAACCCATCATTCAACACATTTTGGGGATTTTGGTATCTACCATAAGGGTTGTTATGTGTAGGTGGAAGATATGGTTGTCTGTAGGCCATGGAACCACGGTGAGAATAGCCTGAACTAGCTTGCATCATGACATGTTCTGAACCAGGGTATGCATGATTCTGGTAAGCCTGATAATGCTGTGCATATCCAACTGCATGAGGAGGATATGAAGGATGCATTTGACCAGTGTGGCCATTATTCTCTCCCCTTAACTGCAAACTATTAACGACAAGGCGATGCGCAGCCTCTCCAAGCTGCCGGCCAGACACGGCTCCATTTGTGCCATGATGCCTGTATAGTGAGTTAATAAATGAATAATACCTTTAAAAGATAACCCAAAATTGTCATACGGCAATCATGACACTAATACACCACTAACACCAAAATCAACCATTATACCTTCCATTATCATAAGGCTTCCTTCCAGAATCCTCATGCCAAAGTACTGGCTCTGGTTTTAGATCACCCAGAGTCACAGTCTGCACATAAAATGATGAACTCAGATAGCAGATTCAGTAAAACTAAGGTATGGAGGGTGCCGCATGTTCACATACAGAGGCAAACTATTGTCAATTAACTCCTCTACTAGCCTTCACATACAATTCTTACAAGAAAATTCACATCATTATGCTTAACCTCATTATCTCCAAAATCACATTTAACACGGAAATACTAGTGTTTCAAAAAGGGAAAAGAAAAAGAAAAGGAAAGGCCTTGTCATAACTGATATATCATAAGTTTCAGCCCCTAGGCATGGCTCCCAGGGGCTCTCATTTTGATTGCACAAAAGACCCACCTAATAGAATTTTCCTATTGCTCCTATAACGCAGTTATACATATTATGAATCAGTTACAGCAAAAAGGATATTGGAATTCATGCAAATTGGAGCCATGCAATCCCAGATATAAAACAAGCCCTTCCTGATTAAGCCAATGGATAGCAACCTAGCTTATTCCCATTCCAGATCAGCCACGTGTTTTCACACATATACACACGTGCACATATTTTTGGGTGAAAAAATAAAATGGCTTACAACATTAATAATAAGATGCACCATGAAAGCTCTATTAGGCTAGAAACTGATTCATAGCATCAAGTGTATAAAAGCAAGCAGTCAATTCAATGAATGCATGAGGGAGGGGGGGAGTCAAGTCAGATGGGCCAGATCGCCACTTACAAGCAAACATCCAAATGAGTTTTTATAAAATATACGCAAAGCAAAAATTGAAACCACTAAAATGCGTAGTCCAATTTACAAATAAAAAGGTATTCAAAGTGAAGACAAACAAATTCAACTTGTCACCTTCTCAGGGAACATAACACCTGGAGGTGGTTGAGGAATGTGCTTATGAGCATCAGGAAGTCTATATATAGCACATCTGAAAGCCAAAAATAATAAAGATCGAGGATGATGACAATGAAAACATAATAAGCAAATAAATCCATATTTTAATGGTTTATGGTGCCCGATCTAGTATTGGAGCTTACATGACTTGGTTGTTCATAATGTCTTCCATTCCTTGAATAGGCGATCTGAAGACAGGAGGGCAAGGATCCCCAGCACAAAGGGAAATATACCCATTCATTCCACCACTGCATGCAGCCCTAATTAATGTCAGAACAAAAGAGTCCACAGAGGATTTCAACTTGACACTGTACCAGAAACTCATTTCACAAGCAATCAGTTTGCCCCCAACCATTTGCATCCAATCTCTAGATAGCCATGTTATGTTCCCACACACACCCAAAAAGAAGAAAAAGCTTTTAGTTATTGCACCTAATGAATTAGAATCAAGCTATAAGTTGTGTTCGAATTTAACTTATATGGACATTTTGAGCCCAAACCCAAAATTATGCTGATACAAATTTGACAATGGTTTTTCTCAGCTCCATGAACAGTGTGAAATAGTTAACCCTTTCTTATTCCACCAACTGAAAAACCATTCTGGCTCACAAAGTGAAGATCAAATAGCAGACTTAGTAAAAGAAAAAATGCTTAGCATATGCTTATCCAGACCTTGGCAACAACTTCACCTGCAAACTCATGACCTTGTATCTCATGCCCCCACAAGTGAATCCCAGGTTATATGATGATTAAGGGGAAATGTCATTTGGGAAACAAGAGAAAAGTAAGAGGATTTAAAGATTAAAATAAAATCGGACATGGTGTGTAGCTATCATATGAAGAAATATTGGATTGTCGCAAGTTATACTAGAAATACAATATCACAATATTGGGGCAAAATTCTATTCCTTCCTTCTTCCCAACCATGGCGTATATATGCTTGCTCGCATGTCAAATATCTCAAATTCCAGATTTAAGTGTGCAAATAATCATACTCTGGTTCAAAAGGGACAATGAAGATAGCAGTTACAGACCTTGTCTGGGACAATTACACGTCAGAAAACATCTAAATAAAAGAAAATATCCACACACAGAGGAATGAACATATGTTCTAGTCTACAAACAAAGGTAAAATAAAATAGAAAGTCGTCTTTCTTCTTTTGACTTTATCTAACTTTCAGAAAATATTCTCTATTGCAACAAAGGAGAGTTTAGTTCAAAATAAGATAATGAAAGACAGTGTATATGACTCAATAGCTTGAGAACATTGTGCTATAGACTTTATCTATATAAATTTAGCAAACAAGATGTAGATTAAGCAAGAAGAGGATTTTCAACAGCCTTCAAATTCATGCAAGACTACCCATATGCCCTAGTTTTCAAGGAAACTCAATGCTAGAAAGACAAACCTAGCTCCTGGATCAAGTTGCTCCTTAACCTGAACTTTTTCTTCATCTGTCAGCTTCTTACAGCGATCATCAAGAGAGAATATATATGGAGATAGAGGGTGAGATAATGAAACAAAAAGCAAGTCAAACATGATGCTGTTTCTTCGTGCTTCCTCTTCCTGTATGAAGAAAATATAGTCAGTTGGCAGCAATTCCCTACGTATTAAACCAAACTACAATTGGGAGGCAAGTTATAATACCGTAAGAGTGTGCTCAATTTTTGCAACCTCTGCCAGTAGACGGTGCTCATCAATGAAAGGCAATTTGGCCACACCCTAAGATCAAAAGAAAAGCCAAGGCATGAAATAACTCATTCCTGAAGCTATACTGTTCGCATGAAAAGAAAAATCTAACTGTTAGAAACTAAAATATACTTAACCTACCTGCCAAGAGAACCTCTTACCGTTCATGTCAACTTCAAAGTCTGATGACCAAAAGGACAAAAAGAAATAATAGCATTAACTACTTAATATTAGGATAAGCAAGTAGATTATCATCAAGCACAACATTTTAACCATACCAGTAGGATAGAAATCAATTATAGGTGAGTTTGGATCAGTCATCAACTTCCTATACAGCTCAGGTAAAGCATGAGAACTGCAGATAAGGCCAGTCAGAGAACCAAAACAATAAAAATATCAGACAATAAAAATCAGTCCAACCTTGCGGCAGGGAAAACCCCCAGCAATTGATTGAATGGTTTAAATGGGGCCCCCAACTCAAAGCTTATGTTCAACTGTCCAAGATCTTTAAGGTCTGAAGCAAATGGTGCATAATGGTATGGATAAAACCTGTAGAAGTATGCTATGCTGTCAGACCTGTAGTATAAGCACAAGTGACTAATTTGAAAACCACATTGCACAAATAAAGAAGTGCTGGAGAGAGGAAAAAGTGGAATGATTTTGAAAATGACCCGTCCAGAGTAACGTTCGCATGACACAGTGAATCTTCATGGACAATAATATATCCAGGGAATCCGCTTAAAAGATCAAATTAACAGTCCTACAGAATAATGATAAAATTTGCAGGTTGTGGGTATACTGATGGACCTTGAAAATCAAAAGCCAGGTAATTTTGTATTATCGTTTGAATGCATGCATTTAGCAACTAAGTATGCAGACAGGTTACAGATTTAGGCATTGCAAGAGAGCCTCATGGGTGAAGGAGACTGGAAGGTGCTATTTCCTTTTCTCAGATACCTAAGGAAAGAGGAGGAGTGTCTATTAGGGATCAAGAATCACACAAGGGGCAGACAAACCATGCTGTTTCTTTATATGTGTATTCTGTCCAAAATTTAGAAAATGGTTACAGGGCATTGTACCATTTCTTCTTAGAAAAGAAATTTTCTTATTAGAAAAGAAATGTAATTGAACCAAATAAAGAACAGAAACTTTCCATTGCCAGGAACAGACTCCCTCATAGTAGTAATGCATAACCCAACATAAACCTTCTGTGTATTTCAGAACCTGCAAGAGATCAATTGGCATACAGAACATCAACCACACATACACTTGGATTTTCAGTTGGTTACAATAAGCAAGGTGCAAATACAACATAAAACCGACCATACACATACAACTGTCTATACATCTATTTGTATATGGCATCTCTTCCTAACTTATCTTAAAATGTTACTGATACAGGAAAATGGAACCTATTCTTCATTCACACAAGCCTTTTCAATCAAAGGAATCAAGTTCAACAACTTACAACATCTTTTCGTAGTGCTTCAAGTTCCTCAGGAGATTTTGCAGAAAACTTTTCTTCATAATACCTCTCTTTCCACCCTGGTTCTCCCAATTTGACCTGTAAAAAGCAAATCAGCAGAACAATCCCCATAATGGATCACAGTAGCATTGGAAAACCTAAGCCTTTATCCTTAATGTATGATCGATAAAGTTCAGTTAAGCTAATTCATGGCCAAACTAAGAAACATATAAAACCTAATAGCTTTTTAAATAAACAATTAAACCCCTCCAAGGTTACAGTAAATATTCTAGCCAAAAATGTAAGCCCAAAGCCCTGCTATAAAGTTCAAAAATTATGTTCCCAAGAACCGCCTAAACAAATACGTGCATACCATCTCCTTTTCTTCCTTTAGACCCCCATCATTGATGGTGTGTGCCCCACACTATATATTGTCCAAAACTTCTTCATCCTAGTAATGGATTTGTATATAAACTGACTCATATGAAGGGTGAAAGAAAAAAGTTCGGCTAATGCTTAAACCTTGTCTTCCTCGTGATTGTCCATATTAAATGCATCAGACTTGTCACGAAGCAACTCCTTAAGCTTTGATTTCAACTCCTTTTTGTTTTCAAGAACCTGAATGGCAGCACAAAAAAATAGTTAATCAGCAAAATGTTCTGCACAATAATGATTTCTAAAGCAATAACAGAATAGATAATCCAACTGATGAACATATTTGCATCTCACTCCCTAATGGCAAGCTTCACACCAATAAACTAGATCAATAGAATTTCATCATACGTAACAGACGGAGCCAAAATTACATTAAACTGCCTCTGTTGAAGAAGGAATACATACTTCCTGTTCTAGACTGTTCTCAGCTTCAACAATAGCTGCACCTATAGTGGCCCCAGAATCCACCCGAGTAACTTTTTGGCCTCTGGCATATGTTTTATTGTCTGTTGTCCCAGATTGCTTGCGTGTATTATCTAAACCAGACAGAGTAGAGGAAGTGCGTCCTAGCTGATCATGTCCACGAGAAATTGAAGAATCCTTCTGTTGATAGGGCGAAGTTGAAGGCCCAGAAGCAAGGCGTGAACCATGGAATCGAGCAACTGGAACAAGAGATTCAGGTCTATTTATTGGTTCAGAATCATCTCCTCTTTTAGCTTGAGACTTCTCACGCTTGACCCTTTCTGCTTGTCTCTGCATGGTTCAGCAGATCATAAGCACAATCAATATGCAGATAGGCATGAATAATGCACCTAGAATGTAATGTCAGCAGTTCACCAAAAAGCAAGACATAAGGCATACAACAAGCACATAAATTACTTTTATATTTTAATAAATAAAAACAAAACAAAACCCACTAGTGAAGAATTTACTATAATCACAGAAAGGTAATTTATTTTCCAGTTTGGGTTAAGAAGATCAGATAGGATAGCAAATTTAGTAGATTCTATAAAGAAGTTTCTGATAAGATCATGTGTATTTTGTATTATTTTATTTGCAAGAGAAAAAGACAAAGAAAGGCAATAATATTGAAAAAAGAAATTGAAAGAATAAGGGTAATTTGAAGTCATGCACAGTTTGAATCATCTACAACTGTTTTCCTAATTCTACCAAACAGAAAAGAATTTATTTAGTCTCATGCCTCCCACACTGTTATTAGCAACCTATGGTCATAGCTATTTCATATGCTTACAATTTAAATTAGAAGCACCACAGAACTACCATGCAATGGTGACTTGTCTTCACTTGCAGCTGCCCATAGAAAGGCAACGGCCCATCACCATAATTTTGATTTTTCATACTCAATAATGTACTTGGATTTACCATTTAAAAAAAATGATTAGGAATTGAAAAAGTAGGGAAACCCATTCAACCTGCTTGCTTCGGGAATTATGTGAGGCAAGAACAAATAAAGCATAAACATCAAGCTCACAATTCAACATATGATCACATGATGTCACAGGAATACGTGGCATATGATACATTTATAGTGGTGAACTGCTTATAAAGCATGTTACTACAAAAAATGGACAGAGGGAAGGGAATAAGGGTGGAACCAGCCTGATGCAATCGAGCCCTTTTCTGAAAAATTTTATCTTCAAATGATCCCACAGCTTGAATGAAGTGCTCCACCCTGCTCAAGTTTGGCTGAAGAAGAAGGAAAAGTGACAATATATAACATCAAGCAACAAAGTTACTAAAAATGAGCAAGACAATAGCACGAATAACATGATCCACCGCCGAACATAACAATACCATGCTTCCATCGGTCAAGTAGCCACCCATGACCCTCAATTCTTTTTTATAAACAGCCATCAACAAGTTGATTGCACCCTATGGATAAAAGAGAATAAATGTATTAAATACCAATCTTGTGAAAAGAGAAAATTGTCCAGATGTAGTTTACTGTAATCCCAGTATCCTTCAAAAACTGAAGGTGAAGCACAACCACCTATTCTCACTTGTAAACCATAATAAGGACAAGAGCATGATGTATAATTATCTACCATGTTGATATTTTTCTAATGAAAAAGTCAATAGTGGTCAACTATTATTAAGAATTTGTCTATATTAATTCCCTAACGTGCCAAATTTAAGCATCTCAATTACCAATAAACCATTTATTTACCTCTTCAGCATAATGTTAGGTTCCAGGAGCAACTTTTACCACCATTTTAGTCCAATTTTATACAACAATATGAATTTATTCATTCAACCTAGATATCAAAAGCCCTCAATTAGTAATCAAAATTGAATTAGGCCTGCTCTCATAGAACTGATTCCAGATTTTAAAATTTTAGCTTAGCATACCCTAAATTTGTCAGCATTCCTTGCTTTGAATTAAAATTATAGCAAACCTCCAGAATGCTTCCATTTTAGTGTCAGTATGGTTTTGCTAGAGAAGAAACTAAAGAAAGAACTCTTCGTTCTTTCAGTTGGCAGTCCATGGTTCATGCTTATAGCTCCATGATGTAAAGAATTGTCTTGAAGGCTTAAACTGATTTAGGAAGTCAACACTAACAGAGAAAATAAATCCATAAAGTAACACCACCTAACCACTATAAACAACAAACATCAGTAAAACAAACCTCACGAATCTCGAGTGTGGGCATATGCGGCAAAAAGTCATTACCAACAAAGAAGCACATGAAGATAAAGTCATCAATGATGCATTCAAAGTCAATCTCGAACGGAAGATTGGGAATCCTCATCTCGTATTCAAGATATTCACGGAGAGTCCAAATGTTTAGGAACTGCAAAACCAGATCAAGTTAGCTTGACATGTATTCCACAAAGAAACCTATGGACAAGGTTCTTTCATATAGATCTAATGCTTACCTGATAAGGCTTTTTAGGCACAATATCCGCATCACCTTTCTCATCAAACTCTCCTGCCTTTCTCTTTGCCTTCCCTTCACAATCTGCAGCCAAGTGACCCACTTGACCACAAAGAAAGCACTTGTCTTGCTGTCCTGGAGTAAATACAACCTTGCAAGAAAAATTATAGGAAACACCGATCATCAGGAAGCAAGCTCTGAGTTGGGGAGAATTTAAGCAGCATATGCAAATGTTCACAAAATATTGGGTAGTAGTGAAATAGCTGGGCAACGTCTTGGTGGCATTAAATCAAGTGCACAACACGTACCTCTCTGAGTATTGAAAAATGAACTTCATGAGTTGCCAAAGCCAACATGATCAGATCGGCATCCTGATGTGAAACATGTCGTAGTCAAATGTAACGAGTACATGAAAGTGAAAATTGAATGGTTACAACAAAAAGTAACAGGTTGCATACCAGCCCATACAGACAATGGCGGGTATTTGGATCAAAACCAGGAAGATTCCTTTGGAGACGGATGTAAGACATGATTTTGTGTTCCCCTTCACCAGGAACATTTGCATCAGAAAGCATAACCTTCATGGAAGCAGAATAATTTGCATAAATCAATACAGTATGTATGCACATCTAGACAAGCTAAAGTCCACATATAACTTCTCAGTGCAAAGCAATTTGATTTAAGCTGAAGAAGCACATTTGGGTAAGTTAATAGCAACAATACCTTGATATTTTTCCATCCAGGGTCATTGTTCAGTCTGAGATGAATGTAGTATTGAAGAGCAATGGACAAAACCGCCATAAATGGGGTTCCAGGTGTAATAACATTAGAATCAAAAAGTTGCGATTCTTGTTTGGGAGGGAGATTCCTGCCTTCTCGTTCAAACTCCGTACGTAACCTTTCCTCTTCAGCTGCCTATAAAGCAAATATTGTATCATAAAATGAAAAGATAATCCTTTTGCACATTAACCATAATCAAAGTGACAATAAGAGGATACAAACTGCATCTGCAGCATCCTTGGCAGCTCTGAAACGCCTTGACCGCTGTTGATTCATTTTAGCCCTTGGTGCCACTCCATCTACCAGCAAATACCAGTTTGAAGTTAATGAAATTGACCTAATATCAGTTCTCATCAACTCACATTTACTAAATCAACTTAACCTTTTTACCCACCAATAGCCATATAAAGCAGCTTCCTGGGCCGTACCATCACAAAAAGCCTATCTATGTAGTCAAATATGCATTGGAACACCTCATCAAAAGTGGTTGGAGCAGGCTGCATGTGAAATTAAGTAAATCATTACCCTTACCTAGAAGGGGAAAAAAACAAAGATATTGGAAGAAAGATGATGTCAATGCTATCCCGTAAAGCATTCAGAATTAAAATAATTGCCCAAATAGTAGTCAACGGCAAATGGTGTGATGTGGCTCAAATGTTTTCTAGAGCCACGGCGCATAGAGCACGACGCGGAGCACACTATATTGAAGTACAGCACAAAAGTTAAATGATAAATGAAATATATTTATGCGGTTAGAAATTACTACAAAATATGTTAACTGCAGAAACTGTAACTAAATTTCATCTTTAATATTTCAAATAATTAAAATTAACAATTACATATGTACATATGATTTTTAATTATTTCAGCAAGCTTCATAGTACAATTATAATTAAAAAGCAAACATCAAATTTAAGATAAAAATCTGGTAATAATTAGCCATCAACAAATAATTTCACAATTCCAACAACATAATATCAATAACATCAAATTACAAAAACAAAGAACAAGAAAGAAAAAGATTCAGCACCTCTAAGCAATCTAATGACAAATTTCAGCACCAAATTTCAGAAATAAAAAAATGGGATGTCACCCATAGCCTTCAGAACATGTACTAACCTTGTAACCAAATTCGTAACATTAAAATTTGGCGTAATGATTTTGTGGGTTTTATTGAAAAGACTAAAAAAGCAGCTCCTGAACAAAAGGCCAAACCAAATTCAATCATTATAGTGTTTCTAATACAGGGCATTGCAGTACTCTAACTTCATCATCTGGTATACTTTATCCAGTCAAGTTGCAGTAATTAAAATAAGGTTGGTCAGTTTAATATTTTTTTTCCCAGCGAGAAAGCCCTATCACTTCAACTTTTTTACAATGCTATGTTTCATAACTAGCGAACCACAACCGGCTGTTCTCTCACTTATTTGTTCTCTTTTACATTTGTTTAATAATACTTACCAAAATCCAACAAATTATTATACTAAAAAGCCTAGGGTTCTGCACTGATGTCACTGATCGGACAAGCAGATGATATCCGGAATATTTAAACTTCAAAGTACCCTAACAAGTCCTAAACTTTAAGATACATTAATGGCATATTTTAAATTTTACAATATGGTGACAACGTATCTTGCAAAGGCAACATGTCGGCTATCTATCAAAGAACATGATCTTTCTTTTTCCCAACCACCCTTCTCCTCTCAATACGAACTTATTGTTCCATAAATTTTGAATACAAATAGAACACTGATGTTTATATAAAATTTCTTCGCTATGTTCAGGTTTGAGGTAATTTATAATCATGCCTTTTAATTACAATTACACCATGAAGCTCGCTGAAATATTTAAAAATCATATGTACATATATAATTGTTAATTCTAATTCTTTGAAATATTTAAAGACAAAATTTAATTACAAATGTTTATTTAACATATTTTTTGGTAATTTCTAACCATAAATATATTTCATTTATCATGTAAATTTTGTGTCGTAATTCAATACAGCACGCACCATGCCGTGCGCCGTGAGTCATGATTCCAAAAATCATTTGCACCACGCCATGCCGTTCGCTACTAACAACTATGAAACATCCCATAGTTCAATGATGGTACATACAGAATGATGAGCTTCCTAATCAGTAAGAAATTCTAAAAGCATGAAGTATGAACTACCTACTGTAGTGGGGCGAAGCTTGTTCATGAATTATGAACTACCTACTGTAGTGGGGCGAAGCTTGTTCATGAATTATGAACTACCTACTGTAGTGGGGTGAAGCTTGTTCAAACACAGGTTTCGCATCAATATTGTAAGCAAGATTTCAACGACCTTTCAAGTTACCAATAAGGCCCATGACAATCTGACGTGAAATGTCTAAAAGCATAAGTTTCTTATGCCAGTTCAATGACAAACTTGATTACAGATTGAGAAAAAAACTCTTCATGCACATTACATTTAAGATAAAACAACGATAGGTCAGAGTATCTCATGTAAGGCTCCATCCTTGAATTGCAAGCTTCACTATGAATGAATAAGAGGCTGTAGAAAAGCTATAATATAGTTGATATAAAAGGCTGAAAGAAACACACCACGTTCATTCAACAAGGAAATTCATTAAGCTAACTCCCTACTTGGAGGAGTACATGAGGCTCAAAATTATGGCAGATGAGTAAATTCACAACTCCATGGAGAAGAGAACTAAAGCAAAGGGACCACAGAGTGATCCCGCTGCTTAACAGCCTAGAGCTAATAGCAAGAAGTTCCAACTTACTCAACCCGCAAGACCGGAAGCTCACAATTCTTAGTTCTAAATGTTTCATGGTAGACACATAATTCACTATTCAAGTAAAATTGGTAAGATAAACTTTTTTATTGCCTTCTTGAATAAATAAAATAAAACAACAAGCTCCATCTCAGTAATGAAAGCAAAAAAATTCATAAAGGACGATCAACCATCGAAAACTAAGCATTTCAAAGTAGTAGTATTTTAAAGTTTTAATAACAATACATGATGTAACAGGCAAGCAAGAAAGAAAATCAAAGCCTTAAACCAAACGCACAAACAAATAAAAAAAAACGAAAACATCAGAATTGATGGCCAGCATTATCCAAGAGCATGCGTTAAGAAAAAGAAAAATTAATCACTTACACGGTCTTCAGGATGAAAGCATGGGTGAATAATTCCATTCATATCCAGGTATAAATTATCGTATTCGATGCCGTTAGGGTTTGGCTTACTCGTATCCACCGGAATTTTAACACCTTCGATAACCCCCGGCTCTTCTTCTATCACATCCACCACCACCATGGGATACTTCTCCGCCAACCACCGGTAAAACGCCGGAACTCCCATTCTCAATTAATCAACGCCAAGAAGAATTGCCCTAAGAGGAACAGATTTGCTATAGTGACCCAAACCCAAATGAATATAACAATTTAAAGAAAACAACAGAGTGAGTTTATGCAATTCTCTTATGCTAAATGAATAAACCAACCGGACACGAGACCGAATATGCGAATCTGGGCCACAATCTTACGCAAGATGCTCGATTGGATATAAACCCTCGAAGGAGGCGATTGGGGAAAACTTGAGGAGTTTTTCGGTATTTCAAGTGTACTAGAGGTTATATTTTGTTACTGACCGTTTAAAAATATCCCAAAGATTTGTCACACCTCACAATTATTCAATACAGCTAAGAAGAAAATTAATAATGAGGGTCAAAAAAAAAAATTACACGTGTGCTACTTACCATTCACTGTGATTGAATCAATGTCAATTGCCTAAAATTTAAGATATATATTCATGATTTTACCATGCAAAAATATAGTTTTTATACGACAATTTTATGTACAAAACATTTAATTAACATTCTTTTTATTTGATTAGATAACTATCGAATTGTTTGGACGGATTTGATTTGATTTGTTAGTTAACTAAATTTTATTTAAAATTTGAAAATAAATAATTATAAAATTCATGATCAAATTCTACTGCATAGATGCACGGCTTATAAATATAAAACATCATTATTTTACTATTCTATAATTTAAAAAAGAAAGAAACATAAAAATATATAATCTATGCTGTGTGTTGAGAATTTAGCTATTTTCACTAAATATATTTATATATGTATCATTTCTTCACTTAATAATGACAAAGTTAGTACACAATTATACTGAATAAATTTATGTGTGTGCCCATCTCTAAATTAATAATGACAAAGTTGGGTGTGCGCGATGTAGAGGATGGTTTGATTAAGTAAATTAATACACGCTATAAATAATATATATGAAGTAATTATTTTTAATTTTGTATTGTTTAAATTCAACCATGTATATAGAGTGTACTAAAATTAATAGTTATAATAAAACATTTATATTTAATAAATATAAGGTAATGATGTAAAATATTATAAAGTTAATTGTAAGAATCTAATAAATCAAATCTTAAAAACATACATGCATATAATTTTAAATCAATTTTAACATAAAAATAAGCAAAATGTGATAAATACCCCAAGAAACAAACATAAATTTAATTATTGAGTTTGTTTTGCTGAACTCAAAATTTAAAAGTTAATCATGTATCTAATTCATGATAATAGGCCTATCAAATGTTGAATTGAAAGGTCCGAACTAAATTTTTGAATTCAACATGATTCAATCAATCTATTCACGTGTGTGCATACTAAGTGTTATGCAATATGTATCCTATACTTCTATTGGTTGTCAAAATTATAATTATCTATGCTATATTATCCAATTAATAAAGTTTTTTGGATATACAAAATCAAATTTCATATTTTTTTATGCTCATTTCTAATTAGGACAGGGGATAAAAAAATGGGATGATTTTAGTGGAGATGAAAATTGTATTTAATATTAAGTTGTAAAAGAGAAAAAAAATTTAATTATATATTTTTAATATGTAATAATCATTGAATGATGTAATATTATGTAAGTATGTATGATATTAAAATATATAAATTTCAGTCAAAGAATTATACGAATAGGTATCAATTTGATTGTTAAAAAATAATTAGTTAATTATAAAAAGACAAAAGAAATAAAACTTTCCATTTAAATTTGAATAAAATTTGTAAAATAAAATATTTGGTACGTAAAATTTTTTGGTAAGGGCGAATAGCGATTAAATTGCAACCAAACACATAACAACTTTATATAAAATTCATGTCATTTTTCTATCATTTTATTTAAGATTTTAGGTGACGGTGAATAGCCATTAAATTGGAACCAAACACAGAACAACTTTATTTAAAATTCATTTCATTTTTCTATCATTTTATTTCACTTTTCTTTTCAACTTAGTTTTTATATTTACATTATCTCTCTTTTTTTTTCTCTTTTCAAAATTTTTTAAACTTTCTTTATTTTTTATTTCAAATATTTTTATACTTCTAATTTTAAATAATTTTATTTTAAATTTTGAAAATTAAATAACTGTATACTTTATAAATAAATTTACACTAGAACGTCCACTTTTACTAATAATAATTGATGACGATGATAACTACTTTGGACTAAATTTGGGCTCCGAAAGCTACCCACCTCGAACACACCCACCACCCATTCTGGCATCTGGCTTGAGAGGCACAGAATGTGTCCAAAGCCCAAAGAGCACATTGCTGCACAAAATTACAGAACAAAATAGTCGTGCTTCTCTGTCTGATCCATGACAGGAGGCCCAAAACCATTGTGTCTAATTCCACAAATTTGGACACCCTGAACCAATATTTCCAACTTCCAAGGCCACATTT
The DNA here is from genome assembly GCA_019155195.1 of Avicennia marina. Taxonomy (NCBI): domain Eukaryota; kingdom Viridiplantae; phylum Streptophyta; class Magnoliopsida; order Lamiales; family Acanthaceae; genus Avicennia; species Avicennia marina. Next base: position 4,179,879 of record CM032781.1, on the reverse strand, counting down.
ATATGAGCGAATTGGACCATATCAAAATCACCTTGTTTCTGCTTGTTTTAGCTCATTTTGAATACGTGATGACCGACAATTAATCACAAACCAGCATGCAATTTTTTAAATTGTTTTAATTCAGTTGGTCTAGGAAAAAATTGCTTCTTTGGGGTCACAACATTTATGGGGTTGTTATCCTATAAATCCTTCTTCATAACCATCCCTCCAGCTGGGATTGGACCCCTCTTAACAGAATGACGTTTCCTTGTGTGTGACTTGTCATTAGCATAATCCTGCGGTTGTTCCGCCCCGGACATTAATTAAACGTGTAAGGATTGATAACCTCTGCACTGGTTCTTGACCTGCAAGACACGTGATGATGTATCAATGGTAGAGGTACACCCGTAAGCCCTTTGTTCCCACTTCTTAGCTGTAACTGGCCACACACGTACCAATCCCTCGATTTCCCATTCAACAAAGCCAACACATATACGCATATTCCTCTCAACTTGAAGATTTTTCTTCTTACAAGCGTTTAAGAAGTTGGTAATGAGACATTTTCAGCTGCCCCATACATGTTCTTCTTGTGTGAGATTTTTCTTGCAACAGGAGGGACATTGGTACAGCATGCTATTGCAGCCTAAAATTGTTTACCCTATTCATCAGATCAGAAAGGATTTGGTTTCCATTCTATGAGGTTGAGTTTGAACCCAAAAAAAAAAAAAGAAATCTTGGATTGATTAAGGCAAGCAGGAGGCTTGGCTGAGACAGCTGCTACATTTTCCTTGTCCTTAAAGAAGGGTAAAGGAAGGCAAAAGTAGCATGGCTTTCAAGTTCTCAACCCAATTATTTTCCATCTTTCATCTTGTTTCCCTCTGTTTTCTCTTGGCCAATCATTCCTCTCAAAATTCGTGGTTTTAGGGTAGCTATGACATCATTGTCATCAACGTAAACAAGTAATAGTTCGTGAAAGTAATAATACACGATTCAAACTCAAGATCGTAGTACTACTTTGTTTATCCATGCTTTCAAACTCAAAAGACCAAGAGATTGTGTCCCATTGACCAAACCCTCAAGAATTGCCCACCGGAAGTGCAGCCGCCCCCCCCCCCCCCCCCCCCCCCCCAATCCTTCAAAAAGGGGTGTTGGAGATTGGACAAGGAATCAACTGAGGAAATGGTAGGGCCTTTCAATGCCGTTGTCCACTTTCCAAGTGTGTAAATGTCACAAACCAGCAGCAAATTTCATTCACAGAACATGGGATGGCATTCAAGCCGGGCATTTTCATGGACCCACAATCCTTGTTGCCTTCTCGACTTGATATCATCAAAGCCCTCAATCGTGTAATTGGGTCTTGATTTAATTGAGAATTAAATATAGAAATCAAAAGCGTGCCTAATATTTGCACTATCTATTATTGTCTATGTCTTAACTTTCTATGAACATTGTTCACATATGTTGATTTACGAGTTAGGTGATGCGAAACCCTAATAACTGCATGACAGAATTAGTTGTCTTTAGTACAAATTCAAGTGCATGCTAACGCTTTTTGTAAATTGACTAATGAATGTGTCCGGCACAGAAGCACGACACATCACAACATTAAAATTATGTTTGTCTGTTTAGGTTAATATGATTTAATATATTACTTTACTTATACTAATTATATTTAAAATTAAAGAAAATTGAATTTTATGAAAGAACTAAGATCCGATGCAATATTAATAATGCTATACCCTTAAAGTTAAGTTTGCGTTTGATATATACATGAAAAATTAAATTAACAACTAGAGTACTTGTCACAATTATGTGGCATCATGACAATTCTGGGTTAAAGAAGACTTTCGTGTCTGCTATGTATAATCACAGGGGTGTAGCTAAAATAATTGCATGTACACTTGTCGCTCCTAAACTGATCACAATTAGAGTTGTACTCCTTCCCCACCCTAAAATCCTAAACGTGTATATTTCCAAAGCAATTATTTTTGGCAATTTATTGAATTTATTTTATGTTATGATCATGGACTTTTCTTGTAAGGAGGAGCGCAGATTAGGTTAGAATTGCAAGGACCACATACACGAAACGTCCTTATACGGATTAGCAGTAGAATGGATATCTACTTGACTCCCACCAATTGGCATTTTTTTAGTCAAGGCATTCTAAATTATGAATTTATACACACACAATTTTTATAATAGCTCAGCATTCTAAAGCACAAATTTTGGTTGTTACAAAATTAATTGTTAGCAATAACGTCCTATCCTTAATTTAAAGTAATAATTAAATGTCTTTTCATAAATTTAAAATTAATTTTATCTCAAATAACTTCTCGTTTTAAGTCCATGAAACCTTATGCCAGCTCAATTTCGCCCACAACCATCACTAAGTATTTGACGAGACGGGCAACATTTTGGCAAATTAACTCCTTTCCTGGCTTAACATTAATTTGTTTGTTTTTAAATTTTTCTTTCAAAATATGTTATAATTATTATATTTTTTAAATTTTATTTTTATTTCTCTCTTGATTTTATATATTTTCCAATAAAACACATCAAAAACACGTACAAAAATTCAAAAACAAACATATTATTTACATAATTTTGTTGTAAGGTTAACTTTTACTTTAATATCAAAATTTTTTGAATTTACATATTATTTTATAATGTAATAATATTCAAATTTTATTTGTAACAGTACTGAAACTGGTAATATATATTAAATAAATAATTATTACATTATATATTCGTTGGAGAAACTCGGATTTTCAAATTTGCACCATTGACAAATATTGGTACAAATCCTTCTTGTCACTAGTAGACAACATGGAGAACTATTTAAACAAATATCCAACCATTGTAAAACTTCTAAAAATTATTTATTATAAACACAAAAAAACAAATATATATATATATATATATATCACTCAACATGTGTATAATTCGTTGTGAAATTTCTCATTGATCACATATATAATTATTAGTATTAGCTTTCATATTGAAAATTGACATCTCATTATTGACATTTTTCTCGGGTTACATTTAAATTTGCTGAAGGAGACAAGGGATGCATGAAATTATACATATCATAGGCTGCTTATGTATGCCAAACATCTTGATTCAAATGCTATATATTTATAGCAAATTAGCAATTGTAATCACTGTTATAGATTCTATGCATACACAAATTCATTTATAAATCATAAAATTAGTATTTTAAACAATGAAAATAAAATTCTTTAAAAGTATTAAGAATTTTTAAATTTAAAATAAAGAAATATCAAAAAATTGAAAAAAGTAAAAATTTTAAAAAAGCACCAGTACAAATACTAAGTTAATAGAAAATAGAAAATTATCAAAAAAAATATAAGAAACTAAATAGAGACAATTGTGTAATTTTAAATTGTTAAATGAATATTCAAAGTAAGAAAATAAAAAAAGATCAAAAAATATAAAAAGAGAAAAGGTTAAACGAGCACATGAATAAAAATAATATGTCACAAGAAAATAGAGAAAGAAAATGGTAAAAAAAAATAAAAGAATTTAAAATAAGGATATTGGATGGTTTGATGGTTAATGCAAGTTATGTTGAAATTATTAGTGTAACACATATGTAGGGAAAAACTAAAATAGAAACATTAAGATTTGTTTGCACAATTTAGAAATAATCATTTTACATATATGGGGTCATATTCAAAAAATAATTATATTAACAATTGTTATAACAAATGTTAGCACGAGCTAACTCTCCTAGTATAAATATACATGCTCAATTGAACTATCTTTAGCCCTTAATTTCTTTTGTAGCCTAGATTCCCTGGCCAACAAGTTTCTTTGTCTTTACTCTATCTTTATCTTAATTCCAACATTGAACGCGAGCTTCATCTCCCGATGAATATTCATCTTCAATCAATAACTTGAATGGTAATAGATGGACGAAAGACCTATCAAAACATTTGGCCACTTCACTGTTTTCCTTTTAGAGATATTTACAAAGAAAAACTCTTTAAAACTTGAATTAAATCACTCGAAATATGAACTTCTCAATCAATTCAACGAATTCTCCCTCAATCTGTATGTTTTCCTCTCTTAGTGCATATATTTTTCACACTTTGGTCGTTTAAAGATAATTTATTTTATCAACTTTAAAGATAAAAACAAATGCCAGAGAAATTTGGACGATTTTTGATAATTATTTTTAAAATATCCAAATTTATTGCTTAGCATGTTGATGTGCTACATATCCTTCCTAGAATCTTAGTTGATCTATGGATAAAGTAAACAATCTTTATCTAAATTAAATTATTATAATGTCATAGAATTAGCAACTCAATTGAAAATCTTAATGATTATGGAAGGAAGAATACGGATAAAATCAACAATTTAAATTTGGCAAATTTTAAGGCAGATTTTATTGCAACAATTCCTAAGAAAGATTTCCTTAATTTCAAAAATTTTATAAAAATAAATCTACCGATGTCAAGTGCCACAAAACTCCACATAACCAATATGCAAAACATACGCACGTGGCACTAACCAAGGATAATTATATCTAATTTCAATTTGCACAATTAAAAAAAAAAAACTTTATTTTCATAGTTAATATTTTATTGGTCATCTCTCGTATGGAAAAAATATCTCTTGAAAAAAAAGCTTAAAATATCCCTTTCTATCACAAATATCTTTAACTTGAAATGATGTATAATAATTAGACGAAGCTGAATAAGCTACATGGGACAGCAAAACATGTATAAGATCAAGCCTATTATACATACAGACGTACACATATATGTACACACACACACATATATATATAGATATATTAGGAAGAAAAAGGAAAATAAATTTATTAAAATATTCTTATATCCAGACCAAAAAACAAAAAGCACTGTTTCCAAAAAATTACAGACAGGTTGGGAGCCAGCAAATTGAAAGGAAGTTTCTTCTTCCCCTGGAAGATCGTGGGACTACAAAATCAGGAGCTAAAGAAAATAAAATGACATCTTGAAGATAGGTAGCGTTGAAGGTACACAGGGAGAGGGACCCCATTGTCCTGATGTGAGGCAACATGTAATACAATGTCCTGTATAGCTTTGGCTCCCAATACCATGTATTTTTCAACACATAACGCTGCCCAGACCATCGATGGTCTCTTCTTTGCCCCTACAATCCCACAAGCTTTTTTCCATTTTTCCTTTTGTTTGAAAAATTCTTTCTTTGCTTTTTTTAATTTAATTTTATTATTTTTAAATGCTAGAATAAAATAAATAGATCTTTAACTCTATATGGGTTGTTTCTTTTTATTTTCAAATTCATTATTTCCATTTTCTCCTATTTTAAAATACAATATCCATTTAACTTTCTACCTATTTTTTCACATCGCTTTTGCTTATTTCTTCTACTCAATCTCAATATTACTCTCTTTTTACACCTAATCTAAAAAATAACTCTATATTTATTACATAAAAACTATCCATAGCTATTCAACTCTCGTAAGTACCACACAGATTTTAGTACATAAAAATATTTAATGAAATATAATTCCAGTTCCTTACCTATACAATCACCAATTTTATTACACACACACACGATACTTGTTTTTACAAAAATTATGAATAAAAACAAATTTAGCCATGAAAACAATGAAAAATCCTAGCTAGATCTTAAAATTAGACCTTGTAGGTAAATAATAAAAACGAAGGGGCCCCAATTTCCCTTCATCTTCAAGAGCTCCCCACTTTATATAAATACCAAACTCTCGCCCTCACTTTTTTTCCACCACACTCTCCTCTTTTTTCCACTCCTCTCTTCGGAAGAAGAACCAAAATCATCATCTTTACTTGCACACTCCACTCAGAAACTTCCATAGACCCAATACCCTAAATCCAATGGCTACCAGAAAATACAACAAACTCTCACAAAAGGCTATGATCAAGCAGATTCTGAACCGGTGCTCGAGCTTAGGGAAGAGGCATGGATACGGAGGCGAAGAAGGGCTGCCGCTGGACGTCCCGAAAGGGCACTTTGTCGTGTACGTAGGAGAAAACAGAAGCAGATACATCGTCCCGATTTCAATCTTGAGCAGGCCAGAGTTCCAGAGCCTGCTTCAGCGTGCGGAAGAGGAGTTTGGGTTTGATCATGATATGGGCCTCACTATTCCTTGCGAAGAAGAGGTTTTCGAGTCCCTCACGGCGTCGTTTATGTAGAAAACTAAGAGCGGAAACCTGCGATGGAGGTCTGTCTAGACTGTGACTATTTTCTTATTACCAGACTGAAATGTAAAAAATTTTGTCATATCCCTGGTGGATTTTACCCTTTTTTTTTTAACTTTTTACCTTGACTGGTTGACTGGATCAAACCCATAACGGTGATGAGATTTGAAGGGGGCTGGATATGTGTAGGTGGAGGTTTGATTTTTGCTCGCAGTGGTAGTGTTTGATTGTAATTAGATTATGGCCTTAATTGTACCCTGTGAGAGTACTAATATATGCATTAAAGGTATCATTTGGGGATGGATGCTCCTCTTTATATCACACTATTTCTTGTTTCCTTTTTAATTTCCTCTCTAATTATATATCGTCCTTCTGTGGTTATTAAAAAGATATACTTGGTTCAATTTTTTTTAAGGAACATAAGTATTATGATTGTTTGCTTTCACTTTTAGTATGTATTTGTATTTTTTAAAATTATGTAAAAGTAAACAAATAAAATTTAAAAATATAATGATTGATGTTTACCTTTATTACGTAAAAAAAATGCTTTTTCAGTTATTTGAAGAAAACAAGCGAATCACAAGGGGAAAAAGACATTTTTTCTGCCACTCAAGCTGCGAGTTTTTGTTTTTCATTTTTATTTCCCCAGTTGCTCTATATTTTCTTTATTATTTATATAGCAATCAATTAATTTTAGAATCCTAACCTTTATTTTGATTTTTTTTGACTGATTTTTTTGTACCATATGGAGCATGTCATTGAAAAATCTCAGGCGAAGATTTTCTTTTATAACTAAGAGTTAAGAGAAAAAAATACAAAAGAATGTGTGTGTAATATATAATTTGGACCACTTGAGAGGCGTAAGTCATCCGAAAGAAACGAAAGAAGAGAGAATAAGGGTCAGATAAATTAAACGAAATAAAGGTACGTAAAGATGATTAATTGTACAAGTGGAGCATTATTACGATAGTCTCACAACTAATTGAGTGTCAATTGCCCCTCATTTTTTAATGAAAATCATAAATTATATTCTAAATATTATATTTAAATTATTCATTTTAATTTAAGTTATTATGTCATTTACAACTTAAAAAATCAAGCACAAAAAAAAAAAAAAAAAATTTGCGACAAAAAGTAGAGTGACAGCTCATGGTGACATTTGTCTGGGACTTGTCCGTTGATTGATCCTCAATTCCTCGCACCAAAGCCAAATGTACGAAACTATTAATGCCGCAATTTTCATTTTCCAATCTAACCTTTTAAATGATTTTTTTAACCATTGAAGTTCATGTGTTTAAACTAAAACACTATTCCATGGACTTTAAAGGATATGTTAGGTTAGATAATTTTGATATCTTACATAGTTGTTATAATTAGAAGAAAAAATTTTAGGAAAAAAATTAAATATAAGGAAAAATTATAGTTGTGCCATTAGAAAAATCCCATTTTCGTTTAATGCGGGAAAAGTGAGAAAAGACTTTCATGGTTCTTAGTCTTTTTGCAACATCTCCATTATCTCACCGCACGTCTTGCCATTTTCGAATTATATTTTAGATCACATACAAGTAAAATTAAAATTTTGTCTTTCTTTAATTTTATTTTCTCTGTCTTTTGTAAATAATTTCGAACCAAACATCGCATAAAGAATAGTGTGAAGGGAAGGAAAATTGTTGCATGCATCTTATAGGGACCCGCGATAATTTATTAGAAGGCAATATTTTCCAAAACCTAAGCTCAAATTAAAGACCCATAAAATATAATTCATTATGATTCACTTGTATTGACAGCATCGACGGCATCCTTTGAAATAGCAGTCACAACAAATGACAATAAGTCAATAACAACAACAATAATAATCACTATTAAGATAACCAATATAGGAAAATTAGGTTACTTAACGGTGGGAAATGCTTCAATTCAAAGAAATACACGCCTTCTTAAGAGTGGTGATTACAAGTTATCAAGTTGGGTTGAATCAGTGGCAGCAAATGAGTCGTGAATTCAAACACGACCCATTTGTCATATGAGTTTATCAATCTTGACTAAAATCTGCAAATAATCAATTAAATTCATTAATTTCGTGTTAAATTTAATTTGTATTAGAAATTATAATTTAAGGGTGGAAATTTGGTCAATCACATATTGATATATCAGATTGAGACACCAGTATACAAAATAAATTATCAGCCCAAATACGACCCATTTATTTTTCAAATCTATCAAGCATGATTTAATTTTATTAACTTATTTTTATTATTTTCATATTAAATTTATACCTTAATTTCTAAAGTATTTGTGAAATCGGCAGTCCTAATGCCTGCCTTATTAGCTAATAGTTCACGCTGAAATCGTCCGAATGTTGTCCGTACACTACCACCACATTTCTACAATAATTTGATCTCGGTCTGTACAGAGATGGTTGATATTTTTTGATTTGATCAACATCTGAAGTTCGCATGAAAACTAAAGAATAAGATTGTTTAGGTTTCCGCAATTCACAGAAAGCAACTAATCTAAATCTCTCTCGTAAATGCTGTTATGTGTGTGCATATATATATATATATATATATATATATATTAAATGGAGCTATTTATTCAATATATTTAATATCCTAGTCTATTACTTTGGTTATGATAAATATATATATATAAAGCCCAATTAGTGACACAGTTGAGGTGATGAATTAAGCTTAGTTACTTGCGGTTTCCATTATTTCAAGTCAGTTAAACACATTATTCAATTAAGTCAAAGGAACTAATCAGAAAGGGAATATTAAGAACTTCCCCAATTGAGAGCCTTTGGCAACATACCAACCTTATCTTTAGGTGAAATTCCAATTTGAGGAACGGCCATTTATTTATCAATCCCAAGAAACATAGGCTCGTGGTTGGAGGATTATTACTGATCACATTGATTGACCTTTTGCAACTACAGGTAATAAAGCAAATTGAAGCTTCAAAAGCAGAAAAATTTGTCTCCTACGTTTAATTTCCATGTCAAAACAATTTTTTTTTTAACTTTCTGTTAGAAAATGTCATATCTGCTGCCCCATTTGTTGTCCGAGACAGTCTTTTTTTCCTCTCTAGACTTGACTAAGGGATGAGAAGAATAAATAAATATATAAATTTGTTTATGCATACCATTATTATTTGCAAAAGTTTCAAGAAGGAATGTACCTTCTGTCTCCTGTAAATAAGTCTGTGCCACGGCTTCTATTAGTTAAAAATAATTAATTAAAAACTTAAAATTTTTAAAGTAGACTTAGAGGGGGTTTAGGTGAGATTGTAACATCTGAACAACATCGTATAAGATATTCAAAAATTTATAAACTTTTAATGAATATTTAGTATTTTTTATAAAAACAACTTATAAGTTTTAAAAATAAGAGTTGTGTTTGTTTTGATTTTTTAGTCTGTATTTTTAGTTATATTTTTTGAAAACTGTGTAAAAGTAAAAGAGTGATGGAAATAAAATTTAAAAAGTGTAATGATTGTATTATGTGTTTTTAGATGAAAAAATGAAAACAAATATAGTCAAGATATTTGAAATTTATAAACTCTTTAAAAATAAGTTGACTTTTTTCATCTTATTTCAAACATCTTATAAACTATTTCATTTTATATATTAAAAATAACATAAATATCTTTAAATTACATTGTATTAATGGTATTTAAGTTGTTTTTATTATTACATAAAAAAATTATAAATCAATTATAATTATAAATTTCAATAAACTCCTATAACATGATCTTACCAAACACTTTTTAATTTATTTTTAAAATAAAATTTATGACCTTATAAGTTCAAAAAATATCTTATAAACTATATAATTTTATAAGCTCTTGAAAATAAGTTTAGCCAAACACCTTCTTAATTAGGAGAAATATTGAGATATTACATGTTTGAATTTATTTTAATTACACAATATAAAATTATAAATTTACCTCTTTTCGATTTTACAATATAAAATTACACATGAGCCTATTTTTTTTAAAAAAATTGTTCTTTTATATCATCCTTTTTCTTTTTATTTATTCTTATTTGTGATCTCTTTTTTAAATGATCTCGCTTTCAATTTCTTTTTACCTCTCTTTGCTTTTATTTTAAATAATTTTTATATTTCTAATTTAAGTAATACTATTTTTATTATTTAAAACGTAATAATTTTATAATTTATAAATAATTATATATAAATATAAAGTATGTCAATTTTAATATTATATTATTATGACTTAGGCTGGTCCATGGGGGAAGTTTTCTCAAGGCAACGGGCAAATTGATACGTCAGCCCCAGCTTACATTTGACTTTTCGCAGGGAATTGTGGTGTCACAGAGTTGACCCAATCCAGGTGTTTATATTTGATTAAATTTAAAATTTTAATTGAATTCAAATTCAAACTTTCAAAAAAGTTTTGAATTTGAAATTTTTTTAGTGCAAACTCTATTAATTTGAATTATATTAAGCAATTTTTTTTGAACTCAACTCAATCACAGCCAAACATGAGCAACTGAATTTAACTGCTACCAAAGTTCAATTTTTTACTACACTTGCCTATATAAAATAATTCTATCTTCTCATCAACCATCAATTTATATATGTGAAGAGTGATAGAGTAGCTGGCGATGCATATTAAGATGGTTGACCCCAAAAATAATTGAGCAATAATTTTAAAATGGTAGACCACAAAATCCGAATTTTTAAAATTTGATAAGTGATCCACATAGGATAGAGTTCTTCGACGACGAGTATTATAATAGTGTATAATTAATGAGATACTCAGTGCTTATAGTATGGTACTTTATTTTTATCACACACACACACACACACACATGTATATATATAAGTTATATAAAATATAAAAATGTACTAAACATAATTAACATTATATTACATTGTACAGGATAAAATACTGTTTATGAAGAAAAGTTGCTAATTCAAATTAATTCAATTATGAATTTTGCTGTAATTTTTAAGATTATGCATTCTTTTCGCCATTATAGTGCCAATAATATGATAGGTGATTACATTATAAGTTTATTCGTCTTACATTGCACCTACGCATATTACCACAATTCCAATATTGATGTCTTCATGCACATCTTATGTATATATTTACTTAATTAATTATTTTTCTCCAGGTATCTTTATACATATATACATACACGCATATATATATGTGTGTGTGTGTGTGTGTGCGTGTATTAAATTGTATACGTTTTCAAATATTCAGGAAATTAAATTAAAGATTTGAAACCAAGACCAGAGGGTCACGAAGAAGACAAGATACTGTCACATTTAGCATAGAGGCAAAGATTAAAGGAAGAAACGAAATCTCATATCAGCCATCACTTATACATCTATCCATTTCAATCAAATTAATTAATGCACATTCAAAGTGTTGGTTGTGGTTCTCTGAAGAGTGCTTTGATTTTAATTGAAGAACCAATCACTGGTTGGGTTTGCTTTTCATGTATTTTCAATGTCTGTCCTTTAATGAATGTTATTTGGCAATATGGGGTTTCTGCTTTTCAACTGCCTACGTTTTTTATCATTTGGTTATTCCTCGTTGGCCTTTCTGAACAGTATTGGGAAAACGATGCGCCAACTCTCCAATGTTCTTTGTGTGTGTGTGTGTGTGTGTGTGTTTTTGAAAATTGAGTAAAAAAAAAGAAAGAAAGGAAAGAGATAATGAAATTTTTAAAAAAATAATGATTAAAATGTGTATTATTTTATGTTAAAAGAAAAAAAAAAAAGCAAATTATGTTTGGACCACGTATTTTTTATCTTTTAACATTCTATCAAATTTTATCTAACAAAATATGTTATTCATCTAGCTTTATATTCAAGAGACTTTATCTTCTTATATATATAATTAATTAATTATTCTTTAGTTATTACTTCTATTCATTATCAAATTAATATTATATACACACACACACATCACATTTTTGAATATATGTTTTATACATATATTCAAAAAAATTTCAAAATTTCCATCATATCAAAATTTTATAGCAAACATACTATTTATTTCAACTTAATTTTCACCAAATATCATTCTCCAACAAAACCCCTTGCCCAAACATAGCCAAAGCCAAACGCATCATTGTAATTTAATATAATTTTGTCAAAATGTAGAATAAAACAATGATCTCTTAACCGTACAAGTATCAATTTTCAATACAAATATTATTATAAAAATAAATTTGGAACAAATTTGCAATCCATTCATCTGCTCTCAAATTTTATGTCAACAAATATATTATTTATCAAAATTTTAATTCAAATTTAAATTTAAAATTTTTCTCTCTTACATATATAACTGATTAATTATTCTTTAATCATTACATACACTATTATATCATCAAATTATTCTTATATATTTAAATAAATTAAAAATTTTATTCCATCAAAATTTTACAACTAAACATATTATTCATCCCAACACAAATCCTACCAAACATTTTTTTCAACAAAAAAACCAGCCTCCCAAACACAGTGATATTTGTTATGACATTGGCATATAGCTGTATCGTTAATTTATGAAACACAGTCCACGTCGGATCACATGCAGTTGATCAACAAGTTCAAGTGACCCTTTTGTAGATGTGACACGCATGTGCCTTAAAATTATATGACAAATACACAAAGTCATCTCATGGAGTAGCAAGCACTGGTTTCTAAAATGAACCAATGAATAAGTCCATCCACCCGAGCGTATACAAGTTTAGAATCAAATTGCACATTAATTAATGGGCTTCAATTGATTTAATTATTACAGGATTAGGTTAGATGTTTGTTGGCAAATCCCATCGTATCCAACCCAAATCTTTTCAGAAGTATCAATGATGTTGGAAATTTGCAGTAGCTAGCATGCACCTATCAGAGCACATGAAGAAACAGTTTGCATAGATGCTTATTAACGTAGTGGGCATTGAGGAAAAGGTGCACAGACAGATCAAATAATTTATAGTGATTGATGATAAATGTTTGAACTAATTATCTGCACATATTTTGAAAATTAATATTTCATTTGATCATTATATAATATAAATATACAATATAAAAATAATTATGTTAAACACACGTTTGGTTTTACATTATTCATAAAACTTTCATGGGAGAAAAACACGTTATTTTTTAGTTCTTCAAAAAAATTCATCCAAACATTGGTGATAGTAAGGTGCTGCACTCTAGTCGTTAGAAATATTTTTTTGAAGTCATAAAATAGTACGCTGTGTAGATTAATTTCGTTAGAAACACTTTTGTAAATCTGACCCACCAGCTTTAGGTCTTCCCACTCACGAAAATGAAGTCCAGCACAAATGAAAATTTGATGGGACATTAAATTATGTAACATTTCTGTTACCTCAACTCAAAATCCAGCTCAGCTTTGTGCTTTTTTCTTTTATTTAATTATGTTTTGGGTTCATTTCCAAAGTCAACCTCTCAAAAGGATGCCAGCTGGACAGAAGAGAGACCTTTGATGGTTTGCTTTGATTAAGACGTCTTGATCACTTGCCACCATACTACAATTTTCTCCTAACCTTTTCCTAATATAATAGGTGAAGCCAAGCGTAAGCCTGTTTCTTGAAAGTGTTTGGAATATAATGAATGGAACTTGAAAACTGCACACACACACACACACACACACACACACATATATGTACATATAGCAATTAATTCTCTTGCAAATTCACAGTTGAGATGACCGACAAACAAGACTGAAGGCCCTCAAAATGTTGGATGGTGGGGGCTGTCTGTAGGGCAGACTATGCTGGGATTTCAATTACAGCACTTGTATAAAAAAATTCCAAATTGGCTGAGAAGAGGGATTCCGTGAGGCTTTCTGCCCACGCAGCTTCTGTCACTCCAACTCGACTGATATCTCCTCCTTCTTTCTTCAGCAGTTATATTACAAGAAGATTAATGCAAGTATCACCAACCAGTGTGTCTCCGCTTGTTGCATGTCTCAGGGACTTGATCTGTCCTACTCATTACACCCCAACAGGCCAACGCCATTCTTTTTATTTGTCACCATATCAATTAATTTCTGAAGACAAAGAATTACTGATACTTTTTGGCTCTTCTACTTGTATATCCTTCATGGCCCTTAACTGACATGATAAAAAAATATATGTGATAATAATCAAATATCTTGTGTATTGTTAGTTTACTCACTGTTCTTTTCCATGTTTTAGGCTTTATTTTAATGTTTTAGAATTAACACTGTCCTATGGTATAATGGAAAAAGCCTTGATTGTTACCTGTTAAATTTCTCCTTTGGAGGGCATTTCTGTTCTTGTGGGAATATTATAATTTAATAATTTTCTCTTCGCGGTAAACTGCACGCATTCATTTATATAAGTAATTTGTGTACACTCAATGCATATGCATATAAATTTTTAAAATAATTTATTGTCCACGTGCATAGAGTTATATTATTATTATATAATTAAATATATTTAAATATGTGCATGAGTCTTTTAGTTTATCATTTATCATTTGACAAAAACTAATTTATTTCAAATATAATATATTTATATGTTTTTTTTATTAAAGACAATAAAATATAAATGATTATGTTTTAAATTTTATTAAGATGCATATTAAACGAGAGAAAAAGAAAAAATATTAAAAAGGATGAAATAGTAAAAACATAAAAACAAAACAAAAAGAGAGGCAATTTAATTTGTTTACTTTACGTACCCGAAGATAGCTACTAATGAGAATTTAATTATAATAAATGGTATGCAGTTCTAACTTCTACCAAAAAGGTATTTTAGAAAATACATTAAATGATCAAAATTAGTTATTTCAAAAATCTCATCAATAATAAATAGTATAGATATATTTCTGATGAATGTTAAGCTGGCATTCATCAATGTCCTTACAATGTGAAATTTCACTACGGCCGACATACTTAATTAATTTCACAAACGGTGTATCTAGTCATACTATAAGGTAGGCACAAGTCAACAAGACCTAATTTTTTTCCCCCTCATTTCACTAATAATCATCTTTTAATAATATTGCATCTTATTTTTGCCATTAGGACAAAACATTACTAGTTTCTTTTTATCTCATAAATATGAAGGACTCAATTAAAAAAATTTGTAAAAATAAGATAGGGATAAAGAAATAAGATTAAAGATATATAATGATTAAAATGTGTGTATTTGTTAGTCTCTACATTAATTACATGGGCCAAAAGTTTAAGCGTTAATTGACACAGCGCTTTGTTTGCACTACGTAAATGGGCTTTGATGATTGTGGCCTGCAAAACAGTTGAAGTCCACATCAATGAATGGTCCAAAGAAGAACGTGGTACGGTTCTGTACAATTGTCGCTCCATTCAATTTCAACCGCTTATATTAAATACTGTAATGATGCCTCAGAAGCTCAGGCTGCAAGAAAATCTTGTCTAGTGCCCAGGAAAATAGAGATTGGTGGGGATGAGTGTGGCGGGATCATTTAATTATGAGATTGTTAATAAATTAAATTACTTGACACAAATTTAATATCTTATTAAACTTGAACTTGAATTACAACATTTGTTTTAAAATTTAATCTCATTATTAAGCTCAAGCTCTAGCTTGATTTGAAAATTTTAAAAGATTTTGAGACGGAAAAACTTCAAGTATACATAGAATCTAAATTATCACTCGAACTCGACTTACTAACGCTCCTTTGCTTCAACAAGGAGCAATGGCGGCAAAATGGGCCATTTTTCAAGTGGGCTTAATAGAATTTTCCTTGCAACACCGATCAACAACGGCAGTGACTGAAGTCAAAGGTGGGAGAGTTTGTTCCAACAATCATCTATGGCTGGCGCCAATGATAGACGACTTTCTTGGTAAAAGGATTGGTTGGTTTCATGAATTGAATGAACGTGGGCTCCTCTTTTATGATCTTTACCAAAGAAAGTTCAACTTGTCCGATTAATCACTACAACTATACTTGGGAATTTCCAAGGGCTTGACACTCTTGAGGCTCATATCCATATCTCTTAAGAGTATGATATCATTCATAATCAATTTTTATAGAGTTGAGTGCTATCTGTTGAATCTACTTATGAGCTAAAAAAGAAAAAAAAATTGTGCACGCGAAAAAGAGTAAGAGATATGAGTTACATATAAGAGGATTCATAACTATTAAGAACTTTTAAAATAAGAAAAGGTGTAAATTTAAGAATATACACGTGCTTATATACAAAATCACGGATGGTTCTTCTCTATTTAGTTCAATTCTGCTTCATGCTTAACAATTGATGCATAGAATACTGTTATTAAGTTGTTTGGATCTTATTAGAGACTTGATATATTCAATCAAACCTTGTGATTTGACTCGCACATTCTCACAAAATAAAATGTACAAACTAACCTACAATTGTTGCTTGGAATGCTGAAGCCCACACAAGTAACCCAAGGGGTATCATGCTCACAATGTGCTTGCGAAAAATACCGTCAGACAAGAGTGTGCATTTGAAATAATAAATTTGAAAAGATGACTTTGAAATGCATAATAATAAATCAATTATACTTATTTGGGTGAGAAAATTGAAATGGATTAAAATTATTTTTATTTAGAATCATTTAAACTTTCTCCAAATTCAAATATGAAGCCTCAAGAATTTATCAATTTGGAACTTGTTTACAACCGATAGTAAGAGTATGCGTAAGGCAAATATCCTTGGATTACAGCTATATGATTTATGATTTTATTTGCATTTCAGTAAGTAGAGGATGTGTGGTTGTTTGGCCGGACTTACAACTCATGCATCCAAGCTATTAAATTTAAAACAAAATACTTTTATTAAAAGGGGCATAATTGAAAATAAAATCAATGAAATCCGACTTCGTAAAGTAAAAAAGAAAAGTTCTAGTAGTATCATATTGGCAAATTATTTACTTACTCTTTTCTTCAATTTCGAAAATGAAATTTCAAAATAAGTGCACCAAGGTAGAGCGAATACAAATTTCACTTGTACAAGTGTGAAGAACTAAAGAGAAACTTTCCAGTCAACAATTACCAGACCAATTTCAAGTGAGACAAAACCGAATGAAACGACAAGTTCGATATCGTGTCACAGTGTGCTGCACAAAATTATCTTACAGTCATCAGATAGCAATAATATTAGACTCCGGTCCCTGGGCTGAACTTCCTAGGGCAAATGTGTTTTAAATCGAAACAATTGTAGGCTCTTTTGTGGTATGTAATGAATGGAAAAACGATTGTTTTGCATTTATTCGCATGCCTTCCTGTCTCAGTAGGCAGGGTCGCGAATCATTCGTTGTTGGTTGTTTAAGACTGAAGCAAGAACCATGCTTCAAACCATAGACAACCACTTTCAAAGGAACCCCCTTTAACACCAAATCACAAGTATGACAAGTTGAAAAGGATGTTCGTCTTTATATACAGAAAAGCTTAAATTGCTTCAGGTAGATATAACCAGTAAACATCCTGCCGAACCCACGTACTGAGATTAATTAAGCTATTGAATGCAGGCACTACTGACCATTCTTAGTTTTCGAAGAAAAGAATCTGCTAAATCCACGAGCATGTTTCTCCGGGGTGGGTGTAGATGAAGTAGAAGAGGAGCCTGACTTTGTCGAGCGGTGATTTTTCGAGCTGACTGGTGATCTCAGTAAGATGTTTGCTTCAGAATCAGATGGAGTAAACGGGGGATTCAACAGGTCCAGGGGAGACTCTGATCCGGCTTCGCGCAAATGGGAAGAATTTGCAGCATCCATTTCAGAAGGATCATTATCTTGTATATTAATGCTACTTATAGTTGGTTCCTCAGTTGAGGCTTCAACCTTTTGACTCCTTCCATAATTTGTGGAACCAACAATGTCTGCTTGGGGGCGTAGAGCTTTCAATTGCTTACCAAGAAGAAATATGGTTTCTTGGCACTCCACTAGCTTTTCAGCTGCAGCTGTCAACTCCTTCTCCTGATACAGAAGAAATAGGTGTTTTAGTTTTCCAGAAGCTTAAAAATTGACAGGGCAAAAGTAATAAGTAGTTTATTCTAATTAAGATGAGTTTCGCTAGTTTTTTGTCAAGGTAAGACTAAGGTTTTTAGTCGGTCACCACAAATCTCCTAGAATTTCTTAATCCGTCAAAGATTCAAAATAAGATGAAGTTATGAAATACAAGAAGCTTTTATGTGATCCACCACCACAACCAAGCTATTAGTTCTGAAAGTCACGTGCAACAAAGCTTTGCACTAACTTGCGATTTAGATTTGAAAATTCTACTTTAGAAGAGTGCCTCTAAGTGGAAATCCATTTTAAAAATAAGAGATTCAAGACTCTAAAAACACTGTTTGAAGTAGCAGGTCTAATAATTAACACTTGTAATCAAGGTAATGGAAACGATAGCAAGTACACTCCTTCAGGAAGCAAGATTCTTGTATAAGCCTGACCTGGTTAGTCTTATCATCATTATCAGCTGCAGCAGAACAATCAACCCTGATATTAAAGATAAAGAAAAACAGAGATTAATTTTTTAAAAAATAAACTTTTTTACTGAAATTACATTTCACAGTAAGCACCAAATTTGATAAAACATATTAGAATCCTGAGAAGAGATTGGACATGTAATAACTAGAACATGCAGCAAGAACTATGCCATCACAAAACAGTAATAATCAAGTAAACATGCATCTACTATGAGGCTTTTGAACCAAGTAGGGAGGCCAAATTTTATTGCTAGTTTCATGGTTCGGGGGGGGGGGGGGGGTGACTGAAGGCAGTGGTTAATTAACTGCCTATGCTAGATGTAAATCATGAGAGATCTATTAGACTTGCACAAGAATTACAAAAGCAGAAAGTACAGTACAAAGCGCCACCTTATATATGGTTCTTCGGATTTATTACATTTGGTAGGAATCCAACACCCAACTATAGTCATGAGGGACACTTTGGGAAGCCAGAAGCACTCCTTTAACAATTTTTGGGCCCTCATCTTATAAGGCTATGTTTTTTTCATTCTAGCCACCACACAACACACTACCAGCGTTACACTTATAAATTTTTTTTACTTTTACATAATTTTTTTAAAAAAAAGACACACATAAAAACATATACCCAAAAATAAAAACAAAGATAACTAAAGGTTCTACAATCCAATTCAGAAATATGTGATGACGAAGAGTATGAATATATATATATCTATAGCCTAAATGTTCTTTCCACATACCCAAACATATTTCTAAAAAGTATTAAGATGAGCCCCTCCTCAAAAAATGGCAAGAACTATCTATTTCAGCCATTTTAAAGTTTAAATAATGCAAACAATTTTTTCAAGAAAAGATACTACCTTTCCAGCCGCTGTTGGAGATCACTGCATCTTTTCAGTGCCTCTTGGTGACTTCTTCTCTCCAACTCTAGCTCATTGTTCAAGCTTTCTATTTTTTCTTGGAGGAGTTTTACTTCCTTCTCTAATTCTTCTGCCCGTGATTCAAGTGATTTGTATGATTCTGCCATGCATTTGAGCTGTGTCTCAGCCAAGCTGTTGGACTTCCGAGCTGATGTTAATTGTGACTTAACCTCAGCAAGAAGCTGTTCTGTTTCCAACAACTGGGACTTTGTGCTTTCAAAATTTTCTCTACATCTGGCAAGATCACCAGCCAGGTTATCTCTGTCCGTTTTCAGTTGTTCAAACTCCTCCAATGAACATTTCCATGAAGATGCGGTTGATTCAGAGGTTGGTACAAGATTCCCATCATTTGGAACATCAGGATCAGATGCAGAATCAGAATAGTGGGCACAACCATTAGGATACCTCTCTCTTGATGCATCCACAACAGCTTTGTTTACTGGCAGTGCGATCTTGTCTATGCAATCAGAAATATTAGTTTCCACTTCAGAACTTCTAAATCCCAGAATATTGAAGTGCAGCTCACTAGCTTTGCTCAGTACATGAGAAACATCGATAACAAAATCAGTTAAATTAATGTCACTGTTCATAGCATCATTATATTTGGCAGAGAACATATTCAGCTTCTTGTTCAGTCCGTCGTCATCAGGTGTGGTTGCCGGGACAATCTTAGCCTCTTTCCCAAGAATCAGTATAAAGTTGTAAATCTGAGAAATAGCAATTTCGATATCTTGATTGATAGTTTCCACAGTGTTGATGCATGGCTTACCATCCCCAGACAAAGATATCCCCTTCGCAGCAGTTATCTTGGCACCATCAGCAAGAGCATTCAGATCATTCGTTTGGCCAGAACCATGATCTGCCGCAACAACACCATTTGCCAATTGGAGTTTCAACGTATCGAGCATATCCTGCATAACACTTCTGATGTCCACTATAACTTTTTCTGCATCATTCTCATTAGAGATTGACTCAAGTACCAAAGACACTTTTGATTGGAGTTTCACAAAGATAAGTGGGTCTGCATGCATTTGTGGATTCGCCACAGCTGAATCCTCTTTAGTAGACACATGAGGCTCCAGAGCATGTTGCTCCCCAGACCGGGGCTCTGCACTAAATTTCACTTCTGAAGCTTCATTTTTCACAAGTTCAGATCCTGAATTTCCTGTCTCGCCTGAAAAATCTCTACCTGAAACTGTTCCATTTGACAGACATGCCAACTTTTCCATCTCGAGAAAGTCATCCATCAGGTTCAGATGATTTGCATTTTCAGACTTGTGTGGACTGTCAATGTTCTTTTCCTTCTTGAAATGGGAAACCTCAGACATCAATCCAGTAGACCATGAACCAGTACAACTTACATTGTCATCATTTCCATCTTCAGACACACAGGTGAAACTTGACAGGTTTGTAGTGTCTTTACAACACAAACCTTCTATTTGGACCTGTGTGTCGGATCTAAGAGGATTTTTCTGTTCACCATTGGCTTGCAGCTGTGCCTCTAAACTTTGAAGCTTGCTGGCTGTCTCTGCATGGATACTTCTAGAAGTTTGCAGTTCACTGTTACGCTTTGTCAATGCTTCCTTCAGCATCTTTGTTTCTTCCTCCATTGCCAGTAACCGTTCTGTGAGTAGTTCATTCTCTTTAAGGTACTTCTGTCCATTGTCGAGTGAAAATTCGGGCAGTTGGGACAAATGTTGAGTAGGAGGCTTCACAGGAGACCTCCTTAAACGAGAATCCCCATAGTCTCGCCCTAAGTTTTCGACTTCAAGCTTCATTTGCGCAAGTGCAGCTGGACCAGGCAATTTCTTTCGAACAAGACCTCGTAACCTTTGACACTCAGCTTCAAGCTTCGCAATTTTCTTCACTCCTTCAAGATGCTGCTTGTTTGCTACTTCAGCAGATCGCACACTCATGTTCTTTTCCTCATTACGAATTTCCACCTCTTTCGTTGCAATATGGAGTTCATATTTGAGAGAGTTTACTTCTTTTTCACAAGACTCAATGTTGCTCTTCAGACGTTCTATCTCAGCCTCAGCTTGTGATTTTTCTTCGGTGAGCTGGACCAGCATGTTAGAGCGCTCTTGCAAGGATCTAGATAATGCACCATTTTCTCCGGCAGATCTCAGTAATTCTTGGTCCAAGTTAGCAATTTTTGCCTCAAGCTCCAGCTTCATCTTGTCGAACTGTTTTGTTTTGTTAAGAACTACTCCATTTAATTTCTGGTCATGCTCTTCCTTCAAATTTCTTATCTGCCTCATGCATTCCTTCAGAGCACCATCTAAATGTGATGCCCGGTCCTCGGCAGTCAGCTTTAGCAGTGTGACAGATTCTAGATTATTTTTCAGTGCTGCAGCTTCTGCCTCAGCCTTTTCCCAACCTGTGCAAAAAATTGTCCATCAAGTTCCACCATTTATAATTTCATGGTTGAAGAAAAGACATGCAACAATTGATCTGAAACCTGAGACGGCTTCTTCAGCAACTTTGGCATGTTGTTTCACCAGGTTTTCTTTGTTAGTCATTTCTGCATTGGCTTCTGCTAACTTATCATTCAATTCTTTTACTTCATCCTTCAATGTCTGAACTTGTTCTTTATAGGACTTCACTTGATCCTCCAACCCAGTTAAATGCGTGTATGATTCCATAGAAATTTGAACATACTTCGGCTTTTTATTAGTGTCTTGTTTTGCCTGTTAAAGAATAGGACAACATAGGCAGAAGACAAATTGCACGGCTTGTAAGACAAATTCAATCACCAAGATTGGGTAATAACAATACATAACAAGGACGGGAAGAAAACTGTGCACGCTTGAGTTTGAGAATTGATCACGGTAATATGGACAAACCTTGTCAACTTGAGTTGCACCAATGTCTGCAACAGCTGCAGAAGAGTCTGACGCAGTAGCAGCAGCTTTCTCAGCTGCTTGCTTATCAGATGATTTTTTCTTCCAGGGCCAACTCCTTATATCCATTACAGCCTGCGGATGCAAACAAAAATGTGAAAATTAGGCTAAAACAACTAGATGAAAAAATAAAGCATATATGTTTCCGTTGACAGAACTGTTTATAGTACAGAGCAATATTCTTATCCGAATGTCAGTCCCTCCAGTCAAAAGCAACAGGCTCTTGTTCTGTTTCTGCAGGAATAATAAATGCTTCTTGTTAACATATACAATCAAACTGAGTCTGACAGTATTTGAGAACTCCTATTCTTGAAACACATACTACAAAAACAGAGAGTTCCAGGACTTCACTAGCTTATAAGTTAAATAAGCAGGCGACCAATGAAGACATTCAAATATGAAAAACATTCAAAAGTTAGGATAAGCAGGCATGAAAACAAATCAACTGGCATCAATTAAACAGCAGGGTTTAAAAGGGTCAGTAGAAAGTGAGGTACACTGGATGATCTTTAATATCAAAACTGCAAAGATGATTTTAAAATACGACTGCTCTATCTACGTTTCATAACAAAGAGAAAGAATCTTAAAAATAAATACTAATAAATATTAAATACTAGCATCATATTTTTTATAACCTTGAGAAAGATTTATGACCAGAAACATCGAAGTAATTGATACCCGAGGAATCATAAAAATCTCCGGATCATAAGACTAATGTCAACGGCAGAACTGTGGAGGTCAGATATATGCAAACATAAGATACTCCAGTCAAATCATCAGTACACATCTTGCGTTACAAAATGTTTATTTTTTAAGGCGTGCAACTGCCCTGTAGAATTAAAATGTGGACAAAGAAAAGGATAGGCCACCAGAAACGATTAAGGTACACCGAGAATATGACATTTCCATTATCTAGCCAATTAGGAAAGGAAAAGGATAAATCTTAAAGTCTAGCCACCCTACTGCAGAAATTAGGTCTAAGCCAATATATTATCAAAGAGATTTAATGAAGCAAATAATAATCCAGTTGTAATTCATAATCGTGGTGCCTAGTCTACTACCGCCTACGAGAACCCAAATATGTAAACATATTGCTGCCACAAATATCAGCTACAGAGAATTATTGAAAAGTTTATCTCCTCAAACAATTCCGAAACCCAGTAACACGTAGTAAAATAGTTATCTCCCAAACCCAAAAAATAAATAAACAAAAAATCCCTCGAAATAAATGTACCTGATTGCCTCACAAGATATTTAGATTTATCCTTAATTTATAACTGAAAGGAAAAAATAGACGACACACACCAAGAATTTTTATCCTTAATTTATAACTAAAAGGAAAATATAGCCGACACACACCAAGAATTTCTATATAAATTGCAAGGATTTTAGAAATTAAACATAAGAATAGCATTTTCAAAACAAATTAACGACTGCCAATACCTCCGAAAAGAACCAGAGCTCTTAAAATCTTGTTATTTAAGAGGGGAAAAAAGAAAAAGAAGAAGATCCCTTCAAAGCTATAAAGCTCCAAAGCAAAGTGCCAACAAAAAATGGGCAAAAGGAAAAGGAGAAAATGCAAACCGAGAGAAAACGTTAAAAAACAAAAAAAACCCAAGTGCTCTCAAGTAATAAGAAGCAAGGAAAAAAATGATTTAAAATAGGAGCAAAACAAAAGTATACTGTGGCTTTCCGGAACACAGAAAACAAAGCAAACGTCAGAAAAGTCTCGGTCAGTAACTCCATTCACTTCGAAACAGAGAAAAGCAAATGCAGCAGAAGATCCATCACACTACAGATACAAACAAGCGGATTTGCTGCAGACCTTCACGCTTACCAGCAGCAATGCAGTGAATTTCCGATGCAACTAAGATCTAGGATTCTTAATGCAGTTGGAATTTGAAAATTCGTGCACTTTTTCTTTTCATAGATAAAAATGGCGGTGGTGGTGTGGGGTTGAGAGCATCATTCTCTCTGCGTTAGGTGTCCGTCACAAGGCAGAGGCGTTGGAAAGCTCCAAAAAACATCTCTCTGCCTTTTAAAATTGGGGAGCACAATTTCGGGGAAATGAGACTTTTCTGACAAATTTTTGAACTGAAGCAAGAGAAAGCGAGTATTTATACCACCTGGGTTTTACGTGGTAACAGTGGCGTATACGGTAAACGAGAAACGTATTTCATGCGGGGGATGAAATGACGGAAACGCCCTGGAGAAACGCAATACTGGCGAGTGGGTGGCAAGTGGTGGCACAGAATAAGAGAGATGGGCTGTCTTGATCTGGTCTCCGGGCCCCACTGTCACTTTTGTGTGATGAATCGGGACAGCTCAAAATTTTGGTGGCATGTGCAGCCGTTGTATCTGATTTTTTTCACTCGGTTTTAGATTTTTGCATTTAGAGACTTTGTTTTTTTTTTTTTTTTTCATTTTTTTGTATGTTTAATAGAAAGGTCAAAGAATTATTTTATTGGTGTTTTTTCTTCTGTTTTTGTAAGTCTGTTTTACAAAATATGGTATCAGCCTTGTTTGGTTCAATGAGGGGGAAATTAGAATAAAAAGAGGACGGGGAGACTGAGACTTTGCATGAAAATGGTAACCTTACACATGGCCGAGAAGTAAATTCAAATATGTCGTTATTTGTTATGATGCAAATAAAAATAGGAATGAAGATCTTTTTTGACACATTTATTAGCTTTTTAATTCTTGCTACTAATTTTGAGGTGTAAAATTAAATTTCAAAAATTATCCATTATGGTTCAACGTTCAACCATTAAAATTAAGCGAATGTTTAGCTACACTTATTTTTAATAGTTTGTAAGATTATATTAATTGTAAAATGTTTTAGAGTTAAGTTTATAGGTTTTATTTTAAAAATAAAATAATAAAATATGTGGATGAAAATCTACAAAGTACAAACTGACACCCAAACACCCTCTGAGATGAAAAATCCTTTACCAGTCAACGTGAATGGTAAATATTTTTAGTGTTGACCGTTCAACATTTTGAGCAAGATACAGTTCAGAATTCCGAGGGCAGGCATGTATTGTTTATTTTATGGCATCCAATGTCTGTGTGGTCTTTGGAATAACGTAGCTTCTCTGGGACAGAGGTGACAACCTGTTTGGTTTTTGCAACACAGCTTTTGACTGAAAACAATTACTCACAAATATTTAAATAACCTAAATTAGACAAATATATGTATATATATATGGAGTGTGTGTGTGTGCGCGTGCGCAAGAATTGAATTCTGCTGCCATGATAAAAAGCTCTTTTGCTCTGTGATTGGGAGAGGGGTTTCATTGGAAGATGGTTTTTGAGGAGAATTATGTTGGGATATATAATATATTTAATTGTAAAATTATGATATTTTAGAATTTTTTATTTATTTGAATATAGGTATAAAGTATATGGTAATGGTAAGATAATGTAATAATATATAAATATAAATATTAGTTTATATTATATAAATATATATAAATGTGAGTGTAAATGAATATATATAGGTATTGATATGGTTGGAAATGGTTGTAATGATTAAAAAATAAATAATTAATTATATATATAAAAAAGTAAAATTTGAATTTGAATTGAATGAAAATATTGTTGAATAATATATTTGATATGTAAAGTTGGATAAGTTGTGTAATAATATAAAGTTGGCTTCCACACATACCCTTGAATCTTGGTTAACATTCAATTATCCTCTTGCCTAATAATGCGAGTGATTTGCATATGGAATTAAATAACTTGGGCTATGTTTGAGTGAGGGATTTTTATTGGATATGATCTTTATGTGTAGATGAGTAATATATTTGGAAATAAGATTTTAAAGAGATTAATAGTATTATTGATTTTGAATATATGTAAAAAAGTATATAATAATGATTGAATGATGTAATAACTTATATGAATAATAATTATATTTTACGGTATAAATAAAAATAAATGTAAATATATATTTGACATATACAAATATTAATTTGATTGTTAATAGTTGTAATAATTAAATAATAGTTAGTTAATTATTTATGTGAATGATATAAAATTTAAATTTAATTTAGATGAAAATATTATTGAATGGTATATTTGTTTGTATGAAATTTGATAGTGTGTTTTGAAATTAGAACTTGGGTTCCAGGCATAACCTTACAGTTTTATTTTTTTCCTTACTTTCACACATTAACAGGAACTAAGAACATAGTTTGTTTTCATATCTTTGGTGCAGTGTTTAAAATTAACAAATAATGAATATATGTTAGACGAAAATTTGTTGAAGAATTTTTTAGTAGTTTAATTTCCCGCGTATGTATTTAAAAACATGACCAAGATTTTGTACATCAATAAACAGACAAACGTGTGCATCGGAGATGACAATTCCAGCAGACTGGGTGCTGGAATTTGAACTAGGAACTGGGTGCAGCTTTTAATGAATTGTTAATTGATTAATCAATTAACTAATTAATTTCCTCCATCAAACTTTATTTTGTTGAATTTGATGATGCCTGCGAGATGGATTTTTGTTGAAATGAAAATTATATTGAAATGAATAATATATTAAGTTGTTAAATTTTGATAGATGATAATTGTAATTTATTTAAATATATAAATAAAAAGTATAAAAGTGGTTGAACATTATGATATGGGTAGGTATGTCTACGCCATTGTGTGCTGCGGAAGACCTCCAAATTTAATGAGTTGATGTAAAATGATGCAATGGAATTGCACTTGGTGATGGGACATAAATGGCAACAACACATGGTTCCGCGATTATGAATTTATCATTACATTTTATGGTCATTAGAACTCACAAGGTTGTCACGATGAAGCATGTGCGGGTGAAATAATTACTACAAGTTTATGTGCGGGTGAAATTAGCGGTGGATATTCAATTCTTTTATATATTTTTAAATAAATACATTTAACATTATTTGGATAGTTAATCATTGGCTGGAGAGTCCAAGAAAAGCAGCACCTTTATTTTTGTCTGTTTTATTTGCATAAATAGTAAGAAAAATAAAATGCAACTATAAAAATATTTCGCCAATCCAAACAAATGTTTTGCTTTGTCCAGTGTTTACTAAGGAATTAAGGTCATTCTAAGAAAACTAGTTATAGATTAGTCTTGATCCCACCTACTTGAACATTGCTTGTTATTAAATTGGTAATAAGTTTGTTGGACTAAACATGATAATATTAAATAATCTTAGCTTGTTTTGGTTGCTCATTCTTTATTATTCATACCCACCAAATTTTTTACCAAACAAATATTTTATAGCACAAAGTTTTTATTCAAATTCAAATTCATAATTTTTTTCTTTTATATATATAATTAATAAATTATTACTCATTTACAATCAAATCAATATATATATATATACGCACACATATACTAAAATTTGTATATATTTGTATTCCATAAATCTATATACTAGTACATTGTCTAATCATTATTACATATTATATATAAATAAAATGTCCAAACAAAATTTGATGGAAAAGAAAATTGATATGAAAATTTATAAATAATGTAAAAATAAAAGAAAAAAATAAATTAATTAATTAATTTGTTGGGAAGTATATTTGAAAGTGTGAATTTTGATACAGGGAGCAAACAAGTAGAGCTAGCCTAAGCCCCTTTAAGCTCAAGCTCAAACTCAAATTTTTTCAAACTCAAATCGAGTTGAGCTTAAGCTTAAACTTGAGCTCATTATTTTTATTTTTAAAATAAATTATAAACTTTAAAAAAATTAACGTCTTCAATTTTGTGAAAAAATGAAACATGATTTTAAAGAACTTTATAATTTGTAAATATTAATAACTTTCAAATAATATTAAAGCATATAAATTATGTGAATATTTATTAATTAACATAATAATGTAATCTTATTACACATGTATTAACTTATAAAATGAATAAATATAAAATTTTAATTAATTTTATTATGTCATTTTTATATTTAAGTGATTGAAATATTATACTAGGGTTTTATAAAATGAATAAATTTCTCTCCCCTGTACATTTTATTGCTAAATATAATTTTCATACCACTTAAACTCTCCCCCACCTTCATCCCACTCAAATTAACAACTAAACATGTCACTTAATATTTCCAATGACTCCAAACTTAAATTTTAAAATTATTTAAGTTCGTAATTGCATGAGCTAATTGTATGTGTTGAAAAAAAGGAGTCCACAACTCCATCGCTATCAGAGGCTCCCTGTTAGAACAGTTTATGCCATCACATCGTCATGGAATAGAATTAATGAATTTGGACATCCTAGGTTCATCTTTCTACAAAGTCCAACCGCCTCTGGCCACTTTAAAGATTCACCACAGCGTATGTTATCCTTTCCACTGCCTACACTGTACATTTCACCCTACTGACACTCTCACTGAGCATCCACCTATAAATATGGACACCTCGTCTAAGTTGTTGCACTAACCATTGCTTGTATTACTACACTAATTTGGTGAATTCTCGAGGACATGGGAGTCGCTGTTCCATCACATTGAGTCTCGCCTAAGAGGTTAACATTGGCGTGTGATGTCTCGAGAGTTGGGTTTCCGAGTTTTCGATGAAGTTATCAGAATATATTAT
This sequence comes from Avicennia marina, assembly GCA_019155195.1. NCBI lineage: Eukaryota > Viridiplantae > Streptophyta > Magnoliopsida > Lamiales > Acanthaceae > Avicennia > Avicennia marina. The sequence goes on along the minus strand of CM032781.1, from coordinate 4,150,803 downwards.
TTAATTAACTATAAAATTCCTTCATGGTTATTGAATTATAAAAGAAGTTGATGGGAAGTACTATTCATAATTCAATGAATCAGTCAAATGTGTACAAATCCCAAATGCAATTACTAGTCAAACCTACCCCTTGTCCTACTCAAATCTAAACAACTCAAATGAGATAGATTTACCAATTTTATGTGTTTGGGACAGAAATTACAAGATTTAGTAGAGAAAGGCGTTAATATTGCAGCTCCACAACAGTTGGCACGCGTGCAGTCTATGAGAGACGACAGGGTTGGGTTGGTATGAGACCCAATGGACCAGGGTTTAATTAGTGGAGCCCTTCTTATGACAGCTTTCATCACTCAACAGTGTTGTACCACACCTTCCACATTTGGCATTCTATGCTATGCTCTTTTCTTTCATTTGCCTCTCGTTGTTTCTGCTCATGACCCCACGTAGTTTTCAAATTCATAAACACATCCTCTACCATTATACTTTTTAAATGTTGCCTCCTTTTCTCTAATTTTTATACAATATTTAAGATGAAAATATTTAAAAACAAACTTATGACCAAAAAAATGAAATAAAATTTAACAACTAAAATAAATGGATCCGTAATAAGTTTAAAATCGTTCCAACCGGAAAGCTAACAGGACGGGACCACAAAACCACACGTTTCAGCGAAGCAAGTGCTTTTCTTTCGGGGGGTGAAGTCCCCATCAGGCCCACAGCAGACAACCGACACGTGTCACCACCTGGCACATACATATATAACCCGATTTTTTACCTCCTAATTGCACCTGTCGGCAGGCTCACTAATCCCCTCCTAATTTCATATTAGTGGGAAGAAGAAAAAAATTAATACACTCAAAATTCTAGTCGGGCAAACCCCCCCAAAAAATAAATAATAAAGGAAAAAAAGATGTTATTTATGACCTGACTATCCTTCGGACTTGTGGAAATGCCATTGGGGTCCCCAAACTCTCAAGTCATTACTCCCTTCCAAATTTTGAGTGTCAATCAAAACCATTTGATTTAGTTGTTTAAAACTAGTAGCAATCATAGTTCACATTGGCCTCTTTTTAATTTAATTTCAAGGGTTGGTTATAAATATAGAATTGTTGCTTATTTTGGTGAAATAATGAATACGATGACCAAGAAAAAAAAAATACATTTGTTTAGAAATATGAATTGTTTTCCAATAAAGTACTCTTAACTGGTAAACAGTCACTTTCGTAAAAAAAATGTTACATTACCAAACAGAAGCCTTGCATAGGACTTATTGCTTGATTTATTGTATAATGTTCGTATTCTTTGTGCATATGTATGGACGACTTTTAATGAATAAAACAGGTAAAAAAAATGTAATTGGATATATGGGATTCGAAAATAATATTTGTTTTCCATTTAATGAAAAATTCTTGGACTCTCTTTGGATGTAAATTATAAGAGTACAAAAAACTAATGTAAAAATTTGAAAATAATGTAGAAATAAGAGAAAAAAATATACATAAAGGTCATTTTAATAGATAAATATGTTCAATAGTATAAATTTTAATAAGATAAAAAATTGTGCAAAATAGATGTACGTACATACTCTTAATGTTCGCTATACATGTTGGATTATTCAAAGAAATATTTTATTATTTGAACATTATATGACACCAAACTTTCAAAATTAAATCAAAACAATAAACAAGTTGATGGTTTATACGGTCGTAACCCAATTTTTTATCACAAAACATCTTTTCAAACTTTACATTATCAAATATATTATTCAAAAAATTACATTTAAATTTAAATCTAAATTTTTTTCTTTTAAATAGATAACTAATTTCTCATTCTTTAATTATTAAACTTATTTACAATCAAATCAATACATATATATAGCACACATATATTTACCATTTTTATTTATATCATAAAATTAATCATTATCATTATGTACTTTTATATTATCCAATCATTATTTTACACACGCACACATATATATATATATATTTAAATAAATCAAAAAATTCAATCATATCTAAATTTCATAACCAAGCATACTGTCCGTCTCACCATTCATTGCCTTTGTTCCATCAAAAACTCCTCTTCCAAACATAGACTTAATCATTTGGACATAAGAGCCTCTCATAAATTTCTCTCTACTCTTTATTTTACATTAATTTATATTGATTATTGTCCATTTAAACATTTTAATTGTGGGTGCACTCGAACAATACCCACATACGCATCTTCCCTTTCACTGCCAGACACCATCATAATTAAGGGCATCTATCTCAACGACCCACCATTCTGACTTTTTAAAAGTTAATTCGACACTTTACCTGTGCTTTTATTTCAAGCAAAACCCATTTAACCATTTAAGTATAACAAATATGTTATACTAGGGTTTGTGCACACTCTTGCATATAACTTTCAAAAACATAATATACTATGCATACGCATAAAATTATATTTTTGTCATATAAATATTTTGCACTCCACTGCATGTCTATTTTATTTTATAATTTATCATTCGATGATAAAAACATATGTTAAATATGCGTATAATTATAAAAAAATATTAATAATTTTATTGATAAGTTCAAGACATATATTATTGTATTAAATAATAAATATAAATTATTTACATTGAAATGCATTAAAAATTTTTACAATTTGAGAGAGAAAAATTATTAAAAAAAAAAAGACTAATTGAAAAGAATAAATTAAATCAAATTTAGGTGGAAGATTCCGAAAAACAGCAAATATAAAGAAGAGAGGAAAAAGTATAAGCTAAATAAGAGAGTGACGTTATGAACACATTTATAATCAAAATGATAGTTACTTTACAGGGTTAGGCTTAATATACAGTATAAAGAATTTCCCAGACACTCACTTTTTGAATATATGTATAAAGTGCATGAATAATGCCTTAAATTTGGAAATTTTTTTTTAAAAAAAAATGCACGTAAAAAACTCATTAACTTTTACCGAATTATTGAGAAAGTCATCCACACAATAATTAATAATGCAATTTTCTACTTTTGGATGTTTCCATGTTAAACGTATTTCTACTAATCAACGCATGACCCACTTTCTTACACCCTAACAAGTTGTTGCCTTGTCGATGACTTTTAGTGCACGGCCAATCTGTCTGTACTCCACAAATGGTTAAACTGCAGAATGTCAAAATTTTTAAATTGCATTTGTTAATCACGCGTGGCTAAAATAATCGGAATTCATAAGATAAAATCAGAGCAAACGGACAATGGGACAAGAATTAAAAAAAAAAAAAAATGAAAAGTGCCATTCTAATGAAAGATTAATTAATTTCACACCATTCAACGTCCATATTTAGATTTTATAATAGATATTTATTTTTTGAAGAAACCACCATAGCATGGTTGGATGAATTAAGGCGTGGTCCTCGTAGTGGACTATGGGCACATTTATTGATTAAGCGTCATCAATCGGCTAAAATATTCGCAAAGTGGCAATCAGTGTACTAATTTAATGTCACAAGATTGAGACAGTCTAACTCTAATCATGTACTTCTTTACCTTAAAATTGATGTTCGATTGAACATGCGTCCATATTCCAATTTCTTTCTCCTCTTTATTTTTTGGAACTGTTGTATGGAGCTTAATTAGGTTGAAATTTAATTTTAATTTAATTGGGGTAGGAAGGGGAGGGCGTGTACTATGATCAAAAGAAAACATACTAAGAGGAGTTTACAGGAATTGTTACAAAGCAACTTTCAATTCAAGACATTTACAAACTACATATTTATAACAATTTAATAATTGGGTAGGTTTTCAGAAAGAGGGTGGAAGTTGGGACGCAGGGGTGGGTAAAATTTTTTTTCACGCGTCACCTACTTTAATTAAGTAAATATAAATATATATTATTTTAATTTATTTTTATATTTTGAGAAATAAAATGTACTATACAAAATTATATGATTATTTTAATTTTACATTCTTTTATTTTTAATCTTTTCTTTTAATTTGTTTTTGTTTGTATTTTGTCAAATTTTCTTTTTTTACAAATCTTTTTTATATTTCTTTATTATTATAGTTTTCAATATTAAATGATGTTATTTTTAATATTTAAAATACAATCATTTTATAAGTTGTAAATAAGTTTGCTCTTACAAAAAAAATGTGAACTTTATTAGTTGGAATAAATAGAAAGCTCGTATCTAATTATGCATAATTTTTAGTGAAAATCAATTTTTTTTTTAAAATTAATTTTTAAAATAAAATTAGATATTCTTATTTCCCCCCCCCCCCCCCTCCCATCCCGTGTTCGCTTTCTCCACTCCAGTAGTCTTGTTCCATAATTTATCTCTTTTTTTCTACCACGTGTTCCGTTGGAAAAATTAAATTTTAAATTGAAGTAATAATATTATAACAAAAATTATTTTTATAGTTATGGTAATTGATTAATAAATTTAGTGTAGTAAAAAATAAGACTTAATATTTTTTTCAATTAAAGGGAATTTTTTTTTATTTTTGTTCATTGTAATTAATTTGATTTTTTTATTAAGATGAAAATATTAATTTTGTGACAAAGTATATATTTCTTTACAATTAAAATGTATATTTACTTACAATTAATTCTTTTTATAAGAATTTTCCTTTAATTTTAAGGAGAATCTACTTACTAATGTAGTGGATTAATTTTTAAATTAACCAAACATAAAATCACGGGTAAAGTTTAATTGCTCAACATTTAATAACAAAAGTCGCACTATGCAAATATATTTATAAATAATAATTTTATTTTATTTTGAATTAAGTAATGGAAATAAAATTATCTAAAATAAAAATTACGAAAAGTTTTTAAATAAAAATAAAGAAAGATAAAAAAAAGTGAAAACAAGGAAAAGTTGAGAGAGAATACAAATAAACATAGTAAAAAGGAAGAGAAAGAAAAGAGTAGGAAAAAGGAAAGAATAAAATAATACTTGTTTTAAAACATATAAACAATATGATAATAATGTAAAGAAATAAAAGAATAATGAACACTGGAGCCAGAATACAGACAGGCAAAGAGTGGAATAGTGAAAAGAGAAAATTCCATTAGCCAGCTGGAATGATAGCATCTTAAAACAAAAATAAAAGTGGCTTTTCTTCTTTCTTTTTATTCTATTAGGTTATAGAGAAGTGTACGTAGGTCAACTGCCCAAAATCCCATAATAGATTTGTCTGGAGATGCTTCTGCCACAAGTTCCATTTTTGGCTCATACCCCATTAAAAAGGTCCACTTGATGGTAATACAAAAAATCCATTGTCTTGTTGCAAACTGGGGTGGAGGAAAATTGATGCAAAAACTTAAAATAATATAAAAGTAATAGAGATCAAAATATAAAAATAAATATTTTGTCAAATAATATATTTAGAAGTGCCGATTTTAATGGGAGAAAAATTGTGGATGGTAAGCATCCAAACATGGACTAAGAGCCGATGATGATCACGATGATGATGGGATAGAGAAAAAAAACAAGAAAGTGGCCCTTGAAATATTGCCAAGTAATTCCATGTACTCCACAAAGTCAAAAAAATGAATTTGCAACTTGAAGAAAGCATCAAATCATTTTCAGAAATCAGTTAACAGTGCGTTTTCGGTGTAGGTATGATCATGAATTTTTCTGTCTCCTGTTCATTATTCTCTATAGGGGGGGAAAAGCATTGATTTGCTTGTATTGTGGTGTTCTTTTCTTTTCAACTTTAGCAATTCTTTCCCACCACCACCTTCCGAAATAAGCACCACATTTTAGTATAGATGTAATGACTTTTGTATTCGGACAGGTATAAAAATGGGAAGATAAAAATGTGACAAAGGAACCCCTTTTAACAAGAATTTCCTCAACTATTGCACATGGAAACTTTCAATCTTTGCTTTCTTTTTGATACGAAGTACCGTCATGACACGACACACACACACATTAGATTAGATGAATAAATAAGGATAATTGACAATATCCGAATTTAATTAGGTTCGAAAATGTTTTGAGGTGAATTGAACTCGAATTTGAATTTTAAATATTTTAAGTTCAATTTTGTTTTTTTTTTTTTGATCTAAAAAATTAAATTTAAACTATTATTCGAATTTAACTTTATAACAACCATAATCTTAAGCCAAAATTATATTATTAGACGCACACTTTGGACCCACCATCCTGAGAAGCACAGGACAGCTTTATTCCACCAGCCCTTCAGTCTTTCTCTGCCTTAACCATTTTTCTAACATTGGATTCCAATTTACCTTTAATTTGCCGCTGACCCACCAAATCACAATCACACACTTTTTTCTCATAACCTTTATTTAGTTTCTTTTCTTCCCGATTAATTATTATTGGTGCACATTAATTTATCAAATATTTGCATTTGGGACTTATAACAGGAAACCAACTTGGGTGGGGTCACACACCAATGGATAAATGCACTCGGATACTAAACACAATCCAATATCCAGTTTAAATAGAAACAAATAATTTTTGTAGATTAATTAATTTAATTATCGACAAGCAAATCTAGAGTTACAAAAAAAGCTTAATTTGCCGGTGAAAATATGATTTAAAAATTATTATATCCTGGTCAAAAGAAGTTTCAAGCGAATGCAGTGAGCATTCAGCACAAAATGCTTTTAATTTTGTTACTAATTGCCATGCGAAGTGATTAAAGGGTGATTAATATCCTGGCAGTCTTAAGAATGTGATGACTATAATCCTAATTAGTCAATGCATAGATGATTCACCATTCATCAAATAAAAAATAAAAAATAAAAAATAAAATAAAATTTGAAGACGTGAAATAAAAGAAATTGACTTGCCATCCAGTCATTCTTTACCCATCCACTGGCAACGTGGCACAACTCACCAGTCACCGCTGTAAAAGTGTGAACAATAATTTTAACCACTGTAAAAGTACGAGATTTAATCAATTTTGTCCTGGTCGCATTTCAACTCATTTATTGCAAAAGTTGATTTAGGGGCAGCCAAGTCATAAAAGTGGAGTGAACAATTTTGCCTGCTTGTACCCAAAACACAGGCTCTGTTTGGATATAAATTTGCATTTATTTTTCACCCACTGACATTTCTGAACATACTATACAACAAAGTAATTCTTTTTTTTTTTCTTATTTTTATATCATTTCTAAATTTTTATAATATATTTTCTCTCACTACAATTTGCATCCAAACAAAACCCAAGATAAAATGTCCTTTGCTTTTCAGTTTTCACAACAGTTAAAAAGTATTATTGCATAGCCACTAGACAATATGTGTTATTAGCCTTGAGGGGAAAAAAATAATGGTACAATTATGGCCATTGTGTAAAGAACCATTGTCTTCATCTGCTTTCTCAGTCTCCGCTCTTCCAATTTTAGATTTTCAAATCATTTAGGCTGACACTCTGTTACTGCCAATTTTGTCTGCTTGTTCATTGCTTTTTTCTTGTTAATAATAACTGCACCACCAATATCCCCAAGAAAAAAGAAGGAAAAAAGGGGGGACATGAAATTTGAGAAATTTCTTTTTGTTGTTTAGCTGAAAACTTGGTGGGATTTTGCACACCTGACAAATCTCGGACAGTACAGAAGCCTCTAATAGCCGGCTCCCTGTCACACGTGGCACCACTCAAGACCCACCACGTGTCGTGTTGCCCATGTGAACCCTCTTAATTGACAAGATATCTATCTGGGGTCCAAGCAATGGCAGAGTGCAATTAACCTTGGGCTAAGCCCAATTTAGCCTAGCACAAATCAGGGCACAAGCTAAAACTGTGGTGCTGACCAATATGGATGATAATTCTTGGTGGCTGATTGTCGACAAATTGTTTGCCAAAGAATTTGCAAGTCATTAATTATTTTCGGCTATCAGTTGCCAAATTTCATTTATTAGTAGGCCCAAGTCTGATGTGCCCATACTGTGAAATGGGAGATGTCCACATGGACATGGGACAACATTTGTCTCATACGGAAATGTGTACCGACACTTGTGTCGAAGTTCAATAACTCAGATATTCAGGTTTGGATTTTGAAATAAATATTTGCAGGAAGGTTGTTGCACATTCATTTAATTATTTTTGTAACGTACGACTAGTATTTTATTTGTAATATTATTTAATTTTTTGTAAGAAGAAAATCAGACGATCCCGTTTTTCTTGTTTTTTGCTTTGGTTCTTGCTTTCCCTATTGGATCCAACACGGTCAATGGGTTACCAACTAGAAGCATGATGGAACCAAATTTCAATATAGGCTTGTTTCAGTTGCACCGTCACGGTTATAGCATTTGGGCCTCCTCAGTGTTGTTTGAGAAAAAAAATAAAATGGTAGCTAAGTACAATTGTGGTCCATTTATGGGTCCATTGCCTGCTTTGGATGAAATTTCAGTAAATTGCCAAATATGCCGTACCAGAATGTAATGACTTCAATTTCGTACAGTGCTAATGTACACACACACACACACACACACACACACATATTAGTTTATTAAATGAGCAAATTCTCAAAGTGGAGTCGCTGATTCAGATTTTTATGGCCAAATTAAACTACACATGAAATTTCTGACAAAGCCACATGTTCTGAGTCTTTGACTAAAGACTGTAAATTTACTTTTGGATGAACTTCACTCTAATTGGTCTACTTAAGCATTTCTAAATAAAGACACAAATTTCAATTCAAGCATGTTGGAATATTAAATCAAGTAATACTTATTATATTGCTCTCCTTTTCCCCTAAAATCACTCAGTAAATCCGTGTAAGTGTAATCCGAAGATTATTTTCTTTAATTAATTAATATCTTAATAATATACTACTGTGGTGTCCAAAGAATATGTAATGGATCTGACCAATCATAACTAATCGATGCAGAGATAATAAATTATACGGGTTATGATCGGAACCCAATTTACAAATATAAACAATATCTCAAACTTTCCACTGCCAAGCATGTTATCCAATAACAATTTAATTCAAATTTTTTTTTCTTATAAATATAACTAACTAATTATTTTTTAATTATTACATTTATTTACAATCAAATCAATATTTATATATATATATATATATATCACATATATATTCATATTTATTTTTATTTATAACCCATGATATAATCATTATCTTTATAAATTATCACATCATATATTCAAATAAATTATACTATTTATTTTATATATTTAAATAAATTATACTATTTATTTCATTAAAACATTTCTTTTAATATACCATTTATATGGACACAACTCTCGACAAGCGTATCAAACACAAACACCCCTCCCAAACATAGCCATGGTGACCTGGGCAATATGTTACCAATATGAGCCTGGAATTAACATTAGCTTTAATTTTTTTTATACATGAGAATACTTTTTTCTATGCAAGGGTCGATGTTACATTATATCAACACAATTTGTAGGTCAAATTATTTTCGTCACATTAAGCCCTTAACTGTATTTTTAAACAAAATATTTTACGTAGATTTCGTCAAAGAGTTTTTAATATGCAATTATTTTTGTTAAATTAGTTACTTTGGTATTGCAGCTCGCTCTCTCTCTCTCTCTCTCTCTCTCTGTAAATTATTGAAGTGTCAATTTACATATCATGATTTCTTAAGAACTTGTTGGTTATATTTACAAGAATCTGAATTCATCACTGCTCAAAACAGGTACTAAATTTTTTTATGACAATATATATAGATTTTATTCTTTAACTAACAAATCTGTTAATTAGTGAATTTATAATCATAAAGCAGCCTCGTCTGATTAAGCCCCATCGGATCGTCATCTACTTCACCATTTTGTCTCGCAATCACCACAAAGCCATACAAAAAATCAGGTGGAGCACAGCAGCTAATAGTTCGCACTTTTGCCCTAAAGCATTTTCAACAGGTGCTCTGCTCTCACATGGCCTGCTCCCCATTTTACCACCTTAATTATGTATTATGACTATAAAAGTAAATTATAACAGTAATAATGAACATATACAATTAATTGTATGTATACATGCTTAAATGAATTGATTTGTTTACAATTTCCATTAAACGAATCAACAAAACTCACTAGATTCCCAATTTCGTTTACACGCTGCGGCTGACTTCATCACTGCAATCATCCTGACTTTTTGTCGGTGACAGCAATTCTTTTTGCTTAATTACTGTCCGATGATGATCAGTTGTTTGACTTGACCGTCGAATCCTCTCAGATCCGAACCCGGGACGACTCGGGGGCGATTCTCCCACGTAACTCGCCATCTCCTCCGCATTCCCCGGAGCAACTCAGTGGATCACCACCGTCCTTGTTCCCCTTTAATTTCATACACAATAAAAAGAAGAAGAAAAATCCCACGTTCAGTGTTGACAAGCTAAGCAAGCATCGTTGCTATGCCCAATCCGAACCTTATTTCTGCATCGATCGTCACTCGACTCAATATACGGACTCGTCGGAACCTCCGTGCAAAAGCGGCCGCGAATCGGCCCAGACCTCGAGGTTGCCTCTGAAGCAGTGTCTCTGGAAGTCCTCGAGGCTCATGAAGCGGGCCGGGTTGTTGACGCAGGACTCCGTTCGGCCCAGGTACCGTAAGATTTCCTCGAAAAGGGACTCGTCGCAAGGGAAGGCTAGTGGGCCGGCGTTGGTAAACCCGTACTCCTCCTCCGCCTGGACGAGCAATTTCTTGAACACGGGATGATTCAGATACGTTGTCCGGACCACGAACCGTCTGCAGCTCGAGCCCACCGTCACCGCCACGTGTCCAGCGGGCACGTCGGGGGCCGCACGACGGGCCGCCTTCTCCCGCCACCGTCGGAGCATCTGGCGAAGCCGGACAATGCGGCGGATTTTGCTGCATGCGGACATTTTTGCGGTCGCTTAACGTTTTTATTATTTTCGTTGGTTTGATGAAGAAATTTATGTGCGTGTCCTCAAGAGTGCGCGTGGCGTTGTAGGGGGTTAGAAAGATGGGATACAGTGGGGATTTTATAGTGTTGCGGGTAAAGCTCATGCCCTCGGTTTTGGATCTTAATTACGATATTGACCTGCAATGGAGTGCGATTTAGATGGACTTTGATTGAATAGAAAATCCGCAACGTTATAAATTGCCCAAAAGTCCTCTTGACTTATGAATTTAAATTATGAAGTCTTCTTGACTTATGAATTTAAATTATGAAGTCTTCTTGACTTATGAATTTCAATTAAAAAAAAAGGTAATTGCTCTAAAGTGTTGTTTTAATTACAAGAATATTTAATATCATTAATATTATGTGATTTAAATTTCGAGGTTATGATTAAATGAATTTTATTTTAGTTAAATGATTAGATTCACATTTCATGGGTATCATCTTCGCCCTTTTGATTTGATTCCGGCACTTAAATAATATTAAAAGAGAATTAAAAATTATAGAAGTTGATTACTTTCTTCAGAGTAATTAATAATACCAAGATGCCATTTCCATATAGTCAGAGTAACAATTTATTACCAAAAAATTCCTGACAAACTTCAGTAATTTAATATCATTAAACAATCATATAAATAAATCATTTGGGCATCGAGAGTACTAAAGCCCCACACTCGACGCAGGCATCTACCTAGATAGCCCAAGAAATTATGACACCAATCAATTTAAATATTTATTAATTTCCACAGTTCCCTAGAGACACACAATCAAAATTTTAAATAAATTAACATATTTATTTACAGCATTATGTATATTCTAGAGTTAGCCTATCAATATAAGTTGCCCTCTATTTAATGTTATCTATACTATATTATTAAATAGTTGGACCTATTTTAATTACATTGTATATACTCTTACTTGAATTTTTGTTTATTTTTCTGTTCTTTATTTCTATATTTTCTAGTATATTTTTGAATTTGTGTTTTTTAAAGTTTCTCACTTTTCAATATCTTTTTGTTGTTCTTCATTCTTATTTAAATATTATTTATACTTTTACTTTTAAATGATATTATTTTTATTATTTAAAATATAATAATTTTATAAATTATAGATAATCTAGCACATATATAATGTGCTAATTTTATTCGTATATAAAAATGGAATATTGGAATATAGAAGGGTGAGGATAAAATGGACAGCACCAAGCAACTATAGTGGTAGCCCTACGGTGAGCTTTATTAGATGCACAAATTCTACACACCAAACCCTAAACTTCGACACCTTCCACCTGGTAAGTTAGAAGGAATACAAAACTTTAATCAATTAATTAATGAACCTCCATTCTGCTCTCTACAGGTAGTTGGCTTTGGGCGTTCTTGCTAATGAAGATGCTTTCTTTCTTTAATTATCCTAAAGAGCAAAAATAAATAAGCTTGTTTATACATATTTTGCATTTCTATAAATTATTCATGTCCTCCACATCAAGCCATCTGCCATGTGCACCACTGCCCCATCCATCCTTTTCTTTAATATTCCTTGTCTAAAGGCCAAAGCCTGCCCTTCTTAATCACTTTTTAATACTTAGTACTTCATCAAACGTTAATTATGATGGGGCGTGGAGTACCATCTTCACTGGGGCATGACATGTCATGTCATGTGTAAGTATGAACCCTTAGCAACAAACAATTTTAATTAGGTACTTTTGTCCTAATTTAATTTACTTTGATTCTGATTAATATTTTTAGGGATGCAATTGGGTGTTAGGATTTAGGGGGGAACTCAATGAATGATCAGGAAGAGGGTGCGAGAAGGCAAGGGCCATTAGGGCATCTTAAGTACAAGGGCAAATGCATTCCCCCTAAATGTATAAGGGCACTTCAAGTGCCTCACCTGTCAAGATTTAAGGACCCCAACTGTAGTTTTGTGCATTGTTCAATGACTTCAGCGAATATACATCCCAACAAAGTGAGTCTACTATCCCAACGTAATCCTACATTATCTATTTGATAAAATTGCATGAATTCATATATAGGTATGTTTGGGTAAACGGATCATATGTTCTTGTCCCATGTCTTGTTTCTTGACATTAATTGAATTTAGATGCTTTTCTTGCATGATGTTTGCTTACTCAAAGGCATTGCAAAGATTTGGATATGGAATAATAAGGTTTTAGGGCTTTGATGTGTTAAAGATGCAAAAGAGTGAAGCCAAGACACTTGATTTAATTTGGATATATTTACAAGTTTGGGTCATGATCTTCAGCTACAAGCAAACAAGCCAATTAATTTTTTGGTGAGTGTGCAAATCATAATTCAAAAAGAAGAAAGAAAAGGAAAATCATTTACTAGTACATATTCAAGTAATGTTTCCCGTTCTTACAGCTTGGGTTTAAGATTATTCTTTGTGAGAAAACTTGTGAATCTAGTTGATTGTAGCATCCCATGGTCTCATCAAAACCTAGAAATCTTGAATGAGGGCACTAATAAGTCAGAAATTGTAACATTTTAGCTGTATTAAATTTCAAGTTTTCATATATAATGTACAATTTAATTTATTTAATGTTTTGTATAAATCATCTTTGAAATGATCAAATTGGCTTGCATTACAATGAGAAACAACCATGCAAAGAGAAACTCGATTTGAACGAGCTAGTTATCATTGAATTAGGGTTTTCTCCACGTTGTATAAATTAAAAATAATAAATATTAAGTGAATGGATAGATAATAACCACTTTGGTTCTCAATCTTAACTAATTAAACTATACCTCTTTTTATTTTTATTTCTTTCTACAATTTTTAATATCTTCTACTATTAATTTTTTCACATTATTTTGCTTTCTTTTAATTTATCTTCCACCCCCCCCCCCTCCCCCGCTCTGTCTCTCTCTTCACACACACACATTTTATATAAATTGTTTAATATAATTGTAATTTCTAAGAACTGATTTTTTATTAAAATCTTTAAAAATATAAGAGATTTATGTTTTATTATTATAATTTCAATTTTAATAACTTAATTTTCATTATTTAACTTTTCAAAACATGACAAAATTATATTACATTGCCTTTAAAAAAACTATATCCTCACATGTATATATATGTAATTTTTGTTAAACGATAAATTACAAAATAAGATATATATATATATATATATAATATTTTACAATATTTATATAATAAAAATAAAATTTTTTACATGAGAAGAATGTTTGCTATGTTTGTTTCCCTCTCTTAACATCCATACAATCCTTTAAAACATTACTACTATATTTTAACTTTTAACACTCTTTCAAACTTTATAATCAAAGAACACAAAAAAAAAATTATTTTCATGTAAATTCAAATTTAAATTCAATTTTTTTTCTTTTACATATATAATTAATTAATTATTTTTTAACAATTAAACCCATACACAATCAAATCAATACTTATATTTATACACACATGTTCATACTTATATATATTTATACTGTATAAATTAATTATTGTATCTACATATTATTATATTATTTAATTATTATTATATATTTTATATATTTATAAATAATTAAATTTAAATAAATAATACTATTCATTTGATTGAATCTTTCTTTCAAAAATATATTTATTCTAATACACTTTTTATCAAATATAAAAAATGTTATTTGTATTCGAATAAAGTGAGAGAGAAGGGTAAAATATAACTCGGGGTTAGATGACTTATGCTATGGGGTGCGTATTTCAAAGAAAACTGCTGTCCCACGTCAGACTGTAAAAGTTGACGTGGCACAGTCCATCGGATTCTGGGCCCCACGTTGCATCACTTTATTTACTAATGACGAGTTTCCTACGTTTCCGTGTTTCTTTAAATTAATGTTGTGCAGTTTTTGTGTCTATTATAATTATTATTATTTACCACAATTCGACGTACCCTTTTCACTGTAGTATTCGGCCAAAATTTTCTTCCCTTGATTCTCTAAATAAAGTGGATTATATATATACTAGCAATGAAGCACACTAATTGCGTGCGCAAAAAAAAAATATATATATATATATATATATTAATGAAAATAATTGAATTTGATTAAATTTTATTAAAAATATAAATAAATAATTTTTAACGATATCATAAAAATTTATAAATAGATATGATACAAATAAATAAGTTTGATACGCTCAATTCAAAGGCAGGAGACTTTTTTGTTTACAAACATAGTATAAACATGTGACTTCGGAATTCAGGGAATGAAGTTTGGACTCACGTGGTAAAGATTGGATTGGTTCATTGCTACCCATCGACACACGCGTACGAAAGTGGTAAAGATTGGATTGGTTCACGTAGTTCTTTAAATGAATTGTTTCTCTGTGATTTTTTTTATTACCAATTTACCCTCATTTTTCTATTCTACATTAAGAGGATAAGGTTTTTTTTATAATTAAAATTAGTGAACAAAATTTGTTTTTCTAAGACATTCAACCATTTTTAAACAGTATAGATAAATAGAATTTCATGGTAAAATAAAAAGGAATGTTAAAAAAAATCTAATTATTTAACTTAAATTTGAGAACGTTTTTTTAACTTAATCAAAACCGTATTCAAATTTTAATAAATTGTTTATCTCAATTTTATTACTTGATTCAAGTTGTAATTTAGATTCAAATAAATGTGCCAATATCCATTATGTGCCAATATCCATTATGTGCTGTCTAATTAATCGAGATTTATATGTAGTGCTAATTAGGACACACTCCTTGCGTGTAATTAAAAAAAATGAGAATATGCACATAATATATATAATAATAAAAGAAAGAAAAAGGCAAGGTGGAATAGTTGCGAGGTGTTAATTTATGAGAGGTGGTTTAATTTAATTGTGTAGGGATATTTTAATAAATATATAAAAAATCAAATTAGTTTGATAGATGCTGCAGTGCACTAGGGAAAAACAGTTGTCCCTTTTGATTTCTGTCTATCCCTCTCTTTAGAATTTTTCTTTTCCTATATAATTTTTTTTTCAATTTTCTGTTTTTCGGTTTCTGCACTTTTCTATATTTTAATTTTATCTTTTTTATATTTCATGTTATTTCATGATTTTTTTTTTGTTTTTATTTTTTTTCTATTGCGGCACTTTTTCTCCACTTTGAAACTTTCATTTATTTTTCGTTTCATATTTATTATTTCAAGAAGTTAAGTATTGAAGTAATCATATCAAATGAATAAAAAAACATGCACATATGCATAATTATATGTGCATATATTATTTTTTAAATTATGAAATGATTTAACTAACAAAAGTCAATGAAAAAGAAGAAAAATTAAGAAATAAGCTGAATCTCGAAACTATAAATTTATTTAATAATTTCAAAAAGCAAAAAAAAACGAACGAAAAACAGAAAACTTGTAAAAAACAGAAATTAAAAGAAACGGTAAGGGAAAAGAAAAGGAAAAAAAAATTAAAAAGAACGAGAAAAAAGGACGACACTTGTTTGCATTTCAAAAGTAGGGTTGACGTAGACGTCTAACATGATAAAGAGGAACCGTTGGCAATTCCAGTTGGATCAATAATCAGGATACAGGCAAAAAAATTTAAAGAAGCCATCAACGCCTTGTTGCACGAAATTCGAGAAAATGTCATGCATAGGTGTAAATTCGAGGAATCCAGAGAGGAGCGCAGAGTAAATATTCTGAATTGGATAAAAGACCTGAAGGCAAAGGAGCAAAGATGACTACTTTATTTTATTTAGTTATTTCTCCTTAATTTATTTTAATTCTAACCCCAATCAGAATGAGTCCAATAGGAGTACTAAGTCCAACTAGGTTAGGGTTTTGTCACCTATAAATTCACTGTGTACCATCATTAACAGGAGACAAAGAGTTTTTAATCGATTCAAGTTTCTTCTCAATTCTTTGAAATTGAGCCTTTCAATTTCTCGTAAATTTCTATCCTAAATCGAGTCATTCCGGAGTGGTCTGTGTGATTCATAACGTATCAATCAGTATTCAGTATGCTGATTGTGGTCGTTCCATCGGGTTCAATCCAATTCTACCATGTTGGGTCTACGTTTTTCGCTCGGTTCGCGTCCTTGAAATTTTCAAATTCGGATTCGATTACATTATTGTTTTTGATGCAATCTTTGATCACGTCTAAGGGTCTACTAAACCGATTAAATTACAATTGTCATAGGCGTTTCACTCATTATATAGGCATAGATATATATATGTGTGCGGGTATATATTAGTTTTTTTAAACACTTTATACTTATCTGGAAAATATTATAATTAAAAAGAATAAAAAAGAAAAAGAAAAAAATAAAATAATAACAAAAAAGACATTTTTACAATTATTGAGTTGAAAAATGATACATATGCCAATATACTTAATATAACCATATTAGAGCTAAACTCTTAATAGAATAGATTTAAGCTTATACTTTGATTCATTTTCCCATGTATTTATTAATCATTAATTACATTTAGTAAGTGCATTTGTTGGAAGTGGACGGTTCCAATTGGCATAGTTGGATCAAATATGGAAACAACAATTAAATTGAAAAGCAACTTCAATTGATGGTAGAAGCAAACGGGACCATGTTTGTTTTGTAATTATTTACCCTCAAAAATATACACTCAATTATTACTTTTTTTTAAAAAAATTCTCTCTTTTACTTTAGAGAATTCTCAAAGTACAAACACTTAAAAACACAAGTTAAAATTTAAAAACAAACCAAGCCTAATTAAAACTTTAGACAGTAAATAAACAAGTCGTTTTCAATCATATATGGTGTCTCTTTTCATATCTTCTAGCTCTTTAATGCAAGTTTTTATACTTGACTTTTTCTAATAAGCACAAATCCGTTACTTACTATGCCCTTTTGCATGCAAATGAGATCACAGTACGTAGCTGAGTTGTGTTCAGTGAACATAGCGATTATACATCTCCTCATGATTTAATTAATAAATTTGACCATATCCCAAAACATGCATACAAAGATATATTCGAACAATCACATGCAACGTTATGGGGGGAAAAACTTCTCAAATGTAATTAATGAAGATTAATTGTTTGGTGATTGCCCCATTTTGGGGGAAGCTCGACACATACACGAAATGTGTTCTTGTTATGTCATTTTCTCAATATTTAAGATTTGATTTCGTTGGAAATGCAATTGGGAAATTTCTTGACGTGCTAGAATTTGTTTTGTTCTTTAATGAAAGATGACTGTTCTCATGATTTGGATAAATTTACCAATTAATTAGTCAACACGTATGCAGATTAACTTAAATAATTAATTAGGAGCTGATTAATTAGCAAACAATTGCAAAAATTTTCAGCTCCAGATAAAATATGATTATATTAAAATGAGTTCGATCTCTACAATTTTACATAAAAATCAAGCTCAATTTAATATTCATTACATCATCCATTAATATATTTTATAATGAAAACGGCTAAAATTGGATCATTACAGCTTAAGTTACAAGTGTCATTTCAATTGAAACTTAATTATTTTGAGATTAAATATATTTATGTTCATCAGCATAATTATTCAGAAAATACTAATTAATAACATAGTATACACTTTATTTATGTAATACATATTTATATTTTTAAGAAAAATTTATGAGAACAAATAAAACTTGCACAAACTCGAATCAAGCATTAATTGGGTGGCTTGCAATATTTACAAACCAGTTCATTTTATGTTGCACCTCTAATTAATTGAATTGGGATGAGGTAAAGTTTTTACTTATACATTTATTATCTTTTCTAATTAAGTTTTCGAGGTATTTTTTTTTATTATATATTTTTATTTGGAATTCAATATAGCAAGGAAAAGTTTTATGCAAAATTTTACATGGAGGTCAGAACTCGTGATATGTAAGTATGTTGCAAAATCGTTAATTCAATTGCTCAATCTCTTTTCATGGTCGAACTTCAATCCATTGGAGCCTATAAGACATTAACTAATTGAGTTTACAAATAATGAAAAATGATCCAAGGATCATTGGCAGTGCAGATGCATATAAAAATATGTTGCCTTTTGTACAGAATTAATTTTATTTGGTAGCAATTTAGACGTAATTAAGACTTGAATAATCACGTTTGGTGCAGAGAAGACACTTTAGAGAAATAATATTTAGACGTAGCAATCGATGTACGAGAAATATTATTGGTAAAATTAAAAATTATTCGTAAATTAAATATGTATTCCACTCACGCGCACAAATTATTAATGGCTGAAGTACTGTCCGAAAATAAGGTTTGTTTGGATGCAAATTTTGTTGATATAAAATTTGGTGCAAAATTATACAGAAAGAGTGCGAAAAGTAGGAAATAGAGAAATAAAAAGTATTATTTTGATCGATGATATATTTGAAAAAATAGGAACTTTAATGGATGCAGAAAGTATTAGTAATTTAAACTTGTAATGGTGTTTAGAATATACAATAAGTGACACCATGACAATAATCTGTATTTGGTACTTATATAAATCTAGACTGTTTTATTAAAGTTTGATGATATTTTGACTGCATTGAGTAAATTTCCATATATTCCCCTCTTCAACTTAATTTATATTATATTTATATCTATACTATTAAATTTGTAGCCTTAACATGGTTACACTAGATTTGTGTTTAATTAGGTCATAAATGTACTCCTTTTCAACTTAATAATAACAAAACTTTTTTTTTTTTTTTTTGTTATTATAATTTTTTTCTTTTCGTTCTTTTCTTAATTATAATACTTGTACATAAGTATAAAATAAATATCTATAAACTAATCTATAGACTAAATTAAATAAATTAAGTAATTATTTTTATTTTTATATTATATTAATTTATTTGCACCCATAGAGTTAGCTAAAGTTTACTAGTTATTAAAAATTTATTTGAAACGTAGTACTGTTATCATGTGAATGGAAATGGATTTATAATCGTTATTTTTTCTACCCAAGTTGTCGCCATAATTAGGTATCAAAACTAGTAAACAACTACATTATTAAATATAATGTATAAACGACAATGTATTTGACTGACGATGTTATATTTTTATCTTCAAAATAAAGGCTTACCTTTCGTTTGAACGTTGTAGTTTAATCAAAATAACAAGCAGAAGCTAAAACCAACCTAACAGTGGAAAAATCGTAATTTTATTTTTGTTAGTGTGACAACCAATTATAAGCATGATTTATAATACGATGAATCGGATTTCTAACACTTTAAAGCTTCTTAAATTAATCAAGGCCACCCAAATTGACCGATTACAAGAAACTTATGATAACAAATGAAAAGTCTAATTGCATACACTATCTGGATATAAACTCACATTTTTTAACACCCTTATTATTATATATTATATATATACACATAAATATTCAAATTGAAGCAAATTCGGGTTTTTGTTCCATCCAAATTTTGCAATTTTCATTAATCAATCTCATTATAAAACACACACACACACACACAAACAGCCACAGCTGTTTAGATCAAAATTCATTTACAGAAAGCCATGCAATAAAAAGAAGAAAAGGAAAAAGAAAACCAAAAGGAAGACAGTACGTGGTACAGAGGTAGGTGCAAACGGGTACGTACTCTGAACCTCAACAAAACTCACATTAACACCTACGTAAAGTAAGGCACTTCCACCTGTATTTATTTTGTCGTGATGAATTATTTTTGAGGGCATCTGAAAGTACCTTATCCAGATAATAAACTATTATTATTATTGCGACAAATATTACAATATTTGTAAATTATTAAAATAGGTGAACGCTCACTCCAACCGCAACGGCGGCGGCGGCAGAAGCTTTTCAGACAATGTGTTGGTGGGGTCAGTGAGTCTTTGGGGCGGTGACGAGATGAGAATCTACACCCATTTCCAGCTTTCGTTGCCCATTTCAGATTCTTTCACATCTTCTCTTCATTTATTATTATTATTATTATTATTACTTTCATATCTGAATTCGAGGGATATGGTTCCTATTAGATTCAGACAGCAATTGTCAATACGCGGCCGTACGAGCTGTAATACGTAGATTTCACCAACGTATGTTACGTACAAGTTTGACAATAATGAGCTGAAAACGTAGAAGTTAAGGCACACGCACATCAACATATTGATAACTGAAAATTTTTATTATATATTTTAATGGGAGAGCTGGGTATTGAAATTTGACTGGTCACATTCATTCCCCAGAGACCCCTACAATCTAAAACGCCCATTACAGTGCCCTGTGTCGTCCATGAACATTGAGCCACCCACCTACTGCAACTCAATTCACTTGACCTGCAAGTTACAAATGCACACCCATTCCTCCAGTCATCGACCCTTTCCAATAAATCAATTTGTATTGTTGATTATAATCTAAAATTAGTGCTCGTGATTGCATAATTAATTATTACTACCAAGTTTCATGAATGCACCGTTTATTTACAATAATAAGTTCTTAAGACCATGCCATTAGTCAGTAAAGTGTGTGATTAGATTACTAATCATATTTATGAAGACATATATTATGATTCAACACACTCATTATAAGTGAAATGAGTACATCAAATAAACTAACAGAGAAGTGGGAGTATGTTTGCTGAGCCTTGGCAAGGATTACTGATCTTACAACTGACTTACTCGATGATTAGCATGAGACATGCTTTCAGGACCTGATTAAGAGACACAATCATGTACTTTAACGACCTTTATTTAGCTGGCAGGTAAGATGTTGACGCCTTAATTAGTCTTTCTCCCAATCAATCCCTCCCCGGAGTCGAACCAAAAAACTAATCCAATTTTTGCGCCATCTTTGCCATTCGAAGTTGAAGATTATTATTAAACAAGATTCCCAATGTGAATTGTTAGTAGAATAATTGACCAGCAAATCCAATTCACTAACATTTACCTCCTCACCAACGCAAATCTCTGACTTAAAACTACATTTATTTATACATGTGTGCAACTTTCACAATTAACAGGTTCTCATTTTGTCATCAAGTGCAAGACATCTCAATTATTATAATATGCTTAAATCAATCATCCGAAACTCTGATTAAACGGGCTTCAAGATATCAATTTAATTAGAAGACATCATCTACAATCGAACCAAAGAAAATCTAGAGATGCCATGATCGCATCGGCAGAGATCCTTTGACACTTACATTTCGCCAGAAGAGAGAAAGGGGGGCAGGTCAATGTTTTAACACTATAATATATGGAGTAATGGTTAACCAAACAAATATTCGAAGCAAACTGCCACTTTTTCGTAATTCAAGTACCCTGATAACAATATGAATAGGCTGTCAACTAGAAAAGATCTGGCCTTACAGTTCATAAATTAGTATATGAAAATGAAAGGCAAAGCACGCTAGGAGTCCGGATTACGCGGCTAATATTTCCGCAACCTTGCTGTATTCTTCTGATTATAAAATTCCATCTGCACATGGGATGAAGATGCAATTCGGACCATCATTTACCAAACCTAAAATCTCCCAAGCCTCTCTCTCTCTCTCAAAGAATATTCTTTCTTTATCATTTGGATCTTGTAGGAGGGGCCATTGAAGGAATATAGGACTAGTTTATGAAAACAACACCATACTTATGTTGATCATGATGTTTGATCCCACTCAGATATGTAGATCAGCTGTCATAAATTCTCAAACACAAGATTTCTGAAAATAAACACGGTGCGTTAATCATAAGGGCATGGCCAGAGTGGAATGTATACTCCCGCAACCCATGTTCCAGGCGAATTTCACTAAACCAAAAAACTTCCAACTTCTGCATCTTGTGCCATGTGAAAATCTCATAATACAAAATTTTATATGTAATGCACAATTCACATTAGTCCCCACAATAGATACATTTTATGGAAAATTTTTGGAATAGAGTTTCAAGTTTCATCACAGATCTCTAAATCTCATCCGTTTGGGAGACCCATAAATGCTAGCTGGAGCCCAAAAAGATTGTTCAGCTAAAAGCAAAAGGCCACTAGGACATCCCCACTATCTGATTTACTATTTCCAAAATTCAATGTTTTGGACAAACCATAATCATATTAACTTTGACCAAGCTCCTATCCATTATTGATTCATACATGAGGAAACTAGGAGTTGTAGTATCCAGAAGTGTTAATCTAACTAATTCTATAGGCAAGCAAAATGTCTGCACTAACCTAGTCTCAATTCTAGGAAAATAAGATGGAAATTCACACGTATAAGGGGTAAATAAGTCATCATAATTGAAAGAAGGCTCATCTATTTAACCATTATCTGCAGCCAAAAAGTTTACATAACAGAAGCTATTACAAATGTTAAATTAAGCAAGGGAGCCATCCTAGGAAGGGAACCCTATAATCCCCAGGATAAACAATAAAACACTTCCTCCACCTTTTGTCTCGTTCAATCAGTTTGACAGCATCAAATTATACCAACAATCGAACTTAATTTGTATGCCAGGTGTGACAATCAGCCGAAAGGCATGCAACGGTCCTGCTTATCCACATCCAACAAAAGTGGCATTGATGCAGCACAAGCCAAGGGGGGGTGTGTCCGCCCATTTCCTCTGTCCTGGATCCTTAAAATTTCTATAATTCATGATAAAAGTAACAGAGTGAGAAAGGGGGCGGGGGAGATATAGAAAACAACCAAAGAAAGACTATTAACTAGCTTCAGAATCAGAGTGCATGCCTGTGCATCAAGTTTCAACTATGTTCCTTTTTCCTTTTCTTTGCCCTCTTAACCTGCTCATCTTTTTTCAATGAAGATGCTTTCCTCTTCATCACCAATTCATCAGTCTCTGGTATTGCATCCCCTCCTTTGCTACTTTTTCTATTTTTAGCAGTACTGCAACATCATTTCAAAGAACAGAAACAATTAAGTACATTTGTCAAACAGAATTAACAACACACTCTAGATGAACTTCATATAACTGGGAAAAGCTTCAGCCAGAACCTATCAGCTTGAGACCATTCATGCAAATTTTTATCTAACCATCGAGCAGATCCAGTGTGTTTGGCAACCAAAGATCCTGATATATGAAGTATCTCTTCATCAAAGCTGCAACAAGAGTTTGTGGACTAGTTAATTCACAAAGAATTATGGAATACAACAAAAGAAATTGAAATGGTCGATTTCAGCAGTTTTTCTAGTCTTCTCATTTGAATGCAGAAAGAAGAAAGTCTGGGACTAAATATCGTAATCCACTGCATTTAATATATACACTATTTCTTTCAAAGGCTTAATCATCAGGACATGGACAGCAAATGAAAGCATAGCATTACACTCCACTAAAGGTACAAAAAATTGGCAATTCCTTTCAGCCAACCTCTCTGAGTAATTTTGAGTTAACATTACAAGTAAAATTACGAAGCAACTTTAACGGAACATGAATGTAGCATGTACCACAGAAATCAGTTTTAGACGTCATAAAGAGCCTCAATTTACATTTGGTAAACAGAATTCTTCCCCTAAATCAGATGCAGCCAAGAAGCTGTAAGCTCAAACACACGGATAACAAATGAAAGAGTAGAATTACACTCCACTAATGTACGAAGGATTTGTAATTTCTTTCAGCTGATCGCTCAACGGAGTAATTTTGAGTTAACATTATAAGTAAATTATGAACCAACTTTAACTGAAAGTCAGTGTTCTAAGACAGTATGTACCATACAAATCATTTTTAGACACCATACATGCCTCAATTTAAATTTCTTAAACACAAGTCTTCCCCTAAATCAGATGCGGCCATGAAGTAATGGGCTTAACCACATCCTCCAGATAAAGAATCTTCAAATGTACTTAATTATCAGGCAGCTTTAATGATATTCCTCCTTCAAAACCAGAACCAAACTATCATTCAAGCATGATTTATTCATTAAACCAATTCGGAACTTTCTTTTCCTGGAGGGTCCGGTGCAGGCATATATATTGTGACCTCAGAACATTGAGAAATTACACTAGTTGCTACATTTGGAAGAAAGCATGATTTTGTAAAGGAAAACAATATTTCACCTCTTCACCATAAAGCGCAGTACAGTTCCAACTTTTATCTTATGTTTCTTTTGAGATTGACTTACATATACGTCTTTTCCATGTTTCTGCAGCAGAAAAAAACAAACACAAAACACTAATTTAAACTACTCAAAATTGATGGTTACTAAGGCACCATCTTTCAATAAAAGAAATTACAATTTTATGCAAGAAGTCATCGCGAATGTCTTCATCTGCTATAAAAGCTGCCGAAAAACCAAGAACCACGGCATGAATCGATTGTTGAGTTATCTTAACAACCTCGCCCTCTGTCAAATAAATGAAAAAGGAAACAAAGTCAATAAATTCGATCCACTTAACCTTAGGTCGTCACATTCGTTAAACACACTCCACCTAAATTACCTAAAAGCATGTCAGGCTTCGGATTGAAAAGCAATAATTTAGCTTTCAATTTCACGCCAAAATACGGATGAACTCCTGGAAGAATCTTTGCCAAATTACTACGAATATTAGGATCATAAGCCAGGACAACTCCTTCAAAAGTCTCATTATACCTATAAGATGCAAGAAAAAAACGCCGTTTTTCAGGCAATCATATATCCCGAAACTAACTCAACAAAATGCGAAAAACCAGAAGAAGAAAAATCTGTGGCGCATCATCCATCCCATATTAGAAAAATGGAAAACGAAAATATAAGGATTCTGACGCATCAAAATAACAAATACGATGAAGTTTATTAAAAAAAGAAAGAAAGTAAAAAGAAGAAGAAGAAGAAGTACGTGAACAGCAAGGAGCTGAGCTCGCCGAGGATGGCTTCGCTGGAGGATTTCGCCTTGGACGGGTGCAAATACACAACCAAATTTGCCTCACATTCTTTCAGCCCCTCCATTAATTTCCGAATTAACACAAATTCTCTGAGTTTTTTCTATTATCAACTGTTTTGAACTGGAGCTCGTAAGGCTTTGTTTCAAAACACGAAAACCCCCAAAAAACCCTACTTCAGAAATATGAGCAATAGGAGCGAAGGTACAATTGAAGTTATTCCTTTGAGCTATTGGGCTGGGCTGCAGGCCTCCTTTTAAACGGTGTCTGTTTCAATGGGCCTAGCCCACTGCCCATGATTATTATTATCTGCTTGTGAAATTTAAATTTTACCCTTTGAGCCAGTAGGCTTTTCTCCACGGGTATTTGGTGGATCAGCGATCACCACCTTTAAAGAAGTGAACTCTAGCCCTAGTAGTGCAACAAGACATCTACATGTACGTTACAATTGTAATAATGAAATATGGAAACTATATTTCCAGTCCTTCTAATTTGATGATCACAGATGATCACAGTTTCATGTTGTCAAATATATTATTTAATAATATTTATATTTATATTTATATTTAAATTTTTTTTCTCTCATACATATAATTAATTAATTATTTTTTAATTCTTACATCTATTCACAATTAAATCAATACCTAGATATTAGGTATATATTCACATTCATTTTTATTTATACACTATAATATAATCATTATCTTTATAAATTGTCATATTATTTAATTCATTATTATATGTTTTATACCTATATTCAAATAAATTATATGATTTATTCTAGTAAAACATTTATAATAAATATACTACTCATTTCAATACAACTCTTATCAAACATCATATCTAATAAAAACCTTTCTCCCAAACATAGACATATATAATATAAAATTTTATTTAGATTTTTTACTCACAGCAAGATAATATGAAAAGTCAAAGTCGTAAATTAGGAAAAAGATAAATTTAGAAATTAAAAAAATTAAAATCAAACCTCTAAATTTGAGTTTATATTTTAAAACCAAGTTAAAGTTTGGTTTACACCAAAATATTGAATTTTCAAAAAGTAAAAAAATTATAAATAATTATTTATTCTATAATATTAAATTTAAGAAAAATCTCGTTGGCCATTTATGGAAAAACTTTTAGGACTACTTTTGTGTTAAACATGTCAGTTGCGTGAATCTATATATTTCGATAATAGAAATTGAATATACCGAAATGATAATTTTAAATTAAAATTTATATTAAAGAATAAATTAGAATAAACTGAAAAATAAAAATTATTAGGCAAAGTTAACTAAACCAATGCATAATTATTATATGAAGAATTTCGGCTATGTTTGGAGCCCATCTTTCCACCTTCCCATACCTTACCAAAATTTACACCGTTAAATAAAAAAAGGGTAAAATTCTCATTTAAAGCCAAGTTCAAAATTTTTTATTCTAATAAATATAATTAACTAATTATTTTATAACCATTAAACTTATACACACACATACACTCTTATATTTATATATATGTTAATATCCTAAAAATTAAATATTATCTTTATATATTATTTACACGTTGTCTAATCATTATTATATATTTTATACAAAAAAATTAAATAGATAAAATTTTATGAAATATCAAAATCTTAAGTCACTGTGACACAACTCATTAACTTGGTAAACATCTTTCAATGTTTATTAAACTCCCGCAAATGCATTACTGTGTTTGGAGTATTAAATAATGGGCGACGAGAGTTGCGAGGCATTTTTCTCTTGCACGGTTTATGTTTTCAACACTATCGGTTATTGAGTTGAGGTGGTGAACTAACTAAGTCACTCATCTGATCGGTTTGATCATTTTTTTAAAAAAATTGATTATTTTAAATTATATATAATATTATTTATACACATATAATAATATTAAAATAATTTTATAAAATTAATTCATATCTATCAATTAATATATCAAATGATAAGTTTTATATATAGTACAAACATTTTAATATTTCAATAAGAATAAAAAATATTATAGAAAAATAAAGAAAAATAAATAATATTGAAAGCAAAACATAAATATCAAAAAATTAAAACAACACAATTAACTAAAAATTTTTTAATTTCAAAATACAATATTCAAATTCTCAATAACTTTATTAAAAAATTATATAGATAAAATTATAAAATAAAAACAAGTAAAAAAATAAATAGTAAAAATTTTATATAATAATAAATTATTTAGGAGGTAAAAATGAAATTAAAAGAAGATATAATAATTTTTTATTCATTTTTATTTATTTAAAAGACAATTTCTATTTTTAAAATTTTATAAATAAAAAAAGTAAAAAACAGTTTTTTGACTCATTTGATTAGTTGACGCTGATACAAATGATGGAGAGTTTTTTGGGTACGATTGGATTGGAGAGTCGGCTGATCCAGCCAGATTTCAGGACCTTGCTCTTAAGAGTGTGTTTGGTTTTAGAAAATTAAACTGGGAAAGAAAATGACGAGAGGTAATTAAGGAAAAGAAAATAAAAGAAATTCAAAATTTTATATAATATTTAATTTGAAAGGATTTTAATAAAAAACGAAACAATTAAGAAAAATAATTGTTTATAGTTTGAAAAAAACTAATGAAAAAGTAAATAAAAGAAACAGAATTTGTGAAATTATAAGAAAAATAGAGTTAAAAGAATTCTTTTTAATTTTCTTCATTAATTTTTGAGGAAAATGAATTTTTTTTATAAATTATAATTTCTTTTAATTTTTTTTATTAACTAAGTAATCAAAATTATTTATATTAATATTTTCTTTTTTTCTAAATTTCAAAAAGCAAACACAGTGAGAGGTGATCAATTCTCAAGTAGTGACGGGCGCAAATGCTCTACCCCTCATGGGTGTGGGATCCACATGTTAATTGAACAAACCCAAGGTCTGCTCGACCCTGCACATGATGCTCAGATTGTGTTACAATGTAAGATTTCATGTATTTTTAACTTTTTTAATAAAAGTTCAGTTAGGCTTTGACATGATAACGACAATATGCGACAAAAGTCAAAAAAAAATTGGGTTGGTGTGGAGGTGGAGAAGATGTTTTTTCTTATTTTTAAATGCGATTGATGTTGTTCAATAAAAGCTGAGTTACAATTTGCGATGACGTTAAAGATAGGTTGTAAACATTTGCGCCATAGTCAAACAGATTGGCGGTGGTGGGGAAGATTTTGTTCTCCTTTTTTTTTTACAATAAAAAAGTCATAAAATATAAAAATTAAATTATTTGCAATAAATAAAAGTATAAAAATCTTTATTTTAAACGATATAAAGATTGAAACTCATTTTTTATCACACTAAATTAGTTAATTAATTATTATATATATAAAATAATATTTTTTATTATAATATTAATAATAATTTAAATTAAAATTAAAAAAATTTCCCCGGAACGCTTGATGGAACTTTCTGTTTTATTGTTTTAGTGTTGAAATTCCTTGATAGATGTGGCCATAAGTCGCATAAATTTCATAATGCCTACAATGGCCGCCTGGGGAATGCCCTCAAAGTGGGGTCTCTAAAAATGCATCGTGCAACTCTTCTGTTTTTACTGATTTAGTTTTGAAATTCGTTCTTGGATGTGGCCAAAGTTGTTCATTGAAAATTTATATAACACCTATACGCGACACATCTCATGTAACCAATATCCAAGGACGAAATTTTCTTCGCCTGCACTTCGCAGCCAACATACTCACCACCAGATAAGAAACAAGTAGAAGTACTGACACCGAGGTTCGAATTGTATGGTTGCGAAGATGTTTGAGCTAGATCAGCTCGCTCGCTTTGTCGTCGGCATCCTTGGTTTGTATTTTTTTTTTCTTTTTCTTTTTCTGTTTTCCATTTGCATCACTGGTTTGCATCTCTAGTCATACAGCCTCGCCGAATTTTCTGTGTTTGTTTGGGTTTTCACGCATACATTCACGTTGACGACGTTGCATTCTGATCTGCTCTACAGGGAGTGTGGTCACTGGCTTTCTGGTTCTCTCCCCAGGGTAACAAATTTCTTGCCCTGTTTTGTTTATATCGACTTGGTTTACCAATATATTGAGATTTTTATTCATGTAGTCCAACAATTTGGAAAATATTCAAAAACAAAAGCACTGAGGAGTTCAGCCCCTATCCGTACCTGGCTATGGTGATCAACTGCTGCCTAGGGATCATTCATGGCTTAGTAATGGAGGATTCTGGCAGCACCGTTATTATCAGTTCTGTCGGGCTCTTCTTGGGGCTTTGTTATGTCACCACCTTCGTGTGTTTCACCACCCAAAAGTACAGGGTAAGCAGTAAAAAAAATTGTACCATGGGAGAGGAATACTTTGGTTTATGGTTTTTTTCCTTTTCACAAAATATATTTCTATATTCCTTTGGAAATGTTCTGTATAAACTGCATCATAGATGCTTCCCCTTTGCTTTCTGCTGTTAAGAGTAACTAAATTATAAATGTTCATCCATTCCAATAATCCATAGCATCAAATTGAGTTTGAATATGATTGATAGCAAGTGCTGGTACTGAACTGGATATTGATGTAAATTGATTCTTGAATTTCGAATGTCGGTGTCAAAGCAGACTTGGACGATGAACGTATGAACAGTCACTCAATCGAAAAATTTTGGTTGCATTAGTTTTGGCATTTCCCAATTACTTTTGAGACCGGTTGGTTAGTATAGAGATAGAACCATCAAGAAATCGGGGCGTGCAGTGTAAACTTCAGCTCCTCGAAATTGGCTGGCTCTTTACTCAGGATTGCCGTGTCTTTTGGGCAATGAATTATTAGAGCTCTATATATTTCTCGTACTCTGTCCTTTGTTCTCCACGAATTTAATCTAACAGGAAAAACTCACGCCCTAGGGTTTGAAGTTTTGAACCTGTGATTGTAATCCTGCCATTTTTGTTTAACCTGCAACATTCGTTGATAACTGATTAGGTGATCATAGGCCTATCCCTATTGGGTGAGGTCGTCGTGTGTGCTGTGATCGCTGCCGTCACATTCAGATGCCTGCACACGGACTCCACAAGGTACATGTTCGTTGGAATTGCCTGTCTCATTTCGGGGACTATCTTGCACGGCTCTCATCTGTTCAACCTTGTAAGTGTTAACATCATTTATTCTTTACTGTTTGTTTTTCACACCCAAGCATCAATTCGAGTCTGATGATTGCACATTAATTAACGGCAGAGAGACGTAATAAAGACAAGACACGCAGAACTATTGCCATTCTGGCCCTCCCTGGCTGGTTTCACCAATGGGGTGGTGTCGCTCATTTATGCCTGCTTCAAGCCCTTGGACCCCTATATTGCTGTGAGTCTTGCATGAATTTTTTGGATCCTTAAATTTAATTTTTTTTTCTTTGTTTTCAGAAATACTAGCTTTATCGTGCTATCATCTTTGCAGGCTGTAAATGGAATTGGAGGATTATTGGGTTTGATTCAACTGATCGTTTATGCCTACTACAAGAAAAGAGGGAGTGATGTGGAGGCAAGGGCGGTGCAGCTCTAGCTGCCACCGGTGTAATAGAAATTCGCCCAGTTTAGCTTAGCAGTTATATTTTGGAGACTCCCCTAAACTTAATCATATTATGCTGTGTATCCAGGAATTGAAACCTGTACCCATCCAATAAGTCAATTGCAAGAGGGGAATATGCCGTTTTCAAAGACATGCAATTACGGCGTCTGCCGTACATTATATGACGTCATATCCTCTTTGGAGAGAATATGACGTCAATTGCAGATTCGTGGCGTGGAATACGCACGCATTATACACGTGTGTATATACAACGAACACACACACATCAATGTATAGTTTGACCAAGACATGCATTTTCATGTCTGCCTCAGACATCAACTTATTCATAATCTCCGAGTCCATATTCTCCTTGAAACTGGTGGACAATTCAGAAGCCAGCCCTTCAAACGACGTCGAGGAGCAAGACGGCTACTGCTATAGCCAACGTTGCAAGGATCGCGAAGCACATTCTTTGCCAATTACTACGAAAGAAGAAAACGCACCATCTTTCAAGCAATTCAGTATCCCGAAACCAAACCAACAAAGGGCCAAAATATATATATATATATATATACACAGAAAAAAATCTATGGAGCACCGTTCATTCCATTTTAAAAAAGGAAGAAAAGAAAATATAAGAATTCTGACGGATCATAGTAACAAATTCCATTTAGTTTGCAGAAAGAAAAACGTACGTGAAGAGCAAAGAGCCGAGCTCGCTGAGGATGGCTTCGTTGGCGCGTTTCGCCTTGGACGGGCGTAAATATACAACCACATTTACCTCAGTCTTTAAGTCCCTACATTAATTTCCTAATTACAGAAATTCTTTGTTTTTTCCTATTACCAACTGTGTTCATTAGGAGCTCGTCAGCGTTTAAAACCATCAGACCACAGAAAAACCCTAGTTCAGTAAGGGCAGCGCAGATGCAAATTAGGTTAAGGGATTGGGCTTGGGGTGCGGGCTTCCTTTACAACTATGGTTTCAATGGGCCAGGCCCATGATCATTGTTATTTGCCCGTGAACTTCTGATTGTGATTCAGTGGGCTTTTCTCCCCGCGTTATCTGCTGGATCAGAGATCGCCTCCTTGAAAGAAAGGATACCTAACCCTAGCAGTACGACAATACATCTACATGTACATTGTAATTATAATAATGAAATATCATAACTATATTCCAGTCACTCTAATTTAATGATCATACATATTATCAAAATTTATTTAAATTTTCTACTCACAACAAGATTATATGAAAAGTCAAAGTCGTAAATTAGGAAAAAGATTAAATTATATTAAAAAAAATCGGTGATGGATCGTTCATCCCATGTTAAGCAAAGAAAGAAAAATAAAACGAATCTCATCATTATAACAAGTCCATTTTAGTTACTTTGCATTCTTTCAGTCTCTCCATAAATTTTCAAATTAACAGAAATTCTAGAGTGTTTTCTTGATTCCCAGCCATGGAGGCAGGTCATCGTTCCATTGGAAAAAATGAGATGGGGTTGGAAGAGATTTTTCCTAGTAATTTAATCATTGTATTAGAAATGTAAAAGAGAAGAAATGATAACAAGAATTAATTCTGAATGCAAAATATACATTTAAAACATACATTTTGTCATAAAATTAATATTTTTTATAATAAAAAATTGCAAAGTATGACAAAACTAAACTAATTGCAATAAACAAAAATAAAAATAAAAATAAAAAGTTCTTATATAAAGATTGAGACTCACTTCTTACTACTTCAAATTTATTAATCAATTATTATAAATGTAAAAAATAATATTTTATTATAATATTAACAATAAATTAATTTTAAATTCAATATTTTTTCTTAATGAGCCCCGAATGAGAGTTGGGCCGAGGGCCATCAGGCGGCGATGGGAAGTTTTTAACAATGCCATCTCGTAACACTACAAACTACTGGAAAATCCTACTACGCCACTGGTTGGGCCGAAATAAGTGTAGGCCCATCTAGTTTTTGGTAAATAGTGTTTTGGACTACCAGCCTGCTTTCTGGGCTGCGATCTTATGTTGTTGAGATCTTGGCTAACGTAAACGAGAACAGATCTGCACTACCATCCACAAAGATAAAAATTCCTTTAAATTCCCCCATCTATCAACATATACCCTTTTTTTTTGGGGTCGATTGTGAAAAATAAAATAAAGGAGGGGAAAAGAGTGTTTCTGTAAAAGAGTGTTGTTTTTCTGGTGATAGCAGTAGAGTTTCTATAAAAAAAGCCCAGAAAGTAATCGGCCCACAACTTTACAGAATAGACAAAACGAAGTTCTGTTATACGCTGGAATATGTCTCCTTACATCCCTACATTGTACACACTGTTCTTATGTTCCCCTCTTACTCTTAACACCACGCCTATGTTTGGTTCTTTCACTTTCAACTGTCATGCTTCGAGTTGGGGCCCCACCATGTCTTCTTTAGTATTCTCTTTTCTTCCCCCCTTTTGCCATTATCAAGTAATTTCTTACATGGCTTTCTCTACCCTAATCTTATTATATATAAGTGTATAATAACTATGATAATCTTAATCATATGATTGTTCCTCAGATTTAACACTACCCATGATAAACTTGGTCCCCCTTACTCCCACTAAGCCATTCAAAGTCTCTACTTTATTAATTGTGGTTAAGGTTATAATGGATGGACAATTTTAGCAACAATGAGGTTGTAAAATCAACTACTTTCCATAAGTTGGCACATTTAGTGGTAACATAAAAGTCAAAACCAGATCATGTCATAGATTTGCTTTTGGTGAATTTTTGCCATGGTCAATGGGGTTCAAAGCATGCGGCATTCTTTTGATTGCTTACATCAATGTCTAACCCTAATGTTATTAGTATCATTAGTGAAGGGTTAGTGCTACAAATTTCACATTATTATAATCCAACAATCACACAATCATACCATAAATCTCATTTTTCAACCTTGGGAATTATCAAGGTTGACTAAATCATGATAATTATGGTTTGTGCCGTATATAGTATATATCTATTTTATTATGCCAATAAAAAAATTTTATTGTGCAAAATAACTTTATAAAGCTGTCCTTACCTTTTCCTATTATTCTTTTCGCTCAATTTAAAATTATATTATTAGCTCTAACATGAATTAATTATTTTACTATATTTTTTATTTCTTTTTTTCTTTTAACTTATCATTTTTATTTGTATTTTCTTTCGATTTTTTCTTTTTTGCAATTTTTCAATCTCTCTTTATCTTCTTTTTATGATTTTAATTTTTAAAAAAATATTTATATTGTTCAAAATAAAAAAAATCATAATCCATATATAAATTTGTACATACATAAAATTTTACGTATAACATTTACTAGTTATCGAAGGATGCTTGACTTTACATAGTAAATGTGATTTTTGGTTAACTTGTAAACTTTGTATGTGATGATCTTAAGTACGTGCTACAAAGATGTACGGAGGAGAGTAGGGCATTAATTAATTGCATTAAAAAGGCATTTTTGTACCCTAATGCTTTGCGTGACATTCTAAGTTTATTCATGTTGTACACTAGTTTTAATAGGACAAATCGGTGATTTTATTAAGTAGTCTAGGGCGACATATAATTTAAATAATTTAAGTTGAAAGGTTATTATATATGAAATGTTTTTTAACAAAGATTTACTGTTAAATAGTTATGCATCAATATAATTATTTTAAACCCTCATCCCATCTGTATAAAAACAAACATGGCTTTATTTCTTGTTATTTATGCTTGGATATCCTTTTCTTTTTAGATGGGGTTTGAAATATGTTTATTTTATGCGTAAAACATTAACAATAATGTAAAAGTGAGAGAAAATAAAAAAATATTTTAATGGGTAATAGTTTTAGCGCGTACTTATTCTAAATGATAAAAGATATAGAAAAAAGAAAGACAAAAATATACTAGTATTTTTGTTTATTATTTAATTAACAGATTTATGATATGGATTATATATAAATTTGTGGGCAATCACTTTATATTACAATTTAACATAAAATTTGCAGGCAATTAATTCCTGACCATCTAAGCGTTTATGGCTTAAAATAATTTTTTTCTGAGAGTTTCAATTCTAAAATCAATAACAAGAAAACTACTTCAACTATTATATTGTTTTTTTATCAGCTCATAAGTTTAGAAATATCAACTTTTTGGGGAAGTGGATGCAATTCTGAAGAGCAGAAGAAGAGCTAAAATGTCAGAAGTTCGCATTTTTATAAATAAAAAGATTATTAGTATGTGTTTAAATAATCCTTCGAAATTTGGATGCAAATTTTGGAAGATTTTCATTCTATCAAAATACTATTTTCAAATACACTACTCATTAACATATTTTTTATTATTATTATTTTTTTTTCTTATTTAGTTTTACAACATCTCAAATTTCACGCCAAGTTTGCTCTCTAACCAAATTTACATCCATACATAGCTTTAATTTTGGTGTTGAGGTGCAGTGGAGTCTGGGAAACTCCCCGCTTTCCCATCACCAAAATTCAGATATTCGCTGGATCCACATCGGCCGCTGCATGATGGACACGTGGAGCTTGGTCAACGGTGTTGGGAGCCAGAGAAGGAACGGCGTTTCGGGGGCACCCAATAGAAGTATAGTCTGCTGGGATTGCGGCGAGTTTGAGTTCCAATGCCCTCGTTTGCTGTGCTAGAGTGACCGGCCCGGCGTGAAAGCTCCCATCACAGAGTCGCCTGCCCACCGTCGGATCACCTCGCGTATCTCCATGTGTGGCACGCGCGATCAACTGTGGTGCCCATAGGTGCTGCTGAGAGAACAGTTTCCTGCGGTGCTGTGAGATGCTTTTCAGGTGTTGTACGTTGTACCACAGCCTAGCCAATCACATTACGCCAATTACTATTTACATTCAATTAAATTTCATATTTTTTTAACATATTATTCATTAAAATAATTTTTATCTATTTTTCTTTTTTATCTTAAATCTGTTCTTAAATTTCCCACGACCGGAACATGCATCGGAACAAAGTGATCACTTAGCCAAGAAAACAAATTACGAAATCAAATTTTCTTTAAGTATTCAAGTTTGTTGCCAATGATTTCACTTTAAATTAATAGTACAAGACAGGTTATAAAATTGAGTTGGTTTTTATGTGCAATAATTAGAGGGTGTTTCGTTAATTTTTTTCCCCTTTTGATAAGTACATGAGTTTATATAATTTATAAAATATTTTTAAAACTCACGAGTTCAAGCGTATAGAAAAAAAATCTAAATGTAGTTAGAATTTATAAACACCAATAATTACAATGGTTTGGGTGTAATAATAATAAAAATAAATTAATGTCATTAATAAAATATGATTTAAAACATATATGTTATTTATTATATGATAACATGTAAAATGTTTTTAAATAATCTTGAGATAGTTGTATACATTAGCCTGCCAGCACTTGTATGTGTGTGCAAAATATTTACCAAATTAATGAAATTATTCATAGTTAAGTCCCCTTTATGACCAAAAGTAGAATTATGCACATCCTTGTGCTTCACTCACACTACTCTTCATTTCGATTTATTACAATATGTTATCTTTGACTGTTATGACTTATGATCATCAAAATTATTGCTCCATTATTCCCTCCACTAGAGAAAACTCTGTTAAAATGGCCACTTGGATACCCTTGATAATTGTCTTCCACAGTTTTCAAAAAGAAAGAAAAAAATCCCAAATTTCAACACGTTATATTATGGCAAGATAAGTTTGCTCGGGTTTCACAATATGGCTTATGTCATCCATGAGAAGAATTTGTTGTTCTTCGTTAAAAAAAATGGTATTTCTTTATCACTTACAATTCCTGTCCCTTTTACAATGCACAGCACAAACTAAGAAGTGTCTTGTTGTCTATCAATCAGTTCCATTTGGCAATGATATGAGTATTTTTATTTCAGTCGTGGATGAAATGTTTTTTTTTTTTGGCTATGTTTGCTTTTAAATTATGAATTTAAAAACACACATTCAATTATTATATTTTTTAAATTTTCTTATCTATTTTTTTTTAAATTTTTATATAATTTTTAAGATAAAAATACCTAAAAATACACAATAAAATTCAAAAACAAGCAAAGCCTTCATTTTTAATGTTTATAGTTTAGAAAGCTTTTAAAAAAATAAAAAATTCCCATTTCAAGTTGCTATAGTTTCTTTTTCTTAAAGTGGAAATTAGGAGTACCGTTGAATAATTAAAGTTGTGAGTCACATACAACTACGTTGTTGGGTTATGTAACCGATAATGCAGCTATTAAATTGCCCATAATAAAACAAATATAATTGGTATAAATAAATAAATTGCAATAACTATATAGCATTGCATAATTCTTCCATCAAATGGCAAGTTTATGTTGCTGGTAGCAATCAGTTTCCGCCATGAATACTTACACTATGCTGATTTTAGGATTTTATAGAGGGAAAGTAAATGATTGAGAAAGGAAAAAAATTAAAAAAAATTCAAAATTTCATATATTGTTTAGTTAAAAGAATTTTAGTGAGGAAAGAAAACTTTTAAAAAGAAGAATCAAATCAACAAAATTTAAAATTATTTTCTATAATTCGAAGAAAAATAATAAAGAAAATTGATAAAAATTAGTGGTGGTGAAATTTTTGGAAAAGGAAAAAGAGGTACATTAGTTTTCCTTCCATTTTCTTTACCGTTTTAGCAGGAAAATAAATTTTTTCTCCCTAATCTCTAATTTCCTTCTATTTTTTTTTTATGGGGTTTTCCTTAACAACCAAATAATCAAAAATAAATTCCTTTGCATCTTATTTATCTTTTTCCTCATTAAATTTTAAGAATCAAACATAGTGTTAATAAATAAAAAGTACCTTATGTGACAGAAAACAGAGAGCTCTTTTAGTGTATAAGTTTTGTAGAACCATAGATGTAAATTATTGCTAACAAATGGTACCAAAAATCAATGTAGAAGCAAAGTGGATTCTTACATATAAGTGTTGAGGGGACTCATTATTTTAGGGTACTTGTTAGATAGAATTAGTTGATGTGGTCATGTTTGGTTACTTTGGTAGAGTGGTCTAATCACATGTGACAACTCAACGTGTAAGTTGTAAAACTAAATTTATGTATTCCAAGTTTTTGATTAATTGACTACTTAACGGGACAAAAAACTCAAAAATTATCTTATTGTGGGTTTTACTTTGTTTGTACTTAACTTTTAAAGTTATTCGACTGTATATTGGAATAAAAAATTCAAATATCATATTCCAACAATATGATTCATTATAATGAAAGTTGAATACACATTGCATGTATAGAATAGTTATTTAAATAAATATGCATACAAAATTATGCGAAATATAAAATTTTAACGAAAATATGAGGTTGAAATGAAATATGAAATATATTAAAAAAAAACAAAGCCAAAACATAGGCTATGTAAGGATACCAATCTATTCAAATTTTTATCTTATCGTAATACATACAATTAAATATACTATTCAGTAAAATAACTGTTTTTATTTTTTTTATTTTTCATTTTTACATTATTTCTAAATTTTTACACCAATTTTACTCTCCATCAAAATATGCATCCAAACATGACCACATATTTTAAAACAATCATAAATTGTCAAAGTACACCAAACTAAACCTTATAGATATTTAGTAACAAGAAAGTCGAGCTATGTTTGTTTTTGACATTCCAAAATAAAAATACACATTTTAGTTATTACATTATTTTTTATTATTTTATTTCATACACAATCAATAAAACACACACACACACACACACACACACAAATACACTCACAAACACACCCTAATATACATACTTAAAAGTGAAAACGAGCGAAAGATTGAACTACCCCAAACCCCTCAAGCTGGATTACAAAATGGCAGTGGTTGAAAAATAAAAAAGAACACACCCCAAAGTCTGATCTTGAATGGCCTAAACATGGGCTGAAAAAGACCCTCTTGCAAGTTTCCTTACAGCTCAGGTACTAAACTCTCTTGTCCTTGTTACATTGACAGCCCCACTACATTGACAGCCCCACTTCTCCCAACCTGAATTTCTTTTACTAAAAAATGTCTTATTCTTATTAATATAATATAAAAAAATGTCTTATTCTTATCAATATACTATAAATCAATACACGCACATATTGGTCAATTGTTCTATAGTTGTAAATTCCATTTTTTTATCAGAGGTTGTTCTATAGATATAGTTTCATCGTGAGAGGATAGGGAAACAAGAAACATTCGGAGAAGCATCAATGAAATGTTATAAATGTATCCACAAAATTGGTTTTCCGTCGGGCTAAATTTCATATTTATATTATTAACTTTTAAATTACATGACATGAGAAAAAATTTAATAAAACATGAT
Organism: Avicennia marina; assembly: GCA_019155195.1. Classification (NCBI taxonomy): domain Eukaryota; kingdom Viridiplantae; phylum Streptophyta; class Magnoliopsida; order Lamiales; family Acanthaceae; genus Avicennia; species Avicennia marina. Next base: position 4,111,231 of record CM032781.1, on the reverse strand, counting down.
GTAAAAATAAATACAAACGAGGTTACACTATAGCAAATGGCATTCTTGCAATATGTGCATTTGTCAACTAAACATGGAAAAAAGCTAGGCTATGTACGTTTCAAGATACCCCACATTTTTATCACATCAAAATTTACTGTACTCAATTATCTAATCCAACAAAGTTTTTATTTAAAATTTAAAGTATTCTCTATTTTATATACACTTATGCAGTCACATACGTATATATTTATAATTAGATCATTCTTATATATTATTACATTATATATTCATTCAAACAAATCAAAATTTTTATTCTATTAACATTTCAAATTTAAATATAATTTCTATCACCAACAAAATCTCCACCGGTGTCGTCCCTTCATAAAAGTTCAAACCGAACGCTGTCCTAAGTTTGTGTTCAATTTGACTATTAATTTGTTCCGTTTTTCTCCTCAATAATAGTGAATCCTTGTCATTGAACATTATGGAAGTAGGACTATCATACAATGTCAAATCTTCAAGACAAGCAACGACTTTGAACACACTTGATCTGGCATTGACTCATTCCACGAGATGTATTTCACAATAAAGGCGGGGTTTCATAATTTGCCTTGCCCAGTAAAAGAATTCAAGCATAAACTTTTTGGCACTACATGCATCCTATTGATCTGCAGTGGAAGTAGTTCTATTTAACAAGAAAGCTCGTCTATTATAATTTTATTAATGTCTGACTTGTTTATCTGCTAAGGATGAGTGCAAGTACGATTAGATTTCGTGTGGGAATAGCACTGTCTGCTTGTGCGCATTTCTTTATTCATTTCTTTAGCTCGCAAAATTTATCAGGATAAAGCTGCAACAGAATCAGCAAATTGTAGCGGGTGAAAGCACTGGTTAAGAGCATGCAGACTCTTGCCCGGCTTTGGATCAAATAAAGAAGTCTGTGTATCTTATTGCAAGGACTAGAGAAACAGTGAAAGAATGATCTAAAAGGAAGAGGAAAAATCAAGAGAGAGAGAGAGTGAGAGAAGGGAAGATTGAAACTTTTTGGTGTTATATTGATTGAGAAAAGGGCAAAGATGAAGGCTTTTGTTGTTCTCTCTGGGGCCACTCTTTCCATTGAAAGGTCAATTTCTTTTTGAGAAGAATATAAAGAGAAAAAGATGTGGGAAAAAGGGAGAAACACTTGATAATCCGACCAATCATGCTTTGATCCGCGTGCTTTGATGCAAAAAGAAAAACCGACCCCTCTTAAGATTATCTTGTGGGTATATTTTTGGTTTCTAACTTTACTCTGCTTGCTGTGAATAAATAATTGACAAAGTGAGAATAAAGGGACGCCCCACTTTGATTTAACAGTGCCTTTTTATTTGCAGTGTGTGTCTTCATTGGTTTTGGATTTTTAGGGCATGCTCTCCTTGATTGGTTCCTCTCATACCATTAGATTCTCTGAATAACTGTTTTGGCTTTATTCTTTTGTATCTCCAAGAAATACTGAGTGATTTCTTGTAGGGGCCATTTTCTGCTCCTGGTTGTCTCTCTTTGTAGAAGAAATGCATGAAACTGTCTTTGGATAGAAATATTACACCGTTGGGAGGCTTTAATGGTTGGCCCAATTGGTCGATGGAGAGAATGTGTTCTTCGAGTTTTGGAATGTTTATGGGATTGAGGCAGATGAAGGAGTAGAGCATAAAGACGGACATAAATGGTTTCTGTTGAAGAAAAGCTCAAGCAAGGAGGTTTAGTCAGTGGTGCGCATAATCTCCGTGAAGGGATGAAATTGTTGAAAGAAATGCAGGATCATAATGGTCAGTTGATTTCTTCTGTTTTCCTATTTATGAGTGGTTTGCCTATGCTATTTGCTTTTGGGCTATAAGATTCTTTGCAAATTAATTTGAAATGCAGTCGCATTAGACTTGAGCAGATTTCCCGCATCAATTTCGTGTGATTTTTTTACCTTAAAGGATTACGAATCTAATTAGTTAAGTCATATGTATGATAGGGGGGAGGAAGCAAATTAATTCAGAGTTGTGGCATGCTTGTGCTGGTCCACTGGTCACCTTGCCTCAGGTTGGAAGTCTTATCTACTATTTCCCACAAGGACATAGTGAACAGGTTTGTTTCTTAATGAGATGCTAGAAGTCTGTTAGTCCATAATCACATTTCTTCAAATTCAGCTATTCTGTTGTGACGATTCTCCGGGCAGAGCTAAAATCGGTGACTGCCAAAATTGGAAAAAAAAAACTAGCATTGATCATATTACCTTTTGCTTTGTCAGTCAGAATTGAACTAGATTTATGACATTAAATTCGATCCAAGAAAATACCTTTTTAGCTAATTGTGTGCCGTGCAGAGCACTTAAACTTCGCAGTCGGCAACTGGAAGCCGCAAGGCTCTTTATGAATGGATTTGTGAGAATTTGGAATATTTTTTTTTGAGAGATTAGTGCAGATAGATCATTGAGTAGTCCCCAGCAGCTTTCTTGCATTTAAAATCTGCAAAGTGCTGACCCTTCATTACAACAGGTTGCAGTTTCCACTAATAGAACAGCGACAGCCCAGATACCCAACTATCCGAATCTCCCCCCACAGTTGTTGTGCCAAGTTCACAATGTTACACTCCACGTATGTCTTTGCATTAATCTGTTTTCTCAAATTTAAAGCTGTTAAATTGAAGTAGAAGAATTGGATCTTACCTAAAGTAATTTATTATGTCATTCTGAAATGCTTATGGTTTTTATACCATTGGCTGATAAATAGGCAGACAAAGACACAGATGAAATCTATGCACAAATGAGCCTCCAGCCTGTGAATACAGTACGTTTTGCCAATGCTTCAAACTTGTTTTAGTGTATCATATCAGTAAAGTGGAGACGTTATTACGAATGGAAGAGTCTAATTTGCATTTTATGTGGCATGCTTTTTATCACTGTGATATGTTCTGCTTCTGGTTCAGGAAAAAGATGTCATTCCTATACCTGATTTTGGACTAAAGCCCAGTAAACATCCAACTGAATTCTTCTGCAAAACTTTGACGGCCAGTGATACAAGTACACACGGTGGCTTTTCAGTTCCTCGGAGGGCTGCAGAGAAGCTTTTTCCACAATTAGTACGGTTTTGTTTACTTGGCAATCCATTTGTCTGGCTATTTGTATCTAAAAAGATTCGATTGCTAGTTTGCCCTTTAGTATAATTGTTATTATGTAATATCTGTTTCAGGATTACTCAATGCAACCTCCAACCCAAGAACTTGTTGTCCGAGATTTGCATGATAATAGTTGGACCTTTCGTCATATATACCGTGGTATGCTTTCTGTTAAGGGCCTTCCAGAATTATTTCTGCCAAAAGATTTACTGCCACCCAAATACAGTAGACAACTGTCTATATTATTTCATTTTTATTTTATCTCATTCATTTACAATAAGTCACTGCCTTCCATTCTTACCTTGCTGCCCCTTTATTTCTTATATAGGGCAGCCCAAGCGGCACCTACTCACTACTGGTTGGAGTATGTTTGTTGGGGCAAAGCGGCTTAGAGCTGGTGATTCAGTTCTCTTTATCAGGTAATAGTTGAGCAATATTTTGGCTGTCCTGCAGTTTTCTATGCACATTTTTTTATTGCCTACAGGATTATTCCATTGTTTGTTTTCTTTTTAATCATCCATATGAAAATTGCCTCTAAACCCGTCTGAATTTTGGTACAGTTATTGTTAGTCCATATCTGCTCAGGCATGAATATGTGTAAAAATCTCTCTTGAAAAAATTTCATCTTTCTAGCCATTCATTTTTATGTTATGCCAAAAAGAGCATATGCATTGATAATGAACTGTGATAAATGTGCATGCCCAGGCATCAGTGACATTTCCCTGGTTGGAAGTGATAAATTTGTTTTCATGACTCACCATCCTTTTTCATCAAATGTTAAATGTGCATGCCCAGGCATCAGTGACATTTCCCTGGTTGGAAGTGATAAATTTGTTTTCATGACTCACCATACTTTTTCATCAAATGTATAGTTATACTCAACTGGATACTCAAAATTTGTTCTAACTTTTCCTAATTTTAACGTAGAGATGAAAAATCACAACTTCTGTTGGGAGTGAGACGTGTTAACCGTCAGCAAACAGCTTTGCCATCTTCGGTTCTGTCTGCTGATAGCATGCACATAGGAATCCTGGCTGCAGCTGCTCATGCTGCTGCAAGTAGAAGTCCGTTTACAATCTTCTACAATCCGAGGTTTCTGACCTTAACAATGCCTTCTTCTTTAGAAAATCCAGGAAAATGAAAGTTTTTGGCTTATCCTTTGACTGAGAGTTACTTAATTTGCTTTAGTTTCCACCAACATACCAACAAAAAGGAATAGGAAATTAGAACATTGATTATTCTAATCCTAATTCTGTTTTCAGGGCATGCCCCTCAGAGTTTGTCATTCCATATTCAAAATATCGAAAAGCAATTTATGGTACCCAACTCTCCATTGGTATGAGGTTTGGTATGATGTTTGAAACCGAAGAATCCAGCAAACGGAGGTAATTACATATTCTCTGGGACCACATTAACAGTTTTCATTTGAAAGTAGTTCATATTTTAGTTCCTCTTCATCATCTGCCAACGTGTACCTCATCATGCAGATACATGGGCACCATTACTGGTATAAGTGACTTGGATCCCCTGAGATGGCCCAACTCAAAGTGGCGTAGTCTTCAGGTGTTTGAAATTTATGCTAAGACTTTGTTACTTGAGCATGCATGACTGCATATACAAAAGCTGTGTAAGGACTAGAATTCCTGCAGCATATTAGCTTAATTGGTATTCCTTTGATTAGCATTATCCTTTTCATAACAGGTGGAGTGGGACGAGCCTGGGTGTGTTGATAAGCAGAATAGAGTTAGTCCATGGGAAATAGAGACACCTGAAAGTCTCTTCATATTTCCATCTCTAACTGCAAATCTGAAGCGCCCTTTCCACGCTGCTTTCTTAGGTAGCTCATCATCGTGCAAATGGATTACTGTTTCTTGCCTTTGTGATGTACTGAGAGTTTGTAGTTTTCTTGTATCAGGAGCACAAACAGAATGGGAATCTTTGATAAATAGGCCTTTCCTGCGAGTTCCTGGCAGTTCACCTGGTGATCTTCAAGGTCCTCCATTAGCAAGCCTGTGGTCAGATCAGTTAATGAAGATGCTTATAAGACCTCATGGCATGATCTCACCAGGGAGCATTGCACCTTCTATGCAAGAAGTGAAGGATACTACTCCACTAGAAGGAAAGTCTCTGACACAATCATCAGTCAAGCAGAAACCTGAGGTGATCACTCCAGATGTGTTTCCTCAGAGTGAAAGTCACAATGTCACGAACTCGAGTGTGTTACTACCAGGAAAACCAGCAACACCAAATGAACCTGGAAACCAGATATCTTCTGGATATAGTTCTGAATTGACAAAAGTAGAACGTGTACTTGCTATGGACCAGTCAAGCCAGTCCGACTCCCAGGCATGGTGCAATGATGAAAAACAGAACATGAAGCCAATGGCTTCACAGAGTATTGCAAGTGATTTTGCAGTCATGGACCAGAGCAATGGCACTTCACCTTTGCAAACAAGTACATGGATCACTCCATTGCAGTCGGACTCCCACATTATTCAATCTCAACAAATTGAGCCTTCCCAATTAGAGTCCCCTGGTGCAAATGCCTTAGTTCAATTTCCTGGACAGGCTGAACATAACTCATATCCTCCTATGTGTTCTTCTCCACCAGGTTCCATGACTAGGAAATCTGATCAGCCTTTTATGTCATCAGACAATGTTTATAATACATTGCCTTCTGTCTCCCAAGAACTCTGGGATCCTCATTTTAACAATGCAAAGTCTGTTTCCCAGGCTGATCTACCTATGCTGTTGCCTCATCAAGATGTCCCCAACTGTCAGTATAGTACATGTGGTTTGAAGGATTTACCGCCTGAGGACCATAACCAGAACGACATATATAGCTGTTTCAATCTTGATGGTGGTAACAGTGGTAGTGCAGTCATAGATCCTTCGGTGTCCAGCATGGTCTTAGATGATTTTTGTACGTTGAAGAATGCTGATTTCCAGAATCCAGCTGATTATCTTGTGGGAAACTTCTGCTCAAACCAAGATGTCCAATCCCAGATCACATCAGCCAGCCTAGCTGATTCGCAGAGTTTCTCAATTCAAGAATATGCTGAAAATTCGGGTGGGGCATCTTCGAGCAACGTGGATTTTGATGAGAACAATATTTTGCAGCATAGCTCATGGCAACAAGTAACTCCACGATTCCGGACTTACACAAAGGTAATCAATCATCTTCATTGTTATTAACCATAAATTACTGTTCCACTAATAATTTAATGGAAGTAGGACAATATTTCTCTGGAACACTTGTTACTGGTTAAGCATATTTTGGCAGATTCAAAAGGCTGGATCTGTTGGAAGGTCTATTGACGTCTCAAGTTTTAAAAATTATGATGAACTACGCGCAGAAATTGAACGCATGTTTGGTCTTAAGGGCTTGCTCAATGACTTGAGTTCGGGATGGAAGCTGGTGTATGTGGATTTCGAGAATGATGTGCTTCTTGTTGGGGATGATCCTTGGGAGTAAGTTCTGTGAACTTAATTTAGTTTCTTAGCTGGCTCTGAGTTGATATATGTTCTTGCTTATCATTGTAACAGTAACTCATTAGCAGAAGTTAAAGTTGCTAGATCTAATGTGACTGTAGGGAATTTGTGGGTTGTGTAAGATGCATCAGAATCTTATCCCCCACAGAAGTTCAGCAGATTGGCGAAGAGGGAATGCAGCTTTTAAACTCTGTTGGGGTGCAAGGTGTTGACGGCACAACCTCTGTCTGATTACAAAGCAACAACCCTTGTATGCTGTGTACAAGGGGACCAGAAGATCTGCTGCCATATTTGCTCAAAACCATACCAACCTAGTCCATGGCTATGATGTACTAGAAATTTATTTGGTTTTAGCATATGGTACGTGAAGCGCAGTTGTTTTAACGTATGCATTCAACTCTGAGGAAAAATGCACTTTTTCTTTGAAGTATTTATGGATGCTCTAATGCTAGATTTTTATTAGTTTGTTTAGTACACGAGACCAAGCTTAAACATCGTTTCATGTGAGTAAATCGAACAGGGTCGGTCGTCCATGACAGTCTAATCTGAATTCAAGATTATCAGCATCGAGTGTCAGGATTCTGCATGAACATTCTCTTACGAAAAAATATGGAATACAAGCGTTCTAACAGGTGTTAATCTATAAAAACAGGTAATAATCTACTCCAAAAAATGGTCGACGAACAATGAATGAGTAACAAAGATTCAAGCTGAAGAGAATTTCAGTTTTTATGATACTCGTGTGGGATCATGCGCCGTTATGCTCGTGTGAACCTCGTAACGTGAACCTCGTAACATGAACCTGTTTCATAACTGAAGAAATCTTCACTCTGCTAGACTCTGATGCCTTTCAACTCCCAAAAATTTTCAATTCGAGTCAAAAACTTCAGAAAAGGGCAATTCTCAGTTTCTCAGTAAATCCTTGATCTTGTAGAATGAAGATATCAATCAGTATTTTCTCTTGGCAAATGTGAGATTGGCATTAGTTTGGAAACCAGGGCTTGAGCAGAAAGAACAAATATGTTTCAGCAGACAGGAAGAAATGAAACTCAGACAGCCTAGCTTCTGAACATGTGTAGCAATGCGCCAACTGCCAAAGTCGTGAAATACTGAACTAAACTACTGCTAAAGACAACCTACGGCTAGTGACAAACTCTGGTAGTCAATTTAAGGTTGCCAGGCACACTCAAGCACTGAAGAAACAATAACATAGCCAATACACATAACAGAAGCTTGAAATTAATTCGGTCATAAAATCTGCGTCCACCAAGTCACCAGGCAAGAATATCACAAAACAAACGCACTCGCAGACCATGCTTTCACATCACATGAGTCCCACAAATTAGAAAGCCTCGTCGTATTGTGAGGATTGTTGCAAACTCTCAATTCTTTCTTACAGCTAAAGGCGATGGCTGCCTCCTTATCAAACAATTTGCAGCACAGAAACACAAGTACACGATTACAGTGCCGTTTTTATTACCATTCATGCCATCTTCCCCATGTCCTTTTTATCTTGCTACATATGATAGCACCCTAAATTACAGTAAGTCATATTAAAGAAAAAAGAAGCAATGCATTTTGCCATAACGTTAATTGAATCAAATCTGCTACCTGAAAGAAATTATCGGTTCTTCAGTTACAATATTTCTTCTTCAGATATCAAACTTCAGATATTAACCGAACTCTGAAGCAAAGACATTTACTAAGGCATTGCGACATGAATCAAATCTAAAAAAGAAGACCAAATCAATCAGTGAACTAGAAAATTTAATAAAACATATTTCAGGAGGCATATCTGTTAGATGGGGCATTCTCCAGTTCCAAACCAAGATATGTTACGATGCATCCATAAACACAATCCAAATAATTCAAATGTTACATCAGCAAAGGAAATTTTATCACAAGCTGCTATCACTCTCCGGTTGCCTATTATCCTAGATGGAAAAGCCATCGGACCTCACTGCAGCATATATCACCTTTGTAGTTGCAAATACCAATAATTGAATGGCCAGCCATTGCCCTGAACTTATTAGATATTAAAAACAAATCATGAGCATATAAAGTAAAGGAATTGGATGAATTCTACAATATGGATCTAGAACTTCTGCTGCAGCTCTACTCCCAGCTCCTTCTTTACCAGAGGAAAATGCTTTCACTATACCCTTATTGGCTTCTGCAGAACAGCAGATAGGTACACTTCCGAATTGCCAGAGCCATTAATTTTCTCTCCCACAACCCACTTCAACTTCTTATATCCAAACCTTTCAATCAAATGAGTTAAGGCTCTTTTCTTGTCATCGGTGGAACAATAAAAGTTGTCTAACCAAAACAATCCACCAGCCCTAAGTACACGGTCGATATCAAACATCAAGAACTCCAATTTCTCAGATCGACCGCCCACATCCAATCCATTAGCTGCATGAACCAAATCAAACGCGTTATCATAAAACGGAAACCTATGATCCAAGCTAAGATACAAAGGGAAAAGCCCCCTAGCAGCTATGAATTCATTGAACGGCGCATCCACATTCAAAGTGGCAGTGACTACGGTAACATTTCTCTCAGCCATTCTAGCAGCAAAAGTCCCTGAACCGCCACCAATGTCAAATCCAATCCTAATCCCACCACTCCCCATAGCCAACACATCATCAATAAGAAAATCATTCTTGCTTCGAGCCTTAATATATCTTTGAGTCTCATAACCGTGAACAATATCAAGACAACCAGCACAATCCCTATTCAGTTTCTTACTATTCAAACAAGCAAGATTCTTGCATCCTAAACCACTCCAACTATAAATCTTTTCACTAACATTTGTCCAAAGGGAAGCAGGAAAAGGCAGCAAACCCACCTTAGGAATTGTCTTAGCAAAGCACCTCCTCCTAGGCAAAGGCTCACATGCCTGAAGGATGAGGTTCTGGCCAAGACTCCAGTCATCAGGGCAAAGCCCATTCACTTTGTAGCTCATGAAATGGGACAACAAATCCACAGATTTTTCACAAGAATTACCCACAGATGCCACCATTTCAGTGATCCCAGTTCTTGAATCTTTCCCCAATGGCAGCTGATGTCGATTTAAGAACGCTTTAAGCTCGCTTGCAGTATTGGGCCTCGAAAGATCGATGCTTTCATACCCTAGGAGCTCCTTCTCCATCTTGGCTAGCTTCTTTTGGGAAGATTCAATCTCTCTAAGGATGAGGCTTACTTTTTCTGAGATCAAAGAAATGTCTTTGTGATGGTGAACAGTGGCGGGGTGGTATCTGAAAGCGTACAAGGCAAAAAGGTTTGTGGTAATTACTGAAAAAAGCATCAGGAGATTTAAAGCTGAGGAACACACCGATGCCCTCTTGAATCTCGCCGTTCCGTCACCGATTTTCAACGAAACAGAACCCATTCTTCTTGCCCAGTTTTTCACTACTCAATCTGAAATGGCTTGAGAGAGAGCAACAGCAGTGAAGTGAGAACAGTGAGCGATTCGAGCGAGGGGAGCAAGTGGAAGCTAAGGGATTAAACAATTAACACCTTGTTCAGTGGAATAAGCAGAAAGCAAGATACTAAATCTGACGTGAGGTTGTCGGTAGATTTCTTGTTGACCGTACACGTGTACGTAGATTAGGTGCGGATGGGTCTATTTGTGGGTCTTCCCTCAATTTTTGGGAGGCGGGGGAATTGGCTTACTACAAAAAGCAAAAACGATCCTAGAAAAATAAAAACCCATATTGTTGTTGCGCGGCAGGAAACTCGAGACATATACATCGAGACATATACATCGCTATTAATTAGGACATGGCCTGCCTAACTTTTTTCTTTTGGAAAAAAGTTCTGCCAAGAAAATTTTGCTTATCAAGAACTCTGATTTTGGTAGCGATTACTATTCTGTATTACCGTATTACACCACGATTCCAATTTTTCTTTTAATGAAAGTAAGGAAGGAACGAAGTAAGAAAGAGAGAACAAACATGGCAAGTGAAACTGGGCGCATAAAACCCCCTAAAAAAATCAACACTTTAGTGGGCTTGCCATATTATTCGTGAAATTGACAGTTGGAGTGGACAAAGTAGTGAGCGAATCAAAGCCCAAGTCCCTATCAATGAACCCCTGCCTTTTAACAAAAAGACACGCTTTTATTTTTAGAAGAAACTGAAAGTCGAAACTACCAAAACTTCTCTTTACAAATATAATGCAGTAAGAATTTTTAGTCGCATCAAGACAAATGTTAGTTTATGTGTGTCTTGAATTTTAATTATGAAATTTTGAATTCCTAACAGAAGGGGTAGATTATGTACTCAGAAAGGGATCTCTTTCAGAGTATCCTCGTTGCAGCTAATTTCGCACATGCAGGCATGATACTTTGACACCGAAAGATGGAGTCTGCCAAATTTAAGATCCCCAAAGAGAGCGTTCCATGGCCATGAGGCAGATGTCCCACTCAACATCCTCATTCCTCTCCATCCTTCTCAAAAGATCCACAGCCTGATCCTCATCATCACATTCCATGTGGCGACATTAATTTGCTTGAAGAGTATGCAGCTGAGTATTATCCTCCGATCATTGAGTTCCATGTAGTGACATCTCTCTCTATGATTCGAAGACCCGTCAGAGCAGTCTCAAGCTTCAACACTTGGGATGCATAACTGGTGAATTCCTCACTAGAACATCATCGCCATGCATGTCCTATTGAATGTTCCTTCCATGTTTTTATCATCTTTCACAGAAGAACACGCTAACATAGCGCACCCGAGTGTAACGCCATTTGGTTCAATCCCGGCTGAAGCATCTAGTTAACCAATTCAAGGTCTCAAGTTGTCACTACCAAAAAGATGGTGGACGGCTTATAGGCAAAAAGCCGTCGCAAAGCAATCTGAGACCACAAACAGTCCATCCTCGATAAACCTGTCGCAAAGTTATTGAGACAACTACTATGTGTGCCATCGCAAAAATCAGTGAAAGACGAAGTGTACCGTCTCAAAATTTGTAACGATTTTCTTCTGCCTACACAATATCAACAACGGCTTGGGTAAACTGTCCCCGAATTTGGAGAATTGAATATTTTATGTTCAAGCAGCAAGAAAAAGAAAAAGAGCAGGACTATTTACACCACCTTTCTTGTCGGCCTTATGAAGCCATCTCAATATTTGTGATGGCATGTGATAGTCATCCCTAATTTCTATGATGGTTTATTTTTAACTGTCACAGAATTGGAGATGGCTTAAAGAATGCATGGGCGACAGATCAAGGACAATACATGAGGAATGGATTAGGGACAGGTAGAATAGGGATGGATCTGGAACACAATTATTTGGGGCGAATTTGAGACTATATGGTTGGAACAGCTTCGCGACGGACTATAGTTTAGTCAAGGACGACTATGGGACAGATCGGACATGGATTAACGATGCACTAGGGGAGGGTTTTGCATTTTTTCCCCAATTTTTTTTTCAAATGCAACATGGTTTTGGGTATTTGGGCGAATGGAAATATCAGTTGAACGATATAAAAGAAGACTACATACAGTAAAACGCATGAAATGTTGATTCAAACAAAAATTACAAATTTACAATATGTTTAAATAGTTGTAAGACTCTTGCATTACAAAGTAAACTTGATAATGAGTGCATTTTAAAAAATTATTCTTTCATTGAGGTTACGTGTGAAATCAAACCTATTGATCTAGCCACTTGTCTCCATGAGCTTCAGGGAAGTCCAACCTGATGTTAAGTCTGGTGGTGATGGAACTCATCACCTGATCTAACTTGACCAGCGTTCTTTTAGTCGGATCTTATAATCCTTCAACTCCCCTTTTATGCTCCTTAGCTCATCTTGTGTATGTTGTAAATCATCCCTAACATTTGAAAACTCTGCTAAATGTGATGAAGATGATGAACTGGAGCCTTGGTGCAGCTGCTGATATGTCCCTACCTTTAACCCCATTCTCGACGACATTCCTTTTTAAACCTATCGATAACCCCATTCTCGACGACATTCCTTTTTAAACCTATCGAGGGCTATGAGGATTATGTTGTTGTTGCTACTTGGGCTTGAACCACTAACACTTTCTTGGGAAGGGCATTCTTGATTGGTGGCCATTTGGTCCTATTGCAACTTTGATAACATCTCCTACATGAAGTGACATTTACATGCAAGGTGACTTTGGGGTTTATATCAAATGTCATAGTAACTATGTTGAAAACAAATATATACATACCCCATGTGATTGTGTGCAAGGATCTACCTACTATTCTACTACTTTCTCTCAAACTCTTAAGTGCACCTCAAGAGGAGAAGGGGGTCTATACCTAAATCTGATTTCTGAACATCATTGAGAAAATAGAATTAATGAGTCCTATTAGAAAAATGGAATAGTATAATTAAGGTTGACAAGCGCTCACGAGATAGTTACTATGTGTTGTGATTGAAATGAAACCGCCTCTATAAATAGTGGAAGATGAGGCGTCAAATAGCCAATTTGTTTTGTTTTGGTTGCTAATGGCTCCAAATATATCCTCAACCCATTTGGCCAGCATTTTATTCTATCTCTCCTGTGGAATTTAGTCAACCTTCTTGTTTGAGGCCCTAGCATGATGCATGATCTCTCTTATTAACTCCACCGCCTTCCTTTAGAAAGTCCTCTCAAGGGCAGTGTTATTAGATGGACTCTATGTATGTTCCTTCTATCACGCAACAATAATTAAGTGGTTAGTGTGCAACGTATGCAAGGACTTGAATTCAAAATTTGGCCTTGAGAATATACCTTTAATTTGTCATACCAAATGAATTGCTTGGCATCGGGGCCAACATCATTGTATTGGGTCTAGGAGCCATGATAGTACTTGGTAATAATGGACTTGATGCACTCAACAACCTCCTTATGAGCACAAAAATTTTGAAATTAAGTGTTGCACCTAAAACAATAGATTTAAATATGATACCAATATTTAAGGGAAATTGTAGGCACAATTAAATGTAGTCAAACTTACTGGGACGAATGAGGTATAATGTGCACAAGTTACCCGATGTCTCATTGGTTACTAGATGGGGTGTTCACACTTGATGTGGTGGGGATCATTATGCTTTCCCTTTAGATGGAGGATGAGGATGAGTGGTTGGTGTGGTGCCTTGATGAGGACAGGATATTACATTATGCTATGGAGGGTGGTTGTTTCTCATTTTCATCATGGTGTTGGGGCCTAGGGGGCGTGAATCTAGAGTGTTAGCTGTAATTTTATTGCCATCCTTATCCTTATGTGATCTATTATCGAAGAACATTTTGCATGTCATGCTTAAAACTACAAGATGGTTAAGTAACAATTAAATGTACGAGGACGGATGAAATAGCATGACAACTTAAATACGAAGTCATTGTGCTAAAACAATTTAACTCGTGGAACAACTAAGTCGATAATTAAACTGAGAGTCACAATTAAAATGCAATGATAGTTTTCACTTAAATAATAGAGCAAACATAATTGATGACAATGTTTCACAATATAGGACCATTATGTGATGGCTTTAAATAAAAGTTGGTCTTAGTTGATATCCTATGAAGAGGGATAAACTATAGCAATATAAGTTTAGAGTTCTTTATATGACTAACTTAGGAGAAAAGATATTAGAAGCCTAGTCTATGCTTACGTAGCCATATAGAGATAATGGAAAAGGAAAATTGGATGAAGTATATACACATTACATACTTTCAAAGTTAGGATACATGTCCTAACTTCAAATCATATACATAGGTTCATAGTAACATACTTTCAAAGTTACTAAGGGAGGCTTTATTTTTAAAACTTAACTAATTATTGTCATTAAAATACTTGTATGATAGCCATGACTTCTAAGCATAGATGCCCTTAAATCAAGAAGTGAACCTCATTACCATAATACAGCTTTACTACCTCAAAATACCATGAGCTATAACCCATCCACTAATTGAAAAATATTCACAAATGCCTAATAAGTCATCATGTGATAAGCCACAATCGCCCTTAATAAGCCATATCCTCCAAAATAACAAATGAATAAATCTACAAGCTACTAAAGTATTAAGGAAACCACACAATGGCTTTTACACATTATCAACAATAGCAATACAAGTTTTTCACTATAAGTGGGATGATAGTAGAATAAATGAACACTCCAACCAAAGAATAAGCAAAAAATTGGGAGGAATATATACTAATTTGAATTCCAAAAGCAACTATCACAAACATCCAATTGAATTAAAACCCTAGGTGGCATAAACATTCCAACAACAAATTAAAATGGATTTCCAAGAATCCTAGGAATAGAAAATGTGTTCTAGAGGCATAGACAAACCTTTTAAAGAGAATTTAAACCTTGACAATCGATTGGAATGGTGTGCAAGCATGAGGAACACACAGACAAATGAAACAAAGGCTTTTGAAGCGTGAGAATAGAATAGGAGGAAAGTTAGAGATTTAATATTTTAAAAGGGATGGAGATGACTTTAACACATGGTCACAACCCATCCCAATTCACTTATGGAATGGACAATTAAATGCACTATCTATTAAGACAACAAGCACAACTGGACATATAAGGCTACTAAATCTTTTTAAATTTGAAACTTGATCGAGTCCAAGTCAAGTTCAAACTCAATTATATATACATATGCATAGAAGAAGAAAAGAAATTGAACTTGTGACCACCTTCTAATTTTCTATATGTCTATCTATATACACAAGTGTGAGTCTCAAAAAAGGATTTCTTGCAGTTTTTGAACTATCTAATATAATCCTAATTAATAGGATAAAATAATATAAATATAGGACATAAATGGAATTTGATAATACTTAATGTCATATAATAAAAATACCATAGTAACTTTTCACATTCAAAATTCTTTATTTTGTTTTTTAGTCTAACTTTTTAAATATTTTGAATTTTCAAGTGAAATTAATTTTATAAAAGTTGATTTCGAGATTTTCCTAATCATGTATCATGTAGATAAAGGATTTTATATGACAATTTTATAAATTATAAAATTATTCACTATACAAAATTATAAACTTATAATAAAAAATTAATTAATTAATATACGAATACAAATCGGTGGAAATGAAGATATGATTAAGTTATATGTAAATTTATGTAAGTTTAAATAAATAAACTTATACAATGATTTAATTGAAATGCAATAATTTTTTTCACATTAATCTAATTTTTAAAAAACAAAAATTACGATAAAATTAGTATATCTCAAAGCTAGCAAGTTAAATTAAAATATTGTATTTTTTATACAAAAATGATTGTAAAAATTTATATATATGTAATAAAAATTATAAATTTTTTTATTTTATATCTAAAAGAGAATGACAAATAAGTATGATATAGTTTTAAAATTTTTTTTACATGTTCTAGAATTGCTCTATATTTTACCCTTAATGAGTTTAAAATAATGTGTATTAAATACTAGATATACTAACAATCCAAGTACAATCTTGATAGCATTGCAATTACACAACATCCCTTGAGTAATGAAGTGGGAGAAGGGATGTCATATCTTCAAGGATGGTCCTAAGAGTGCCTATTAATATATTTCAAATTTTTGTTATTTAAATCTATAAAAAATTTAGTGAATGAGATGAATTAAACTAATCAAAAGCTATAAAATGATTAGGTTGGGAAGCACAAATTCAGTCAACAATATGTATATATCAAGAGAGTATTTCTGATATTTACTTTGATGATCCTTAGTATTCCTAATATTTACTTTGATGATCCTTATTCCATTAATCATTTAATTCTCAATTCAATCACAATTAATTCGGTCCATCATTCTTAAATTCCTCCCAATCACCCTCTCGACTCATAAGGATACAGTTTATTGAATAACTCAATAACTCAGAAAGATAAAATTCAATTGAATTACAATGTAATCAATAAATAATGAATCACCCTCAAAAACTCTCTTGCAATCATAAAAGTTTTGGTTGAATTTGATTTTTGAATTATTGAAGTCCACTTCCATGAATTTAGGGTAACCTCATTCACAAGAAATTGGCTAGACTTCTTGTACGAATAATAAAAGAAAATTCAAAATCAATTCCAAAAGATAATCTAATAATTAATTGGAATAATTCATATTCGTTGTCAATATCCAAAATAGTAAAGTTTACACAAACATGTTGGTGAATTACAATACAATATTCTTTACAAAATGCATTCGTGACATACTAATAAGAAAAGAATACAAAGAAGCAATAAAGGAAAGAAAGCTTATGTCTACAGATTCTTCAATAGAGTTAAGCTTTCTCCCAGTCATCTGTATCAATCTCTCTCTATTCACTTGTCACTCACTTTTTAATTTCAACTCAACTTTTGTACTCTCTATTTAAATAAGAGATAAAACTCAAAAATGTTCACTTTTAATAAAAATAATTTAAATTAGTAGTTTTTCTATAAATATTTTTAATTAACATATTTTTAAAAATATATTATATATTGCTGCATGTGTGTATTCTTATTATAAATTCTGTGTGGAATATAAATTATACTATAAGAAAATATTCTCCTAAAATATGAGTTTTAAAATTAAATTTTAAATTGATTATATAATGTATAATTGTATGTAATCCATCTTGTAAAACTTAAAATAAGAAAAAACAAATTATATACATAGGTACAAATATATATATATATATATATATATAAATTAAGAGACACGGGTGTTGGATATGTATGAATAGAAAAATGTCATATTTTGGTTTTGAGATATCCATTTTATATTCAATCTATAAGAGTAAATTTGTAATTCATACAGTTTTTTTTTCTCTGAGTGAAAACCTGTTGCTTCTTTTAATTTAAGAAAAATATTTTATAAAAACAAAAAGAGCATTAAAATATCAAAATAATATTCAGTCATTTCTATAAAATATAAATATAATATCTATTATATAACTAAATTTTTTTTAATTAAACTCAAATAAATTTTTATTAAGTAAATGTCATCATTAATATATTAAATATATGAAAATAATTGATAAAAATTTAGTTTTTCGAAACTAATCATACAACTTAACTAATAGGTCTATATAATAAATTGATAGTCATTCAATAATAGAATATGTGGGATATATAGATGTATGTATGTATGTATGTACATCAATAAATGCACGTGGGTTTTGTAAATTAGTGTAATGCATTAGTGTGATTAAAATTAACTAAAGAGTTAAAATTTGCATTAAATGTTTTGAATGTACAATAAATTAAAGATCAACTTATAGAATTTAAATTTTTAAATAAATTATGATAATTTTTTTTATTTTATTGAATTTCATTTTTTACCTAGATAAGTTTTTCTAATATATAAAAGGATTTATAATAAATATTGAGTAAGTATTCAATTAAATTAGGTGTTGCAGAATTGATTAAAATTAAAAATAAAAATTTCTGACATTAATATAATTTCTTAAAAATGAAATAAGATAAAACTATAACATATCTCAAAGTTGGCAAGTTAGATGAAGATAATGTATCATTTATCAATATAAATATAATTATGTAAAGAATTTCATCTTATAAAACAAATTACGAAAATTTTAATTTTGTAGCTAAAAAAAATGATAAATGAGTGTGATATGATAATATAAAATCTTTCTTAAGCTCAAATCATCCAACATTTCAGCTCAAATCATCCAACATTTCAGCTCAAATCTTTCTTACGTCAATCCACGGCACTATTCATGAAAAATGGCAACCACCTTCAATACAATGTATTTATAACACACCATGGTACGCGACACAAATGGCATTATGGTACACGCTACGTTGGAGATGGTGTTCCAAAAATTTTTTTATCTCAAAACCTTTTTTGAAGCAGAAAAAATCATAAAATATAGAGTTTTTTTTGAGATTTTTTAAATCTTATTTTTTGTCACAAACAAATGTTAAAATACAATAATTGCTTTCTTCTGTTGTGTAATATTACTACATTTTCAAGACTTTGTTGGATTTTTGTTATTTGCTTCAAACAAACTCTAAAATAATTTGACGTTTTCTAACATGTTTGATTTTGTATTAACAATTTTTAAATAATTTAAGTATGTATTATTATTTTTACTTCTCTTTTCCCTAATATTTTTTCTTCTTGTTCTTTCTTTGCACTTTATATATATTTTTTTCTTTTTCGGTGGATTTTTAATTCTTCTCTTTCTTTTTGTCTTCTCTATTTCTTCAATAAGTTGAAAAAGATTTAAATTTTTAATTTTTTAATAAATTATATTTGAGTACTGTAGAAAATTCAAACTTTCACAAATTAAGTGGTTAAGCATACTTAGATTGTAAAAATTTTCAAATTAAAAGACTAAATGGTCATAAACTTTTCAATTATTTATTCTTGAAATTCTAAAATTTTAATTTTTATGACAAATTTAATAATTAATTATTCATTTACTTTGTCTTATTTGTTTTTTGAAAAAGGTTAGAGGTTGAAATTTGTTTACAACTATTATTTAATATATAGAAATAATTTATATTATATTTTTATAAAAAATTATTAATAATATAAATATATTTTATATATTATATAATATTATGTCATACTTTATCACGGGGCATGGCACACCATGTGCTCTAAAATAGGGGTGTGACTCAACCGAGTTGCTCGACTCGTCTCGGTCGAGCAACTCGATCAAAACTCGACTCGATATACTTATCAAATCGAGCTCGAGTATTTCTTTTTTTTATTATTTTTTTCAAACATAATCTAACATTTAACTCGAGCTCGACTCGGGCTCGACTCAATAAGCTCGACTCCAAACCTAGCGAGCTCGAGTTGCAAAATTTTACTCGAGCTCGTAAAAAATCGACTTGGCTCGATTTCAGTCCTACTTTAAAAGTCTCTAAGCAGGCGCCGCCAGCCATTAACAACTATGCTCATAATAAAGGCATTTTTAATTTTGAAAGGAAGAAGAGACCAATAATAAATACGTTAATTTGTAAGACTAGTAGATGTAAGATTAAAATAAATATTTTTTACTTATGCACAATGTGCGTATTATTTGCTAGTAAACAAAAGTATACAACGACGACCACACAACCAATGTTATCGCCATTATGCCAAACATGCTCTAATGTAATTTTCTGGACACTAATTCAGATTTAAACTAATTAAGCCACTGGACGAGCACTCATGCGTTTATGTTACCTACTCAACTTCACTAAATTGAGCTTTAAATGGAGTCAAAGTCAAGTAATTTCTCACAATCACTCCCAATTAATGTTAGCGCAAATTGCAGGTGCTACATTAGTTTCCCTGCACATTAAGCAGCTTCACAAGAAATCATATGTGTTTTGGTGGCAATGCCAGTGATTTTCAAAATTGGATCAGATGGGGCGATCGTCAAGGCGTGAAAATGGATAGTTATCCGAAGCAGTGCCAATGGGTCAACAATAGTTCAAAACCGGACAAAATCAACGTGAACCAGTACAAATGATTTTGATCAAACAATTTGAAAAAAAAAATTAAAATTTAGCAATTTTTTTGAAGAAAACTAAAAAATAAAATTGCAATTTTTTTAAAAAAATTTCTTACTTTTATAACTCCTTAGTATTAATTAGAACATATAACTCCTTAGTTTTCCAAATTTGTAATAATTTTTCATTTTAATTGAATTATTAAATTTTTTACATTATATTAAAGACCCATCATTTAGTATATTATTAAAAAGAATTATATTTATTTTGTACATCTAATTTATATATATGCATATATAAATGTTATTCATTTAAAATGACGAAATAGTTTAATCAATCAAACTAGTGATTCAATTAGCTTTCCAGTGATTTTAAAAACATTGATGCCCAACCAAGCCAACACATCTATAGGATTTGCCATACAACAGTGTATTTCGATGAGAGAGAGAGAGAGAGAGAGAGAGCTGTTTTCACAGATCATTATGTGATTGTTGATTTATGCATCAACCATCTACTTCGTTCTTTTTGTTGAAACTCACTTACAAATGAATACATCAGAGGAAAATGCAGCCCGTGACCCCCACCATGCAGTCGAGGAGCAAAATCGGCAAATCCAAAAAACTTGAACAAACAAATTTGAATTGATCTTCATTGACCATCAAAGGAACGTAAAGAGAAGGGCAAGAACTGAGCATCACTCGACTAATATACAATAAGGTGTCCATCGCGTAACTCATGTCCCAGTAATTTCTCTATCCAGTTTCACTCTCTTTGCACTTTGAGCCTCAGGAATACTACTGACCTTTTGCTGCTGGGACGACACGTCATGCAGGTAGGCACAGTTTGCTCCATTCCGACAGCCCCTTGGACTGTTGAAATATATACAAGGCTTCTTTATCTTTGGTTTTGACTCTCTTGGTTTCATTACATGTAAAGCTTCTTGACTCGTCCCTGACAAAGGCTGGCTGCTTTGATGAGCGTATTGTGGTGTAGTCTCCCTTCTTTCTCCTCCATGTTGCTGAATGAGGCTCTTGTAATAGTTGATATCCTTTATGGGAGCTCCCACAGATGGAGAGGACGCAGTAATAACATCAGGTACAGATGGCTGTAGATTGGGGGTGGTTCCCACGTGACTTGAAGGATAAAAGGATCCGCCTGCTGTAGCCCTCGGAGGTGCACCAAGTTCTGGTCTAGTAATTTGAGCAGAGAGTGGGTCTCTTCTGTTGATGCCAGCGTTGACTAGATCGTAACTCGTTGGGGGCAACCTTGAATTGGGACCAAAATGTGCGCTGGTGGATTGCATATTAAGCATACTAGATGTACCGGAAGATGCAGCATTTTGCATTCCAATGGCTGGCAGACTCTGCAAGCTAGATGATGGCAAGCGTCGTGCAGTGGCGGATAAAACAGTTTGTGCTCCACTGACTGGCGTACTGTGGAAGCTAGAAGGCATACTCGGTGTGCAGGACGTTGTGAAATTTTGCACACTGGACAATGCACCATGGTTAGCAACCAGTTGCTCAATCATGTTGGGGTTGCTGAGAATTTTCAAAAGCAACTCACGATCTATCAGATCACCCTGATCGCTTTTTGACATCACTGAAGTCAACGCGGCTTGCGCAGCCGCCACAATATCAGGTTCCACGCCTGCCGCTGAAATTCCTTCAGCATGATGACTAGTGGTTGCATTGGCAGGACATGAAAAAGTTCCTTGGGATGAGTGTTGTGGCTGCGAGATCATATGATTGCTGTTTGCAGCCATCGAGACAAGCGAGATATCTATTCCAGCATCCTCATCTTCTATTGGTGTGATAGGAACCAAGGTAGCAGCCTGCTCATTGTTACTTGAGTCTTCTACACCAACACACACACAAGGGCTGCACGAGGATCAAAACAGAATATTTAGTGCCCATAAAAGTAATAAACCAAAACGTGTAAGCTTGGCATATAGTCTAATTATAAAGTATGAGAAATGTGCATCTCACTTTGGGGGAATTGCAGATGGGCGTGGATAAATAGCTTCCAACACTTTCATTTCCCGTTGATTCTGGTCTTCTGTTTCTCTGCTCTCTTCCCCAACAACCACTTGCCAAGCTCTGTTAACTTCAAACTACAGAGATCAAACGAGTATCAGTATGCATGTTTCCTATCAAACATGCGTAAGTGCAGTGTAATTATGTGACGAAGCGAACTTCCCCATCGCACTCCACATGCACCAGAATTACTAAGTCTCACTATGCATATCCCTCTTCTCCTCTCCCTTAATCTCTCCCCATTTCTTCTATGCCTCCAGGCTCCAAGGTAGGTAGTCTTGCTCCCACTGAGGACACCAAAAAGCTTGGTTCGTGCACTCCATCTCAAGCCAACATTTTGAGAACTTGGAACTTTCTCTTTTTTCCACAGTATCCCACACACGCAACAAATAAGTTGAGAATCTGACACTGGATTCATCTTATGATTTTGATTTTGCTTTAAACAGGGCCAAATAAGTAAAATATTATCCAAAAAATGACATCAAACACAACATAAATTGGTTCCGTTGGTTGGATGATCCTGCATCTGCTACTAACAGTAAAATTTTGATGCTTCAGACAGCCATAAAGCACATGGAAAAATACTACAACTATTCAAACATAGCACTTTGGCAGCTTCATGAATGGCAGATGGACAAATAAACAAAAACAGTCAAGTAGGCTTACTCTGGGAGGGCATTTCCATTTCACTAACGGTATCTGAGATAACAACTTTTCTCTGCATGGAATTGTAGGCTGAATTCCTTCAAAGCCCGGGGGCAAATTGTCATCAGACCCCATGTCACCTAACTGTACTGGACAGAATGCCTTTGCCTGGAGATGTTCTTGAGTTCCCATCCCGACTTGTGAAGGAGATTCTTCCGACAAAAACAGCCTCACCTGTGTTAATAAGAAATATATATATAAGTCTAACCAATGGCTTTAAAGGCTGACTCTTTTATTCTTTACTCAGAAAAGCAATCGATTGATAGCTACCTATACTACTACATATAAAGGATACGAGATAGTAGGATTGCACATCGTGTCATTACTAAAATACCTTTGTTTCTTTATACATGTTATCTTTTCTTTACTCCATTAATTTTCATATACTTCATTCATTTTTTATTTTAATTTAATTATTTTGCCAAATGTCCTTCATTATTTTATCTATTCTATACTCTATACTATATATTAGGAATATGAACTTAATTTTAGTTGCATAATGTTAAATTAATGTAATATCCTTATTTTTTTTACTTTTCTTTCTTTCTTCATCATCTTCTAATATAATTCTCTTTCTTTATCTCATATTTTTTTTGTCTTTTGATTCACTTTTTTAATTTTTTTTAATTTTCTCCTATACTTTTAATTTTAAGTTAATTTTATATTATTATTTATTGCAACAAATGAAATATTGTGAATTATAAGTGCACACATGTGCCACCTTTACTAGTGTATATATGAATTAAATTATCACTGATCTTGAAGTCTTGAACAGTTGAACTACTGATCAGAGATTTATTCAATATGCAACCATAAAAATTAGAAGGATAGGGAGGTGGATCTACTAATTCAATCAATGCAGGGTAAATTTTAGGCTTACAGCATGATGCAGCAAACAAATGAAGCAAACATAAGTAAACCATAATGCAAATCATAACAAATATCATATCTCAAACATAGCACAAAACAGATCAAGATGGCAAATGCACTTTCTACAATCATGTACAACTGAAAAATAGTCACGACCATTCCATATGCACGATGCTGCATTAACCATGCAGCAAATAATAAGGTCACCTATCTGACAATAGTATATTTAAGAGCAAGGAGGCATTTGGCTTCTGTTTGGGTGATAATCAAAGGATATTGAATTGCAGCATAAACTGAATGCACAACACATCAATCATTCTTTAATTCCAAATATTACAATTTCTTACAAGCAATGAACAAGGAAATATCCCTCAGACAGCCATGAATAAAGTAAATGGAAACAACAGGTCTATATCAGGTTGTCGACGATAGTCAAAGGAAATTGCAAGTGCAGCATAAACTGAAAGTACAACCACATCATTCATTGGTCCAAACAATTCCTTTTTCTCACATGAAAAGAACCAGGACAAATCCCTAAAATGGCCAAGTAAATGCAAACAAAAGGTCCATATCATGCTGGTTGATATTCATATGGACCATCTCTAAATTACATGCTAATTTCTTCCGCCTTCTAATTAGATTAATTCAGACCAGAGGACCAGAATAAAAACCAAAAAATGCAGTCTATAATTGATCAATTTGTTCCCAGTAACCACCTCAGACTATGCAAATAAGTGAAAAACTGAAGTCTTAATGACCTACACAACCATCCAGGACAAAAAAATGTAATGAATGGAGATTTAACCCAGCACACTTTTCATTTGTTCTAAATCCATCCAGTCACAACTCACCTACATTCAAACCTCATCCTATTATGTTCTTCTGTTGACCATACCAAAAAATAAGAAATGTGCAATAATGTGTTTGCACTTTTTACATCTGTTTGGTATTAGCCAACTTCATCTGAGACATTATGAAATTATTGCAAATGTGAGAAATATTAACCCACTCAACTTAACAGAAGTACAGAAGAGGATTAATCTTAGAAACTTGACGATCTGAATTTTGCAAACCAGGAAAAATAAATGTAACAAACACAACAAGGGCATAGGAGAAAAAGGTTACATTTTAACGGTACAAAAAAGGGGATAATCAACTTAACTGCTCCAAGTTTAGACTCTTGTCCAACATATCCATGTTTTAAGACACCAGATGTTAAATGGAATGACAAAGTTAATTTATACATGTATAAAGGGCAAAATAGAAGAACCAGATCATGTCCAGAATATCCTACAATCAGATACAGGATAATGGTACGTATCTATCCCAATGAAATAGTAGGCAAAATTGATTTGAGAGTGCTACACAAGCAAGAATAACAAGAAGTCACGGGCACAAGGCTTCAGTGACAACATAATTGAGAGTTCCAATCAAGTTCTTCACATTACACGAAAGATTTTCAAATAAAACAGGTTCCTCTATTCCCAAAAAAATTTAGTTGACAGCTTTAAGAAAAATTTTAGCATCGACCCCAAAGGATTGACTTCACTTTCCTGTGCCCAACTTGAGAATAAAATATAGCTAACAACTTGAAGTGCCATCCTCAGCGTCATTATGTATTATACATGTTGGTCAAAGAACAAGCATTGAACAATTTTCCAGGCTGCAATTGCCCAATGACACAACACAAGAAAATGCTTATTAAATTAGAAAGGCATCCCATGTAACCACCTAATTATTTTTCAGTTTTTTTTCCACAAACAAATTTAAGGTTTTCAAGTTTTAGAGGTCAAGCAAGCCAGTATGGCAACATAAAATAAAAAACAATACACTAGGCTGCTAAAAATGAGGGCTCTGAAGCCTTCTAACAGAATTTGATTATTATGTACGATAAATCTAGGAATAGGTTAGGCTTTAAAACAATCCTTACAATGCTGTTGTGGAATCAGGTTCCATGTGCACTTGAGAAATTTGAGGAAGCGATGGAAAGAAGAAAAAGACAGGAAAAACAAGTATACAAGAACTAAAGAATTTTCTAAACTGCCAGCAGCACTCTTCCTTCGGCAGTAACCAGATAGGATATCTACTTCATGCTAAAACAGAGATACTCTGATATTATGTTCTGTTACTCGAGGGTTTATCTAGGTTAGCAGTTTTGTCAAACAAGAATGAAAAAGACTAACACTATTTACTTAAACTGCAGCACCACACCATATGAAATATGAAATATCAGAAACAAGATCTTCTTCTTCCATGGTGTGCAATAATTTAATCAGATATTTCCATTGTTAAGTGGTAATACCAACAATACTTCTCACTGATCATAATTGTTTATGGCAAGTGCCATGGCTCATGGCACAGTAAGGTGCTAGCTCATTTTGTCCTTGTACTATGCCGCTGATCTTCACCAAGGCGTGCGTCGTGCACTCCTTTGAAATTCTTGTACCGTTCTTTATTTTTCAAGGAAACGATAAACAAAAAATTGCAACTTTGATTTCTTGTATTCTTACAATTCTCTTTTAATTCATGGTCAATTTTTTTATTAGTATCTATTCTTTTCTCTAATTCTAGCTCCACGAAGGATTTTTCCCTTGTTTCTTTCAAGGTTTCTTTTTTCGTCTAAATTTCTTTTCATTTGATTCTCCAATTTTAGAAGAGACTCTTTGAAGTTTTATTATTTTTCCATTTTTCCTTTTACTAAATTTTCTTGTTCCTTACAATTTTCTTTTTCTTACATTATTTAATGTAGTTACAGTCACTCTATGGTGAAAAATATCTGCTCACAGTAATTTTTCTTAGTTTTTGTGGCTGCAAGTTTTTGAAAATTGGTATTATCAAAATACATGATTTTTTTTTTGTTTTATCTTTTTAAAGATGCTTTACAAAAAGGTTTTTTAGTAATTAATTTTTTAACTTCTTAGAAATAGAAACAAATATTAGTTTGTGTTTTTTATAAAATTAGAAGTTCAAAAATATTTGTATATGTTATTTATTATGTAAAATTTGTTTTTATTTTGTTTTTATAGAAATTATTAATGATGCAAATCTATTTTATGTATATAGTTTTGCACAGTGCTTCAATAAGGCACATTGCGCTGTGTGCCATGGCTCCAAAAAAATTTTGTGCCATGATGCGTCATGGCCATTAACAACTATGTCACTGATGAAAGTAAGTTTAGATGTTAGGATGACATCAACTCACCGAATTTCTTTGCTAGCTCTACCTAGACCTTTCCAACCATTGCCTTCTGTTTTTCTCAAGTTGATACCAAATGCAGATTTCCATCCCTCTAGAGAGATTCTTCTCACACTCAACAATCTGAAAGACTTGATGCTTTCTTCATACCTGGGGATGCCTAACTTCTCCTTCCCACATATTTGATTTGTTCAACAAATATTTTTGTATTATATATGATTTACCTTTTATTGGTTTCAATTTCTCTGCCATAAACCTAGGATAAAAAGCAATACCCTGAAATTCACTGAACCTAATATGCAACTCTTATCCTATGTTTAGTTATCACACAGATATTTTCTCAACCATGGTAATCAGACGCATGATAATTGAGTTAATTAGTGAATTTTTTACACTACCCAAACGATAGAATTCAACAGAGAGGAGAGAACCAATATACTTCATAATTGAGGACCAGCGAAAAAGATGATGCAAAAAACCTCCCAAGGTAATGGAAATATGTCTGCTGTTCAAATACAACTAACTCGTATTTTGTTCAACTCCATATTTCAACTCAAACTTCATTTACTAATGAATTTTCTCGACGTAGCAATAAAAAATTCTATATGTTGGATTCCAGTAAATCAGTAGTCATTGTTAGATGCATTTAAGCAAGGTCTACTTACTACACGACACTTTGAAATGATTTAGGCGGAATGATCTTCAAAGAGGATTGATAAGTTTCAACCAAGCAATTTATCATTACACATTTCCCATTTGATAACTTTGAAGGGGCTATAACTCCAATTGAAATTTGAAATTGTTCAGAACATGCACTTTTCAGCATAAGAAAGCCTACCAATTTTATGGTCCATTGTATATCAAAAAATTTTCTGGTTAATCGATCAGCAGTTTTCCAGTTAGTTTCTTGTCCGATTGAACACAAAATATCGAGATTAGAAACTAAGACAAAGCATTTCCATTCAACCATTCATTAACTCTGCAGAAATTTTGTTTTACATGTTTCTTAAGAAAAGCCAAAATAATAATTTATAAAAAGTCGACGAAAGGAAGAAAATTAAGAATTTTTATAAGGATTTACCTGACAAAGATTAAGATCGGAAGCCCAAGAAACCCTTTTTGATTTCTGCGATCCTCCCATATTAACAAATCCAAATCAAAATAATAATGTTGATTCTGATTCTCAAATATATGTGTCTTTATAAATCCAATCGCTTTTTAGCAATCAAATCGCCAACTCCCAGTACCGCAAAATATTAATGAAAACACTCCGATTGCCACTTAATTTTTAGACGATCGCTTTCCAAATGGATTAGTCGATAAAGAGGAGAAAGAACGAAAGCGAAGGGCTACGAGGACAGGCCCGAGAAAACCCTAGACAGTAACCCTAGATCCCCTGATTTTTCATTTTCCTCTTTCTTTTTCTTTTTCGTATTCTGTATTTGTTATTATTATTAATTTTTTTGTTCAGATACATTATCTCCATGTGCGCTTTGCATGGCTGTCCAGTCCACCTAAAGCAACGCTCTAATGAGGCGCGTGGTGAACTCACAGTGACTATAGTCTTGTCTGTTATCTGAGTGACAATATTTTAAATTTATTTAAATTTTTTTTTATCGATATAAAAAACATATATATAATAATGAACACGAATTGTGGAGGATTTTCGTCCAATTAAAATCCAAACCACCACTTATCAAAATAACTATCTGTATCTTTTTCTAATGCTTGCTTTTATGTTATTTCTAAATTTTTAATACAAATTTTTCCCATAATTCAGGATAGAGTCTGTGTGTAAAGATGGTTCTATTTCCGACCTTCCAAATAAGAGTAGACGAGCGATCGGGTTAAAAATGAAAAATGTAAGTGTTAGTGCATAATAATGGAGATAAAAAAAAATAATATAAGTTTTCATATATAATAAGTATTGTTTTGATTATAAAAAAGTTTAATAATTAAATTTTAAATATTTAGATATATATATATAATGAGAAATAATTTGAATTCAAAGATTAAATATAAATTTTGTTAGATGAAATGTTTGAATTATATAAATTTTTTATTGGATGACAATAACGAAAATACATAAACAGACAATAGAATTTTTAAATTAATATTAATAGTTGATTATGTGATAGATTTAATTCAACCAGATTATGATTGGGTGTGCATTGTTTTTGACCAATTGCTTTTGTTGCATTTGAGGGTCGTGTCGCAACAGGAGGCAACGGTTGTTTATCAACTTTCACACGTTTTCATCCACTCAATATTTACACAATTTACTCATACAATTAAAATATATATATATATATATTTAAGTATAAAATTCAAATTATTCTTCTTTCAACGTGTATACAAATATTTAATATTTAATTATTACTATGTTAATAATTAAATCAATACATCTATACTGCATATTAATAACATATGACAATCACACAATGTTAAATTACGATAATATCCTTACGTTTTCTTATATTTCCTTTATACTTTCTTCTTGTCAATTTTAACTTAGTCATTTCTCTCTCCCCCGTCAAATTTAATTTTTTTCTAATTTTTTCAAATTTGTTTTGTTTATCTAATTTTGTAAATGTTATAAAATTTATATTTAAAAATATTATTGATTTAATACACTTATATATATATGTATATGTATATGTATATGTATGAACGGATATTGACCTTTTAAGACTTAATAATTATACCTATGCATTATCCGACCATAGAAACATTATTATACATTATATATATAACTATACAAATTGAAATAAATCAAATTTTCTTTCAATCAAAATTTTACAATCAAATATAATTATCATCTTCAAACATTTTGGATAATTGGTATAAAAGTAATAAATAAATAAATATACACACATAAGATCATTTTGACGCATGCTCAGCCTATTTGTTGAAGTCTCTTCACCTCAATGAGAGGTCACGGATTCAAATTCAACAGGCGATTGGGTGGATGGGTAGAAAAATAAAATCCCCAACAAAATTTGAAACAAAATATATTGCCAATAAATTTGTAAGGAAATGGTAATGAACGAGTCGGAATTAATTTTGAAATCTCAGTTGCAGAGAGAGATCATTTAACCATCGAAGTACTTGGGTCGTAAGCTACAATGAATATGCCAAGTTTTAATTGCAATGGATATGTTTGTTTCCTAATTAAGGTGACTAAGAAAATTTGAGCGATTTGAATAGAAAAAAAAATTATGTTTAATATTAAATTATAAAGATATAAAAATTTTAAATTATATATATTTAATATGAAATATAATTAAATAATACAATAATATATAAATTTATAAGATATTACTACATATATATATATATATAATTGTTAGCAAAATAATTACAAGAATAAATATTAATTTGATTGAAAATAAATATAATAATTAAAAAATAATTTTTTAATTATAAAAAATTAAATAGAGAAAAATTTAAATTTAAATAAAAATTATAAAATAAAATATTTAATTTGTAAAATTAAAATAATAGAAAGTAGGTAGCCAAACACAGCCAATGGTTTTAACGTCAAAATCGGCAGGAGAGAGCATAAGGCTGTAAACTGCATTGTGCGACACTTTCGTGGTACACACGAACTACTGTCGCTTGGGCGTGCTGTGACTGTATTCTCCCAACCCAAGATCAGAAATTAAGCGACAAATGATAAAAAGACGTGATGTCACAACTTTCTTAAGCGGACACACACCACAACAAAGTGGGTTCATCTTAATTTCATCCATATTTAGTTAATTAATTCCAGAGAACCACGAGTGAACAAACGATTTGTGATTTGCTAGTACTAAGAGAAACGATCAATTGTTCAAAAACAACAAAAACTAATCAAATGAAACCAATAATTACTTACGAATCAAAAAGCAAATTACATTAGGCAGCCAAATACCGGTACGATCAAGCACGTTCAGGGAAACACAAGCGACAATCGGACAGATTAATAGAAACAAGATACAAATAAAACAACAATACGTTAAATTTACATGCGATTTCAATGTCTCAGATCAACAGAAATAACGCCACACCGATACCTCCTTCGCTTTCTGAATCCAAAGAAACCAACAGAAATCACAAAGCAACCCAGTGCAAAAATTACTCGGGATCATTAATCAACGTCGCCACCGCCGATCTGAAAACGAGCAGGTAACAAATTAGTACCCACAGTAATTACAGAGGGACGCACAAACAATTTCAGGGAAACAATTTCCACAAGAGAGTAACAGAGTAACCAAGATAATCGAGACTCGCAGAATCCATGATTAGGTATCAAGCAGTATGTCTATAACCACGGCCCACCCTATTCGCAATTTCCAAGACATGCATCGGGAATGCAGGGTCTCATCCACTTCGGTTCATATGCCATGGCATCTCATCAAAAGTATAGCAGGCCTACCTAACTCATTAATAGAGTGATAACTCATTACTAATCAATCTTGCTTTAGGGCAAGAACAGCCTGCACAGTTAACACAGCCAATGGATTTCTACATGACCTGAGATGGTGAAAGTTACCATCACAGCATAGGAATTCACAATATATGGTCAGGCTCAATGCATGAAATCCAACAGGAATTAGTAACCATGATTACAAATAAATCATAGAGTTGCGAGCCTGGCACCTTGCAGATAACTTGTAAAGAGTGTTATTTCATGTATTTTATTTGCAGCACAAAAATAAATAATAAAAAAAAAAGTTATCACCGACTCAACTAGAATTTAAGGGACGTATCACGATTTCATGCGGATATTAGCACAAATGCAATAACATTTAACATGTTGGCTATATAAAAAATTCAAATTCAATCATCAAAAGCCATTAAACTATTCTTCAGTCAAGGGAGCAAATAGTTCAAAGCAATTTTCATGAACACCAGCAAGTGAATAAATATGAAATACCACGTGAAGATTCAGATATTACCTTGTGGAGAATGGGTTCCATTTCCTTTAGCATTCTGCTGCGCTAGGGACAAAGAGCGCTGAATATGAGGAGATCCTTGCCTTTCATTTGAGCTTGGTAGTGAATGTCTCTTTTTAACAAAGGTGTCCTTGTCATGCACATCAGGACTTGATCTTGGAGAGCCATTTGCAATAGCTTTGGCTCTAGCAGATTCAGTTGCTTGCATATAACTTGGCAGAGAGTTACTGCAACTACTCTCTCTTGGTTCATGTTCCCTATGATCTGGTTTTACTGAACCTAAGGAATTTCTCCTCTTTCCAGTTTTAGGCACCTGCAACTGGTCTGAGCTACTTCTTGAAGCAGAATCTTGATTACAACTTGAAAGGGATTTTTTATCAGCTGATGAAGACATATTCTTGCGGTTGGACTCACTTTTTTCACCTTTGTTTTTCTTAGGTTTGAAAGACACTTGGAAAGATGGCGTTGCCTGAGATTCCTGAGGAGTTATATGGCTTCGTGGGGAAGCTTCAGGAGACGATTTGTTTAATGGGTGGCTTGCTTCAGATCCCAGCGCTGGTTCAGCTTCTGGCTTCTTCTCTAGCTGTTGCAAGTCTGCAGCAGTCACAGAATCAAGGCATTCATCTGTAGATGAGTTAAGACTTTCATGTCTCTCCAACTTATTCAAGCTAGTATGCAATGATGGATCAGCTTCCAGTATCCTGGCCTTCCCATTAGCTTCAAGTTCTAAAGTCTCTCCACTTCTAGGATAGTCAGCCTTATCTGAAACTTTTGTTTCCTGTTTGATGTCATTGACTCCAGCTTCTAACCTATCAGGTGAATCAAGGGTAGAAGAAATGGAGAGTTCAGTTCCGCACTCAGACCCTCCAATTTGGACTGCTGAAGCATTGGAAATGGTACCATCAACTAAACCATTGTCCCTAGATCTTAATGATTGATTGGCAGAAGAAACCTTATCCAAACTAGATTCAACTCCAGGATCACAAATGGATGATGAGGGTAACTTTGCAGAAGTGGAAGATGAACTCAGTTCTTCAAATTTTGACTGTGCAGCAATGAAAGCAGGATTACTTGCCTTTCTCAAAAACTTTTTGGCCTCAGTTTCAGGTTGCTCAGTGGAAAACCTTTTCCAATCAGGTTCATCTTGTTCATTTATCTCCTCCTCTGGAAGAGATTTCACATCCACATTGCCAATTAATCCTGTTTCTTCGATCTCATCTGGAGCAGATTCTGTTACAGCTAATCTTGAATTTGATTGATCAATGTTGTGCAGCTTAGAATGGCTAGATGAAGGTGATATTGATGTGAATGAAGAGGGATCTAAGTCATTTGTATCATAATTGATCGAATTATCATCATTCTCAGATACTTCAGCTGAAACAGCTGCACCAGAACTGAAATCTGCTGAAACAGCTGCACCAGAACTGAAATCTGCTGGCTCAGCATAATGATCAGATGGAACTAAAATATTCTTTTTGCCATCAGAATGTCTAATATTTTCCTCATGCTGCTCCACAGCTGATCCAGATTCTACTTGCTCTTTCTCCACAGCTGATCCAGATTCCACTAGCTCTTTCTCCACAGCTGATCCAGATTCCACTTGCTCTTGCTCCACGGCTGATCCAGATTCCACTTGCTCTTCAATGGTCACTGACGAAACTGACATCCATCTTTCAAGCCATCTCCAGGCTGAGTCAGATTTCAAGGGCTCACACTTGATGTTGATAGGTTTTGTCCTTGGTGTTGATTCCATAAGCTTGCATTAAAATTCCATTTATATGTCAAGATCTGAACGTGATATTCACCTGCCCTATGGAGTGAAAGTAAAATCCAACATCAGATGAGAATAGAAAGTGTCAGTTGCCTCCATTTACCTGATGGATAAAAGCATTGTTAAGTAGCTTCTCAGTTGATACATAAGTGTATGAACTATTTGGTTTGGCTTCTTTCTTACTCTGAAAATGAAGACATGATACAACATTAGAATCACAAATTATACAAAAATATCGAGGAAATTAAAGTTCAAACTATCTGGTCGACGTTCCACAGCAATAGGGCATGGTAAGGGGGCCAAAATTTGAGATGAACATATCTCCCAGCACCAAATTGGAAAGATTAGATTAAATAGTAGTCTAATCCTGGATCGTGGGAGGTGGAAGGGGATTTTGGAAACTGATAGTCAAAGTAAGCTACATATCATTACCAAAAGGGTCGGATCATTGTTATCCTTTCCACCACTTTCACCCTGCTTCACAAAATCACCTGATCCTTCAACAGCCAGACGGGTGCGGCGAGCTCGAACAAGAGCTTGCATTTTGATAATGGCTTGGACACAACGAAGAGTTCCAATAGCATACCTCCGAACTATATGTCCCCTCACAGCAGCTTGCAATTTAATTATGCTCTTCTGCTTCAATAGCACTCTTTGAGCCTGGTCAAATACAAAAAAAATTATGTACAACTGTGACTAAGTAACTCAAAACGAATGTAACAACTATAACAATGTATCGAGGCATACCAGCCACCCCCTAATGGCTGCCTGAATTATAATAATACTGGACTCATCAAGAGTGGCATTTGCTCCACAGTCATCCTCCTTGGCAGCTATGGTGTCCGATATCTTCGTGTCTACTTGAGCAGACAACTCAGCCTTATGTTCTGTTTCCAGAACTACTGAGGTCTTCTCTGGCACATTCAAGTCAGGCTGCACTTGGAAGTTGACAATAGTAGATTCTGGGTTTTCCTTGTTCACAGCTGACGGGGTTTCTGAAATGACACTGTTACTCAATACTCGATGTCTAGAAGATCTCTTTCGAAAACTCCATCCCCGCCGATCACTTGAACCCTTGCTCTGCAAATAGGTTCAAATACTACTTACTAAGAAAGACCAAAACAGAGATATTCCTGAACTGTTAATGTTTGGGACCTTGATGATTGTATCTTACGGTCAGCAAGAGATGCACTCAATCATTTATACTCAGTAGACGCATGCATACAAATTACTTCATTACAAATGCATGCACAGTTGAAATTCACTAATTGAGACCATCAATAGTTGCTGACATCATAAAAATTAACAACTAGATAGCATTTTGAAAGGACAGCATGGCAAAGGATGTTTCCATCCAAAAAATTGAATTCTAACATAATAGTAAAATTGGGTTTGTGGCGCACAACAAAAGGCTGCCTTCGTAAATCAAAAGAGGAAAATATTGCAACTAGTGAGAAAAGCACGTTTAATGCATGTGAATAATTATATAATTTAATTAACAACAATTTCTATATATAAATTTTATGCTATTTATATCATGTGACAGAGAAAAAGTAATTTGACAAAATATAGAAAATGCCAAAAAAGTTGAATAAATAGAAGTAATAAGGGGAAAAAGGTGAAAAAGAGAATATAAGAAACCAAAGTTCAGGAAGAAACCAAAGTTAAGGAGGAGAACAAACAGAAAAATATATTTAATCAAAATTTAAGTCTTTTATATTTCTGCCAACCATGTCGGCTTTCCATAAGTCAAAAGCATAATAAATAGTATAGATAGAAAGATATCCAACCCTAACAATATTTGAATCTCAAACTATGTTAACCTTTTGTAACATTTGGATTGATTATCAATATTATAACACCATGGGTAAATTTTGAGGATTAACAACCAGCTCTGACAAACATTGTGCCATAGGGTCCAATTTGCCTTCAGAGCCATCAGTTGGTGTAGGACCTTTATCAAGGTTGATTTTTGCAAGGATTCACATTCTCCCCTACTCAAACTATGTAGCTCCCAAGCATCCATTGTGATCCTCTCAGTGTTAGCTAATAAAAAGCACAAACACATGTGCTAACTCTCTTCTCCGTGTCGCTCCCATGAGATCACACATGCACCAACCCACTTCTTCAACTTGCTTAATTGGGTTCTCCCTCAAGGCATCAACATATTGGTCCAACTCTGATACTAAAAAGTTAGTCTGTCTCAGTCTCTAAGCTACCAATATCCTAAGTATCCTAAGGAGGTGAACAGACCTTTTTCAAGGTTCGTGTTAACAGAATTCACACATTGTTTGAAAAGTTTATGTGGATTGAGATCAATATTCAGCTGGATTAACATGAGTTTTTAATAGTTAATTGCATTTACATGAATTATTACCTTGAATATACAAGAGAATTTCTGTGATAAGAAAATAACAAATAACTTAGTTTCAACAACCTGAATCTCTTTGTTTATGCAATAATTGATCTGAAACGAGTGCGCTGCTATTGTCCTGCCATAGATAACAGAGAACTTTTAATAGTAATCACAACTTAGAATCATTGATTCCCTCCTGCAGCCACTTACCCTCATCCCAACTGCTTTATCTTATACAATGCCATTCACGCTAACTTTGTCTACAAAATTGGGATTCAAAACGAGAATGCAGTCGAGTAAATATCAAATAAGATCCCCACGGAAGATTTCAAAGTCATGACAATGCAACATTAATATAGGAAAACCTTGTCAACCTTAATCTCATGAATTACTTCAACACAATCAACTATTCCGTAATCTCAAAAAGATCTAGTTTAAAACCAACACGGCCAAACTTTAGCATCAGTATCGGCAATCACATTAATCAAAAATCTCCACTTGATCTGCAAATTCGCCCAACCGGTGAGACAAATTTAAGTGGCGTTATCCAAGAGAAAAGGAATAATAAGGTTAAATTTGAATTCGGAACACAACAGACCTCAATCTCGCTGAGCTGTCGCGGTTTTAGCTTCGAACAGTTCAGCGATCAAACAAAAAAACAAAAACAAAACTTTTTACTCAATACAAATTAAATCAGTTAAAACCTAAGCCACAAATCCAGGTGCATTAATGATAACAAACTCGACATATTCCAAAACAAAGAAGATCGAACTCAAGTCATTATTAAAAATAAACAATTTAAACCGCAGATTCTTCGCCCACGGAATTAAGTTCATAAAGGGCAAAAAAATGAAGTGGATAACAAGCCAAAGTAGTAAACAAGCAAACGGATGTTTACTTCCGCAGTTTGGAGATCGTCTTGATCGACGGAATCACCGCCACAAGTGATGATCTTGAAGCATGATGCAGCTGATTTTCCCATAACTCTCTCTCTCTCGCTCTGAAGTAGCGTGACCTCGCTCTCTCCCTCTCCCTATAATATGGTGCGATCTATATTGCCTTTGCCTGATACTACACACTACAGCAATGCGTCAGATGATAGGTAGCTTAGAACAAAGAGGAGTCTTCCCTTTGATTTCGAAAGTGTGCTGTTGGGAATTGAACCAGATAAAAGGGGCAGTTTGGGGAATGCGGACCTCAATGCTTCCCCTTAAATACAGCTCATTTTGGGGTTTGAATTCCGAGGCTTTTGTGCTGTTCCATTGCTCCACTGCTCTCTTTCAAACGTTGCCGGGAGGCTTCCGTTTCACGATACGTTCATGTTCAATTGCATAGGCTATGTTTGGTATGAGATTTTGTTGGCGGATAATGAGCGTGTTATGAATTGCGTATAGAGATTTTCTATTCTTTTAGGAGGATTTGTTAGAGGCTCATTATCTTAAAAATTATGAATTAATCAACCAACAAAAATCAATTTTCATGTCAAATTCGTCAAAAAAAAATTCTATTTATTCTCAAATTAAATGTCAACAAATAAAATACCTAAACTGCTCCGGGGTTTCGAAAATGCTAGGGTTGGAGCGATGATACAATCATAAAATGTCGTGTGGAAGTGGGACATCATTAACCAAATTTTATCCGTTTGTAAAGTTAATTATACTTATAACTTGATCTTGTAAACCCGGGATGATAAGAAGGCTTACCGCGTAATTTAGCTAAGGAATAGTCATCATTGTCGAGATTGTTAACTTGATTTTCGTAGATAATGATGTTATTACATCACTAATTGGTGATAATTAGTTGAAACTGCCACTGGAATTTTCAAGGGTTTTCTTGTAATCAAAAGTGGGACATGAGGTTCCTCGTGAAGAGTATGATGCCTTTAAAAAAATTATATATGAAATGCTAAAATAATCATTAAGATTAGCATCGATGTAATCGATGCTTTTATTAAACATTGAGTCCGTCTCCCATAAAAAAATATTAATTGTAAAATGCTACAGCATTTAATATATTTTTTGGCTAATACATGGCAAAATTTTAAGGAATGGTTTATAAGGTGAATGCGTTAATTTATTTTTAAAATTTTAATAAATATATCTAATTATGGATCTATATATTACAAAATTGATGTTAGCAATGTCTTATAATATTTTATTATTTTATTCTGTTCCAGTTTTCCAAAAGCTCGTGGTTAAAATAAAATCTAACACAATAATCATGAAATTAAAAAATTATATAGTAATGCCGGTGTCCGTTAGGCAAAACATCCAATGTTATCACTATTAATTTGGTTCAGAACCCACATGAATATATCCGACATAAATTTTTTTGTCATTTTAATTACTTTTTTCATGCTTATATAGTTGTACGTTAGGATTGCTGGCATTATCAATTTTCAATTGTGTTGAAAAATTACTTAAATTTATTCATATTTAATTGAACAGATCAAAAGGGGATGAAGAAACAACAAATAAGCAGTGGATGTAACAGAATAATTATCTAAAATATCAATGTTTGTTTGTAGATTTTGTTGGATTTTATAGTGATGATAATATATACAATTCCATATTTAAATATACTATTCATTAAATTTTTTATTTAAATTTAAATTTAAATTATTTTTTTTTACATATATACTCAAATATTCAAAATTTAATTACTACTCTTATTAAGTAGCAATCATATCAATAAATAAATGTACACACAATTGCACATACACATTTATATCTTCAAAACTAATAATTGTCTAATTATCACATATTTTCTATATGTATCATCACAACTTCTAATTATATTATATGTAATATATATATACATATATATATATATATTCAAATAAATTTAAAGTTTTATCCCACCTAAATTTTAAATTAAATATAATTTTCATTGCTTAACATAAACGCCAACCAAATACAGCCCAAGACCCAAGCAAGAAAAATATAAAGTAATATCATTGTTAAAAGCATGTTGCCACAAGAACGAAGAACCAAGTGAACAAAATTAAATGACGAGCCAACACCTGGTCACGTGCGCTGAACATGTTCTTTGGCATCTTTTTCTGTATACTGCCAAAAGAAAAAAATAGAATAAGAAAATATAATTTGTCCAGTTATGAGCCTAACCTGGATTCCAATTTACAGGTAATTTTTGTTTGTTTATAACTAATGACAGAGATCAGCAACATTAATTAATATCGGTCCTCGAGGAGAGGGGCAAATCGGACTCGGTCGGACAGCAGTTACTTTGACACGTGTCTTACATCCCATGGGACACGTTGTGCTGCACACGGCGTGGGACTTCGTTAGGAAAAGGAGAGAGAGAGAGAGAGAGAGCTGTTCTGCTGCCGCAGGCTCAGTGCCCCGCAGTCAACCACATCAACCAGTAGGGTCCAGGTGAAAATTTCGGACCTGCGGTCTCTATAATTCTATTCGACTTGAAAATTCGATGGGACCTAAACACCCACACACGTTGGCCACTTTTGTAGTTTTGTCGACATAATTATATTTATTTAACATATAATAAAGAAATCATGTTTGTAAGAGATAAATATATATACGTATATATTTTTATAGTATATAATAAACATATATGCAGTTATTCTAGAAGGGAAACTAGCCATTCAAGAAGATGCATGGAGGTTTTGTTTGGATGCAAATTTTGTTAGCATCATGTGTTTATACAAAAATTTAAAAATAATGTAAAAATAAGAAAAAAAGAGATAAATATTGTTATTTTGATGAATAATATGTTAGAAAATAAGTATTTTAATGGACACAAATATGTATCAATCATAGCCAAAGTGTTTGGATTCCATTTAATTACAATTTTAACCACTAAAGTATATACTTCCAAACATTCTCATTAAAGCAATATTTTTTTTTTATCATTTTCTCTTATTTTTGTCATGTGTCTAAATGTCTACACTAATTTTTCTCTCAGCTAAAATATGCATCCAAACACAGCTTATACTACTTCTGACATTTTAAATTTTTTAAGTTGCATAAGAAATGAAATCGTTTAAAGAATGACCAGAATGCAGAAGTGAGAGTTCTAGATGACATGGACGTTCAACGTGATAAGAGGATCCCTTGTCAGTTCCAGTTAGACCAATAATCAAGGCATGAATAAAGAGAAATAAGGAAGCAATCAACACGTTGGTGCATGAAATTTGAGAGGAGGTCACACATGGACATAAATTTGAAGAACTTAAAGGAGAGCGGAATTAACTTAGTGATAATGAGAGCAAGTATACGAGGATCAATCGTACATGCAAAAACAATTTGAGTTAGAGTTAGAAAGAAGAAAAAAAGGAATGAGGGATTAAGAGAGAAAGAACAGAAAAAAAAAAAGATGAGAGAGGAAATAAAAAGAAAGAGTGTATGATGGTATCTATAAGGGATGTGAGACTGACACTTAGTGCTGATAGGTCCCTTGTGCTGTTAATGTATAAGGAATTATATTATATATTTGATGATATCACATCCTCCCTCCCCTCTGTTGTAATGTCTGTATTGTAGGAATATACTGACATATTCCCAGAAGATATTCTTAGGGGGTTGTCGTCGATTCGGGGAATAGAACACCAAATAGATTTTGTTTCAGGGGCATCCATATCCAACAAGCCAACTTACTAAACCAATCCAAAGGAAACCCAAGAAATCCAGAGATAAGTGGAAGAATTGATGAGAAAGATGGATAATGGCGTATGTACGTAGATCGTAGAGCTGTTAATGTCATTATGGTAAAGTATCGTCACCTCATACCTCGCTTAGATAACTTGTTTGATGAACTACATAGTGCTTCTATATCTCAAAAATAAGTATCATTAGATTAGAATGTGTGAGGGTGACAAACGAAAAACGAGCTTCAAAACAAAATTTGAGCCATATGAATGGCTTGTGATGCCATTCGAACTTACTAATGCTCCTAGTACATTCATGCGTCTAATGAACCATATCTTGCATGCATTCATTGGTAAATTTTTGTTGTAATTTATTTTGATGACATATTAGTGTATAGCCACATGTTAGCTGAGTATGTTGAACACATATGCAATGTGCTAGATGTTTTACGACGAGAAAAGTTATATGCTAATATTAATAAATACACCTCTTGTACTGATCACTATGTCTTTCTAGGGTTTATTGTTAGTACACAAGGAATACAAGTGGATGAGAGTAAAGTGAATGCCATACAAGAATAACCAACCCCAACATCAATATATGAAGTAAGAAATTTCCATGAGTTGGCTAGCTTCTACAGGCCATTCGTGTAGGATTTCAGTACTATTGTTGCTCCCTTTACCACCATAATTAAGAAGAATAAAAAGTTCAAATGGAGGGAAGCCCAACAATAGGCGTTTGATACCCTAAAGTATAAACTTACGCATGCTCCTTTACTTTCTTTACCTAATTTTAATAAGCTCTTTGAAATTGAATGTGATGCTTCTGATGTAGGTAGTGGAGCAGTCTTGATGCAAAAGAAAAAGCACATCGCATACTTCCATGAAAAGTTCAATGGATGCATTGAATTATCTTATGTATGACAAGGAATTGTATTCCTTGGTGCGAGCCTTGACGACGTGGC
Source organism: Avicennia marina (assembly GCA_019155195.1). Classification (NCBI taxonomy): domain Eukaryota; kingdom Viridiplantae; phylum Streptophyta; class Magnoliopsida; order Lamiales; family Acanthaceae; genus Avicennia; species Avicennia marina. Next base: position 4,069,722 of record CM032781.1, on the reverse strand, counting down.
AGCACTACCTGAAATTGAAGGAGTTTGTGATTCATACTAACCATAAATTCTTGAAGCATCAAAAAGGCAAGAGCAAGTTCAGCAAATGGCATGCCAAGTGGGTGTCTCTTATTGACACTTTTCCTTATGTCATCAAATACAAAAAAGGTATGGAAAATATAGTTGCTGATACATTATCCCATAAGTACATTTTGTTAAGCACACTAGGCACAAAATTACTTGAGTTTGAGCATATTAAAAAACTTTATAAAGAAAACCCTAACTTTGGTCAAGCCCATGCGCTAATTGAAAAATATGTTTATGACAAATACTTTAGGCATGATGGCTATCTGTTTTATATTAATAGATTATGCATTTCACTATGCTCCTTGCGAGAATTGCTTGTTAGATAGGCTCATTGTGGAGGGTTAATGGGACAGTTCAATATCACCAAGACAGTACTAATTTTGCAGAAACACTTCTATTGACCGAAACTAAAAGAGGATGTGGAGCAAGTCGTAGAAAAGTGAGTACGGTGTAAAGAAGCCAAATCCCGCAATCAACCTCATGGTATGTATTACCCTCTACAGTCCCAAGTACCCCTTGAACTGATATATTTATAGATTTTGTTTTGAGGCTATCAAAGTCTAAAAATGATAGGGATGCAATCAACTTCATGGTATGTATTATCCTCTACTAGTCCCGAGTACCCCTTGAACTGATATATTTATAGATTTTGTTTTAAGGCTATCAAAGTCTAAAAATGATGGGGATGCCGTCTTTGTTATCGTAGATAGATTTTTTAAAATAGCTCACTTTATTTCATGCCATAAGACTAATGACGCCTCGTACATAACTAATTTGTTCTTTAAGGAAGTGGCTCATCTACATGACATGCCTAGAACTATAGTGTCAGATTGTGATGTTAACTTTTTAAACTACTTTTGGAAAACGCTATGGATTAAATTGGGAACTAAACTGCTATTTTCTACAACTGTTATCCTCAAATTGATGGACAAATTGAGGTTGTTAATAGAACACTCACTACATTATTGCATGCTGTTATTAGGAAAGATATTAAAATTTGGGAAGAAAGTTTGCTATATGTAGAATTTGCTTATAATCACGCTATTCAGTCTACTATAAACATGTCCCAATTTGAAGTTGTATATGATTTTAATTTACTGACACTGTTAGATCTGTTGCCATTACTTGACAATGAGCACTTGAGCTTAGAATGTAGGAAACAAGCTGAATATGTGAAGCGGATGCATGAGCATGTCAGGCAAAATATCGAGAAGAAAAACCAACAATACGCACAGTAAGCAAACAGAGAAGAAAGAAGGTACTGTTTGAACTCAGGGACTGGGTGTGGGTTCATATAAGAAAAGAGAGTTTTCCAAGTCGAGAAAGTCTAAACTGATGCCTCGAGGGGATGGACCATTCAGAGTTTTGGAAGAATTAACGATAACACTTACAGATTAGAGCTACCAGATGGGTTCAAAATTAGTGCAACTTTTAATGTTTCTGATTTAAGCTTGTTTAATGTAGGAGATGAACCAGAAGCCGAATCGGGAGCAATTACTTCTTAAGAGGAGGGGAATGACGTGGACATCCAATGTGATAAGGAAGACCCCTTGACAGTTCCAGTTGGACCAATGACCAAGGCACGAGCAAAGAGAATTAAGAAAGCAATCAACAAGTTGGTGCATGAAATTCTAGAGGAGGTCACACGTGAATATAAATTTGAAGAATCCAAGGAAGAGCGTCGAGTGAACATTCTGCACTGGATTGAAGACCCGGAAGCAAATGAATAAGAGGAGTAGACTGAGCATATATTAGGTTGTTTTATTTTATTCTGAATTATTTTAGTATTAGGCCACATATAAATAAGCCTATTAGGGAAAACGCAACCTTAGGTGGGCTAGGGTTTTTTTTCTAGCTACCTATAAATTTATTTTTTTTGCAGTCATTATTAGATAAAAAGTTTTAATCAATTCAAATTTCTTTCCAAAATTCTTTGAAATTGTGCGTTCAATTTCTTGCAGATTCCCATCCCCAAAATCGTATCATTCTGGAGGGGTCCGTATGATCCGTAACGTATGAATTAGTATTCGATGTGCCGATTGTGGCCGTCTACATCAAGTTCAATCCAATTTTAACACGTTGGGTCAACGTTCATCGCTCGGTTTGCAATCCTGGGGCTTTTCAAATTTGGATTCGATTATATCCCTCGCTAGCCTATTGCTTCCGTTGTGATTTCTGATCACTTGAGAAGTTGAACGGGAAATGTAACGTAAATGTTGTATAGTTATTATTAACATAATAAAATGACAATTACTGCACTTAATTATAACAGATATTAATAAATAAATAAATAATGGTATCTTCTTAAAGTATATTAAATAATCAAATATAATTACTCTAAAGTTTGTAGTTTTAATAAAAGAGTGTGTGTGTGTGTGTGTTATACAGATTTCTTTGTTGAAAAGAAATACAAAAAAAAAAAGGGAAAGCGATTATATTTGTAATAAGACTTGGGGAATCAAACATATTAATGATACAATATTAAAGCTTCTCTTGAAAATAACTAGCAATTTATCATCTACATCTATCTATACTATATATTAAACATATAAGCTCTTTTTGATTATAAAATTAATATTGAATTATTATAATACATGTACTTCTTTTTGTATATTTTATTTTTACAGACTGCTTTATTTACTCTAATTAGTATATACTCTGAATTATCAATCTCTTAATTGATAACAATTCCAGCAGTGTCTCCCTCAAAGGAAAAAAATAAAATCACATTGGATGCCATCCATTTGAGCTGCAGTCAAATGGGGCTGTTAGCCAATGAATTATATATGATTATGTCAACAACTCAATTTGTAATATATTAATGGATACATGTTCATGTTGTAAAAGTCACTATTAATAATAATTATCCAACAACTTACCAACTACAGAATGGATAGTAAGAAACTTACTCACACTATACAAAACACTACTGGATTAATTAAGAGTGGAGAACATGAAATAAAATACTGCAAAATCTATTTTGGGGGACTAAATGAGTTCATGAGATGTTGCACTAAATGCATTTACATCTATTTGAATATGTTTATCTATTTCTAATACATATATTAGAAAGTAAAGACAATTAATATAAAATAGACCAAGTGTAGCATCTTCAAACGCCAACTGCCGCGTGGGTTGATGGCTTAATACGGAAAAAAAGAAAAAAGAAAAAAACCCCACATGATGAATATCAATACATGATGATAAGGTTTACACAACTTAGTAATTTTTTAATGGTGAAGTGAGATTTTATTTAGTTGTGTGGCTGTTGTCTGCTTCTGGTGGAATGAGTGTTTATCATATATGGATGACCTACCTTTGCTCTCATCCCTTTTATTATTTGTTTAGCCATAAAATGTTCTGCTCTTCTGCACCACAAATCAGAACATATAACTTCAGAGTGGTAACTGTTAAAGAACATGCAAAAAAAGAAGAATAAAGGGTTTCAATATTTTGTGAAAATTAATTTAGTTTCATTGCATGAAACTCAATAGAACGAAACCCCAAAAAATGATGATGAGAGAGGAGACGATTCACTTATTTTGTTTAGCTAATTATTATTTAAGAATTAAGACCAACCCCACATCAAGTTTGCTGAGAAATCAAAGTCGAAACTAGAAACCACATCACGTATTGACACCATTGCTTGGACCAAAATCCCTTGTCCCAACTTCAATGTATTCTATCCTGCGAAGCTAAAAATTGAGGGCCAAATGTCAAAATCGTTTAGGTAGAAATTTTGCAGTGCAAGTGGGAAAATGTTTAGGTACAACAGCTACATGCTCTCTTACAATCAACCAACCTTTTTCTAAAGGAAGAAAACTGGTGGGAGCCCCAGTCACATGGAAATCATTATTAAGCAAAAAGGAGGTCCAGTCGATCAGTACACAACACAATGCCAAGTGCAGCGTTTTCTTCACTTTTTTATGGGCATGCTTATGCCACGAAGTGTGTGTGTGTGTGTGTGTGACTACATTGAAAAAAGGGGTAAGGAGCAGGCCATGGCCTGAAGTTTGGATGATTGTTTTTGGTTCTTACAATCTGGGACACCAACCCACAATCTTAGGACAAGGGAGAAGTTACTGTAATTTCAAGGCACAAGATTATTGCAAACTTATAATGTTGAAGAGAGCATTCGTCTCCCTCGTCTACAGAGGAGTCGAAATTAAGCATATACGTGTACATTCGTAAAAGCTCCTGAGCAACATTAACACTATGTTTGGTTCAAGAATTTTGGATAGAAAAAAAAAAAAAGAAAATAGTAGAGAAAATAATTTCAATTGTTTGGTAGATAAAGAAAGCGATGAGGAAAAGAAAAGTTAAAAAAATGTATTTAAAGTAGAAAAAATCATTTTATTCACAAAATAGTGAAAAAAATACGAAAAAAAAAAACCTTCTTCTAAAACTTTCATTATTCCTATTTTTTTCATTTATCATCAAATTAATTCTCTTATATTATCAAAAAATTATAAAATTTAAATTTTGTTTTATCTTATATGTCTATTTTTATCTTTTTTCTTAATAAAAATTATTCTACCAAATAAATTATGAAATTTTGAATTTCTTCAATTTTTTTCTTTTTCTTTCTAAAATTTTAAAGCCAAACGTACGGTAAGTTGCCAAACCTGTTGACTTTCTTCCGCCAAGAACTAATTATTGGAGTTATAATTTTTATTTGGGTAAAATAACAAAGTGCTACCATTTCGAATCAGTTTCCAAACGTTTCGTTAAGCTGAAGCTAAATGACAGAGCAACAAACGTAGAAGATGCAGCTTCACAGTTGAACTGACCCTCGTAACACATGATTCTTGGAACACTTAAATGCATTTCACATGTCCCGATGCCAAATAGACATAACTTTGATTTGTAATCAAAATTTCATCTTCCCACAAATTAACAATCGAGAAGTAACTTGTCTAAATTTCTCCAACACTGAAAATATCATTAACAACAATTGGTATGCAACAAACCCATGATCGATCAAACAAACGTATCAGTTTTTTTCGGGATGAAACCCAATGGACTGATTCCTGGGGACAAATCACATCCATGCAAGCCAACTTTCATTGACTTCAAACACAGTAAGTAAATGGAGTGGGTTTAAATCATTAATTTTCTCAGACACAATAGTTATCCCAAAACTACCGAGTCGCAAAGCTTCGCATGTACTAAATTCTACATTATTTGATGAAATGTCAAACCATAGCCTAATAGCAGCAGCTAGATTATTTTGCTAGTAATACAAGCAAACTAGCCGGTCATATTTTATTCTTTGTTCCATGTGCTCCATGCAGAGGCTTTTTTGCAGCAAATAATTTTTGACTTGAAAAAGCAAAATTGAAGAGGGTAGGACCTCTTAGGGGACACACAAACAGTACCACCAATCAATTTCAAATTCAGCCAGCTGAAAGGGGTAACGCAGGGATGATCACCACCATAATTGAATGCTGGCGTCCTATGGAAGTAAAATCGGACCACAAAACCTTCCAATGGGAGGAAAAGATCACTGCCAGCCCATTTGAGGGTTTTCATGGCAGTATATTCTATTCTGGAAAAATGTTTTAGAGACAAAAACCAATTCAAATTGCTGCAACAATACAAGAATGGACTTGTCTGCCCAACCTAAAAAAGTGCACAATGGAAGGAGTGTTTTTTGAGAATTTTCTGTTCACTATGAAAGAAAAGAAGGTTATTCAGTTATTCACGACCTTGGCAAGAAACGGCAAGTAAATCAGGAAAAGGTCAATTCACATGGCAAATCAAAAGATGCAGCAAGGTAACTTAAGCAAAGATGGCAATGTTAAGACATGGATACATATGATACAAACTCGGACAGTCTCAAGATGCATGCACCGATACTGTGGAACCCCACAAAATAAAAGCAGTAGGCAATTCCAAGGCCCGTGAAGGACCTAAAACACGCCATTGTCCAACACAATTCTTTCTAGAATTGCACACATACTTTGGAAACAATTCATCATAGGGCAGTCAGCATATAGAGACCCAGGCAGTTATTGGATGTATGCTGGGACAAAATACTTCCGGGGATGAAGAGAACAAAAAAAAAAAGAAATAAAATATCTTTAAAAAATGAGATATTGTACGTAAATAAATAGTTTAAGAGATAATGTAATATATATAATGTGATAAATAATCATTGGTAAAATTTTATGTTGATATGATATTTATGTAAAATATATATTTTTAAATTAATGTAATAAGTGAATATATATTGTATATTTTCCTATTATAAAATACATATATATATATATATTAATATAATATATATTATATTATATACATGTGGGTGGAAGAAACGACGAGTAGAAAGTGCATAGGAGAGAGGAGAAAAGATAGAATTGTATGAAGAAGAAATATTAGCATGTGAATAAATACCATTAAAGACCGTTGAGATAAATGAAATATTAAAAAGAGTAAAAAAGTTTTCAAAGAGATTAAAAAAAAGAGGAAATGAGACATTAAATGAGATAGAAACCTTTATCCAATTTCAAGCTCTGTGTCTTCATAAGAGTTAAAAGACTGGTGGTGGACATTTGTAGGTGATCTCTTCACATAAGAAAGCTAACATTAAAACATTCATAACTAAAATTTTCAGCATATAGATTTGGTAAATAAAACTGGATATAGAAGTTCAGGGAAAAAAAATACCAAGGTGATAGGTAAATCTTCTAAACTGACCAATGGGCAATATCAAAAGATAACTAAATAATCAACTACAGTGAAACAGAGACAAGTTTTCTCTCTTCTTTCTTTGCCTTTTTCCTACTTTTGGCCAAAAAAAAAAAAAAAAGTCAATTACAAGGTAGCTTCTCATTTTTTTTTACCCTTCTCAAATTGGAAAAGAAAAATGAAGTGCAATGAAACATAGCACACTGCATCAATAAAAAAATTAGAATAAAAAGAGGACCACTCACGACTTCTCAAGTCTTCCCCTCCTAAATGATACTTTTCCTTCAGCAGTTTGTGAGCTTTTTGACCCCGATGGAGGCGGGCGGCCCCTCCCACGACCACTGATCTTTTTCACTGAAGCAGACTTAGATGAATTTTTGCCTCTTCCTTTTCCTGACAACTTCTCACCTCTTCCATTTTCCACCAAACCGTTATGTATTTCGTCACTATCATCGCTATCATACTCTCTGTTTTCCTCACCCTCTGAAGAACTTTCTGCCTTCTTCCTCTTTCTTGAGTTCTGAGATTTTTTGACAGAACTGCCTTTTGGAGTTTTTTCTGCCAGATTATGAGGAGCTTCAATTACTGCAGTATAGAAAATTCAAAATCAAGTGTTATATTCCCAGCAGCTTTTAAAAAAAGTCAGACAGAAACCTGATCCTTTCGCTGGCCAAAGAGCATACTCAAACCCAAACAAATGAAATCTCAAATCATCCCTACCAGTCAATCAACTTTCCTTCATTACTTATCAAATAAGACCTGAAAATGTCATTGGTTTCAAGATTTCTAGTTTTTTTTAATACGTCCACTTAACTATACCTTCATCAGCAGCTTTTCCATCGTATATTTCCATCTGTAAAGAAACACAAGAAAACATCAGATACATTTCAGCATTTTACAAATGCAAGCTCTGATTAATGAAGGCACTCACAACAACGAAAATCAGAAGGAATATATGAGTACAAAACTCAAGGTGGGAATTACAATCAATTACAAGTTAATCGTGCATTATCGAAATAAATCCACCCCAGAAATTACACCTGTTCAAGTCGGTCAGCAATATTGGTTCTATCTACAACCACCAGGGAATGGGCAAATCCACAGGCAACACTACAATGACCATGTTGATCAGAAATAAGTTTTCCTAGAAGATATGCTAAGTATAAATCTCTATACTTTTCAAATTGTTACTAACCTGACAACATGCATTCCCTCTAGGATGTCAACCTTTTTCGGACTTGCAGAAGATCTGGAACCAAAAGAAAGGCTCATTAATGATGTAGTTGTTTTTTCTAGATGCATGTACATGTGAAGCAGATTGTGAGTGTGCCGTGTGGCATGCAAACTATACATATTAATACTTTTGCCCCTTGGGCCCATATCCAAGTTCCCCAGATTGTGCATTGCCCCAACTTATACATGAAGAATCAGCACCAACAAAGTGGTGCATATTGCCTGAATCCATGCAGCGTAAATGCCAGCCACTGCAGAAGATATCAACTCATCAACCCACAAGCTAAAATAGCACATTTCGTTTTTTGGCATAAATATAATCCTATTCAGTAATTTTTTGGCATAAATATAATCACTTATCAGCAGCAGTTTTTAGTAAATGATAGATGTTAGCATCCATACAAGCAAATTTTCAAATCTCCGCACATGCATCCCATACCAAACTTGCAACATTATTTATATGTAATAAAAAATTATATTCTGTATAGAAAATGCTACAAATGAACTGCATTTTCTATCATTATCAATTTCAATTATTAATCAAAAAACCATTTATGCAAAAAACTCAAATACTATCAGCAATGTAAAAAGTAGAACCTCAAATCCATTAGAGGTTTAGGGTACATCCAGTCATCCCCACTGTTCTTTATCTTGCCCCACATGTAAAGCTGTCCACCTCCTGCGAAAAAATCAAATTAGCAAAAGATTTTTGTTCTCAGGACCCTAAGACATGTCTCATTCAATCCACAAAACTTCTCAGAGCTTTGTATGGAACAAAAAACATGTAATGTAAGAGATTCAACCAAACATTATTATTAGGAAAAAATTGAATCCCAAACGCCATACCAATCAGAGCAATCACTCAATGAACATTGAGAAATGGAGCATAAAATGATACTGCATCTATGCAATTGTACTCAGGCCTGCCTCCTCACAATTTTTTTAGCCTATGAATATTATCTTAGTTGGAACTAGAAATGCATATCGTCACAAATATGGATAACGAACACAAATCCAACATTAAAGAAAAAAAATAAAATTAATCAAGGATTAAGCAATTGCTAGAAGGGTACCGGCTGTGCATGAAGAATTGGCAGAACCAGCTGAAACAACTGCATCGGAAGGCAGGACATTATGCCTGGTAAAAACATCAACACGTCGTGGAATCCATTCATCCTTCTGTTCTCGGTGTCCCAGCCTGTCAACAGCAGTTAAACAATGAAGAAAGGTAAAAAAAGTCAATCAGCAAGCAAATTAGTAGCCATACCTTCCATAACCACCAAAGCCCCACCTAATCAATTGTCACAAAGAAAAATATGATGACATCAGGCATTCTGAATTTATGCAACATCAGACTGGCTTTCTATTCTAGAAATTACTAAGTCAACAGATAGAATCTTTACCACAAAATGCAAACTTACGTGTACACAAGGCCATTTTTATCAACTGCCACTGTGATCAGAAAAACAAAAAGAACTTACATATAAACTCTCTCATAGAACAGAATAAAAAATGTATTAGGCATGATAAAAACAGAGAAGCAAGAGGTGTAGTAATTGTATGAGGACCTGTGTGATTAGTTCCACATGCAACTTTTACTATAGTCTCTCCAGCAAGAGAGGCTATAGCTCTAGGGCGAGGTTGGGCTGCATAAACGAGCTTAACAGAGCTGTCTTTGGTATTATACTGCCAATGAGAAGAAAAGTACCATTCAAATGACAAAAAACACATCAAATGTCAACCTTGAGTACAAAGGAAGCAGCATTGACTAAAGATAGCATAATCACAATTTTCAAGGCTTCAGCATCAGATATTCCACAAAACAGAGATGAAAACTGCTAAATGCCATCCAGAGATGCAAAATGGTAATATTCATGGAAAACAATATCCACTTGCAGAACACATATTGATACTAGTACTTTAACTACAATCAGAAGGCAAAAGACACCAAAAGGGTGAGCAAAAATTAAAGTCAAATTTGAAAAAACAATACAAATAAGTTCCCCGCTAAGTCAAAGAAGAAATAGGAGGCCAATGCATAGTTTTTGTACTCATTAAAAACCTTCACGCAAAGCAATATGCCAGAAACTTACAAGGCTAAGTTTATGACATGTAACAGAATTTCAAAAGGAAAAAGTACTCTCACAATGTGTTTCTTTGTTTTCCTAATACATAATTATTCACCTCTTGTACTAATAGGTAAGGAATATAAAAATATATTAGCATCTGGAGGCTACAGATAAAGCCCATTCGAACCCAAAGACCAAGGACCCGAATATCAACAACTTATGTAAAAGCAAACTTCTCAGGGAAAATAGCCTAACTGAAAAGGATTTAATAATGACATTTCTTGAAAATTAGCAAATGCAAACACACTTCTTTCAGAAAATTGAACATAGCATCCAGAGATTGTACTTTCCAGCAGACAAAGGCTAACTTTTGGATAATGCGTCTTCCCACAAATTTTTACAATATTTAAGGTAAAAACAACTTCAGTTACTAAGACATAGATGTAGAAAAAAATAATATAACAAATAACTATACAATAGAGAAACTTCCACTTGACTGTACCTCATTGTTGGAACCATGCCCAAGCTGACCATACTGTGGTAGACCAGCAGTTCTAGAAATTGTGAAATAAATTTGAAAAAGGAAAAAACTCAGCAGTTTTCAATAGATAAACCAAAGAGAACCACCAAGTGACCAACAGACCACAATTCTAAAGGTAATATAAACTTAAAAACAACAAATCATACAATATAGAAGATCCTTCGACGGATGTCAACCATACTGTAAAATCGCCACCACAAGTAGCAGTTTTGACTTCAGACACCAGACAACGGACTGGGGACAATTCAACTTCTGCAACAAAAGGGCCAAAAAGATGAGGCCATTGGGCATAATTCAATAACAAGATGCACATGGAAAGCCACGGTCGACACTTTAGCCATCCTGAGGTGCAGTTATTAATCATATGATGCCAATAGACCATCCACATGGAATTACCATGACAGACAGCATAGGGGATAAACATAATCAACATTTGGAAATAAGTTATGCTCAGTTCAACTTCCAAGAAGGTATCAGTTATCGCCCACAAGAACAGTCAAACTAGAATTTTCTAACCACGGCCGCACACATATGTTTGTTATGTCTAATTGATTATCAATTTCCTACTAAATTTGATTGATATCATGTAAACAATCAATTTGCACTGCTTGTACATAGTAGAAGTCCCTTTTATGTAAATTAGCCAATCATCCAAACAGACTCAAAATCTAGACTCATAAGAATAAGCATACTAGGAATAAGATTCTCAAAATGCAAATTTACCCTACTTGGAGACAGAATTTACGTGATGCTTTATAAAAATATACAACTATTTATCTATAGTCCCAGGTATCAACTTTGCAAACAAAATATATTCTATCACTATTTTATAGTAACATAAGAGAAAGGAGAACAAAGAGACAACAAAGCAAATAAATTTATGAAGTGAAAATTGCTTCAAATGTAAATTTCAAAGCAATGGGCTGAAAACAGAAAATAAGATCTGAATTTTAAATAAAGATGTGATTTCTTAAAGGGGCGAGTGAAAAGATATTAGCAATTCCAGCAATTCATTAACTATTCCGTGCAAGCACAATAGCACATGGTAACATCCCAACCAAACAGAACCAGATACTTGAGTGTCAGTCCATGAAACTGACTACTCAAATATAAATTAACAGCACTGGGGGAACCACATATAACAATTACAATTAAGGAATTGTAATAAAAAATTTGCATATAAATCTGGCAGAGAAACTTACCACTTTTTACAAAACCTGACCCAAGCTGCCCATGCTTATTCCAACCAAAAGCAAAAGACAGGCCATCTTCAGTGACAACCACAGAATGACTCCTCCCAGCCCCTGCCTTAACAACTTTATACCTGGAATTAAGCACATGCTAATCAATCCAATGTATGGTAAGCACAACATGTGGTTGAGAAAAATATGTTGTACATTTATTCGCACAGGAGTTGTATTAATTGAGGCCTCCATTTGCCACAATCAAATGATGGGTAACAATGTCAACATATAGACAAAGACATTCTCCACAACATTCTTCAAATTTCATTAACAAAATGGAAAGAAAAGAAAAGAAACAAACTTGGACAATTTTGAAACAACTGTTGGCCTATCTCGCTGGACTTTATCCCCATGACCAAGCTGTCCCTTCTGCGCAAATAATAAGTCACAAAAAGCAAGCACATTAAAGATGTATAAAGTATCAAGCAATACTGAAATTCCATCTAACAGAACACAACATGCCTCGTTGCGCCCCCATGTGTAACAGCGTCCTTCCACATCCAATGCAACACAGTGACAAGACACTGCATTCCAAAATGTTACAGACTAAAATTTCCACTATCAAATTTAACAAAAGCCAACTCAAGGCTCGATGCAGGAAACCTATCAACACAAATTCAGGCAACCTAAACTCCAAATCCAGTTATAATGAATACCAACATCGCAAACTACACAAACCAAAACTCTAAAAACGAAAAATACTAAATTCAAAAGAAAACATTGAGTTTTTATTACCGCAACCAGAGGCGACAAAGCAAATGTCCACTCCCATTAGAGGACGCAGCAGCGTGGGAGAAACCAAATTTTCCTCCAGCGAGGTCCTCCGACGGCCCATCGCATCCCACGCCGTTGTGCCGCAGAAAAGCAACTCCCCACCCTTCACCTCCTCCGGTTTTTTCTCCTCCTCCACCGCCGCCATCTCTCGCCAGATCAACTCAACCGCTCCAAAAAATTTCAACGAAATAGTAACTAAAACCAGAGATCCAAAGAAACCTTCTGCAGAAGGCAGAATGCGCAGAGCGAACCAATAACTACTATTACTATTAGAAAGATAACCGGCGGAGGGCTAGGGTTTCACGATGGAGACAGAAAAAAACACAACCCCAGATTGCAGAGTTGAAAAAGAAAGTTGAAGCCCCCACTGCAGCCCCTGATGACGTGTTTAATAAGTTAACGGAAAGGGGGCAACAGGGCTAACCAATAAGGGACTCTGCCATGGGGTTTCCGAGAATGCAGACCGACTTTAATGGTAACAGAGATACATTACCTATACGGTTGAAGAAACAAATTGAATTCTGTTAACAAAGCGCACGAGCTTTGCGGGTCGTTTTCGGATAGATTTGGTTTTTCCCTTATTGGGTGTGTGATGGGTTCCAAAAGGGTTCCCGCGAGTTTTGTTGGTCGGATATTTGGGGCAAATTTCATCTTTTCCGTTTGGGGTTTCCAATTAATGTTTGTCGCAACTTTTCCAGTTTTTCAACGTTTTGCTGTCAAACTTTATCTAATCAAATATATTATCAAACAAAAATTTCATTCAAAATTTTCTTTCTTATTTGATGTTTAAAAACCAAGTTGTGCCAAGTGATCGGATCAGTTGAACTGCCACCCCATTTAGAAAGTGGGCCACATAGCATATCAAAACTAGACTTGTTCAAAATTCAGAACCCTTTTTAAAAACTGTTCAAAACTATGGTCGGACCATCAAATAGTTCGAATCGTTCACCGAGTGGATGGAACCAAACCAAAGGGTCCAACAAAAACTATAAAAATGGCCAAACATAGCCCTATCAATTTCATTTCTAAAATCAATAGTTCCTTTAGCGCCGGTTCTATTTGAGGTGAAATTATCGAGGCCTTGTTTGAGCTTCAGATTGTGATGACTAATGAAATTATCGTTATCATCTGTAAATGGTTGATATTGATTTATCATTTTCCTCTCTTCAATTTTTAGCGTACTTTTATGAATGTGAAAACTAGAAATGCAATTTTGAGGTTGCAATTAAATGATGAGTTTGTTTGAGAAAAAAAATGAGAAATTTTTGTAGAGATGAATAATATTACTGGGATTGGATGGCCTTTCCAAATCCATTTTCCCATTTCTATGAAATTTTTTCTCACATAAATGACCGTTTGCCTCATTTTTCTCAAGAAAAAGGGGGAAATTTCCCACTCTTCCCAATTCTCAAAATTTCTCCCTTATCCCACCAATTACTGTTCCCACGCGTTTTCTACTCTCTCATCGTTGCTTTCTGCTTCTCCTATCCTTGTAGAATAAAATCTTCCGATTGGATTTCCACTAACAAAAAATTTGTACAAACTGAATACAATTTAAATCAAATGGATTTTGTGTGAACTATGTTCTCTAAGTCAGTCCTCTGATTCTTCGTAAGATTGTTTTGATATCGACTAAAGAGTTTTGAGTAAGAACTTGCTATTGAGACTAAAAATAATACTCAACCTGATAATTTTGACTTTTTTCTTTATATAAGTAGATGTTTCTTTAGCAATTATCTTATTTTAATATATATATTTTCTTTCTTCATATATGAACGGTGGAAGTTATTTGATGCAAGTGTACCTAATCCTCAATAGTTAGTAGTTTGAATTATTAGAAAAACAAGTACTTTATCTGGATGTAAAAGACATTCGAGTGTTTTTGAATGTATTCATTCCAAAAAGAGGAATAGGCGGAGCATAAAAACTTAAATGACTTAATTTATATTCGTGATAACCTCATGTCAAAGGAGAGGTAATAATGATTCAATTTTATACATTTATTCTTTTTATTTATGTATCATAATTTCTAAACTAATATTCTTGCTTTTGTGAAAATTTTAGGTAGATTATAAAGGTTGAATGTTTTGATCTGGTTGATTATAAGAATATTAATAAAATTGATGCTTTGATATTAGATGATAATGAAGATAAAGATGAGGCATTTCTAGACTATGAGGAAATTAAGAACAAGTTCTATAATAATAACCAATTAGATCACCTAATAATAGAAAGACAACGATGTGTCTTAAAAAAGGTATGTGTATAAGTGATACATGCAAACATTTGTGCATGATATGCGTTATACTCATTTGTTATATAATGTAGATGATGTAAATGATGTTCATGATATTGAGCATGAGGTGGGTGATGAAGATATAAATTTTTTTCACCTTTAAGTATCACAACTTTGAACAAAACTTGCATATTGTCTCAATTGACGTTGGAGTAGGGAAAGTAGCAATGATGCTATGCATTAAGACAATAAAAAAACATCTAGAATGACTTCAAGTTTTATGATGTATGGATTAAACAATATTAAATTATGAAATGTGTTATCTCTTGCTTTACAATTTAGGTTGAATTGTTTAGTGTGAAAAATTGTGCATATTAAGTTGTAAACTCGTTTATTTCTTACTTTATGATCATGATGGATCATGAATGTTATTGACGCGATATGGGGATTTGTTAATTTTTAGTTTATTTAATTATTTTTTTGGAATTTTCACATGTATATATATAAATATGTGTATATGTATGTGTGTGTGTGTGTGTGTGTATTGGGCCTTTTGTTATTTTTTGAGCCTTGTGGGCTTTTAAATTAGAGTTTAGTAGGTTTTAGTATAAATTGTTATTTTGAAAAGCAATTTTATTGGAATTATAAATTAAAATTGTTGAGTTTTTTTTAGAATAAAATTCTCTTTTAGTTCCTTAAATTTGTGAGTGGTTTCAAATTTTTTGAACAATCTAAATCGATTCAATAGGATGATTTATATTTGAATTGTGACGTATTAATTAATTATGACGTATTAATTGTAACTATCTTATCATGTCATTTATTCAATTATCGAGTTTAATTTTGATTTTACTACATTAAGTTAGGCACTTTGATACAGGTTTAACATCTCTAAAATTCAAAATTGGATTTGATTATTTTTATTCTTCTATTGCCCATCTCTGATTACGTTGGGTGGTATTGGAGTTAGGTTTTCACTTGATGTGATCAGAGAGAAGGCAATAGAAAAATGAAAATAATCAAACTCAATTCCAAATTTTAGGGATGCGAACTATGTATTAAAGTCCCTACCTCGTATAAAGGAATTAAAATTGAACCCGATAATTGAATAAATGACGTAATAAGATAGTCACAATTTACACATCGTAGTTGATTGATATATTACAATTCAAATAAAAATTAATTTTATTGAATCAATTTAAATTGTCTAATGAATTTGTAATCAATCACAAATTTAAAGAATTGAAAGATAATTTTATTCCCAAAAAATATCAACAATTCATAATTCTAATATAATTGTATGTTAATTAAAGAAAATAACTATTTTTATTAAAATTTATTAAACTCTAATTTAAAGGTCTATGAAATATAACAAAAGACCCAATATAAATGAAAATTTTGCAAACATAATTAAATTAAATTAAATAAAAAGTTGACGACCCCAAATCGCGCGGGTTACATTGTGAACTTTTTTTTTTTCTTAATTGATTTGACTTTTGAATTTGTTCGTTGAGTGCGATGGCTATGGACATTTAAAAGTTAGATTATTTAAATTTTTATTTTAATTTTATGATTAATAACAACGGAAAATTGTTCATAAATAAATTTCAATGTTTTTTTTGTTATTTTATTATTTTTAAGTATTTTTTGGATATCAAATAATTTTTATAATATAATTATGACATCAGTGATTAACCGTGGTTCAACTAATGGTTGAATCAGTAATCCATAAATCGGTGAAATTTTCAATTTGATTAATGGTTTGGGTTTAAAAACATTGCTCTTATCTATATTAATAATTATTTTTTAATTATTATTCCTATTTATAAATCAATATATATACATGGACATTTTTATATATACTAGTAGTACACTCTATACATGTATAAATTTATTCATAAATTATAAAATTATTATATTTTAAAATAATAAAAAATAGAATTAAAGGTGTAATAATGTTTAACATAAAAAACAAAGAATGATAAAAAAAAAAAGAATTTGAAAAGAGATAAAACTTGAGAGAGAATGCAAATAAAAATAAGAAGTTCAAAAGAAAGGGAGAAAGAAAAAATAAAAAAAATGAAAGAACCTAATATAATGGTAATAAAAAATAATAATAAAAAGTGTAATAATTTGTTATGTGTTTTTAGAATCCATAATTTAAAAACAAATATAGCCTCATATATTTTATGCATATATTTAAAAAAATAAAAAATTTCTCTTTATCAAAATTTTACAACCAAACAAACTATTTATCTTAAAACAACTCCCTACAAACATTACCTTCCAACAAAATCTCTCAATTAATTTCTGCAATAACTTATGTAATTAAATTTTGCACGAAGCTCGCACATACGTAGATAGCCAGGTTATCAAAAGGGAATATCCACCTGTGTAGCAAAAACTAACAATCAAATTTAGATGACCATCTGATCAAAGTAAAAATTTTTATGATACCAAGTACACATTTTTATGGTTCCAAGACGTGTTGAGACTTCGAAATCAATGAAGGGCTGCCCATACACCATTGTCAGAACCGGGATGAGTTAACAAAGTTAGATATTAACATTATTTGATAGCTACAGGCTATGTTGTTTTTAGGGTAGACTCAAACAATCATTATATTTTTTTTAATCCTATCACTCTTTCAATCATTATATTTTTTTAATTTTCTCATTCTTTGTCTCTGTCTTATAGTTACACAATATTTGAAACAAAACACCTAAACCACAAACATAACCATTGAAGATAAACACTAAGTGCCTGTTTAAATTATAATATATTATGTAAGCAAATATATTATATTTATATGAGAGAAAATCTTCTGTTTACTAAATATAGATGAGAATAAGAGTATTTGTGAAATTGAAATGTTAGACTAAAAATTACTTTTCAAGAGTCTTCCGCAATATTAATAGTCTGTGCGTGCGTGTGTGTGTGTAGAGAGAGAGAGAGAGAGAGAGAGAGAGAGAGAGCAGAGAGAGATTAGTAGAAGTCATCTATCTACTAAATATAAATAGAAATAAATGTATTTTTGTAATTAAATTGTGAAGCCAAAAATTAATTTCTTTTAAAAGTCTAATACATTATTAACAGTATTAACAGTAGAGATAGGCAGATTTATAACAGTTACCTTTCCTCCACTTTCTCCTCAATAAAACAAAGGGGTGCACCGGTATCATGGCACCATCGATGAACGGAGAGACGGGGGGGGGGGGGCAAGGGGGGTTAGCGGCATGGTGTTTGGTTTGACTGCTACATTTGTGCGTTGTAAGCTTGATGAATTTTAAGGAATAAAAAGGGAAAATGGCGATAAGCGTCGAGCCACCCGATACGAACTCTGTGTATGAAAACTCAGATCCTCACTTCAACTAAAATGCATTCATTCGTGGCGTATGACAAAACAAAAACTACCCAATCTTCTCATTCTACCAGAAATCAGTAACTCAACCGTCTTCTTATTCTGTGTTGCATCCACTGCATTCGTCCATGCGATGACTGACTTCTGGCCGTTTCTTACATCCCCGTCCAGCAAGATGAAATATTGACCACCAATATGAGAGAGGCACGAGCCTATGCTGTATGTGCTTTCTTCTCAGTGCCCGACTTGCTAAGGACTATGACACCAGTAACAATTAGCAAAGCACCTGCAAACCACTGTAAAAGTAAAATTGCATCACAAAAGTAGCTAATAAGGCTGGCTATCTGGCTACCGCTCAAGAACTCCGCACTCTCTCTGGAACACATATATGTATGTATATCAAGTAATGATAGGGTTTTAAAATAATATTTGACAGGAAAATAAGGGAAACAGGGAATTTGTTTGGTTGAGTTTTAGGGGAAGGAAACAATTTTTGGGGAAATAGAACCAGACAGAACCCTAAGCTGTCATTCTAGAAAATTTATCGAAAGAGTATCTTAGCTTACACAAAATAAGACATTAGATTGACTATTTTTTGACCAGAAATAAACTACAAATTGTCCAATTTCAATCTCTCCAAAACTAATACAACTATGATGACAATGAGGATATGGAGACAGTAACATGACCTCAATTACTGGCAATCTATCAACTTGAATTCATCATTCTTTCATATAAGTGATTGCATGCATGTATTCTTTACAAAGATGATTCCAATTCTCACCTTTCTCCCCAAATAAATACCATCCATCCAAGTCAACCTGCCAATTACTTTTGCAGAACATTCAATAGTTCCCATTGTTTAGTTAGTTCAGTCCTAAATATATAACATCAAAGATAGAAACAACTTTGAGTGGGAGAGGGAGTGGGTATCAGAAGAGGCATATATCAGATAATACCTTACAGAAAACCTAATTCCAGTTCAGTGATTTCACCATCCACAAGTTTGCCATTATTGCTTCAAATCACAACTTATTAGCTTCTAATTCCTCAACAAGTTTTCTCCAATTAATAAGCTTGAGCATTTCAAACCTCGAGATGAATTAGATCCAAATCATTACTCACTTTTAGAGTGTTGAATTATCACCCCATCTAACTTGTTACAACTTGCCCCCTCCCCCTCACATACAGGTAGTATTGGTAGCACGTGAATTTTTTTTTTTTTTTGGGGGGGGTGTTAATTGATGGTGATTGGGATTTGAACTCAAGACCTTTTTTTTGGCCTGATTTTGATACCATGTTGAGTAACCACCTAGTTTAACAGTTTAAGTTGATAGGGAAGTGTAACATGAGATAATTAGTTGGTTTAGTTACTTCAATACAGAGATTATGAGATCCATGGCTAATAGGAATTTACAACGAAATAGCTTGTTCACAGAGTAGCATTGTGTGATGCCATCTAAATATTTAACAAGACTGGACATCAAAGTTCCATAAACTGTTTAAGCAATTCACAATGGAGTATTGGAATAGTGAAAGATCATAAGGAAAACTTACCTTAGCAGGTACAGCTTCCTCAAATAGGAGGAATCCAGCCAATCCAGAAGAAAGAAAGTTTGTCGCGAAGTTTGTGACCGTAGCTTGTAAGGATGAGAGAGACTTCATGCTATTGATAGAGCATCCCCACATTATAACATTGAAGAATATAACCAGGGCATATTTCAGCTGTTCATGTGGAGATATGTGTCAGTCAGAGATCCTACCACTTAGTGAAGACTTATTAACTATGAATTTCAAGGCAAAATGAAGTCAATGAAAGAACCAAAGACGTTGTGATGATGTAATGAGCACATGAGAATGTTTAAAAATAGTGGATGCGTATTTAATGGGTCAACAAGATAAGAAGCAGAATATGGATTCATCTTCATTAATTTAAAGTGTAAGAATATTAAACTCAGAATTTCTTCATAATATATATTTAAAGAAAAGAAACCATGTATCAAATTTTAAGCAACATGGGTCCTCTAATCCAGGCCAGTGTCCTAGAAGATGCAGCAGAGAAATGCACATATTATCCCCAAGCACGCAGATATTCAAAGGCTTTGTGCTACAACCATGTAATGACTAATGATAGGCTGTGGCTTACTAGCACCTGCACTGGCCATCTAATTCAAGTGCATGGTTAACAAATAAATATAATTGCAACTGGACCATAATCTCGGACACTTAACAAGAAAATAAACATGTGCCGTTCTGATCAAATTAGCTGGTGGTGTTGAGCTGCAACCACGAACTATAACTAGTAGTTCAGGAAACAAATGTTTTCAACTCATGTTCAACACCTTCGTATGCCCCCTAACGAGTCCCCACCGCACGCTACACATTGTCAAAGCAATTTAAGAATGCATCAGAGCGTAGAAGAAGACCACTTATTTCACAGGTGTGGTAGTGTCAATGGTGATTCCAACAAATTTACCCTTATTTTAAATACATTTTCAATTCGTTTGGAAGGTCATTTTTAACCGCGCGCAGAATTAATAAATCCAAACTGAGAGCTACACGTAATTTCCCAGTAAAATAAGCAAAATTAGGAAAAGATATTACGTAAAGTGTTTAAACGAAACAGTATGCATTTCATGACGATACCAAGATTAAATTGCAATTGGATTCTAATTCTAGTTTTCCGCTGCTCAGGGTCTAGCGTTGCATAAACTTCAATCCAGAAATTTTCAGTCGAATTACCTGGGATTCAAAGAATTTGGCAGCTATGGCGGTTGCAGCGGCGTTTAGTCCAGCTGCAATAGCCCACGCGTAACCCTTCTTCCTTCCGCTCTCCATCCCGATTTCCACTATTTTCATTCAGTGACAGAAACAAGTCCTCGTATTTCAACCAGTCACCCACTCACGAATAATGAATTGAAATGGTAATAGAACTTCAATGTCTGGGAGAGGGATTTTGTTGGGACGAAGGGCGATCGTGGTGCGATTTCTTCGAATGGATGGTATGTCTAGGAAAAAATTTGCGCAAAAATTGGTTAGAATAGATAATATGTTAGAAAAAAAAAAAAGAATAATTATAGAATACTAAACTATGATTAGTTTTAGAGTAAAAATATATAATATTAATTTAATTATAAATAAGTATATTAATTAAAAAAGTTAATTAATTACAAATACATGAAAGAAATTTTAATATTTGAATTTAAATGACAATTTTGTTCGATAGTATAAAAGTGATAGTTTTATGAAAACATAGATAATTTTTAAATGAATTACGCATAGTCAAACAAAATGAGTGCTGCCTAGAAGCAGTGAAATAGCAATGTCCATAATTTGCAAAAATGGACCAAATCGAGACAAAATTAAAATTTTAATATGATAATTTTTAAAATTTTAATTTTTGATTCAATTTCTATATTTAAATTTAATATATTACACTAAGTTGAATATAGAATTTTATATTTATTTTTAATATTTATTATATTTTTACATATTTTCTCTTAATTTTTTTTTGTATCTATGATTAATTTTTTATTATTTAATTTAATTTTTTAAAAAAATTATATTATTATATTGCATATTTAAACAAAAAAATTTTTGATTATGATTGATATATTATTTATTTTTGAAAAAATTCTGAATTAAAATAATAAAATAAGAATATTTAATATTTATTATAAGTCATATAATTAATATTTATAATTTCAAATATAAACTTAATTATTTTTATTGTTCTTTAAATTTTTAAATTAAAATTGGATCAACTGAACTATTGTATCAAATTAAATATTTTAATTCAATATTTAATACATAAATTTATTATTTCAATATTCAACGAATGCGCACTCTTTGCCGTGATTCGTGAACCCAGGTTTTCGGATTCTAACTACTAAGACAGCACATGGAGACTGGTCACTACCTTAATGGTCGTTGGTCAACTCTTGATGGGCTATTAATAATGGGCCAGCCTCCCTTAGGGCCTCTTTAACTAGAATTTAATTGGACCGGAATTGGGGTACGGTTCTGACAGGCCCAGTTAAAAAATAAAAATTCAACCAAACGGACACACGGCCCCACAAGGAATAACAACTTTCTTTAAATGGAGAGGTTTGATTTATTTTAAATTTTTGGTGTATGTTTTTAAATATATTTTTATTAAAAATTATAGTAATTGTAGATAGAAATAAAATTATAAAAATTCAATAGCGATGAAAATTTTGAAAACAGGTACGTGCAATGAAACAAAAGACAGTCAAGTTATAAGTAGTCATTGCTAGGGTAAAAAGCACGTGCATTGTCTCTCTCAGGCTATGCTTGCCTTTGATGGCAAAGCCGAACATAGTCCACAACACAATAACTGTTCAAATGCCAGATGACAATATGTGCACATATTTTTTATGTGAACACTTGGTGCAGAAGGCACTGGTGTATCGTATCATTGACAACTTGCTAGGTCTCAAACTTTGATTAATGTGTACTTTTGGCGAGACTTATATGTTTAATTTGATAGTTTTTGTATACATATATAGGTGTGTGTGAGTGAGTGTAACATCTAAATCTATACAATGTAATTAAATTAATAAGGGTTTTTGGTTTTATAATGTCGAATTATATAATTGTTCTTATTTTAAATGTTTCTATTTTTTCTATCATTCTCTTTCTTTTTTATCTTTTAATTTACCATTTTAATTTATGTTTTCTTTCAAATTTCTCCTCTTTTCAAGTTCTTTTCGTGTTTTTTATTTTTCATTATAAATAATTTATGTACTTTAATTTTTTAATAGTTTCATTGTATTAACTTAAAGTACAGTTACTTTATAATTTCTAAACAAAGTTGAACATTCTAATTTTGCTCACACATGGAGTGTTCTATTTTTACTAGTAATCATTTTCTGTCATTTTTTTATGTTAAAGATTTTTATTCTTTCTATCATTTTCTTATCTTTTTTTATCTAACTTATAATTTATATTTATATGTTTTTTCAAATTTTATCATTTTTTAATTTTTTTGATATGTCATTATTTTTATTTTAAATATTTTTACAAAATATGAAATTATATAATTTTCTAATTTAATTTTCAATTTTTTCTGTTTTCTTTGTCGTTTAACTCTCCTATTCGTATTTTCTTTCAAATTTTCTCATTTTTAAATATTTTATTTTTATTTTATTATTTTAAATATTCAATATATGTTTAATGTTAAATTATTTTTATTAATTAAAATGCAATAATTTTATAAGTTATAAATAAATCACACACTTATAAAGTGTACAAATTTTACTAGTTATATAATATTAAATAGTTTAAAATGTATATAGAGGTAATAATTAATTTTTAAAGTATTAATAAACATGCATATGCATATGAATATGAGTGTGTGTGTGTGTGTGGGGTTTAGGTAATAATTTAATTTTTTATAATCGTAATAACTGAATTTTAAATATTTTTGAGAATATAAGAGAAAGTGAAAATGTAAATTTTTAAAATATTTTTTGTTTAATTTATACGTGTCTTGACGCTTTAAAATTTTGGGGGAAAAAAAGGAACCGAACATGTGAATGTTTACTTCTTTCTTGATGTATTTTGAACTTAATCTAAAAATATATTAAAAATAAGGAAGAGACTGGCATCTATTAACTGTTATGTAAATATACATTTGTGTAGATATACATATGTCAATAAAAGAAAAGAAAGAAAAAAACGCCATAAACCAAAAATTTAGAGGAACGCAGTACGTATGTTTTAAAGTTCTAACAGAGGGGTCAATGGCTAGTTCAAGAGGGTTTTCGTTGATAATAATGTTTGGTGAGAATTGTATTGATACAAGGAGTATGTTTGGTTGTAAAATTTTAATGTAATGAAAATTTTAATTTGTTTAAATATATGCATAAAATATGTTATAGTGATTGAATCATATGATATTATCTATAGATAATAATTAATTTTTAGAATATAAATAAATATTAATGTGAATATGTGTGTGATATATAAAAGTATTGATTTGATTGTGAATAAATGTAATGAATGAATGGTGATTGGTTAATTATATACATAAAAAATAGAGAAAATTTGAATTTAAATTTGATTAAAAATTAAGTATTGTGTTTGGTAAGTCCAAGTTCAATAACATGGATTGGGAGTGAAGGTTGCAAATGGGACATAGGTTGCTAGGCCTTGCTTGACGAAG
The DNA here is from genome assembly GCA_019155195.1 of Avicennia marina. Lineage (NCBI taxonomy): Eukaryota > Viridiplantae > Streptophyta > Magnoliopsida > Lamiales > Acanthaceae > Avicennia > Avicennia marina. Next base: position 4,045,321 of record CM032781.1, on the reverse strand, counting down.
AGGGAATTGAGGGAGGTGATTAGATGACCACTCATGTCTCATTTCTCATTTTCTTGGATAACTTTTTTCCAAATATATTGCAAAAGTTGACCATGTCTTTGGGGTTTATCTCATTTTTTTTCTGTCTCATTTCTCTGCAACCCACACGGGCCTTCAGGCTTTGTCTCTACCTATTCTCACGCTTCAGTCTCCGACCACATAAGTTGTCACGCTTGTCTCCCATCTCTCACTCACACGTCCATCTCTCTATGTTCATACTCTGATGTTCTCTTCACTCGCTCTCCCCCAACCTACCAGCGCCATTCTTGCTAGCGATGGTCACATTGTGTTGCTGACGCTGTTGACATCAAACAAACACCCTTCTCCAAATCTACAAATTGACAATTCATTTTGCTTCTCTTCTTTGACCACTGATGTAGCGCCGCACCTCCCATGACCAATGAACACCCCCATCAACGAACAAGGAACCACTGTCGCTTCCGATGATGGTGGCAATCGATTGAGGGGCTTGTTTGTTTAGAGTTTGGTGTGCGCCCAATTTGGTTTTCCTTGTGGGTCTTGTCGACTTGATCTTCGATTGAGACGAGGGTGGCCAGCAATCAGATGGGAGGTGGCACGGATGTGACGAAGAGTAGAGGTAGCTGTCATGGTTTGTTGCTCCTCCCTGTCCCTTCTGCAACCACCGTTCATCTGTTGAATTCTGTTTGGGTTCTGTTTGAATGTTGTTTCTTGGGGGAGAGTAGATATTTCTGATTGACTATGATGATGATGGATTTGTGCTCTAACAGGAGTTCTGGAATTAAGCATGGCGTATTATGGCATGACAAAACGACAACGGCATGTAGCCATGGCGTCCATGTCTTCCTTTGTGTGTACAAGAAAGCTCAAACTCTAAGCCATATTCGTCTATATATGATGTGTTTTTGTATTTCTTGTTTGCGTGATATGTGGGTAGAATTGGAAATGCCAAACACTAGCAAAGGATAATGGTTGGACTGCGGATTTGGGGAAATAACTGCGGTGCCTTGAAAATAATATCAATGATAATGGATCAATATTCCATGAAAATCATAAAAATAATAAACTTATTATTATTATTACTAACATAAATAAAAAATAAATAAAGCAATAATATCACAAATACTATTAACACTAATAATAATAATAATAAAATATTATAATATTGACAGTAGTAAAACTAGTACAAATAGTAATAACGACACTAAGTAACACCCATAACACCGATTACATTAATTACACCAGTAATACAAATAGTGATATAATACAATATTATTAATAATAATACCAACATTAATAATGATATTGCTAAAATACATATTAATACCATAACTAATAATTATACAAAAAAAATTTATCACCATCAAAATATATGCAAACACACAAATAATTACCTGTTATATGATTGTAATCATTATACTATTTCATAAGCACCATCCATTCATATACAAGCTTTACTTTTCTATATCTCATTTATCTTTAAAAAAAAAATTCTCACTTTTTTTCTTCTCCAAAAAAAAAATAAAATTCTATAACAGAGTTCCTATCCAATTACAATGTAGATAACCCTCAGTTCTTATATACCAAACCACAGATGATTAATAATGAGTTAGCCTTTTTTCTCTTGAATAACTCATTTAGCTATTATGTTTACCAACATAAAGTCCAAGTCAAATGACTATATATTGGATTTATATCATTGTGTGTCTCGTCAAGTGTCAAAAGTTCCGATTTTCTTTTCACCAGAATAAATCCCACTGCCATATTAAATTTTATGAGATTAGACATATAGATAATTAAGGTTCACTTTGCTCTCCTAAATGCTTAGTAGATTGCAGAAAAGGCTTTAGCTAGGAGCCCACATCACATTATTAGCTACAAAATTTAAGGCTAATTATTATGTTCCACGAAGCTCTTCCATCACCAATGCAGATATCATTGATTATCAAAAATTTAAAAATCTTGAGATGTGATGCAACAAAGCAACGGAGATATTATTAAGAAAAGTTAAGTATGAGTTGTTCTACGTTAAAACAAGATTGAAAGGACCAAATACATTATGTAATTAGTAATAACCCTCAAATATAATGCCTAAATGTTTTGAGTGGAAATGTGATGCCTATCCCAGAATACGTTTGATCACTTGGCCACAGATGATTTTCCTTATGTTATGCATAAATATAGACAATCTAATTAGTAATAACCTTGAAACCACTTGGGCTTCTAATGTTTGACCCAATGGGTCAATTCATGCTCCCCTCGCTCCCAAAATATACTTATTATACACCATGGCCGTGTTTAGTAGCCGGATTCAAGGATGTCTAGGGAAGGAGGCCGTGATGCCACAAGTATGGTTCGTCCTAGCCATACCGATGTCTGCGCACTGCATTACGTTTGGCGGGCGGGCAAGTGTCAAAGTGGCCACAAAATCAATGGGCACACCCAGACCGGTACTAAGATGGCCCAGGGGTGCCCATGTGGCTTTTGCTGCGACGATGGTTTCCTTATAATCGTGCAGGAATAACCCTGCTCTCACGTACACAGAGCAGTGGTGGGGCCTGCAGACTACAATAATGTTAGGTTGCTTGTGTTGACTAATGAGCCATGTAGATGGTGCCAGACATTGAGGGTGTTGGGCTTCAAACAAAAATTGAGCTTCCAAACTTGGTGTATGTAACATGGGTGTGCAATAATTGAAGTAGCTAAGGCAATGTGTATTAACCATCTCGTAGGAACATATTGCCTCATCACAAAATCTAACATTATGCTAGCTACCAGTACCTACCTATCTACCAAGTCACTAAATCGCATACCATTTCCTCATTAGCCAACGACAGTCTCCTCTGTATAAGCCCTGCTCCGTTGGCGTAAATAACACGCATTGGACTCTGCATTCTCTCTCATCTTGTATCAAACCAATATGGCAATACGATGTCTTGAGCAAGCAATGACAATTGCTTCTTGGCTCAGTGTGGTGATTCTCATGGACTTCAAGAAAGCAGACACATGTCTTCACCAAATACTACTGTAGCTCTGTATTATTATTATGCAGGTCCATATCTTGGTTATCCAGACCGATACTTGTATGGGTACCTTCCAGAGCCAGTGCCTACGTGCCCATGATAACCTCCGGTACTAAGATGGCCCAGGGGTGCCCATGTGGCTTTTGCTGCGACGATGGTTTCCTTATAATCGTGCAGGAATAACCCTGCTCTCACGTACACAGAGCAGTGGTGGGGCCTGCAGACTACAATAATGTTAGGTTGCTTGTGTTGACTAATGAGCCATGTAGATGGTGCCAGACATTGAGGGTGTTGGGCTTCAAACAAAAATTGAGCTTCCAAACTTGGTGTATGTAACATGGGTGTGCAATAATTGAAGTAGCTAAGGCAATGTGTATTAACCATCTCGTAGGAACATATTGCCTCATCACAAAATCTAACATTATGCTAGCTACCAGTACCTACCTATCTACCAAGTCACTAAATCGCATACCATTTCCTCATTAGCCAACGACAGTCTCCTCTGTATAAGCCCTGCTCCGTTGGCGTAAATAACACGCATTGGACTCTGCATTCTCTCTCATCTTGTATCAAACCAATATGGCAATACGATGTCTTGAGCAAGCAATGACAATTGCTTCTTGGCTCAGTGTGGTGATTCTCATGGACTTCAAGAAAGCAGACACATGTCTTCACCAAATACTACTGTAGCTCTGTATTATTATTATGCAGGTCCATATCTTGGTTATCCAGACCGATACTTGTATGGGTACCTTCCAGAGCCAGTGCCTACATGCCCATGATAACCTCCGGTTTCTAGCTACTGTAAATGGCATATATACGTATGTATGTATTCTTTAATAATTGGGATTGACATAAGGTATTGACGCCATGCACTGCGAGTGCCATGTTCTAATAAATTTATATAAATACAATAATTGGATATTTGAACCAATATTACATGAATTATCATAAAAATGTATTTTACTAATGCATATACAGTACCCCTCAATTTCTTTAATTTATTAATAATAATTTAGCATGATACATTAACTTTGTATGTATCTATTTTATAGTTTTGTAATTTATTCCCACTGCATTTAAGGGAGCTATTGGTTATTTAATAATTTTCACAAATAATTTGGTGTGTATATCATTTTATAATTTAATTTATAATAATATTTGGGAAATTACAGTTGAAAAAACATACTCTGAATGATTATAATTAAATTTATTTAGGAAAAACAAAAAATGAACAATAAGAAATCCAAAAAAATAAATAGAGAAGAAAGGGGGCAGAAAAAGAAAATTTATTTGATAAAAGGGAACTCGCATACACACAAGAAAAATAAAGATGAGATGGTAAAAATGTAAAATAAAATAAAAATTTATAAAAAGTAATTAAAATGAGAAAATCAAAGAATTTGAAAAGAAAAAATAAAGTGCTAACACAAGAGTAACAATTTTATAAGAAAAAGGTGGGCGATAAAAAGAAGCAAAATAATTTTAAAATAAAAGTACTTTGTAGTTTCAAATTGCGCAACAAAAGCTTTTTTTTAATAATATATTATGTATTAAAAATATAAAAATTAAAATAATAAAACATTTTAAAAGAGAAGAATCTGAAAAATAACAAATAAAAATAATAAATTAAAAGAAAAAATAAAAATAACTATATAATCTTACATTGTACAACTAAAATACTATATTCATACCATTCATCTATACTATTAATTACACGTGAAACCTCTAAAAATAATATTTTTTTATTTCATAAACTAATTACAAAAATCCCCCAAATCCTATCTATATTTAATAAATCAATAATTTCCACTAATATAAATAATATATATACATATATTTATTTACACAATAAATTATATTTTAAATTTTATTTAAACTCATTGTCTCTATCCCGATAGTTTTAATATTAAGAATAGATTATTGGTCTAACTTGAGTTGGGGTCAACAACGCATGCAAACCGACATGGAATTAAATTATTAAGGTTCTAAAATGGGTGTCTTAAACATCTTAAAATGGAATATCAATGTGCTCAATATTCACCGAAAAACCCAACAATCGGACGAATACAAGAACTAATCATAACTGGAGGAATCATGTAATGAAGCTAAGAAGTTGGTGTCAACTAGAATTAATCATATTTCCGGAACACATTCAAGAAGATGAACTCACTCTAATTTTTTCCTAACCACACATCTTCCCAAACCACTTGAATTTAGACCTCCATTCCCCAATATTAACCTTGTCCACTTTCCCTTCAATTAAATCATAAGGCCTTTATGCACACCATTACCTCCGACAAATCACCACGTTTGGACCATTGCATATACATACTAACACGAGACGGTTGAAAGATGAATTAAATCAAGCAAAATGATTTCAAAGGAAACAGAACTAGAATTCAGCAGCAGCTTCATCAAATGATTTCATAATCAACCAACCAATTTATTCCTTATCACAAGAAATTATTGAATTTGGGCAATGACGAGGGATTTATATGTGATGAGGATCTTACAGCCAACTAGATGGTTTATGTTCCAATTCAGCACAATAACTTATCGAATTGATATAACCGCCGCGGCTTCACATTACCATTGAAGAATCCCAAGTATTGTAATTTTCTATCAGCATCTCCAGACACCCCTGTCCTTATGGATTGCGATACACAACTCCGGAACCGTCACAGAAGCAATAACCAGCATTTTCATAAGCATAAAAAATTATCATACGTGTTTGTATCGTTTATGAAAGCAGAATTACGAACTTATACACACCCTCTCTCGGAGGGGTTGACAGACTAAACTTTTTCATATGGCCAATGAAGTACTGCAAATTTGCATAAAAAGTACTGCGAGTTCAGTATTGCACATCACTGAAAAAGGCCATCGTAGCACATCACTCAAAAGTCTAGTCTTTGAAGCAACACCAAAAGCCACAATTCCATACAAAAGATATGACATCAGATAGTGCACAAAAATTGTCAGATTAGTTTACCATGATCCAGTTCTACTTGTTAATAGGGTTTTGTCCATTTCCAAACAGGCCGCCCAATTATGTCGATGAAGCAAAGGGTCAAGGGATCAGCCCTGTCGTACAGATGATATCAGCAGCACTCACATTGTTCAATCAGCTTAGAAGCCTGGATCATGAAGCTGTTGCAGACAATATGTTGACACAAGTAAATGCTGCATATGAGTACGGGGTGAATACAACATCCAATTACACATCAACATGAGATAGTGACACGTTATTCAGGCCTTCGGTAGCTGAGCTGTAACTTATCAATAAAAGCTTACTACATCTTTGTTATCCCCCAAATGGCAACAAGGTCAGGATAGACTTTTGTAAACACTATGTTTTGAACGAATAATTGTAGAAGTTCAACATGTGAACTCTCCACATGAGCCAGCCATGCTTGATATCACATTTTCTGAAATAAACACACTAGTGGCTTTATCCAACTAGTGCCAAATGACAAAGCAAAGTAACTGCATGAAGGGGGCAGAAAAGAGAGCATACTGGCCAGATAAATTCTGCACATCTATATCTAACACTCAGGATACTCAGGAAAAGTGAAAATATTAAGACTGTGGAGGTTGAGAAGCCATAACAATATTTCCATGAACTAACTTCATTGCTTATCCCCACATGATATAATGCGTATTTCCTGATAAATTCAATCTAACTACCCTTTTCATTGGATCTTAAATGAATTTGATTTCCTTGAGCGAGTCACCAAATAATATCATTTTTCCTGAACTAGAAAATTATTTCTGAAACTAACCTACATTCAAAGCAGTAAATAAATATAAGAAAAAAAATCCAGCACCACTTAAAGCATCTCAATATACTTGGATTACAGCAATACAATTTTGTGAATTCACCTAATTTACTAATCAACTTTTGTCAAACTAGAAATGCATAATCAGTTCCATGCCCAACCCCAGTGCACCTATAAGTGAATTGATTTGTTCATATATTTACTATATTGTAAAATGAAAACTGATGAAGTTTCAAACTTAGAAAATTGGAAAGCAGGAAAGAGCATGTTCCATCTCATCTCTATTTCAACCTCTTCTTCGTTCTGTCTCCTGCGCTGATTGCCTTAACTCAAAAGTCTTATCCCACACTTATTCAAGGCCTTACATGCATGCCCAAAAATTCACAAATTTGTCTTCTTTTGCCCCATCTTTTGTTAGAATTTGAAATTTCGCATATCGCCTAAATGAACATACACTCATCAGAGCATACCTAATGGAAAATATATTGAACAAGGTCATTATCATTCAACTTCTCATATCTTTACAACCACCATCTATCTATCTATCTAGTATTGATTTTCCTTTTCTTGTATCGATATAAATTTCATTTATGATATTGAGAAATAAGTTCTCGTTCAGAAAAATTTCCGTTTGCATATCCAACTTATACCTTCCTTTTGGATTGACTTGTAATAATGACAAATTACAGAAATTTGAAATTCCGTTCCCATTAGTTACCCAAAAACCCGCCTTAAATTAATGGTAAAGACGACAGATGAGAACAAAACAAAAAGGCTTCGACGTCACATTATTCATTCAACTCCTTCCTATCACCAACCCCACCCCCTCCCACCACCAAATACCATCATGACTGTGCTATACCATGGAAGCTATGGCATCGGAAACAGCATCAACACTGCATGCCACCAGTGCTACAATCTACTACCATCCTTTATATCAAAAAAACCACCATGCCAAACTTCACCATCTCATCCCCTTTTCCATTACCATTGCGAGATAAACCATTAAAAATGAGATCCGCCACCAAATCTTTAATAACCACATGCCAGGGGAATAGGAGAATCAAGAAGATCCACGGTGGCACGGTATGGATGCAAAATTAGATCTAACCATTTTCGGATCTTGAGGTGGTACGATGAAATCCTTTATATGTGTTAATTAAGGATTTATCTTTTCAATTGATGTGCAGTGATAAAGATTGCCAAGGCTTGGTCACTCTTTTCTCCCTTTCCTACAATGCTTCATTCTAAATCACTCAGATTTTTCATTTGTTCGCTTTTAGGGACTTGCACAAATTATGCAAAGATAAGAACAGTGGAGAAAGGGTTTATAACACAATATTTGCTTTCAACATGGGCACTTGGCTTGTTGGCTGTGGTGGTGGTCTCAAATCTCAATATTGTTTTTCAGGTTCAGATATGAGGCCAAATTTCCCTTTATTAGGTAAATATTTTGAGATCTATAACAGTATAGAAGAATGTGCTGGGAAGAGAAAATATGACAAAGTATGTAAAGGTATTTTAAGGCTATGTTGGCAGGTGGTAGTCCTTGGGGATTGGGGAATGAAAGTGGAGAGGATCAATTCTTTATAGTGAGAATAGCTGGGAAATAAATTTTAATTTGAAGGGGTATCTACATTACTCTATAATGGTGAAAATGGAGAATCTACACAAATCAATCCAAGTTAAACTCTTCCTTTCAACATAAAATCAGGCAGTGAATATGTTTCACGTGACTTCTCAATATCTTTTTCTCATGTTCTTCATTACAGTACATGAACAGTACTGTGCCAACCCTTTAGCTGGCATCATTACTGATCCACATCAAAAATGCAATTCAGGTTAGTAAATTCATTTGGTTCGGATCAACTTTTCAAAATTGCTCTTAGTATATCTCAAAAAAAAAAAAAAAACTAACAGTAACTTTCTTTTTCTCTCCCAGATATCTATAATTTCTGAAGAGTAATGTCAGCAAACACAAGAATAAGTCAATCAGAAATGGGTGAATTAGCTCGGCAGGATTTCAAATTTCAATGTAAGTACTCAGCTTTTATCACTTATCTGTACAGATGCATAAATTTCTATTATCGTAAGTGTTAGTCTTGTGCTGTGAACATATCATTTGAAATTTTGTCTATTAGTTGTTTATGTCCCTCGTTATGGCAATATTCCTTGGTTATATTGCACAGCCTCCCAAATCCCTCTTGAAAGGGTTAATGAATTTCCCACAGAACCTTTCAAAAATCCAAAATGTAGACTTCTCTCACAGAGCAACCAGATCAACTTAAAGTACAATGATATTATCACAGTAGACTACACAGAACCCAAAAGCCCACCGAATATTTTTAATGGTGCCTTTGGCATTTAGTGTAAATGTTAAAAAGAATAGTAGTTTCAATCCAATCCAATATAGGATATCAGTTTGCTTTCCCAAACAAGATTTATGTATTGGAATAAACCAATCTCTCTCTTTGTTGAATAGTCGATATCAGTTCTAGAAATCTTCATCTCCTTTGCGTATGTAGTGCAACATACTTGAGTCTGTTCTTCATAAACAGGCATATTTAGGAGAAAGTTAGAGGTTTGGCACATCGATAGGAATACATACACACATGCAGAGAATGGGCAACGGGTTTGCGTCAATATAAGCTACTCCACTTACAAAAAGAAAGGATTCATAAATCTGCCTCTTTATATGACATAATGGCATATAAATTCATACATCAGTTTTCCTTTTACGATTAATGTGTTCGTGAAGCAAGTGGCATCTAGAAACACGGTACACCCTTTTGATTTATCACTTTATGAACCAGTGCCTAAATACATAAGAAACCGAAAAGTGCACAGGGGGGCACAAAATATCTACTGTTTGGATGGGGCTGCAAAATTACTGGCATGCTACCACATCAGTGTGTAGTTGACTGGCCAAGTCCTCTCCAAACCGCCCCTCTTTCCGTCACATAAAAATATATTGTGAAGAGCACATCAAATCTCTCCGAAATCATAAATTGACCTACATTCCTCTGTGTGTGTGCTTATTGTATTATGCATATTTTAAACAATCTACACACAACTGAAACATCACGAACACACCACAACCTCAATAACGATAAATTTCAAAGTGAAGGAAAAACCTGGGCAAGCTAGCCTCCTCTCTTGCATCCCAACTCTGAATACCTCACTGCACAAATTAGAAAACAAAATAAACGATACAATCTGAAGAAACCGAGTCTGGCAAATAAAAATTAACTATAAAGGCGCATACCAATTGCCATTTAGGTTTTATAGTCTCTCTAGCCAAGGTTCGCCGGATCGCCACTGTATCAGCAAATTCGGAATGCCGATCGTAAGGTTTTGGCCATGGCGGCTTTGGGCGGCTTTGAGACCGTTGCGGATAAGCAGGCCCTGAATAAAATAATTTTTGTATAATAAAAATTTTTAAATAATTTAATGACAGATATAAATATTAAATCCATTTTTACATTATTTAAATACTAATAAAAATTATATCAAAATATTTTATATTAAAATACAAATTGAAAATTATAATAATTTTATTGTAACATTTTTTTGCATATAGAGTATTCATGTATTTGTGTGAATTTTAGTTAAAAAATCATTAAAAATGGTGATACATAAAAATCATTGTAATAAAAAATAAAATTTATTTGATGAAAATAAATTATTTTCTTGAACTTATTTTACATTGGTAATTGGGGGGGCACTCATTGGTTGTGCTAACAAAAAATTAGTATATGTATATATATAAATACATGTATTAAATACAATATAAAATACATAATAGTATTTACAATTTAGTTAATAAGGTAATGCATTACATACCATAGCCAATACTTAATATAAATTTGTGCATTTAAATACCTAACTATATTGTTTGAATGCTCAAATTGTTCATATCTTGAAATTGTGAAAGGATTTTGACATAAACTTATAACATAGCAAATTGAAGAAGTTTACTAGAAGTTAACTTATCACAAAATTAGAAACACTTCCACGAGATCTCTCTCGAATTCTCTTTGATACAAAGAAACACTATTAGCATATGCCTATATCCAATCGTATGTGTTTATTCTACCTATGTTTGTATATGCAAAGCTGAGACTTGTAGCATGTATAAGATTTTCAAAATTCCCAGAATGTCTTAAAGTGTTTCCCCACCATGAGACAACCATGTTTGGTTTCTTTTTTTTTTTCTTCAAAAAAAAAAAAAACATATATTTAAATCATTATGCTTTAGAAAGTTATTCATTTCTTTTTTCACATTACTTTTAAGAAAGTGTCTAAATACATTTATTTAAAAATCAAAACAAATATAAGACAAATGCCCCTCTATTGTCCTTGAAATTACATCTTTGTAATTGACATGGCCTACTCCATCTTGTTAAGTTGAGGGTTAGATATACAAAGATGTCTTGATTTTTATTATAATATTTATTATCAAAACAAACGGGGTGCTTTGAAGATGGACATAACCCATCTAATTATTGTTACTAAAACATTTAACCTTTTATCCTTTCATTCCTTTTCTAATGACTCTTTAACTATTTGAATTTTCTGATCGTTGCCCATTTTCCTTTCTATCCAACAGGACCAACACAACCTTGCACCCTTGATCATTCAACTGCTACAAAGCACAAACCATCCTAAAAAAATCAAAATCCCTGACAAAAGAGATGAATTGCAAACGTGTCAAATTTCTATCAAAATTCTAGTCTAACAGCATACAATAGACAAGAAAATGCTTCTTGATAGTTTCCTGAACAATTCGAACTCTTTTTTCATGACTTAGAACAGCCAATCTTCGCCATTGATATATTAAAGGGGATCACTCACCGTCAATCCGGCCAATGTTCTTTCCTAATTGCCTTTTCCATTCTCCATAGATATAAAGAAGTTCATATCTAAATACATAAAAATTTTGAAGAAACACATATATCATCACGGTTTTTTTTTTTTTTTTTTTTCATGGTGAGTGGGATGTTATTTGGCCTCTATAACAGAAGACAAATTATAACTTGTAGATCAGAAACACGATATAAAAGTATTAACATATCTACAGAACAAAAGAAAAAAAATAAAAATAAATTGATCTTTAATCATACAGCTAAAGAGAACAGAGTAAAAACAAACTTTTCATAATAGAAAGACTTGTATTAAAATTAATGAAAGCAAAAATTGGATTTTGGCTTACCTGTTCTTCTTGTTGGGTTGGGGTGAGTGAGGAATGTTGGTACCGTGTTTGGATTGAAAGGGGCAGTGATCGACTCCCCAACATTTTGAAAATGTAGAGATTCCTTTTTTAAAACCACTCACACACTCAAATTTACACACCCATCCCAACTTTTCTTTTTTTCTTAAATAACTCTCACTATAAATAATTTGTAGTATTTTAATTCTACAATTTTTGTCAATTTCCTAAAAAAGGTTATTTATGTAATTCAACATTTTGCTACTTTATAGCGGCATCCTACTTAATATAAATGTATAGATATATTTATGAAAAAATTAAAATAATTAAAGGTGGTTATTAAGGTATATTTCTATATATGTAATAGGACAAAAAAATTATCTATGCAGAATTATATATTTAAGAGTGCTTTTTTTTCCATGCATGTCTCTGAAAACAAAATACTTCAAAAAGATAACTTGACAAAGCTCGTGGCTATGTTAGTTTTAAATTTTTTTTAAAACAAACATACTTAAAAATACACACAAAAAAACTAAAATAAACATAGTCATGTATCTTTTCAAGTAAGTCAAGGAATGCAACGTGATCTAAAACTTTTTTTAGCAAAACATACATACATGCATATATGTGTATATATGTAAGGTAAACAAATTATTGAAATATATTTTTTAACCTCATTGTTACTGTAGAAAATTTACAAAAGGAGTCATGTTGATTATATAGTTATTTCGGTCCAGATTGAGACACTTAATTCTACATGCGAAACTATTTCACTGTGTTTGAAACTCTATTTTATTCAATTTCCATCTCATAAAAAAATATAGACTCTCTCTCTCTCTCTCTAGCTTCGCTAGATTTGGTGTGAAAAAACTTCAAACTTTAAAATATTAAATATGAAATAATACGAAGCAAAATTAGATAAACCAAACTTAAACTATTTTTGTCACATAACATGTATTAATCTAATTAAATGAGTAAGTGCGTAAATTATACTTTTGAAATCCTATTCTAAGATGAGCGTACTTGTGATATCCAAGTCATAGTTCTCAAATACTGACTTCTAATTTATTCACTCAATTGAAACGTCGGCAAACACCTTCTTAAACATTGTTGACGCCTTTTCAAATTTTTTACTCAAAACTTTTTCAAACAATAAGGTTTTATGACAAGAAAAAGGAATAAAGAAAGTTGTTAAAAAGGTTTCTATCTTTTGCTTAGGGGGAATGCATGAAAACTATTTGGTATGATATAGAGTCATATAATTTTTTACATAAATAATAAATAGTCAAAATTTTATTTGACAAGATAGTTAAAACTAAATTTTAACTCCAAATAATTTTTAATATAATTTGACTTATAGAAAAAAACATGCTCTTGTAGGGTTGTTAGAGCACAAATTGGGAATCAACATTTATAGGCATAAATGTGGACATATACATTAGCAAGTTTCACACCACGTCTTAATAAAAAGAAAGATTTAAAAAAATGAAATCTTGGGCCATCTCTACTAATATGCAATTTACTTTATCTATGCCTTTCCAATAAGAAGAGACAAATTATCTTTGAATCTCACTTGTATATTCAAATTACATTTGATATACCAATTATTATTATTATTTTTTAAGTACGATGTTTTTTCATATTAAATTTTGCTTCTTTTATATTTTTTTCCTCAAGTGGGCCTTGACACCCAACGATTGTACTTCGGTTATGGGAGTACTTCTTTGTCTTGACCTTGTTCTTGCAATTACATATATGTTGTTCTATCTGGAACTTGTCATACATGTTTATTTAATCGAGTACCTCTTCTTTATACTTTTTTCTATTTGAATAATAGGATCTCACACTATTTCTTTTAAATTGTGTAAGGTTGAAATTTGAAAAGTAACATCTATATACTCACGTGTGAATACAGATATTTACATGTTTAACGTTATAAATTTGCTCAAAACCACGTGACAATAAATTTGTAGGTTATTTTTACCTATATGCTTCTTGGACTTTTCCCACTTTATTTATGATTTGGGAGTACAGATTATTTTTGAAGTTATAATTGATACTCCAACAATTTCTTTCTATTTCTATAGCTACTATTCAAGCGTATCAGATTTTAATCTACCTGCAACACAAAATTTTAATCAACAGGCAAATCAAAAAATTTGAGGTTGTATGTATAACATCAATGATCAAGATACCTGATACAATGCTTAAAATTAATAAAACATATGCTTGGCATTAACTTTTTACATGAATGATATGTATTTTACTATAATTTTATGGAACGAAAACACATTCTAATCATTATATTTTAAATTTTTAATATTAATCTATCATATTTTTACGTATTTTTAAAAATATACTTTAAAACACATATTTTTTTCTAAAAAGCAAACACTATATTTACTTTACTCGTTAGATGAGGTCTTTTTAATGATCAATGACATTTTTTAAAATTATATAAGAAATAACAAAAAAAATAAATTTTGAATCCAATTTTCTATTCATTCAAATCATTTATTTTGATTACGCTACACATCAAAATATAACTTTTTTTTAATCTTTTTTCTCTCTTATTTTAACGCTTTCTTAAATTTCTATACCAAATTTTTATCATTCCAAATTTGGATCCAAACACAATTAAGGCCTTGACAACATTCATAGAATAGTGATAAAAATACATAACTGACACATAATTATATAAATTGATTAAACATATTCTTAAAAAATATATATATATATATATTGTAAAATAAGATGTAGTGAATCAAAATTGAGAAATGGGATTGAAATAAATAAAAAAATCTAATTAATCGAAACTAAAAGAAGACAGTCGATTAATGAAAATTAAATAGGAGACTAAATCTATGTGTATATATAAGTATTGTATTTTAAAAATTATATATTTGGCAACAAATAAAAAAGGCATTTAACCTTGACATATAGTAGAAATGACGAAAGCACGCTTAGTGCACGTGTATGCAAGAGTAATAACATTTTTTAAGTATAAATTCTATATCATTTATAAATTGAGAAAGAAGGAAATTTGGAAAGGGAATGAAACAATATAAATTAAAATTGAAGGAACAAAATGTAACGATAAAAATTGAGCAAAGATAGTGTGAAACGTATAAATAATTAAGATTATTTTAGTAATTATATTTTGTTCAACTTAAATGAAGAGCTTGATTATAATCTTATGTGTCTATACTATATAGTAAGTTAATAAGGTTTTTTAGTTGCATAAAGTCAAATTACACAATTATTCTTATTTTGATTATTTTTTCTATCCTTCTTAGTCTTTATTTCCTTTTCTCTTTTCTTTTGACTTATTATTTTTATTTGTATTTTCTATTTCCCTCTCTCTCTTTAATTCTTGGCGTTATTTTTTATTTTATTACATTAACATTTTTATAATTTTAATCTGAACAATTGAATTATCTAAACTATATTACAATTTAGAAAGGACTCTAGGTTTCATAGTATGAATTTACATAACTATCTTTATGTTAAGTACTTTATTCTTTTTATCATTTTTTATCTCTTTTTATACAATTTATTGCAATTTATATACACATTTCTTTCTAACTATATTTTATATTTATATGTCCTCTCAAAATTTACCACTTTTTAAATGCTTTTAATTATTTGTCATTTTTTTATTTTTAATAGTTTTGCATAATATAAAATAACATAATTTTCTCATTTTTTATTTTTTTTCTCTTTTCTTTTAACTTATTTATTTGTGCTTTCCTTCAAATTTTCATTTTTTTTGCAATTTATTTGATATTTTTATTTTATCATTTTAAATATATTCTTTATACTTTTTAAATATTAAATAATTTTTTAATGATTAGAATATAATTATTGTTTAATTTATAAATAAATTTTACATACATATAAAGTGTACAAATTTTGTTAGTAGAATATTAAGTATATAATAGAATTTGGGTGCATAATATGTAATTACTAAACTACCCTTAATTCCTTTTATATATATATATATATATTCAATTTTCACTGCAATTCCCTCAATTTTATTTATTTCATTTTATTAATCTCATAAATGATATACAATTTGTATTTAAAAATATTATTATTTTATTTGCAAGTGCAACCATTTACTATCTTTCAAATTTAATTTATTTTATATTTTCTGTTTATAAGTTTCTTTTTATCTTTAATATATATGTAAAATACTATTTATTTGTTGATATAGTCATGCACACATATAGGTATGGTTTTATCAATGATGCAATGAAATTTAGTTACGTAATTTGTAATTACGAAATTACTTTCAATTTTGTAAATATTATGTTTCACTTCACTCCCTTAAATTCGTTTATTCCATTTACTTTGTTCAATTTCAATTCATTATATTTTTTCAGGTTTCTTTGTTTGTTTCATCTTTTTATGACTTTAACGAATGATATAAAATTTATATTTAAAAATATTATTATATTATTTATATGCATGAGAATCAAGTATCTTTCAATTTAATTTTATTTATATTTTTTTTATATTCTCTCGCAAGTTTCATTTATTCATTTTTCAAGTTTATTGTTTATCTCTTACTTTATAAATAACAGAATATATCATTTCTTTATTCATATAATCATGTTTAAATAACTAGTACGATGTTTTTACTAATACGTAGTATAGTAGATGTTATATTAATAGCGATGAAAGTCTCACGTTATGCACATGTACAATTATACAAATGAATAAATACATAACGTTTCTTAAACGTATATTTTTTTATCTAATAGGTGAAAAATTGAAAAACATAGAAAAAAAAGAATAAATTAACACCAAAAGAGAAAATTAAAGATAAACACAATAAATTAAAATCAATAAACATTTGATTTTGGTGCAAATAAATAAAATATAAAATTTATATCATCCGAACAATTTTTGAAATTGTACATAAATATAATAATTTGAAAGAAAATAAAAAATTTAAATAAATTAATGTTAAGAGATGCAAATGAAATAAATGAAATTTGGTCCAAACTGTGAAAATATATAAAGAAGTAATGAGACTTTTATATGATCAAACATTGGGTAACCAAATATCCGTGCATTGGATTAATAACACACGATAGGTAGATATTTTTATGAATTTAAAATGATATTAACTTACGTTCTTACTGAATTATTATTTAAATAACAAATTCATAAAATTGAGACACACTTGACATGTGTGCATAAACACTTGATAGAATTTTGATTATATATTAGTAATAAAAATACACGTGTACATAATTAAATACATAAATCTATTTTATTTTATATCATTTAAATTATAATAAAAAAAAGAAAGGAATTCAAAAAGAGAAAAAATCGTAGAGTAAATTGAAATTGAGGAATTCAATCCGTATCTACATAATTATAAAATAGCCTAATTTTTAAGTATAAATTATGTGGTATTTATGGAAATCATCACTAATAAAGGATAGAAAACTTAAAGATAAACAATGAAATAAATTAAAACTGATGGAGGTGAATGAATAAATAAAAATTAAGAAAGTACAGTAAAACAAAAAATAATTAAAGTTAATTTAATAATTACATATTGTACTATTATATATATATGTATATGTATTTGTGTGTGTGTGTGTGTTTGTTTTTTTTTTGGCCAAGGCTTTAATCACAGACACTGGGAATATGAGCAAATACAGGAAGCCAATCTAGTGACTGAAAACTTCTGTCCTAGACTCACATGATAACATTTTGTGGATTAATTCATAGGAGTAAGAAATTTGTATCATCCATTTAAACAAGATTCAATTAAACACCACAATAGAGTAATTACTAATCAAACAAAGACACTAATTAATTAATCAAAATTAAATAGAACAACAAAAAGAACGCCCCAAAAATTTAGCTCATAGGATTAAATTAAAAGCTAATAGCTACATAGCCTTCTCACCTTCCTTCATTAAAAAAAAAAAAAAGCCATGAGGTCATGTTTGGATAAATAAATTGCTTGAATTACCCTAAAACAGGAATGGGCAATCTGATTTGTAAAATCTGTAAACAAGTTCGCCAAATCTTCAAAGGAATCATTATTATGTTCATATCCCCAATTTTGACAGAGGGCAGATGAATTCTGACAAATGTCATCTCATTCGAATTACGCTGTGCTATAAAATGCAACCCTCCTTCCCATAATACTTCTCACTGTTAATTTATATTTGTAAAAAATAGTTTTGTTAGTATCTGTGTTCAGCAAGAGGTGTAGTGTGCAGGGCCGAAGGGGGCACTTTCTCATCTACAAACCGAGGTTGCTGATGGTGTCACCAGTTTACTCATACTCCAGAATTGGAACAGGACTCAGGTTTGATTCTCAGGAACACCCCTTTTTGGTTTGCCCCATGAGAGTTTCTAGCAAACCCTAGTTGTTGTTCTAGTGTTCAATTTTTGTTTCTCTTTTTGTGAGTTTTTATTCAGTGGTCGAGGGAATTGTTTGGTTTTGAAGAATAGGAGGAAAAAAACCGAGTTGGCATTGTTGTCTTTAGCCATTAAAGTGCCGTTTTTTAATTTTGAACGCATGTGAAATTGGTTTGGAGAATCAATAGAATTGGGGATTAGGTGGGATTCTTTTGGCTTGTGGATTCCATTGAAGAAAGTTTTCTAATGTTGTGACGTTAATCGATTAAATCCGTTTTAAGTTTGTTTCCTCCTCTTTTGATAAAATTAATAGGGGTTTGAACGTTGGTATGCAGGAGCAGTTAAGTGGCTTGGTCGTTTCGGATTCAATTGGCCTTGAGGTTAGGGTTAAGGTTTGATGTGAAGGGGGGTTGGGAGTTGAAATCCTAGGGTTCAGGGATAGATAAAGACGGGAACAAGATGAGTTTGAAAAGGAAGTCCAAACCTGCAGAGGCATCAGTTGATTCTGATGATGACGAACCTATTGGTGCACTGTTAAATCTGAAAGGCAAAAGAAATTCCAAGAAGAGCAAGCTGGTTGCAGATCCTGGTCAGAACACAGTTAAAGGGGTTGAGAAGACTGCTGTAGAGGATGAAGAATTGGGTAGCATGGATGACACATTGGCAAATTTTAGGAAAAAATTGAGGGGTCCAAAAAGGGATGGTGAATCTGCAGTAGCAGCTGGGAAAGACTTGAGCAGCAAAATGGGGGAGCCATCATGTCACTCTCTGAACGAGTCTGTGAAACATTGGGAACTGGATCCAAATTTGACATCCGAGGCACAAAAAAGTGAAGATGTATCTCATGGGGATGCAGGTGTTGTAGAGAGTTTAAAAGTTGTGACTAAAGCAAAAAATAAGAGATTCAAGGTTGACTCAGATACAAACATAGCTACAAGCTCTAAAAGTGATGATGCCTATGATTACAAAAGATCTAAAAATAATGCTTTGCAGCATGAGAAAGAGGGTGCTTTAGATCCACTGTGTGAAGCTGCAGAGGATTCGTTATCTGCCTTCTTTCAGAAGGTGCAGTCTGGGTCTCGTAGTTCTTCGAGATTGAAGCAGGTGAAGGACACACAAGAACCTGATGATGGGTCAAAAACAAATTCAGGTGCTGGCTCAGAGGTTCCAGTTGAGAACTCTTGGTCTACTTCAGAACTGTTCAAGAAAACCCATGTGTTCGAAGACAACGGGCTTGCCGTTCCCTATCAAGGGTCCATAAAATCAACCTTGACTTGGAGTGTTGACGATCATTTACCAGAAGCCTTATATGGAACACTAGGGAATTCAGCTGATTCAAAGCAAGGGCTTTCTTCTAGTCCACTGGATTCTGATCAGATATTAAGATCCTCTGATTGTGTGGATGATTCATCTATCAATGTTATCCCAGAGAATTCAGCTTCCATTTCCTTGGTCCAAAGTTCTTCCAATTTGAGGGCATGTTCTGGCAAGAGTACTATAGTTGAAGAGTGTAAAATTAATTCCGAAGCCATTGGGGCCCAACCATGTTCCACAAATGAACCACTCGACTCAAAGAATATACTTGGTAGAAATGTTCAGCCCATGGAAGCAACGGATTTTGGGCTGTCAACGTCCTTGTGTGATGGCATGGCAAAAATTAGTGATGATGTAAAAGAAAATTGCAGAGTAGATTCTGACTCGGGTCTGAAAAGTTCTGGTCAATCACAGCTTCACTCCTCACCATTTGGACTTAATAGGCTGCAAAGGGAACATCTATCTGGCGATCATGATGGTCCTGTTATTGTCCTAGGTAACTGCTTTGAAGAGACAAATCCTGCACCATTTTCTTTGCAAGAAGCAGACGATGATACATCTGAGTGTAGATCATCGCCGATGTCTGCTAGTGAAAATCTCAAATATGTAGTGGCCTTTCGAAAGTGTAAGGATGTGAGTGAGAAAGGCATTGATGAATCAGAACATGGCATGGAGGCTTCTCATATGTTGCCTGAAGGTGCATGTCCTACAAGCAACCGTGACTATCCGTCTGAGGATGAAGTGACCAATGGGACTTGTTATACATCTATTGCACCGGATCATCAAGAAAGCAGTGCTGAAGATAGAGGATCCCTTGTTAATCTTGAAACTAAAGAAAGTAACCTGTCAGTGGGCCAGCGAGCTGTGCGAAATGTCAAAAAGCACAGGCATGGAGACATGGCTTATGAGGGTGATAGTGACTGGGAAGTTTTGATGCAGAGCCGAGAATTTTTCATAAGCCATCATATTGTTGGTAAAACTAGAGAGAAACCAAATTCACTATCCACAGCTCTGGATGCAGAAAATGGAAAAACAGCTGCAGTAGCAGCAGGGCTCAGAGCTCGTGCAGCTGGTCCACTTGAAAAAATCAAGTTTAGAGAAGTGTTGAAGCGCAAAGGTGGACCTCAAGAATATTTGGAGTGCAGGTCAGTACCCATTCACTAGTTCGTATCATCATAATTTTTATTGGTCTTGCCTATTGGATGCTTCAGTCATTGTTAATTTATTTATATTCAGTTAAATGTAATTGTTCAAACCTGGAACTGCTTATCAACTTTCTGTTGTCATTATTTTGTTTTCACACTTTCTATATATGGCCCATTTGCACTTGTTGTTTTTTCAATAATTGGCTGTACTATAAAGTGACCACCTCATTGGTCTGGAACCTAATGTGTCTCTCAAGTGAAAGAAAATTTGTATTTAGTTATTTTATCTAGTGTTTAATGTTGTCTTGGCCCATATTTTGATTTATTCTCTTGCAAATGATTGACAAAATGTGGCGTATACCAACCTGTCTACTGGAACAGGGAACTTCAGACTTCTCACTGGGATATGACTTCTTGGTTCACAAGTGTCCCTCTAGAGCAGCAATTTCTCCAGTATTTTGCTTTATAAAGATTTAGATTTTACCAAGCAATCCTAGCTTGACCCTATCCAGCTTCATTACCCATCACATGCATCATGTATATGTATGTCTGTGTATATACTCATTATTTACCTGCCACTATTACTTATTGAGAGAGGAAAGTGGTTTTAAATGGCAAGTTGTTTGTTATTTACTTAAACATTGCTCTTCTGGATGTTCATGTTTGCTGCTTTTCTTGCCATTCTTTACATTTTTGTCCTGACATTTTGTTTGTTTGTTAACTGTTGTTTTCCCCCATTTGATTGCTCATTGTAAGTTGTGCTTAGCAGCAATTAGTTCTAGTACAAAAATTGGCCGCGCTCTTGTTCTTCCTGTTATGTCTAACCAATGAGGCATATCATTTTTTTATGCGGTTTGCTTGTTTTGTTAATTTTTGAGACTTGATTATTTGATGCTCTGCAGGAACTGTATTTTGAGTGTTTGGAACAAAGATGTTGGCCGCATGTTGCTCCTGGCAGACTTTGGGGTATCTGATACTCCTTTGGTGGGTGAAAGCCCACGTGCTTCTCTAATTAGAGATACCTTTACCTTTCTCGATCAATATGTAAGTTTTCGCATTTCATTAAATTGAAGGTTATCTACACTTTGATAATCTAAACTATGAACTATACTTTGGCTTTTGCACTCCTCAACTATGTAAGAAGGCAGGTAACCTCATTAAACTACTGTTCAAGCACAAATAACCACGTCTTGGGGAGTCAAATGGCAAATACAGCCTTCAAAGAGATTGACAATATTTAACATTTAACATGTTAGTCATAAATCAAATGCCAATATACTCATAGCAGTAAATTATCCCTTATAAGTTGCAGGAGACTGGATGTTATAAGAAAAATAAGAAGTACGTGATAAATGTCAGGTGTTACTGGTTTACGAACATGTATTTATCTCTCTCTATCTCTCTGTCTTATATTTCACATAAATTTCCACTTTTCATCTCATCTTTGTGTTTGATCTTACTTATTGTAGGACTGAAGTCAAGTAGTTGAGTTAAGCTGTTTGGTGATTCTTTTCACTTTTAGATATTTCCCAGTTTACATTTAGTTTTACTAGTGAGTGCTCTTGTTTATGAATTAGAATTTTGGCAGCCATATGCACGCATGTCAGCTGTTTTCAGTGTCATTCTCTTTATCTTTTTTGATATGGCTGAACATATTTCAACAGGGTTATATAAATTTTGGGGTGCCTTCTGAAAAGAAGAAGGCAGAGAACTGCATTGAACATGGCCTGAAACTTACGACAGAGGAAAAGTTTCAAGAAAATTCTGAACTTCCAGCTGCTGACTCAGCGGACGGAGTTTCCTTAAATCTTGGGAAGGAAAAAGGTTTTGAGACATGCATGAGGGGAGACAATGATGGTGTATCTGCTGATGGAGATTTGGCAGGACAAGTCATTACAGAACAGGGACTTACCAATCTTGAGTCTTCAGAACCATCTGCCCCTGGAAAACCTGAAGGATGCACCCCCAATGATAATGAAGTAATCAATTCCGTTGAGCATACAACTCTTAAAGAAGCTGCCGCAACGGAGTACTTGGGTTCAATTCCTTCCTGCAAAGACAAGAATGGCACAACCGATCTTTTTGCTCATCCAAGCTTACTTACTCCCAGTGAAGGAGCGGTTCATATACCTATAGAGCGCCCCAAAGATGGCTCTGCTACCTTTTCAGCCTCCAATGATTGTTCATATAGAGATATACTCTGTCATTCCGGACCTGGAAAGCATATAATAGTTGTAGGAGCTGGTCCTGCTGGCCTAACTGCAGCACGCCACTTGCAACGCCAAGGTTTCATTGTTACAGTGCTGGAGGCTAGGAGCAGAATAGGTGGTCGTGTATTTACAGACCACTCCTCTTTAAGTGTTCCTGTTGATCTTGGAGCTAGTATCATTACTGGCGTGGAGGCAGATGTAACCACTGAAAGAAGACCTGATCCTTCTTCTTTAATTTGTGCTCAGTTGGGTCTTGAGTTGACTGTGTTGAACAGTGACTGTCCTCTCTATGATACTGTTACTGGTCAGAAAGTTCCAGCAGATCTGGATGAAGAATTGGAAGCAGAATACAACAGCCTTCTTGATGACATGGAATTGCTTGTTGCTGAGAAGGGGGAACGTGCCACGAAAATGTCTCTTGAAGAAGGTTTAGAATATGGCCTTAAGAGACATCGTATGGTGCATTCTGCACAAGATGACATGGACACTACACCTGCTAAATCTCAAGAGACTTCTGTGGCTGATGAAAGTTTTGCTAAAGATCATGAAGTTTTCGGTGCTCTGGGTTCTAAAACTAAGGGTTTGAGTCCTCTTGAGAGGAGAGTCATGGATTGGCATTTTGCCCACTTAGAGTATGGCTGTGCTGCTTTGCTGGCAGATGTGTCACTTCCAAACTGGAATCAGGATGACATATACGGAGGATTCGGCGGAGCTCATTGTATGATTAAAGGAGGTTATAGTGCTGTTGTCGAATCTCTTGGGAAAGGGATTTGCATTCATTTGGATCATGTTGTTACAGAAATATTGCATAACACAAAGGATGATGAGATAAATAATAATGTGCATAAAAAGGTTAAAGTTTTTACATCAAATGGCAAGGAGTTTTCTGGAGATGCAGTTCTTGTCACTGTGCCACTTGGTTGCCTGAAAGCGGAAACTATCAAGTTTTCACCGCCATTGCCCCAGTGGAAATATTTATCCATCAAGAGGCTTGGATTTGGCGTTCTAAACAAAGTAGTACTGGAATTTCCAGAAGTATTTTGGGATGACACTATTGATTACTTTGGGGCTACTGCTGGCGATACAGACCAGCGTGGCTGGTGCTTTATGTTCTGGAATGTCAAGAAAACAGTTGGTGCACCTGTTCTTATAGCCCTGGTTGTTGGTAAGGCTGCCCTAAATGGCCAATCTGTTAGCCCTTCAGATCATGTGAATCATGCCTTGCTTGTTCTCCGGAAACTCTTTGGGGAAGAAAAGGTTTGTGATCCAGTTGCGTCTGTAGTGACTGACTGGGGTAAGGACCCTTACAGCCATGGTGCTTACTCCTATGTTGCTGTGGGATCATCTGGAGAGGACTACGATATTTTGGGTAGGCCGGTGGAGAATTGTTTATTTTTTGCTGGTGAAGCTACTTGCAAAGAGCATCCTGACACTGTTGGTGGTGCTATGATGAGTGGGCTTAGGGAGGCTGTACGGATTATTGATATATTGAACACAGGAACTTATTTTACAGCAGAAGTGGAGGCCGTTGAAGCCGCAAGAAGACAGTGGGATATTGAAAGTAGTGACGTAAAGGACATTATCCGGAGGCTTGATTCTGTGGGGTTCACAAATGCTTTGTTTAAGAAATCTCTCGACGAGTCCCAGATTTCTACTTGGGGCTCTATGCTAAAGGATATGTTTTTCACTGCAAAAACTACAGCGGGAAGATTACATCTGGCCAAAGAGTTGTTAAACCTTCCTGTAGCATTTTTGAAGACCTTTGCTAGTACTAAAGAAGGGCTTAGCAACCTTAACTCATGGATTCTGGTAGGAGCTCTATCGATCTCCATTGTCAAGTCCAATGCTGGGTTATTGCGCCAGATTTTTCTGGAAACAGTTATGATTGATCTAAATTTATTCTTTATCGCAGGATTCCATGGGGAAGGATGGAACTCAGCTCTTGCGCCATTGCGTCCGCTTACTTGTACTTGTCTCAAATGATATGCAAGCAGTTCGTTCATCAGGTATTTGTTCTACTCTCTATTCTCCATGACCCTTCCCCCTGTTGTCCTCTCTTTTGTTCCTCCTAGTTTTAAATGTATTAGTTACTAGTAGACCTGTCTCTGTTAATGTTAAGAATCCAATGGTTATTTATTTCTTGTATATTTCGTGTATCAATGTTTTTCACATTTAATTACAAGCTTTGAAAGCGTCCACATTTATTGCTTGGCCTCTGAAATTAGGAAGTTCAAATCATCCTTTTAATGTCAGTAAGTTTCTTGTTGAGTACTTTATATGCTAATGTGATGTTGCCTAATATACTATCAATTTTCTTCAGTGTTTTGCAATAGCAGTCACAAAAATAACTTTTCCATATTATACACAGGTATTGGAAAGACTGTAAAAGAGAGAGTCTGTGTACATACTAGCCGTGATATACGTGCTATAGCTAGCCAGCTTGTGAGTGTGTGGGTTGAACTTTTCCGCAAGGAGAAGGCTTCTAAAGGACTCAAATTTAGGCAATCAACTGCCCTGGACTCAAAGAGCAAATCTCCTATAGTTGTTGGAAAACCACCACTATGCACTCATTATGCTGAGAGTAAAGGAACTTCAAAAGTTTCTGCATCTTCTGGACACCAGTTCCCTTCCAGTGCAAGCACTAAAAAGGTGGTTGATGAACCTGTTAGATCGAAAACAAAAATCCACCCAAATTCAGTTGTTAAGCTCTCAAACTCTGGTGGTTCAGCTGAGTGCAGAAATGCCATTGAGGAAGATAATCATGAAATTCCCATGTCTGAAGAAGAAAAGGCTGCCTTCACTGCTGCAGAAGCAGCCCGTGCTGCTGCAGTTGCTGCTGTGAAGGTTTGCTTCTTGTCCTCTCTTCTGCATGCCTTACCCCTCATATTTTTAAACACTTTATTTGTTACACTCTAGTTGTGGTTTAATTTGTTTTCATGAGGTTCTCATAATGATTGAATTTAGAAAATTAATTGATGATTCTTTTAGAACTCCTTGAGTTTGAAAAAGTTGACACACTTGCTCTTGAATTGTCTGACATTCTGACAAATAATCTTGCTTGTGCTTGCTTGGTTCCTTATGTGTTGTAGATGTTTCTCTAGATTTTCTGTATGTGCTATTAGTGATTTTCAATATGTAATCAACATGGCTGATAATTCCTCTGGTTTTGAAACAAATTGAAATTACTGAGGTGACCACTATACCTTGATCTTGATTTGAGGTCGAGTATGCTTTCAGGAAAATATCTTCTATTTTCTGCTACTTGCTGCCTTTGATAGACAGATAGTGACATTTTCTTAAGCTTCGTATAGTGGGTTGGATTGATGTCATGTCGCGCAAAACTTTCAGTTCTCAACTATCACTTGTCGCACTAGTTGGAAACCATCAATAAAAATGCCTTTTACCGTGTCATGATTCTGGCCAAGATTGTTATTTTCAGCTCTTGTATGAAAGGTTTGTTTTCTTATAAGCTCACTTTGGAGCATATTTTTTTTAGAAATGTATATGAACCTTTGATCTCAGTACTTGACCTGACTGGTCCATCACGTCATTCTTTGGCTGTGCCTTCCTCTTGCTTCTTTTTATCTAAAGAGCCAAACAAGTGCAATCAAGTCATATCATGTCTCCCTGTATGAAAGGCCATTTAATTCTTTTTTTAGCTAATTGGGTTGTCCAATACAATATGTTCCTTTTCATATTTGATCAGGTCAAGTATTCAATGCCGAGTTTTATTTTATTGGTTGCGTGTGTGTGTGTTTGGCGGTGATTGGGGTGGGGGATTAGGGTTATTGTGCATTCTGGATAGCTTTCCTGTTGTCATATCTCTTAACATTTTCGCTTTCTGTTTTGTAATGCAGGCATATACTTCTGATGCCATGCATAAAGCATCAATACAGCCTCCCAAGATTCTTTCATTTCACAAATTTGCTATGCGTGAACAACATGCCCCTATGGACGAGTCTAATAGTAGAAAGAACTGGTCTGGGGCTGCAATGGGTAAGCAAGATTGCTTATCTGAAATAGATTCCAGGAACTGCAGGGTGAGAGATTGGTCAGTAGATTTCTCTGCTAGTGGTGTTCGCCTGGAAAGTTCCAAAATGTCAGTTGATAATTGTTCACAGCGTAGCCATTCAAATGAGATAGCTAATCAGTTAAGCATCAGAGAGCACTCTGGAGAAAGTGTGCCTGTAGATTGCAGCATATTGACGAAAGCCTGGGTTGATAGTGCGGGCAGCATAGCGATAAAGGATTACAATGCTATTGAAAGATGGCAATGCCAAGCAGCGGCTGCTAGTTCTGGCTTCTCTCATGGGACAATGCATGGAACAGATGGGGAGGATTCAAGCATGAGTTCAAAATTGTGCAAGCGGAAACAAGATGCACAGGCAAATGAGAGCTCGGCTTCACATGTCACCATAAACAAAGAATCAAAAGGCAATCAACCTAGAGGAGCAGATCACATAAAACAATCAGTTGTGGATTATGTGTCTACGTTGCTCATGCCTCTTTATAAAGCAAGGAAAATTGATAGGGATGGCTACAAGTCAATAATGAAGAAAACTGCCACAAAGGTTATTTCTTTTCCATTTACCCATTCTGTTGTTCTTACTGCCATCAAACCTATCTTATCTGTCAAGTCCATATTCTATTCAGGTCATGGAACAGGCCACCGATGCTGAGAAAGCAATGGCTGTATTCGAGTTTCTTGATTTCAAACGCAAAAACAAGGTACGGCTTATATATTTTCCAATTGCTCTTGGAATCTTAGATTCTTCTTCATCTGTTCCCTTTTTTTTTTTTAAAAAAAACTCTTTTTCCTTTTTGCTTTTTGTCTTGGTAGCAAATGTTTGTGTATTTGAATTTTCTATGAGACTTTATGGTGTTGCTGTCTTGTACAGCATAATGAATTAGGCTCATATAACTCTGGTGGTGGAGGTTTAGTTTTTCTTTACTAGAAGCATTTTCTCAGTCTCAGATTCTTACTGAGGAAACAATCACAAATAACTGCATTTTGTCTTTCTTGTGTATTGGTTAACTTACCCATGTGTTAGTCTCAGGTTATGTGGCGGCTAATTTACAGGTACAATTGTTTTAATTAGAGTTTTGAAATGTTTGGCCCTGTCCATCCAAATTTTTACCCTATCCACACAAATCAGTACTTGTATATAGACACACATGCAGTCACATTCATATATATTTTTACCTTGTGAGCCCATATATTATTATATAATCCAATCATTATTATATATTATGTACATATAAAAATGCTTAAATTCAAACAATTTTAAAATTTTATTTCTATCAAAATTTTACTATCAAACGTAATTTTCATACTCTTCAAAATTTCTATTATTTTCAATCCCCTCCTAAATAAACAACCAAACATAACCTTTGTTTCTTTCTTGTATGGAAAAGAAGAAAAGATTGACATGCTTAAGTTCCATGCTGAGATGCTTGGTACAATAATCTATCTAGAGTAGTTAGCCATTACATGCAATGTCAAAATATATGTAAAATGAGATGTACTTTGTGTTGTTTGTCTTTACATTTTATGTTTTGCCTGTCTATTAGTTCTCCCTTTTTTGAAATGTTTGCTCCTTTCTGCCTTCAATTGGTTGATAACACAGCTTTATTTCCTTGGGTTTTTTATGCAAAGTGAAGCTTCAAAATTCTCAATGCCTTTTTTTTGGGTGCAGATCCGAGCATTTGTCGACATGTTAATTGAACGACACTTGGCAATGAAGCAAGACACCAAATCAGGATCTTCTGAGAAGAATTAACTTGTGGTCATGTACAGAGGATTGAGAAGCATGATTGACTTGCTAATCATGGTCCGAGCAGTTACGTAGAAAGTGAAGCTCTGCTGGTGGTGGTGAATTGTATTCTTCCCTTCAAAATTTGGGGAATAGATATAGTTTTTAGTCCAGATCTTAGTATCATGACAGCATAGCTGGTTGCCATTGAGATCTTATATACATTTTTCATCCTCCAATTGCCAAGCGGTCCTGTGAACATGGACTTGCTTTTTTGGAATTTGTTCATTATATTTAAAACTTGTATCTTTTAGGGTATAAAGTGAAGATTAACTTTTTCTCCAGGGCCTCCTTAGAAAATTGACTTAGAACTTCTGAAATGTGTACAGCTTAGAGTTGTTTCATGGAAACAAATATACAGATTTCTCCTTCAGAAGCATTACCTGCTCTTCTCTTGCTTACTTAATTTGTGCTTGTCTCCAAAAATAAAGCTGCTATTTTTCCCTTTCATTACAAGTAAGGCTACGCCTGCTTTTCCTTCTTCCTGTGGAAGCTTTCAGCCATCTCATTTAATTTTGAGCATGTCTTGAACGATTATATTGTTCCTTGTGCTTGTCAGTGTGGTCTGTGGCATTCTGGAAGAGATGTTATTTCCCTAGAGGACACAAGTCTAAAGGTAATGTGACTGTGATGTCCGTGATTTCGTTGTCAATCATGTGATTGTGTTTTTTAAGGGTGAGATTCTATGTGCTTTAAGAAATATCATGATTACCATTTTCCAGAACCTTATGATACAGAATAATGATCAAATGGATTTAGCAATTTTTGCTGGTTTCCTGTAAAGTTATGAAGCTAATCCTTGACCATGCTTGAGTATATAATGTTTTCTTGTTGCAAGTATATGTCAGATTTTTTGCTTATAGATAATTGCTTCTGAACTTCTTAAGAAACACATCTCATGCTGCCGCCAATGATGGATCCTATAGACAGGAAGAAAACTGTTATATTCTCTGCAGTTGATTTGTATTTCATGGGTGGAGTTATCTCATTTCTCAGGTCCTCTTCTTTATCAGCTATGGCAGGTTAGCATTATATATTGCGCTTTCTGTGCCAATTAGAGAAAATCCTTCTGCCATATTTCTTTTCATGCTAGTGTGACATAAGAGGTCATGGGTAATCATGAGTTTGGTGCTTCAGGTGAAACCAATACCTGGAATGTGACAAATGTGTGCAAAATTAACTCATGGGTCCGGGCAAGTTCGTGTACTCTGATTTCCAGTTTCTCTTGACCATATGGTTTATCGAGAGGAAGTTACAAATCCATGCAAAATTCACTCTGGGTGAGGGCAAGCTCATCTACTATGATTCATGATTTCTCTGTGGCTGTATGGTTCATCCATTGAGGGGAGGCATCGATCTTCAATAACTGGGTAAATTGCTCTTTCTTATTTTAAAACATATCCCTAGATGTCGGCAAGAAGTTGGGAGACCTGAATCTGCTTGAGTTGGAGCCATGCCTTCATCAAAAGTTTTCGTGGTCCATAATCTCTCGCGGTACGTGTTGAACAGCCACTACATATTCCATGTAAGAAAAGTAATTCCTGTTTCTTTCTGTACAGCTCATAGCAAACTGATGCTATTCTGGTCATTTTCTATGTTTGCAGAGGAAAAATGCTCGTTAGCGGAAGAGCCCGGTTGAATACTTTGTCCGCCAATGGTGTTTATTGATATTACTTCCACATGTTTCGATCCCTAAGGAGGAAGGAAATGAGACATATTGTACGTCCTACAACCGCAAATTATGCGGCCGTGTCCAATGCATTTTCAAGGTATTGTAAGAACTTGTAGTTTCCCGTTTTCATTTGCTGACTACCAGTAGAAGAATCTCTTAAAGTGTTGAGGTCTCTGTAAAATATATAAGTGATTTGAGGTTTCATTAAAATGACTGCAGTGGGTACATAATTTGGTCATGTTGTCTAAGGCTTGGCCAAAGAGTGACATTGCTTACATTGGGAACGCCCTTGAAGAGATGTGTGCTGGTCTTCTTGTTCGAAGACATCCCATTAATTTAGTGACACCCCAAATATCAACTCGAGCTCGATTTAGTTTGAATTCTAGTTTAATTAGATTCAGGAACATTTGAAATCTAATTGAATATAAGTTGAATAATTTATTTCATTAACACTCTTGCAAAGATAATTAATTCCATCCAAATGTATTTCTCTGGAAATAGTGCTTTGAAAACCAAGTCGAAACTAGGAGGTTGGACTGATTGAACAGCCGCCCAATCCGAACAAAGGCCTGTTCAACACTCAACAACTGGACTTACTTGAAAATTGATTTTTTTTTTCAGAAAACTGCTTCAAATTGTGGTTGGACTAGTGATCGCTAGAATCAGGTGGATTAGGGGTGTTGACAGATCAAACTATTTGACTCGACTCGATCAAAAAGTTCAGTTAAAACATAAATCGAGTTCGATCAATGTTGAGTTTAAATAGCAAGTCGAGTTCAAACAAGTTATAGGAAGGCTTGAGCTTGACCGAGTACCTCAAGTTCAAGTATCTCTTTTGTTTTATTATTATTTCTTTTAATTGTGTAGATTTATTAAATAGACAAAATTTAAAAAAATATACATAATATAAATGATTAGTTTATTAGTATTATAATCAACAGACACACTCTTAATCTAAAAAAGTTAAAGGGTTTGAATTTAGTAATAATAAATTTTTGTTTAAAATGTATCAAACTTGAGCTCGCTAGGTTCAAGTTAGTTCGAGTTTGAGTTAGATGGTTTTGCTTGAGCTCAAAATCAAATTTGAGTTCATTAAAAATCATTTTAAGCTGAATTTGATTAGGCTTGACTCGATTCGATTATACCTCTATGTCGTTAACACTAATTATAAAACGTGCCAAATGCAGCCTAATTTAACTTCTGATGTGTTCGTTCTTCTTTGACTCTCTCAGGGCAGCTTCCTTCGCAGGAGAAAACTCTAGCCTTTAAGAACGACGAATTGGGTATCTGAGATGGCAAATTTGGAGTCCCAAAAATCCTCCACAGTCCACACTTCCTAGCTCCTACAAGAACAAGGAAACTTGAAACCTCTGGGTAAGGTATTGCTAGAACGATTTCACCTACTTTGGCGACCAAGTTTTGAGGTGGAAGCAATACATAGGAAAGGCTTTTGTAGAGGTAAAGGTACCTTTTGGCATTTTTTTCCCCTTTTTTTCCCTTCATAATGTGATTCAATATTTTAATGTAATTCATTTTTTTTGGTTTTTTTGTTTTTTAAATTCTTTATGAACTAATCTTATTATCTTCATTTTATGGATTGCTCTATTGTGTTAGTGTATTTTGTTTAATCATTAATAACAATAGAAAATTGTCCATAAAATAAATTTAAGTATTATTTGTTATTTTATTATTATTTTTGTATTTTTTTGAATATAAAATAATATTTATTCAAATGAAAAGTAGAAGAAAACATGGAAGAAAAAAGAACGAGATATATTCAAAAGAGAAGAAAAAGGAAAAAAAGTTTTTTTTTTTCATGTAAAATAAGATTAATTTAATAATTTTATTTGGATAACCAAAAAGTAGGTCATTACATGGTGTCTGTGTCTTCTGCATATTTATTAAATTAGTAATTGAGATACAGTCAAATGACTATGAAAAGAAGAAGAAGAACATGCATAAATTCTATAAAAGTTATCATTAACACAATCCCAAAATATAAAATTTTTATTACAAAATTATTTTTGATACATTGCTTTAACCATTTTGTTTATATGCTCGAACAAAAATTAATAATTTAAATCAACGTCGACCGAACTCAATCTGACCCGT
The DNA here is from genome assembly GCA_019155195.1 of Avicennia marina. Taxonomy (NCBI): domain Eukaryota; kingdom Viridiplantae; phylum Streptophyta; class Magnoliopsida; order Lamiales; family Acanthaceae; genus Avicennia; species Avicennia marina. The sequence goes on along the minus strand of CM032781.1, from coordinate 4,012,633 downwards.
AAATTTACCATCAATAATTTGGGTCAGCGCCCTAAAGGGGCAAAATTGTAATTTGATATTGCTTCCTCTTCTCAAGTAGTCTATCTAAAATTGTGTGAATAGTGATTTGTGATTCTGACTGTGTGCGTGTGTGCGTGTAGTTTTTGTATTTAATTAATAAAAGGCCTCAGTTAATCCAACTGCCCGACTTCGTCTTCACATCTCTCTAGATCGGATCTCTGTTGAAATCCAAAAACAATCAACAATGGTGTCAACCTTCAGCGGCGATGAAACGGCTCCCTTCTTCGGCTTTCTCGGCGCCGCTTCTGCTCTCGTATTTTCCTGTAAGCCTTGATTATTCGATCCATGCCTAATATTCAGATCCGAGGTTGTGATTGCTGTAATTTGGTTAATTCTGCTTTTGTAGGTATGGGAGCAGCTTATGGAACGGCTAAGAGTGGGGTCGGTGTGGCATCGATGGGTGTGATGAGGCCGGAGCTGGTGATGAAGTCTATTGTGCCTGTGGTCATGGCTGGTGTTTTGGGTATTTATGGGTTGATTATTGCTGTGATTATTAGTACAGGTATTAACCCTAAGGCCAAGTCCTACTACTTGTTTGATGGCTATGCTCACCTTTCCTCTGGACTAGCTTGTGGTCTCGCTGGCCTGGCCGCTGGTATGGCTATTGGAATCGTTGGAGATGCTGGTGTTCGGTAAATTTACTATTTTTTCCTGGATTCGTATTATATTCGGATGATTAAGCGTTTTGATTTGAAATTTTCTGAGTTGTATGTCACTTTTTGTCACTAGTATATTATTCTTGAGTAACTGGTTGTTGTGAAGTTATCTGTTGATTTTTACGAAATTTAGTGGTTTAGCATTTGTCTATGTTGATATATACTTTATTTATCTGTCTTTTGGTTTGTTTTCATTCAGTAACCTTTAGTCTAGTCATACAGGACTTTCAGTGAGATCTCTTAATACATCTTTTGAATCTTCTGCAAGATGCGTTTACGGTTACATTCAGTTTTGTTCCTTGAACCTAGCTCCTTGTAGGTTTTAAAAATATCATAGTTGACACCATCGGCATATCTGATGCTCAATTGTCTTTACTGATGTCTGTCCGCACGCTTGAAGCATTTATTTCCTTGGAAGTCCAGCGCCACCTTACTCCACTCACATGTGTTCATAATTAATAAATAGTGGAAGCAAAAATTGATTTTTAGCCAACTTTAGAAAGGGAAGAGGGGAGAAAAAGAATGTGTGTGTGTGGGTTCTTGGTGCTCTTCTGTCTAGTACTATGTTTGTTGACATGGAACTTTAACACTTAGGGTGGGGGTTAGAAAACTTTTCAACAATTTTTCTGATTTTCATTAAAATGAAGTAAATAGAGAAATAAGTTCGTGGATGAAAAAGTCAAAGAGGTTGTGGGTTAATATAAAATTGAAAAATGAAGAGTGCTAGAAAAGTAGTTGTAATTAGAGGGGTGTTTTGGGAATTTAATTAAAAGAGCAATTACACCCTCTCGCCAATTCTACAATCTATACTATACTATTAAGAGTTTGAAGCTGTTTTGGTCACATTAAGTAAATTTATGTTTATACTCCATCTCCACTCAATTCATGCTATATTAGTGAGTGTTGTGACCACTATGGTTGCACCAAATAAACATACATATATATCGTTTTTCAACTTAATAATAATAAAGTTATCCTTATTTTATTTTATTTTTTATCTTTAGATTTTTTAATTATAATTTTTTTCATAAATATAAAATAAACATTTAAATAAATTAATATATTATGCGAATAAAATAAACCTAATTATTATTTTCAACTTCATGTTCTATAAATTTAAGCACACATAAAATGTGTTAAAATTATTAGTATAGATAAGAAGGTGAAGAGTATTAGGGGCGGGAATAATTGAGAATAGGCTACTTATTAGATACTATTGGGTAAACATTGTAAATTGCTCCAAAAAATAAAAATAAATAAAAAGAAATTGAAAGTCGGGCAGCCATGATCCTTTTGGTCAGATTCATAATTTGGTAAAATGGGTGGTCCTATTTCAGCTGAAATTATTATATGCTTTCATTTCAATTATCTTGAAGTGACTATCATCTTTCTTTCCCTGATGGCCTTTTTTTATTAGTGGCAATTATATTTACTCTCACCTTATTATCCATTGTGACAGAGCCAACGCACAACAACCGAAGCTCTTTGTTGGGATGATTCTTATCCTTATTTTTGCTGAGGCCTTGGCTCTGTATGGTCTCATTGTTGGTATCATCCTTTCTTCTCGCGCTGGTCAGTCTAGGGCTGACTAGAAGAGTGCATTTCACTCAAGTAATTTTACAGTTTCCTTTTATCAAAGAACCATAAATACGTTCTACCTGATTATATGGTAGTTTGGCTGTGGAAGTGTTTTTGGTTTGAAGCTTCACGTCACTCACAATTGCTTGACCAGAAGAATTGAATGGATGATGCGTTTTGTAGTAGGTTGTAGATGAGAAGTTTGAATTTCCTTGAATAAAGTTTCCGGTGCCATTTTTGTGGTGTTGTATCTTGCAACAGACAAATGTGATTTGTGTAAAACTGTTGCCTGTATTATTTTGACAAAACTGCACTCTATTTTTCCAAATTCTTATTAATAAAATCATTTTGGTTGTTTTTCGCTGGTAAAAATACCTGCAGGAGCACAAGACTAATGCGCGATAAGGGTTTCGAGACTGGTGATTTTGTTCTGTGGTTGGTCTTATGTAGTTCTTATATTATATAGTAATTTCTGTGTCCTTTTAATTCAGAGTTCAATTGTGTGAAGGAAAGATGTGTTTTTCACCTTCAATTTATGGTAAAACAATTTTCTTTGGCATGAATTATTGTGATGGCAACTTGGGTAATGAAGGTTTGTGATGGGAGGCTGGACGAAAGGTGTGGACATAGGCAACTTCATGCACCTTTGAATTTTACCCCTCTCGTTTAGATAAATTTATAACGCATTTAAAAATTTTAATAATTTTATTACATCATAAATAGAATTGCCTTGTGATATTATAAGTTATAGAATAAAATATGATTGATATATCTTTAATTTTATTGTAAATTATCATGGATGGGTATGGTGGAGAATTATAGGACGGTAGCGGAGAAATTTCAAGGGACATCAGTTACAGAAAGGGGGAGTTTATTGATCCAACAAAATTCTTTGTACGGATCCCCAACGAGACTTGTTCTGTACAGAGAATGCTTTTGAAGAGAGGGAAAGTATTGGCTTTCTGGAAAGAGCAAACATTCATCTTTTTCTTACCATCACGCACAAGATTATTGATTTTTGGCGGAGCCCCATCCTCAGGTAGTCAAACCACTTTTGCCAGTAAGCCCTCTCAAAATTTCTTTAAGTTCGAATATTTCGTTCTGTCCGTTATTAGTGCCTCTGATTGCACAGAACTTTGCATTGCAAGAATAGATTATCGTGTAGTACAATGATTCGACTAAATGTGCCGGTGGGGGTATTCTAGTCGTGCCGTGGGCATTGCAAATATTTATATATTAATCTAAAATATAATATCATATACATATATATGTATAGACACGCGCGCGCGCGCGTGAATGCATTTGAATTCATTAAATAAAAAATGAGAAAATAATATCAAATTCTATAAATAATAGAAGCAATTAAAAAATGCATGTTTTATGTCATAATTAAATAGGTAACAATAAAAAGGAAAAATGTGATGTTCATACTGTAGAATGATGGTTTTAATATTTAATACTTCCTTAGGAAGTGAAAGAGACAATAAATTAATAGTAAACAATTTAAGTAGAAGTTTTTCAAACTTCATTTTTGGCCCACATCTCTTTCTTCGCTATCCCTCCACTCTACTCCTTCACAGACATAATGTTTTGTAAGCAAATCTTCTAGCACCACCGGCTATAACACACAACATTTGCCTGCACTACTGGTTATAACACACAACTCTGATAGAAAATTTAACCTGTTTTCAATTAAACCAGTTCGACTAACCAGTTTAATTTGGGTTCAAAAACATTGTCAGCCACTGGGTGACAAATGATACACTTAGTATGTTGATACACCGAAAGTATAAATTCATGTTCTTTTAAAAACAACATGCTGGTAGCACATATATAGTACCAGCATGTTCTTTTTAAAAGAATATGAATTTTATGCTTTGTGTATCAGCATACTATATGTATCATTTGTCACCTATATATATATATATATGATCTCTTTATGTGATAAATAGATTTAATGAGTGATCTTTTTAGAAGACAAATGGCCAAAGCTAAAAGTGAGGCACATGCAGGGACACAAAATCACAATGGGACTAATGCACACTTTAGGCTGAATACAGGACATAGATGAATGCACGCCATAAATAGAATACACTAGACCAAGGATGAAATGAAAAATGCTTAAGACACGAGCCTTTGATCTACTTGAGAGACTGAAACTCAGAGAAATTATTAAGACACGAGTTCTTGATTTGTTCGGGAGGGTATGGCTAAGAGAAATTATTAAGACATGAGTGCTCAGTCTACTTGAGGGGCTAAATTCAGAGAAATCGAAAATTGACTAAAGCATGCGGTTTGCCCGAGAGGCTGAAGGCAAAATATATTATTATGGCATGAGTTATCGATTTACTTGAGAGGCTGAAACTAAAATAAGTAACTAAGACATGAACTCTCAATTTGTTTGAGAAGCTGATGTCAAGAGAAATTACTAGGGCATGAGCTCTCTCTCAATTTATTTGAGAAATTACTAAAGCATGAGCTTTCGGTTCGCTCAAGAGGGTGAAGCTAGGAGAGATTATTAGGGCATCAGCTTTTGGTTTGCTCAAGAAGTCAGAGCCAAGAGATATCATTAAGGCATGAGCTCTTGGCTTGGTTTGTTCAAGAGGTTGAGACCGAGAGAAATTACTAGGGGCATGATCTCTGGGATTGTTTGAGAAATTGAAACTAAGAGAAATCTCTCAATTTGTTTGAGAGGTTGAAACCAAACTATATTACTATAGCAAACCAAAATTCAAGGTAAAACGAAAAATTCATGTGGCCAATGAGCAAAATGAGAAATTGTTATATCTTGCATATGTTTGTAGGATTTCATGCTGACCCTGTATGAATTCAAGAATTCCTACCTCCCAATTTTGTCAGTGGAATTTCATGGCCAACACCCTAATGAATATTGCATTTCTTATCTCCAAGTGTGTCGACAGGATTTTATAATCAACTCTCAATGAATTCTCAAATTCTTCGCTCTCATTCAAATAAATGTTGGGATTTTCATTCCTAATTTGTATTGGTGGAATTTCATGATAAACTCTCGATAAATTTTGGAGTTCGCGTCTCCCATTTATGAGAATGAGATTTTATAGGCTGCCCTTTAAAAAATCTAGGAATTTTGCCCTCTTACTTTTGTCGATGGGACATTATAATTGACATTTTATGAATTTTGGATTTATGAACAAGGGTCAATTTCTATATAAAAATGATGCAATCCAATTATGTCTAAAACGTTAGAGATAATCTTGAAGTAGATATAATTTTTGCGAGAGTCAATTTCTATCAAAAGAAAAAAGAAAGATAATTTTGACTTAAGTAGAGATGAGCGTAGCTTAAAAATAAAGAAAAAATGTATATTGAGCTTTTATTGGGCTTCCATTTTCTATAATTATTATGAGCTTCTCGAGTTTCTTCTACCTCCTCTGTAGAATATGAAAATGGTCTCTGAACTGCACTTTTCTATGTTATGAATAAAAATGTATATATATATCTCTTTCGTGAATGTAGGTCAATTAGCTAAACTATGTTAAATTCTTGTATTTCTTGATTTATCATTTTTTTATGTTTGAGCGTGTAATTCAAAAAAAATTAACATCCCATATTTTGGATCATATCTATTGTACATAGAACATACACGTAACATAATTTAATTATAAAATAAAATACACATACTATATAATTTAACATATTTACATTATGAAATACAACTTCATTTGTGAATATGTTAAATTATATTATAAATTTTGCATGCACATGTATAAAATGTACACAATTCAGTAGTATTAATTATTTGTGGTTACCTATACAATAAATTATCAGAGTTTTCAAGTAGTTAACTATAATTCAAATAAATTAAAAGAAAAATAGTGCAAGAGATTCCAAGAATCATTTTATGAAATTCTAATCCAACATCCCAATTAAAATCTACACACAGAGACAGCAAGTAAAATTAGAACATTTTACGTGTGTGTTAATTTATTTATAAATTATAAAATCATTATATGTTGAATGATAATAATATTAAAAAAAGTATAAGAATATTTAAATAAAACAGATAAAAAGAAATTTAAATTTAAGATATTATGATGGAAGAACAAATAAAATTAATAAGTTAAAAGAAAACAGAAAAAGAAAAGGATACAAAAATTAAAAAAAATAGATAATTGTGTAATTTTACAATATTTAATGAAAAAGCCCTACTTCTATAATAATATAAATAAAAATATATAACATAGAAAAAAGTGATGATATATTAGTAATAATATTTAAGAGAGTGTGTGTGTTATATATTTAGGGTGATTGAGTAAACTTACTATTTAAGGATAATGCTGTATATTTACCATGTACAATTAAATTAACTCCAAAATCTTACTAACAAATAAAAGTTGTACATTTTACTGTGTATAAATTTATTTATAAATTACATTCTTGTTTGCATTTTAAATAATAAAAATAAAACTATTTAATATTAAAAACATATAAAATAAGAAAATAAATAAAGATAAAAAATCAATAAAAGAGAAAATTTTGATTAAATACAAATAAAAATAATAAGTGAAAATAATAGAGAGAAATGACGATATAAAAATAAAATAATTCATATTAAAAGTAATTATATAATTTTACGTTGTGAAAAATATTTGAAATAATAAAATAAAAAAAGTCAAAAAAAGGTTTAAAAGGAGAGAAAATTTGAAAAAGAATATAAAAATTAAAAAATAAAGAAAGGAAAAAATAAAAAATAAAAGATAAAAGTAATTATGTAAATTTATAATAAAAAAAATATTTATTGGCACGACAACATCACATGCAAAAAATGTCCACGCAAACACTTACATGTCGATAGTGGTCCTTATTCCTTGCATTAAAAAATACAAAAAAAATCACGTTGGATCGACGACCGACCTGAGAGTATTTTTACCCGACCGCATTCCATTCTTCTCTCCGCTAGCCAAATTTTGACGCTTTCGTCACCACACGACAATATTATTGCTATAAAAGCAGAATTACCGACTTCTTCATTGGACTCTGCGCAAATCGAGTCACGTTTTAGAATTAATTTTACACGACGAAGGCGCGATCATTGCTCTGCGGGGGTGGTGGTCCGAATCTACACCGGCGAAAAATAATGGCGGAGGAAATAGGCTCATCCACTGCCACGGCCGCGGCCGCAACCACCCCTGCTGCCACGACGACTAGGCGCTCGCTATGGCCCTCTGTTTTGCGATGGATACCAACTTCGACCGACCGTATCATCGCCGCCGAAAAGCGACTCCTCTCTATTGTCAAGTAATGATAATCTGGAAATGCCCTAATTCTGATGTTCTGGATGTGTTTTATGTTAATTTTTGGGATTTGTTTTTATTTTGTAGGACTCCGTACAAGCAGGAGCACGTTAATATCGGGTCGGGTCCGCCAGGCTCGAAAATCCGGTGGTTTCGATCGGCAAGCAACGAACCGAGGTTCGTTAATACGGTGACGTTTGATGGCAAAGAGGGGTGGCCGACCCTAGTGATGGTGCATGGATATGGTGCTTCTCAAGGCTTCTTTTTCCGTAATTTTGATGTGCTTGCCAATCATTTTAAAGTGATTGCAATCGATCAACTTGGGTATGTCTGGTTTGTCTCTTTCTAAATCATATGTGCTATCACGATTATACCACGTGTGTGTGTGTGTGTGTGTGTGTGTGTGTGTGTGTTCCTTGTCTTACTTGTACTATTTGCAATTTGCAGCATGTAATAGTTCTATGGTGTAGCGATTTGATATTTGGAAATAATGTTAAGACTGAAAATATATTTGGATTTGTAAATAAAAAATCCATCCTTGAAAACCTGAAAATATTTTTGGTAAATGTCCCCAAACACCCTTACTTTGCAAAATTAAAATCTCGTCATTTGTGCCTAAGTTTGCTTAAAAGAATGCAGTAAGTTTGCAACACCCAAATCAACCTATACTTTCTTATCTTTCTCCCAATAAATCCTGCGATAATTGCTTCAGACAAAAGAAAGAAAAATGAAACGATTTTTGAGTGCATAATAATAACTGAATATGATAAACTATGGCAATGGACTCATCTCTCAGCTTACCTCTCTATGCAGCTGGGGTGGATCCAGTAGGCCTGACTTCACATGTAAAAGCACTGAAGGTTAGTTCGTTGGGCAAAACTATTCTGCCAAATATTTTATGGGACTTGCTTTCGTCTGAAAATGGGATTTCAGACCAAACAGCCTCAATTCTTTGATTTTCACTGTGCAGAAAATATCTAGCTAAGTTCAAGTTTAACAAGACACCAATTTCTTATACTTGCTTTACATTATATTACAGAAACTGAGGCGTGGTTCATTGATTCCTTTGAGGAATGGCGTAAAGCAAAAGATCTCAGCAACTTCATTTTGCTTGGACATTCTTTTGGAGGATATGTTGCTGCTAAATATGCGCTCAAGGTATATCTTTATTAATTGTTTTGTAGTGTATAGATCTCTCGCTGATTATCTGCTTCTTCTAATAGTTTATTTTCCATTTTTAATACCATTTATAATGTTATTGCAGCATCCTGAGCATGTTCAGCACTTGATTTTAGTTGGACCTGCTGGATTTTCTTCAGAAACAGAGCATAAGTCTGAGTGGCTAACTCGATTTAGGGCAACATGGAAAGGTGCCATAATGAATCATCTTTGGGAGTCTAATTTTACTCCTCAGAAGATAGTAAGGTGCTTGTTATTTTCCTTAAACTTGGCATAGTTTGAAAGCTAGACGTATGACAATCTCTGTGGTTTTCCTATTCTTTAGCCACTTCTGTTTGTTTGGCCTTCATTGAGTTGTTTAAATTGGCTTAAAGCTGTGATTGATAGCGGATTTACTTCTAGTGAATCTCACCAACTTCATGGTCCACAAGCACGAAAACTTCAATTGAATTTGGGCTTGTCATGTGAACTAACACATAAATGTTATTTTGTAAACTATTAGTTGCTTTTTCAAAATATATATTATGATAATTTTCTAGTTTTGAATACGTGGTCTATTGATGGTTTGTGGAATATGTTGTGGTGGGGTAGAGTATCATGTCCACAAGGAGTATTAGTTAAGGCTTGTGAAGGAATTAAACAAAATGTAAATGTACATGAAATAAACAACAATTATTGTGTTCAATCAACTGAAATGGATAAAAAATTCTACCAAGGATGAAAGAGTTCTAGGCCCTTGTGCAAGTGGTGATTCAAGTTATGCGTGATTACATTCAGTTATTAATTTACTTGCCTATGCGAGGGATTGTTGATTCTAATCTTTTCAAAATATCTTTCCAAACTCTATTGGAAATTTAATTTCAATTAAATGTAATCTCACAACCCAATTATATTGAGCATACAAGTCAATAATCAACAATTTTTACCCACACACCCTGTAGTTTCATACCCATTAATCCTATGAAACACGTGTCTACAATTAGTGATCTAACTTCTACTTTACATTCCCATTAATCCCATATAAACCACAAATCAATTAAAGAGTGGCCTATTGTAAATAACATAGGGAAAAACAATTGATAAAAAATTCATCACATACCAACATACCAATCATCATCCGCAATACACAAGGTCCTACATATAAAATTTAGCAACTCATGGCAATAATTCAACCAAAACCAACAAAATATGTATCATCTCAATAAAAATCCAAAATCACAAAGAAAAAGGAATAGAATCCTTGTTATGATGACAGGTTGCTTGATTCTTGATGAAACTCTTCAATCTCTGGATGAGACTTGAAGAATCCTTCTTTGATCAATCCAATTACTCCTGAATTTTTTCCCAAGTTAGATGAATTCTTTTCTGACACCAAAGTCTCTTCTCATGCTGAATTTCTACCCTTCTACAGTCTTGAGAATAGGGTATAATTAATCTTAGAATTAGACAAAATTATCCCTGCTTTAAAATCAGTGTCTGCGCCTTGCAGTTGACCTTGTGGCCGCAACTCCTGTTAATGCGCCTGCAACTCCAACTGCAGCTTTTCATTATTTGATGCCTTTTTTACTGTGGCCCCGTCTTCCACCTTTGTGATCGCACTACTCAACCGTATTTAAAGTCTGTTTTCTGATGTTCCTTATCACAAGACCGCAACAAGCCCCTTATGGCTGCATTTCTCATCCACGTGGCCGCATATCCAGCAGCAAGCCTAACCTGCTTTTTGTTGCTCTTTCCTTTGTGGCCACAATCCACCATCCTGTGGCTGCAGTATTACTTGATGCGGTGGCCGCACCACCAGACTGCAGGCCAAGACTTCATTCTGTTGCAATTTATGTTATGCAGTCACAATTTTCACCATGCTGCCGCAACAGTGGCAGTGAGGACATTTACTTGATTAATTTTCTCCTCCATTTTAATACTATTTATCACAAAAACCATCACCATTCAGTGTATGCAAAGCCCCAAAGCACTCTCATTAACCCAAAAAATTGCAGTAAGTAGTTAGAAATGAGCAACATATGAATACCTGCCAAAAAAGACAACAAACATACCAAAAACTCAATGGATGAACTAGAATCATATATAATTGTGGCAATGTATGACGCTATAATGCGAAGTCATCATTTATGCTATCTCAGGTTATTTTAAGGTTTGGCACTCTCTTGCCCTCCTCTTATTCCCTTGTGCAATGTGCGTAGAGTTGTATGCTGCTTCTTCACTGTGAGTTGCATTTTATTATGATTATTTTGTTACTCATGAGTACATCAATGAGTAATTATATGACTCACTATTGGTTGTTTCAATTGTTAGCCATAGAATCTCTCTGCGTTACTGACAATTACTTCCTATAGAAATTTGTTTTTCTGTGGCAGGCCCTCATTTGATTTTTATTTTAATATAGGGGTTTAGGTCCTTGGGGTCCAGATATTGTTCGCAAATACACAAGTGCTAGATTTGGCTCGTATTCACAAGGCAATATGTTGAGTGAGGATGAATCAAGATTACTCACAGGTACCTTCTGTTAATTTTTTTAGTTCTCATCATTTGAAGATTATTTTCTGATTTCAATCTGTTTCTTCTACTGAAGATTATGTATATCATACTCTGGCGGCTAAAGCCAGTGGAGAGTTGTGCTTAAAATACATATTCTCCTTTGGAGCCTTTGCTCGAATGCCTCTGTTGCACTGGTGAGTAGTTTTATTATTGGTTCTCAAATGTGGAAAATGCTTACTGGTACGGATGTTTGGATCCTGTCGTCAGTAATGAAAATCTTTATCTCCCAGAAACATCTGAAGATAATGTGTGACAGCCTTTGGAGTTATAGTCTGAAAATTTTGGATTGCAAAAGAGGATTTCTTTTCTTGAGGGGAGGCTGTGATGATGGAAGCCAACAATCAGGAAAAAAGAGGGTTGACTTAAGTGGCTAAGAGTTGGACCAATCCAATGAAATTGTAAACTATTCACATTTTTTTGGTCTGGAACCTTTTGAAACCATTGAGGATAAAATTAATTGGCCTTATCTGAGCCTCCTATGGCAAGCAGCAGAAGTTGATTGTGGATGATCTAAGACTTAAAATATGATTCATGTTTGTTCATGATAGCCGCCGAAATGAATTTTAGGAAATATATCAGAGAAACTGGAAATGTTAAAAACTGCATATTGTGATAAGGCTTATTTTTTAATATCTTGTAAGTTCTGCTGGAAATCAATTTGTTAAAAAGTTAAATTTTTTTCAAAAGATGAGTGGTTTTTAGTGAACCCATGATTTGAATTTATTTGCTGTGTCTGCAAAAGTAGATGGAAGAATCATTATCTTTTTTTGGTTGGAGGAGCTCTAGAATGAGTAACTTTATTTTATCTAATTATTAGATGACGCGAGGAAGTTCTTCTATGTTACTCTTACATAGCATTTCCATTTGTAGTTCTTCTCCCTATTTCAGATTTCAAATAGCATATCATATTGGTACAATGGAATAGAATCAACACAAGTGTGTCGTGTTTAATTATTTGCCTGGAACGGAGGAAATGACAGAACTTAAGTATGTAACAATATAGTCTCTGTTTGATGCAGTGCCTCCCAATGGAAAGTGCCGACAACATTTATATATGGTTTCCAAGATTGGATGAGTTACCAAGGAGCACAAGAAGCTCGCAAGCACATGAAAGTACCATGTGAGATTTTAAGGGTTCCTCAGGTTTCTCTCTTCCCCACTTGTTTTTACATGCCGTAGGAATTCTTCATTTGAACATACCCCGAGATTCAATATTTGTTTTTATGACGTTTGACTTGCTCTGTAAAATCAGTCTGGTTTGAAATTATTTCGGTATGACTGCAGGCTGGTCATTTCGTGTTTATAGACAACCCAGCTGCTTTCCATTCAGCAGTATTTTATGCTTGTCGCGAATATTTATCATCTGACCAAGACAATAGCACTCTCCCAGAAGGCCTGCAATCTGTTTAAGGAAAGAGTGTATGTTTCAATCTTATCTGCACTTTATAGTGGACAATAGATGACATTTCTACTACATTAACTAACGACTTGGGACATGCATGTATTTTAATCTCCTCTTAGCAAAAAACAACATAATAATAAGAATTGGTAATATGTAATCATTTTTTTGGTATCTTGGAGCTTCAAGCAAACTTATGGCTAGAGTATATTTTGTACAGACAATTGTTAGGATAAGGACTCTTTCTATGTTTAAATATTCCCTATGACTACTTTTTCTTAGTTTGATGCATTAAAGTTATGCTTCTTTTATCTGTGCTTTTACTGTTTCTAATCACATTTTTTGGATGGTTGGTAAATAGTCAATAAAGTTAAACAGAGACCCAAAAATTGAAGTAGCGAACCACCTTTTGCAGCAGACCATGGGTTTGCGTCAACAATACCAGATGATGTGAAAAACAAGTATTTTCCTTTATTTAGATGCTATTATTTTATCCTAAATTACACTTATTGGAGATATAAAATTTTGCATGCAACCTTGTATTATTTCGTACAGATACCTGGTATTGCCTTGGATTAGCTTCGTATTTCTTGATAACCCCCATTCTGTTTTCAGAGTTCAAATTTATCATTTGTATATGTGGTTACTGTATTATGTCTAGTATATTTGAAAAAGTATAGCAAAGATGGAAACAGGACCGCAATTAATTTGACTGCAAAACTGAAGCAGATTTTTAGCGGCTATGGCTTCAGCTGGCAAAGATGATCCATCTGTCTCCATCTAGGTATTAATAGCATGTGGCCACCTGATTATTCACAGAGTCACATGTCCTACTGCTTTCCACAGTACACTTGCTGCCTTTCTAAATGATAACCATTGTTGTTTTTGTGGCATTAAATTCACGTTGTGCGGAAACGTGATTTGGGTTTGGAATTGCTGCAGCACGCAAAGGGAATGAAGATTGAAATATGTTGAATCCGAACTCGTGCACACATGGTTGACACGAATCTACGTGTACTCAAAATTCGTCCGAAAAGTGATAGAAAAAGTTTAATAATCTTCAAGACGTATTATAACCAAATCACAAGGCATATGGACTTTACTAGAAAATTAATTTTAAGTAAATCCTAATAATATCAAAATAACTAATTTCATTTTCTAAAACTCATCCAAGTAGATAATAATTATTGCAAAGGACTCCTAATTAAAATAATCTTGCATGAGAAATGCCTCCACCATCGATCTCACATTTTCACGTTCGGATTGACAATCTAGAATGTTTCTAATGGCGATCTCTGATCGTCATAAACAGCCAGGATCGATCTGTGGTTGATCTTGCCTTAGTCGGATCTCTATACTTGTTTCCTTCTTAAATCTTACCGGATCGAACTTCATGCTTATAGAGTTCCAAATCCCTTCAAAAATCATTTTCTTTATCTAAAATTGATTGAAGTTTTCCAAATTTAATTTTAAAGAACTTTTAATCATTTAATATTCTACATCCGTGGTGGAAGAAGACTTGACGCCAACGGAAATTACAAGACGAGAAATTAACAAAATGGAGATTGCATCTCCACTGCAACTGCACAACTGGCAAACTGTTTTTGAATATTTGGATAATATACATTGATTAGGGACCAAATAATTGAAAATTAGAAATCAAATGCCTTGTCTATCGTCATTGTCGTTTTTCCTTCCATTTTCTTTCTTTATTTCAGCTAGACTAGACAAGCTAATATGTTTTTTCCCGTGTTTTTTTGTGGAAAAGATTGGAGTACACTTTACCTTGAGACGTGGAGGCAGTATCCTCGATTTAGTGACGTCTCTTCCTGAGTGCTTAGTTTGTTGACCCCACTGTCCTACCAGCTTTAACTTTCCTTTTTCCTACCAAATCATTTCACATGCCTTTTGTGTTCCTTTGACTTGCATTGTTCCACCAAATCCAAATAAAATCTGAACTCGTTCCAAATAAAACCTAAGTATGAAGCATTTTAAGTTCGAGAAGACATTGTATTGTATTGAAGGCACGTTCAGCGTATTGTCCGGTGGGTTGGTGTGATTCTGAAAATACTTTGATCTGTTTTCGAGAGGTGTATTGGACATGTCATGGCATGTTTGGCTTAGCACAATGAACTGTTGGATTATTAGCGTTTAGATAAATGCATATTATGATGAAACTTCAACATAAATGAAGTTTTCACAAAGAAATTCCTTCCAATATAAACAGATTAAAGGTTTGCATATAGTCGTAATTCAGCCATTTTTTTATGCATGTAGCTAGTATGTTATTATCTAGGAAATCAATAGGCAGCCCATGATCAGAGAGATGTTAAATATAACTTGTTCATGACTATGTGTGGGAGAGGGGCTTCTGTCGGCATGATGTTTGTTAAAAGCACTGTCATAAACAGTATATTTGATAGTAAAATTCAGAGAGAATAAAAATTTAAACTTATTTAAATATATATATATATATAAAATATACAATAATAATAACAATAATTAAATATTCTGATAGTATATAAAAATAATAATTAATTTTGTAAAATAATAAATATGTGTGTAACTACATGTGTGATGTATAGGTATTAATTAGATAATAAATATTAAAAAATAATTAATTAATTATAAAAAAATATTTGAATTTGTCCATGAATGAAAATTAGTTTAATAATAATATGTAGTCAGATTAGAGAGCAAAATAGCTTTCAATATTCCGAAAGTTGAATCCCAAACAGCTTCCTAGAATCACTCCCAGACACGAGTACTTAGTGAGTGATGTACACCAGCACCTCACAGCATGACAGCTAGACCCGCGCAACCACCATTAATGCATGACACTAGACGACAAAGCATGGGGCCCAACTATGTGACCAGTCAACCGATACTTAAAAAAACATATATTCTCAGTCACAGACCCGCATGCATATCCGAAGTGGAGCGCCTGCCAAATAGAGAAACTTGACCTTTTCCGATAAAGACTGTCTCCATAGATTTTCCCAGTCCCTGCCTATCTACTGCAACGGCTACTTTCTTCCTCAGCATATACTTCCAATTATTCATTGACAAACCAAGATTCATCATCACCCCTTTAATTTTATGTCTTCTTTAGAATATCTTTTTCTGGCGGGAATCTAGTCCTCCACCATAAAGTTATCCCCACAGACAGCCAATTGGGATACAGTATTCATCAGTACACAATGCACACACGAGATTAGATTACGCTTGACAAATTCTTGTCATTGTACAAGACTGCCCGCAACATATGTGGTGAAAAATGAGTTTCATTACACCCAAATAGACGACAAGATATCAATCAAAGCTAACAAACATTGTTTCAGCAATCCTAATCCTTCACCAGTGCAAAGAATACGTGAAAGTGTACACAAATGACAAATGAATAAATTCATGGAGGAGGTTTGTACGTCTTTCAGGTGGGTGAAGGGAGAGTTGTGGGATCAGCTGATGAAGGAATTTCCGGTCCTAACCGGCATCCTTCGAGCATGAAAACCACATCGGTCATGGAAGGTCTTTCCAGAGGGTCAGGCATTGTGCAGAGCAATCCCACTTTCACCCCAAGCAAGAATTCTTCCCACTCTGATGACTCAGGATCCAACTCTAGCAACCCTGGCTCAAGTAGTTCAGAAACTTGTCCTCTTTGCAACTGCCTCTTCACCCATTTTACAATGTCCTCATCTTGTGAGAACATCACAGGTTTTTTCCCAGTTAGTATCTCCAGCACCACAATCCCAAAACTGTACACGTCTACTTCTTTGGTCGCTTGCCCTGTTAATGTTGCTTCTGGAGCCACATAACCAAGAGTTCCGACTGGAGTGGTGGATGTTGAAGCTTCAGATGGCGCCGCCACAGTCAGTTTATCCAACCCAAACTCTGAAAGATGGGCTTCAAAGTCAGCATCAAAGAGGACATGTTGTGGCTTCACATCTCCATGTACAATTGAGGCTGAATGCAAGAATGCTAAACCACGAGCAATGCCCAGTGCAATCAGATGGCGCATTGGCCAGTTCAGAACGTGCCCTTCTTGATGAGATGCCTCTTGAAGCAAAGTGCCTAGATTTCCATTAGGCATGTAATCATAAACGAGAAGTCGCATATCAGGAGGCGGTCCAGCATAATAGCCGCGCAGAACAGTCAAGTTGCGGTGTTTAACCTTGCCTAGAGACTCAGCTTCCTTACGGAAGGTGTTCTCTTCAATTGATGTGTCAAGAAGCCGACGAATTGCAAGAACCATTCCATCCGCATAAGTGGCTTTGAACAATAGCCCATACTTCCCCCTGCTTAACACATTTTCCTCATCAAACTGTCTTGTTGCTTCTACAGTTTCTGCATATGTGATCTTGTTGTTGAACATGACAAGCTTTGGGGCACCATTGTCTCCACTCCCACGGGCTCCTTGGGAGCCAGGACTGGGGCTGCGCTTCTTCTCACCTGCTGCCCCAGCTCTCAGCTTCTTGCGCCACCTAAGGAGGCTGTAAATATACCCACAGCAACACAATAACAGCATTAAACTTCCTGCCACAGTCACAACTATGAAAAGAATCAACCTCTTTCTCTTATGCCTCTTCACACTTTCACAGTTCTTTTTCAGTGGCTTCCCGCATAAATTCTCATTCTTTGCATACACAGAAGGATCACTGAACCGAGAACCCAAGGCCACCGGAATTTCACCCTCTAAATTATTAGATGACAAATTCAAGCGATGCAAATCAGAAAGTAGCGCAAGATTTGCTGGAATAACACCTGTAATATTGTTTGAGGAGACGTCCAGTTCGGTTAGATTTGACAGCTTTGACCATGTGTCTGGCATGTGGCCTGAGATGTGATTTGAATCCAATAACAAAATAGCCAAGGAAGAACAATTAGAAATGCTTCCTGGGATTGCACCAGTTAAACGATTTTGGCCCAAATCAAGCATCTGTAAACCAGACAGATTGGAGAAGTCAGCGGGGACTTGACCCGCTAATTGATTTCCTCTGAGATCTATAGTTCGAAGACTGGAACAATTACCCAACTCCACTGGAATCGAACCACTCACGCGGTTATGAGACAGTGAAAGAACAGCCAACGATTTGAGAAATCCATAAGTGGCTGGAATCTTACCATAGAAAGCATTTGATGAAAGATTCATATACCGCAAGATAGACAAGCTGCTAAAACCTTCAGGTACACCTCCAGACAATGAATTTTCCTGTAAAGCTACAACTTGCAGATTTGGCAATCCAAAGATTTCCACAGGCAACTCTCCAGACAAATTTTGCCTACTCAAATCAAGAGTTGTGAGCCTCAAAAGATTTTTAATGCCTGACGGGATCACCCCTGAAAACCCACAACCACTCATATTCAAAACTTCTAAGCCTTTCCATTCCTCAACATTTACGAGCACTTGATTAGAAAACCTGTTATTGCTTAAATTGAGAGTGGTCAAATTGCTGAGACTCAGCAAATCTTGAGGCACAGTCCCGCTCAACTTATTACCACTCAAGTCCAACACTTCAAGAGAATGAAGACTTCCTATGCTGTCAGGAACCAAACCAGTAAACATATTCCCACCAAGAATCAACGTTGTTAAATTCTTCATTTCCCCTAAGAACTCAGGTATCAACCCAGAAAACCGATTATTCCCAAGATCGAGCACTCTTAAAGCTGCACAATTTGTCACACTCTCAGGAACTCCACCAGTTAACGAGTTTCTCCCAACTCTAAATTCCTCCAAAACCACCAAATTCCCGATAGTATCCGGCAAAGTTCCGGACATAAAATTCCCAGAAATATCGAGAATTTTTAAAGTTGAAAAATTGGTGAAAAGATCAGGAAACACGCCATTTATCTGATTCTCGTGAAGGTCTAAAATTTGAAGTATGCTTTCACACATTTCGCCACCATTATTCTCTACGCCCGTGAGTGCATTAAAGCTCAAGTCAAGAATCCTAACTGTGGAATTTGGTACAGGAATATTACAAAATAATGATGAGGAAACGACACCAGTTAGCTGGTTGTGTGGCAGCGACATAACCTGAAGGCCTTGAAGTGAACCCGTTGTGGCCGGAACGACGCCGGATAGCATATTATCTCCGGCGCTAAAATGGATGAGCGAAGAGCAGTTCGAAATCGCCGAGGGAATCGTTCCGTATAGCTCATTACCATCGAGCCATAAATATTGCAACTGCTGCAATGCTCCGATCGCCGCCGGAATTTCGCCCGAGAAACGGTTGAACGAGAAATTGATGAGCCGCAGCTGGTGAGCAGCAGAAAAATTGGCCGGGATTCGTCCAGATAACGTGTTGGAGGAGACGTCAAGCACTCGCATACTAGCCGAAATGTCGGCTGAGATGCCTCCAGAAATGAAGTTGTGGGCAATATTCAAGACTTGGAGATTTCTGAGGTTTGTGAAAAAAGCAGGAGAAATCTCGCCGGTTAGTGAATTGTCCTGCAAGTAGACGGCGCGTAGGAGAGAACACCCGGAGAGCGCGTGTGGGAAGGAGCCATTTAATTTATTAGAGTGCAGGCTTAACCTGTGCAGCTGGCGCAAGTTACCGAGCTGATCGCTAAGCCGGCCGCCGAGCTGAAGTCGTGGTAGGCGTAGTTCGCGTACCCTGCCGGCGTAGCACAGAATGCCGTTCCAGTCGCAAGGGGCAGCCGGCGTAGCCGCATCCCAGCCATCCATGGCGCCACGCGGGTCGTAGAGATTTTGTTTGAACGATAGCAACGCTTGAATCTCGGAGTCGAGGCCGACGGTGGCGGCTACGGTGGCGCACAGAGCCAGTGCGAGAAGAATACTGGCCGTTGACATGGAAACCAGTGAAAATGGGCGTGGCGAACTGAGGTTCTAGGAGCGCGCAGACACCGACGCCATGAGTTGCGCCTGGTGCAGAGGAGGATGTTTTATCTGGTTTCCCTCTTCGCCGAAAAGGCTTTAAGAAACAGAAGGAAAAGCAATCGCGAGAGGTGAAAACGCTTTTAAGCGCTTTTCATACTAACGCTTTTTAGGCCCTTCGTTGGTCCAATCAAGGGACTCTCTCTTTTACATCATTAGTCCAACACCACGCATATGTGGGGTTTCTTTTCTTTTCTTTTTCTTTTTCTTCTCTCTTGTATTTGAGTCGAATTAAAAGTAAATTTAGTGTCTACTCATAAACAAAAAGGATAGGGCACTCAAATTGTTCAATATTTCATTAATACATAATAATAATAATAGTAGTATTTCTGTGGATTCGTTGTCTGTGCAATTAAAAACATTTTTTAAAGTATATCAATAAAATATATTTTTAGAAAAAATAATAATTAATAACCTATAAAAACTATTTTTAATAATTAATAATATCAAATTACATGGAATACTTAAAAGAAACTAAAAAAAAAGAAAAAATAAAAGTAAATTAAAAGATAGAAGCTACATTTATAAAAGTTAAAAAATTAATTAACAATAAAAAGTTTAAAAATGATAGTGAGAAGAAAAAATATGAATTAGAGTGAAAGTACTGTAAACTAATACAAAAGAATAAAAAATAATATCATATAATAACATTTTAATTTTTATACTACGAAAATTAAGGCAAATTACTCTAATACTCTTGCACTTTCTAAACTAATTTGCGAATGAACATATGTCATTAGACAGTTCAAATCCAACTTAGCAAAACAAAGTCAAAAACCCTAAACATAGGTCAC
Organism: Avicennia marina; assembly: GCA_019155195.1. Classification (NCBI taxonomy): domain Eukaryota; kingdom Viridiplantae; phylum Streptophyta; class Magnoliopsida; order Lamiales; family Acanthaceae; genus Avicennia; species Avicennia marina. Next base: position 3,992,246 of record CM032781.1, on the reverse strand, counting down.
ACCATATAAACAAGATTTCATATTTAGTAAAGCCTACGTTTTATCAGAAGATGAGCACAAATTTGCATACAACTCTATGAATGAGAAGCTTATCCGTATTTGAAAAATAAACGTTGACTGTTCAAATTACCAGTTTCCATATATTTTAAGTCCGTTTCGTGGAGCCCATAATAAGAAATGTAAATTCCTGCGTGCCATTAACTGCTACAGTAACGGAAATTCAAACAAATTTACGGAGCCAATAATGCCCGCATTCCCTCTTCTCATCGGTTTAAACACACCATCAATGCTCGGAATTCATAGCCAAGAAAATGGAGGAAATCTTGGCCCTGTTAGGTCTCATTTAAGTAGTCATCTTCAAGTTGTGATTCTTGTGAACCAAATAGGCCCTTTGTCTGAGCTGCGAATTCTGACTTATCATGGATAAATAAATCAAATATAGGACCACAATTCCCCTGATATTCTGGGGGTCAAACTGCTTCACCCATATACTATCAAAGTGGCCCCCATCCTTCAATTCTCAGCTTTCATTTCTTGATAATAGCTTTAGTCTTTAGTTGGCTGTCCCATAACCCACTCTATATTAGTAACTGAATGTCCAATGTAAGCGTGACACAAATGGCAAGGGTTTTATTTTTAATAAAATTGTGTTTTTTACGTTTGAAAAGTAAAATGCATCCGGCAGTGCTCACAAGGTTGTCCTTTACCAGACATTATGGATTTTTAGAAGTTTGTTGTTTAGGATGGGATTGTAGAAGGTTGTTGTTTAGGATGGAAGTGGTCAGAATGACAACAAAACTGAGGGTTTTTTTTCTTGAAATTGAAAATATCAAATGGGAATGCTTTGAACAGACCGTCACGGGCATTAAGATTTTGGCAAATACGACTTGTTTTGGTTTTTTGAGTAAAGAAACAAGAAGAAATAATAATGCTACCACTGTGAAATGTTGTCATGAATGAGTCATTGAATATTGTCGTATATTTCATGTTCCAACCATCGCTTACGTAAATGGTCAGGCAAATTTGCTGACCAAGTCTAAACGTATATCACGCCATCATTTATATAATACGTTGTGATATTTTGAGAAATATATTTTTAGAGCCTTTAAATTAAGATAATGGTATTTTTCTCCAATGTATGTGTGGTATAATTATCTGAACTCCAAAATTATTAATAACTTTAATTAAAATGGTGGGCATTTCAAATATAATATTTAGTGCATAATTTTCTCCAGTCGCAAGTTGTGAAGCTGCCGTGAGAACAGAGTTTTCCAAACATTTATTTAAAATTTATTTGAGCTTCACCTATCCGTATATTTAATATATTTAACAGATATAATTTATGATCACTTGCATGCCGTGTAAAATAATGTCAAACTTCTAATAGTGGAGTACTCATGTGTTCAGTAATAATAGTAATTAATTAATAATGATGGTTAATTCGATACGTGTATTATTCTTTTCTAAATTATTATATTTATTAACAGTAATAAATTATGATAAAGACAAAATTAATATATAAAATATATGAAAATTAGAAAATTTCAAAAAATAGAGAATTTAAATTTATAATAATATAAGGAAAATATAAATTTATATTAAAAGAAAGCAAAGAAGGGAAGAAAACAAAAAATATATAAATAATGGCATTATAGTAATCTGACCTTGTACAATTGACGCGCAAGATAGGTAAACCCCATGAATTATTCTACAAATAAATTTGAGGAAAATAAGTAAAACATGTTCGAATCCTGTAACACAAGAATCCAAGCAAAATTCTTGTAAAATCCAAAAAAATCTTAAATTGATAGATACCGTAATGTAAAGGAGATGTGCAGAGTGCCAAAGCCTACCTAAAAACCCTAATCAACCAATTGATATGTGTTAATAAAATTCTAGGTGAAAATATAATAAAATCCTAGTTAGAATAAACATCTAATTGTAAAAAGTGCCAAAAGTCTACATAAAAACCCCAATCAACCAATTGATATGTGTTAATAAAATCTTAGGTGAAAATATAATAAAATCTTGGTTAAAATAAGTATCTGATTGTAAAAATCATAGTTTGAATCAACCTAAGGGGATCTTGGATCAATCTGTTATGCCTTGAGATTGATACAGGCCGGACCATTGTGCTTGGATCATAATTCAGTGAGTTTGATGCATCCAACTATCAATCGCTTAGGTTGTGATTGATCTGGCATTCCTGCAATCGATCGCCCTCCTGTTATCATAATTCTAGAACGCCCTTTTCTGGCTCTTATCGATCTTACTTACATCCGATTGATGTCAACTTCATCTCATTGACATTTCCCTGCGCCTGGATCAATATGATCTCCTTCAAAGTTGTTTCAATTGCCTTTTTCTAGTCGATTTTTGATCCATTTGTTGCGACGATGCTCCCATATCTAGCCCCCTCTCTTTACAAGAATTCACCCTCGAGTTGTCAATCATCTCTGGGTGCAATGGCTTGTCTTCTGGATGAAATAAGGAGAGGTTGAATACATTAAATGAATTCAAAATCCCCATGGAACTCGACAAATCCACCACATATGCATTAACATTAATTATCTTCAAGATCTTGTAAAACCCATATTTTTTCAGTTTCAACTTTATATACCTTGGCGTTCGAATCCCATACAAAAGTTTGTTTGCCATAGAAGCCTTCAATGCAACATGCTGTGCTAATATTCTCGACGGTCTTTCAAAATCTTTAATACTTTTTCTATTCATTAGTCTAACATGATTGTCAATCCATACATGCGTTCTTTAAGTGACTACATTAGGAATTCCATCTTTTATACAAAACTTCACATTCTCACCACAATAATTAACAGAGAAAACAGTTTTTTGCTTTGTTTACACCCTTGCTATGAAATCACAATATTCCATAGGCAAAACAAATTTTATACGTGGCACAACTTAAATAATAAATCAATTGGCTCTTTTAAATCTATGTCACTGTTAGTGAAATATCTTTTAATGTTAGTGAAAAATGAAGGATACTTGAGGATATTGTTGTGGTATATGTATTTTTCATAGTTATTAATTAAACATTAATTTTCCATATCAATGTTTTGGCGAGTTAAGTTATGCACATAAATCTTAATTAGCATAAAATATTATATGCGCTCATTTACTTGAGTTAAAAAGTCTTATTCATAAAGAATTATGAATATAGATATAAAGTTGTCTTAATATTCAATCATTAAAATTCGTTCGCAAGTCATAAATACTTTAAAAGGCATTAAAGATTCGGTACAATTTGCATACTTTGTATTTGTACATTGAGTGCCATGCAGTTCAACATGAGATATTGAGAATACGTGAGTGTGGATGTGTCATTGAAGAATAGACATTCGGACAATAACTCACAGAACGAAACAGACATATGAAATTCACTATTAATTGTTAAAGTCTTGCTTTATGATCATGTCAAGTGCACGTGGACATCAGACCTACGATGATATGGTTTTCTTATACGCATGATAATCAATGTGTCGTTGGGGCATTAATGACTAATATCTATCTTAATATGGGATATGGTTATAAGCCCAACGTGTTGTCATCCTATTGTGTATAAAAGTATGTATGCATTCAATAAATGATTTGTCTCATTATAAGTGAGTAAGGCATTTTTCGTAGATAATTGGTGTTCTATTAGATATAAGCCTTTAGCCAAGGCAGCATGTGATCCGAAAGAAGTTTTCGATAAGAACATGTGTGTTAAGAGGTAACACAGATTGATAATATGATTGAATTTGTGAATTTAACTAAATTCATAACTTTTACTTTGTTGGGATAAAGTACAACAAAAGATTTATATGACATGATATTCATTTACGACTGGAAAGATTTATCGTGATCTGATTCATTTTATCTTAATTGAGATATACAATATGAGCCATAAACTAAACGTTATCCATATCCTTCGAGTTATATTCGTTATCAATTAAGAGTGAATTTAGACGGTTGTATACAAAAGTTAGAACATATAATGAGTGTTAAATTAGTGAGATACAAACGACCATTGAGAAGATTTTTAGAATAATTTATTTTATTGTAATTTGATTGGATTAAATAAATTACTATAGTATTTGTTAATGATAATATCATTAATTAGAAACACAATGAGAATTTAATTAAATTAAATTAATTAGACATAATTAGATCTTAATTACTAATGGGTATTAATAATTAATGGACATATGAACTGATTTATTAATGAAATTAATAAATAAAGTCCATAGAGTAATTTTAATAAAAAGGAGAGTCCATGTCTTAAGCTCCAGTGTTATAAGTATTTAAAGGAGTGCTTGAAGAGTTCAAAACACACCTTTGAGAGTAAAAATTTCGTGTATCCTTCCAAGAGAAAAAAGAGAATTGCTCCAGCCACCTTTCATACTCTTTTCTTGTCTTAAAATCTTTATTACCTAAAGTGTTTGCATTAAAGTTTTGCAAAATAAGTTTTTAGAATGTATAAGGAGCTCGTGAACGTGTCAGCTATGTCAACGAATTAGAGTTAGGGATTCAAGAGCCACAACGCAAAGGATAGCACAAGATTGGTTGGAAACATTCAAAGAGGTAAAAGTTTCTAATTTTGCTTATAATTATAATATCTTGTGTGTTTTGCAATGAAAACGAATAGAATTTGTTTTGTTTGTTTCTGCTCCACATGTATGATGATTTTATAATTGCAAGTTCTGATTTTTATAGAAAAATTCCCATGAAATCCAACAATCACCACATACCTCCATGATGTAACCTTTGGAAACATTGTCATGGGAGGATCCATTAGATGCAACTTCGTGACTTCATGGAGATGGCATAGTAAGTAAATCCCATTTTAACTCAACATACGTCAAATGAGCTTGAAATCTTCACCAACAGCTTGAATTGTGATGGCTACTTTTGTTTGTTGGCTAGTATGAAACTCACACCTTGTTACCATAGCTTGCAAACTTGCTTGAATCAAGATAGTAGATTAACACAATTTTTGATATGATTTACAAGCATGGTAGGCTTGCCTCACTTTTTAAATCTTGATACAAAACCCTTTATTCATGAAATTACGTTTTCTTACGTCTTTAGGTCAATCTTCCTCTTTTAATGGATTCAAAGTATACGTCACACTACTTTTAATAGACCTGCACACATTCTTCTCTCTAAACAAAGTAGCACTCCTCATAATTTTCCATAAATGCCCTAAAGGTACTGATTAATCATCTATATTCACAACATTGTATAGCACTTATCATAATCTTTTGAAATTTTAAATTGAATTGTGCACCTTTCAACCACCCTAGTCATCTTGGCAGACCCATTTGTACGAGGCTTATGGTATCTTTCAATATGTAATTTCAACCTGTTAACAATTCTTTTGAAAATTCTATTTTAAAAAATATGCTTATCAATGATTAAATTGAAAATTTTACCTAAAATTCTGCATTTTATTCAAAGAAGTTGATTATGCTAAGTTTCAAACTTGATGATAGTTCATTCAAGGGCAAATCTCTTGTAGCAGCAACCTTGTTGAATGTCACTGACTATTGAATTTACGTAGGCAAGAGAAGCTTGCTCTAATACTACTTGATGCAAAATATATGTGAAGCTAATAAATCAAAGAAAAGGAAATGAAACACGTTCAGATGTCGTAAAACAAGAATTCAAGTAAAATTCTTGTAAAATTCTAGAATATCTTGAATTGATAGATAACAAAGACCCTAATCAACCTATTTATATGTGTTAATGAAACCCTAGGTGACAATATACTAAAATTTTAGTCAAAATAAGTATCTAATTGTAAAAATCACCGTTTTGAAAAAATGATTGAGTCAATCTATCGCACCCAAATCATAATTCTAGTGAGTCTGTTGTATCCTTATTGTCAATTGCTCTGGTTGCGATCAATGCAGCCTTCGCATGATCTACATTTATGTTGATCTGACTTTCTTGTGATCGATTGTGCCTCTTGAGATCGTAATTCCAAAATTTCTTTTTTTGGCTTTGTCGGTCCTACTTGCATCTAATCGATCTTGATTTCATCTGATTGACATGTCCTTACATCCAAACAAATTTGACCACCTTCAAGGTAGATTTAATTGCCTTTTCTAGTCGATTTTCAATTTGTTTGCATCGACAATGCTCCCCAGTCAACCAAAATTATATTTGTTATTTTGATATATAATATGGAATATAGAATAGACAATAAAAATAAAAAAATAAGAAATAATAAATAAATAAAGTGCATAAAATAAATAAAAAATTAGAGAGCAGAGTCAAAAAGTAATATGTAATGAATTAAGGGATTCCGTTTATTACATAATATGGAGTCAAAATTTCTTATTTCCTTAATATATAACTAGTAAAGTTTTTAACTTATGCATGTGCAAATATATTTGTAAGTTATAAAGTTATTGAAATTTAAATAATAAAAATATAATTATTTTAAATTAAAAGAATAAAATATTTAAAACAAGAAACTAAATAATGATCAAACGAATTTGAAAAGAGAAAAGTTGAGAAAAAACAGATGAAGAAAGAAAATGATAAAAAAAATTTTAAAACTTAAAATAAGAGTAGTTGTATAATTTTATATTTTGCACAAAAAAAAAACTTATTTCTTAATAATATGGTACTAGGTAAGTGGCATGCTCAATGTGTGTATATAATTACGTAAATGAATTCACAATATGTTTTTAAATATTAATATTATATCATTTAGAAAATAAAAATTGAGAAAGAAATCTGAAAAATACAATAAATTAAAATTGAGAGAAAGAAATGGAATAAATGAAAATTGAAAAAAAAAAATAAAAAGTTATCCAAGATAAAGGCATTATAGTAATGGTATATTTGATGATATAAAATAGGGATATATCCTTATTCCTTGACATACAATGAGAAGTTACAACTGAAGTTTTGGTTGGAGGGAAATTATAAGATATATTTACTAATCAATTACTTATACTATATTATTAGTTTTTGGCCTACTTGGTTTACAAAATATAATTTTACTCTTCTATCCTTACTTTAAATTTTTTGTTTCCTCTATCTTTTTTTTTCACTATTTTCTTTTAATACATTTTTATTTGTATTTTCTATTAAATTTTTCTCACGTTTCCATTTCTTTTCACCATCTCTATTTTCTAATTTTAAATATTATGGATACATTTAATTCTAAAATAATATCATTTTTATTGCCTAAAGTATTGTAATTTTATAATTTACAAATAATTTTGCACATACATAAAATGTGTTAATTTTACTAATTTTAATGATTAATTTAAATTAATAATATGAGCCTATTTAAACAAGCCTATGTGGTGCTGCAAAATTCAAGCTCTAAGTGGTAACTCTTTCACAAATCTCTGTAAAAGAGTGTAGATTATAGGAAAATAAAGAATGATTAAAAGAATTTAAAAATAAAAACTTGTGAAAAAATGACACAAATAAAAAAAATAAATAATTAGAAGAAGATTAAAAGAGAAAAGAAAAGACAAAAAAAAAAATAAAAACAAAAATGATTGTTTAATTCGTGCAAGGAAGAAGTATTCTTGGACCCATATGAATGACAAGAAGTTGACCAAGGCCCTTTAATGGAATTTACCTTATTAACACTGTACTTGGTTAATAATTTTTGTGGAAGTCCGAAAGTCATCAATCATGTAGTAAGAACGTTTAGAGACCTAAGCAACGCTGCAGCAACAGCTCCAAATTTGTTGCCATACCTGTCGGTTTGTGACACCCGACCTAGAAAAAATGGCCTACCGAACATAAACAGTGGACCCAATTATTGAGCCATGTTGAGATGGGCCATATTTCACCCCAGCCATTGATGTTACATTACATGTTTGGGCCCAGGTTGAGCCATTGATGCTACATTACATGTTTGGGCCCAGGTTGAGCCACATTTGCCCGGACCTGATTTGGGACGACACACATCCAACGACTCTCCAAATAATGCATGTTTTTTTGGGTCCAAGCAAGCGTCACAAAACCGTGAACCTGTATGGATTGGGAGAGGGTCTTTGCTGGCGTGAGCTACGTTGGAAGGGTTAATACATTTGAAAAAAAAAATTCGATGAGATAAGTAATATAATTTATTTAAAAAATAATATATATATATATATATATATAAAATGTATAATAATAATAATGGTATGATGAGATGAGATATGGATATCATAATTAAGTTTAAGAATATAAATAAAAATAAATATAAGTATATTTATGATAGTGTTAATTTAATTGTTAATAAATATAATAATTAAAAAATAATTAGTTAATTAAAAAAAATTAAATTTAAATTTAAATAAAAATTTTATTAAATAGTATGTATTGATATTTGGGACTATGTTTTAGAATTGAAAGTTAGCTTTCAAACATAAGAGACATAATCTTGTTCATTATTTATTACGTTTGTTTATTGGCAAATGAAGTAAATAATGAAGAGTGGTTATAAAGTTATTAAAAATCAAAATCAATAATTTTACACTTTTCTTACATTACAATACACAGTAGAGTTGAAATTTTCAGTTAATTTTACTTCAATTATCGATAAATTAACGAAATGATATCTACGACAACAAACGCAAAACAAAATCATAGATAGAGAAAAATGTCCTAAATTATTTTTCCACTTAAAATATCTTCAACAAGAATTAGATATTTCTTTTTTAATTTTTCTTATTTGGTTGTTCGACAGCCTCAGACCGACTGTGCAAACCCTCTGAACTTCGACAATGGAAGCTTTGACGCAGCTGAGCGTCGGACTCTACACTCCTCGCCTACTCTCACCTCCACCCGCCATAAAACCCTACTTCAAAACCCACGCTGCTGTCAGCGGCGGCCCCACCACCAGTAAATGGGCTGACCGCCTTCTCGCCGACTTCCAATTCCTTCCTCCCACCGCAGACCCTCCCGACGCCGCAACTTCTACATCTCCGCCTCCCCTCCCTTCCCTCCCAGAGCGCCACGTGTCGATGCCCCTAGACTTCTACAAGGTCCTCGGTGCCGAGTTGCATTTCCTCGGCGACGGCATTCGACGAGCCTACGACGCTAGAGTTACGAAACCGCCGCAGTATGGGTACAGCGACGATGCTTTGATTAGCCGGCGGCAGATTCTTCAAGCCGCTTGCGAGACTCTGGTCAACTCTAGTTCTCGGAGAGAGTACAACCAAGGCCTTGCCGATGATGAATCTGATACCATTCTAACTGAAGTTCCCTGGGATAAGGTTTTCTTTTCTATTTACTGTCATTTCCTTTTATCTGAGAAATTTAACATTTTTAAGTGAATTATGAAGATGTTGTGGTCGCAGATGTGGTTAATTGGCAACTGTGCCGCCGTTTCTTTTACTATATTGACAAAATACATTATCTTGGAAACAATTATGTGAGCTTTTTATTTTAGGAAAACTTACATGTTTCTTTATTTTCTGAGGAATTATATTTTGAACTCAACTTTGACATTATTGCAGCATTGCTATGTAGATTACCTAATGATGTGGAAACTAGGGGATTCTAGATATAGGAGTCTACAAGGAATATGATGAGGAAATCAAAAGATCAGAATTAAATTTCCCACAATATTAGACATGGTTCTTTAAACGTATCTTGTGTGATTTGAACGAATTATATTTCTTACAATATAAAACATGGTTCTTTAAACGTATCTTGTGTGATTTGAACGAATTATATTTCTTACAATATAAAACATGGTTCTTGAAACGTTTCTTATGTAATTTGTGCATTACAGAAATGAATCCTATGCATAAGCGATTTATATTTTGGATTTCTTTCACTCCAAGTTTGGCAAATGACTGATTGCTTCTTTGTAAATGCAGATTAATTCATGACAAACAAATTATATATGGCCCTGTTTCCTCTTTTGCATCTGTTGTAGATATTATTCTAAACATTAGTGTATCTTGGATCACATGCACTTGTTTACCTTCCATCATTGATGTGTGGCATATATCTCTCTCATAGCCTACTTTGCAGAAATGCTCTTTCAGTGTTTTCCTTCAAAACCGAGTGATAAAAGTTTTTCTTATCATTTATGTCACTAAATTCCACATATTAATCTTTGAACTTGATGGCCTTTATAGGTTCCTGGAGCATTGTGTGTATTGCAAGAATCTGGGGAGGCAGAGTTGGTTCTACGAATTGGAGAGGGCTTGTTGAAAGAGAGGCTGCCCAAGTCTTTCAAGCAAGATGTTGTGCTGTCAATGGCACTTGCTTATGTTGACTTATCCCGAGATGCTATGGCATTTTCACCTCCAGATTTTATTAAAGGTTGTGAGGTGCTTGAGATGGCGCTCAAGCTGCTTCAGGCAAGAGTTCTTGGCATTATCTTGTATTTGATTAGTTATGTAATATAGACATCCAAGAGATAAACTGATATATGTGTTAATAAACCTTCTTACATGCAGGAAGAAGGTGCAAGCAACCTTGCGTCTGACCTGCAAGCTCAGATTGATGAGACCCTAGAAGAAATAAATCCCCGCTGTGTTCTAGAGCTCCTATCTTTACCCCTTGGTGATGAGTACCAGTCAAAAAGAGGAGAGGGTCTTCAAGGTGTGCGAAATATTTTGTGGGCGGTGGGAGGAGGAGGTGCTGCTGCAATTGCTGGAGGGTTCACTCGAGAAGATTTCATGAATGAGGCCTTCCTGCACATGACAGCGGCAGAGCAGGTGAATATATTTAATTGATTCGATTTTCATACTAGCCTAAAATTCTTGTTTGTGTTGGAATCCATTGTTATTTCGTTTTTTATTTTTTGTGAAGATTGATCTCTTCGCCGCAACACCAAGTAACATACCTGCAGAAAGTTTTGAAGTTTATGGAGTGGCGCTTGCCCTAGTTTCTCAAGCCATCTTAAGCAAAAAACCTCATCTTATCCAAGATGCTGACAACCTTTTTCAGCAACTTCAGCAAACCAAGGTCTCAGCTGTGGGGAGCTCCTCATTTGCTTATAATGTCCGTGAAAATCGTGAAATAGACTTTGCACTTGAAAGGGGTCTTTGTTCTCTTCTTGTTGGGGAGGTCGATGAATGTCGTACATGGCTGGGATTGGACAATGAAGATTCACCCTACAGAAATCCATCCATTGTTTACTTTGTTACAGAACACTCTAAGGATGACAAAGAAGATGGTCTGCTTCCTGGGCTCTGTAAGCTTCTAGAGACATGGTTGATGGAGGTGGTATTTCCTAGATTTAGAGAAGCCCAAGATGTCAGGTTCAAGCTGGGAGATTTTTATGATGATCCTATGGTTTTGAGATATTTAGAAAGACTGGAAGGCGCTGGACGTTCACCTTTGGCTGCTGCTGCTGCTATAGTTAGAATTGGAGCTGAAGCTACTGCCGTGCTTGACAACGTGAAGGATAGTGCAATTAAGGCACTACAAAAGGTATTTCCTACTGTTAATGGGGAAAAGAATGTTAGACATTATCAAGAGAATGAGATGAACACTTACGATCCACTTATTGTGAGTGACGAGACTGGAGTCCATCTTGATCAACACGATTCCTCCACAAGTGGAGCCCCAGAAGCGAATCGCTTTGATGGGCAACAGCAGCAAGAAATAATTACTAACAAGATAAAAGATGCAACGGTAAAGATAATGGGTGCTGGTGTGGCAGTTGGTTTGCTGACTCTGGTAGGCTTGAAATTCCTTCCTTATCGATATGCCTCTTCCAATCTACATAAAGATCCAGTTGGAGGAGCTATGGCTTCTGATGTCATCGATGTGGGTATGATTTAATAGCTCATGTAGATATTCTGAAGAATTGCTTAGTCTCTGTCTTTCTCCCCCCACCCCCAAAGAAGAAGGGAATAACTTCCTCACAGAGATAAGGTCTAGTTGTGAAGCAAAAGAATGCTTTCTTGCTTTGCTTCTTTGGTTCTTGGCCTGTGATTTTCGTGGTCTGAAAATGCAAAATGTTGTGCTTTCAGGGGCCCCAGTAGGTGAAAGTTCTGATGAAATGCCTCGAATGGATGCAAGATTTGCTGAAAATTTTGTGCGCAAGTGGCAAAGTGTCAAATCCCTGGCTCTTGGTCCTGATCACTATCTTGGAAAATTGTCTGAGGTAAGGACTCTACTTCTGAGTTTTAAATTGATGAGTCATATGAATGCTTCAAACTACAGTCCATAATTTGGTATTATTTCTGTTGCATATCACCTTTTGCACCCCCCCCCCCACCTCCCTTTTTCAACACATTCATTGTCTCCCTTATCCCAGTTCTGTTTCTCATTATTTTCTTTAGACAACTGAACTTAAAATTTGTATTTCATTGATTCATTTACCTTTTTAGTTTTTCCTAACATTTTTCTTCCTACATCAAAATTCCTGGACCAAGGCCAGCACATACTATACAAGCATGCTCTTTGTTTGCGATAGGTCAAAGAGGTTTGGAATCATATTTAAATTGCCATAATGGTTGCAGAACCACATGCTTTTATATTCGTACTACTCCGTGACGGTTGATCATGACTTAGTGCTTCATGCTAGTTTACATACATCAGCACCTTTCAATTTGTCATCTTTCAAAATATGTTCCATTACGTAACTAAAGCAACAATAAACTTGTGCTGCCAGGTATTGGACGGTCAAATGCTTAACATATGGACTGATAGAGCCACAGAAATTGCTCAGCACGGTTGGTTTTGGCAATACCAACTTCTGAACCTTAATATTGATAGTGTAACTGTGTCGAGTGATGGTCGCCGTGCTATTGTGGAAGCAACACTTGAGGAATCAGCGACGCTGACTGATGTAGATCACCCTGAGAACAATGACTCTTATAGTACAACCTATACAACACGGTACGAGCTGTCCTGCTCAAAATCAGGTTGGAAAATTGTGGAGGGAGCTGTTCTAAAATCATAATTCAATTGGTAATGTTGTGTTTTGTGTAAATGCTGTATATTGTGTACGTTTTTTTGGCATCGGACTTAGGTCACACCATCAATGCCTGGCTCCGCGTGCTTGGGCTGAGTATTTTCAGGTCTCCACGTGAACCAAAGATTTAAGTTTATGTAAGCTTTCACTTTAAGAATTTGTTGGAATAACGAAAAATAAATTTATAAATGCTCTGAAAGAAATTCTACCGGCATGATTGAGAACAATTCCACAATTCAGGTGAGGTAGAAATGTTAATTAAATTAGAAAAAAATTGCCATATTTGTTTTGCTTCGTACATACTATAATCATTTTAAAAGAATGCACTACAATCATTGTGTATTTGAAATTTTCTCTCTCTTTTTTGATTTTTATAGAATTAAAAAAAAAGAACACTAAAAAACATAAACAAACATGGCCCTTGATTTTGTTAATGTTATAAATGTCTTAAATTATTTTGTAACATATATGGACATTTCATGTGGCTATAAAAGTATAAATCCGCATTTGAATGGCTTAAAAACTTCACAAAAAGTTTGTAAGTTCCGCTGGAAATAGGAACTCGATCAGTCATTAAAGCATACCTTATATCTTAATAAAGCTGTATTCTGTGCTCAGAAAAATAACGTCCCATTCAAAGACAAATGTTCTCTCAGAAACTTGTAATGCAGGCCTGCTTCAGTTCAAGAGTAGAGAAACATTAACAGAAACCGTAGCAGCTCTATCAACGAAACAGTCGGTTCCATGACAGAAGGAGTTAGGATCTCAATCCCTTGTTATGTACACGAGGATTTCTGGTTTCAGAAAACTAAAAAAAATCCTAAGCCAATCCTCAGGCCATAATACTAGTTCACTAAAACTGCCATGATGTAGAGAAGAAGCCTTACACCCTGGAAGGCAGACTGTGTCTCCAGCTGAAGGACCTCGGGTTTACCGGTTCGGGTGAGAAGCTTAGCCCAAACATTTCTTTCGGTGCCTGAGCTGGCTCCTTGAACCCCACCAGTTTTGCCACCATGGCCGCACTCTCATTGATGTGTTCCATGTTTGTGGAGTTGGTCCACAGCCACCGGCACAGCTGTAGCCGCCTCTGTTTGGACTTCAGGTCGATGCCCCACTTCTCGTATAGTGCCTCCCTTTCCTTTGTTGAGAACTTCTTGAGCATTCGTTTACTCAGCATCTCCCTCTCCCGGTTGAGAGCCTTTGCGCTGTTAACCACCCAAGAATGTCACAACTGAAGTTAGGAAAAACTTTCATTAAGTAACAATAGCTGACATATATGGCTTCTGTCAGGATTCCCTATAAGAGTAGAATTGAGAAAAGAGTACCTTGAGGCCCGTGTAAAAGATGGATCATCTTTCACGACTCCGTCTCCGTTTATTGAGTTCTTGAGAAATGAGAGGCGTCTAAGCTCCACCTCTAAGTACACAGCGTCCGATGGATCTCCTTTAAAGAGCAGGAAAAAGTAGGTTCTGTGGACCAAAGGAGTGTGACAAGCATCCCAAAGTTCAATTATTTCTCTCATCTGCCTCTCAAATTCAGTGTACCAATCTGGAATGCATTGCTTTTTATCCTGAGTTCCAGCAGAGCCACAACCTGCGGTTTCTTCTGGGATATTGGCAGTTCTTTCCTCCTTGTCCTGCTAGCAAATTTCCATATGCTTAGCAGAATAAAAATGATTCAAATGCATTACTCTTGGATACTAAATTCGATAACACTAGCAAAAAAGTTGAAAAGAGTAAATGGGGTGTGATTGCTCAACCAGGAAAGGTTTTATTCTCACTAAATCATACTCAACCTGCTTCACTGGCTTAAGCTTGATTACTTCATTGACATCTTTCACACAGGCTTCTTGTTGTTTGTCCTTGCTGACTTTACTCAATGTGCTGATCTTTTGCTCCTCATCATTCATGCAGTCACTCCTCAAAGGACATTGGCGGTCCTCTCTGCATACATTTTCAAAATTAGCCACGGTCTCTACATTAGACAGTTCTGCTTGATTATCGGCTTCTTTCTGCACTATGTTCTCAATTTCCTTTGGCATTTCAGAACTTGGAGAATTTGGGAATGTAGTGAGGATTGCTGCACAGCTACTGCTTCTAGCTACGCTTACACGTGGATTAGATGCATCATTGTCTGATGAACAAGGAGATGGCCCTACATGTCATATTCCAGAAGAAAAAGTTAGTTCAAGTAGGGGAGGCCATGATCTTCATCTGTAGAACTGATTTAGAACAACCTGAAATGTGATCTCCAGCCTGTGGGGAAGGTGAATTTGAAACCATATTTCTTTTGGTGAAATCGGTTTCTATATATTGAACCTCCTTGCAGTTATCTTCAAGATTCTTACTGGTTTCTTGAGCTATCTTCTCCCAGCCCTTGCATGGATCAGGGCCAAAGTACTTATCAATGTACAGCCTTGGGGACGTGTTATCGGACAAAAACTGCTCTTCACTACCCTCCAGGAATTGATCTTCAATCCTGCTGGATATGAAACCTTCTGATTTGTCAGGAAAGTGCCATGTTCCAGATCCAGCATCAGACCTCTGGGGATCAATTATCTCTGATGCTTCTGATGATGAGTATTCATCTGTCCACGAACCTTTCTCTTGGTTATTCGGATCAACCTGAGTAGAAAAACATAGGGATGAGCTTTATGGAGCATTCTATGGGTTAACCTCATACTATTATCTATTTTACTAGAACATCTCTACGAACAGGAGATTTTGATGCCTGAGATGCTCCTCCTGACTGCAACATATTCTCAACGTGAGCTTGAGCTGAGTCACGTTGATGAGTTAACTCCTTTATCTCTTTTTCCATCTGCAAAATTTAAGTTTAATTCATCTATCATTTTAAGTTTTTCCTTGACAGAAGACATTCGTTAATTTCTATAATAAGTAAGAACTAAAAACGCATTTTTTATACTTTTATTTTTTTTCAATTACCTTTTCAATAAGAAGCTCTTTCTCCTTTAGTGCTGATGTAGAAGCACCTGAGGCCGAGAGTGAAGTCAAGTTCCTCAACTCATTCTCCAGCCTGGCTAGTTCTTTTTGCAGTTGCTTCACCAATGCTTTCTCAGACATAACAACGTTGACTTGTGCGTTCATGCTAACTTGCTTGGCGCAGCTAGCGAATAGAAGCGTGTTTCTTGATTGCTCAACATGACCGTGAGCAGGGCTCATTGTGCAAATAATCCCTGTTCTAGCATTGCCACCCAATGAGTTATGTAGTATCCGCGTCAGCTTGGAATCTCTATACGGTATGTGCCCATTTCTTCCTTTGCTGCATCAGACTCAGAAATAGTGTAACTGTTGCCATAAGTTCGCTCAGGAATTAACATAGGAGGGTACCTTAATTTGCGAATGACTGTCCCAAGGGTTAGCAAACTGCGATTTATGTGGCAACCTTCTTTTAGTCTCGTGCCACCTGATGATGTCTGAGAAGTGCGTTCACTCCCTGCTAGATCAACAAAATTCTGCGTTGGAAAAGCATGAAACATGTTATGCACCCCTCTTTGCCATGCGGTATAGTTCACTAGAAAATATTTTCTAGGAACAAAAGGGTTCACATCCTTTACAATTCCTTATAAGAATTATTCATACCACTGTAGCTGTTAGAGTGCTTGAATTATCTGCACTGAAGTACACCCGAGCTTCACTTTCAATGGTCTGCAAGAATATCCATAGCAGAGTGTAATGAAACTCTCCCCCCTTAAAATAACAAGAATCTAGTATAGGAAGCATACCAAGCGCAGAATTTGATGAGATCTAGAGCTCATTTCATTTAGGGCAGTCTCTCCTGTTTGCCTTTGAGCTGCAGGAAGACAATGCAGCTAAGAGCAACTGTTGTGGCTTGTGTACAAAACAATAGCTGTATGACTGGTCTCACCTTCACAAAACGATAAGAGCTCGTTTAGATGGTCCAAGTCCCTCAGTGTCACCTCAGTGAGTTTGTCAACAATAGTCCCTTTCTGCAACAGAAAACAACATAAGAACCAATATAAATTTGTAGTTTTTCACTTTGAAGGAGTTTCGTACCTCTGGATCATCTAGAAGTCTAAGTGGAGCACTGTCTGAGCAGAGGAGGTCCTTGACTGATTCGTTGTAAATCTCCATGGCAGAAAATTTTAACACAAAGTCTCTATCAGTATGCTGTGATTTATGAAACAACGAGTTAGACTACTTTGTGACCACAAACCATGAATCTGGTCAAGAAACAAGTTGTCTAGATTAGAAACACTACCTTGTTTACATAGTAATATATATCAGCTATTGCGTATTCAGTAATTCCTGACATGGTGTATGTTTTTCCGCTGCTCGTCTGCCCGTATGCAAAGATAGTTGCTGGAGAGGAAATCTAGCATAGTTAAGCTGGAATTATCAAAATGTCAGGAAATATATGTCATAGGGAAGTAAGCACACTCACAATTGATTCCAGTTAGTACAGAAAGGACAATCTTTTTAGCGGCTTCGTCATAAACTTGCCTCGTAGGAGAGTTGCTGTCAAATACTCTGTCTGCCCTCAATATAACAAGAAAACAGACCCAACAATGACGGAAAAAGATGCATAAAACCCAAGAAGTTCAAATCAAAAGCCCCAGATGACATAAATGTATAAACAAGAGTCTCAGATCAATCAACATGGCTTACCAAAGGAGTAGGCGACTGGAAGCAAAGAACGCTCTTGGTGAGTGTTCTTGAACAAGATGGTTGTGTTGTTGATGCATTCCCAATCCGAGACATCATTCTTCCCCAGTTCTCTTTCACTCAGAGGCCTCAACCTTACTGCAACAAAGATTTTCTCCTCTTGTGCACTTGAATCTTTTGCATCCCATTCAGCTGGATCCTCTCCCAAAACCGATCCCATTTCCAATCCTCTATCCTATTTCTTTTCCCACGCAAATGCACTTGAAGAGAATCAACAATCTATTGGACTAGCAGATAGAAGCCTTCATATATTCCCTCTCTTTGTGAAAAAAGAGAGGGACTTTGTTCACCAAAGATTTATGTTCAAGCCCCACTGTTCTCTTCTCTGCAGCAAAAATAAGATTCTTACATATGACGGACAGGCCAGCTTCATTCATAATAATACCTAAATTGAATACAACCTTGAATTGAAAGTCCAAAACCAACTTTTGCGTTTCTTTTTCTGTGAATTATCTCCCCTTTTCGGTCAGCTAAACCCTATATACCTATCAATCACTACATATCATGACGGGACCAAATTTTGTTGATGCAAACATGCAACGAGGTATAGCAAATAAATCAAATTACATGTATGAAAATGTTGATAAAAAAAAAATCAATGCAGACTGCCTCGCTGCAGAAAAGGAAAAACAGAAATAACATGCAACGAGGATGATAGCTCAAAACAGCCCATTTGAACACATTTTCACATGCAAGTTGACGTAACAATTTCCACAGAACATTTGAAAATATCTCAAGTGAATCAAAAGGAGGTCAATTTTGCTCACCTACTCTGTTTAAACGTTCCGACTGTGTTCTCTTTAGGAAAACCCACAAGAAAGGTTTTTTTCCCCAAGTAAAATTCTAACAAATTAATAACGTGAAACGTGAGCTGCGATAACCCATTGGAGGGTTGGAGGAAATGAGAGGGAGAAACGCATAGACAAGAAAGGCAAATAGACAGAGAAAGAGGTGTGTTATTGTGGGTGTGAAAGCGGGATTCCTGCACCAGCGCAAATCAAGGCAACATCGCTAATTCGGAGAGTCCACAGAAAAATTCGGAGGCAACTTTTGACAAAGATTTCATGCAAGCATGCAGCGAGAAATCAACGGCCAAAATCAACGGCTCAAACAGAATTCTGCGCGAATAACCCTCCATCCTGGAGCGCATATATGCGAATCGCCTGCTTCCAACTCAACCATGCAATGTAGTCTTTGAACAGCAATATACGCCAGTCAAACCCCTCGGCCATAACCCTCTCTCCTTCACAGCTAAGAGAACAAGTAAAATTGCTTTTTTTCAGTTTCGCGCTTGTTCCTCCCCTTGCTGGCGGCCGGTGACAGTCTCCGGACGTCGCCCACCCCTTGTCACCCGTTTCCGCCCAACCTCCGTTCACTCAATTGAATTTCTGGATTTTCTCAGTCCAGTCGCTTAACATCTCTCTTCGATTGGGCCATCGCCTGTTGTCAAATTTCTACCGGCGCCAGCCACCGTCCTGCCCCTCTCCCCGCAGTTGCAAAGATTTCCCTGTGGTTCGGGAATTCGACTCTCCTACAGTTGGGCACAATGCTTGGACCTTCTTCAGCTCCAGTTAAGGTGTGGTCTTCCCACTTTTTTGCTGCAATTTGTTTTTGCTCTCCACTTCCAGGTGAGTGTGAGTGCTGCTTTGCCTTCTGCTGGGATTTGTTTTGGCACTTTGAACTACAAGTTTAATTAGTTCTGCGATTCTGCAAACGGGATTATTGCTCTGTCCTTTGCTTTGTATGTGTTTATTTTCCAATTGGTTTGGACTTGATTGATACTTCTCGATATTGAGAGACGCAGGACGCTGGAATAATTGTTTGAGGTGATTGTTGTGGATTTCTTCTGGCGATTGCAACCTGTACTCTTTGTGATTGTCGCTGGGGAGTTTGTTGTTGGTTTCTTGGTAGGTTTTGCTCAGATTTGTGTTGCTTGGGGATTGTTGTTGGTTCTTGGTTGGCTTTGATTGGATCTTTTCACTTTGGGAATCATCTTCTTCCCCTCTTCATGGAGCAGCCTTCTGAACCTCCATTACATCAAAAAGAACCTATGCCAATGTTTTTCAGTCTCACTCACAATCGGATCCATAACGGGAAATGCCAAAAAGAGTTTTAAAGCTGAATTTCCTCCTCCTCAAATTGGAACCGCCTCCAGGTTCAGAGTAAAGCCTGGCATCATTTTCTCCGAATCAGAAACTTTCATGCTAGCTGAAGCACTTCGATTTCCACTTATTGGCAAATTCTCTCATGGTACTCCAAGTTTCGGCCGTCTCAGATATAGATACACGAAACTGGGACTCAAAGGCAATTTCAGAATAGGAGTGACTAATTTAAAGCATGCTCTGATCACATGGTTGAATGAAGAAGATTTTACAAGAATTTGGCTGAGAAGAATGTGGATTTTTTAGGGCCTGCCTACGAGGGCATTCAAATGAACCCTAGATTTTGATCCAACAGTTGAATCATCTATTGCACCAATCTGGAATCCCTGAGCTCCCGTGTCATCTTCTTAACATGCAGGCCCTGTTCTGCATTGCAAGCCTTACTGGTAAACCCCTCAGAATGGATGAACCAACTGCTGATCTCTCTAGGCCCAGCCTTGCTAGAGTTTGTGTTGAGATTGATTTGTCGAAGGAAATTGGGAACAAGACTTACAGGGTGTTTGCTTGGACTTATAACCTCTTCAAATTATGTTATAGGTGTTTGTGAACGAAGAGTGTTTGAAAAATTTTTCTAACGAAAGAGTTTGTAAGCTCTTAAATTAAAATATTTGGTGCTTCTAAACTCTATAAAATAAGTTAATTTTTATTAATTTATTTTTAAATATTTTATAAATTATTTATCATATATATATATTAAGAATCGTATAAATATCTTCTATTATATTATATTATTAATATTTAATTTCTTTTTAGTATTGTTACATCAAAAAAATTATAATTAACTTTAATTATAAATTTTAATAAAATCTTATAAGATGTTCTATGTGAACACTTTATGAACTTATTTTAAAAATAAGAAGTATCAGTTTATAAATTTTAAAAATATCTCATACGCTAAACTACCCTGTTTGAAATAAGTTTAGCCAAACACCTCTTACTCTCAAAAAGGTTTTCTATGAGAACTGCCCACAATATTGCAATATTTGTAAACATCTAGGGCACAATGCTACAAGTTGCTATGATAGCGGAGCCCAATTTAACAACAATAAGAGTGATCATTCAGAAGAACCTGCTCAGGGAACAAAAGAAACAAAAGGAGTTGCAGATGATAATGAGAGGACTGGAAAAACTGATATGGCAGATGCTCACAAAACCTTTCCCTCCCACAAACAGACCCTCTAATTGAAGAAATCACTGAGAAAAATTTTGAGAGAGGAGAAGGAGATAACGCAGGAAATAAAGAGAAAACAATCGGGGAGATTCGGAAAACCAAAGGGACAAAGAAAGCTCTCAAAAAGAAGGCTGAGGTTGAAAAAAGTTCTAGTGGAGATAAGCTCTTTTCTCCTTTTGGAACAACAGGGGAAAATGTTAACATGATTTATAGTGAGGATTTGGAAGATGAGGTCGGTTTTTATTGTAAACTTTATGATAATGCGAATGGAAGCAAAGTTCAAATTGAAAATAAATTTGATGCTCTTGATAACAATGAAGGTTGTCCTCGTGAGAAAATATCCTCTGCACTTGGTCATAACACTCAAAGAAAGATCCACCATGAAACTTCGGATAGAAATTCAGGCTGCTCAAATCAGTGGGTTAACTTCAAAGCTAGTATTAAGTAGATATACGGGGCAACCTGACTGACAAGGATGAAAGTGAGGACAGCGAAGGAAATTCACAAGAGCCTATCAATGTTGAGGAAAAATTTTAAAAAATAAAAAATAAAAACAGCATCAGAAACCCTCAGAAATGAAGGTTCCTCAGGTTTCAAAAAGGCTGAAAGTATTTTATGTTCGGATGCAACCAAGAAAAGGATTTCCAGGAAAAGGATGGCTCAGAACAAAAGATCTTGAAGACGCAGTTGTTCGAGCCAAGCACAAAAGTAATAAATCTTTGGAAGAAGAACCACACCTACAAGGAAAAACAACGGGAAAGCAAAATAAAAATTATTAAAAAAAAAAACAATTCCAAGTCAGGCACAGAAATAAAAGAAAAAGCATTTTAGAACTTCATTCACCTCCTCTCTACAATTTTAATGATGAAAATTCGCATTTGGAATATACGAAGTGTTGGTAACTCCAGGAAAAAAAAATCTTACTTAGCATGCGTTTAGAACACAAACCTGATATTTTGGTTTTATTGGAGTTCAGATGGACACCAATCCTTTACTTAGAAGGTTCAGTTTCGAATCTGTGGTGGCTAATTTTAACAACGAAATGCCGCAAATGGCGTTCACGTTGGGATGTTACAAGATCACTCACAATTCTTACATTTTGGAATTGGAGCGAGTTGGATAACATAGACTTTTGAATGGACCTTCGTTTATGCGAGTTGTACTAAAACTCACAGGAGGAATTGGCTTCATTAGCAACTACACAGTCTCCATGGCTGGTTGGAGGAGACGTCAACATTATCTTACACCTTAATGAAACAATCGGAGCAGCAACACCCAGAAATGGCCTCATGGAAGAAATTGGAGAAATGGTTTTGGACACTAGATTGGTTGATGCCGGGTTTAGAGGATAGGCATTCATATGGACCAATAAAAAAATATGGAAACGCTTGGATAGGATTTGTTATTCATTGAGATGGCTTGATTACCAGAGTATTTCACCTTTCTTGAAGAACTTTAGATCATCATCCTCTTTTAGTTATCGCAACAAACCATGGGATCAAACACAAAGCATCTTTCAGATTTCAAAACATGTGGATTAAGCATCACTGATTTTCTCAAACTTGGACGACAACTAGAAGCTCCCAATTCAACCGTGTGGTATGCACAAGTTGTAGCAAAATTTGTACAAAGTCAAATCAACCTTAAAGGAATGGAATAAACAAGTTTTTGGGAATGTTTTCCACGCAGTTGAAAGAGCCAAAATAGAAGCCATCGAACCTGAAAAGAAGTTTTGACTGTGAGCCCTCACACATAAATCTCTTAAACATAAACAAATGCAATGCAACTTGAATCTGATTTTTGGAGACAAAAAGGTGCGTGTAGATGGATTGGAGCCGGAGAAAGAAACACAAGGGTTATGTTTGTTTTGATTTTTAAGTGTGTGTTTTTTAGTGTTTTTTTTGTTTTTTAAATTGTGTGAAAGTTAAAAAGCCTAGGCTTTGTTTGTTTTTAAATTATCCACTCTCCAAAAACATATAATCAATTATTATACTTCTTTTTTATCTCTTTTTTTTCTTACTTTTATACAATTCATAAATAAAAATACCTAAAAACACACACTATAATTACAAAATAAACAAAGCCCTAAATTTTTTCATAGCCAAGTGAAAAAAAAAAAGAAGAAGAAGAGGCTGAAATCATGGATACATATAATCATGTTTGAAGGGAGTGTAGTGACAAATCCTGAAGAAATAAAAGCTTCAATTGTTAGTCATTTTCAACAACTTCTCGTCAATTACTCCAATCTAACTGAGCCTCTAAAACTAAGATGCCCCTTTCCTAAAAATCCCTATACTATTCATATAGTCCCTTTATGAACTTCCTTCCTTAAAAGAAATTAAAAACATGGTTTTCTCTATCAATACAAATAGTACTACAGATCCAAATGGATTCATAGTAGCATTCTACAAATCATGTTGGGACTTCATTGCAGAAGATATGAAGGAACTGAGGCTTTTTTCAATAGCACCCCTATGCCTCAAAACTTCACACCCACCACAATTATGATGATTCTGAAGAAGGTATGAACTCTTGGAATGAAAATGGTTCACAAATTGGAGCAACGAAGAAGCAAGAGCAACGTATTGATTAAACTTACGATGTCCAAGGCATACGATAGGGTGAGTTGGAAGTCTCTATATAGTATCCTAGAGAAGATGGGCTTTCCTTATAAAATTTACGGATCATCCAAAAAACTATTGAGAATTGCTAGTTCTTGGTCCAACTTGATGGAGAAGAGTCTGGATTTTTCAAATCCATACAAGGGTTGAAAGAACGAGACCCCATCTCTCCTGCTCTATTATTCTGGTAGTAGAGGCACTTTTAAGAGGGCTAGAAGAACTTTTCGAGAAAACCCTCAAATGTATATTAATACTCATGGAGGTATTTCAATCTCCCACCTATCTTATGCAAATGACATTATCATCTTTACCAAGGCACTTTATACAATTCTTACAAAGTTGATGAGATTCTTGAACAGCTATGAGTAGGCATTTGGCTGGAAGATCAATCTTGCTAAGAGCTTCTTTGTTCCAGACCAAAAGATTGGTAACTTGGAAGATAAGGAGGATCGAATTCATCATAGGTTTCATAATAAATCAACTTCCAATCACATACCTTTAAGCCCCTTAAAGAAGAAAAAAGGGATTCTGCATGAAAACCTAATCGACAGAATACGAGTTCAACTATGTGGTTGGGAGCAATGTTTCCTATCTCATGGAGGTAGATTACAACTCACTAGAAGTGTCTTATTCACCAAGCCATTTTTTTTCTTCCAACTGCTTAATCCACCAATTTGTGTGATTCTTCAAATGAAAATCATGTTTGCGCAATTTCTTTGAGGATCTACAACAGAACACAGGAAAATTCACTAGGTTAAATGGGATAAACTCTATTTTCCACAAGATGAGGGTGGTCTTGGGATTAGGAACCTGAGAGAAATAATCAAAGCCTTTTCATACAAATTATGGTAGAGATTTCAATAACAAAGTTTACTCTAAGCACAATTCCTTCTAAAGAAATATTGTGGCTGTTTCTCCTCAGGTGCAGTGAAAGTTAAAATTAATGATTTTCCATCTTACAAGAGATTATGAAAAATAAGGTTAGAACTTAGAAGTGCAAAGTAATATATTTTGGAGCTTAGATAGTAGGGATATTTCTTTTTGACATGATTGTCCACTTCAAGAAGGCACAGCAAAAACTTACAAACAGTTAGAGGATCTTACATCTTCTAATTAATTGGTTTTGGAACCAAGAAGGATGAGATTTTTCTATGTTACAATAGGTCCTCCCAATTCATTTAGCAGCACTAGTTTTCTCCACACCCATCACTATTGGGAGCATCAATAAACTGATCTAGAATTTTTAAAAAAATGGCTCATTACAACCACAACAACACAAAATAATATTCGAAACCAAGGAAAACTTCAACCCATCTACAAGAAATTTGGTCTACTCTTATCACACCCACAATTTTAATGTTCATAGGGAGACTCCTAAACAATTGGTTACCCTTGACGAGAGACTCCAAAGGAAATGCATGACTTTGGCTTCTAGATGTTGGTGCTACCATAACACTAAAGCTCACATCATATTTTCTTAGAGAACATGAAAGCATTTGCAGTCTAGAAAGACTTGGGCACCAAATTCCAAATTAACCTTCCTAAAACCAACAACTTCACCCTCTTCTTACAATGGGAAGTCTCAGGTAAACCGTCTTGACACATACATGTTAGAAATGTTATCCCCACACTAGTTTTTTTGGTAGGTTGGGTATGATAAGAATGATGCCAAACACAGAGGAGTTCCAGTCAAAGCTAATTGCATAATTAGTAAAGTTCAAGCTCATCTTTGCTCTATAATTTTGTGCAACATTTGAAAATCAATTCATCGAAAAGGTGACAAAATGTCGCATTACAAATTTGGATAAAATTACAGCAATCTAAATCAATAAGGCCAACAATTGTTGCTTGTACAACACTTCGTCAAAGCTGGGTCAAATTAAAAAAAGATGGTGTAGCTTGTCGAAATCCAAGAGTATGGGATATTTATGAGATAATCTCGGAGACATTATATTTGTATTTCAAGAACCTCTTGAAAACACCACAAACATATGAGCTAAACTTTTTGCACTCTTGAAAGGTCTAAATATTTGCCACATAATTGGGATTAGAAGACTTTGGATAGAATTGGATGCGCTTCGCATTATCCACCTAATCTCCTTAACCAAATTTTTAGAAATTCTAACACATCTTACACAAGATCAAAGACTACCTAAGTCAAATGGAAACAAAAATCTCACATATTTACATAGAGGGAAATCAAGTCGTAGAATTCCTAACAAATCAAGCATGCAACACTCAAAGTTCACAGATTTATCAAAAAGAACAAATCATAGGAAGAATTCTAGGCATTGTTAGAATGGACAAACATAACATCCCAAATTTTAGATTTTAGCATTTGGATTATGTCAATATTGATTGTAAGAATTTTGGAAACCTTTTTGTATGGAAGTAAGTGCTTCCTTTTCTATTTTCTTCAAAAACTTCGGATTTTTTTTGGAAAGGGAGTAGTACTCTTTTATTTTTGTCAATCTTAAACTTTATGTACTTTTGTGAGGAAGTTAGTACTCTTTATTTAAATTTTCTAAATTTGTATGAAACTTTTCGTAAAATGTTATTTGAATTTTAATGTAGAAGGGTTGAAGATCCCAAAAAGCTCCTCCACAGCACTAGCGATTTTTGTTAAAAAAAAAAAAAGATCTACATAAGAAAGCTAAAAAGACGATGTGTTTCTAAGGCAACATGCTTTTCAACTTTCGAACTCAGTGCTTTCCATTGGAAGGCTTGGTGTGTGTGCATGACTTGATTATTTCTTGTCCCTTGTCGTACTTCATG
This sequence comes from Avicennia marina, assembly GCA_019155195.1. Taxonomy (NCBI): domain Eukaryota; kingdom Viridiplantae; phylum Streptophyta; class Magnoliopsida; order Lamiales; family Acanthaceae; genus Avicennia; species Avicennia marina. Next base: position 3,965,907 of record CM032781.1, on the reverse strand, counting down.
CATCACTACATGGCCACAACTTATCTTGGTGGGATTATAAACGACTTGACATATGATTATGGCATTAGCTGGCTGCACATCTAGTATAATGGGAAATAAATGATACAATACATTGGTGAAGTATAGAGCTTTGCAGAAGATCAGTGTACTTTTTGACTCTAATTAAGATAATTTATTTGTAGATGAGGCTATCAAAAGTTGAAATTGATTGATTCAGACATTAATAATTTGTGATCACATGCCATGGTAGGCAGATATAGTTCTTGGTATTTGAAGGAATTCTATAGAACTTAAATATTGGAAAATAAGCTTTCTTAAATATAGATGATAGAATATTATTTTTTAAAATACTAGTGTATTATTTCTTTTAATGATCGAAATGCACTTTTATTTTATCGTCTTCATCCCACATTAAAAAAGGGGGAAATTAGATTTTTTATTAAGAGAAAAGAATAAACTTTAAAAGATAAAAGATGAAAAAAGAAATTGAGAATAATTTGTTAATTTAACATTGAATACCAAAAGAAAGTAGTAAAAGCTCATCCAACTCAATAATATAGTATAGATATAGTTAGATAGTATGAGCTAGGGTTAATAATATAAATTCACATTATCCAATCAAAATAATCTCAAATTCTTGATAACATGGTATAAATTTGTGTAGTTTGCTGTTTAATACAAAAGGGAGATTTTTTCGTGACACATAGAGGGAGCAAAAAATGATTTGTAATTGACATCATTACAGATTTTAGTTGGACAAGATGGACATTTCTCGTCCTAAAAGCCCGAAAAGTCATCATAGACTTTGTTTGCGATGGCTTTTGAGATGACTAGTAAATCTTTCCAATAAACCTTATCGTAGCATCTTAAAGACGGCTTCTTGTTATACCGTCTTTGATTTTGAGATGACCACTTGTATTGTCTCTGGCATTTGAGATGGGTACGAGGCTGTCTCAAATATTAGAGGCGAATTTGAGATGGCCAGCCTGCGGCAGTTTTGACATGGACTTATCGGGACAGATTTTAAACAGCAAATTTGACACGTATTTGAGTTGAGGTACTTGGAGACGATTTGGAGATGAGCTACTTTGAGATGGATTTATGATGGTATTTTTTATAATGGATTTGAAATGGCTATTTTGAATTAATTTGGAGATAATCACTTTTTAGATGGATTTGAAACGATATATTTTATGACGAATTAGAGGCGGGGTTGTGAGACGAATTTGGCACCCAAATTGATCATAACATAGAGACGGATTAGGATAACATTTGGCAATGGTTAGGAGCGTCTTTTATTGTCCAACAATTTTTTTCTATTTTTTAGAATTTTCCTATAAAATCGAGATTCACACTCCAAGATCACGCAAAAAGATACATAAAGAAAATTCAAGCACAAATTATAGCCAATCAAGTCATAAAAAAGTTATACATTCAAAAATATCTCTAAAACAAATTATAAATCAGGTGTAAAAGCTTTTTTAATAATGTAACTTACTCATCATCTTGAAGCCTCTTGACTAAGTAGCCATTGTCCTCTTTATCCTTATCAGCAGGGAAGTCTAGAGAGATGTCAAACTTCTCACCAATAACATTCATGATTTGATCGAGTTTGAATTGTGTCTTTTTTAGTTCCTTTTTGTAACCCTTTAGTTCCCCTTTGGCGCTTCGCAGAGCTTCTGCCTGTTCCTCAACTTCAGCGAGTTCAGCAGACTATTAACATAGAGATTAACTGGACGAAGAACCCCCCAGCAACTACCTGTAGGATCGTTTCTCAAAGTTTATCCTTTACAACTTTCTCTTTTTAAATCCTCTTAGGGTTGTGACAAACATGTTGTTGCAGTTGCTTGAGGATGAAGGCTTAGCCACTTTCTCTTTTCTCATGGAATTTGAGATAGAATTTGGGACGATTTTCTTATTCAAGATCCATCCAACTATCTTAAATTCTTGTCTGTATTCGAGTGTTTTCTGGTAGTTACAATGCTTCTGTTAGCATAGAGGTTTAGTTCATAATTTAGATTGTGTACTTCAATTCCCAACTTCTTTTTTGCAACACAAAAAATTACATTACTAGCGAGAAGCTCTTACCTTGTATAAAAGAAAATTGAAAAAATATGTAATCATTAACAATAGCTGAATGTGTGTGTGTGTGTGTGTGTGTATTATATCTATACCATTATATTATGGCTAAAAATCTTTAATCTTTTAATCAATTTCTTGAAATATTCTTGCACAATTCACTCAATCACTCAAGTAACATAAATTAAATACATAGACACACACACACACACTAGAAATAATTACATGCTTGACTCATACAAGATATTTGTGTAAAAATAAATATTAGATTTTGTATTTATATAATTTACTATTTATTACATACAATAATTTAAAAGAAGACTTGAGACTTATTTATATGCAATATTTTTCTACTACGTGTTTTAAAGTCTTTATATATGTTTTCTTTCAAGAAGTGGTTCTATGATACTTTTTTCACTAATATTCTTATATTCAAATTTAATAGTTATGACCTTTTACTTTTTAATTTTATATTATAGTTCTTTCTTAAATATTGTTATATATTTATTTTATCATGTTTACAATATGATAAATATATTAAACATCTTAATTTTAAAAATAGATTTATTACTTAAATAATAACTTAGAACTATAGTCTTAAATTTTTATAGTAGGACTTAGTCATATTATTCTGTGTTTAGTAATAATATATTTTTTAATAAATTCCTTTAATTGACTAAAATAATGAATAATTAGTAAAATTCTGTGCTCTCAAATATTTGAAATTTATAAATTCTTTAAAAATATATCTAATTGATAAATTACATCATGATAATAATGACCAAATGAAAGTATTTCATAACACAAAAAATTATGTATTTGATTATTTAAAATAAAAATAATATATCGATTTATTATATAAAGTACTTGACTCCATATACATAAAATTACTTTCAACTAATATTAAAAATATTCCATAAAGGAGGAAATAATATATATTTATGATGTCTTGTCAATATTATGTATTCAAATATCTTACATTATAATATTATTTAATAATTTATTATGTAAAATTCTTCTTTAAATCATAGCAAATTAAGATATCTTGGTTTTAATTAATTTCAGGTGATTCACTTTATCAATATATATTCTATCTTTAAATTTAAAATGCATGTTCTTAGTTATCTAGGTGCATTACTTTTTCTCAATTATTTATACTAAGATTCGTGCAGTAAATTATTTTTAAATTTTAGTGAAGTTTATGTCAGTCTTTTGTAATTTTATTTTTTATGATTTTTTATCATATTAATCTATTTTATATTTATTAAGAGCAACACTTATGAAGTCAATGTATTCGAACAAATTTTTTATTATTTGAACAAATAATTAAGCCCTTTAAACGGTATAGATATTTGATAATTATGAATAACTACATAATTAATTTTATATAATCTTAGATTCTATCAAATTTTTTACATTAATTAATATATGAATAACTATACAAGTAGTGTAGATAAGTTAGAATTCAATTGGTTTTCAACTACTAAAATATTCATATTTTACATATAATTTTGTTTTTGCTTAATTAGCCTTATTTTTAATAAAAATAAAGATGTGTGTGTGTGTGTGTGTCTTTTCATAATGTGTCAAAAACGCACAAGGGGATACGCACTTTTATACATAGATAGATATATATAACATGACATTTTCAATTAATATCTTCTTTATCCACTATACTTGTATTTATAATTTATATCGATATTATTTAGAATACATAGGACTTTTTTGGATTTTTTAATGTGTTTTTTTAATGATATCTTTAAGCAATTCAATTATAAAAATTTCTGTCTATTCGATAATGTGAAGAAGGAAATATGATAGAACATTTATTGGTAAAAACATTTCCTCTTCATCATTAAAAAATTTAATTATTTTGAGCTTATATCTAATAACTTAGGTCTGTTCTTGATTTTATTTTTTAAAGCTTCTATTTATATAATTAATCTGTATTAATAACATAAAAATATAGTAATTCAAATAGTTATTTTAATAAAATATTTTTTTATTACACGAACAAGAAGTGTGTCAAAATGCCAGAAATAATACATCCTAAGAAGCTTGTTACAATCCTTGTCAATAATATTGTCCTTTGCATGCATTATTGACTATCACGTAACAGTAGATTCATCCAACAATTGATAATTTATAGTATAGGCCATGGAAATTAATTAAGTGGAACGAACAAATGCCTGTTTCCGCTGCTGAGGAGGAATGGGACAACATGGTAAATTTGGACAGCAGGCAAACTTTGCATGAGGAATGGGAGCTCCACCACCCCCTCCACCATAATAGGGTGCTGGATTCCAAATCGAGTAGTCATCCATCGCAGGCTGAGCTGGCCGCTTCTCCTCTAGCACCACCGCCCCGTCAAATGGCGGTGACGCCCAAGGTGGCGGGGCAGACAATGACCGTCCACCCACGACGGCAAACATCATCACCAACAAACCCGTCGTTGCCATTCGGGAAGTGCAACCAACTGATCTCCCCTGCAAGGTTTCCATGACTGGATTAGGGTTCAAGAATGAAAGATTTGTTCGCACTTTGGAGGCAGCAGGTAAATAATTGTGATGTAATATTTTCTTGGGCGATTATTATATCTCATAATCTTGGGCATGTTTTATATGCAATAGGCTACGAGTGTTGCAAATTAAACAAACTGGGGTTTTTGGTTTCATGCTTGGTGTATGACATAATCATGTTTTTGGCGTGTTTCTGTTAGTATGAGGAAACAGCAAATATCGTGAGACAGCAACTAACGACTTCTACTAAATTCATAGATTGAAGCCCATATTATTTTAAGATAAATTAGATTCTTACGATCGACAGCATTAAACTCAATGGATCACTCGAGACTCGAATGCGACTTTCACTATACTACATGTGGATGTAATAGCTAAGTTAATCGCAGATAAATATCTCAGCAGTCACAAAATTTATATGATTTTTTTTTTTGGCAAGCGCAAAAATTAGATGAACTTTGAATCTTCTAAAATATATGATTCAGAAAAGATTACCATGGCGAAATTCTAATCGTAGGCTCTTTTAATGCTGGGCTTTTTACGCACGCAGACCCACTGAAAAGGGTTAGCCCAAACCCAGCCCACTAAGAATAATATACGTGAAATTCGTTGTCAAATTAGAAAGGTCAAAACCCAAAAGGGAAATCTTCCGTTGCCGGGACTCGAACCCGGGTCTCTCGGGTGAGAGCCGAGTATCCTAACCATCTAGACTACAACGGATTTATTAGGTATGAGATACATTTTATTAAATATTTTAAAGTGTCAAAGTAAGCAACAACCACACCATCGGTTGACCCTTCCAATGTCCTATCAGTGAGGAATAATTGTAATGAATTAGGGGATTTGAAAATTCATTCCTGTATTGGTGGAAAAGCAAACGAGTAGCATTGTGCTTCTTGAATCATAATTCTTACAATAACTCGATGGAGAATCCACCCAGCAAATATCGACAATGACTTAAAAACATGCCGTGGCTACTTTACCAGCTGGTGTAGTGGCCAGGTAGCCCCAGTGAAGTCACTTTCTTGCTTGGGGTCCCAGAACTGGAACCATCAAACGCAGCCGTGGAGACTTGGTTTGTTGGGATTTCGAACTATTCACTCTTTTCCTTTACCCTTTTGATGTGCTGATATCCTCCCTTAAGCTCATTCTTCTTGTATTGGCGGATGCCAGATTCTTTCAGCATTAATTATTTCCCCTTAACTTTTTTGAGAAGGTTGAGATCCTTCATCATGTCTGCTAACGCCAAAGAGGAGAGGGAATGCTGGGTCGTTCTTAGTCTTATTAATTCCTAACCAACTACAAAGTATGTATTTGTCTATGGAGTGCGTGCATGCGTGGGCGTGTGTGTGTCATTATTTCGCTACAGCTTGGCGTGGTTTACAGCAGTTGCTAATAAGAACTCATCCCGTTCGTCAAAATGCTTAACAGATATTTGTGGGAGTAAGAGCGAGATAAATAAACTTTGAAGTTGGTCCCTGCCTATAATAGGACACAGAAACTCGTCCTTTTCTCGAAAGCGTGAACTGTTGGAATTGTTCATGTGTTGGTGGGGACAAAAGTGAAACCCAAGAAATCTCTGTCCGTCGCATCTCTTACCCCACTCTGTTTTTTCCTCTTGTTGTAAATATAAAAATCTTATATTTAAAAAAATAATAATTAAATATTAAAATTATAACATTTGTTACAATTTAAAAATCCTTATTTCTGTTAGTTACTACTGCTGCTAGCTTTCGTAATTGGTCTATATGTCTTTATTATTATTTTATTTTATTCTTTTTGGTTGTTCCTAACTGGTACAGAGTTTGGCTATAAATTAGTGACCCATCAGTAGGAACATCAAGACGTAGAATTGTGTGCCGATGGAGAGTCCACCAGGAAAATATCTGTTAACTGCTGTGCTCTTATCTCTCATGATGGTTGGACAACGGGGTGCACGAGCAACCATAGATAATATCCCTCAAGCTCAAAACATTGTCCCATCGTTGGAAGAGGGCCAACCCCTACAAGAGAATGTTGTAACGAGTAACAAGGGAAGGAGCAACGGAGGTGGGTGTAGGGGTGGAGGATATGGCTGGGGATGGGGTGGCGGTGGCGGTGGCGGTGGAGGAGGTGGCGGTGGTGGTGGATGGGGATGGGGATGGGGAGGAGGTGGAGGTGGCTATTATGGATGGGGATGCAGGAACCAACCAGGCAGAAGCGGGCACCGTCTGCCCAAGAAGAGAGGCGGCCAAAACGAGGAGTATAAGATGGGGGAATTTGCTGAGTGCATGGCGAGAGGCAGGTGCAGAGGAATGAGGCTGGATTGTCCGCTGCACTGTCGAGGCCCCTGTTTCTACGATTGCAGGCATATGTGCAAAGCTCACTGCAGACGCTGAATCATATGTCCCTTTCATCTGCCAAAATTTATCTACTCGATCGTGTTCTGTTTGAAATCTTATCAGCATATCACATATGCTAGCTTCAGTCAGAAAGCCATGTTGATTTTCTTTTGTTGAATGTGCTGGTTTATTGTGCTTATACTCTTTTCATGGTGTTCTGCATGGCAGACCATTAATATGAGTGTGTGTGTGTGTGTGAAATGGCTTTAGTGAAAAAGGTTGGTGACAAACACTTGTCAAATATTTTATATTTTTAAATACACTTTATTTCGCTTTTCCTGAGCCCTATCACCCACAACCTTTTTCACTTATAAAGTATATTTAAAAATATAAAATATTTGATATATAAAAAAAAATATGTAGAAAATAAAAAATTCACGAGCCTGCGCACAAATTTTCAAACAGAGAAAATTGAATTTAAACTTTAACTCATCAAAGATTTGAGGTTGAGTTGGAGCTTTAATTGAGTTGGTTCAAAATGATTGTGCTCCAGAAGTATTGTTGCTCTTCAAGTGGTGCAGTGGACGAAGGTGGGTCTTGGTGACAACTCATACTTTATTTTTGTCTTTTGAAGTTTATGTTGAGAAAAAATATATGAGGGTGAATGTCATCGGTTATTGAATGAGTTTTCTAAGAAAAAATAGATTGATAATATTTTCATATCTATCTATTTGTTGAAGAAGTGTCATTCAATTCATCAATTGCAAGCCGTATTTTTTGTCTATGTCACACGAGGGGTTTGTGATTAAAAATATGATTGGACGAGGCTTGTGGGTGTTGGGATGCATATGCAGGGGAGCATCCGTGCCGGTGGATTTTTTCAATTGAACTTTGGGATAAATTTTTGATTGAACTTAACTTGGCACAAGATTAATTTTGTTAGTGCATTGAATTTTTTGTGAAATAATTTATTTAAAACAATGTTCTAATTTATAGAACTATTTTTTTTTTGTTATTAAGTTATTTATTTGTTATTTTATTATGAAATAATTCTCTGCGTTACCAAAATAAGTTTACGCTATCAAATAATTTATTCGAAATTTTAATAATAAAATAAAGCTCCAGTTTATTAAAATAATTTTAAAATTAATTTTTTGTATATAGTTTAACAAGGGCTATGTTTTGATACAAATTTGGAATGATTTTGTGCCCATTAGAATACTCACTTCCAAACTTTTTATTAATCAAAATATTCGTCTCTCATCTCTTCCTCTCTTTTATTTTTGGGCTAATTTTAAATAACCAACTTTCTTTCCCAACAAAATTTGTCTCTCAAGAATTGCAAAGTGAAAGTGAACCCCAATTAAAATTTGGACTAAGAAAGGGTAAAAACAGAGATTGATGTGCAAAAAAAATATTCACCCAGCCCAATTTAGCCTGGACAAATATGTATTGAGTGGGCTGGGGTTCGTCAGCATGTGCCTGATCTGGACTCCAGATTGGACTAGGCTTAAGAGGTTACCTCACAAAGCAGATCTAAACTGGGCTGAGCTTGTTGTGGCCCACTCATGTGACAACTGAGCGTGGAATGCGGTGGAGGTCATGTGACACAAGTCAGGCTTGGAAAAGACAAAAATGTATTGGTCCCCCATCCGCTCCTTCCCTTGGGGCCTGGCAATGAAGGTTGAACATTACACACAAGCCATTCAAACTCATTCGTTACCCACAATTTTCTTGACAATTGAATACAATTTGCAAACTCGTGACACAAAAAATTTTTTAAAAAAAATATGACAATTCTATTTTGACCACAATGAAGTAAAAACATTTTTTATGCTATTAAATTTAATTCAACAAATCAAACACTTAATCCCTTAATTCAGGTGCTAAAATATGTTAAAATAATTGCTTAATAAAAATAGTTAATGAATTGTGTTAAATTTATAAATGGATTAACGGGTTGGCGTCAATCCATGGATAATTTGAAATCGATTTATTTTTTTACTTTGAATTCTTTAGATCTGATTCAATTTCAATTCACACCTATAAAAGTTTGATCACAACTTGGTTAACTTTGTATTAAGCTCAAATCGTATTTTTAAATAAGCAATGCAACACGGGTCTTAGTGGGACAAAAAAAAAAAAAGAAAAAAACCCTTCGTTTTAATGGTTGGCCATGCAGGTTATCATGTGAAGTCTTGTAATTTGACCATGGGGACGACCTGGTTCTTTCACCAACTCTCCTCTTTTGGAAATTGTCGTGGTTCTGTTCTAACAACAACCAAAGACATATTCTCCAAGTCTTTTTGATAAGAAATTTGAGTTCCATCGCAGGATGTCAAGACATCTTTACTTCCATTTGAACTTCGAGACATAACATGATGTGTTCGTATAATAATGACATTGAATTCAAAATAAAAATGAAAAAAATAGCAAGCAATTTCTGCCCCCAATCTTTTCTTTAGATGATTATTCAATTTTCTCCACCGAAAAGAAAGGGGAGGGGGGGGGGGGGTGTTCAGGTCAATTCTTTGTTTTATTCATCTCAATCAAAACATTAGAAACTCAAGCATATTTCAAATCGAATGGAAAACCAGTTTTTACTACTTTAATTGACATATCCTAAAGAAAAAAATATATTATACCATAGCAATTATTTAAATAAGTATTTATTATTTTTTGTGTCTTTGTATATGATTATATACTTAATTTATATATAATAAATAAGTTATTAAGAACTAATAAATCAAGTATTATATATTTAATTTGTTTGACTTTTAAAAATAATTCATTAATTATATATTTTTACTCAAATAATAATTCTATATGGATTAGTATATAAATTAGTTATATAATTTAAAAATATTATTGACATATTTTTAAATTTTGCATTAATATATATATATATATAATAAATAATACTAATTGACTAATTTTTTAAATTCGATTAAACTGGTTAAATGAGATTCGATCGATTTTATGTCTGGTTGTAAAAATGAAGAAGGGGCTGAGATGCGCCTAATTATAGTCGGCAAATGCACAGAAATATCTGGTTCAAACAATCATGTTTCACGTTCATACTAACCCATGAAATAAAATTGAACGTAAACCCAGCTTTTACTACTTCAATTCACATTTCTTGAAGTTGGACAAGTACGTAGAAACTATCTGATTCAAACAATCATGTTTAACTTAAACCCAAGTAAGAAAATTATGATTTGAAGGAGTTGCCAGTTGGACACACCAGATGCCAAAACTACGCTTTTTACGTCTTCAAATTCAACCTTTTTCCGTTGCCTTGTCCATGAATTTCGTAGTCAAAATTCTTACTATTGCTAGTCAGCAATTATTTCCATCAACCTCACAAGATTGCAAAAGGGTGCACGTGTTCTAGTCCAAAAGATTGCCCATTTTCTACCCTCTATGTCTACAATTTTGTTTATGCATTGACCCTTCTAGAAGTAGACTCTCTCATTTTTCTTTTGAAGTTCGTGTGATGGCCAGGTTGACATGACTGAATAAACTAAGTGGCCCAAAATATATTACAAAGAAAGAAAAAAATAGAAAAAATAATTTTAAGAAATTTTACAACTACATGATTCCGTGTAGATTGAATTTTCCTTGCCCACAAATTCAAACTTCCCTCGAGTACGTGACAAGCAAAATAATTATTACTTCAAGTAACCTCTATGACATTATTATTAGAGCTCAATTGTCAACGATTACAATTATGGTTCATTGAGACTTTCTTCAAAAGATGACAAAATCTCACTTTCCTTTTAATAATTTTTCCACACGTTCATATTTTCCAGCAATAACATTTTAGTCAAAAGTGAGGTGCGGCAGAATTGAATCTTGAACTCGATATGGTGGAATAAATTTCCAAGCTGCAGGTTATAGAAGATATTTTGATGGTCTTAACTACGCCTCACATCAACAAGTATTTTGGGTTTTTAAGTTGTAATAATACCAATTGCCTGCTCAACTGCAAGGTTTACCTGGAGTAATTGTGGCCAACAAACCAACATCAATAAAGGAAATCATATCCCAGAATTGAAACATTTATGTTTCTTTCCTCTATAAACCCTCAGATTTCTGTTATAATGCTTTCAGATAGTTGAAGCAAAAAAACTTGTTTGGTAACCATATTTTGGTGATCTTTTCAATATCTATAATTCAATACAATTTGAGTAAAAAATGTTAGGGATTTATTCAATTGAATACTAAGCATCTTAATTCTTTTCTTGAAAATTGCATGGTATTAATTCACATGAAAACATAATTGGATCCATTGTTTGCAGTGTACCACCAATCCATGATTGATGGTCTGAGCATACATTAGGGAGAGGGTACCTTTTGAGTGAAAACAAATGCCTAATGTTTTCAAATGCATTTTTTTTTACGTGAATTAAGACCAAATCCCTTTATCTATATTAGAACACCGATAGTCCAAAAGTCAACTAGACCATCAACAATTGTCAACTGAACCCTTGGGATTTCGCACACTATAAAATTAATCCCTCACACCCTTTTTTTAGTTAATGATTCAATCCGTTTAATTTGTAAACTTATTTGATCACTTTAAGTAGGATCAAAACCTTATTATGATAAACAAACATGCAATTCCTGATGCAACGCACACGCCCAAATGCGCCCATAAGATACTTTCTAATTCTAGCAATTACAGAAGCCTAGTTGGGCTCATTTCTTCAATTTGTTTAGGTTGATGTGAAGGAATATATATCCATGAAATGGCAGGACTAGTGCAACTATCCGTTGAGAAACGCGAAAAAAGATTAATGGAGAATTAAAACTTGAGAACTGAGAACCCCACACAGCTCCAACTAGAAGTAATGGTCCCTCTTCTGCTGCTTGATCCTCTCTCCTACTATATTTAGGCTTTTGTCCTCTTGTTTTGCTTGGGCAACTGTCTGCCATTGCCGTGTTACCATGCTCTTTTTGCACCCTTTTACTGTGGGCAGTTGCCAACTGGAACAAAAGGCTCCACCTCGCTTCTTGTGGGTGATGTTGTGTCTCATCCAAAGGCAAGAGAGAAGGTTTAGTTTCTGAAGGTGATGACTGCCCACCCCCTTTTCGCCCTCATGTCCTTCTGCTGCTCCATATGGCATATGCATGTCCACCTCAAATTCAAAAAGTCAAGAGAATCACTGATTTTTTTGGTCCTTGCTTCTCTTGCTGTATTTGCAAAGGGTAGGAATAGGACCCAAATTTGTCGTTCCAGCAAAACAAAGAGTTAGGCTTAAACAGATTAGCACAACAAATTATGGCATATGTCTCAAGTTCACTAAATAATAGATGAAATCTTAAGAGCAGGCTTTGGTATTTATGAGAAAGAAGGTTCAAGAATGACAGTAAATAGAGGTGGAATATTTTGTCCCCACCAGGGGATAGTACTTGAGCTGGACACAAGCACTTGCATCCAATTTTTGCCAGTGGTGTTCGTCTTATCTAATCGTAAAGATCGTCAACCCTTCTGCTATTGGACAGCCTCAGGCTCACAGGCCCTACTCATTTGGGATCAAAAGAAGCAAGTTAGATTACTTGAAAAAGAAAGGCCTTCTTCAACTGTCACTTGTGCAGTTTCAAATCAAATACCAATGATTTTTCTTGAATCAATCATGACATGAGAAAGAATGACTTGTGCTTAGTTTGTGTACGCCAGATTTAACAAGCCACGCTTCACTTGGATTTAATGGGGTTTTTCCTTTTTTTCCCTCTCTCTCTCTTTTTTTTTTACATTGGAGATAGCAGAAGATATTTACAGACAATTAGGCCCTTTCCAACTGGAAAACCACACGTAGGAAAAAAAAAAAGGGCTTGATGGGTGGTGCTAGCCCTGGAGCACAGAGGGGTGAAAACAGATCGAACTACATCAATCAAAAGTCCAAAAATAGATAAAGAAAATTGAAAAAAAAAAACAAAACAAAGAAGAAGAAGCAACTAATATGGAACAGAGAGAGCAATGAGAAACAACACAAGTAATTTGGGGATATGTCGTTGAAACGACGTCTTTCTACAGGCACTACCACAAAGTTCTGATTCTCTTGGAGGCACTGAAAGGTGGGCTGATCTGTGGAACAACAAAAGAGCTTTCTTCACTCCACTTTCTGCTAGATTTGATGTTATTAGCAGTAAATTCCTTAGACTGCTCCTTGTTTGCATTTGATGCCCCAGAGGCCAGCTCTTTAGGCTGATAAGATTGATTTTGGGTCAGATTCAAAGGAGGAGGAACTCGAGGGACCCAGAAGCCCATTTTTTCAGCACTCATATTGCTCTCAAGATCAGCATCCCAGGAAGGTAGCGCATCATTGTCTCCAGTCTAAAAATCATGAAAAAAAATCAAATAAAACTCAAAGAAGGGAAACACAATTTTTATACTATTATAATCTTTTTTTCAGATTATAAGAATAGCTTTGAGTATTTTGTACAACATGTAGATGAAAAAGTAGCAGTAATGCAAACCTTACAGAAACCATAAGAAGGGAAAGAAGAATCAAGCAAGTCTTCAACACGCCACCCGGGCAACATCTCTATCAAGTATTCTGATATGCTGCTTGCCGCAACTGAGCTATTTATCAGATTGGCTGCACTCATATTCCGAGTATTGCTTTTCTCACAAGATTCTGGTGGTGCCACGTCAAAGCTTTCAACTTTTGTAACCATTTGGGTGGAGGGTTTATTGTAATTTGAGGAAACAAGAAGAGGCTTGTCTTTTGAAACTTGGGTCTTGTTGTTTTTAACAGCACCTGAGGCATTGTTTGATAAGGTAGAGGAAGCTGTTTCTGCTGACGATGGTGAGGGCGAACAAAGGGCAGAAGTTACAGAAAGTTCGAGGCCAGTTAGGAGGAATCTGGTGTGCTTCTGAGTCTGCTCATTTGCCTTGTGAATGGAAAGATCACACTCACTGCACAGAATTGCCCTGTCTTGGCGACAAAACAAGAAAGCCCTTCTCTCCTACGCATGAAAAAATCCCACAGTGCAATGAGCAAATATTAACAAGAACATATGAAGGGAAGAAGAAAAAGGAAAGACTAAAACTTTATAGCTTAAATCTTGATGGTATCGAGAAAGAGAACTAACATAAGAAAAGAAGGCAAGATTGCCGTCAGACCTGGCAGATGTCGCAGAGGGGAGCCTGTTTGGGCGACGGGTGGTGGAGTGAGAAGCGCTGGTGTTTGCCGGCGAGCTTGTTGGCGTGGTGGACGCGTTGGTCGCAGGCAGCGCAGAGGGCGGCCTCGTCAGCCACGCAGAACACCGATGCTTCGTCTCTGTCACAGACATCGCACAGGATCTTCATCCGATTGGTCTTCAGTTTCTGATACTCTTCCTTTTTGGGGTTTTTTACCTCGATCAAGATTGTTGGGTGACGACTACAGATGAGAATACAGAGAACTGAGAGGAAAGCGAAGGTGGGTGGGGGGAGCGTTGAAATTTGCAAGAGGGATAGAAAGGGTAAGAGGGAAAGCAGGAGATAAGGAGTGGCTTCATTAATTTATTCAGCCAGCTTCCACCATTAGAAATTATATGGATCTAATTATGTAAAATCTGTACATTATATTAAAAGTATGGATGGAGTCAAGTATTAAATTTACGTGTATATATCTCTTCAATTTAATAATAACAAGATCATATATCTTGTTATTATTTTATTTTTATCTTTTTTCTTTTTCTTAAAAAAATAAATTAACTATTTATTAATTTTATATTACATAAATTCAATTATGCCAAAATTACTAGTATGCATAACTCCTTTTTATTTTATTTATTTATTTATTTATTAAGATGTGGTAGGAGTGTTATTAAGTGAGGTTTGAGTAGAAATTTAAGTTTGAGGGCTATTTTACAGATCAAACTCAAGTTAACGACATTTAAAAGAACATATAATAAAGGTTCAAAGTGAATATAGGAAATTAGATATATTCATTTAATTTTTCGTAATTTATGGGTTATAGAATAAGAACTTGCGCAATAAGTTTACAGATTTATAAACTAAAACTATTTAATACATGTAGAAATCGAAAGGTATAGATAATCAACATAAATCTTACGGATTATTTAATGATTCAAAAATTATTTAAACTAAAACCTTAAAGATTATTTTGAAAGATCAAAAATTTTACGGATTAATTAATGATTCACAACTATGTTTGGCATATTTGAGTATTTATTGTGATTACATTTATTTTTCAATTATATCTTTATTTTATAAATAATTCAATTAATAATATAAAGTTAAAATAGTCTTTTAAATTATTTATAAAAGAACTACTAAAACTTTAATTATTTTATGATTGTCTTCGAATAGCATTATTTATCTTATAATTTTATATTAAATTTTTAATATATTAAAGGTTTTAATTAAATAAATAAAATATGTTATTAATTTAAATAAAATAAATTGTCTTAAATAATCATTAATAATAAACATGCCCTGATTAAATTAGCCGACCGCACAGCTCGATTTCTTCTCATTTCTTATCAATTGTCTTTCAGCCTCCATAGGCAAGTCAATCTTCATATTTCTTTATTTCAATCGATTGTTTAATTTAATTTTTAAATTGTAAATGCACGACAATTGAAGGTGCCACGTGTTAATAAAGATAACGGCACCTGCTGTTTAGAATAAATTTGTAATTTCCCATCCAATAAATTGTCTGCTGTGCAGATCGATCATCAATTTGAGAGATATAGAGGTATTATACTAAAGTAAAATTCAAATGAAAATTTATTTAGAAACAATTGTAATGACATAAATTATGGACCCAATAGTCTTATCCATATCTATACCATATTATTAAGAGTTTGAGTCCAATTTAATTCTACATTATACATTTACAATATTTCCTTTGATATATAAGTTTACATAATTACCCTTTCACGCATAAAAACAATTATTAATGCATCATTACTATTTTTCTATACTATTTATCTATAGCAAAAAGTTTTAGTTACATGTTATAAAATCACACAACTATCTTTAATTATTCTTCTTGTTTTCTACCCTTTTGATATTTTCTTTTAATTTATTATTTTGTTTTGTTTCTTTCCTCAAAATTTATCTATTTTCATTTATCTTGTTTTAAATATTTTTTATACTTTAAGTCTAAATCAATTCTTTGGGTTGTTCATTGTAAAATTAAAGTACTATCATTAATTTTAATTTTTTAATTTTTCTCTTTTTTTCTTTTTTTTAACTTATTATTTTATTTATTTTTCTCTCAAATGTTTTCTCTTTTTTTTTTTTCCTTACTTTAAATCTTTTTAATTTTAATAACTTTTTGTGATTAAAACACAATATTCTTTTATAAATCATAAATTAATTTACACGAGGGTACTGCTTTATTCTAGTATATAATACTGGCCCTTTCAATTAGCATAAGGATCCACAAGCAATAAATATGGCCAGATCAGCTCCTACCCATATTAATTTTGGCCTCTACAATTTTCAATGTCAGAAAATTGGGAAAATTGATTAATTATTATATGTGCTGTCCAACAATAACTCAAGGGAATATCTTAATAATATGCTACATATTATTTTAATCCCATGTTCAATTTTTTGTTTAGTTCTACTAGATTTGCTTTTTTTTTTTTTTTAATCATCATTTTCCTCCCTTTAGTTTCTCCCCCTCATAAGCGTACTTTTATGATGCAATTTGATTAGATCTCTTCCTACTTTCTTAAGCAAAGAGGAATATTCTTGTTGATAATGATAATTTACATTATTTGTTACTTCCAAAATTATGAAACTCTATATCTGTGCATATTTATTTAAAATTGTAAAATTATTATATTCCAAATAATATAAATAAAATTATTTAAAATTAAAAGTAAAAAATTCGAAAATAGAAAATAGAGAAAGATCAAATTTGAAAAGGGATGAAAAGTGAGAGAAAAACAAATAAAAATATTAAATTAAAAAGAGAGAGAAAGAAAAGGATAGAAAAATATAAAATAATTTAAAATGAGAATAGTTGTAAAATTTTATATTTTGCAACAAAATCGCACTGCTAATTTTTTTATCACATGTTAGACTAAATAAATATTAATTAAAATTAGTACTTTCAGTTTAAAATTCCAATTCAGAATATACCTGAATTAATTTCAACCGCATCAAAATGCAAATTGGATCTTCCATTCCATTTTACAATGCATAAAAAGTGTATACAATTTAAAATAGTAAATAAATATTAATTTGAATTATGAGATTCACACAAATCTAGAAATATCCAAATCTATGCTCTTGATTATGTCTCTTTTCTCGCAAGTGGAATGGGAAACATTAAATATTAAGGTGTGGGAAATTCTTAAATTATTATTTTTCTAAGGACGTCCAAAATGTATTAAATATTAAGTATTTTCCCATAATGTGTACTCTTTAATTTTTGGATGAAATATTTGTCTCTTCACTTATGTTTGTTTTGCAATGAAATCATGTACGACACTTATGGGGTTGACAACATTATACACGCACATACAACTTAGTTAATTTTTATTATCCTCCAAAAATTTGCTACTCGTGTATTCTTTGGCAAAATATCTTTTTTAAAAAATAAAATTTTTTAAATCGTGGACCATATGTGACCAAATTAGACAACAGAATCAGCAAACGAGGAGATTTATCATATATGTTTGCTCAGTCAAACATAGGCCCCACGTCAGTCACAGCGAATATGATGTGATTTGTTGATTATTTCCACGAATGTGATTTGTTTTTTTTTTTTTTACCTTCTAAAAACAAAATGATTTGTTTATTTTAAAATTTTGATACGTACTTTTATTTTAAAATTAATATTAAAATAAATGAATTTAAAAAAATATAATAATTATGTATATATTTTTGAAGTCAAAATTGTAAAACCAACATAGTTATTCAAATGCTGATAATGACCCACATTATGTTTTCGTTACTAAGAATTTAGTGAATGGAATTTTATATTTTAATACAAACCAATATTTATGTGGGTTGGATTTAGGGGGAAAATTTGCTTCTTTTAAAATGTCGCAATAATTAATTTTGAGTGTCCCCTATATTATATTTTTTTCTACCTTGATAAGGGTGCAATTATTAGCGTTGATGTGGATCTTACATTAGTTTTCTTATCTCTAATCACTCCATAATTAGGAAGAAAAAATGTGATGTATTTTTCCTTTCAGTAACCTTATTGATTAACTATGCATAGAGTTAATTTGAGTTCCCACTTAATTAAAACAATGAGAAGCAAGTGGTTTCCCACTAACTGATTTATTATATTCATCAAATAATTTATGTTCTTCACATCAAAATTCGAACAAGAAATGATAATAGGACTAGAATAATACGAAGATTATTATTATTATTATTATTATTATTATTATTATTATTATTATTATATCAAAGTGGGAAGTGGAGTGCGCACGTGCATGAGAGTCCTCAATGCCGAAGTTGACAAAAGTAACCAACCACAAGAGAGAATTTAGGAAAATGGAAGTTCTTCCATGATGAGGGAACGCCATAAAATGGTTGGACAATTTGCGGTGTTTTCATCGTATATTTCAAATTTTTATCTTATTTTTGAAAAATATCTCTATTTTAAATTTAATTATCAAACTAACTCAATTCCATAATTTCATCTTACAAAATTAAGAAACATTTCCAAAAAAATGAAAAAAAAAAAAGAAAAATCTATTTTCATGATTTGAATTCATAGAAATGGCTCAACTCCTCTATGCTTTATTTGTTTATGACACATATAATTTATTATATAATAAAAAATATACAAACAAATATAATTTATCATCAATATATGAATATTTATGTTGGATAAATTTAATTGAAATCATTGTATAATTTTTTTGTCAATTATTCTATTAAAACATAATAACTATAGATAATAAATTGACAAATTTTACTTTCTATAAATTAGATATTTAATACAGAAATTAAAATTGTTGAGAAAAATAAAATTAGTCACCATATGATCATAAAAAAGTTTTATGCGTAAGTAATTTTGCTATTTTTTATTTAATATTTTTATACAATGTTGATATAGATACATTTAACCCTTTGTCATGTTTGTCTTATGTGATGTTCGTTTATGTATTTTTTATTATATGATAAATTTTATTTGTTTGTTTATTTCAAAATGCTTAGTTCGATAAATATTTTCAAAATGAGGATATTTTTAAAAATAAGATAAAAATTCAAGACAAACAGCAAAAAAAACCCAATTAAAGACTAGTTTATGGAATCTAAACAAATAAGGCACTAACAAAATTCAATTCCACGATTTGAGTTCACATAATGTAATTCCGTGATTTTATTGTGTGGAATTGGATCATATTCATAAACAATTTAAAGATTAGGATATTTTCAAAAAATGAGATAAAAAAAATTGATACAAATAGTAGAAAAAACCTGGACAATTTGCATTTGCTAAAGAAAAGAAATATCCTACAATTATTCAATGAAATCAAGAGCTAACATACTGTGGCGCAACTCAAGATTAACCAAAATCGGTCATCAAAATATATTTTAATATGATCCGACTAATTGATGCCTACGTCTATACAAGAGGTATTTTGTATGTTGTATTTGTGATATACGTTTATGTACAAAGTAAGAAGGAAACCTCCATTAACATTACTATAAAGAATATATTGAGTTATTATACTGATTATCATTTTTTCTGCTTTCTGAAGATATTTATAGAAATCATTCCCTTCTGGACGTAGATTCCAGGTACGTGATTGTTGCCCATTCTGACACTGCTGGGTCGACAAAGATTACAACGATCGTTTCTTTCTTGACGGGGGCTGAATGTGATGGTCATCCTTAGGAAATGCATTTATATTATTTTATATGTTGAATATTTTAGTTCACATCACCACGAAATCACAAGAAAAATTAATTCCTATAATTAATAAAATTACACAAGCTACTGGGAGAATCTTATCACTATGCACGCAGAAGATAAGGTAAAGGATACATTTCATATGACCATGTTGGTGGCTGCCAGCATGGCACTACTGACTCGAGTAGAGATCTATTCTCTACATTTGATTCCCATGCATTGAATCTGGTTTCACTTTTTGTGCCAATTGGCGGCCACTTCTTTTATTTTACTGTTTATTTGTTGTCGTCTGACAATGTCTGTCAGACTACAAACATGAACCTTTTTGGGCTTTTAGAAGCTTTGACTGTTCCACAAATTACGACGTGAAATACAAAACTGAAAATCCATCAAGGGAGACCTCCACCTTTTGCAAGTTCTGTAGTTATTCATGCATACATACATGATACATGCGTGCATACATAATTAAGAATAATAATAAGTTAAAAGAAAAAAAGAGAGAAACTGTTAGAAAAAATAAAAAAGAAAAAGAAAAAGAAAAGTAATGGGCAACTAAAAACTTGATTAACTTAATATATAGTACTTGTAAAAATTCGCACACCACACACTCAATGCCTGTTCAATTTTATTTATAAACTATAAAATTATTGTATTTTAAATAATAGAAATAAAATTATTTAAATTAAACGTATGATGAATATTTTAAATAATAAAATGAAGAATGACCACAAGAATTTGAAAAAAAAAACAGAGAGAGAGAGAGAGAAATTTTGAGAGAAAAATATAAATACAAATAATAAGTTAAAAGAAAAGAGAAAAAGGAAAGGAAGAAAGAAAATGATTTAATGAATAAAAATAGATACACAGATAGACGGGTTTTGTCAAATTTTGAGTCAAGTGGCTCAACGGGCTTAATCTGAATGGGCCAACCCAATGTATTACCGAATCATGGGCCGGAAAGTTTTGGAAATGATTGTTTTCATATTTTTTATCCTACCAACGCAAAATACGCTCATTGTATTTTTTAAATCTTTTTTTTTTTTGGTTAATTTTACAAAATTTTTGAAAAAGAAAAAATAAAACTAAAAACTAACACCTAAAAACTATAACAAACATAACATTTGTAATCCACGAAAGACTTCTGATCCTAACCTGACCCAAAAAATTTGTGTTGGGCATTTACAGAAGAAATTGTTCAGTATGCTTACGCTTTGTGTTTGCCGACCCAGTTAAACCCTACCAAAAGAGCCCACAGCCTGGGCATCCACGTCATGAAAACAGGCAACAACCCCTGCAGCTCGTTATTACTCAACCCCAAGGCCACAGCCCCCGCTTAGTCATGCCCATGTTGTTGGGCGCTTGCAAGAACGCGAAACTGTGGGTTGCTGAACAGAAGGGTGATCGAACAACTAAGAATCATCCCACTTATCTCGTCCAGGACTTGTCCCAATATCAGCATCCCTCGTGGAGTTCGTTTATGGAGCGTGGCAAGATTTCCAGAACAATGGCCGATATTAGGTTGTCCTTCAACTGGCCAGATAGACTGTTTTGTTCGAGCTCAGGAGAAGGATGCAACTCGGTGGGATTAAAACTGGTGAGAGGACAGTCGTGAAGGAAAAAGAGTTGTTGAAGGCGTGAGTTTAACGGATGAAGGAATTCTTGGAGAAGCTGAGCCAGTGGTGTGGAGGAGGGTATGGTATGATCAGGAAACTACCATAAGCTGATGGTGCAAGATACAGGTGCTCTCATATGGGTTTAGGGTCAAACCCAGGTTTGAGTTGTTTTGACCAGTGGTATGTCATCTGGCTGGTCCTTGCTAGGCCATTAGTTGAAAAAAATGCAAGGATACATCAGAAATCTACTGCCCCAAGAAATAGATGAGAAAAATGTATTCTGATGTTCTGGCCAATACCAAAACCTTGAAGAGCAAAAGATCCTTTGCCAATGTTAACCTCCAGTCTTTAGTTCTTAATTCACTATAATTTGCCTTTCATTTAGCTGTCTTTGATTTAGGAGACTGTAACCTGCTGCATGCTTTACACACCACCCCATTCTTGTTACAAAACATGAAGAGAATGATTACAGCCAAAGAAGGCGACACTTGTTATTACATTAAGGACGCTATTATAAGTGATTTGAGCAGAAACATGTAAATCCTTGGGAGCCCACAAACAGGGCATCAAAGAATTGATACAGAATTATAGATTCAGCGTAAGGTTAAGCATACTCACTTCCTCTTGATCAAATGATAATCTGATGTAAGAGTTTCATGCTAGCAGTTTAGCCTGGCACCATTAGACACACATATAGGCGTATATCGTGCCATTATAAACTGCTTTGGCTTTACTAATTCCTGTGAAATAGTACACATCAACTTTTGAAACTGAACTTAACTGCATGAGCAAGTCTTCAAGTTCAAAGAAATCTGGTTAGCAGAGAACAGATGATGTCCTACTATTTTTGACAAAAAAAAAATGTAAAAGAAAAGAGAAGGTCAGAAGAAAACAAGATCTAGTCTTCCTAAATTTAGAATCCTGGTTAACTGTTTATACATTGACTAGCTACTCTATGACTTATTCAAGGAGGCGCTGGGGCAAAAATAGCACCTTCCTGAATTCAATCCAGCTTGTTCAACTTGTGTGCAGAGGCTTATGGTCCAACAAAAGGCTCCCTCCGCGTACTACTTTACAAGTGCACGATTAGCCTCAAATACAAATGACAGTCCTCTTATCTGAAAATTGCAAAACTCGACAAGTGAATTTAAAGTGTGGCACAAAACATGCAGACAAGGAGAAAAATCCCTGCCAAGCTTAGTTGCTATATGTTACCTCAACAAGACAACCAGAAACAAGGCTTATACTCTGTCCAGACACCACTTCTTTGCCATTTACAAAAATGGAAGATTTCCCCAGGTTCTTCAAATGGAACATTCCATGTGTATCCGTCTTCATAATAGCCTAAACAGTGTTCCAGGAAACATATAATTAAGCACATCAGCATGCAGTAAATAAATCTTAATCTTGCATTGCAGGGACATTGGCAAGGAATCTATTAAGCTGTGAAAAGCAACAAGGAAATAAGAAAGGTAAATTAACCAAAAATGAAGTTTCACCAAATTTGGATTCCAAGTTATTAACAAGCCATTTTTGTCATGATTGAATATAAGGACAATGTTTAAGTAGTCAATGCAGTTTCAAACAAGCATTTAACATGGTCTTTTTATACCCAGTTATATTAGAAACCTTCGGTAAATTAATTTAAGCCAAGGTCTTAATATCTTAAATAAGAGTTTCTAGTACATCAGTCCATCAATTTTTCAAATCAACGTCAGTTAAATAAAGCAAGCATGCCCCAGAAATTTCCTTCCTTCGAGGTATGCAAACCAGACTACATATTAAAAGACCATACTATCATCTTAATGATAAAGAAGATAACAATGTGTGGACTCTGGCAAGGGATTCCTTGAGGATGTTCAATTTGCAATAATCATGTTCTTACTGCCAATAAGAAATTTTTGGCCTGCATCACAGGTATAAATGAATAGGAAGCCCTTCATCCATGCAGGAAGTGGCCGTTGACTTGGGAATCTTAAAGATGCTGGTCAGTTACGTAATAGCATATTTGGATTAGAGAATAATCAAAATTCACAAATTGTTATCTCCTATTTACAGATCCCAAAATATTACACTTCTTACATTCTTTTCTATGCTAAGCCCCACCTCCAATGAATGACACCTTTTTTATAAAGCAAACACTGTACATAATAAAGTTGCTTATCATGGATAATTTCATGGGACAAATAAAGGCGACACAATCTCAATGAACTCTTCCAACCTTCTCCATCTCTTACAGGGAAATCACCCTATAATCATGAGAAACTGAACAGGTTTTGCTGCTAAAGGCATTTCATGGATCTACTAGACTCAATATCAAAAAGCAAGTGCCAACAACCATACCAATCATTTGCACAACAAAACATAGAAGTTGACTTGCCTGTCTTCGAGAAATTTTACCACCATTTTTTTCTCTTCCAAGGTCAATGTCAACTTGAATATCTTCAGTTGACCTGCCGATTAAAACCTGAAAGCAGTAATAATTTCTTTTCTAAGACAAGAGAGCATGTGCAGAGAATCTTCAGGTTTCACTATTTTTTGACATATCATGTACATCTTACTTATTAACAGCTCATAATTTCATTGAACATCTAAAAAACAGGAGAAAGTGAAGTTTACTCAACAATCAACACAGTTGAAAACCTTCGACATTGATATTTAGTAGAGAAGACACCAAAGAAAGCTCATAGTTAACTTTGTCTGAGAATGAGTAATTTTGAGACTGGCTCAAAAAGCTAGAGCACCTTGATCCAAAAAATTACAGAATCCATCACTATCAAGGAAGCAATACAAGAGTACAGGAAAAATTCTCTTCTGAACTTGTTTTACTGTTAAACTTGTGAAAACTTACAATTTCTATAGAATTTGAAGGGCGCAACTGCCTTTCTACTATGAATTACAACTGAAGAAGATGACGTGTATACAAATAACCAGAATTTCTAATGAAACCAATGTTCAGCAATTCAAATAACTCATGGTTTATTAAAGTGGCTACAACAAGGTTAGGATATTTTTCAATCTTTAGGTAAAATTCTGAATGTCAATTGAAATCATGAGAATACCCAGTAGACCTGAAACTAAGAACAAGTTTTTATGGAAATCAAGTAGGCAACGCAGGAATCTCTTTAATTTAATGATAAAATTGTCAATGAACTTCATGCCTTGAGCAAAAAGAAATTTATAAACTCCAACCTGTATCATTAGCAGGGAAAGGCAATAACGTGTTAAGATACCTCAGATTTCTTTATAAAATGTTTTGAGCAGCGACCATACAAAACAGCAAATGCTCCCTGAGCAGCAATGGCTCTTCGCGTGCAAGAATCAGCTGCCTGCTCCAACCTTATGATTGTTCTCTTAGTTTCTTCATATTGATACCGCTGGACTGCAATATTATTTATCATAGCACATCATTAGATTCATTATCCCTATCAAAGGCTTTACAATGGGTAGCCTGAAGACTCACTTTAAATACCAGAACATATCGAAAGATATAAACAAAAAACTGTTTATATCATAAGTATCAAAGGGGAAAAATACTAATATTTGCTAAGAATTCAACATTATTGACTAAAAACTAAAGAAAGCAGTTTTCTACAAGCAAACCACGAAAACAATTAGAAAACTACAAATACAATCAACTTGAAGTGCAGGTGGTCATTGGTACCAGGCCAGGCTTTTCAATCAGAGGCATTTTTCTACAATATAAATTGAAATAGCACACAAATCATGCAGAAATCTAAGAAAATAAAAGAGCAAAAACACACTACCTTCTGGATTGGCGTATAAATCAAATTCATCTGGACTCAAGTCCCTATCTAGGATCTGCAGAAAGTGACCAAGCAGAGGCTAAAAATTAATGCAAGTAAAGCACAAAGAAACTTCCAAATTATAAAAACTTCAGCTTTTTTACCATTGTTTCAACGTCAGAGAAATAAGGAACATCAAAATCATTCTCAGACCATTGCTCTTCCTGATCTGACAGTGGTGACTTATCAATTGGCTCTTGGACAATTGCTTTTTGGCAAGCCAAGTCAATATTTGGTGATCCATCTTTCAGAATTTCTTCTTTGGCATCCAATTCATTTTTAATGCCACCGGAATTCTTTTGTAGGCCTTGAGGAAAATCAGAGCCAGGGTTAAGCTTATATAAGCAAGGGATGCTCAATTTATAGTCAAGACTCTTTCCTTGTTCCACTCCCACATCAACTCTCCTGACACCTTCAGGAATTGAATTGTTACTGACTGAATTTGTTGAGCTGACATGACTTGGGTATTCACTGTTTCTTGCATTTCTAAGCGCTGTGTGACGAATACTACTTTTAGGCAATTCAAATTTAATTCCGTAATCTCCAGTTGGACGTTTTAAACCCATGTCAGTAGGCTGTGATGATCCTATAATGCAAGAAGACACGCAAGAAGCTTTTTGATTGTTTTGCACCACAGGGGGCCCCCCATTTGCTTTTCGAGTACTTGAGAAATCCTTAACTGATGAAGACACAAGATAACTAGGGTCATGCAATATCCAGTCCGCCCCTGAAGAATTAGATGGTGAAGGGAACCTAAAAGGAAGAAAAACGTCATCGTTGCTAGGTATTTCTGGGTCCTCAGTATTTAAAGTGCAACAAATGACTCCGTTACGATATTCGGGACCAAAATTTTTCACACTTGATGCAGAAGATGCTACTTGAGCATCTGGAATTTTGTGCTGATAACTAAGATGCAGCCCCCTGTTATCTGACCCTCCCGAATGTGCATCACATGTCTGGACAAAATGTCCATCTGCAGCTACAGCTGCCTCATCTAGATTGACATCAGGCAACTCACTCCGATTAGGAGAATCTAATAATAGTGAACTCAAACCATCAAAATAAGACTTGTCTATGGGGTCCTTTCCATCAGCATTCATGAAAAGCAGATCGTCCTCATTTGAAAAGTCAAACAAAGTATTGGATAACTCAGCAAAATAGTCTTCTGTGCTAGGAGTTATATCTATAACGCTATCAGAGGAGAGTGAAGTTTTCAAGTTGGAGTTTGAGATGGCACCACCATATCTTAATGCTTCTGTCTCGTTTGCACCACCAGCCTGGGGAATTACAAATGTGTCTCCAGTCTGTTGACATTTCTGTTCACTTTCAATGGGCAGATTTGCAGCAATGTCCGGGGAAGTACTCCAAATTGGCATTTGAGGCAATGGGGATGTGCACTCAAAACTGCGAAATGGAGGATCTTCAAATTCTGAACATGAATTCCCTTTGTTCTCTAAACCTTCAGCTTCAAACAAGTTACACAGAGGCATATTTTTTGATTGTCGAAATCCAGGAACCTGACTACAATCCCCCATGAGAGACATATTCTCTTCACAGGGATAGGAGATGTTGTGAGACACAGTTTTCCCACCAAGGTGACCCTGCACATGATTTTGAACAGTTCCAAAAGAGGGGGTAATATCATTGCCATTGGGCTCCATGGCATGAGGCTCTAATTCAGAAAAAGAACAATGCCCAATGTCAAAGTCTGGGCCATGAATTCCCAAATTATTTGAGGCTGGATTCCCAATCCCACAATCTGCAGACGAGAGTTCATTACCATCTCCAAAATTAGAATTACCAGGCCTAGAAAGAAGATTTATGCCCATCATGTCAAATGGTTCATTAGAAATTCTTTTTCGCCTAGCATAATAACATTTCCGGATGCTTTCAGCTTTTCTCTTCCCAGAACTACATATTATCTCTTTTACACTTTCCAATTTATTAGGTCTCGATTGATTAATTGACGCAGAATGCTCAACCTCAATCATGCGAGCTGACGCCTCTTCAGAAACAACTGGGTCATAGAGAAGTGAGTACCAGCGATCTTGTAGTTCCTGAATCGTAAATCTCCGAGAAAATTGCACTGCACCTTTTGCAAGAGATTCCAGAGAAGCACCAGCCTGGGAGTAGAGACAAAGAGAGGTCATTGTGCCAATGCTTCACCATGACTATGATTGGGTCATGAAGCAGAAAGCCAAACATGATTAACAAAGCAAAAGGTAACGAATAATCTCTTTTAGGAAGTATGAAAAAATGTTGATGGGAGCATTCAATGAATTTATTACAGGAATGCCAAGACATGCAACAATATGCTGCGTCATTTTGCCTGTGAAACCTATATGATATGACAAACAGACCATAGTATAAAACAGACCATAGTATAAAGGAATCATTTGAAGACAGCAACTTGACTGCAAAGGGAAAAGGTTTCTCATACGATTGTACATTGTCTTCATGGACGCAGACATTCAAACATCAAAGTGAAGACTAGAGGAATCAGCTCTGTCAGTTTCAAAAAGCTGATTGGCAGCAAATAGCCTAAGATTTGTCGATATTGAATGACTTCATACATTTCATGAGACCAAAGAGACCCGGTGTAGTGTCATAACTGGCAGACTCTAATCAATAGCAACCTATAGTTCTCGTTACAAAACCAATAAACCAGAAAAGAATGGATTATTTTGCGAAATAATATTGGGCCTATCAAAATTAGAATTTGTGCCTGCAGAAAATATCTAGTAATGGAAGACTAAAATGAAGACCCAAAATTTTGTGAAAAAAGCGAAGTCAAATTTTTTTTATTCTATGATACAAAGATATTAAATGAGTTACATCAAAAGGGAATATTCGGGCAAGTGGGAAATATTGCGACGGACCAAAAAACTGGCAGAGTTCAACTCGAGCAATTTCTAGGTAAGTTTCCTATGGTGAGAGGAGTTACAAACTCTGTAGACCATCTCCATGGGTGTGGCAAAGGGAGAGGTCCAGTTGGTGGGGAGGAAAAATAAAACCCCACAGGGTTACCTTGCACTTGGAATAATAAATTAAAAATGTATTAATTTTAATTCCATAACTTTTGTCAACACGAACTCTTTTGTTGAAAGGGATCTATTGATAGTAGGAAAAATTCTGCAGGCCTTTGCTTATTTTTTTATTTAACTCATGGGCTAAATCTACCCATCTGAGAACTGATCCCAGAAATTACAAAAACTCCATGAAAATATTCACATTTATCAGAATTTTAAGCATTAAAAGATAATAAATTAGCATGAGAGATCTAAATTATCGACATGAAGATGTCACACGAAGTTGACAATTCAAGCAACAGTTATTGTAGAAGTCATCGGCATCCATTGTTGTTAAAAAATGTGAAGTAAATCTATAGACATGATTTTTCATCATTAAATTTTCTTTAGTGACGTAGTATCATTACTAATATCAAGCAGTTTGCAAAACAGTCAAGGTTCAGGAACAAATTGGAAACTCAGGGTTTCAACTTTGTTTCATTTTGGTTCAAAGTTTTGGTCAATTCTAAGATTAGCTTGAACTGATTAATTTCAGCACCAATTTCCCAAAACCCTTTTCTGGGATTTAGGACAAGATTGCATCATTCGACATATGCACTTTAAACCTACCATCTGGTAGAGATTGATAACGGCCACTTCCCTAGATGGCATTATCCGTAAAACCCTATCTGAAATTCTCTTTGTGATACTAGCCTTGGATCCACGGCATCTAAATAAATGTGGATTCCCAGGATCTCGACAAATGATTTTAACAGTATTCCAAACATGGCAGATTTGAGAACTCTACTTTCCAAGCACACACTAAAGCATTAAAACACAAAACGACATTCTACAATTCGTTCACATGTAGCAGGATCAATACAGCCAAACCACAATGGGAAATCCAATTGTTAACTCTATGATGCAAAACCTTGCTTCTTCATGTTAGGTTTCTTAAACCATGCATTTTAAACTGGCATTCCATGTTTCTCTTCATCTTAACGTCTACTTAATTTCCTTCCAACATTGTGTAAACATCTCCATTCCCCGAATTTCATTCTGTGCACTCTAGAAAACATAATTTTCAATAAAACTCGTGAGAAACAAAACTTCACAGGAAACAAACAAAAACTTTAACTTATGGCATCTCATGCAACAAAAGAAAATCAAAGCTTCGGCTTCAAAACCCCCGGGGGGGTTAATAAATAATAATGAATTCTTTTAAACCATTTAATTAACAAACAAAACACTTCACACCACTACAACACCAAAATTTGCACACCAGAAGCGTCCATTCAGTAAAAATCAAAAGGTAAGAATTCAAATTAAACTGAAGAAACCGAGAGCCAGCTTTCCTTACATCATAAAATAACTCAAAATCAATACGAGACCCAACGCCGAATTTCAAGAATCAAACCCAAAAGCGCTAATAACAACCACCACTGGTGTCTGAATTAAAAAGGAAAACTTGCTCAAAAAAGTAGGGGGAAATCAGCATAAAAGGAAAGGCTCTTCAATGAGTTGTACCTCGACGGCGTTCTTAAGCAAGACGTCGTCTTGCGGAGTCCAATGAAGAGAAGGAGCCATAGCTCCCATTGTTGTTGTGCCTTCTGCTACTCCTCCTTTTGCGCCGCTTCTCTGGTGCTGCTTTAATTTCCTGAAGTTTGTATAGAGTTTTCTTGTGTGTTAGTGTGGGGGCGAGCTCGACATGGAGGGGCCGAACAACAAAACCTTAACCAAGAATTTTTTAAATTTGGGAAAAATGGCAGTCGGGCCACTTGGGCGTTTGGGGAGCGTCCCTGGGAATCCTCAAAACGCGACACCCTTTTTGACCTTTCTGGTTTCTTCAATATATCTGAAAAAACAAAGTTAACCCATATAAATTTTTTTTTACATTTTATAACTTAATTAATTTATTATATATATTTATAATCAAATCAACACCTATAATTATATATTTTTTACTTACATCTATTTTTTTTTATTTTCTTATAAATTTATATATTATAATATTACCATTGTTAGTAGATATCAGATACATCTACAAATCAAATATAAGTTTTCATTTCACTCAAATCACAAAAATTTTACCACACATATTAATAACAAACCAAACATATCCAAAATCTGATACATAGAAACGAGAAAAAGCTTTCCTGCAAATGCGGATTAACGGTTTTGTTGGCCTCTTATTTATATGATGGATGGTTATGTTTGGTTACTCATTTTGTTGGGGAATTAAAATAATGAAAAATTTGTGAGTATAAAAATTATAATTGTTTTTAAAAATATTACTTTGGTTTTCTTTCACGTTTTAGGATTTTTTTATTATGAGGAAAAAATATTAGTTTTTTGACAAAATGTATATTTTATTACAATTAAAATGTATAATTATTCACAATTAATTTTTTTATAAGATTTTTTTCAATATTAAGTAGATTGATCAAATTATGGA
This sequence comes from Avicennia marina, assembly GCA_019155195.1. Classification (NCBI taxonomy): domain Eukaryota; kingdom Viridiplantae; phylum Streptophyta; class Magnoliopsida; order Lamiales; family Acanthaceae; genus Avicennia; species Avicennia marina. Next base: position 3,935,252 of record CM032781.1, on the reverse strand, counting down.
TTTAATAGACTAATTTTCAAATTAATCAAATTTAAAATTATATATATAATTAAATTGCTTAACATTGCACATAACTTATTTTGGTTTATGATGTATTTGAGGTAAAATAAAATATTCTTTTACTAGTTTATAATTTATTTTAATTAAATATATATATATATATAATTATATATGCCGTTTAATGAATAGGAGACGGGCCGAGAGTTGGTTCCGTCAATGCATTTACAAACACGGAATAGAACTCTTCCCCAGTCATTGCATTTACAATTAATAGAATTGTTCACACAATAGATTTAGGCTATGTTTGTTTTGTAATTATACACAATTTAAAAACACATATTTAATTATTATTTTTTATTTATTTTTTATCTTATTTTTACACAATTTTTTAAATAAAAATGTATAAAAATACATACTAAAATTTAAAAAATAAGCAAAACCTTTATAATCTGAAAATAATTATTAATATCCACATATTAACATTTAAAAAATTCAAGGGACCATAGTTATGATTATTTTCGTGAAAATTGGAGTTGTTAGACCCCTAATAAATATTACACAGGCCGCATATTAATGATAGTTTGTTGTCTGTCGTGTATTTAATGGTTCATCTTGGTGCACTCTGATCTATAAAATTACCAAATGGGTCCGTCCGCATCGCTGTCGGATGGACAATACGTTTGACCCCAGATCCTAATTGCATATCTTTCCCGCCCGCAAAAGAATACATTAAATATGTATTTATTTAAAATGGATAAATGGACGCAAATTGACAGTCTTCTTCATGCAATTAATTACGACTAATAAAAGGATGAACCAGGCGGCAAGGCAGGAGTACACCGCAACTTGTACTCGGTGTCCTTCTTGGTCAAATTGTTGATTAATACATCTAGAAAAAATAATCAGACTTCTTGGCTGTGAATTAATTTTAGGACATTAGTAATCAATTATTTGCCGGCACTTAGTCATAAGCTACGAAGCCATCAATGACGTTATTAATTGAAACGATTATAAATTTACCCCAAATTTAAATGAATGGCTAGTTGAACAACTTCGACGTCTCGAGTAGTTCGTGTTTGGGCCCCGACCCGTTTAATAGATGGGCGGAGAAAACTTTAGAAGCTGTTGGGCCTTATGCTCACTACTTCAGTGGCCCAAAGGCCCAAATCATTTTTCTCAGCCCTGCTTCACTTCTACTCTCACATTGGCCCCCTCGCCCAACAATAACCACTTTATTAAAAGTACTAATGTGTATTGTTAACCTTTTGTCACTACTTTAACAAGCTCAGAGTGTCAAAATATTAAAATGCTTCGTCTGGGCAAGTCTAATTCGTAACTCCTTTATCTGTAAATGTTACCAAAATTATGTTGGTACATATGTACACAACTTTTTATTAATAGAGTCCAACAATTATTGATGGTTGAATAAAATTGAACTCTTTATACTCTTAAGATAGGCGATAATTTTTAAGTCTAACTTTGTAATATAGCTTATGGCTGGACAAGATTAGAAGAAATTCGTGCTAATAATGATGACTAATATGAAAGTGACGTGATTGGATCAGATAGCTAATCGATATGTATCAAGTTCTGTGGCTATCTCCAGACAGTGTCTATATTGTTCCGGATGCTATTGCAACATCACTAAAGAAATTGAGTTACAATTGACTGTTGTAGGAAATTGTGCTTATCACAAGACTTTGTACAAAAAGGGAAACTACTACATGACTAATATAAATACAATACCATTCCAGACATAGAAAGCAACCTTTGAAGTCTCCAAATACTAACTATGAGAGTGCTAGACATCTTGTGTGATCATTCATATTTATATAAGAGTTGGAGTGAATAGTCTTGTTGAGACACAAAGTAGCCGAAAGAGTGAAAGTTGAGCCTAAGAATAGTTAGGTTAAGTATAAAATTGGAGAGTTTTAGTACATGCAACTATTTGGCCACCTTAGGAGAATGTATAGGTTTTGTGTAAGAAGTGTGAGTGTTATTCTTTGTTATTCACTATATTTTGGTTGTGATAGTGAAAAAATCCTAACTTAGTTCCCACAGACATAGGAGTAATTCTCTGAATTACGTTAACAAGTATTGGTATTCAATATTTTACTTAATTGCCGATGTGTGTGTGCGCTTCTACATAAGAAACTGATTACTCCAAGTCCTCCCAACTGAGTTGTGATTGTTAAGACATTACCTATAATATTACTGCATTTTTCACGTGCCATCAAAGTCAAGTTGCCTAAAAGAGCTTGATTCAAAGCGGGTGACATCTTAATGTTTCCTGAAGGCCTACAGACATGAGTACTAAGGAAGAAGCTTTGGTAACTTACCTCCCCATTCTCAATGGTTCTAATTACCCATATTGGAAGGCACAGATGCGTGCTTTCATAAGGTCACAAGATGAAAAAGCTTGGACTACTAATGAACGTTGAGTTGCCTTAAGCAACTCTAAGGCAATTAATCCAATCTTCGCAAAAGTTGATGAAGAATTATTTAAATTGATTTCTACTTGTGAATTTACAAAAGACGCTTGTGAGATTCTTCAAAATAGACATAAAGGAACTAATGTGATTAGGAATTCCAAATTGTAAATGTTGGCATCCAAATGTGAAAATCTTAGAATGGGAGAAGGCGACACAATAGTTGATTGCAATGTTAATCAAGCTTTTCAACTAGCTAAAAAATATTCAAATGCAAAATTGGTGAGAAAAGCCTTACATTCCCACCTAAAAGATTTATGCCTAAAGTGGCTGCAAATGAGGAGGCTAAAGATATGGACAACATGCGGCTAGATGAACTCATGAGATACCTACAAATATATGAGATGAACTTGAATTATGTTAATAGAGACAAAGAGAAAGATATAGCTTCTTAATGTGATGATTCAAGTGACCCTGACCGTAACTATTTCAACATTAATGTTGACACTGACTACCTAGCACAAAAGTTGAAAAAGTTTCTATGTATAAATAGGCTAAATCAGCCAAACAAGTTTGGAGATCCATTTAAAAAAGATTCAAGAAAGAACATAAAGAAGTCTAAGAAAAAAGAAAAGGTAAAACCACAAAAGAAATGACCACAATATTATAAGTGTGGTGGCTATAACTATATTCAAGCCATACAAGCGAATAAGTAGAGAAATCCATAAACACTATTTGAAGTGAAAAAGGATCTAAGGAATCCGAAGAAGAAGAGAATCAGATAAGTAATCATGTTACTTTGAACTTTTTCAGCAAGAAGTCACTGAAAACTACCTACAATGTTACAACAATAGAAGGTTAGTTAGAGTATGATAACAGCGATTCTAAAAAGAAAATACTCAATACCTATAAATTGGCTTGCAATAAGCGACTGCCACTTCAGGCAGATAATGATGACCTCAAAAAACAAGTACGTGGATTGAATAATGAAGTTCAAAATTTGAGTGAAGAAAATCATAAGTTGAATGTTGAAAACTTGAGACTTGGTGTTACTTGTGGTGAGACTAACAAAAGGGTTGATGAGGCTAAACTTGCCTTAACGAAACTAAATTTTGGAAAAGTTAAGTTAGATAATGTCTTATGCATGAGAATTTTAAAAGATAGAACTAGTTTGGACTTTGTGGAGAAAAGTCAAAGTAGTAACCAACAATTAAAAGAAATCAAGTTTGTAAAAAAGACAACACCACAAAAGTTTGATCTAACACCTAGTGTGAAGATTTCTAAGAGAAAAGGGAAGAGGAGATCGAAGGACTTCTATTCCTACTGCAAGAAAATAAGTCATTCAATTGAAAGATATTTTGCATTATTTGATCACATACTGTGAGGTAATAATGTTGCAATTAATGTTAACAACATTAAAAGCAAAAGAAGTTATGTAAGGCAGGTCTGGGTCAAAAATCCTCGAATGCTTTATATCTCATGCACCCCAAAAATATTACTTAAAGGACACATGATATGTTAGCAATTGAACTAAACTTTCAAACTACAAAAAGTTATGCATGCACACTATGGATTTTGGAGAATGTCAAAAGAGTAATATTTGAGGGGAAGCAAACAAAATTTTGTATGGCCAACGTCGCAACAAAGACCTACTTATGACTTAAAATTATTTGAATCAGATATTTGTTGGAGACCATGTTGAAATAGAAAACAAAAGTGCAATATTGTAACAATATACACAATAATGCATCGTTATTTTGCAACAAGCATTGATGATGGTGATACTATTCCCTATGGTAATGATCTACCTAATGGAGCTTGTCACTCTTATCCATGAGGTATGTTTGATATCTCTTTTACATTTACTAGTCTTTTGATAAATGTGTAGTACAAAAGGAGAAAAAAGTTTTAAAGGAAGAGGGGGAGTTTGAACATTTTGTTTACTTTTGCCTTCAGTTATGCTATTGTTAGTGAAAACAATAACCTTGGATTTTTCGACCTCTTTAATTGGTCATTATTGTTCTAATAGTGAACTAATATACTGTGTTGGTACCTTTCTAGATTTAGTTGGAATTATTTCTATCTTATTTCTGGGTGTTAATTATGTGTGATGCCACAAATGTTCCAAAAGTAAAGATTGTTATCAAAATTATGTTGGCACATGTATACACAACTTTCTATTAATAGAGTCTAACAGTTAGTAATAGTCAAGTAAAATTGAACTTGTAATGATTACTCTTAAGTTGAGCGATCACATGGATAATTCTTACGTCTATCTATGTGAATAGCTTATGGCTAGACAAGATCAGAAGAAATTTGTGCTAATAATGAAAACTAATTTGAAAATGATGTGATTGGAATAAACAACAAATAGATATGGATTAAATTTCGTGATTATCCCCAGATAGTGCCTATATTGTTCGTGAAGGAGATTGGGTTCTAACTGACTTTGTAGAAAGTTGTGCTTATACACAAGACTTTCCATGGAGAACTACTACATAATTAGTATAAATAACACATCATTCCAAATGTGGAGAGCAATATCTAAAGTTTCCAAACACTAGCCATGAGAGTGCTAGATGTCTTATGTGATCATTCATATTTATGTGAGAGTTGGAGTGTATGAATAACTTTGTTGATACACAAACTCGTAGAAAGAGTAGAAGTTGAGTTTTAAGGATAATTAGATTAAACATAAAATTGGAGAGTTTTGGTTCATTCAACTATTCGGTCACTTTAGAAGAAAATATGGGATTTATGTCAAAGGTGTGAGTGTTATGTTAATCACCATACTTTTATTGTGATAGTGAAGAAATTCTGGCCTAGTATTTGCAAACCTAGGAGTGGATCTTCAAATTATATTACCAAGTATTGATGTTTAATATTTTACATAATTGTTGGTATGATTGCGTGTTTGCTTTTGCATAAGAAACTGACTACTGTAGACCCTTCCAATTGAGTTGTAATTGTTACAATACTACCCACACAACGTTACTGAGTTTTTCAATAAAAATTGGCCATGAAGAGTATTTGAAATTCATGTACTTCTGTAACCAAGAGTGAATTATATATCTTCGAATTAACGAAGTACATCCATGATGGCCATACATATGAACACACAAAAGAACACCAGATTATTCTCCAGTCTCTGCAACCTTCAATACAGCTTAATTACTTATTACAACCTTAAGAAGTTCAACTTCCGCAGAAAAACACAGGCGATGATTCATAGCACATAGGATTGTGCGAGAGAAAATACATTCTACTCGAGAAAAGCAAAAGTGGTGAGGTCTGAGGTAGCTCCCGCACCGTGATGGCCGAGGCCGGTAGGGTGGTGCTGATTAAGCCGCGGGAGGCGCAGAGCAATAACACGAGGCTCTCCATTTGGGAATCCAAGAACTGAATTGTAATCCCCTTCGTTGTCGACTAAGCCATAATGTGGATCCTCTTGTCTTGCATCCTGCGAAATTAGTGAGACATGTGAATGAACTAACCAATTATAATGTTGGTGTAATTTCACTAGGAACAGGTTCTTACAAATTCAAGTACAAGGTTTCTGTGTATTTCTTCAACGTTCCTCAACTGTAAATTACATGAACAAAGAAAAAGAAGTAAGTACTTCACGAGAAATATATGTAGCTTAAGAATTGGGCCATCACTCTTAAGGATCTCATACCTTTTTCTTGCCGGTGTCTATCTGGTTGCCAATGACTTTGTACTGTTTTGGATAGAAGAATTAAACACCATTGATTTGCATATATATATATATATAAACCTTTAATCAAATATAAAACAATTGAGGTTTTCATTGATAAAGACAAAGTATGCTTTTTGAGAGTCGGGTGTTTCAAACATTTGGGATTGTAAAACAAATTTGAGAATGAGCTCTAATATGATTATGAGTCCCTTTAGAAAAGCATGTCTATCTTGACTTTGGATTAGCAACATTAATTACTGGAATTTTTTTTTAAATGTGAACATTGCGTTAGGGCTTCCATTATAAAATTAAAGCAAGAGAACTGAAACAGAATATGGTAATATTTGTTTTAGTTTTTAGATATGTATTTTTAAGTGTACTTTTATTGAAAATTGTATAAAATTAAGAGAGAAATAAAAAAATTTAAAATTATAATAATTATAGCACGTGTTTTGGAGTAAAAATATGTAAACCAACACCGCTGTCAAACATAGAAATAAAAATTCTATGTCTTATAGCTCATTTAAGCTGTTAGCAGTAGTACAGAGTGGAATTTAATTAAAATGAGCGACACAATTGTTTTCAAATTTTATCTGTCTTCTGCTAAGTATTAGCAGCCCAAAATTTTCTTGAAGTCATGACATGACTTCAAAGACTATCTGTCAGGAGAACATATAAAAACACTTATTTATTTTCCCAACCCAAAGAATTTTTCAAAAAAAGGGCATTTTAACTAATATAGAACTCCTAAGTTGCAGGCTTTCAGACAAAGCCCGTCCTTTGCTTAAGCCATCCAAGTAACTGATGGTCCGATACTGCTTCCAAAGCTTTCACTACCCTAACTATTAGTGTGACCCTAGCTCCGTCTAATTACTTGATTTCTTAATCTTGGATTTTCTTTTAGTCTTTGATATGGTAAATCTTGGTTTTTTTTTTTTTTATATCAATACTATATTATTAAGTGTTTTACCTCCATTTTAGTTATATAAAATAAAATTACAAATTTACTCTTTTATAGTTGTATAATTTAAAATTACACATTTACTCATTTTTTTTTTAATTTTTTGTCCTTTTTAGTTCTTTATGGTTCCCTTTTCTTTTAATTTATCTTTACTTCAAACTTTTCACTTTCAGTTTCTTTTTATCTTTATTTATCTTCTTATTTAAAATATTTTTTATATTTTAAATAATACCATTTTTTCTATTCAAAATACTAACATTTTTTAATTTATAAATAATTTTACGCATAAATCGTGTGTGCTAATTTTACTAGTTTTAATTAAGAAGTAAAAGGTGCTCTAAACACCAGAAGATAATAATTGTTTTCATATATTGTAAGTGAGATGAAAATTAACGTCGATGACTGAAACCCTAAATTTTTATTGTTGGCAAAATAAAGGAATGGAAACTGCAGATCAACAAAGACCTTTCTTTCGCGAATGAGCCTCAGAGAACTATCCATGTCTTCAATCAGATTAACCATTTGTTCGTAGCCCAGATCGTTCAGGCTCTCTCCCATCCTTTGCCTGCCCCATTCGGGGGATAACGAAGAACAAAAAACGGAGAAAAGAATAAAAGAGCGAAAGATAGCTAAGGGAAATAAAAGATGAGTTCTCCAGCAGCATGAACTAATTATTTATTGAAGTATTTGGGGAGGCGTGGATTTGTATGTACCTGATCTCCTTCCTAAGGTTCCTGTTAACCTCCTTCAGTTTCTTCAAGTGCTCTTGCATTTTCTGCACAGTTTCCCACCACAGATTCGCTTTCCAGTGTTTCCAAAAAATGCATATATGTACACGCATGATCAGATCATGATTTTTAGAGAAGCTAATAAAAGATCAAAAAACCTCATAGTGTGTGCTCCAAAGATCGACTCCAACTGCTTTCTGATACTGATCAAACACCTGCTTCGTCCTACAAAGAGAAACTTAAAATTAAAACTTCAAGATCTAAACCAATAACTCATTCATGTATATATATGTGTGTAAATATATTTAGAAAAAATAGGGAAAAATGAAATCTGATGAGTCTTGAGAGAGAGAGAGAGATCTAGAAGATATAGATACGTGGCGGTAGGGGTGATGTATTCATGAAGCTTCTGAGTGCTGGAGATCATGATAATGGAAACCTTGGCATCACAAAGAACAGTGAGTTCGTGAGCTTTCTTGAAGAGCCCATTTCTCCTCTTGGAATAGGTCACCTGCCTGTTGGTTTGGTTCTCTATCCTCTTGATCTGGATCTTCCCACGAGCCATCTTCTGCTCCTTTTCACCCTCTTTTTCTCTCTAAATAAGAGGAGATTTTCTAATCTGGAGATCAGAAACAGATGAACTTCACAAAAGTAAGGGAGAGATGCCTAAATAGGGAATAAGGGAAAAGTGGGGTTTTGATCATAAAGACTCGGTTTCCTAAAAATGGAAAGGCTTGCCAAATGCATGTAAGAGGTTCACAGAAGTCCATAAAGTAAGTTAAGAATCGGTCATTTCTAGTTATCAGTCACAACCACTGCGCAGCCTTCCACAGGAGGGTTTGGGACTTTGGGTCCCCCCCCCCCAAACTATCATAAATAATTTAACCATTTTTCACCGTCGAAAGGGTGAGAATACAGTTGCTGGGGGATGCAATTCAGCGTTCCTTTCTTTTTTCCATCAATCGTTACTTCAAACTGGGATGTGATTGATGCGTGCTTTGTTTTCTTTTAGGGGTGTTTTGACTCTCACAGTGAAGAAGAAAGTACTGAGGAATATCTGTGGAGATTACTTGAGCAGGTCTGCTTAAAATTTACCCGTCTGTTGGGTAATATCTGTCACCATGGCAATTAGCTAAGATCCTCTTCCTCATGAGCCGTGGCCGGCCTATTGCACTTTGCTCTAGTTACGTATTGATGTGGCAAGTCCAATAATTCAGTTTTTTTTTTTTTTTCAATTGGTGTGGTAATTTCAATAATTCAACCTATTGTTTTTAAATTTAGTGATTCATTTTTACAAGCATAGTGTTCCCAGCAAACACAACCATGTGACTTCTAAAAAAGAATACAAGGAAAAGCCTGTGCAATATTTGTTCACGATACAAATATTATATTTTTAAATTTTTTTATTTTTCTTGTTTTTACACACTTTTTGAAAAAAAAAAAAGACACATACAAAAATAAAACCAAACATTGCTTTACACTCCATTCATTGCCTATTTCATTTTCTTTTTTGGTTTCATATTGGCTATGTTATTTCTATTGATTTGATTGTCTTTAGATTGCATGCAGAAAACAACTTTTTTTTAGTAAAATTTTTTTTTTTGACTTTTTACACGTTTTTTTTGATTTTTTTAAATTGAAAACTGATTAAGTATGCAATTTTACAGTGACCATATTGAAAACTAATTAAATATAGTTAGAAATTTTACCTAACAAAAATATTTTTTTACAAAAAACTGATACAAAATTAGAGTCATTAAGACTGATTGTCTTAAATTAATGTACAGCTTGACTTTTCAACCTTCAAATTAATTTTGGCCCTCGAACGAAATAAATTACTCGCAGGCAGGCTAACAACTAGTGAACCTTTTTTTGTCGGTGAATTAATGCGAAAATAGTTGAGATTCTATGTAGACTAGTATGAAAGTACATTATATTGATTCATGCCATTATTATATAAATAAATTGATAAACAAAATTTCGATTAGGAAATTTATATAAGTTACAAATAAGAGTTTTATGTATATGTGTGTATATATATATATGTATTTACACATACATATATATTTGACATAAAATAAGTTATAATTTAGAGAATATAGTGAAGGAAGAAAGTAGGATAAATTACAATTAATTAAGGAGAAAGAATGAAATAAATAAAAATTAAGAGAAGTTGATAAAAAATCATATACGTAAATAAAAATATTTATAATATTACACATTTTGCAACGAAATATTGGTCTATAGTCTTCATTAAATAGTTTGGATAAATTAATAATATTTTTAATATAAATTTTATGTTATTTATAAACTAAAAGAGAAGGAATTATTCTTGAAATATATGAAAAATAAAATTAGAAGAGGGCATTAAAAAATATTATAAATTAATATTGAGAGAATGATTGAAATAGATAAAAATGAAGAAATGGATTGGAAAGAAATTATAAGAAGAAATAAGGGTATTTGAGTGTTAAATATTTTACAACCAAAAATTGATCTCCATCCTGAATAAAATACTATACATTAATAATTTGTTTAATAAACTTAAATAGTTTGTTCAAACATGGCATTCATTATTAAGTTAATAAAAATTATTGATTTAATTAAAATTAATGTTTGTATATGTGTGTGTTGTATATACCTTTTAAAATGTATGAGACCCCTTTGTGTCTTTTAATGGGTTTTTCGAAATATTATGTTCATTTATTCATAACCACTTTCCTCTCTTCTTCAAAGGGGAAAAATAAAATATATTTACTGTTAAAAACATACCCCATATCTCATTAAAAAAAATTATTTTGAACGTATATCTAATAGTATAAGTTTTTTTTTAATTTTTTCTAAAAAGTTTCTATCAGCATAATTAAACTGTACCAATAGCATAAAACATATATTTCAATAATATAATTTTATTTATAAAATATTTTTTCATTGTATAAAAAGTGTACTAAAATTAAATGCTAAAATATAATTTAGCGATACACAGTGTTGTGTTAATTGTTTTCTTTCTATAAAATTTAAAGTCAACTATAACGCGCATTAAACAATAGACATTAATTACTGGAAGCTACCCGCAGGGAAATAGAGTTTGAATTTTTAAATATAGGTAGCAAGAATTCATAACTCTGGGATATTTTTTTTTTTCACTTTTTTGAATTTAAAAAAACATAAAAATATAAATTAAATATATGAAAATTATAAAAATATTTTTCTCTATTATATACATACCCAATATTGAAAATTTAATATTTTTTATTGGTGTCAATATGTGTGTGTGTGTGTGTAGAGGTGCACATTTACATACATAGATATATCTATACCTTAAAAATTGATCTATCACACCCTTATATGAAGTTGTATATAATTAGTATATTATATTTTTTAAACAAATCTATTACTAACTAAATCTAATTTGAGATATATATATATATATATACACACTTTTATAGTAACTTATATACAATTTACTATTTTTATATTATTTATAAAACATTAAATTCCAAAAATGCACACCTATAACATAAATCCGAAACACAACTAATAAACACGCTATTGCCAGAAGACTAGGCAAATGAAAATGAGAAATGGAAAAGAAGATAAACGAAGAAACATAAAAACTAAGGCGATTACGTGTAGAACATATCAAATGTATTGTGCATGTGTGGGTGTGTATGAATTACCTTCCATTTCATTGCCATAGATTAATTTAATTACTCAGAAAAAAGAAGGAAGTAGCTATCAATACGCCTTTTTTTAATATATATATATATATATATTTTCACATATTATATTATGTTGTGTTTATATTGAAGATGCAAATTAATTCTTAATCTATTCATTCGTTTTCTAAAATATGCATTTGCTGTGCGTGTTTGGGGGAGGGGGGTTGTGTGGTGTTATGTGATTTGGGGTCAAAAATGTTGATTCTAATAACTCAAAAATAAAAGCACAAGTGAAATATAGAAAAACAGTCGATTGATTTTATATGATTCAATAAAAAAAACAATCAATTTTTATATGATTCAACGAATTATCTTCATATAGGAAAGGGAGAATATATTATTTCTTGTTTGTTTTATTCTTTGTTTTTTTTTCTTTTTTAAACACGCTCCTCTAGTTTTTCTTTTCTTTTTTTGTGAATTTCCCTTTTGCATGGGCATTGACTTCACGTACGACATAATGACCATGCAAATAATTCAACAAAGACATTTATTATTATGACTAAGCTTGATTGATGGTTGTCGCGAAACTTCTGAAATGAGGAACTCATCTCTCGTTGAGTTAATGTACGTTGTTTGAGATGACTTTTTGGGTATTAGGGTCTAATGCTTCTTGGCCGTGAGGTCTAGAGCAATAATTAATTTATTAGAGTTAATGAGGCCATTTATGAGACTACGTCCTCATCAATTTGGCAAATTACCCTGTCCATTGACGGAGAGAAGGACAGGTAACATGTGGTTGTGTTTATTTTTAAATTTTAGTATGTATTTTTAAATTTGATAAATTACCCTATCCATTTATGGAGAGAGGGACAAGAAACACGTGGCCATATTTATTTTTAAATTTTGATATGTATTTTTAAATATTTTATTCTAAAATTATATAAAAATAAAAAATAAAAATAAAATTTAAAAAGTATAATAATACAATATTTATTTTTAGATTCTAAAATTTCAAAACAAACTTAGGACTACAACCAAATATATACTTAAAATATCCTATTTAACATCTATATATATTTATATTAATAATTAATATAACACGTAAAATAAAATATAGAATGGGTACATACATCCAAAACCGTTAAAATATAAAAATAATAAATACAAAATATAACGAAATCCCTAAAATGCGCAATTCTTACCATCTTGTCTCTCTTAAATTTCAAACGATCTAACTCTCGTCGAGTTGGAGTAGGTTGCTCGAGTACACTTTTGGGCATTGTTTGGAATCCATTTTGGATATTTAATGTACCATCAAATACATATTATTAAATATATTATTAAACAAAATTTTTATTTAAATTTAAATTTAATTTTTTTTTCTAACTAAGAAATTATTATTCCACCATTATACATATTTTTAATCAAATCAATATATATATATACATATATTCATATTTATATATTTTTATATCTAACAAACTAATCTTTATCTTTATACTCTATCATACTATTTAATTATTATTATATATTTTGTAAGTATATTCAAATAATCAAAAATTTTAACACATTAAAATTTTATTATTATTCATATCACTCGTCCCAATACAACTCACACCAAACAAAACCTTTCACCAAAACTCCAGCTCCAAACATAGCCATGGGAGTTGGGTTTTTATGCTTCTTGACATATGGTTTCAAGGTAATAATCAATTTATTAGAGTTAATTGCATCATTTATGAGAACTTGAACTCATGAATTTGGCTGGTTGCCCTGTCAATTTATTGAAAGTTGAAACAGAGACAGAGACAGAGGAAGTTTAAAAAACGAACACGATCAAGTAGATGCTTAAAATATGCCACCTCACATCAATATATCCCAGTCAAAGTCAAGCACATTTCATGTGCGTAAATTTATTTATAATTATAAAATTATTAAAATAAAAATATTTAAAATAAAAAAATAAAGATAGCTACTTCCCGACAAGAGAAAACATTTGAAAGAAAATATAAATAAAAATAAAAAACAAAAAAAAGTGAAAACAAAATGATAGGAAAATGAAAAACTTAAATAAGAATAATTATATAATTTAACTTTACGGAACCAAAAAAAATTTATTAGTTTAATAATATACAACAAGGTAAAATAAATTATATATTTGTTATATACATCCAAAACAATTAGAGAGTAAACAATATATATAACGGCATCCCTCGAATGCGCAATTCTCACCATCTTCTCTAAAATTTCAAACAATAGTATCGCACAATTTTGTCCTATATAAATAATATTATTACAATTGCTTACGTTTTTAAACTAAAGAAACCATCCTAAAAATCGTGCTATCTGCAGACGACTATATGTGACAATGGCGCACGTAATACGTCAGAAACGTGAATGCGACATTCATATTTTATGTTTTTTTGAGTGAGCTGTCTTTAACTGCACACAAGTATCTTACATTGTCTCTGACAATGATCCATTGGCCTTCTTCTTCGAAGTCAAAATATTACGGGCACGGCTACCTAATTTCCAGTCTAAGTAATTCGAATCATTTATTTATTATTTCTTGATATATGTAATATATAAGGTTTAACTATTTATTAATCTAAATCCTGGTAATTTGACGATAGACGTTGCTTCGCTTGTCATCTCATGATATTTAGATAAATGAAATTAAATTGCCAATTTGTACTTGTTAGATTTAAATTAATATTATATGAAATATTATACTCAATTTTTTGTCCAGTCTAATTCAAGATGAGATCAATTTCACATTCAAACACACACACACACACACACACGAAACTATAATACTTCGTCAGAATCTCTATCTAAAGGTAACATATAAAAGTATTTGGTTTCCAGAGTTCGGAGTAAATTTGAACTAACCTACCAACTTGGTTTCTAATGATTTTAGTATTGCTGAAATTTCAAATATTGTAAGTTAGAATCAAAAGATAAATTAATTTATTTTCCTTTTGCTATCAAAATTATGCTGGCTAACCTTTAGTTCCAGCTAAGAGCAGACAGTCACTTGCTGTATCCGGACAGTATACATACACAGAAATATTTATGTTATAGCATTATAAAAATAAGATTTTTAATTACCTGATGTAAGATTATATAATTACTCTTATTTTGATTTTTTTTTATATTTCTATCGTTTCTTTCTTTTTTATCTTTCTTCTTAACTTTTTATTTTTAGTAATAAAATTTGTACACTCCATACGTGTGTGGATTTATTTATAAAATATAAACTAAAGAAATGTCAAGAAAATTAAAAAAGAGAATGATAAAAAATTAAAAGATTGGCGGTCTCATAAATTCATTTTATACAACTAAAAATTCTTATTAAAATAATAATATAATATAGATTTGTGTTTTGTTTCAAATCGTTTCTCTTTCCAAATTCTTTTATCTTTCTTTACTTTCTTCTTCTAAATATTTCTTACTTTTGATTCTAAATAATTTTATTTATATTATTTGATACAGAGTAACTTTATGATTTATAAATGAATTGGTACACATCAAAGCATGCAAATTTATTAGTATAAAAGATTTCACAACCCCAGAGTTGAAATAATTAGGCTAAGTACTAATGTGCGTTAAATCGCAACAATTCAATCAATGTATAACATCATAAAACACAGCATGCGCTCTTACACGTGTAGAAATAATCAGAATAATTAATATCCCTAATAATGTAAATTTGACTGTCGAGCTGTTCAAGTGTCAAGACGTATTAATTAATTATAAATTGTTATTTTCTTGATATATTATAAATGACAAAATCTCATCAATGAACATTTCCCTTAGCACCAATTTCTCAACAGTCACAACCCATCTTACTTGTTAAAATTAATAAACAACACTTATTGATAATTACAACAAGATAAATATGAACACACACACACACACACACACATATATATATATAAATTTATTTATTTATACAGATAACATCTCTTCCCCCTTTCCAGACTCTTCCCCCAAATAAATTACAGGAAAAAATGACCTGAATACTACATTTATTGGCTATGGCAACTATATCAATGCTTATCGATAGGCACGTGCGAGCAAGAAGCAGCAATTAATACATTGACTCTAAGCAAACTCATGGAGGGACCAAAAACTTCTCCAGATCTGCTAACTTCTGACCAGATTGACACAATCAAGGTGAGCCCGACGAGGAGGATGAAGCAGGAGTCCTGTTTGGAGAATCGGTGGGCAGATCACTCAGCTGATTGGGACTGGTGAGGAGAATGGGATCTTCATCTGGCAGCAGCAATTTGGGATTGAATGCAGTGAAGACCAACAGACCAAACAGGACCAACACAGACAAGGCTGAGAGCAGTAGCCTTATTGCACGAGGGAATCCACCTCTGACCTCCTGTTCGTATCTTGTTGAAGCCAAAGCCAGCATTGTTATTGGGTAGGAGTATGCCCACCATGCAATGTTGAATCTCTTCATTGCTTTCTTGAAAATAATTGGCCTGCATATCTTTATTTTTAAAAAAGAGACAGAATTTAGGGTATGTACTATATATTGCTTGTAAGTTGGCAAACAAATTGAGATTAAAAAAAAAAAAACGAAAGAAAGAGTGTGAAACGAGTTGAATTCGAGCAGTAACTCGAGCCTAATAACTATTCAAATTTAATTCAACTCAATTTCATAAAATTTAAATTTAATTTTAAGTTTGAATTAAGCAGTAATATATTTTTAAATTTAATCAAATTCTACTCAATATTTTAAAAATCAATCAAATATTTGTTAACTTGACCAGAAGGACTTGAAGACTGCGATGGCAATTGACAATTAGGTAAACCAAATTATGCATGACTAAATTGTCACTTTATATGCATATTTCAATTTAGTATTCTATCTTATACAATTAAATTTTGTATTACATGCAAAGTATATACCTCATATATAGAATATTTACGTGGATCATCATCAACCACATAGTTTATGCACGTATGACTGAAAAACAAAGTTAACCAAGTACGGTGAGATCCTATCTTTGTTTAGCTGTCTGTCCTCTTTGATATATACAAAATCTAATGAAACATAATTTAATTCATCATGAATACAGTGAGGGTCTGCAAACATTAATTTCTTGCACCAAATGCACATGCAGTCAGATGAAACTCCCCAAAAGCCATGGAAGAAAATATTTGTCTACTTTGTGGAGGTAACGTCGTGCCCTCAATTAATTAATCAGTCCCCCGGTTTGTTACGACTTCTATTATTATTTTATATATCGATTATTTAATAAATAAACATGATATATTATATAATAATAGTCATAGTACGAATAAAGAAATCGATTTTTGTACCCCAAACAGTCCCTTACCAGTGACGCAAAGATAAAAAGTGAGAGGTAAAACAGCATCTTGGAAGCCGTATCGAAGCTTCCGGAAATGGAATACCACGCCAAACTGGCCACGCTTGGAGCCGCGAAGAAGAGGGAAAAGACTGGCCGCAGCATCGCCGGGAGGAGATCGCGGCCGGAGAGGCGCTGATAGAGCGTCACGAAAAGCACGAGATAATGCACCATCCCCAGGGAGAACAGGAAGAAGGAGACCTCTTGCCACCCCATCTTGGCGGCGGCTCGAGCTCCGACGAGGTTCCCGATGACTGTAAGTTGGCTGGTCGGGTTAGCGACGGCCGTCAGAAACCTTCTACCCTTGGTAAACCATTGGCCGTAGATCTTAACGTCCAGGATTATGACCGGGATGGCGAAAATCCACCACAAGGTTATGAAATAAACGTGTCGGGGAGTGACGAAAGGGGCGGACTCGAGAACGAGGATCCAGGAAATCCACGGGGCAAAAAGGTAATTTACTCCGACGTGGTGCATGAACTCCGCCTTGATCATGTTGAACCGAAGGATGCATTTGAGGAAGTAGACGGCGGAGAGGAGGACGAGCACCAACGCAGAAAACGACCACATAATGGTGAGAACGGTGGAATAGAAAGTCCTGGGGAGACGTAAAAATGAAATCCTTGAATCGTGGTGGGCTTGAACGAGGACTTTCCACAACAAAGCTTGAAAGGCCAGAGAGAGGGAGATTCTGAAGTAACCAGCGTGAATCCTCGTTATGATCAAAGGGACCAAATCCAGGCATCGCTTTGCCCTGGGTTCTCTCTTGGAGGCAATTTCATGGACTGCAGAAGATGGTTGGGTTTTGGATGGAGGAGTGAGGGCTTCCATTATTGTTGGGGAATGGGGATCAGAAATCAAAATGTGGATTGGTATGGACAAAGAGAAGCCCGACTCTGCGCATATATATAGACACATACTGAGGTGAGAGGAGCGAAGACGTGACAAAATTTATTGTATAAAGTAATCAACTTGTTTGTTTTGTTATGGGAGAAAAATTAGCCAAAGAATTGCTCAAGTTGCAAGATAATTTTTGGCTGGTAAGGACCTTCCTGCAATTGGGGGATAAGGCGATAAGCCATAAATCCTTTTGACAATTTTCTGTACTCCACTTCCTAGGTACAAGTGGGCATAGCTCTGAATGTGAAACAAATGATGGGAACATGTTATATAATATTCAAAATATGACATAAATTTGAGAGAGAAGACTTGTTTAAGAAAGGAGAAAGAAATGAAAAAGAAAATGATAGAAAGTTAAAAAGATTTTAAAATAAAAGACAATTGTGTAATTTTATATTGAGTAATAAAGAGTTTTATTTCAATAATAATATGGCATGAATACAGTATAAAAGGGTAATTGTATATTAGTAATTATATTTGAATATGTTTGATATCTTTAATTAAGGATAATTGTGTAAATTTATTAATTAAGAATAATATTGTAATTTCATAATATGCAATCTGATAATAGAGTACAAATATATGCATATATTATAATAAACCTAATATGAAATACAGTATAATATATTGTATATACTCTATCATATTATATATGTTATGTAATGTATGTATATATGTGCATTATGTGTATATCTGTTCATCTCATGGCCCAGATTCGTTTGGGCTGTCATTAAGGACACCCTACCCCTTACAATCAGCTTTTGATTGCAGAATTGGTGAAGTCGTCAAAACCATGTCTGTTTCATGGGCCAGAATTAAATGCCCTTTTGGGTCTACATGCAGTTCCCTAATATAGTTTGTGGGCTACTGATTTTAAAAACGTTTTATGCCACCAAACTAGGATAAAAAGGTAAATTTGAGTGATTTGAATGCATATAAAAATTATATTTTATTCGTAAAATTTTGATGAATAAAAAAATTATGTTTATACATATTTAATATGTCATAATAATTAAATGGTGTAATTGTATATAGATTTATAGAATAATTAAAAAATAAATGTGAATAAAAAATTATAAAAAAAGTCATTGATTTGATTGTAAATATATATAATGATTGAAATTTATTAGTTAGACATACAAAAGTAAGGAGGGAGAAATTTGAATTTGAATAAAATTTGTAAAGTAAAATATTTGATTCGTAATATTTTTAAATAAAAATGAATAATGTAGAACTAAACATAGCCTTTATTTTCGTTGTTATGTACTTTGCAAGGATCATCTAAAAGTACTTGTAGGGCAAGGGGATTTGGAGTACTAACTACATGGGAAACTTCGTTCATCGATTCCCAATTGACATGTAATTGTCAAAACGTCTTTAAAGGTCTTTTTGATCATGTATCCAGTACAATATGTACATCAAGTACACGACAAACGCATGCAAAGCTCATTTGAGAAACTTTATCTTGCTGCTTGAGCTATGTGTCATTCCATTTGAAAATTCAATGAAGGATGCAAAAGGTAAACGCATAATTAATTAGCTAGTGGGAACTTTAAGTTAGCTAATTTGACTTTACAACATACACCACCCTCTTCTTTTTTCTCCCATCTGTCTCTGTCTAAAAGAAATTAAAACGATAATTTTTTGAATTTAAATTAAAATTAGAATGAATTCAGAATAATCGTCTATCAACTCAATTTGTCAACCCATAGTCCGATGTAATTGTTGCTCCTAAATTACAAATTTGAACACAGGCCAATTATATAACCCAAATCTCACACAAAAATAATGAACATGTTCGGTTTAAAATTGACTAACACATGACCTGAGCTGATTGCTTCCTAAGCAGTGTGATGCTTCCAGTCGAAATGCAGAAAATGGGTTTTTGTGGGTAAATATGTAATTTTAGTGAAATTAAAATCAGTGGCCCGATAAAACTGGATTTCGGATCCAAACACTGCCGCCCAAGTAGTGACGGCATCGTAGATCCAGCAGGAAGGGCCGACGCAATATTCTTTATTACACTCCCGATCCATCATTGGACGCCCCAACCCACGCCTGAGTCCCTCTTTGCCCAGCGCATGCTACCTCCTCATCCCTCAGCCCCCCGGATTCGAAAAATCCTCAATTCTTCACAGATCTACATAGGGCATTGAGCACAAACATTAGTTAGGGCTTCGATTTGTCCGATTGAATTCAGATCTCACTGATTTTTTGGTTTTTGTTTTTTGGGTATCGGTTTGTTCTGTTTTCAGTGTGCGTGATTTGGGGGGAAAGAACCGTGGGAAATGTTGACGAAGTTTGAGACGAAGAGTAACAGAGTTAAAGGTCTGAGTTTCCACAGCAAGAGGCCATGGATCTTGGCGAGTCTTCACAGCGGCGTGATCCAGCTCTGGGATTATCGCATGGGCACTCTCATTGATAGGTTCGACGAGCATGATGGACCCGTTCGAGGTGTTCATTTCCACAAATCGCAGCCGCTCTTCGTATCTGGAGGTCTGATTTGTTTTTGTTGATGTTCCTTTTTTTGGATTTTATTTTTTTTGCATGTGATCTCTGCTTCGTTTCGGGTAATGATACTTTCCTTGACGTAGTTATAGTGTTTTAAGCTCTGGATCTACTGTTTATCTCAACTGATGAGGTTGTGATCGATGAGTGTGTGGGATCATTGGATTTTGCAATTTGGATTTGCTGTTTGGACATTTTGTTTGTATCGTGGAAGTAGTGATCACAATTCGTTTGATTACAACTGATAGTGCGGGGCATTATGGTATGTAATCTACCAAGCGCTGGCATTCTTCTAAACTTTTCTGTTATAAACGCGCTGCTGTTGAACTAAAATTTTTCAATTGAATCGTGATCCTGGAAATTATGGATCCTATTGGTGAGTTATTGGATTGTGATTTAAATTTCTTTACTTTGAGGAATGTATAATTTGAAATTGCACCATTTCCACATTTCACCACAAAGATTTGAGGATAGATATCTTTTAACCCATTGTCATGATGGAACTTGAGTTGTAGGGCAATGAATATATAGATGATATATATAGCAAGATCTGACACGAATAGATGTATACTTCCCTTGGTGATGCTAAGTTTTATTATATTCTGGATACCATTTTAGCATAAGGCATAGGACTTTCATTCTAGCTGTAGTGGAGAACCTTCAACCCTAGTACATTTTAGGTTCTTACAAGTGTTGTTAACATTGTGGGAATTTTAATTGTCTTTGGTACTAGAATAGCTTAATGGAAGTCCAAATACTTCAAAATTTATATCCCATATCTACTCAGATTATTTTAATTTTTGTAAATGGTTTTACAATTAGTTATTCACAGTAGCAGTTGATTCTATGGGACCATTGGTTAAACCTGCTCTTCAGTGAAGACTGTGCAGATTGATGGTTACTTTTATCTGCATGTATACATGTGTGTGTTTATATATTATTCTTTAGTAGAAGATTTATTCCTTTTTCACTTCTGATATGCCACTCCTTTTGGCAGGCGATGATTACAAGATCAAGGTGTGGAATTACAAATTGCACAGGTGTCTGTTTACTCTTCTTGGTCATCTTGATTACATCCGAACAGTTCATTTTCATCATGAATATCCGTGGATTGTAAGTGCAAGTGATGACCAGACAATTAGAATATGGAACTGGCAATCTCGGACTTGCATTTCTGTGTTGACTGGACACAACCACTATGTTATGTGCGCCTCATTTCACCCCAAAGAAGACCTTGTTGTTTCAGCCTCGTTGGATCAGACTGTGCGTGTCTGGGATATTGGTGCCTTGAGGAAGAAAACAGTTTCTGCTGCTGATGACATTCTGCGATTGTCTCAAATAAATACAGACTTTTTTGGTGGGGTTGATGCTGTTGTAAAGTATGTCTTGGAAGGCCACGATCGAGGGGTTAACTGGGCTTCATTCCATCCAACTCTCCCTCTGATTGTTTCTGGAGCAGATGATCGCCAAGTTAAAATATGGCGCATGAATGGTATGCTAGCATGATATTTGATTTCTTTATCCTTTTGTTTGAGCACAATTATGCTTTTCTGGCAGAAAGTTCTGATGTCAAGAAAAATACCATGACGATGTGTCACTTTCAGTGTTTAAAATTATATATTACTTTTAAGAGGGTGAAGCTTTTTCAATATTAAAGAATGGTTGGGCCACAATGAGTTATAGTAGTCTCTTAAAATCTATTAGTTTGTATATTGCTTTTGTCTCCTGTTTTAGTAAAAAATGACACTGTTGAATTTCCCCTCTGTATCCTTCTCACCATTTATTATATGCCATTGATGTTCTGTGATCAGTTGAAATTTTCTGAGAGATTAGTGAAAGACGGTTTTCAATTCATTGATATGTTATCATATCTTATAATAACTTGAAAACACATTTAAAAGTGTTAATGCTTCTAATTTAGCCTATTGCTGATTCCTGATCAACCTTAATTATGTCGCTGGGAACTGGATATAGGGTCTTCCTTTTGTCAAATACATATCAAACTATTCGAAATTTGGTCTGGTGATTTGTATTGCTTTT
This sequence comes from Avicennia marina, assembly GCA_019155195.1. Taxonomy (NCBI): domain Eukaryota; kingdom Viridiplantae; phylum Streptophyta; class Magnoliopsida; order Lamiales; family Acanthaceae; genus Avicennia; species Avicennia marina. The sequence continues at coordinate 3,912,940 of CM032781.1, read as the reverse complement.
CTAGTTGGCAAAAACTTGTAGTTTTATGAAATTTTATTTATTTCATGTTAGATACAAAGGCTTGGGAGGTGGACACATTGAGGGGCCACATGAACAATGTGTCATGTGTTCTATTTCATACAAGGCAGGACATTATTGTTTCAAATTCTGAAGACAAGAGCATTCGAGTTTGGGATGCTACTAAGAGAACTGGTTTGCAGACTTTTCGTAGAGAGCATGACAGGTTCTGGATCCTTTCAGCCCATCCTGAGATGAATCTTCTAGCTGCCGGTCATGATAGTGGCATGATTGTTTTTAAGTTGGAGAGAGAACGCCCTGCCTTCTCGATTAGTGGTGATTCACTGCTCTATGTGAAGGACAGGTTTCTACGTGCTTTTGAGTACTCAACCCAGAAAGAGATTCAGTTAATACCTATCCGTCGTCCTGGTTCTAATAGTTTGAATCAAGGTCCTCGGACTCTTTCTTATAGTCCTACTGAGAATGCTGTTTTGGTTTGCTCAGACATAGAGGGGGGATCATATGAACTGTACATTATTCCCAAAGATAGCTATGGCAGAAGTGACATGGTTCAAGAGGCCAAGAGAGGTATTGGGGGGTCTGCAGTTTTTGTTGCACGAAATAGGTTCGCTGTTCTTGAGAAGAGCACCAACCAAGTCCTGGTTAAGAACCTGAAAAATGAAATTGTGAAAAAGAGTCTGCTTCCTGTTGCTGCTGATGCTATATACTATGCGGGAACTGGAAATCTTCTTTGCAGGTCTGAGGACAGGGTAGTGATCTTTGATCTTCAACAAAGAATTGTTCTTGGAGATCTTCAAACATCTTTTGTTAGATATGTGGTTTGGTCACCGGATATGGAGAGTGTTGCTTTACTAAGCAAACATTCCATTGTTATTGCTGATAAAAAGCTTGTGCACAGATGCACCCTTCATGAGACTATTCGCGTCAAGAGTGGAGCTTGGGATGATAATGGTGTCTTTATCTATACTACATTGACGCACATCAAGTATTGCCTTCCTAATGGTGATAGTGGAATTATCAAGACTTTGGATGTCCCTGTGTACATTACAAAGATATATGGGAGTACAGTCTTTTGTTTGGACAGAGATGGGAAAAACCGTCCTATCATTATCGACTCTACAGAGTATGTTTTCAAGCTATCTTTACTGAGGAAGAGATATGACCATGTCATGAGCATGATAAAAAATTCAGAATTATGTGGACAGGCCATGATTGCTTATCTACAGCAGAAAGGCTTCCCACAAGTTGCTCTTTATTTTGTGAAGGATGAGAAAACTCGCTTCAATTTAGCCCTTGAAAGTGGTAATATTGAGAAAGCACTTGAATCCGCTAAACAGATTGATGAGAAAGATTACTGGTACAGGCTTGGTGTGGAGGCCCTTCGGCAGGGTAATGCTGGGATTGTTGAATATGCATACCAAAAGACAAAGAACTTTGAGAGGCTTTCTTTCCACTACCTGGTCACTGGTAATCTGGACAAATTGTCCAAAATGATGAAAATTGCTGAAGTCAAGAATGATGTGATGGGTCAATTTCATGATGCGCTGTATCTTGGTGATGTGCGGGAGAGAGTTAAGATTCTCGAGAATGCAGGCCATTTGCCTCTTGCATATATCACAGCTTCAGTCCATGGGCTCCATGATATTGCAGAGCATCTTGCTGCTGAACTGGGTGATAACGCTCCTTCTCTTCCAGAAGGAGGGAAAGCGTCTCTTTTGATGCCCCCAAGTCCAGTCTTATGTGCTGGAGATTGGCCTTTGTTAATGGTCAGTAAAGGCATTTTTGAAGGTGGCCTTGATGATACAGGCAGGGGTGTAGATGAATATTATGAAGAAGCAGCAGATGCTGATTGGGGAGAGGGTAGTTTGGACATTGGAGACATGGACAGCATGCAGAATGGAGACATTAGTGTGGTGCTGGAGGGAAATGATGTGCATGAAGACAATGATGAAGAGGGAGGATGGGATCTTGAGGATTTGGATCTGCCTCCTGACGCCGAGACGCCAAAGACAGCTACCAATGCACGTTCTTCCATATTTGTTGCCCCCACCCCTGGTATGCCTGTAAGCCAAATTTGGGTCCAGAGGTCATCTCTAGCTGCTGAACATGCAGCTGCCGGTAACTTTGACACAGCAATGCGCTTATTGAACAGGCAGTTGGGGATAAAGAATTTCTCCCCTCTGAAGTCGCAATTTATTGATCTCCATATGGGAAGTCAAACTTACTTACGTGCCTTTACCTCAGCACCAGTGATTACAGTTGCAGTGGAAAGGGGTTGGAGTGAGTCAGCAAGTCCCAATGTCCGAGGCCCCCCTGCACTTGTGTTCAATTTCTCTCAATTAGATGAGAAGCTGAAGGCTGGTTACAAGGCTACAACTGCTGGAAAGTTTTCTGAGGCTCTCCGACATTTCCTTGCTATACTTCACACTATTCCACTGATTGTGGTTGAAACAAGGAGAGAGGTAGATGAAGTCAAGGAGTTGATCATCATAGTAAAGGAATATGTTCTGGGATTGAAGATGGAACTTAAGCGGAGGGAATTGAAGGACAATCCAGTTCGCCAGCAGGAACTTGCTGCCTATTTCACCCATTGCAACCTCCAGCTTCCACACACCAGACTGGCACTGTTGAATGCAATGACTGTTTGCTTCAAGTCGCAAAATCTGAGCACTGCAGCCAATTTTGCACGGCGACTTCTTGAGACCAATCCAAGCAACGAGAATCAAGCCAGAACAGCTCGCCAAGTCCTGCAAGCTGCTGAGAGGAATATGAAAGATGCTGCTCAGCTGAACTATGATTTCAGAAATCCTTTTGTGGTATGTGGGGCTACGTATGTCCCAATCTACCGAGGGCAGAAAGACGTAACCTGTCCATACTGCAGTACCCATTTTGTCCCAGCTCAGCATGGACAGCTGTGTGTCGTTTGTGACCTAGCAGTTATTGGATCCGATGCATCTGGCTTGCTCTGTTCGCCTTCACAGATCAGATGATTTGAACTTGCAGAACTTGTTTGTGCCTTTCTGCATAGGAGAAACCGACTAAGTGCATGTGTAACCAGCTGGACAAACAACAAGGTAGGACTTTCCGACAAACAATGAGGTAGGGTTTTCAGAAGCGGAGGTTTATTTTGGGTTTTATATCTGATCTATATTTGTTTCACTATTGCAGTATTTTGATTAATCTCCCTCCCCGATTCACTATTTTTGTTTCTTATGATAACAGCTCTGTGTGTAATAATTCCGTGTAAGATTTTTCACTCCAACCATTCTTATGCCGTTTGGGAATTTAGCTTGCGAGGCTACATGCGGCAACTTCATTGTCCCTTTCTTCTCTTTTACGTTGGTTCTTAAATGTCCTTTTTTGCAGATGTAATAGACGTTTTTACCGACTTAGTTTTACTTGTAGTATACACCTGGCTTTTAAGCTTTATAATGTTATTCACTTTGCTCCTCTTTGCCTCATTAATGGCTTTATGGAAAAAGGCTAATCCTAAAGCTTCCCGTCACGGTTCTGTGGTAATGTTCGTTTTTCTGTAGATATTGTCTGGCTTGAACGTAATGCTTTTTGGGAGAACATCTTATACTATAGGTGGATAATTAATGTGAAAAAATACCTTATTTTTTATTGTTCTTTTTATTTCTCTTAAAGAATATGGTTACATAAAATAGACACAAGGAAAGAGCAAATGAGCCGGACTAGCTTGCAGAAAAGAATATTGTCTTTGTAGCCAGTCATTTATAATACCAAATAAATCATTTAAATTTACAGTGTTATGGTCATGGTCATCCTCCATAATCAATGTTCAGGAGTACTTATTGGCCGACGTTTTATGTGCGTTTTAATTGTGCCAGTCATGCTACAAATAATGGCATGTTGTTGCGATTATACGTTAGTTTTTGGAAAGGCAATAATATGTTCCCCAGCAGACATCATTTAAGTCACTTAATGTTCATGCTATGTTTGTTTTCCCTTTTTTTTTTACTACTTACATCCCCTCAAAATTTTAGAAGTCGAACAGTAAATTTTTATTTCTTAATTTTTATATTTATTTACAGTTAAATTAATTCATATATATATGTATACACACACACACACACATTTATTTATATTTATGTTCTATGAACTTATCTATTATTATATTATTTAATTATTATATATTAAATATGTATAAAAGTACTCAATTCGAACCAATTTAAATTTCACTACATGTTACATTTTATTACCTGACATGATTTTTTCGAATGTACTCTAGTTTTCTACCTACCCAAATAAGTAACCCAAACAAAGCCAAAACCACCGTCTCATCTGAAACGTCCATCTGTTTTCAATCGGACCCCATACTGTTTATAGACCATTGCAAGTTATGTATGCTTCGAGTTGCAATTGATGGATCGTTTTGTTCTGCCCATTGATGGGACGAAACTTGAAGCCCACTTTGAGATTGCTTCCGATTCAAAGGAGGATGTGAGAAAATTAATTAATCCAAGGCGACGCTTGCATTGAGTCGCAAAGTGAAATATATTATTGTATTTAAAAATAATTTTTTAAAACAAATGGTATTATCAAAATGCTAGAGTTTGATATAAAATTATGAAGAGTATATGATAAAAAAATATCGTTTGAGAATTATCATCAAATAATTGGTTTTAGAGGGATCAATACCATAGCATATGGATGCTTCATCTCATGTCAATTGGAAAGGTTTGATGACTGGTTTTTAAGATGACTCAAATGATATCTTGCTATATATGCTTGAAAAGATTTTTAAGTTATTGCTAATCAAATTATTTAGATAATAAGGATATAATAGGAAATGCAATCATTATCCTAAACCGTCAAAACTAAATATCCTTTAAAATATTACTTGAATTATTGTTTCATCCATCAAAAAAAATATGGTCTAAAGTGTGGACTCCTAGATTTTGTACAGAATACAAGGAAACATAAAAAACATAAATCACCTCTTTAGTCTTTATCAATAAAATTGTAATTTTCCATCTTTTAACTATGTCTTAATAATAATTTATTTCGACAAGTCATATATATATATATGTATGTGTGTGTGTGTGTGTGTGTGTATCTCTTAACAATTGCTAGTGATAGGCATGACCACGGCTTTAGAATTGATTCGGTTCCAAAAAATTGAAACCCAAAATTGGACATTGAACATGGTTCCAATTTCGGTTTCGGTTTTGGTTATTGAAAGTTGTAGTTTTATACAATTATATTTTATTTTTTGTTGTAATTTATTTTAATATAAAAGTAATATGAAAAAATGTTTAATACTTTGAACAAGTGTAGAATATAAAAAATGAAGGAAAATCAAGTTTCAATTTTATTATTATTTTATAAAATAAAAATTAAGTGGTACAAATTTTGTAAAATACATTACACGCTGTTAATTAAAAAATTAAAAAATATTTTGAGCAGAAAAAATATACATAATATCATTTAACTACTTAACATCAATATATATTAACATATTATATTATATTATATATTATGCATATTATATTATTAATTTTCTTTCTTAGCAATTTTGGAACTGTCAACGGTTTTGCACGAGTTAGGTTCTATGGTTTTGAGATAGTTCAGTCTGATTCGATTTTCAATTCTAAATCGAACCATAGCCATGCCTAGCTAAAGCAGAAGAAGAATACCTACGTCATCCCACTCAAGCCATAGGCTCGTATTTCATGACTTAAAGTCACAAACATTTTTTTGCACTCGCCAATTCACGTTTTCTTATTATTTTTTTTTAAATCAATTATAAAGGTTTTGTTTGAATCCAAATTTTGGTGGTTGGCAACCCATCAAAATTTTGTAATACCAAATATCTTACATAATAATATTTTTATTTAAATTTAAATTAAAAATATATTTATAACTAACTATTTAAATTTAATCATTACATTTATTTACAATCAAATCAATACTTATATATATTCGGTCATGCTTTCACATTTATCTGTGTTTACATCTTACAAACTTTATATATTATTCATTACACACACTCAAATTTAAATAGATTTAAAATTTTATTTTTATCAAAATTTTACTATCAAATACGGTTTTCATATCTTACAAATTCCCATTATTTTTGACACCATGAAAATAAACAACCGAACGTTGCCAAAGAAGGTAAATTTTGGAAATCAAATCAAAAACTATGATTTTATTTTGTTGTAACATTATTTCTTTGGTGTAATTTCGAGCAAATTCTTTCACCCACGTGACCATGTTTGGCCGTGTTTGGGTAATATCATGAATGAGAATGAAAATGGTGCTACAACTCCATTAAAATGGTATTGGGGTTGGGAAACCGTACCTTCATGACTCTGCATATTTATGATCGCCCTATAATAATCCCACAAAAGCGTGCAAAAAGACAACCCCAGCTTAAGTGGCTCTACAGTCTACGCAAACAAATTGCTGCCTAAATCCATCAATATAATATTTCAATATAGTTGCAATATATACGAATATTTATTAGATAGTAGATAAATTAGTGACCTATGTACCTATACCATAAATCTTTATTTTGTTTGAGGATATCATAGTGTTTGGCACATGGGGGGCCAGAAGAACCCGGCACTGTTGGCATGGACCCACCATGTGATGACTAGAATTAGGTCCAATGCCTGCCTATCTTTGGTTGTAGTTTTTGTGGGTAAATCCCTTCGAGAGCACGTACAAAAGAAAAATAATTATTTAAAATACTTTTATTCGTGGGTATTTAAAATTAGATTATTGTTTTTTGCACAGATTCACATTTATATATTTGTGCATTAAAAATTAATAATTATTTTTATATATTATCGTATTATTAATAGGTTTGGTTTTAAATAAAATAAGTTTTAAAATCTTTTTAATGAAATTCAGATATATCTTGGGGACAGCATAGTAAACAACAGAATTTTGATTATATCTACGTTGGAGCGACGCCACCTGCAACCTTAAATAAATTAGAAGCCTAATTAATATTTTATATCTTTTTTATTCAGGGAAGTTTTGCATGCGCTGGTTCCCCGCAGCAGCAGTAGTAATAATAATAATAATAATAATAATAATCCATACTATATTATTAAAATTTTGGTTCTCTTTTAGGAACACTAAATAAATTTACATATACACATATTTTCGAGTTAATTTACATTATGTTTATATTTATGCTATCAAAAGCTTAGTTTGATATGGATATACTAAATAAGTTTATTAATGTATATTTATTTAACTTAATAATGATAAAAGTATCTTTTGTTATTATTATTATTATTATGTTATTATTATAATTTGTTTTTTTAATTCTTTTTTAATTATAATATTTTTCACGTGAGTATAAAATAAATATTTAAATAAACTAATCTATACTATAAATAAAAATTAATTGAGCGTGTCAAAATTACTGCTAATAATAATTTTTGCTCTTGTTAGAGGCCCAAATTTGAGTCTCATAAAAAAAATAAAGAAATAAAGTTGAAGGGTGTATAACTGGTTGACGTATAAATTTAATGATTTAAATTTTGATTTACGATGTACTATTAGACTTATGTATATACTTACTCACTACTGTCCTTAATTTTATTATTGAAAGTTTCTCCCGAATTTAGCTGTACATTTGAAGTTTTATTCATTAAAAGTTGCTCTCAAGTTTAAATAGGGATTAGACCGGAATGGATGGGACATGCATCTCTAAAAATTAAATTTATGGGATGGGAAAGAAAATAAATTTTCCGAGTAAATAGTGAGCAATGATAGATGTTTGATCTGATGTGTAGTTACATGTAGCAGTAAAAATGAAATGATGTGTAAGTTAAATAAAATGTTGTTAGTAGAAGTGGTGGTATTGTAAGGATACGTTTGGATTTTTGTGGGTAAGGTAAGATTTGAGTTTTGACAAGGGAAAAAATTGTGAAAATATTCCACAACAATGAAAAAATGGGCCAAAACTTCACAGAACGCAAGGCAAGATTAAAAAGATAAATAACAACATCATAATTTTCATGAATTTAAGCTGCAATAATCATAAACCATTTCGTGCATACCCAGCATTAGAATATATACAGTCGTTAATCCATTATAAATGCTTTGCACGCAGACTGGAGTTGGAAGAAGATCGTCTATATAGAGAGTTACTGATTTTTGGTCCGACAACGTAGCTGCTTACACAGCCTTTTGCCTGACGACAGTCAGTCCTTCACACAAAACTCTTTCTTTGATGATCATCATTCTCTGTTTACGTTGGAGAAGACTGTCACTGCATGCAGTAAATATAAAGTATGGCGCGAGGACTGGAGAGCCGTGTATTATGGGGCAAGTTGGGAACAAGTACGTGCGTAGTTGGTTTATTATCCTGTGTATGGACGCATGGGGTTGTTGTTGGCCATACGCGTAGCAGGTGGTTCCACAGTGTGGGCTCCATTAATGAGACTCAACCATAAGAATTTTAGGTTTGGATGATGCAGAGGTGAAGAAGGAGAAGTGGCCAACCCCCGTTTTAAAAGGTGAGCGATCGGACGCAGGGCTCGAGGTGACTGCACGTTCCCATATGCCGCGTGTCGGTTAGGCGAGCTTTAAGTTGTATTGAAGTCGTTGGACTAAGACTGGCGCTTTTCATTGTGATCTGTCTTTTTAAAATTACTGCACCTTTTCATCTAAATGAACTTTTTCCAAAAATAAAATAAAAATTAATCTAGTTATGGATTACAATACTATGTACTATTCTTCTGCTCTTAGTTTTATATTATTTCTAAACTTTTTGTATTTGAAATATATATTTTCACCTCTACAAAAAATGAATCCCAGTGCCATTGTCTCTATGCATCTTTTTCATTCAACCATATAAATACTAAATAAAAAAATAAATAATTTGTGCCCTCGATTAAGAATTATTTAAAGTTGAAAACTGATGAGTGTATATAAACAACGGTATTGATGGAGTTAATACTCCGATTCGAATTTGAGACTCAAAACTGCTGAGTTTAAGAGTTTTTTTTTTTTCAAAAAAATTTTAAATCCAAAATCCACTATTTGACTTAAACTTAAATTAGAATTCAATTAGATTCGATTAGACACCTAATAAAAAGGTTAAATATTGATAAAGAAGATCCTCGAGCCCTTAAAAAACGCAAATAAACAACTGATTTATGATAAATTCAACTACGACTCAAAATTATCATTGCCCTTTTTTTCTTAATTGTTTTTCAATTAACAATTTAATGATGACCGTTGATTAGGCAGCGGCTTGTTATGAATTACATTTGTTAGGTATGGACTAGGGAACAACGGGCAACCCTAAACCCAAATTGTTCGCTCAATTAAAACTATTCAAGAATTTTGAAGGGATTAATTACGGGCACTTATCAGAAAAGACTCACGTGATTAGTGCAAGAAGATTTCTTTAAACGGAGACTTTTATTTAATTTTTAAAATTTTTAATTTATTTCCTTTGTCCTTATATATGCCCGTGACTGAAAAGCCAAGGAGAGCGTGTGCGTGAATATATATATATATATATATATAGACTATAGACCATAGACACATACATACACGTATGATGTGTTAAGTTTGAACGTGAGTGAGGGCACTGTGGGGCTTGAGGATGGTCCAATCGTAGCCCTGTAGATGTCATGTCTCTACATGTCTCTTATCAGGAGATGGTATTTGTTGTGTGTTTGGAGTAAATATTTCAAAGTATGACACCTGTAATAGTTATTATATAAATTAATATACACAAATGTTCTTAGTACGATGTATTCAATACATAGCACAAAACTAGGGTGACTCAAAACTTGGTTTGAGTCCGAGTGGATATCGAGCTATTCGATATTTATAGCGAGTCGAGATTGAGTTGTCTTTTTGTCGTGTCGACTCAACGAGTTTTACATAATTCGATATCAATAATAATTTTGTAATTATTATTTTTTTATTGTGATATTTTAGAAGAAGATTTTCTTTAATGCTTAATACTTGAGTTTGATTACTCGAACTTGTGAAATTTAAATTCTGAGTTCGAGTTTTATGAGCTCGAGGTCGAGCTCAAAATGAACTCATCTACTCGACTCAAGCTTGAGTTTTAATTTTATTGTCAAGTCAAGTTTAAGTATACTACTATTTGAGCTCGACTCGACTCGAATTAAACCCTACACAAAACCTCCGACCACAACAATCTCAAAAATTTAACTCAAATTTAATATAAATTTAGTGATTTAGATCGAATTTTCACACGAGTTGAAATCCAATCCAATTTACGAACCTGAAAAAGGTAAATAAATTAATTTTAGTTTATTTGATAGATTGACCTGTAAATTTATAAATATATTTTAAATAATTTAATAAATATTTATATAAATATAAAAAATTAATTAAATAAAATTAAATAGGAAGATTGTAAATATTTTAAAAGTCAAGCTTTAATTTTAAGTTAATCAAATTTTTTTATATAAAATATGTTTTGATAATATTTAATTATTATAAAAAAATAATATTTTTTATTAGCGAGTCGATGGGTAAAGTTTCCATGTCCTACGAAATTGACGGACTCGATTCACGTCTCGTGAAAATAAACTAATCGAGTAAGTCGCTTATGATACCCAAATCTCACCTGATCCGTCGGTCCAACCTGTTGCCAACCTAATTTCCCCCCTTTCTTCTCTCAGGAAACCTGCAAATTGCGACCCCTTCTGTTATGTTCATTAATTATATTAAGCTCATTGTTAATCTATGGTGGTAGAGTATAATTATTATACTTCATTGGTGGGTGGGTCTGTACTACACCGTAATTGTTTGTGTACGTATCCACGGTGCAATTAAGGGAAAAATAAAAAAACCCAAATTTAGAGAATACATATGTTTGAATTAATGTTTTATAAATTAATTATCTGCGTCTTGTAATTTACTTTCTCTTGGTTTCGTTAATATGAACTTGTCACGTGTGATATTTTGTATTAAGTAATAAATATATAAACACGTGTACAATAGACAAAGGAAACAAGGACAATTTTTGAAATACAAGATTGGATTTATTTCATGGGGGCAGTGTTATTCTTCTCTTTTGTTGGGATTGATAAAGGAAAAGGTTAGTTTGAAATTGTAATTGCTGGAGATTAATCATCTACTCTAACCTATTTTGTCCGAAGCATTTGATCTAACACCAATCCATGAAACTAATATTAGTAATTAGATATACAATAATATTATGTCAATCAAGATACGTACATTTGCAATATTCAAGGAAGGAACAACAAGAAAACAGTGTAAGTCGACCCGCTTCAGAAAATGGTCCCTTCGGTGAAAAGAAGTCAAGAACTGAAGGTAAATCAAATTAATGCACCAAAGTGATTAACAAGTAAAGCTATTTGATTCAAATTCCACAATATTTTTGAATTTAATTGAGTTAAAACTAGAATTTAAACAATTATTTTAATCAATCTCACAATTAAATTTTGAATTTTATAAAATTGGGATGAAAAATATTCGAGTAATTGTTGAGTTCGAATTACTCTTTAAATTAAACTCATTGACGCTTCAACGGCAATATGAGAAAACCTATTAACTTAAATAAAACGATTTGAATTCAATTCATTAACACTCAACACGTTGATTAAATTCAATGAATCATGTGATTCTGTTAATGGGGCGACAACAAGGGAAAATGGCATGATGCACATACAGTATAAGAGGCTCAATCCATGGGGAACAGGGCATTCTTTTTTTATGCCCTGGAAAATCTGATAGAAGTGCTTGATTGAATTAGAAGATTTAGAACCCTTCGCAATAAAAACAATGGCCATTTGAAGCTACTTATGCAGGAGGGAGATTCTAAAATAACTGTGTCTTGTAAGGAAATCCATCCAGTTGGACAATGACACGGAGACAAGGCATAGACTAAGTCCCACAAACTACATTCAGCAAAAGGATTCGAGTAATAATTGCTTTTGTTGCTTAAAGTCAAGAAATCTTAAAAAAATAATTACATGCTTGACATCTAGACTAACTTTAATTGTTTCAAGATTTTAACGGATTGGCACCCATTAAAATTTACCTAATTTAAACAAACTATTTAATAAAATTTTTATTTTAATTCATATTCAAATTATTTATTTCTTAATAAAATATTCAAATCATTACATATATTTACAGTCAAATTAATATTTTTACACACACTCTTAGTTATATATATATATATATATATTTATGAGAATGAGATAAAATTTAGTGGAATGAGATATGCATTTTAAGCATATACAAATTTGTAGATATGATTTGTCAAGAATAACAATTTGCTAGGATTTGAGGAAATTCAATCCAATTAAGTTTATTCCATTTAATAAAAAATAAAAAATTCCAAAAGAATTAGAATCGAGGTTTATAGAATCAAAATTGGTCAGAGGACATCCTTCTTATTATATATATTGTATATGATATCCTAAAAATTCACCATTATTAATGCACACTGTCATTGTTATATATAATATATATTTACACAAATTCAAACAAATCTAAATTTTTGTTCCCCTCAAATTTTTACAACTAAATATAATCTTCATCTTACAAGATACTCCCCACTTTCATCTCCAACAAACCATAACCCTAAGAACCCCTTCGGTTGACGTGACAGTCAGCATAAACTAGAAAAATATAACATTTCATGTCAGTTTTTCCCTGCTTTGTTCGTCTGCGCAACAATTAACCTAAGTTGGGGAAAAATGGAAGGTAATGCCCATTTCATTTAGAAGTGGGTAATCCCTTGGCAGTTGGCAATATTTACAACAGTTGCAAGGTGAAGCAATTTACCCCTACGTTGTCTCCTCCTTTGGGCTCCAACTGCCCCTCTATACTCTATGCACAACCTTCAAAACAATGGTATATATGTAGATAAATGTATTTCGAATTGGAGTGAGGAATAAAGATATTAATAAATCGAACTATTCTACTCGTTATTCATTATGTTTCAAAGTGTTTTCAAATCTAGTTGTGTTCAAACTTGAACTTCAAAATTTTTTCAATCCAATTCATTGCTTAATTCAAATTTGAGCTGGAATTTGATTTATATAAAATCAATCAAGTTTAAATAGTTGTGAATGTAAAAAGTTACTTAAACCTCACTCGACAGCACGCATAGTTAGGAAACCTCTCTATTGATGCATGACTTAATGTTGCTATCAAAGGGTTTGACCCTAAATAGAGACTTTGTCTATATAAAATAATATAATAATGTATGCGGGTCATCGATTTTTTTTTTTTTTTCCTCTGGAATATATTCCCATTCCCTACATTATGGCAGTGAATGCAAAGAAAAGTCAAAGTTAAAATGATTACCGAAAGAATTATAGTGCAACTCGAGGCAATTTTTCCCTGATAATGGTATTTTTCGATCTTGCTAAAAATCCAGGAAATGGAAATTGTTACCAATCTCACGGGCCGTGATGTTTGTATCATAACAACCACAATTATCGCACTCCTGATTTGTCGGTGATCAAGTATTTCTTTTCCCCAATACAACTGAACTGCCGGGCCGTCGTCTTTCCTAATTTGGTTAATTGTCCTTCTTTTAAGAAATTAATAAGAAAAAAAAAAAAAAAACTAAATCATTATGTGGGAATGGCCAGACTGAAGAGAGGGGAAAAAGGTCGAAAGAGCCCAGTCATTAGGAATGGTCAGACTGAAGAGAGGGGAAAAAGGTCTATGGAAAAAATCTAAGTCATTAATAGCGCATTTTCCGGTGCAAGGAAGAAATAGCAAAACTGATGTAGCGCCACGTGGATGGATTTGGACCGCTGGATCGACATGCAACGGCTGAGATCGAATATCTCTTTATGAGGTCTTTACTGCAAACTGCCAGAAAACTGATGGAGTGGCAAGATTTTCTGCTCAAAAACCAGTCACCACCTCCACCATACTGCCATACGACCATTTATACTGAGTAGGAGTCGGTGAGTGTGAGTGTGAGTGTGTGAGAGAGAGAGAGAGAGTTTTTGGAGGGGACGGTTGTACCATGATATATGTCTTAAATTGATGTCGCAGAGGGGACGTTGCCAGTGGCCGATGGCGGCGTTTGCAGGGCCGTGAATTTAATGCATCTAAAACAACGACAGAATTCGATTCAAGGGATCGCCATCAACGCCGAGAGAGAGAGAGATTTTTCTCTTGCCCTAGAAAATACCTAAATTTTGTCTGAAGAAAGCTGCAAACAGAGAACAAACAAATAAAAAACCCAAAAACACACACCATCATGTTAGTGCCATCAACCTGCAGAACTGGTGGCAAGAGCCCTTTCCAGTCTCCGGTCTGATCTGCCAGTCAATGCACGCGAAACTTCTCATCAGAGGCAGTATTTATAGTGGCAGCATCCGAGTCCCATAATTCATAATGCAAATTTACAAATTAGCCCACGCACAAAACCACACACACTGACTTGGATCTTTCAAAACACCACTCGTTTATAATTGCATCCCCGCCACCCCTTTAGCTCACGGCCTTTTTCCTGTGCTTGACATGGATTTTCTGTCAAAATTGAGCTTAAAATCAGGTTGTAGGGGTGGAAAATGTCTGGGTTTTTTTCTCTAGGTTGTAAGGACCAACATCAAGATCAGCAAACGGACACCACCAACGGTTTGTTCCTGTTCAAAAACGAGGAGATCTACAACAAGGGTTTTGAGCTATGGCAGCAGTACTATCAGTTGCATCAACAAAGATTTCAGTCTCAGCAGCAACAGAATCGCCATCTCCATATTCAAGATTTGGATTTTTCTGTTGGGCAGGGTAGCAGCAGTAGACGAAATAATAATAATAATAGTATCATCGCCAGTGATATTGGTGATGATTCTTCGAACTACAGTTACAGATCAGCAGCAGGGCTTAGGGCGATGAGGCAAGGCGGAGGTGGAAACGAAGGATCGAACTGTCAAGACTGTGGGAACCAAGCTAAGAAAGATTGCTTGCACATGAGGTGCCGAACCTGCTGTAAGAGCCGCGGCTTTCAGTGCCAAACCCACTTGAAAAGCACATGGGTTCCGGCGGCTAAACGCCGCGAGAGGCAGCAGCAGCAGCTCGCCGCCTTGCAGCAGAATCAGCAGCAACCGACTGTCAAAGGGGAAAATCCTAAGCGGCTGAGAGAGAATCCCGGCAGCGGCGCTGGTTCACGTCTGCCCTCCGCCACGTCAGGTGATGTTGTAGTCTTCTGTAAGAAACAGAAAACGGGAATTATTAAAAAAAACAACGGGCACCGATTATTTGAAGGACCTTGGGTTTGAATTCTTGTAAAACGACAAATCAAATCGAGAAACTGGCGCTGCGCTCCATTAAATTCTACTAAAGGGTCGGAAAAATAATGTAAACGGAACCAAGGAACTTTATATTATTGTTCTACTACTGACCAACAAAGCTAGCTGTTTGGCTGTATAAAATCATTTGCGTGTAATGAATGAAGTCCAGCTTCCATATGCTTCATTCAACCCTCAGCTAGCTTTACCTTTCTTTTTCACCTTACTGTTACAGAGTAAGACTGACCCGAATAAAGTCCAAATCAGTCTTTCTCATCAATATTTCTTGTTTTCCCTTGGGCAGCAACGTATTTGCATCTTTCCATTTTCCTTTTTCTGATTTTTTCCGTTGGTTTGTGACTAGGGTTTGAGTTGGGACAATTTCCACCTGAACTGAATTCTCCAGCTGTTTTCCGCTGCGTGAGAGTGAATACAGTGGATGATACCGAGGAGCATTTGGCTTATCAGACGGCTGTCAACATTGGGGGGCACGTTTTCAGGGGAATTCTCTATGATCAAGGCCCTGACAGCCGGCGCGGTGAGAGCTCCTCCGGCTGCGGAGGATCGCAACAGCAGCCTCTCGATCTCATAGCCTCCGCTGCAGCGTCCGCCGCCTCCGCCGCTGCTAGCAACCCGAATACTATGATGCTTGACCCTTCGGTGTATCCTACTCCGCTCAACACTTTCATGGCGGGTACGCAATTCTTCACACCACCAAGGCCTTAAGAAGTTGAATATATTGCTTCTTTTATGAAAAGGGACAGTGGATGATTGGAGATTTATTTCTTGGGATGGAAGTATTTTAAGGTCTCTTATACATCATTGAACGAAAGAGGGAAAGCCAACATGGTGTATGGTATGTCTGGGAGAAAGGCGTTTGAACGTTGTTTATTAATTTTGTTCGAATTTCAATTATGATTTTGTGCTCTGATTAACATATATCATATTATTGATGCTCTTGGTCTTGGACATATTGATAACCTCTTTCCATTCCCGCTCTCCTTCGTTTTGGTATTTCGTGCAGCATATGGATGTGTGCATATTTCCATGTTTTATGATGTTTTTATCATTCTTTCCGTGTTTTTTTCTTTCCTGGCTTGTTTTATAATTATCCTTTTGGTTGGTTTCGTACTCGATATTTCCTTTAGCCCATTAGCCGTTTCCTTGCTGGCCGAAGAGGTTCGGCTTGTAAATATATAAAAATATATGCATGTATACACACACACATATAACCACAAAATTTGCACATAATAAGACAATGAGGGGTTCGCGGTCCAGCACTGCGAGACTTCCAGGCATTTGGCAAATGGCACTTTGCCATTCATACACCAAAAATGGGCACAAGCAAAGTAACCCCCAGAATCAACCCACCTCAGCCCTCAGCCCCGCCAAACCAAATCCTCTCTTTCTACCTTTGAATATAGTGCACAAATCAAAGATTATATAAACCAAAATACACACAAACACATTTTAAATGTAGGCGAAGGCTAGACACCCACAAGTGCCCACTTTATTATTAGATGCAGCTACGCAGATAAAGGCACCCCCGCGAAGAATGGTCTCTAGTAGGCATTTACACGCATGGCTCATGGCTGTGACTGATGGAGTATTACAGACTGGAAGCTGTGGATCCTAAATGCTGATATTTAATGTTTCTGCTAGTGTGTGTGATGCATGCTCAACGTGGATGTTAATTTTTAATTAATCATAAAAGTTGCTATATGATGAGGTACGTCCATGCGAGATGGTAAGATTAGAGGTGCTTTTTTTCTTATAGGCTGCGCTGCTAGATCTGTAGTGGTACCATGTGTAGGGAAGTGGAAACAGGAAAATTCACAAAAACTTTGCCTGCATTCGAAACGTACCTTAAAGAAAGTTCCATAATGTTTAGGGACAGAGACGTTTCTTCGGTCCTAGCATGGGAACACAGATTATTGACGATCCTTTCCTGTATTACCTCGCTTATTTCTGTGATCAATTCTTCCATGTTGAAATGTAGTTGTGCGTACCGCAAGTGCAGTCTCTATTTTTGATGGATTTTAAAAGCTGGAAACAGTGACACGTCGAAGGGGCCGCGTTTCGAGTTTTATTGCATGGAGAAGCCAGGATTCAAGACCGGACGGTCATTATGGTGGTTGGAGTACTCTCACTACTGGATGATATGTGAGACAAGTAGTTCTTGTTAAGTTGATGGAGTTGGGCGTTTGGAAGTCTCGTAAGTGATGTTTAGTGAGAGTTTTGCGAATGGTTCAAAACCTTGATTAGGTTGTCACTGCCAAAATTTTGTTGGATGTGGAAGGGCATATGCGACGGGTTTTTCTCAAAAACAGCCTGGCATACAAAGACGACGTGGTATACACGCCACTGATACCCTATGAGGTGCAACCTTTCTCTCTGCATGATTTTTTATGAAATTCTTCTTATATGAAATGGTCCTGTGGTAAAAATTAACAATAAGCATCAAAGTAACAGGTTTTCAACCATGTTGCAAGTAAAATGTTCTATTATAATCCATATAAATTGGACAATTCATGACTCTTAACACAATTTCATTCACAAAGCATTGAGTAAATTGATAAGTCATTGATTGTCTACATAAGAGTTGTCTACTTGAAATACCTTCCACTGTAAGTATTATATATGTTCACTTTCTCATGTCATAATCGTAATAATTCATCAATTAGTGATTAGAAGTATATATTTATAAACTTTTTTGGATTTGAGAGACCAAGTGTCGTTAATGACAAAAACATGTAAGGAGTTGTCATGTATATTATTGGGGGTTAAGTTGGAGGGAGTTACCATAATCAACTAATAAAAATATATCTGTCAATATGCATCGTGAGGAGCAAAGGTGTTTGCGTGTAAACCTAAACGCACGTTATGTGGTTTTGTTACGAAATTGAGATATGTACTGTTAAAGTTCTTCCGTGCTTCGACTTATGAAGGGAGGCACAAAAAACCCTCGGTGGTATCATAACATGCATGGCATGTCATTGGTTCTGTCGTTACATTTAAGCCATATAATCGTTACAGTGTTGGGATTAAAGGTAAATATTGCGATTGTACTTGTGGAACCTGTTTCTCATGATACAAATAACCTCATCTTGATTTGTATTTAGCTTGTCTACAAAACTTACAATTCTTAAGATCTGCATCAGTCTTTTAGAACAGTATGTATCCAACTTTGCAACCATCAATCTTCAAAATAGGAAGTCTCAATTAAGTGTTTAGTGCTATAAGTTAGGGGGCATATAATGTCCACTTGAGAGCATATCGATAATCAATTTATAAATGTTATTGTAGTAACTCTGTGACGTGCTCGGCCTTAATATTTACTAGTCTAGCAACTACCAAATGTTACAAGAAATTTTTACATCTACTATGCAAAAGGACATCTACTGCCTGAAGAACCTCAAAGAATCGATTACTCAATCCAACAATATCTTGACCACCTCTAGTTCTATTCTACTAATTATTGACTACACTCACATATGACTCAGGTGATGGACTTGCACCTCCTGTCTTTATAACATTATGAAATCTAAGTTGCATTAGAGATCATACACTACTTCCACTTAAACATTGCATTGCCACAACTTGAACTGGTAAAATTAATGCTTATCTTTTGTGTCAATGCATCATAAATTGAGGCTTCGTGTGGTGAGCCCAATTGAAGTAATTGGTATAAAACCTCTGTACAAACGAATATATCATCACTTTATCTACATCTAAAAATTTGTTATTCTTACACTAAGAGCATTGCACATTTGATCTTGTTTCTATCTATATAATTGTACTGTACTTTGGCCCAATCTATTAATTTATTCGTATCATTTTAAACTTTGGTCTCAAGTTTTGACGACTTGATTGATTCTTATGATACATCCACGATTTAATTTTTCTTAACATTTTTCATTTTATTTGTACATCATTATAATGACATCAATACCTCTCCTAATAGAGCACATTACAATAATAAAACATTTAGCATGGTTAGCAAAACTACATCACAACATGGTAAAAACTACATCACATTTAAATAAATAAATCATCCTTAAATTGCCATTGCACAACAAATAATTCAACGAAATTTTCAAAACAATTCATATACATACATACATATATATATTTGAAGTACGGTAGACTTATAATTTATCATTGCACATTGTATCATGTATATATAAATCTATGCATTCCACATATTATATTTAATGACATATGAACACTCTTCTTTTTCAAATAAGCAATTTAATACCGCGCAATAAATGAATAAAACTTTGAGGTGTTGTATACAATTGGGTGTATATGAAATTATCAAACAATATTTTAACATGACGAAATAACACAAAAATTACAAAAATCTACCAATATGATTCATACTTACATGAAAGAAGACCTTGATGCATGAATAGGGGGTGATATATTTAAAAGAGGATTGTTTATTTGTTAGAATGAATGAACGGCTAAGGTTATAAAAATTCTTCCAAATTGTGATAGTCAAAGTTCGTTCCAAATCCGTTTCAAATTGAAATAGCCACAAAAAACTAGTTCCAATATTGGAGACAGCTAATAACAACTTTCTCAAATAAAGATGAAAAAATACTGTCACTATTCCAGACAACCAATTAAAAACCGTCTCTAGATATAAGATAGCTTCTAAGATAGCTTCTAACAGTAGTCTCAATTTTTGAGATGGCTTTAGCTTTGCCATCTGGCTTCTAGTACGGCTACTTCCTATTATGTTGAATAATATAAGTATGAATTTTATATAGAATTTTGACACAACCCCTTTGGCTATGTTTCTCTTTTAACTACTATGTATTAACACTTAAAAATCTTATAAACTGCACGTATTATCATATAAAATTTTTTAAAATTCAAATTCAAAATATTTTCTTTCTTTTATTATTTATAACTAATTATTATTTTTTCAATTATTATAATTATTTCTAATCAAATTAATACCTATCTTTATAATTTTTTTACTCATTATTATTTTTTCAATCATTATAATTATTGGAACGAGTTGTATGCTTTATTGTAAAATTTTGATTAGATGGAAATTTTGATTTATTTGAATATATAAGTAAAATATATAAAAATTATTAGATGCTATTATATGTATTGGAATGATAATTAGTTTTAGGCAATGTTTGTTACCCATTTTAAACCTTCCATTAGTTATCAAATTTCACCCAAACTAATATCTTATACGATAATATTTTTATTTAAATTTAAATTTAAATTTAAATTTTTCTCCTTTTGCATATGTAACTAACTAATTATTTTTTAATTATTATATCTATTTACAATTAAATCAATACTATACATATAAAGGCAAACACTCACATTTATCTATATTTATACTTTATAAACTAATCATTATTTTTACAAATTATCAAATTATTCAATTATTATTATATATTTTATACATTTATAAATAAATAAATTTAAATAAATAATATTATTCATCACATCAAATTTTCATTCCAACCATACTACTTATCTTAACATATGTCTCACCAAACATCATCCATCTCTAAACACTCCTTCCAAATATAGCCTTATTGTGTAAATGAATATAAATGTGAGTAGATATATGAGATATATATATATGTGTGTATATATATATACGTATTGTTCTGATTGTAAATATGTGTAATGATTAAAGAATAATTAATTAATAATATATATAAGTGTGAAAATTTTGAATTTAAATTTGAATGAAAATTTATTAAATAGTATGTTTCATGGTATAAAATTTGATAAAACGTGTGACAATTGATAATTTGGTTCCAAACGTGGCCCTTTTTTCTTCCCTATAGTGGCACTCTTTGTCTGCACAAATGCACTCACAACGGAACACGTGTTTATATACGCACACACTATTAATTTTTTGCACACTTAATATATGTGTGCAGAAATTCAAAGTTACGTATTTTGCCAAATTAATTGTAATATTTTAAAATGTTTCATAAGTTTTTGTTTTGTTATTGATATTTTAACAAAAAAATTACAAACTCGTTTATACATAAATATCAAACACTACATGAATTTTTGTTTGGAAGGAAATGTAAGATCATATTAACAAAGGGTGGAGAAATAAATAACATAAAATGAAGAAAAATAAAAAGTTTGCTGTACTAAAAATATAATATTATTATACTTTGATGTTTTTATAATTTAAAAATAAAAAAGCATGTTAGAAATTGTTCTAAAGAAAAGAGAAAAATTAAACCTATTAAAAATAGAATAAAAAGAAAGTAAGGTTATGTTCGGAACCGAATTTTCAACTCAAAATTATCTTCTTATATTTCATATTACTAAACACACAATTCAACAAAACATTCATCCAAATTCAAATTTAAATTTTCTTTCTCTTATATATATAATTAACTAATTATTTTTTAATAATTACAACTATTAACAAGTAAATCAATATATATATATATATATATCGCATATACTCACATATTTTTTTTTATGTACACCCTAAAATAAAATCATTATCCATATATATTATCATATCATTTAATTATTATTGCATATTTTATATAGACATTCAAACAAACTATACTATTTTTCTTATCAAAATATTCATTCCAAATATACTATTCTCATTTCAATATAACTCCTACTAAACATTATCTCTAAACATAGCCTAAATAAATTCAAAAGTGAGAAGATAGAAAATAGAGTTATTTTTATATTTTTAAATTTCGATCAAGGTTAATTTTGTTGTTAAATTAAAATTTGTGCGAAGTGACCCATGTCTTTGAGAAGATTATTAGCATTATACAAACTAGTAATTTGACACATTTTATACGCGTGCTAAAAAGTATCTTGATGTATTTTTTTAAAATTTCAATTGTTTTCAAAATGCAAAAACTTTGAACTCCAAAACATAATGCAAACATAGAACAAAATATTTGAAGTGAAATTAAGTGAGCCGTGGCATGCTTTATAGTATAATGGAGCCTAGCAAAAAATGTGGCAATATATGCTGATACGTAAATGTGATGGGAGAGAGTTAAAAATACAAAGTTGTTGAGAAGTAGAAGATGTTAGCAATAATGCATGCACCCATTAAGGGCACATGGAAATTGGTGGAAGGCTGTAAATTACCATAATTACTCTTTCAATCTCACAACAATTAAAACAGAATTATAAATAAAGATAAGCATTAAGTATACATTCAAAGTTATTTTTGTAATTAGATTAGATGACTAAAACAAATTTTGTAATTGCCATGGTATGAAAGGACCCTCATTGCATTTAGATTATATTAAATTGGGAAAACCTGTGTGTTAATTGAAAATTGTGAATAGAAAAGTTGAAAGTGATGATCACTGAGAGTAGGGTTATAGGGTGTGGAAGTTTTAGGGATGATGGGGTGAGGGCCAACAGACGCGTGCTTAGTCCCCTTAATTTCCCACTTTGTTACCAATAACTCAAATCTTCTTCCCATACATAATTTAAACTTGATAAATATTTGTATTTAATTTAGTCTAAATCTTCAAAGTTCAAATTTAAGCCAAGTTTCACCGGGCAAAGAGATTAATCTTGAAAAAAATTCAAAATTTCGACTCGAATTCAATTAAACTTAATTTTTCTTTAAAAAATTTAATCGAATTCAAGTTGGAACATTTACTAATACCAAATGGGACGTCTTACTCTCTCATTGTCAACTCTCTTTTCCTTAGTTTTTCCATTTTAATCACGTCTCCATCTCAACCTCTATTCAACAATTTTTTGGGCACAACACAACAGCAAACGTCCATGAAGTTACAATCCTTGCGTCTTTATTACCATCGTGAACATCTTTATTAAATGTGAGTGGTTAGAAGCCAACACCAAACGTTGTTGACTAGTGTGATTGATTAACAGTGTTGGGGAACGGTAAGTGCTGATTTTCCAAGATGCGGTCAAGTTATTCTGATTTACTTCTGTCGTTAGAAGAGTTTTTCTCTAGTTGAAAAGCCCCTCAACTTGCCCATCAAACCACAGTTGTATCCTACTTTTTGTTTGATTTGAATGCCATGTGATGTGAAGTGCTTGTTTGACTTGCGAAGAATTTCGACCAATCAGTTATCAGCACTTCTAAAACTCCTTCAAATTGCCTTTCACAATTAAAATATCTCTGATTTTTTTTTTGTTTCTTTTGGAACATTGGTTGAATACTTGAACACTAAATAAGATGTTGGCATTATGCTTGGTTTTGTGCTTATAATTTAGAATTTTGAACAATGGATCAAGTGCAAATAGCTAACAAATTGTGATTTGCAACTTAAAATTAATAAAATTTGGGTAGAGTACATGAAAGGATTAACATATACTGGAAAATGCTTGAATATGAATCCTTTTTGGCATGGAACAAATAGTACTATATACTATCATTAGTATCCTTTATATATGAAAATCGAATTATTAATTAGGAATAACTAAATTAAAATATTAAAAGTATTTTAATAAAATTAATCAATTACAATTTCAAAATGATTGCTACTAATTCATATAAAATTTGTCAAATTCTATTGGCCACGTTTGTTTTAATATTTTCTTCTTCAAAAACACACACCACAACACATTTTTCCCTCGTGGTCTCCGTGACTTCTACATAATATCATAGTTCTTTGGTGGATCAACGTTACACAGACTGGGGCATTAAATGGACGAAAAAGAAACGAAATCTAATTGGGAGTTAATCCCATCACTAACCGAGCCCAAAGGTTTTGGGCCGTCTTTACTATGCACTCCAATCCCGACAAAACTAATTTTGAATTTACTGAAGGAGAAAAGAAAATCTGCCAAACAATGCCTTAAAAGCTGAACGCGGCAACTCCCTGAAATGCATCTGTTAACGGCTGACAGATGAGAATATAGAAAGACAAAGCAAACGCGACGGTCGCTTGTTAAGAAAGTCAAGAATAGAAATATCAAAGAAAGTGCGCCTCAGTCAATATTTGTTCACGAGAGGCTTGATTCGGAACGATCTTCGATCAGTCAAACGTTGGAGAAGATTAAGATATCCCCTCGCATTGCGCAAACCATAGATTCGGCCGTCCATTTCTATTTCTTTTGGTTCGCACTTTCAATTTCTGATTGATCTTCGCCCGAAAAGGAAATGACGGATGGAGGATGTTGGCCGGAGATGGATCTGCTCCGTTCGGAACCGATGCAGTTGGTGCAGTTATTCATCCCGGTCGAATCCGCGCATCGTGCCATTTCCTACCTTGGTGATCTCGGCCTATTCCAATTCAAAGACGTAAGTCACAAGCTGGTTTAAGCAGTGTTCCTTCGCTTGTAAACGGTTTTAGAGAATATAAGTATATATTTTGTAACATTGTTGCGTAATGCGTCCTCGACGATGATTTGTGAAGTGCTATTTTGAAGGATATTATGAGTCTATTTACTTATTTATTTATTTGAATAAGTATTTGGATGAGCAAAATGTCTTGTGTTGTACAATTTCATCTGTTTCTGCTTTCTGTTTAGATTTGAATTGGCCTTCTCTTTTAGATTTTGAGAAAGTTTCTGTCCGTCAGAAAATTACCCAAATGTGAATTTATATGATCAATGGTAATTACATTAATTGAATGTTAATGTGGAATGCGTAATTATAAGTTGTGGAGAAGCTTTGGCACTATTAACACTGTTTTTCACCTTAGCAATATAAAGAAAAGAAAATGGATATGTTTTCTGTGAATACCAGCAAGCTTAAGATGAATGTCTCGTTCACTTTGAGTTCCCATATGTTCAAGTTTTCATTAAGCCTAGCTCATTTTTTTTATTGCTTTGCTTATTTTCCAGCTCAATGCTGAAAAAAGCCCATTCCAGAGGACGTATGCCACTCAGGTTTGGTTACTTGCCCCATTTTTCTGTGCATCCAAGTGTTAGTCTCTGTGAAATGTTGTTATTGAGATTGTAATATCAAATATGCCTCTCAAGATTTTGGTATACTGTTTTTCACTTGTTCCTTCATACTTCCAATTAATCATGTGAGTTTATGAAACCTTCACATGTTAGCTTTTTTTCAAGTTTATCTTGTAGCCATAGTCTTGTATAGCCTGGTGCAAATCCCTTTCACCCCTCTTCAGTTTTTTTGTGCTTAATCACTTTTACCTCTTGGCCCTTACTAATTTTTTATATGGGGTGCATAGGTGAGAATAGGTGAAAAACTTAGCACATTGTTACAAAGTTTGCCATAGATCTATACTATATGATTAAGAGTTTTGGACAAAAATTTGGTTCTACATTGTGAATTTACAACATTATCCTTTTAGTAAATTTATACTATTATTTAATTAAACAGATCAAACATACTCAAATGTAATTAATAAGGCTATGTTTGTTTTCATTTTTTAACCACCAAAACACACACTGCATTCATTACACTTTTTAAATTTGATCTTTGTAGCTCTCTTATCTTTACACACTTTTAAAAAATATATATACCTAAAAACACGCACAAAAAAAATCAAAACAAACATACCCTAATATATTAGTTATTTATTATACTATATCTATATTGAAATGTGACCTTTTTTTTGTTTTACAATGTAAAATTACCCAATCACTCTTACTCTAATTTTTTAATTTTTCTATCATTTTCTTTACAACTTTTTATTTTTATATTTTTTCTCTCAAATTTTCTCTCTTTTAGAATTTCTTTTTGCAATTATTCATTTTCTTATTTTAAATAGTGTGGAGAGGGAAAAACTGTTTTGCATTGTATTTATTCAACTGAAGAATCCGACTTTGTTATATAGGGTGGAATGCAAACAATATAAGGTAACAAATCTGGAAATGTGGAAATACAATAATATTAGGAATGACTACCCTAAGGGAATATATTCTACCCTCAAATATATTCTGACAAATATTATTATACCCTTAATTTTTAAGTAATTTTGTTTTTATTATTTAAAATTCAATAATGTCTTACAATTTATAAGTAAATGTACACGTATATAGAGTGTGCAATTTTATGAGTTGTGGAAAAAAATTAGAACCATTGAGGGTAAAAGTAAAACATGCATGTTTGCCATTGTGAAAACATATAGATGTCTGAGATCGTCTCTTTTAGCCAGTGAACAGAATTTCAAAGATTGAACAAATATGCATAAACCTATTGGAGTATGTGGTAATAAAATGTAACATTTCCATTCCAAGTTTTCTATCTCAACTTTGTTGGAGTTCATTAAAAAAAGATGCCATTTTCTAGTTGAATACGGACCTTTTCACTGGACTACTATAATTCTACTTATGACCGATAAGATATGCTTGATTCTTTATGTAGATCAAAAGATGTGGGGAGCTGGCCCGTAAACTACGTTTTTTAAGGGATCAAATGACAAAGGGTGGTTTCTTGTCATCATCAAGGCCTTCAGTGGGCACTAATGTCAGTTTTGATGAGTTAGAGGTTTGTCTAAGTAAAACCGCTTCTTTAAGGTTCTTCATAGCCTTGCACATCTTGCATTTGTTCATTTCTTCACATTCTCAGACATTATTTCAGTTTTTGGCATTGTGTATGCCTGTATTGATTAGGCTATTATGGAACATATTATGGATGTGGATCAGGTAAAACTTGGAGAGCATGAAGCAGAGCTGCTAGAGATGAATTCAAATAGTGAGAAGTTGCTGCGTTCTTACAATGAACTTCTAGAATATAAGCTTCTCCTGCAAAAGGTAATGGTGCCTGTTGATCCAACCTTTGAGTCTTGAAGCTAATTCAAAATAATTGGAAAGTGGTTTTTTTCATTTTAATGATTTCAGATGAAATCTTTACCATGTTGAATGATTGCTAATTTTAATCTCTCTTCATCTGTTCTTAAATTCAGGCCAGTCAAATTTTTCATTCGGCTGAGCGTAGTGCTGCTGCTCAGCATAGAGAAGTTGAAGCACAAGTCCTTGGTGACAGATCAGTTGACGGCCCCCTGTTGCTTGAGCAGGTGTTTATGGTTTACTGTTATGATTCCCTTCAGTCAAAATTTTTCTCTATCTTTTAGGCTAAAACTTTGTGTGTGATGTTGGCAGGAGTTGTTGACGGACCCATCAAAACAAATAAAGTTGGGGTTTGTTAGTGGATTAGTTCCGAGGGAAAAATCTCTTGCTTTTGAGAGAATTCTGTTCCGTACTACCAGGGGAAATGTATTCCAAAGACAACTGATAGTGGAAGAGCCCGTTATTGATCCAGTTTCAGGAGATAAGGCAATACTAAAGTTTTTTCATTGCCTGTGCATGTTGGTTGGTTATACATGGAATAACTGTAAAGTGTCATGTCTCTTAAATAATTATTTGGTTCTTGATCTCTAGGTTGTGTACTTGTTGTTTGAGTTGGATGCATCAAATTTGTGAGAAGAAGTTCAATTTTAATAGGCTTCATGTCAGTCTTCATTGTATTTCCCACAAGGAAACAAGTCAAGAAAAAAATGAGGGCAGCAGGCTATTTGTTCTTGCATCATTGCATCTCCTAATTGTTTTACAGTTTAGCAAACATTCAAGCACTAATAATATATAGATATTTTTATCTTGGATGGCATATTTTTAGTGATGCTTTCTTTCAAATGTGGAAATGATGGATGATAGCTTTCAGGTTGAGAAAAATGTGTTTGTGGTCTTCTATTCTGGCGAAAGAGCAAAGAATAAAATTCTGAAGATATGTGATGCATTTGGAGCAAACCGATACCCCTTTACAGATGATGTTGGCCAGCAATATCAAGTAATAATTGAGGTACAAAATGAGATGATTTTCTTTTTCTTGTGATGATGTTCATCATTTAGTTGCTCATATCATGTCGTCTCTAGTATGCCTAAAGAACTTATATGGTCATACCTTTTTTCTCTTCCATATAACTGTCTGTAGAATTTTAGTTAAAATATATTTTGCTACTAATTGATGTATAATTTTTAGAAGATCATTGAAATTCTCAATTTTTCCTCAAAAGGGGATAGAAGCAGTTATGTTTTTTTTTTTAATTACAATCTATTACAGATATTTTGTTTCCTCTGGAGTTTTTTTGAAATAAATAACTGTTGTTTTCAAAGGTATCAGCAAAACTTTCAGAACTAAAGACCACTATAGATATTGGACAACTGCATAGAGCCAATCTGCTGCAGAGTGTTGGTCATGAGTTTGAGCAGTGGAATCTTCTGGTTAGTGATTGCAGTTTCTGAAGCTTTGTTTCTAAATGGCTTTTGTTCAACTTCACTGATGGGTACTCCACTCTTTCTCCACTGGTACAAATACAGAAGCTAGTGCACAACACATAACGTGTGCCTAAACAACCGGTAGAGAGGAGTGGGTGGGTTGGGGCGCATACTGATGTGTTTTCATACTATATTTTAAAATCATGTCACTGAATGTCAGATCTTTTCAATTTATGAAGGTGAAGAAGGAAAAATCTATTTACCATACTCTTAACATGCTCAGCCTTGACGTTACTAAAAAGTGCCTTGTTGGAGAAGGCTGGTGTCCTGTCTTTGCGACAAATCAGGTATAGTTATTGTGAGCTGTATGTTTCCCTTGGTGGAAATACCCATGGTTTTCATCCATCTGCTTGTAGTCTGTCACTAAATAAAGTTGTTTTTGCAGATCCAGAACGTACTAAATCGTGCTACTGTGGATAGCAATTCATCAGTTGGGGCCATATTCCAAGTGTTGCAGACCAATGACTTACCTCCCACGTACTTCCGTACCAACAAGCTTACTTCTGCTTTTCAAGAAATTGTTGATGCATATGGGTGAGTAATTGTAAAAATATCTTCTATTGCAGATACAACCTAAAATGGAATTATGAATAGAACTTTTATTAAATCTATTCTATTTTCAATATGTAAGAATCCTTAGGATGGAATGATAGAAACACAAAGAGTTGGGATGAGGTATCTTGTAATTTTCAGGTTTGAAATGTGTGAGGTCTTTAACCCTGCAAAAATGATACAATGAAAAATACCATCCTACAGTTGTTTCAAGCGGAGTGATAACTGTTCCACAGGACCCATGTTACTTAAAATCGAAAGGAGATGTTGGGTTTGGCAGGTGTTAGATTTGGAGCATGGGATATGTGGATGCTGTAGAAATTGGTTGCAATCCTGAAACCTAAATATGTTGTGCTATCTATATTGCAATCAGGTTTCACTTGGCATGGGCCAGTCATTTGTTACTTTTTTATGATTTTACAGTAGTTGCTGTCTTGCTGATAGTCAGCGCCTCACATTGTCATAAATTTAAAAGGTTCTGTGATATACTCTTATTCGGTTTTTGTCACATGAAACTATCTTGTCGATATCAGCAAGATTTCACTAGAATTTGCAAAAACCTAGGGTACCTCAGGCCATGCATCCGTGCATCAGCAGGTTCCAAGTCTTTATTACCTTTTCCTTTAAGTCCTTGTGACTTGCTATTTTATGTTTATGCTTGTCTGAATTGAAATGAGAAGCTGATTTAATTGGATGACCTATTGATAAGCATTCCATAAATATTTGATGTTCAATTGAACTGTATAAAGATCCTTTGCTCTGGTCAAAATAGTCCTTACTGCACTTTTTTCATTTCACTGATATTTTGGTGATTTTCAAAGTTATGACAATATGGTTTATTCTGATTGTAATAGGGTGGCCAAGTATAAGGAAGCAAATCCAGGTGTCTACACAATTGTCACCTTCCCCTTCCTATTTGCTGTTATGTTTGGTGATTGGGGCCATGGAATATGCCTATTGCTTGCAACATTATATTTCATACTTCGAGAGAAAAAACTCTCCAGACAGGTAATAGTTATGTTGATTCTCACATGTAATTGAGAACTTATTTTTGCTACTATTTTATATTTTTCTAGGAACTTTGTAATTCACTCTCCTCAAAATCTTGCCGCATGTGACACTTTGATTTACTTATTCAGAATGTCTTTGTTTTAAATTCCATTGTAGTGTTTGGCCTCCTTTTGGGGGGTTCCTGTATCTGCTTGTGTCACTATATTTTGAATGATTTGGTGTTGACCTCTAGAAAGAATTTTAAATCCCAATTTTTCTGTGGAACTATATATCCTACAGTCGAATTTTACATTACCTTTTACTAGACTAGCAATATCTGTTTGAGCCAATTCAGTGCAAGTCCTGCATGCAAACACACTTGTCCCAAATGGGCATGCTGACATTTAATTATTGTAGCACATATTACAGTTTTGTGCTTTCTTTGATTTAAAAGGCATACAGCTACGTCATGTTATTAATCTGTTCATGTGTTTAAGATGTGCCGGTCAATCATAGTTAATTGTAATTCATTGCATTTCGACAACAACAGAAGCTTGGGGATATCATGGAGATGACATTTGGTGGTCGCTATGTTATAATGATGATGGCTCTGTTCTCAATATACACTGGACTCATATATAATGAATTCTTTTCTGTTCCTTTTGAACTATTTGGACGCTCGGCTTATGATTGCCGTGATTCATCCTGCAGGTTGGAAACTAATATTTGAATCATTACTTAAGATTTTGATTCTTTTTCACTGTTTTTTGAAAAATTACCCTGGTAATTATTTCAGGGATGCTTCCACAATGGGATTGATCAAAGTACGTGACACATATCCATTTGGTGTAGATCCCAAATGGCATGGTAGCCGTAGTGAATTGCCATTCCTCAACTCTTTGAAGATGAAGATGTCAATTCTCTTGGGTGTTGCTCAAATGAATCTTGGGATCATCCTGAGTTATTATAATGCCAAATTCTTTCGTAATCATTTGAATATTTGGTATGTTTATCTAGCTTATTTTAAGTTTTGCTTACAAGCATATCCTTGAATATAACTCATTTGGCACAACTTATGCTTTGATACTTCAACAAAACTTGCTTTCTTAGCAATTGCCCTTGATGCATGTCATGAAATGTTGATTGTATTTGGATATGCTTTGTGTATTTCATGTTTTTTAGTCTTAACCAGACTGATTTTTGTCTGGCATCAAATGTGCACTCCCACAGGTATCAATTTGTCCCTGAGATGATATTTTTGAACAGCTTGTTTGGATACCTTTCACTGCTCATAATTGTGAAGTGGTGTACTGGTTCTCAAGCTGATCTGTACCATGTAATGATATACATGTTCCTGAGCCCTACTGGTGACCTGGGAGACAATCAGCTTTTCATGGGCCAGAAGTTCCTTCAGGTTTTATTTTGTCATCATCTATACTGAAGATGGATTTATGTTTGTATGTTCATGTCAGCCATTTCAAACAATTCATTCATTGTACCCACAGATTGTTTTACTTTTGGCTGCACTTGTGGCTGTGCCATGGATGCTGTTCCCAAAGCCATTTTTACTGAAGAAAAAACACCAGGAAGTATGTTTCAAATTAATAACGTGGTTTCATGTAGTCATTTTTATGGAAATTTTATGTTGTCTTACTAATACCCATTCCTTCTCCAGAGACATCATGGTCAATCCTATGCACCACTTCACAACACTGATGATAATTCTTTCGAATTAGAAGTAATCAAGGGTTCACGCGGGCATGAGGATTTTGTGTTTAGTGAAGTTTTTGTGCATCAACTTATACATACCATAGAGTTTGTTCTTGAAGCAGTCTCTAATACAGCTTCATACCTACGTCTTTGGGCCCTCAGGCATGTTTTCGACGAACTGCAAACTCATCCATCCATGTAGACCATGTCTATTATGGCACCTAAGCATAGACCAAAGCGGTTCAGTTTTGAACTTTAATGGCACTGAATTCCAATTGCAGATATTACTTATCTAAGCTACCTGCCATCTGTTATTTCGTAATCTATTGAAAACTGAGTTTGCTGCAATGCTGACAAGTAAGCGAGTTTGCTTCAATGACATGTTTTTTTTCTTCTGCTGCTTGTCTCATGCAGTCTTGCGCATTCAGAGTTGTCTAGCGTATTTTATGAGAAGGTCCTACTTTTTGCCTGGGGGTAAGGTTTTCTACACTTGATTTTTTGGATTCTTTACCTGAACGAGGAGGGAATGTCTTCGACACAATTTTGGTGTGATTTCACTTGACACTCATATGCGTCACTGCAGGTTCAATAATGCTATTGTTCTTGTTGTCGGTGTAATTGTATTTGTATTTGCAACTGTCGGTGTACTTCTGGTGATGGAAACGCTCAGCGCCTTCCTCCATGCCTTGCGGCTTCATTGGGTCGAATTTCAGGGCAAGTTCTACGAGGGAGATGGCTATAAATTCTGCCCCTTCTCTTTTGCCTCAATCGGGGAGGATGAAGAATGATGATAGCTGAAGCGGTATCTCACCCGGGCTCCAGCAGAAACGGATATATGGATACTGCAGCGACCGGTTTACTCGGACCTTCCCCCCTCTGGAGGTGCAATGGATTTGTTACTGTTAGGATAAAATGTTCTTGGCCATTGTCAGACCACCAGTGTGGTGTGCGCTGGTGGGAGTAGGAATACACATTGCCAATTTGCAGTTCATTGTAACGCTTTATATGTGCCGGATGGAGCAGACATTTACGAACCTCAACTGAATTGGCGCCTGAAACTTATGAAGTCGATTTATTGATTTTAATAATTTTTATATGCCTTCATGGCTTTTGTTGGAGCGTGGATTTTATACCTTTAATCGATTTGACTAAATGATCGTGTATGCACTTGAATAAAATCGATTAACCAAGATAACGCGTTCCAACTTATGTACAAGATGCAGTGACTTTATTTTGAAAGGTGGGTAAGAGATTTAATGCAAAAATTTAATAATAGTGTACAAGTAACACAAAGTGGCTAAAAAGAGTTGTTTTATTGAATAGTGTGCTAGGCGTGAAAAGTTATAAAATGGATTCAACTTTGCATGGTTTAGGAAAAATTTACAGAAAAAGATGTGACGCCTATCTTGGGGTAAGCTTATCCTCTCTAATATATTTTGAAGAAGTTTTTGTTTTATATTACTATGTGGACTAATTAGATGGGTATGTATATGCGTAAATATGTGATGCTTGGTTTTCATATAGGTATAAGTTGGAAGTAGAACACAAAATTAATTTTGTAGGTTTAGTCGTGTAAAATTTGATGTCCTAAGAATTATATCAAGAGCTTTGAAATATTTTTCAATATTAAACAAGTTTTCCTCTTAAATCCTAAAAATCAAAAAATTGTTTGAAAGAACTTGCCGCAGGAGATACAAGAAGAAATTGAAGAGGACTTTCTAATGGCTGGCTAAGGGCATGGTTTTTCGTGTTTTACTTTGCGAATCGAAGAGTTTTATTTATAAATTGCATAATTATAGACATCACTTGTCTACATATATATATATATATATATATATGTTTTATAAACGATTTTGTCTTATGTTTTAGAAACACTTTCATCATTTTAGAGCTGATTAAAAAAAAATTTAAAGTAAGAATATTAATTTTCAAATCTCGAAACAATTAAGATATTTTTCGGATCGCTACAAGCCCAATAAAGAGAAAGCAATGCAACTAATAAAAGTTTATTTTTGTTTTGCACATGAAAAATAATTTTTTTTAAACGCTGACATTTTTTAACAATAGATAGATACAGAATGCTTAAACGGAATTAACGTGGCTTTAGTGAATTTTTTTTTCATGAACTAAATAAATATACGTGTTTTTTTATAATAAATACTTAAATACAATTATTATGGTAATGAATTACACATACTTGTCGGCAGAAAACAATCATTATTTGCGCAAGATAATCGGGAATATAAGTTTCAAGTAAAATCAATTAAATAAGATGGAAAACGGTAAAAATTAAAATTTTGATTTAATGCAAAGTGAAGAAAATGAGGGAAAATCAGGGTAAATATGATTTAGATAACCCTAAAAATATGAATAAAAAAGGTGGTTGAAAGAAAAGAATGCTTGTTTTAACAAGATACATGATGAGGTTGAGGTGATTTATGCATTAAAATAGTGTTAAAACTAAATCACTTATTAAACTGCTATTGGTTGCTCTTGTATATTATGTTACCATAGACATATAGACTGCACAAAAAATGCAAGCCGATGACGATCAATAATTCTTTGTGGTAGTAAGTTGTATTTTAAAATCTCAAAGTAATGATAATTAAATATATTTTTTTTGAATTTTTCAATACATAATATTTTATCCAGACAAATTTTAAATGACAAAGGAAAAATAATGTTTCTATTCATTATTATATATTTAATTTTATATTATCAAAAACTTCTCTTTCCCTGATATTTTTCCCCCATAAAATCAAATAATAGTCATAATATCTAATTGCAGCCTTATAGAGACCTTACTTCGATGGTCGGCTAATGAAGATAGGTTTAATGTCATATTTTTCAAACATTTGGTGGTATTTTACATATTATGTGCATTTGGTGGAGGCAAATTGCAAATTGCTCCTTAGGTTAGGGTTTCGCTAACCCTATATGTCTGGAGTGGCAATACTCCTTCGTTGCCGCCGCAGGAGTCACCCTCTCTTCTCTCTTGACTGCTGTGAGTACTCTTTCTGTATGTTTCTGTCTATGTCTATATATTCCCTCGGTGATTCTCTATTACTTGCCGTAAAATTGATTGAAAATTTGAAACATATCTTGAGATTTTGGTGAGTTCAGATTGAAATAATTATCTTTTTTCCTCGACCTGGTTCTATCTGTTCGCTCGGTGGTTCTTGATGTGTTAACATAAATCGTTTGAAGTGTTGAAACGTTTTTGGGATTTCGATGTGTTTGAATTGATATATTGTTTTCTTTTTCCTTGGCCTGGTTGACATGTTAACTTTGCATTGTTTGAAAAGTTCTAACTTTTTGGGACTTCGATGAATTTGAATTGAAATAATTATTTTTTTCATTGAATTGATTGATTCTCTGTAATCGCTCTACGATTCTCGATGTGTTAGCATAAATTGTTTGAAAAATTGAAACTTTTTGGGATTTCGATGAAATTGAATTGAAATAATTATTTTTTTCCTTGATCTGGTTCTATGCAATCTCTCTATGATTCTCGATGTAAATTGTTTGAAAGATTGAAACTTTTTGGGATTTTGACGAAATTGATTTGAAATTATTTTTTTTCCCTTGATCCGGTTCCATGCAATTGCTCTATGATTCTCAAACAGATAACATGAATTGTTTGGAAAGTTGAAACTTTCTGGGATTTTGGTGAAATTGAAGTGAAATAATTATCCTATTTTCCTGGACCTGTTTCTTTTACACGATTGAGATAAATTCTTATGAATTTGTTTTTTCTTTTTGGTCCCCGGTTGTTGTTTCTGAAATATTAAATTTATCTACCTTATATGCACATATTATATTATTAAAAGTTTCTAGCAAATTCAATTGCATATTCTGAAATTAAAATATTATCTGCAAGTAGTCAATTTACACCATTATCCTTAATTAAAAGATACTAGGTGCACTCAAATTTAATTATTAATAAACAATTGCTTATTTTCTATACTATATCTATCTATACTTGTATTATACTATATTCTTGAGTTCATAATGTGTTTTCATTGTTCAATACCAAATTACACAATTACTCTCACTTTAAGATTTTATATGTTTTATCACTTTCTTTCTCATTATTGTTTTTATTTGTGCTTATCACCCAATTTTATCTCTTTTTAAGTTCTATTGATCTTTCTTGTTTTCTTATTTTAAATATTTATTTACTTTAAATAATTTTATGTCTATTATTTAAAATACACATATTTATAATTTATAATTTAATTTGTACACATATAGGGTATTTAATTACTCACTAATATATATATAAACTTTTGGCTTGGTGTGATATGTGAATGTGCAATCTACAGTTGTATTTGCAAAATAATGTGTTTTAGGCAGCTCATGGTCGGATTTCCGTTGCTCCTTTCGATTTACCAGAAATATGACAACAGTTACTTCTGGAGAAACTATTTCAAATTCATGAAAACCCTATTGAGGATGCATGTTGATTATTTTAACCTTAGCCCTAATTTCAAATGTTGGTAAACCTTATGCTAAATGGGGGGAATTTTATAGTTACAGACTTGTGGAAGTTTATAGTTCATCTAGGCAGGGGTGTGAATGAATCGAATTCGATACTCAATCTGGATAATTGCTGAAACATTACGCTCCTCAATTTTGTATAATTTGAAATCAAGCTATAATTTGAGTGAAGTAATAAAATTGAGTTTAGAAAAATTGTTTTAATTCGAGTTTGAATTTGATTAGACTATAAAATATTGTCAAGCCCAATCGAGGTCAAGTCGAGTAACTTGTCTTATTCACACGTCATGACTATTGTGGAAGCGTTTGACAACTTACTTACATGAGAAAAATATTGAGGAGTATCATGCTTGTAAACTAGCAGTCCTGCAATATGTGTTTTTTTATGTTTCATTCAAAAATTACCAAGTGGTTTGGATTTCTGTAATTTCTTGCATCACCTATGTTTTTGAAGATCATTATAACCTTCTTTATGATTTCAATTGCAGGTGATTTCTGGAGGAAAGCCTACTGTTAATTTGAGTGAATTTAGCAATATATTTAGAAACCTGTCAAAATGGTAAGCATACTGGCTGACACTTTACTTTTGATATCGGCTTCAAACTATGCAATGTTTTTTAACAGAGGGATTTAATTGATGTTTCCAGGTGAAGTTCACAGCAGATGAGCTCCGTGCAATTATGGACCACAAGCATAACATACGTAACATGTCTGTTATTGCCCATGTGGACCATGGTAAGGAAGCTGCAATGTTGAGATGATATTTATATACAATCTATTATGTTGTTCATCTTTCTATTTGAATGAATTCTCAAACCGAAGTTTGTTGTTTGTAGCATGAAGTAACTGTTATTTATCATCTCTTGGCAGGGAAGTCCACCCTTACAGATTCTCTTGTTGCGGCTGCTGGTATTATTGCCCAAGAGGTTGCTGGTGATGTCAGAATGACTGATACACGAGCTGATGAGGCTGAACGCGGTATCACTATTAAGTCCACTGGTATATCCTTGTATTACCAATTGGATGATGAGGCCTTGAAAAACTACAGTGGAGAGCGACGGGGAAATGAATACCTCATCAATCTTATTGATTCTCCTGGGCATGTTGATTTCTCTTCTGAAGTGACGGCTGCACTTCGTATCACTGATGGTGCTCTTGTTGTGGTGGACTGTATCGAAGGTGTTTGTGTCCAAACAGAGACTGTCCTCCGACAGGCTCTTGGAGAAAGAATTCGGCCGGTCCTGACAGTTAACAAAATGGACAGGTGTTTCCTTGAGCTCCAAGTGGATGGAGAGGAAGCTTACCAAGCATTCCAGAGGGTCATTGAAAATGCAAATGTCATCATGGCTACATATGAGGATCCCTTGCTTGGCGATGTCCAGGTTTACCCAGAGAAAGGCACTGTTGCTTTTTCTGCTGGATTGCATGGGTGGGCTTTTACACTGAAAAACTTTGCAAGAATGTATGCCTCCAAGTTTGGTGTTGATGAGGCCAAGATGATGGAAAGGCTCTGGGGAGAGAATTTCTTTGATCCGGCCACTAAGAAGTGGACCGCTAAGAATACTGGCTCTCCTACATGCAAGCGTGGTTTTGTTCAGTTCTGCTATGAACCCATCAAGCAGATTATCAACACTTGCATGAATGATCAGAAAGACAAATTGTGGCCAATGTTACAGAAGCTTGGTGTGACAATGAAGTCTGATGAGAAGGAGTTGATGGGAAAAGCATTGATGAAACGTGTCATGCAGACTTGGCTTCCTGCTAGCGATGCCCTCTTGGAAATGATGATATTCCATCTTCCTTCACCTGCTAAGGCTCAGAAGTACCGTGTAGAGAACTTGTATGAGGGACCTCTTGATGATGCCTATGCTAATGCTGTTAGGAACTGTGATCCTGAGGGACCTCTCATGCTGTATGTGTCCAAGATGATTCCAGCCTCTGACAAAGGTAGATTCTTTGCTTTTGGTCGTGTGTTCTCTGGCAAGGTGTCTACTGGTTTGAAGGTCAGAATCATGGGTCCTAACTATGTACCGGGAGAGAAAAAGGATTTGTATGTCAAGAACGTCCAAAGAACAGTTATTTGGATGGGCAAGAAGCAGGAAACTGTTGAAGATGTGCCTTGTGGCAACACAGTTGCTCTGGTTGGGCTTGATCAATTCATCACCAAAAATGCAACTCTAACAAATGAGAAGGAAGTGGATGCGCATCCAATCAGAGCAATGAAGTTCTCTGTCTCACCTGTTGTGCGGGTTGCTGTGCAGTGCAAGGTTGCGTCTGACCTACCAAAGCTTGTTGAAGGTTTGAAACGTTTGGCCAAGTCTGATCCTATGGTTGTCTGTTCTATTGAGGAGTCTGGGGAGCATATCATTGCTGGTGCTGGAGAATTGCACCTTGAGATATGCTTGAAAGACTTGCAGGAAGATTTTATGGGTGGTGCAGAAATTGTAAAATCTGATCCAGTGGTTTCCTTCCGTGAGACCGTTCTTGAGAGGTCGGCTCGTACTGTTATGAGCAAATCACCTAACAAGCATAATCGCCTGTACATGGAAGCTAGACCCCTGGAAGAGGGACTTGCTGAGGCCATCGATGAAGGGCGTATTGGTCCGAGGGATGATCCCAAGAGTCGTGCAAAGATCTTGTCAGAGGAGTTTGGTTGGGACAAGGAGCTTGCTAAGAAAATTTGGTGCTTTGGTCCTGAAACTACCGGTCCGAACATGGTAGTTGACATGTGTAAGGGAGTGCAGTACTTGAATGAAATCAAGGATTCTGTTGTTGCTGGTTTCCAGTGGGCTTCAAAGGAAGGACCATTGGCTGACGAAAACATGAGAGGCATTTGCTTTGAGATCTGTGATGTTGTTCTTCATGCTGATGCTATTCATAGAGGAGGTGGTCAAGTTATTCCAACCGCTAGGAGGGTTGTTTATGCGTCCCAGCTCACTGCGAAGCCACGTCTTCTGGAGCCAGTTTACCTGGTGGAGATCCAAGCACCCGAGCAAGCTCTCGGTGGAATTTACAGCGTGTTGAACCAGAAACGTGGACACGTGTTTGAAGAAATACAGAGGCCGGGTACACCTCTCTACAACATCAAGGCGTACCTTCCGGTTGTTGAATCATTTGGTTTCTCGGGTACCTTAAGAGCTGCAACATCTGGTCAGGCATTCCCTCAGTGTGTGTTTGACCATTGGGATATGATGATGTCCGATCCAATGGAGGCAGGATCCCAAGCGGCTACTCTGGTTGCTGAGATCAGGAAGCGGAAAGGTTTGAAGGAGCAGGTGACCCCACTCTCAGAGTACGAGGACAAGCTGTAAGTTACATATGAGGATGCCTCACGTTGTGGTTTTACGCATTACCATTATTATAGCTATTGTTACTGCCAGCTTGGAACTGTTTCCGTACTTGATTTTGATGTCAGTTTATCGGTTTTATCTATTTTTAATGTATTAATCATGACAAGAGTCTACCCAGATTCTGGCGTCGAGTCCTCCGAGATTTTACTAGAATAAGATTAATGCTGCTCTTTTTACAATTGCTCTTCTGCGTTGGTTTTGGCATTTACTGTTGTTATTGGCGGGTTTCTATGCTATTGATGTCTTTATTCCTTCACCCCCTTTAGCCAGAGTATCAAAATGTGCAAAATGATGAATAATGAATGAGTTTGGCTGCCCCTTGGGCTTTCCACAATGCATGTGGGGAGCCAGGTCTTAGTGGTTTTAGTTTGTAATTTTAGTATTTAATTTATCATAAAAAAATGTTATGAATATAACCACTATGTGAAAAAATTGAAATAATAAAAAAGAATACAAATGTGAGTTGGCAAATATAAATTATATATTAAAGGCATATGTAGAATCATATTGTAAGGGAGGGGACAAGAAAGGGGGAATACTAAATATAAAATACAGATTGCTTGAACAAGTGTATATAATAATTTAATATTTTGCAATCAAAACTCTATGAAGTAGCATGAAAATATTAAAATAATGGAAGTTGAAAAAAAAAATAATCGAAAATTAATAAGTAATCGAATTGGGGAACTTAAGTAATAGATTAGTTTATAAATATGTAATGGTGTTTAGCTAGCAATCAAAGATCTTTATATACTAATTATATAATACAGTCAATATTCTATTTATTTCCGAAGCTGGATTTAATCAGGCAATGGATGAATTAGAGTAGTATGAGGATTATAAGTTTCAAAATGGCAGTCTAAAGACTCCCATTGGAGAGCCTAGAAAATGTCCTGGCTTTCGTGCTTGGGATCTCGTTTTTTCTCTTAGGTTGGGGTTGATGACCCGTTTCTATATAAGAATCCTTTGCTTATTTTATTATTTAGAAGAACAAATATTTGAAATAAAACAACGAAATTTTAGTATATTGGCAATGTGCATGAATCCTCCTTCACAGTGAAGTACAACATGCGACGATTATAATTCGTTATTTTGGTTTAGTTTATTTTAGTGAGCAAAGCTAAACAAGCTTTGCCTTTTGACTATTAGGGCTGTTCGAATCTCAAAAATGTTGGTGTAATCTTTACATTCAATACATTCTTGGTCAGTACATAATTAAATTTTATTTTGAGGTTGATGCCAAATGCAATGTTTCAATCAATGTTATAAACATTAAAATTGGACCAATTTTTGAATTGAATAATTAACTGGGTCAACTGTCTTCTTGAAAACTGTTGGTTTTGAATGATGTATAATATTGTGTGTGTGTGTGTGTGTGTGTATTATTAAAATAATGTTATAAAATTTTATTCAAGTCCATCGATTAATAAATCAAATGATAAGTTATAAATATAACATTAAAAGTGAATTCGAAAAATAAAAAAATTCAATTAATAGAAATATTTTAATTCCACGAAGAAATATTTAAATTTTCAGCAATTCAATCACAAAAATATATAGATAAAAATGATAAAATACATACGAGTTAAAAAAAAATAGACAATAAAAGTTATATATACTAATAAATTGTTTAGGAGTTAAAAATGAAATCATAAAACAAATTATTTATTTTTTTTAAAAGGACAAATTTTATTTTCAAATTTTTTATACTGAAAACCGGTTTTTGACTGATTTTTTTTTTTTTTATTGAGATGAGGCAGTTTTTGGGTGAAATCTAACCGAAGAACCAGCTTATTCGACCCGATTTTCAATACCTTGGTTTCAATTTCCTACACGAACTTGAATTACACCTTTTTTGGTCAATATATGATGGACATTGCTAAGTTTCAATGAGAAATTCGTATAACTTATATCCAATTAAAATAGTCAAATTCTAAATATATCACTAATCAAAATAATATTTTTTTTTAGTTTATTACTCTTATTTTTTCATTACCAAATTTATCTCACTTTTAAGTTACATATTCATTAACAAATTTATCTCACTATTAAGTTAAATACCAACCTAGTGGAAATATCCCATTTATTTTGCATGTCTAATTAATTTCTTTCAACCATTTAATTCTTGACTTCAGTAATGACATTCCTGATCTACTTTATGGCTTGCATTCTCTATTACATGGCTTAAACAATTTCTTGCCTCTCAGCACTGCCATCCCTGATTAAATATAAACTAGCTTTAACAATGTTCGTTCTTTTCATAAAATATAAACTAGGCTCATTACATCCCTGATTAAAACTCAGTTATTGAATTATCTATAGTTTT
Organism: Avicennia marina; assembly: GCA_019155195.1. NCBI lineage: Eukaryota > Viridiplantae > Streptophyta > Magnoliopsida > Lamiales > Acanthaceae > Avicennia > Avicennia marina. The sequence goes on along the minus strand of CM032781.1, from coordinate 3,871,019 downwards.
ATTAAAGTTTTGGGGCTACCAACTAAATTTACATGTGTACTCTTTTTCCACTTAATTTACATTATATTTAGATCTATACTGTTTAGAATTTAGTGTTACCATCATTATATTAAACAAGTTTACAAATACGTTACTATTCAACTTAATGGTGACAACATTGTTTTTTACTGCTATTATTATAAGTCTTTTCTTTTTATTTTTTAATTATGATATTTTTTACATAAATATAAAATAAATATGAGAATAAACTAATCTATAATATAAATAAAATAAATCAAGTTATCATTTTTATTTTTATTTTTACATTATATCAATTTAAACCCATACATAGAGTGTATCAAAATTACTAATACTAACAATATTTTTCACACATACATACACTATCTATAATTCTATACTATATTAATATGAAAATAAGATTTTTTAGTTTTATTAACTAAAATTACACAATTACCTTCATTTTCTTTTTCTTTGTATCATTTTATATCCTCCTTTTCTCCTTATTTATTATTTTTATTTATGCATTCTGTCATATTTTCTTTTCTTTTTTTTTTTTTTTGACATTTCTTTGTTTTCTTATTTTCAATTTTTTTTATGCCTTTAATCTATATCTATATATACTATGTACTAAGCAAATAAAAATTTGGTTTCACAATTTGTAATTACTTAAAAACTCTTGATGCTTTCCATTTATTCTTTCACTATTTTCTCAATTTTTATTTTTTTCATTTACTTTCTAATTTTAGTTTATATTTATTTTATATAATAAGGGTAAAAACATTATTTGAGTTGTATAACATTAAATTATTGTGGTGTCTTTATTCAATTAATTTTATTTTTTTTTTCTCTCCATCCCTTGTAATATAATTTTATATTTTTCTTGTGTATTTTTAATCTTTCAATCCATTCTTTTTATTTTTATTTTTTATTTATTAATATAATTTTAATTCAGAATAAGTTTTGTTATTATTGGTTTGTTTCAATAAATAGAACATTATTATTTATAAAAATTTACTGACACATCAAGTGTGCAACTATTATTAGTTTATATAGAATTAAATGATATTAAATTACTTAGAAATTCTTAGTCAATATATATAATAATATTCATGTAGACAAGAATATTTATCAACTAGTAGATGAACAATTTCTTTTACTCTTATTATCATGATTAATATGCCAGAATGAGTTGGGATTAGAATAATTTCTGTATTCATTTTCATTCCTGCCACTAAGAATTTCAATTCCATAAGTAATGCTTATTCCCTTTGATAAAAGGAATAGTATCCCATGCCTTTACATCATAATGAATGAACTATTTTTCCATAATTATCATAATTTTTCATTATAAGATTCATACCTACAAATGTAATATATGATCAATAGTTAAATATTTAAAATAGTATATGTAAAATATGATCACATATAAACTACTAGAACTAGGCAAAAATGCAATTTATGCCCTGTGTATACTGCCTTTTGGCAGAATTGCCCATTAATTTTTGTAACTAGTAAAAATTTTCCAACTGTGGCAAAAATTGAAAATTTCTGAACTCTGAGCCCTAATTTTGCCAAAAATTGGCAAGCGAAACAAATTGACTCATTGAAATTTTGAAATATATACACCAAAAATAAAAATTTGTTTTGTAAGTTATAAATTAAATAATATAAAATTAAATTTAAAAATACAAATTGAAATATCTTCCAACCAACAAACTATTAGTGTATTTTTTTAATTTTGAAAATTTATAAATTTAAAATTCTAGAATGTACAAACATAAAAATTTATATTTTCTACAATAAAACTTTAAAATATTAAAATTGAATTTTCTATATTAGAAAAATATCAATTATAATCAATATGTGAAATTTATCTTTTACAATTTTTATTTTAAAATATTAAAAATATATTTTCATTTTTTATTTATCTTTTATAAAATATTTTTAATTTATACTTTTAACTTTTATAAAATATCATATGATATCCTCCTTGGAGGACACTTTTAAATTTATTTTTTTCAATTTATATTCATTTTTTAAATTATCAAAATTTATATTTCATATTTTTATATATATTTTAAAATAAATATATCACTTATATTTTTAGAGAATATATTTAACATTTTAAATTATTTTAAAACTGCTTTATCATAATTTATATTTCATAATCTCAAAATATATTTTTTATGTTTATCACAGAAGATATTATCAAAATAAATGTCAATATTTTATTTTATATTTGACAAAAATATTTTCAAATTGTTTTTTTTGAAATTAAATTTAATATATATTTTATAAATTATTTTTTCTTATGAAAATGGCTATATAAATATTTTTATAAAAATTCGTATATTTTTTATAAATAAAATTTGAAAAGGAAAACATAATTTTACATTTTTGGTGATTATATATAAACATATTAATTTTTTATTCTTGTAACTGGTAGAATATATAAATTCTTATTATTCTTAAGTACTTATAAATTTTTGAATTTTCATTTTACTTTTATATTTATAAAATATATGTTTTTAAAGAATATATTTAGAAAATATAATTTAATTTTTAATCTTATTTTCTGAAAATAATTTCATATTATTGTAGACTATATATTTATTCAGGAAATATGACACATTTTTTTATTCATTTAGGAAATATAAATCTTTACTTTTATGTTTTTCCAAAAATTCAAATTTGCAATTTATTTGTTGTATTTTATATTTTATAATCTAGATAAAAACATATATGTTATATTGTTTGAGAATAATCCGCATGCTTTTGGCATTTTTCACAAGTTCGGATCTTTTACATCCATATTCTTTTAGAGTTGATGAAAAATATTTGATTCTGATGGTTTTCCTTACAAGGTTGATCTCACTACGTGCAATCCAAAATATCCTTCATGTTTTTCTCTCAAGACTTAATTTGCTTGACTCAAACCTAAACATTTAAGCAGTGGTTGTCCATATAATTTTTTATAAAGAGCTTATCTTACCTTCGGAAATCTAGTAGCAGTATGTTGTTTTTTTCTATCTACTTCTTTACCCTTTAGGGCCTCGAGTATGCGGATTCTTCAATCATTCTCCTTATTTATCTTGTTAACTGTGATCTTGTCAACCTTTTACAGTGTAATTTTTTGGGTGCCCTCTGGTTTTAATGTTGCTATTAATTTAGATAAGAAATTTGCTTTGTCATTTTCTTTCCTAGAGATTTGACAAAGTTGGAAATCTTTGAATTCCTATGCCATGTCCTTTATTAGTCTTACAAAGTTTCTTATGGTTTGTTCTTGTATATTGAACTCAACATTGTACTGTGTAGGGACCTTTAATGTGAGGGCCACTCTCGTACCAATAGTAATGCTTTGAACTCGAGCTTATTATTAGAGGCCCCAAAAGTTAGTTACAACTCATATTCAAACTCTTCTTTCTCAAGATTAGTTAGGACAATGTCTACCCCACTATCGAACTAAGATGATGAGCCATCTATGTGCAACATCCTAGGTTAGGTGATGTTCTCCTCATACATCTCACCGCAAAGTCGGCAAATGCTTGTCTATTGATGGCCATTCTTAGCTCATAAGAAATGCCAAAGTCTCTCAACTCCATTGCCTATTTAACTATCCTTTCTGAGGCTTCTGTTTTGGTTAGTGTTGCCTTCAAAGGGTGTCAAGGTAATATAGTAATGGGATGCATAAGAAAGTAATGTCTAAGCTTCCTAGTAGAGATAACCAGTGCCGGAACTGACTTTTCTATGTCAATATATTTTAACTACATGTTTTCCAAAGCCTTGCTTATGTTATAGACTGGGGCTTGCATCCCTTCTTCTTTTTTCACTAGGATGGAGTTGACCATTGTTTTGAACATTGCTAACTACACATACAACATTTCTCCTTCCTTCGGTTTTTCCAAAAGTGGCGGGCTAGACAAGTATGTTTCAATTCATTAAAGGCACATTGATACTCGTTAGTCCACTCATATGTTTTTAGCCTCTTTTAAAGTTTTGAAGAAAGGTAGGCTCCTATATGTAGATTGTGAGATGAAACGGCTTAGCATAGCCACCTTTCCATTCAATCTTAGTAATTGTCATATGTTTTAAGGGGTTGGCAATTTTAAGATGGCTCGTATTTTTTTGGGATTGGCTCTAAAGTCTCTTTTGGGCACCATATGTCCCAAAAAAATTTCTCTTATACTGAAAGCACACTTAGTTGGATTTAACTTGAACTCGAACTTTTTTTATGCTACAAAGATCTCCTCAAGGTGCTTTATATGATCTCCTAGGTGCTTTGTTCTAACTAATATGTCATTTACATAAACTTTCATATTTTGCTCTATTTAGTACCAAAATGTCTTATTCATTAACTTTTTGTAGGTGGCGTCGGGGTTTTTAAGCCTGAATAGCATAACTTTGAAACAATATGTTTCAAAGGGAGTGACAAAACTTATCCCTTTCCAATCATCTTTGGCAAGTGGGATTAGATGATACCCTTGTTAGGCATCCATCACGCCGAATAATTCTGTTCCAACAGTGACATCAGTCAGTCAATCTATTCTTGGTAGCAGATAGCAATTCTTGGGACAAGATTTATTTACATCTCTAAAATCTATGTACATCCCCTATTTTCCTTGCGCTTTTGGTACAACAACAATATTAGACAACCATTCCGGATATTGTATTTTTTCGATGTGTCTAACATTCAATAACCTCTTGATTTTTTCTTTTATGGCCACAATTCTTTTAGGACTAAATTGCCTTAACTCTCACTTCACAGGCCTGGCCCTCGGGTCCACGATCAATCTATGCTCCACAATCTCAAAGTCAATTCCCCTCAACTCCTTGGTAGATGCTGCAAATATGTCGGTATTTGTCTTTAAAAAAGATGTTAGCTATGACTTTCAAGATTCTTCTAGTTTTGCTCTAATTTAGGTGACTACATTTGTCGCTTTTTACTAGTTTCTTTTCAATCATTTTTACTATTTAAATGTAATATTTTTGTGATGTCTATGGATCTTTGGTCACAATTCCAACCTTACTTTCTAAGGGAAAATTCATAGCTAAATGATATAGAGACACCACTGCTTGGAATTCTATAAAGGTTGGTCTTCCTAATATTAATTATAGGCCGACACCATTTCTATCACAAAGAATTATAAGATCCTAGTTTTGGATGCCTTCATCTAACTCATCATGATAGGTGGGACAATCTTCCCTAGTGATTGTGTAGCTTCTCTAGTGAAGCTAAATAAGATTTGGCTTACTGGCTCTAGCTCTTCCCTATTAATCCTTATTTTCCTAAATGCTGGGTAGGCCGAAATATCTGCCAAACTCCACTAACAGTGCCATATCATAGTTAGTTATAGTAAGGATTATCACCAATGCATTGGAATGAGGGGTTGCAATCCCTCTCGTCCGAAGGTTAAGGAAACTCTATTCTATTCTTTTTGTGTGAGCTTCATTTTTTCCCCTACATTTGCTACGGTACACAAACTATTTTTTTTCTTCTGTCTACTAGATTAGTTTCCATATATCATGCTTATGAGTCCCTATGTCGGCTATCTTTCTTCTTTGTCTTCTTTTAATGTTTTCCCTTTACCTTTTTTAGTTCCTTACTTATCAATGAATTCATGGAGAAACTCCTTTTGATTAGATTCTCTATTTACTTCTGGAGGTTAAACATCCCTTAATTGAATGCCTAAACTCATTATAAAATTTACAATATATATTATTTCAAGAGTTTCTTAGAGGTAAGGATATGCCTCTAAACCATATGATCATGCCTGAATCTTGCAAGGTTGCAAGGACTTGTTCCCTACTTCCCCTTAAAGGAGTGAGTCTTCTTATTAGCTTTTCTCCTACTATAGTTATCATTGTAGACATCACCAACCTCTCTTTTTTTATCATCCCAAGTTGCCCTGTAGTCGATCATTTTTTCTTTTCATGCTTCTTTCAAGTTAATATATTTTTTAACTTGGGACAAGGTTTCATCAAAGTCTCTTGCGAGCTTTTTTGCTAGCGATATGGGAAAATCACCTTCTTGAAGCTCCTGTGCGATGACGCTTGCTTAGACTTCTTGAGTTGTGGATAGAGCATTAAGGGCTGATCTTTTGCATGTTGAATAAAAACATTGGGGTTTTTCATATCTTTTGTAGCTTGTGAACAAATAAATTTGTAAAATTATCAAAATTCCTAATGACCCTTGTTGGCAACTGATAAAACCTACTCTGGGCTAACCCACCTAGTGTCATGACGAAAACCTTGCATTTGATTTTGTAAGGGTGTTGATATAATAAGGCTCGATGTTAGCACATAGTCGAATGAAAATAGTGTTTGAGTTTGAAGGTTAGATTAAAAAAAAAAATTAAAAATAGTGAATATGTAAAAATGAAAATATTTTGAAGGTTAGACACGTGATGAGTTTACGTGCATGCAACACGTGTCAATATGTGTGTGTGTGTGTGTGTGTGTCTGTCATGTTTGAAGATATAACTGTCTTAACAAACTATTTCAGTAGTTTATCACTTTACTACGGAGACGTTCTCTTAATAATCCTTTGGTGGAGATTTATGTGGAGTCTACAACTTATTCATCGATTTCAAACTTTTATGAATTTGAATTGCTTTGATGATATTTATTGATAAACAGTGAGGTTACATCATTCTTAATTCCTTATCAGATTACATTTTGACGTCTTCACGCAGATAATTGAGAATCTGCTGCAGCCTATGATCACGCCATCAACTCTCCTACACATCCCGCGACCATTCTTTATTAGATATGCCAGAAAAACGCAGTGAATAGCGAAAGTAGAGACCTGTGGAAAGAAACAGGAGTGATCGAATTTATTGTTGATGGGGAGTTCGCCGGAAGAGCGAAGTACAAAGCCAAGAAGGTTGCTACCAACAGGGCAGCCTATGAAGCTTATCACCAGATTGCAAGAAAACTGAAGCAGGAAAATACCAGAGATGAACAGAATTAATATAGCTTAGTCATAGACCCGACGCACGTCCATTCTGCAAGGTTTGGCCTACTAGGGTTGGAATAATTTGTTGTATTGAGTAATGAACGCGATTGTATTGGCGTCGTAGGAACTATGTTGTTCCTTACGAAACAAAAATAAAATTATAAGGCTCTTCCATTTTGGGGATTAATTTAAGGAATTAAAATATGTGTGCTTCAGCATTTCCAGACATTCGATCCGCTTCAGATTATTATCAGCATCGAGCTTGAATAGGCATGTCATTCAATTCAAAGTATTTTGAATTTATGGCAGAAAAATACATGCATATATTTTCCATAAAGCCTACAGACAATGCATCTAAAAGGTTGCCACGTCATAACAGATAATACCAAACCATACAGGATAATAGGGCATAAGAGTCTGGCGAGCTTCATGGAGCTGCCTCTGGCCGTTGAGAATACATAGGATAGCGCGGCTTATGTACAAATCCTAAGATAGATAATCGTCACATGTTTACTGATACTTGTCATTGGATGGATTAATAAGATGAAGTGGTGTGGATTGCAGTCACGGTGGACACCATTGACTCCACCCCACAGATGTCATGGCCCCTGCAGATCTTATAGTAGCCCTCCTCTCCCCAGTTTGCTCCCCAGGAATTTTTAATGATCCAGTAAGGCTTGTCCTTGAAACGAATAGGAGCATAGCCAGCAGCACCGTATCCCACTAGGAGAACGCCGTGATCCAAATATTTGCCACAAATATATGGACATGAAACTCCACCAATGTATGTTTGCATCCAAACTGCATTGATCCCCACTGGTAGCAGAAAACCAGAACACAAACACATTTTACTATTACATTCTCATCAATTCCATTATAGCTCCAGGAGAGAGAACGGAGAAGGGGAAAAAAATAAGAACAAGAACCCCCTCCCTATGAAATTAGATTATACCTGCAAGTGGGCCGTGCTTCACCAGATTTGCAGCGATTTGCTCACCGTCTATGGAAACAACACTGAAGTTTGATACCGCTGCAGCAATTTTGTTTTCGTCAAACTTGCAGGTGTCATCAGTTCCAGTGTAAGGATAATCTTTCTCCCTTTCAAGTCCACCCACCTTGAGTGTGTATTCAAACGCATTGTTCATCAATCCACCATTACATCCTGAATCGCAGGAATTATATTCCTCTGGATCGCACTGCAGACAAAAAGAAGAGGTTCTTGCTTATTAAACTACCACTGCATACACAAGCACAAAATAAAAACTGGTCTGGACGCAGCACCACTAGACATTTGAATTTGAGGATTAAAATATCTTTTCCCTTTTCGTTTTTTACTTTATTCTGTAATGTTTCAAATACTGTTTCTTCTTGATAAATTATAAATCATAGCATTTTAGTTTAATGTTCAATAGTAAGGACATAGAAAGGTCAATTATTCAAAATTAGGCATAGTTCAGCAACAAAGAGCCCCCAGTACTTAAAAAATTGTCAAACCAAAAAGATACTGATACATACCATAGTTGATAACAATGTCTAACATGGGATATTGTTCTGGACATATTTCTAAGTACTTCTCACTTTATTCTTAAATCCAGTCACTAAATGCAGAACAAGAGAGAGAGAATAGGATGGAATCGCTATAAGAGAAACACAGGATATTTCTCAAATTATCAAATACTTGTGTAACTCATTCAAATGGCAAAGCCTGAAAAAAAATCCAAGCCAAGTAAAGGAATTGTAATGACAATTGTAAGTATCCTCAAGGGTGTGATCTATCACTAGTAAAGAAAACCTTAGCCCAATTTGTCATCAATCATAAATGAAACAAGCATTAAATAGAGAAATGACCATTAGTATATTACAACATCGGCGACAAATTAAAGACTAGTGACAAGTTCAATCATTCTAAAATAACCCTGCATGGAGAGATGCCTCATCAAATTCCAAATTAATGAACCAGTAGATCCATCTGTTTTTTTTTTCACCCCATCTCACTTAAATGCATCGCACCTTTTTGAAGTAAGACACGGAAATACAAACCTCATGGTCGCAATCCACAAGCTGTTGTTCGCTGAGGCTTACGAGCTCCCCAGTAGATAGATAGTGTGCTCCTTCCACTGCTCCAGTTGTACTAAACGACCAGCACGACCCACACGAACCCTGTCATTCTCCCATCAATCCAGAACTCTTACTAAATATTTCAAGATATGCTACCTGAGAACTTCATCCAGATCCATGGATAGAGTATATATATTACCAGATATGTCAAATTCAGGATTTTCAGTGAGCATTAAGATCCATTCCTTTATCTAAAGTTTCCCATTCAGAGCCCCATATAGCACTTGCAACCATTCAATGTTATGTATGCAATAACGGTGCTATGCTCTTTTTCTATATAAAAATATTGAACCATTGTGCTAAATCCTTCTCTAAAAATCGCTTAGCAACATAATGAATAACTGATTTTGAGAGTAGTAATCCATATTTTATGGAGAATACTGCTAAGTGCACCCAGATCTTAATTAAATCTTCATGAAACTTTACTGAAAAAGGACATCAAGGAGGTGTGATTACTAGATCTGTTTCGTAGTTGCTAGACTATAAATGTTTACCTAAAGCATGATCACGGTCAAACTTGAACCTACAGCATAACCGATGAAAGATATCAAACTATCTATTTTACTTTTTGCTACAAATATTTGCTTCATATCTACTCCACAAGAAAGGAGACAGTAAGTAGATAAAGAAAACCTGATCCTTGACGCCGGTAACGGCTCCGCGATCTCGCCAGTCAAAGTTCTCTGGGAGACCGTCGGTCGGCAGAATCGGGGCCTTGTGAGCATCCGACGGAAGCTTCAGCCGGCGCTTGTGAAGCCCCAAATAGCTCCTTTCAAACTCGGCGGGGGTCAAGTCCGAGAATTTGGTTACGCCGTGGATGGCGGAGGGGTCGAGCAGCTGGTGGCGCTTCGCCCGGCGCAGGTTAGCCTTGAACACGGAAAATCTGTAATCGTGCTCGTCCTGCGTGGCGTACGTCTTCCCGTACTTGGATTTGAACAAAGAGAAGTGGTGCTCGGCGTGCAACAATTGATCTACAACTTCTACACCATCGGACACGACCTGCTGGATCAAAGGATCGTCGGTAACCCGATCAAGGAAGCCGTTGGCGGACACCAGTGCGGGGTAAAGGAGAGCGAGGGATGCGAGGAAGTGGAGCCAGGAAGGAGCCATTGGATTGGATAGCAGTGAAAAGATACTTTTGGTTCCGTGGGAATTCGTTTATTATATAGGGCCAATGATAGCTGGGAGGCCATTAGGTTAGTATTTGGACAGCAACGGGAGCAATGCTCCTACTTCTCACGTTGGTGTCAGTTAGTGGAGCCCACACATGTTTAATTGGATCAGTGCTCCTGGATGTTCAAGCAACACAGGGTGGGATTACATTAAGACCACGTGGCATTCCACTGTGGTGGGAGTTCTGGCTGCTGCAAGACCGCATTAATGTACTGCCAAGAATTTGTCCTTGTTTAAATTATATCATACGTCATAATAACATCAGTAATAATTTGTCGAATTTATATTCTATGGTTATGTTTGAAAAAAGTGTTTTTTTGAATATAATATTTAATAAGATTTTTGACGGAATTTTTTTAAAAATAATATTTTAATAAAATAAATAATATAATTTATTTAAATATATATAAATTATATAATAATAATAATAATTAAATAATATGATAGTATATAAAAATAATAATTATATTTTAAAATATAAATAAATATAAATATAATAGATATTGATCTGTTAATTATAGAAAACTATATTGTTATAACGTCTGTACTTAAATATTTTTTATTTTTCTATTTTTCAGCGCTCCATTAATGTAATTTTCCTTTTCCATTTTTGTTTCTTCTATATCGGGTCAGACTTGGAAGCAGAGGTGCGCGCTCTTACAGACCTGAGCAAGGGAAAAATGTTCTTTCCCTGTCAAGTTCGATATCTTTATCTTTAAAAATTCTTTTTTTTTTAATAAAATATTATAATTTACTAAAAAAATTTACATATACATAAAACACATTATTATTACTAATATATAATTATAAAAATAAAGCTTTCTGACTATATAAATTATAATTATCTGACTATCATTATTTTAAATTTTTTTATTTCTTTATTCTTTTCTTTATTTCTTTTCTTCTAAATCATTATGTTTGTTTATATTTTCTCTCTTTTAAAATTTTTTTATCTGTTCGGTTCTCTTGTTTAAAATATTTTTAAACTTTTAACTCATATGCCTTTATATTATATATCAAGCGTATCAGAAAATTTGGTTACAAAATTAGTAAGTACTTAAACACTCTTATCTATTTTTCATATTATTTTTTACACTTTCCAATTTTTATTGATTTCATTTGTTTACTAACTTTTATGTGTTTTGTTTTTTATTTTTTAAAATATCTTTATTTCATTTTTATATTTTTAGTTATACATGTTAAATTACTATAATGTCTCTATGTAAATATTTCTTCTATTCTATTTCTCTAATTTTTCTTTTTAATGTAATTTTATATCTTTTCTTATAATTTTTTATATATCTTTCATTTCACTCTTTATTCTTTTTTGTTTTTAATTTTTCATAGACTATTATAATTTATTAAAATTTTGCTACACGAATCATATGTGTTACTATATATGCTATATAATTAAATTAATATAGATTTTTTTGGATGTATAATATTAAATTATATAATGAATTTTATTTTAATTTTTAATTTTTTTATATTTTTACTTTCTTTCTTTTCTTTTTTTTTCTTAACTTATTTTTTTTATTTATATTTCTTCAAATTTATTTATTTTTTAAAATGTTTTAATCATTCTTAATTTTATTATTCTATATATTTTAAAACTTTTAAATTAGATAATTTAATTTTATTATTTAAAATATAATATTTTTATAATTTATAAATAAATTTGTAAGTGCACGACTTTTAATGGAGACATCTTTTCACTTAAACGTTTTCAGGTTCAGGTTAAATGTCGACAATACCCTTTTCTTGTCGTTTTGTCCTGGATAGGATCTGGCTACGTTTGGGAGTGCGGTTTTGCCTATAGATGATATTTGCTAAATTGTGGTGGAATGGCTATTCTGTTGCTGAATTGTGGTGGAATGGCTATTCTGTTCAAGGGAAATATTTTGATATAATAAATAATATAATTTATTTAAATTTATATATTTAAATATATATAAAATATATAATAATTATTATATAATATAATAGTATGTAAAAATAAGAATTGTTTTTATATATAATAATAATTATATAATATAATAGTATGTAAGGATAAGAATTGTTTTTTTATATATAAATATATTTAAATATGAGAATATGTATGAATTTAATTATAAATATATATAATAATAATAAAATAATTAATTATAAAAAGAAGGCTAACAAACATAGCCCAAGGACTAATGTTTCACAGCAGCATTTTTTGACTACTTGACTATTTGATATGTGGCCTCCCACTCTACTGCTACCGCCACCGTCCACTTACTACCAAACGGATAGACTAATGGATGGTGTCGTTGGTTACTTGGTCATTTGAATATCTTCAATGACACCTCACGGATGACGTAACCCCCCGATTTTTATGGCTTGTACGCCTTGAATAAATGAAATTTTGTGACATCTGGCTCACACGGCAACCACTTGTAAAGGACCAAAAAAGGGAGCTGTTTTCATCATAAATATATTATAATGCAAAAGGTGAGCACCGTGAGTTCATAGGCACTGGGTCACAACAATGGGTTGAATTCCTCTCTCTCAAATGTCTCCATTTTCTATAATCGCTATTTCACATCACATAGCATGTGTTAATAAGTATTCCGGGGTTGGTGGGGGGGGGTTAGGAGGAAAGAATTATTTTTTGGGGCAAACGATTCCATGCCAACAGCAAGCCTTCAAGGGTGACGAGTAAGTCAACTTCTAATTGAACGAAATGAGTGTAAGAAAACTAACCGTGTCGTTAGTTCCAATAATATTCTATAGTACACTAGAAATATTGCACCGAGCTATTAAAGATATTTAAGAGATGTTTAGTAAAAACATTTTATGGTCCGGAATGGATAACTTGCGTAGAGGTTGCCCATTTAGACGGACCAACGACGTATTCCCACTGGACAATTGCTGACTGTTGCAGATATGGGCTTAAGCACTCATTAGACTGTAAAGGTTTTTGCTTTCTGGACATCTTGAAATCGCATTTTTAGTCTGCCTTCATTTTTGTGGTTTCTTTTATTCGATATTTCTCGTTTCTGAAAGTGGGTAGGTCTGATTTGACTTAAATTTTCTATGAGTAATGAGCTTAGATTTGCTCCCGGATTGACGTTGTATAAGATTGTGTGAACGCATTTATATCCTATGCGTAATCTCTAAGAAATGTGAAATTATCATAAGAGTTTTTGGTTGCTTTATGACACAGAGAGAGATGAGCGGAAACGTGCTTCCTAATGGGAGAGCAAAATGAATTATCATTACTAGCTGCAGATGCGTACACTGTATGCGTGGACATATTCAAAACATAATACTTTGGTCACAAGTAAAATTCTATTTTGATTATGTAAAAATTTTAAAATTTATTTTATTTTATAATAGATTATTTAAAAAATATTACGTATTCTATTTCTGTTCACGACTCTTATTGACGGTAAATCATTCGCATAAATGAGAGACAAAATAAATTGAAAAGATAACAAAATAATAGGTAAGAAAACAAAAACAGAAGATATAAAAATAGAAAGAAATAAGAATAGAAAAGAGGACATTTTAATAAATTAAATGGGAAAGCCAGTATTTATAGTTCAGAGAGAGAGAGAGAGATACTATTATTATAGAATCTGAAAGGGTCTAATTTTTCTTTCAATTAAATTTCTAAAACACTATTGTAATTATAATCACTCGTCTAGCACTTTCCATTTTTCAATTATTCTGTTAACTCATAACCGCTTTCTTCTACTAACTTAATTCTTCTTTTCACTTGATATTGAATTTCAATAATATTTAATTCGTATATCTTTTATTATTGCAATTATTATGCATTTTGACGTACTTATATATTTTTTAATAATTAACGCACGTGCAATGAATGTATTCCAACAACTTATTACAACAACAACAACAATTATTATTATTATTATTATTATTACTATTTAATGAGATAATGACGATTGTATTGGTTAGCATTCAACTTAAAATGAAAAATCATTGCATTGTGATAAGCGCATTTTCTAAGTAAGCCTCATCGACTTTATACATTTTGTCAGTGTTTATTTTTTAGCTTTAGAAATTTGGAATATATAGTTTTTTTTATAAAAAAAAATATTTAAAACAAATATAATACTTTTTTTTTTATTTTTCTTATAGCAAGTGTGAGGGATGTACCTTTGGTCCTCAAAATTAATTTGCTAAAATGTTCTCCTTTTTATTTTATTTCTTTTTGAAGTTTTTCATTTTTCATTTTTTTTGTTTTTTTACTTATTATTCTGTTATCTCTTCATTTTTTTCTCATCCATTTTATACAAATTGTCTAATATAATTGTGATTTTTGATAACTTTTTTTTATTATTAAGATTTTGAAAATATGATTAATTACACTTTATTATCATTATTAAAAAATTATGTACACATAGAATACATAATTTGTTGCTAAATTAGAAATTAGAAAATAAAATATATATACAACATATATTCGACATATATATATATAATAAAAATAAAATTTTATGTGTGACAGAAATATTATATTTTGAATTAATGTGCACAGGCATTTAGTGCACCGTTGTAACTAGTGTGTGTGTGTGTGTGTATTTATTTATTTCGGAGGCCTTACTTAACAAAATCACGTCTTTGTTGTGCACAGCTTATACTCTGACGTTGGAAGCTGTTTCCTTGTGTTTGCTCATTTGTTTTTCAAATCATTAATAGTACTATGTATGATTTACTATATTTTTCTGCACTTAGCTGATGGTTTCATACATTTTAGATAAGTTTCAGGTTGATCATTCCTCACTTCAAGGTACTGTGTGGACGGACTTTTTGTCTACCTTTTTATTCCTCCGTTAGAAGTTTCTAGCCAACTGGAATCGGAGATAATAGTCATCAT
Organism: Avicennia marina; assembly: GCA_019155195.1. NCBI lineage: Eukaryota > Viridiplantae > Streptophyta > Magnoliopsida > Lamiales > Acanthaceae > Avicennia > Avicennia marina. The sequence goes on along the minus strand of CM032781.1, from coordinate 3,855,903 downwards.
TTTATACATATACATATACATATACATATACATATATAAATATATATACACGTGTGAGTGTGTGTTTGACATGCTTTTTATAAATATACATATAAAAAACTCATCCTCCATGCTTTTTACAACCTCTACCAATTCTTGAAGGGGTATGACAAGAAATCACCGTAGATTTCATCCAGGGGTTGCCTAAATCAATTGGAAAAGGATGTCATCATTGTAGTGGTTGACAGTTTTAGCACATATGCACACTTCATCACCATGTCACACTCCTACTCAGCATCACAGGTAGCCTATGCTTTTATTAACAATGTTTATAAGTTGCATAGTTTACTAAAATCTATCGCAAGTGACATGGATAAAGTTTTTACTAGTATTTTGTGGAAGCATCTGCTACAAGCAATTGGGGTCAGTTTACTATTAAGTACATCATATCATCCCAAAATAGACGGACAAACAAAATGTGTGAATCAATGCCTCAAATGCTATCTAAGATGCATGAAAAGGTCCAAACTTAGAAAATAGAGTAACTAGTTACCTCTAACTAAATGTTGGTATAACATCAATTACTACAATAGCTTGAGAACCATCCCATTCTAGACTCTATACGGAATTCAGCCTCCTCGGTATAGATTTAATTTGGCTATTTTCATTAAGAATGAGGAAGCTTATCAATCTATTAAAGATCATTGGGAAGCCATTAAGCTACTAAATGACAAGTTAAGATGGACACAAGATAGAATGAAAGCTCCAATAAACAAAAACTGCATTGAAAGGAGCCTCAACATTGGAGATAGAGTTCATGTGCAGTAGCATCCCTACAAGCAGTCACCAATGAATGCTAGGTTTAACTAGAAGCCTGAAGCTAAGTATTTAGAACCTTTATAGTTTTAGAAAAAATTAGACAAGTGTCCTACAAGCTAAATTTACCTAAACTTTCTTAACCTCATCCAATTTTTTATGTGTCTTAGCAAAAGAAGTAGATAAATGGCAGTATAACAGAGAATCAACAATTACCCAACACAGATATAAATGGGAAAATTTAAATAGAACCAATGACAATTTTATGACAAAAACAGATAAAAAAGAGTAGGGGAATAGCCAAACAACTCCTTATATAATGGTCACACCTGTACCCTTTAGAATCTACCTAAGAGGATATCAAATGCCTCTAATGTTATTTGAATACCATCCTCAAGGACAAGGATGATTTTGTAATGGAGGGGAATGTCACGCAACCAAAAAAAATAATAGCAACAGTAGCACAGATAAGATCAGACAGCTAACAAATACAAAGAGGGATTAATATTATACATTCAATAAGGGGGATTAGAGGTGGCCATTCGAAAAAGAAAATTAAATCAAATCAAGATCACCACATCGAGGCATAATCATCCAAGATCCAGTTTGATGCGTGCCGTCTCACACTAATGTATTAAATAGCAAATAGTTAGTACTAGGTAAGTATAGATGTCGTATACACAGAGAAGACGTTTGTGTCTATTGATATAACTAAGTGTTTATTAATTAACCCTACTCAATTTGCTAGAATGAAACCGAACGATGATGAAAGAAGCATACCATGAAGAAACTGGCAAGCACTCTTAGAAACACCTAAATTCTAGAAATAATTATCAATGATTAGGAAATGTAGTCCCTTGTGATATGATTGACTCAAAATGATGAATGTCTTTTGTTAGTTATCAATTTAATTGCTTTGTCTTAAATTGTTAATATTAAAATCTTTAAGATATCCTTCTAAACTTTCCTAAAGTTTTAACTCAAGACAAAAGGGGTTCTCTCTAGCCTAATCGTGTCAAATTATGAATTCTGTGATCAACAATATGGCTCCACATTAATTTTATGATTTCATTTATATTATTTTCAAAAATTAATGTTTACAATTGAGTATCTAATACACGGGTTTCACTCTTGTTATTACTTGCACAATCAAATTAGTTAAAAGGGTAATCAACTCCTTTAATCATAATTCACACCATCACTTGTAAATAACAAATATAAGGACAATTAATCTAAAGAAAATTCATGCATTCATGGTCTATCACAATCAAAAGGTTTTAGAAAATAATTTTGTAAGCCATGAAAATAACAAAACTCATTAATGCTAAATTATTCAATATAGTTTCAAAAACACAAGAAAAGTGAAGAAATCTTAGCACTTGAGATACATCGACTAGAAACTATCACAATCTTTATCTTCGCCTTCAAGAACTAGGCCTCCTCCCAAGTAAATTGTTTTGCCTCCATTGCACTCTTCTCACATCTCTAGATCCTCTTCTAAGTAAAAAATGACTGCCTTTTACGGACAAGGTTGAGAATAGGTGAAAAAAATAAGGTTGCCCATGAAAAATTGCATCAGGCGCTTTTTTGGAATTCGCTCTGCAATTACGGAGACCTCCATTGTGATTTTGGGCCTCTGTCTCATGAACGCGAGCCTTTTTTTGCAATGGATACTAGTTCCTGCTACACTTGATTTGTGATCGTGGCCAATGACTTTGCAATCACAACATTGCTTCTTGCAACCGCAAGAATTAACTGTGGTGACTTCTAGAATGTGTTGCATTTTTTGTTGTGATTGCAAAATCTCCTCTTTGCAAAGGACTTTCTAATGACTATAGGTTTGATTGTAAACATAGCTTCCGCATTTTGTTCTTACAATTGCAACACTATTCCTCACTATTGCAAATCAACACCCCACACTTGCAATCATCATGTACCAAAATTTATTTTTTAAGTGTATAAAACATTCTAAACTCAATTATTTTAACACAAAATACTAGATTGACACTTTTGAGCATTAGCAGACAATTCATCTTCCAATTTGTGTACAAAATAATTGAGAAACCAAGAAAAATGCCAATAATAGAGGGATAAAAATGCTGTAAAACCTAGAGTTATCACACTCCACACTTAAGGTTTACTAGTCCCTAGCAAACTCAATCCTATTCACTTATACTGATGAAGATAGTCATGCAAATCATGCAAGTAATGAATTAATGAATTGAAGAAGGTTATACACAAAAGATGGACATTCCTCTTAATTTCAGAATATGAAAATGAGCAATTCACAAGATTCATGAGGTCATTCAAAAGTATGACAATTTCAACTCAATTTCATCTTCAAAAAGTCCGATATATGTGTGACATACCTTACCCTTAAAACACCTCACTCTTGATGGTCTTCTCATAAGTAAAGACAATCAATTTCGCAACAACTCACCTTAATGCAATCAATTCACCTTTTTCAAACAAAATCAAATAATGCACATGGACAATCAATAGGACTTTTGGTGTGAGCTATTTCACATAGAAAATAATTAGAATTTGGTAGAATTCACTTCACCTTTCCCCCCCCCCCCCCCTTCTTTCTTCTTTTTTTTCCCCCACACTTATTTCCTTTCTTATTTAGTGAAATTTTTTATGTTTTCTTGGAATATTGGGAGCCTTTTTATGCCACCACATATCCTCTGGTTCCTGAGTAATCCCAGTTATTAAGTCATATTAATCAGTGGACTAAAATATTTATGCAAATGCTTAATTTCTATCAAAAAGTTTTCTCCTTTTTTTTCACCTTCTTTTGAACAAATTTTTTGCCATTTTTTCTCCTCAAATTTCTCTTCTTTCTCCTCACTAACATCCAACAATAAAATCAAAGGAAAAACCAACAAAAAAAAAATACCGCAACAAAGCATAAATTGCAACCTATATGTACTAAAATTTGTTTTAAGTGTATGAAATGTTCTAAAGTTAATTATTTTCATCCAACAACACTTAAAACACATACAAAACACCAGATTGATGCTTTGAGCATTAGTAATCAATTTATCTTCCAATTTGTACATAAAATAGGTAAGAAGAACACTAATAACAAAGGGGTGAAAATTCTACAAAATCTAAAGCTATCACAGTCCCATAAATCTATTCATGGTAGGCCAAATCTCAAAAAATCTAGACATAAATGTAACAAAATTCTGCAGATCCACTCATAAAAAGCTAAGGATCCATATGACGTGTAAAGGGATATCAAATTTTCCATATAAAAGTCAAATGTAACAACTTTTAAAGGATTGAAGAAAGAGTTCTAAAATTTATCTTTCATTTCTTGCTTAGTCCTCTTCACTTTTGCCCCCTTTTGCATCTTCCTCCCTTTTCTCTTTTATTTTATGTCTCACATCATCACCCATTTGTCCTCTCTATTTGGCTATTGTTATACTCAAAAAGAAGGTAACTTCTCTCTCATAATCATAATCAAATTAAAAACAGTGCCACAAGTGAGTTATTGGATTAGGGCTTAATGGAGAAGAAATCAAACTAATGATTAAAGAGAACATTATATCCGACAACATGAAAGGATTCAAAAAGGGACGGTTTTGAAGCCAAAGTTCACGACATCCTTTAGAACTATGAGTTACATATAGATATTGCAAGAGAAGTGGGTAACCACAAACACTTTCCCCACAAGTGAATAAATGAGGCTAAGGTCAGGGTGGGGCGAATTGATGGGAGAGCTTACCCCTGGCCCATCAACTGCCCCTCTGTACTTTCATATATATATATATATGTATGTATGTGTTATTCAGATTATAATAAATAGTCCACTTTACTGTTAGTTATATTATGTATTTTGTAATTAAATTCTGAATAATTTTTATATGATCAATATGAAAATTAATTTGTTTACTCCATATAAATTAAAATAAAAAATTTTAAAAGAATTAGTTGAGATAGAATATACACTTTAGTTGTGATAAAATATGCATTTTTTGTTCACAATAAAAAAATGTAAAAAATGAAAAAATAAAATTCATTATTCTTTTCTTTTGTCAATTATACTTTTTTATTTTTATTATTTTTTGCATACTAATTTGAGAAAAATTTTAGTCACCATTCACATATCATAATTTTTATAACTCTCAAATAATTTAAGATTTATCATTTTGTTTCTTTGATTTTATTGGTAAATAAATTTAGAATACTCTATTTATTTTTGTATTTTATAACCATTTTGAGTTGAATATATTGATTCAATAACGAGTTTCTTCATTTTACATTGGATCTATACACGATTTCACTCTATTTATATATAAAATTTGTATATAATTGTTGTCAAGACAACTTAATAATTTATAAACCAATAACATTTGGTTGATTCTTTTATTTTAATATAAAATTCATTTTAAAAAATATCATTTTTGTTAACATTTTGTAAGGAAATTAAAATTTGTCACATCAATTATGTTAATATAACAAAATATATCGTTCATCGTAATTATTTTAAATATGTTAATATGATAAATATATTATGTTTACTAATAAACTTAATTAGAATATTGTATTTTTATTAGTTATTGTACAAGTAAATATAATTAATTATATATTTTTTAAAATCTAATTATTAAAATATAATTACTTTTTTTCTTTTTTTTCAGTGAGACATTTATATGAGAATCAAAGCAGGAGATTGAGCAGGAGTGAGAGGTGTAATAGTTGAGACGAGGGAGGTATTTCACAGCAGGATCGTTCCATTGCCATTCCTAATTGCGCAGAGAAGGTTTCAGGAGAAAGAAGCATTGCGAAAGGGGGAAACAGGAACGCGCAGCACCCTTTTTCCCATTTATATTCCTCACTCTCCCGTCTAGACATTATTGGCCGTAACCCTAAGGGAGAAATTCCAAAAACAGCCCTCAGTCTGCAGGAAACCACGAATTTATCCCTCCAGAATCTTTGGTCTGCCGGGCTACTTGGGCTGACCAATAACTGGGCCTACACCATTTGTAAACTTTGCCATAACTTAGCCCATCATACCGCTCATCATTTGAGCCTCGCCAATTGGACATTCCTGGGCCGATTCCATTGCAGTAGGGACAAATAATTCCATGGCGAAAAGCGGACAAATTCGGGCTCACTCTGCATTTCGCGAATTGTGTTTCTGATCTGATACTTTTATGATGACATTCTCTTCTCCATCTTGTTTTTCTTGTCTATCTGGTTCAGGTGATCGGTAATGACTGGTTGGCACATAAGGCCAATGCCTGGAACGACGGAATTAATTGCATCCACTTCGAGGGTACTCTTTTTTACTTCGTTTAAAATCGTAATATTAGTATTTCTGTATTTTGTCTGACATTATTTTGTTTCTGTCCATAGGTCATACGTGTGTCTTATTGAAAAATCTGGTTAGTACGTAGATTGAAATGTGTAACTGTGGAAATAAAGTAAGAGCGCAAATTTTGATTTTTTTTTTTTTTGTCCAGAAACTGAAATGAGATATTCTCTTCTCTCTTAAATTAAAATCCTAATTATCAGTATAGCATAGGTTTGATTTAGACTCTCTGTTCATGGGTCGATATGACCTAAAATTTTCCGGCGTCAAAGAGCTGTGGCCAAGTCTGAAATGAAGCAATTTATTATTTAATCCCTTGGCTTCTTTCGCCAGCCTTTGTGCTTTTATCTTGTCATAGATGCTTCCAGAGCGGTATAATATAATCATTGTGGCTCCTGAATGAAATATGAAGAAGGTTACTCGTTTTTTTTTGGGCTTAATAGCCTAAACCGGGATCTGAAGAACAGGAAAAAATGGGGAAGGGGTATAGTCCAGAGAGAGGGTCTTTTAAGGCAGTTTATTCGTTTTGTATTTCAAAATTATGCAATTATGACTGCAACATTGTTGTCTTCTATCCTGTTGATAGAAGGTTATTGGGAGGTCTTGGAACTATCCACATTAATATAACTTAATTTAAGTCATTTGCTGTTTCGTCTAACGTTCAGAAAGAATCCAGATTGCTCTACTCTTCCTGTCAACGTTAGAGGTGTTTAGCCATTTACGCTCTGAAACTTATTCCCTGTTGCATATGTTCAGTCATTATATACATTCTTTCCTTCAAGTTAACTTCAGTAATAGTCAACAAATCCGATGTGAAAAGAACTAGAAGGGGGACCCCTAATTGGGCACTGAAGCAGCTCATTCAAAAGACTGATCGAGCTGCTGTATGTCTTTTCCATCATTATATATTACATTGGATACGGTGATTGGCGGCTTTGTTCCTTACCTTTCTTGAAAATCCTGCTGGCATTTGAAGGAACACATGTTTATTATGATGTCCCTTCAAGGCTTACTATTAGAAAACGTCTTTTTGTATGATGTGCCTGACGGTCTACAATTTTACTTAAAGCATCAAAAGCTTTTGAAGCTTATGTATCTAATATATGTTATCTTTGATCTCTTTGGGAGCAATATTTGAAAGAGATATTGAATGAGCTCTGCGAATGCACTAGAAGGAGAGCAAATCAAAGTACACATGAGCTAAAACCAGAGTACAAGAAATCTGTTACTAGTACAGGTGCTGAATAATGATTCCATATCTTTGTGAGCATATTAGTTAGCAAAAATGAATGGTAATGATAACTGTTTTTAATGTCGCAAGTAGTCATGTTCCTGCCCTTGAAGACATGGCAGCATGTCCTGGTTTCCTATCCTTGTCAGCCCCAAGAAAAAACAGATTCTTTTTAGGAAGCTTATAATTACAGACTCAAGATCATATCTTCGGGATTAGAATCCCATAAACATTTACTTGATATAAAACAGTCGTCTGTTAAAAGTTGTTGATCGATTCTGTGCAACTGCTGTTTTCTTTCCCTTTTCTTTCCTGTCCATCTTCAATCAACGTTCCATCTTTCATTAAGATAATGTAAAGATAATACATTCAACCTGCAAAGTGTCTGGATGACTACATGGAGAAAGTTATGGTCTGAACTTCAAATGAATTTCTTATTCCAGTTGATATACCCTCCTTCCATGCAGGATTGCAGGTCTAGCCAGCGTGTGATATTAGTGTTGTTAATGGGTCAAAAATGCCAAGAAACAGGTTAAAATATACAGCCAACTTAATTGGACGTGGTTAATCTGAAATGTTTTATCTTAAATCGATTAAGAAGCTGAAATTGTAAAGCAGCTCCGACGCTGCTTATGACATTCTGTGGCAACGATCATCTGCTAGGATTTGGTTTTTCATGACCAAATATTGTACAAGCACGAACAAATAACTAAAGCACCAAAAGTAAAAAGAGAAGGTAAAAGCATTGCCAGTCGCAGATAGACTTGAAAAACTCCCCAAACACCACAAGGCACAAAATTTCCGTCAGAAATGAAGGAGGTGGTAGTGAAAATGCAATATTTATATAAAGCTCACAGACACCACACAAAACCCAGACACACACCCTTGTCTTTTGCTCAACAGCACCAACAAAATAAATATTTTGGACAAACTACAAACTTCATACTGCCCATATTTTAAATCATTGCTACACACACATTAGTACCAGGGAATTAAAGGAACCAGTAAAAGAGATCTATCATTGAAGATGTGTGTTTCATGAATTTCTTTTTGGGATGCAAAAGTTTCAATTGTCTGTTTCCCTAGAAGTAATCTATACTTCTTTATTATTTCTTTTTTCTGAAGAATAAACACTGTTGATCTGTGTGTAACTTGCAAAATTTTCATACAAAACTCTATCCAGTACAAATCAGTGTCGAATTCATCAACAATGAACAGTTTTATTTTTCAAATGATGGATGCACAGGCCATACAAGTGTCAAGTTTCGGTGGTATTGAGGCTTAGTTGATGGTGATTTGCCCAATCTATAATGAATTTACCATGAAGCACATTAATGAAATTAAAGTATTTTTACACAAATTTATTTGAATTTAGGATGGAGTTGTTGCATGAGAAAATATGGACATATAAATGCTTTTCCACGCGTGCATTGTGTCCCAGAGTGAGTTGAGATGTGAGAGGTGGCTGTGGGTATTAATTGTCCAGAATAAATTTTTTTTTTTTTTCTTTTATAGCATTTTTCTAATTGACATACTGATAACTTTCTTGTACAACTCCAGGCCTGCGGCCATTTATTATGCTGGTGCCAAATTATGATGGGGACTTAATATGTATTTTTAATTAATAGAATTCTTAAATTCTGTTAAGCCTGATGACGGCATCAGAGGGATGAACTTACCCTTAACCACGAAGAAAAAAGGATTACA